>CP125977.1:426925334-429325334 GCA_030063025.1 Avena longiglumis | reverse complement strand
ATGCTTTTCAGGCGAGCACCTTCCCCTTTCTACCTATCTTACTTTTATAGTATTTATTCCCTCCTGTTGATCTATTGCTATCTGTGTTGCGATGCTCTAGCTTTCGTACCCGTGATATCCCTTGCAGCCATATATTGCCTTGGACACATCCTATTACCTGTTGTTTGGTAGATAGCTGGACTTGCGCGTCGTAGTCGCTTGCTCAAGTGCTGTTGCATGTCGTCAAGTGCCACAGTTGTTGGTGTATTGCCTTCTGTTTGATGTTGGAGATGATCATGGCTTTAATTACCGTTCACTTTAATTACTGTTTAACAACTAAAATTGAAGTAAGTAAGTAGAGGCATCGGTGGGTGATAGATAATATTTGGTTTCCGACCGCCCACTTGTGTCCCGTAGGATCCCGAGTACTTGATACCTGTTCCTTGATTTATCGCGCTATCCACATCCGGAAGGATTATGGGACCCCCCTGAGCCAGAGCATGATTCATTCTTATTTCTTGGGGCCACAAACTAGTTTGAGGTTTTATTTACTATCCTGTACTTATGCCATGCTACTACTGTATTTACGATTGTGCGAGGAGAACACTGTACTGTTTAGGATCGGGACACGTTTTCACGGTGTCGACATGCCTAGTTTTGGGTTCCCAGTCGTTCACAGCCGTCCACCCAAACCTCGGGTCCGTCTCGGAGTCAGCTAACCGTTCGGTGTACTCAAGGGTGGCCCACAAATATTCTGAATCATGTGATTGCTTTGTCGTGAAGGCCTCGTTGGGTTTTGATTTGGTTTTCCGAGGTTGATCGGCGTGTGTTGCTATTGGTGCACCCTGCGGTAAAACTTTTCAAGCCGTGTCATGATTATGGACGACTTGGAGCACGATATCTCGATCATAGACAACTATAACTAAAGTAGTGCTATAAATTTGACTTTATAATGACTAGTAATCGATTCACTATAATGGAATGGCTAAATAATACGCCCACAATTGCTTGTTTGGATTGTCTTGCGACCATTGTATCGACTAGTAAGTATTGCAACTTCTAGCGGTATGGCTAAATAAAAGTACCAACAACTGGGTTTTGGGTTATCTCATGCTAATTGTATCGGCTAGTAAGTGTTGCAACTATCACGAATGGTTAACTAAAAGTGCCCTTGTTTATTTTTATCGGGATGATTATCTACATCGACTAGTAATTGCTAGCGATAAGCGAATAAATAAAGCGCCAATGTGTGAGTTCCTCGGTTGACTTCCTCGTTTGGTCTCGGGGAATACCGGGAAGGGATTGTTTGGTGTTAGTATCGCCAGTTACGGATAGGTCTTTCTTACCCCTCTCGATAGTCGCGTTGTATCGAGTCTCTATAGGTTGTTTAGTGCATGTTGCTGCCGCTTGATCCACCATACCTATGTGGCGAGGACCGGAATTCTAGTCTCGCGTGTCTTGGCCTCGATCTTGACTCCTCTTTTTCCTTTGCCCTTTGGCACCCCTTTTGTTTAGCAGGTTTTGAGATCGGCGTAGTTAGAGGTTACCCTTCCTTGGCACAGGCGGGTTATGGGCGCCATTGGTTATTCTTGAGCTCTTAGCCCCATTTGCATCTTGTTCGTGGCCGGACGCTGTATCGTTCTGGTGATTTGGATCTTTGTATCGTATATCGTATTCTTGACTCTTTAGTCATTTGTATATCGTCTGTTACATGGGTCCCATCGAGGACTGTTGTTTAATGTTATTACTTCGTTTTCCACCCGCACGAAAGTGCCTGGTGGGCACCTTTGAATCGTTTCTATGTGGGTTTGGCGGGTTTTCGCTAAAACTTGCATAGGGTCGATTCTGAGGGTGTTACAAAAACGTACACGATGTGTAGAGAGAGAGCTGCAACTAATTGCCAGTCTCAAGTTGGGCCAGTCCAACCCCATGTTCATAACATGTGTCCACATCATTGGTTTGTCATCTCCATGTCTATGACTTGCGAAACATAGTCATCAACCAATTGATGTGCTATTCTAATATTCACGTGTGTCCTCACATGAACTCCGACTAGGGACAACTATTAAATAACCATACAAGTAAAGAGTTTCACAAGCAATTCACATAATTGCCAATAAATACAAGTTGCCTGATATGGATATTCAAGGAACATTACAATAACTCATGGATACATATGAAATATAATCATCTCTATGATTGCCTCTAGGGCATATTTCCTTCAGTCTCCCACTTGCACTAGAGTCAATCTAAAATATATCTAATACCAATTGCTCTTGTGTGCGCTTCATGCGTGGGCTGCGGGAGAGGCTTTGTCAATAGATCAGAAACATTTGAGTTCGTATGTATTTTGCATATCATGACACTACCATCCTCAACGAACTCACAAATCTGATGGTAACACATGCAAATATGTTTGTTCTTCTGGTGCTGTCTAGGTTCCTTGGCTTGTGCAATAGCACCATTGTTGTCACAATAAACGTCCAAGGGATTGGGCCGCATACAACCACACCGAGAGCGATCAGGAAATTCCTAATCCAAACAGCTTCCTTTACGGCCTCCGAGGCAACAATATATTCAGCTTCTGTTGAAGAGGAGGTCACCGTACCTTGCTTGGAACTTTTCCAGCTCACAGCACCACCATTCATGACAAACACATAACCTGATTGTGATTTCGAATCATCTGAGTCGTTAAGGTAACTCGCATATGTGTAACCCTTTACACTGAGTTTATCCTCACCTCCAGAAACTAGGAACACATCCTTAGTCCTTTTCAAATACTTAAGGATGTTCTTTACAGCTGTCCACTGACCTTCACCTGGATCAGCCTGGTATCTGCTCGTAACACTTAGAGCATAGGAAATATCTGGGAGAGTACATACAGAAAGGATGAGTAAGACTCCCTATGCATCAGTCATAGGATCTCTAATGTATGCCATGCTATGTACTAGACCCGACATTGCATATGATGTTAGTTTAACTAGCAGATATCAAAGTGATCCAGGAGTGGATCATTGGACAGCGGTCAAAAACATCCTTAAGTACTTGAGAAGAACTAAGGATATGGTTCTTTCTTATGGAGGTGATGAACAGCTCATTGTTAATGGTTACACCGATGCTAGTTGGAACACCGATCCGGATGATTCTAAGTCACAACTGTCTGAATCGATTACTTTGAATGGTGCGGATTAGCTAGAGGAGTGCAAAGCAAAGCGTTGTGGCGAGATCTTCAACTGAATCGGAATACATGGCTGCTTCGGAGGCTTCACAAGAAGCGATATGGATGAAAGAGTTCATTACAGAGCTGGGTGTGGTTCCTAGTGCGCTGGACCCAATGTCTATCTACTGTGATAACATGGGCGCCATAGCCAATGCGCAATGTAACACCCTCAGAATCGACACTATGCAAGTTTTAGCGAAACTCGCCAAACCCGCATAGAAGCGATTCAAAGGTGCCCACCAGGAACTTTCGTGCGGGTGGAAAACAAAGTAATAACATTACACAACAGTCCTCGATGGGACCCACAGAGCAGATATATACAACAGCGACTCAAATAGTCAAGAATACAGATATAATATACAAGATCCAAATCACCTTGAAAAGGGTAGAGCGTCCGACTACGGACAAGAAGCAAATGGGGCTAAGAGCCCTGAAGAATAACCAATGGCGTCCATAACCCTGCCCAGGCCAAGCCGGAAGGGTAACCCTGCTAACGGCGTCGATCTCAAAACCTGCTTAAACAAAAGGGGTGCCGACAAAGGGCAAAAGAAAAAGAGGCGTCGATCTTGAGGCCGATGCAGCGAGGCTAGAATTGGCGGTCCTTGCCTACATAGGTATGGTGGATGGCGGCAGCGAGATGCACTAAACAACCTATAGAGACTCGATACAATGGCGGCTATCGAGAGGGTGAGAAAGACCTATTCGGATCCAACGATACTATCATCAAACAAACCCATCTGGCGTTTCCCCTCGAGACCAAACGAGGAAGTCAACCGAGGAACTCACGGTTGGCGCTTTACTTATTCAGTTATCGTTGCAGCAATTACTAGTCAGGTTTAGATAATCATCCTGATAAAGTAAGCAGTGGGCACTTTTAGTTAACCATTCCATGATAGTTGCAACTCTTACTAGTCAGACACAATTAGCATGAGATAACCCCAAACCCAGCAGTTGTTGGTACTTTTAGGTAGCCATTCCGTTGTAGTGAAGCTGATTACTAATCATATCGGATACAAGTCCATCTATAACAGTAAACTTTAGTTATAGTTGTCTATGATCAAGCACTATGCTCCAAGTCGTCCATAACCGCGGACACGGCTTCTCGAAAAGATTTAACCCTGCAGGGGTGCACCAAAGTATCCACAGGCACTTCGACCCTTTTGCGGATCGGTTAACATACACCCATCGGTATGTCGGGGCCTAAGTCATGACGTTCTGCACCCAAAGAAAGCAGGGCCACCCACTAAGTACACACCAACGAAGTCGGCGGTCTCCGAGACGGACTTAGGGTTTGCGACAATGGTAAGCGACAGATCCCCAATCGGGGACTGTCGATACCGCAAAAACATTCCGCTTACCTAAACAGTTCAGTGTGCTCCTCGCACAAACGTAAATAAAGCGGTAAACATGGCATAAGTACAAGATAGTAAATAAAACCTCAAACTAGTTTGTGGCCCCCAGTATAATACTTTGAAATCAGGTAATAATCAATGGGGGGACCATATCTCCCCACCTGTGGTTAGCGCGCTCGATCTCGGAACAGGTGTCAAGAACTCGGGTCCTACGGGACACAAGTGGGCGTTCGGAAACCAAATATTACCTATCACCCACCGATGCCTCTGCTTAATTCAATTTTAGTTGTTAAGCAGTAATTAAAGTGAACGATAAGTAAAGCCATGATCATCTCCAACGTCAACATGCGGAAATCCTCCAACAATTGTGGTACTTGTCGACACACAAACACTTGAGCAAGCGACTACGACACGCGGGCCCAACTATCTACCAAACAACAGGTAATAGGATGTGTCCAAGGCTATAAATGGCTGCAAGGGATATCACAGGGAACGAAAACTAGAGCATCGCAACACAGATAGCAATAGATCAACAGGAGGGGAATAAATACTATAAAGGTAAGATAGGTAGAAAAAGGGGGGAAATGCTCGCCTGAAAACATTGCCGAGGGTTCAACCGAAGATCGGGGCGAAGCTCACATCAACTCAACGGCCTTATCCGCGAAGAACCAAAACACTAGAAGAAACACCGGATGCAATATTTAATACAACGGCAGAAGATCGGCATGATGCATGTGTGATGTATGGCATGGCAAAGGTGCGATGCAATTAGGTCATATTAAGCGGGGCCGGGGTCCCGACAATTAATTAGGCGGTTCATGTTATTTAGAAGCCCCGCAAATTAAATGTTGTTTAACATGGTAGAAGATAGCACCGGGTTCGCTACACAAATTTAAATGAGGCCGATATGTGACTAGATTTGCCCGCATATGGGCCCCATATTTAGTTATGAGGTGAATTCGGCATAAGGCCCCCAAACCACAGATATGCATGCGAGATGATAATTAAATATGCAACAATTTGTTGTTATGTTATAAAATAGGGTTTCGGGAAGGGGTTCACACATTAGGGGGCTCGACGATCTTGGGGTTCCGGGGTTCGGTCTCGGGGTTCAGGGTTCGACGGGGTCGTCTCGGCGGGATCGTTCTCGGATGCAGAGTAGATATTGGCGCGTCCGGGTGTAGGACTTGGGTCGGTGTCGGGGCGCGTCGGATTCTTCCGGGTCGATGCCGTTCTTGTTGTCGCGTAGGTCTTGTCGGGTCCTCAAGTCGGGTCGGCCTTGGCTTCGGGGTGAAATGCTTGTCGGTCTCGTGGTGATCTTTGCGTCCTCCCGGTTCGGGTCTTGGCGTCTGAGGGTAGATCTTGACGTGTCGAGGGTCCGGTCTCCGGTACATCGGGATCGGTCTTCGGGGAACTTTTCGATCCATGCCGGAGATCTTGGAAGCAGGCATCTTCGCGTCGAGGGCCTCAGGGTTCGCCGTCGGTGGCCTTCGGGTTCGTTCTCAGGTCCATGTAGGAGACCACCGGGTTTCGACGAAGATCTTGGCGAGGGGGAACTTGGGGTTTCGGGGTTGTTTGCCGGTGTCGATCTTGTTGTTCCACACCCACCAACTTGGCTCCAACTTGGTACTACACAGGGAACCTGCACAGGTGGAGGCAGAAGGCATCGGCGACGACGGGTGGGTCCCGCGGGGCAGATGGGTCCAGGCGGGCTGCAGCGACGGGGAAGGCGAGGCTCGGGAACGGGTTCAGGCCGAGCAGGCTCTGGCCGGCCGGAGGCGCGGTCGAGTCGGACGAGCACTGCTCTGAGGCTCGGCAGGGGCAACGGCGGACGGGCAGCCCAGCGGGCAGCAGCGGGCGCGGGCCGCAGCCGGCAGCGGCGTCTGGGAGGGAAGCGGCTGGCGGGACGGGAGGCGAGGCCTTGGCGGCAGCGGGCGAGGAGCTCAGCGAGGTTGGCGGCGAGGCGAGGCGAGAGGAGGGCTTGGCGCGGGGGCGGGGAGCGGCGGGCAATGGCGGGGAGGTGCGAGGCCTTGCGTCGTAGCGTCTGAGAGAGAGGGAGCGAGCGAGGGGGAAGGGAGGTCTTGGCGGTGGAGGCGAAGCGAGGTGAGAGGCTGTGTGGAGCAGAGAGAGGCGGAGGGTGGTTGCAGGCGACAGGCGAGGCCGTGGCGGTGGGGCGCTTGGTAGCGGTGAGGCGATGGGGAGGGAGCGACGGGCTGGGGAAGGCCTGGCCGGGAAGAAGAGGAGGAGAGGCAGGCGTGTGGAGGAGGGAGGCGGGGGGGGCCTTGGGGCAGTGCTGTGGTGGGGCTGGGCAGTGTGGGGTGTGGCCGCTGGGTGGGTTGGTGGCGTGTGAGTGCGTGCGTGAGGGAGTGGTGTGCTGGGGTGTGAGTGGTGGGGCAGGGTTAGGTGTGTAACACCCTCAGAATCGGACCTATGCAAGTTTGAGCAAAATTCACCAAACCCGCATAGAAACGATTCAAAGGTGCCCACCAGGCACTTTCGTGCGGGTGGAAAACGAAGTAATAACATTACACAACAGTCCTCGATGGGACCCACAGAACAGATATATATATATAACAGCGACTCCATGAGTCAAGAATACAGATATAATATACAAAGATCCAAATCACCTTGAAAACGATAGAGCGTCCAGCTACGGACAAGATGCAAATGGGGCTAAGAGCCCTGAAGAGTAACCAATGGCGTCCATAACCCTGCCCAAGCGGAAGGGTAACCGCTAACGGCGTCGATCTCAAAACCTGCTTAAACAAAGGGGTGCCGACAAAGGCGGAGGAAAAAGAGGAGCGTCGATCGAGGCGACACAGCGAGGCTAGATTGGCGGTCCTCGCCTACATAGGTATGGTGGATCAAGCGGCGTGAGATGCACTAAACAACCTATAGAGACTCGATACAATGGCGGCGATACCGAGAGGGGTAAGATAGACCTATCCGGATCCAACTAAGCTAACACCAAACAAACCCATCTGGTTTCCCCTCGAGACCAAACGAGGAAGTCAACCGAGGAACTCACACGGTTGGCGCTTTATTTATTCGATTATCGTTGCAGCAATTACTAGTCGTATAGATAATCGTCCCGATAAAAAGAAGCGATGGGCCCTTTTAGTTAGTCATTCCGCTAGTTGCTACAATTATTAATCGATATAGATAGCATGAGATAAACCCAAAACCCAAAGCTTGTTGGTACTTTTATTCAGCCATTCCGTTGAAGTTGCAACACTTACTAGTCAGTACAATGGTATGGCGACAATCCAAGCAAGCAATTGTGGGGTATTATTTAGCCATTCCATTAAAGTGAAGCTGATTACTAGCCATTATATAGTCAAATTGATAGCGATAAACTTTAGTTATGCTTGTCTATGATCGAGATCACGTGCTCCAAGTCGTCCATATCCATGGACACGGCTTTTGAAAAGTTTTACCGGCCGGGTGCACCAATAGCAACACACGCCGATCAGCCTCGGAAAAACCAAATCAAAACCCAACGAGGCTTTCACGGTGAACAATCACGATTCAGAAATATTTCAGGGGCCACCCATTGAGTAGATCCCATAACGGAGTAAGCAAGCTCGACGGACTCAAGGTTTGCGACAATGGTACATGGCGGCGGGAACCCGAAAGTGTGGCTGGGCTTGTCGATACCGTAATCAATCCGCTTACCTAAGCGATGCAGTGTGCTCCTCGCACAATTTAAATACTGAAAGTAGCATGGCATAAGTACAGGATCGTAAATAAAACCTCAAACTAGTTTGTGGCCCCAAGAAATAAGACTGAATCAAGCTCGCTCGGGGTCCCATATACCTCCCGGATGTGGATAGCGCGATAAATCAAGGAACATGTATCAAGTACTCGGGGTCTTACGGGACACAAGTGGGCGTTCGGAAACCAAATATTATCTATCACCCACCGATGCCTCTGCTTATTTCAATTTTAGTTGTTAAACAGAAATTAAAGTGAGCGATAAGTAAAACTAGAATCATCTCCAACATCAACATGCGGCAATACATCAACAACTGTGGCACTTGACAACACACAACAACACTTAAGCAAGCGACTACGACACGCAAGTCCAACTATCTACCAAACAACAGGTAATAGGATGTGTCCAAGGCAATATAGGGCTGCACGGTATATCACAAGTACGGAAACTAAAGCATCGCAACACAGATAGCAATAGATCAACAGGAGGGAATAAATACTATAAAAGTAAGATAGGTAGAAAGGGGGAGATGCTCGCCTGAAAACATTGTCGAAGGTTCAACCGAAGATCGGGGCGAAGCTCACATCAACTCAACGGCCTTATCCGCGAAGAAGCAAAACACTAGCAGAAAACCGGATGCACTATTTAATACAACGGCAGAAGATCGGCATGATGCATGTATGATGCATGGCATGGCAAAGGTGCGATGCAATTAGGTCATATTAAGTGGAACCGGGGTCCCGACAATTAGTTAGATGGTTCAAGTCATTTATCTACCCCGCAATTTAGATGTTGTTTTAACATTGCAAAAGATAGCACCGGTTCGCTACACAGATTTAAATGAGGCCGATATAAGGCTAGATTCGCCCGCATATGGACCCCATATTTAATTATGAGGTGAATCGGCATAAGGCCCCCAAACCACATGATATGCATGCGAGATGAATGATTAATATGCATCAAGTTGTTATTATATTATAAAATAGGGTATCGAGGAAAAAGGGTCACACATTAGGGTTCGACGATCTTGGTTAGGGTTCGACGGGGTTCGGGGTCGGGGTCCAGAGTTCGACGGCCTTGGCGGGATCGTTCTCGGACTCCGGGGGTTAGGGTCTTGGCGGTGCGTTCTCTGATAACAGAGGTAGATCTTGTCGAATCCGGGTTCTCGGCGGACTCGGCGTCCGGAAAGGGGTACTTGGTTCGGTGTCGGGGGCGCATCGGATTTCCCCGGTCGGGGCGTTCTTGTCGCATGCAGATCTTGTCGACTTCCACGGGGTCGAGCTTGCCGTTGCGAGGGTCTCGTCGGCCCCACGCCATCGAGTCGGTACTAGCGTCCGGGAGCGTCCTCGTGGCGACCTTGCCGTGTCGAGGCTCGGCCTACGATTCCATGTCGAAGGTCTTGGGGTTCCGCGGTCGGGTTCGAGAGGCTCTTGTTGTTCCGCTTGAGAAGATCTTGTCGGTGGTCTGGATCACGCAACTTCCACTTGTCCACGAATAAGATCATGTCCCTTCCGTAGAAGTCCTTGTAGATGCCCTTCGAGTGTCTCCGGTCCGATGTAGTCTTGGCTTGAGGATCAGTGTCGGTCTTAGGACCTGCCTCGATACTGTCTTGGTGAAGGTCTTGGTAAAACTTAACACACACTCATGCTCGATGCCGGTCATGGAGATGCAGCAGGGCTTGGAGCGGCGACGCGGCGGAAGCGGGCCGAGAGGAGGGGCCGACGGCGGGCGGCCAGCCGCGAGGGCGGGCGGCCAGCAGCAGAGGCGGAGCTCGGCGCAGGCGGAGGGTCCAGGTCAGCGCTCTGCGGACGGCGAGGAGGAGACGGCGACGCTAGAGGGAGAGTCCGGGCGGGCTCGACCGGCGGGGCTCGTGACGGGGCTGCCGCTGCCGCCATGGCCGGGTGTGGAGGCCGGGGAGGCGGGTTGGCGAGGGCGACGCCTTGGCGGCGGAGAGGGCGGAGAGGGCAGCGCGGAGGAGGTTGGCCGAGGCTGGCGGAGAGGGGCAGCGAGTGGAGCAAGGCCTTCGCCGGAGAAGGGGCGACGGCGATGGGGACGGAGGAGAGAGGTGGCGAGGTAGTCTGCAGCGGACGGAGGACGGGACGCGGGAGGTGGCGCGGCGCTTCAGAGGCAAGCAGGCCAGTCTTGCTGGGCTGGAGGAGGAAGGCGTCGCCGGAGCGGAGGGGCCAGAGGCGGCGGCGAGCTTGCAGAGAGGCGGGCGGCGCTGGGGGATACGAGCGCGGCGGAGCGGTGGTGGCGGAGGGGGTTGGCGAAGCAAGGCCGGGGCGCCATGGAGAGAGAGAGGAGCGGCGGTGAGCTCACAGGCGAGCAGGGTGCAGGGAGGGAGACGTGGGGCGAGCGGCACGCGGGGAGGACGCGGTTGCGGGAGTGGGGACGAGGCAGGGACGCGGTCAGGGGGTGGGGCCCAGGTGGGGTCCAGGCTGGCGAGTGAGTGCGTGCGTGCGTGCTGTGTGCCGTGTGCGGTAGGGTGCGTGGGTGGGACAGGGAGAATGTGGAGAGAGAGAAGGGGGAGAGGTGACGTGGCGAGTGGTGATTGGGTAAGGGAGAGGGAGGAGGTGAGGTGGCGTGCTCCTACTGGTTGGGGTGATGTGGAGGAAAGGGGTGGGTAGATTAGTTGGTAGCCTTAGGATTTAGAAGGGCAGGTGTAGGTGGACCGTTTAGAAAATGGGGGTGGTCGTTCGGGTCGAGTCGGCCCGTTCGACTGCCCCCACTAAAACAATGAAACTTTTTATTTGATTTAAACGGGCCGTGTGCAAACCGATAGCGGCCAAAATAATTAATCCGGAGAACCGGGCTTTGCATTTGAATTAAGATGGGGCGTTTGGAAAACAAATCGGGCTTTGCGAACATAGTTTTATGCAAACAATGCATGATGATGACGATGCAATGCACAAATTCAACGCGATTTTCTAGTAGTGGTTTTGCGGGATGCCACAATTCGACACCACTAACAAGGGATCTCGCCCTCGAGATCCGCCTCATGGTACCGGAAAGACGGGCGGCGATCTGCGTCTTCTCGCTTCGCATAGATCCTCGCGACACCACTAACGAGGGTTCATCCTCCATCTTGAAAACGGCGACACCACCAACAAAGGGTCGTTGCTCCTGATCGTCGAGAGAACACTCCGGGAACAAAAGGTCGAAGGTAGAGGTAGCGCAAATAAAGCCACCCCTAACTTCCGTGGACTGAGTAAAATTGCTGGATCCACTGATTAGACGTGCAAGAGCGAATGATAAGAGCAGTGGTAGGGTAGCTACTCCATCCCGCACTCAAACCATTACTCTGCACACGGATAGGCGGATTATGCAACCATCTCTCGGGATTAGACTGAAGATCTCGACAAGCGAGGTTCGGAAACAAGGGAGTGATGCAGACCCTGCATCGGATCTGGCGTAGATGATGTCATCACATCGGGACACACCGGAAGATACAACAGAAATCGTATGAAAGACACACTGATTAGGTTTCGCGATGGTTTCATTGGCATGAACAACACATGCTCAAGTTATACTCCAACTTCACCAATGCTCGTCCTTCTCATCTGTTTTTCAACGACACTGATATCCAGAAGGAGCACACAGATAGCTAAAGAGCTCAAGAACAGAAGATCGGATGAAGGGCGCAACTACCAGTTGCGGATTGATGATCGTAGCACCTCCGTTACAAAAGGGAGAAAGCGAAACCCTGAAGGTACGACGGAAACCCAACCACGAGAAATCCTGGACTCGAAGAGAGAGAAGAGAGCGGATTCAAAACACGTAGAGGTAAGAGGAGAACAACAGAGGGGTAAGGAGTAAAATCAGACCTAATCAGAACTATCCAACCGATTTTCAAAAATAGTTTTGACACTTCTACTTCGGCCGTTAGCTAGGTTATCCTACAGGCTGGACTTGTGGGGTATCGCAACTGCTGAGCTCTGATACCACTCTGTAACACCCTCAGAATCGGACCTATGCAAGTTTGAGCAAAATTCACCAAACCCGCATAGAAACGATTCAAAGGTGCCCACCAGGCACTTTCGTGCGGGTGGAAAACGAAGTAATAACATTACACAACAGTCCTCGATGGGACCCACAGAACAGATATATATATATATAACAGCGACTCCATGAGTCAAGAATACCGATATAATATACAACGATCCAAATCACCTTGAAACGATAGAGCGTCCAGCTACGGACAAGATGCAAATGGGGATAAGAGCCCTGAAGAATAACCAATGGCGGCCATAACCCTGCCCAGGCCAAGCCGGAAGGGTAACCCTGCTAACGGCGTCGATCTCAAAACCTGCTTAAACAAAAGGGGTGCCGACAAAGGGCAGAGGAAAAAGAGGACGTCAAGATCGAGGCGATGCAGCGAGGCTAGAATTCGGTCCTCGCCACATAGGTATGGTGGATCAAGCGGCAGCGGCATGCACTAAACAACCTATAGAGACTCGATACAATGGCGGCGATACGAGAGGGGTAAGATAGACCTATCCGGATCCAACCTGAAGCTAACACCAAACAAACCCATCCTGGTGTTTCCCCCTCGAGACCAAACGAGGAAGTCAACCGAGGAACTCACACAGTTGGCAGTTTTATTTATTCAGTTATCGTTGCAGCAATTACTAGTCAGGTATAGATAATCGTCCTGATAAAAGAAGCAGTGGGCCCTTTTTAGTTAGTCATTCCGTTGTAGTTGCTACAATTATTAATCAGATATAGATAGCATGAGATAAACCCAAAACCCAGCAGTTGTTGGTACTTTTATTCAGCCATTCCGTTGTAGTTGCAACACTTACTAGTCAGGTACAATGGTCGCAAGCGACAATCCAAGCAAGCAATTGTGGGCAGTATTATTTAGCCATTCCATTAAAGTGAAGCTGATTACTAGCCATTATATAGTCAAATTGATAGCAGTAAACTTTAGTTATGCTTGTCTATGATCGAGATACTGTGCTCCAAGTCGTCCATATCCGCGGACACGGCTTTCAGAAAGTTTTACCCGGCCGGGGTGCACCAATAGCAACACACGCCGATCGACCTCGAAAAACCAAATCAAACCCAACGAGGCTTTCACGATGAACAATCACAGGATTCAGAAATATTTGGGGCCACCCATTGAGTAGATCCCAATAGCAGTAAGCAAGCTCGAGACGGACTCAAGGTTTGCGACAATGGTCAGAAGCGCGGGAACCCGAAAGTGTGGCTGGGCTTGTCGATACCGCGTAATCAATCCGCTTACCTAAGCAAGCAGTGTGCTCCTCGCACAATTTAAATACGTAAAGTAGCATGGCATAAGTACAGATCGTAAATAAAACCTCAAACTAGTTTGTGGCCCCAAGAAATAAAATGAATCAAGCTCGGCTCGGGGGTCCCATATACCTCCCGGATGTGGATAGCGCGATAAATCAAGGAACAGGTATCAAGTACTCGGGGTCTTACGGGACACAAGTGGGCGTTCGGAAACCAAATATTATCTATCACCCACCGATGCCTCTGCTTATTTCAATTTTAGTTGTTAAACAGAAATTAAAGTGAGCGATAAGTAAAACTAGAATCATCTCCAACATCAACATGCGGCAATACATCAACAACTGTGGCACTTGACAACACGCAACAGCACTTAAGCAAGCGACTACGACACGCAAGTCCAACTATCTACCAAACAACAGGTAATAGGATGTGTCCAAGGCAATATAGGGCTGCACGGTATATCACAGGTACGGAAACTAAAGCATCGCAACACAGATAGCAATAGATCAACAGGAGGGAATAAATACTATAAAAGTAAGATAGGTAGAAAGGGAGATGCTACTTTGAAAACATTGTCGAAGGTTCAACCGAAGATCGGGGCGAAGCTCACATCAACTCAACGGCCTTATCCGCGAAGAAGCAAAACACTAGCAGAAAACCGGATGCACTATTTAATACAACGGCAGAAGATCGGCATGATGCATGTATGATGCATGGCATGGCAAAGGTGCGATGCAATTAGGTCATATTAAGTGGAACCGGGGTCCCGACAATTAGTTAGATGGTTCAAGTCATTTATCTACCCCGCAATTTAGATGTTGTTTTAACATTGCAAAAGATAGCACCGGTTCGCTACACAGATTTAAATGAGGCCGATATAAGGCTAGATTCGCCCGCATATGGACCCCATATTTAATTATGAGGTGAATCGGCATAAGGCCCCCAAACCACATGATATGCATGCGAGATGAATGATTAATATGCATCAAGTTGTTATTATATTATAAAATAGGGTATCGAGGAAAAAGGGTCACACATTAGGGTTCGACGATCTTGGTTAGGGTTCGACGGGGTTCGGGGTCGGGGTCCAGGGTTCGACGGCCTTGGCGGGATCGTTCTCGGACTCCGGGGGTTAGGGTCTTGGCGGTGCGTTCTCTGATAACGGAGGTAGATCTTATCGAATCCGGGTTCTCGGCGGACTCGGCGTCTGGAAAGGGGTACTTGGTTCGGTGTCGGGGGCGCATCGGATTTCCCCGGTCGGGGCGTTCTTGTCGCATGCAGATCTTGTCGAGTTCCACGGGGTCGAGCTTGCCGTTCGAGGTCTGCCGGCCCCACGCCATCGAAGTCGGTACTAGCGTCGGAGCGTCCTCGTGGCGACCTTGCCGTGTCGAGGCTCGCCTACGATTCCATGTCGAAGGTCTTGGGGTTCCGGTCTTGGGTTCCGAGAGGGCTCTTGTTGTTCCCGCTTCGAGAAGATCTTGTCGGTGGTCTCTGGATCACGCAACTTCCACTTGTCCACGAAGAAGATCATGTCGTTCCCTTCCGTGTAGAAGTCCTTGTAGATGCCCCTTCGAGTGTCTCCGGTCCGATGTAGTCTTCGGGCTTGAGGATCAGTGTCGGTCTTAGGACCTACCTCGATACTGTCTTGGTGAAGGTCTTGGTAAAACTTAACACGCACTCATGCTCGATGCCGGTCATGGCGATGCAGCAGGGCTTGGAGCGGCGACGCGGGCCGAGAGGAGGGCCGGGACGGCGGGTCGCTGACGCTAGGCGGCGGCAGCTGCAGATAAGCGGAGGGCTCGAGCGGGCGCAGGGGACGGAGCGGTCCGGGAGCTCTGAGGCGAGACGAGAGGAGGAGACGGCGACACGCTAGAGGGAGAGGCCGAGGCGGGCTCGACCGGCGGGCTCGTGACGGGCGGCTGCCATGGCCGGCGCGCCATGGTGGAGGCCGTGCGGAGGCGGGTTGGCGGCGCGCAAGGAGCTGGCGGAGAGGGCCGGAGGCGCGGAGGAGGTTGGCGAGCAGCGTGGTGGCGGAGAGGGGCCCAAGGTGAGCTGTGGCCTTCGCGGAGAAGGGGCGACGGCGATGGGGACGGAGGAGAGGTGAGGCAGGGGTAGTCTGCAGGCGGACGGAGGACGAGGGACGCGGGGAGGGTGGCGGCAGGCGGACGGGCAGGCCCAGGCCGTGAGGAGGAAGCGTCGCCGAGCGGAGGCAGGCGGCGGCGAGCTTGCGAGAGGCGGGCGGGGAAAAGCAGGCCGGAGAGGTGGTGGCGGAGGAGGTTGGCAGCGGCCAGCGGCGCCACCGGAGAGAGAGAGGTGAGCTCAGGCGAGGCGAGGCAGGGGTGAGGGAGGGCGTGGGGGCGGCGGCCTGGGAGGGGACGCGTTGCGGAGTGGGGACGAGGCGGGGACGCCGTGGGAGGTGGGGCCAGTGGGGTCCAGTGGCGAGTGAGTGCGCAAGGCGTCTTGTGTGCCGTGTCTTGTGAGGGTGCGTGGGTGGGACAGGGAGAATGTGGAGAGAGAGAGAAGGGGGAGAGGTGACGTGGCGAGTGGTGATTGGGTAAGGGAGAGGGAGGAGGTGAGGTGGCGTGCTCCTACTGGTTGGGGTGATGTGGAGGAAAGGGGTGGGTAGAATAGTTGGTAGCCTTAGGATTTAGAAGGGCAGGTGTAGGTGGACCGTTTAGAAAATGGGGGTGGTCGTTCGGGTCGAGTCGGCCCGTTCGACTGCCCCCACT
This sequence comes from Avena longiglumis, assembly GCA_030063025.1. NCBI lineage: Eukaryota > Viridiplantae > Streptophyta > Magnoliopsida > Poales > Poaceae > Avena > Avena longiglumis. The sequence goes on along the minus strand of CP125977.1, from coordinate 429,309,083 downwards.
AAAACAATGAAACTTTTTATTTGATTTAAACGGGCCGGGTGCAAACCGATAGCGGCCAAAAATAATTAATCCGGAGAACCAGACTTTGCATTTGAATTAAGATGGGGCGTTTGGAAAACAAATCGGGCTTTGCGAACATAGTTTTATGCAAACAATGCATGATGATGACGATGCAATGCTCAAATTCAACGCGATTTTCTAGTAGTGGTTTTGCGGGATGCCACAAGGTGGGGCCAGGTGGGGCTCGGTGGAGGGAGTTTGAAGAGAGAGAGAGGCCAGGGGCTGCTGAGGTGGCAGTTCCTGGTTGGGTAGAGGGGGAGAGAGGGGGAGGTGTCACTAGGGGATTGGGTGGGGTGATGTGGCCAAAGGGGTGTGGGTAGATTAGATTGGTAGGTTTAGGAATTAGGTGGACCGATTTGAAAATGGGGGTGGTCGTTCGGGTCGATTCGGCCCGTTCGACTGCCCCCGCTAAAACAATTAAACTTTTTATTTGTTTTAAACGGGCCGTAAGCAAACCGATAGCGGCCAAAATAATTAATCCGGAGAACCGGGCTTTGCGTTTGAATTAAGATGGGGCGTTTGGAAAACAAATCGGGCTTTGCGAAAAATAGTTTTAGACAAACAACACATGATGATGACGATGCAATGCACAAATTCAACGCGATTTTCTAGTAGTGGTTTTTGCGGGATGCCACAATTCGACACCACTAACAATGGATCTCGCCCTCGAGATCCGCCTCATGGTACCAGAAGGAAGGTCGGCGATCTGCGTCTTCTCGCTTTGCGTAGGTCCTCGCGACACCACTAACAATGAGGTCATTGTCCGTGATCGTCGGGAGAGCACCCCGGGAACAAAAGGTCGAAGGTAGAGGTTTCAACAAATAAAGCCACCCCTAACTTCCATGGACGGAGTAAAACTGCTGGATCCACTGATTCGATGTACAAGAGCGAATGATAAGAGTAGTGGTATGGTAGCTACTCCATCCCGCACTCGAACCATTACTCTGCACACAAATAGGCGGATTATGCAACCAACTCTCGGAATTAGACTGAAGATCTCGACAAGCGAGGTTCGGAAACAAAGGGTGATCACAGACTACCGCCGGATCTGGCGTAGATGATGTCGTCGCGTCGGAAACACCGGAAAGCACAAACAAGGAACACAGAAGGGTAGCCCCGTAGACGGATTCATCAGGCGGCTTGAACACCGGACGGTAGAACACCGTTATCAAAGAAGGAAGCGAAACCCTGAAGGTACGACGGAACCCAACCACGAGAAATCCTGGACTCGAAGAAAAGATAAGAGAGCAGATTCAAAACACGTCGAGATAATAGGAGAATAGCAGAGGGGTAAGGAGTAAAATCAGACGTAATCAGAACTATCCAACCGATTGTGCAAAATAGTTTTGACACTCTACTTCGGCCGTTAGCTAGGTTATCCTACAGGCTGGACTTGTGGGGTATCGCAACTGCTGAGCTCTGATACCACTCTGTAACACCCTCAGAATCGACTCTATGCAAGTTTTAGCGAAACTCGCCAAACCCGCATAGAAGCGATTCAAAGGTGCCCACCAGGCACTTTCGTGCGGGTGGAAAACAAAGTAATAACATTACACAACAGTCCTCGATGGGACCCACAGAGCAGATATATACAACAGCGACTCAAATAGTCAAGAATACAGATATAATATACAAGATCCAAATCACCTTGAAAAGGGTAGAGCGTCCGACTACGGACAAGAAGCAAATGGGGCTAAGAGCCCTGAAGAATAACCAATGGCGTCCATAACCCTGCCCAGGCCAAGCCGGAAGGGTAACCACGCTAACGGCGTCGATCTCAAAACCTGCTTAAACAAAGGGGTGCCGAAAGGGCAAAAGAAAAAAGAGGCGTCGATCGAGGCCAAGACACGGCGAGGCTAGAATTGGCGGTCCGCCTACATAGGTATGGTGGATGAGCGGTGGCGCAACATGCACTAAACAACCTATAGAGACTCGATACAATGGCGGCTATCGAGAGGGTGAGAAAGACCTATTCGGATCCAACGATACTATCATCAAACAAACCCATCTGGCGTTTCCTCGAGACCAAACGAGGAAGTCAACCGAGGAACTCACACGGTTGGCGCTTTACTTATTCATTATCGTTGCAGCAATTACTAGTCGTTTAGATAATCATCCGATAAAGTAAGCGATGGGCACTTTTAGTTAACCATTCCATGATAGTTGCAACTCTTACTAGTCGACACAATTAGCATGAGATAACCCCAAACCCAAAGCAATTGTTGGTACTTTTAGGTAGCCATTCCGTTGTAGTGAAGTGATTACTAATCATATCGGATACAAGTCCATTTATAACAAAAACTTTAGTTATAGTTGTCTATGATCAAGCACTATGCTCCAAGTCGTCCATAACCATGACACGGCTTCTCGAAAAGATTTAACCTGCAGGGTGCACCAAAGTATCCACAGCACTTGACCCTTTTTGCGGATCGGTTAACATACACCCATCGGTATGTCGGCGGGGCCTAAGTCATGACGTTCCTGCACCCAAAGCAAGCACGGGGCCACCCCACTAAGTACACCCGCAACGAAGTCGGATGGTCTCCGAGACGGACTTAGGGTTTGCGACAATGGCTGTAAACGACAGCAGATCCCCAATCGGGGACTGTCGATACCGCGAAAACATTCCGCTTACCTAAACAGTTCAGTGTGCTCCTCGCACAAACGTAAATAAAGCAGTAAACATGGCATAAGTACAGGATAGTAAATAAAACCTCAAACTAGTTTGTGGCCCCCAGTACAATACTTTGAAATCAGGTAATAATCAATGGGGGGCCCATATCTCCCCACCTGTGGTTAGCGCGCTCGATCTCGGAACAGGTGTCAAGAACTCGGGTCCTACGGGACACAAGTGGGCGTTCGGAAACCAAATATTACCTATCACCCACCGATGCCTCTGCTTAATTCAATTTTAGTTGTTAAGCAGTAATTAAAGTGAACAATAAGTAAAGCCATGATCATCTCCAACGTCAACATGCGGCAATCCTCCAACAATTGTGGTACTTGTCGACACACAAACACTTGAGCAAGCGACTACGACATGCGGGCCCAACTATCTACCAAAAAACAGGTAATAGGATGTGTCCAAGGCTATATATGGCTGCAAGGGATATCACAGGGAACGAAAACTAGAGCATCGCAACACAGATAGCAATAGATCAACAGGAGGGGAATAAATACTATAAAGGTAAGATAGGTAGAAAAAGGGGGGAGATGCTCGCCTGAAAACATTGCCGAGGGTTCAACCGAAGATCGGGGCGAAGCTCACATCAACTCAACGGCCTTATCCGCGAAGAACCAAAACACTAGAAGAAACACCGGATGCAATATTTAATACAACGGCAGAAGATCGGCATGATGCATGTGTGATGTATGGCATGGCAAAGGTGCGATGCAATTAGGTCATATTAAGCGGGGCCGGGGTCCCGACAATTAATTAGGCGGTTCATGTTATTTAGAAGCCCCGCAAATTAAATGTTGTTTAACATGGTAGAAGATAGCACCGGGTTCGCTACACAAATTTAAATGAGGCCGATATGTGACTAGATTTTCCCGCATATGGGCCCCATATTTAGTTATGAGGTGAATTCGGCATAAGGCCCCCAAACCACAGATATGCATGCGAGATGATAATTAAATATGCAACAATTTGTTGTTATGTTATAAAATAGGGTTTCGGGAAGGGGTTCACACATTAGGGGCTCGGCGATCTTGGGGTTCGGGGTTCGTCTCGGGGTTCGAGGGTTCGACGGGTCGTCTCGGGATCGTTCTCGGATGCGAGTAGATATTGGCGTCCGGGTGTAGGACTTGGTGTCGGTAGCGTCGGATTCTTCCGGTCGATGCCGTTCTTGTTGTCGCGTAGGTCTTGTCGGGTCCTCAAGTCGGGTCGGCCTTGGCCGGGTGAAATGCTTGTCGGTCTCGTGGTGATCTTGCGTCCTCCGGTTGGTCTTGGCGTCGAGGTAGATCTTGACGTGTCGAGGGTCCGTCTCGGTATCGGGATCGGTCTTGGGGAAACTTTCGATCCACGCCGGAGATCTTGGAAGCAGGCATCGTTGCGTCGAGGCCTCAGGGTTCGCCGTCGGTGGCCTTCGGGTTCGTTCTCAGGTCCATGTGGGAGACCACCGGGTTCCGACGAAGATCTTGGCGAGGAACTTGGGGTTTCGGGTTGTTGCGGTGTCGATCTTGTTGTTCCACCCACCAACTTGGCTCCAACTTGGTACTACACAGGAACCTGCAGGTGGAGGCGAAGGCATCGGCGACGGTGGGGTCCAAGGCAGATGGGTCAGCGGGCAGCTGCTGCAGACGTGGAAGGCGAGGCTCGGGAACGGGTTCGCGGCGTAGATGGGCTCTGGCGGCGGCCGGAGGCGCGGTCGAGGCGGACGAGCACGGCTCTGAGGCTCGGCAGGGGCAGCCTGGGCGGACGGCGGGCGGGCAATGCGGGCGCGGGCGCGGCAGCACAAGGCGTCTGGGAGGCGAGCGTGGCGGGCGAGTCGGCAGGCCTTGGGCGGGCGGAGGAGCAGGGAGCTCAGCGAGGTTGGCGGCCAGCAGCGAGGCGAGAGGGCTTGGCGCAAGGGAGGCGGGCAGCGGAGGCGGGAGGGTGCGAGGTCAAGGGCGTCGTCTGTGAGAGAGAGAGGGAGGCAGCGGCGAGGGGAGACAAGGCTGGCAGCTGGGAGGAGGCGCCGACGGGAAGGGAGGTCGCTGCGGCGGCGCGGATGGAGGCGAGCGAGGTGAGAGGCTGGCGGCGCGCTGGAGCAGAGAGGGGGCGGAGGGTGGTTGCGGGGCGACGGAGGCCGAGGCGGTGAGGCAGTGGCAGGAGGAGCGACTGGCTGGGGAGAAGCGGCCTTGGGAAGAAGAGAGGGAGAGGCAGGCGTGTGGAGAGGAGGGGGAGCCGGGTGGGGCCAGTGCGAGGTGGGGCTGGGCAGTGTGGGGTGTGGCCGCTGGGTGGGTTGGTGGCGTGTGAGTGCGTGCGTGAGGGAGTGGTGTGCTGGGGTGTGAGTGGTGGGGCAGGGTTAGGTGGGGCCAGGTGGGGCTCGGTGGAGGGAGTGGGAAGAGAGAGAGAGGCCAGGGGCTGCTGAGGTGGCAGTTCCTGGTTGGGTAGAGGGGGAGAGAGGGTGAGGTGTCACTAGGGGATTGGGTGGGGTGATGTGGCCAAAGGGGTGTGGGTAGATTAGATTGGTAGGATTAGGAATTAGGTGGACCGATTTGAAAATGGGGGTGGTCGTTCGGGTCGATTCGGCCCGTTCGACTGCCCCCGCTAAAACAATTAAACTTTTTATTTGTTTTAAACGGGCCGTAAGCAAACCGATAGCTGCCAAAATAATTAATCCGGAGAACCGGGCTTTGCGTTTGAATTAAGATGGGGCGTTTGGAAAACAAATCGGGCTTTGCGAAAAATAGTTTTAGACAAACAACACATGATGATGACGATGCAATGCACAAATTCAACGCGATTTTCTAGTAGTGGTTTTTGCGGGATGCCACACGCAAGAACCAAGGTCACACAAGAAGCTGAAGCACATCAAGCTACGTTTTCACGCTCTTCGAGAACATGTCCAATATGTGGACATAAAGATTTGCAAAGTACACACAGATCTGAATGTGGCGGATCCGTTGACTAAACCTCTCCCGAGGGCAAAACATGACCAGCACCAAACTGCCATGGGTGTTCGGTATATTACCAAGTAATCTAGATTAGATGACTCTAGTGCAAGTGGGAGACTGTTGGAGATATGCCCTAGAGGCAATAATAAATATAGTTATTGTTATATCTTTGTGTTTATGATAAATGTTTACATTCACGCTATAATAGTATTAATAAGGAAACATTAATACTTGTGTGATTTGTAAACTTAAATTGAAGTCCCTAGTAAAGCCTCTTCATAATACTAGCTTGTTGGTTAATAAATGATTGTGGTTTCCCTATCATGAACATTGAGATGTTATTAACAACAAGATCATATCATTAGGAGAATGATATGGTGGACGTACTCCTATAGATAAGCTTAGCATAAAGATCAAGTCATTTTAATAGTTCAATTGCTATATGCTTTCTGATACATAGTAACCTAATTCCTTCGACCATGAGATCATGCATATCACCTTTACCGGATGGATGCTTTGATGACATCAAACACCACATCGTAACTGGGTGGCTATAAAGGTGGCATTGAGTGTTTGGAAAGTATTGGTTGAGACACATGGATCAAGAGTGGGATTTGTCCATCCATATGACGGATAGAAATACTCTGGGCCCTCTCGGTGGAATGTCATCCAATTAGCTTGCAAGCATGTGAATGGCTCACAAGGGATCACATATCACGGGAACGAGAAAAGAGTACTTATCGGTAACGAGGTTGAACTAGGTATGCAGAGATACCGACGATCATAACCTCGGATAAGTAAACTATCGTAAGACAAAGGGAAATTGGTATCGTATGTAAGTGGTTCATTCGATCGCAAAGTAATCGTAGAAATATGTAGGGATATGAATTTCCAGATTCCTCTATTGGTTATTGTTCGGAGAAGTGTCTCGATCATGTCCGCATAATTCACGAACCGTAGGGAGACACACTTAAGGATTCGACGTTGTTTGAGTAGTTATGGAATGATGAGAAAGAGACCGAATGTTGTTCGGAGTCTCGGATGGGATCCGGGATATCACGAGGAGATTCGGAATGGTCCGGAGAATAAGATTCATATAAGGAAAGTCCTATTTCGGAGTTGGAGAATAGTTCCGGTGTTTTCATCGGGAATGTTCTAGAAGGTTCCGGAATCTCCGACACTCCGAAGGGGAAGGGTACATGAATGTGTTATATCAAGTTGTTATGATTGCATCATGTACTAGGTGTCATCGCTGAACAAAATAAAGGGTTTAATCAAATCCTAGTTTGAAAAAGTCAAACGCCAATTTGAAAGTCAAACGGCTATTTTGGGAAGTGGAGAGGGAGGTGGAAACCGAGTTGGGGGAGGAGTTCCTCCCCTCCACCGCCGGCCCACCTTGAAGCCGAGTTGGGGAGGGAATCCCCTCCCCTTGGCCGCGCCTCCCACCTATAAAGGGAGGGGCGGGGCTGCCCCTCCTAACACATAAGATCTCAACCCCGCAAACCCTAGCCGCCGGCGCCGCCACCTCCTGCTGCCGCCGTCGCCGCCCTAGGGTAAACCGCCGCCACCGCCTAGCTAACCCTAGCCGCCGGCTTGCCCCCTCCTTGGTGTGTCTAAACCCTAGAACACCGAGGGCTCTCTCATAGTTCACCATACTCGCTCCGGCTTAAGGCGAAGCCCTGCGAGATCTCCCCTCTACTTCCGGTACCACGCCGTTGTGCTGCCGGAATCGCGAGGAGAGTGCTACAACCTCCGCTGCCTGCTGTAACAAGGGAGAGGAAGGTCTTCGAAATCGAACGTGTGACCGACTGCGGGAGCGCTGCCGGAACGCAGCGCCTGAAGGATCGTCTACGCGATCTTGAGATCGGGAAGAGTACGACTACATCACCCACGAGAATCCGCTCTCGTTAAACACTTTGGAATCTTCGAGGGTGAGTTATTCCATCGACTCGTTGCTACAGTCTAGTAGATAGATCTTGGCTTGTTTGTTTGTATGCGAAAGAAATTTTTTGTTTTCCATGCTACGAAACCCTACAGTGGTATCAGAGCCGTGTCTATATGTAGATCTGTTGCACGAGTAGAACACAATGGTCATTATGGGCGTTGATGCTTTTATTGTCGATTGCTTCTTGTGTACTTTGTATCTTGCGGGATGTTGGGATGAAGCGGCCCGGGCTAACCTTACATGACATCATTCATGAGACTTGCTCCACGCTTGACATGCAACTTGTATTGCATAAGTGGCTTTGCGGGTGCCTGTTTATCCCAGCACAGTTAAGATTCAATTTACAACGGGTGATTAACAATGCTAGTATCAATGTTGTGGTTCTTGTTCGTAAGTTAGAACGACACTTATTGAAAGCCCCAAACCACGTAAAACATGCAAAGAAAGTAGAAGCGTCTAAATTTGTTTTGCAGGGGTGTGCAGTGATGTGATATGGCCATGATTGTGATTATATTTGATGTATGCAATGTTCCTTATTGTAAGTTGGCAACCGGCAGGAGCCATATGGTTGTCTTTAATTTATGTTAAGACCCGCGTGTCTATTCAAAGTAGTTGTAATAGTTGAAGCCGGTGGACGACAACCATGGAGAAGCGTCATTGACCTTGATGCAATGCCGGTGATGATGGAGATCATGTTCGTGCTTGAAGATGGAGATCGGAAGCACAAAGAAGAAAGGCCATATCATATCACATATTATGAATTGCATGTGATGTTAATCCTTTATGCATCCTGTATTGCTTAGTTAACGACGGTAGAATTATAAGATGATCCCTCATGCACATGAATTTCAAGTCATAAAGTGTTCACCCTTAGTTAGCACCGTTGCTAAAGCTTGTTGTTTCGAAGCACCACGTGATGACCGGGTGTGTTAGATTCCTCAAGTGTATACAACGTGAGCAAGCCAGATTTGCTCATGCGGAAGCTAAGGTTTGATCTTGACGAGCCTAGCATGTACAGACATGGTCTCGGAACACGGATCACCGAAAGGTAAAGCATGAATCATATAGTAGATATGATGAACATGACGATTGTTCGCCATTGAAACTATATCAACTCTCGTGATGATCGGTGTTGATGTGGTGGATTTGGTTCGTGTGATCACTAAAACAATGTGAGGGATATTGTTTTGAGTGGGAGTTCACCTAGATTAATTTAACTATTAATTAGAACTCAATTTGTCATAAACTTAGTCTAAACTATTGCAAATATGTTGTAGATCAATGGCCCCTACCATCAATTTTAATGCGTTCCTAGAGAAAGAAAAGTTGAAAACAATGGAAGCAACTTGGATTGGTTCCGCAATTTGAGGATTGTCCTCACAGTGGTAATTTGACCTATGTCTTTGGATGCACATTGGGTGACCCTGTGATGCTGCCGACGAAGTAAAGAATGTTTACCTCGCTCGGAAGACTCGGTACTCCACAATTCAGTGTGCTATCTTGTATGGTTTAGAATCGGAGCTTCAGAAAAGGTTTGAGAATTCAGACCCACATGATATTGTCCGTGATCTCAAATTGATCTTTGAGACTCACGCGGCAATTGAGAGCTATGAGGTTTCTGAAAAGTTCTTTAACTGCAAGATGGAAGAGGGCAGCTCCGTCAGTGAGCATGTGCTTAAAATGTCTGGGCACGCAAACAAACTTCAAAGCTTGGGTATAGTGATTCCTAATGCTTTGGGGATTTACCGTGTCCTCCAATCACTACCACCAAGTTACAAGAACTTTGTGATGAACTACAATATGCAAAACATGAACAAGCAGTTGCGAGCTGTTTGCTATGTTGAAATCTGCAGTGGAGATCAAGAAAGAGCACCAAGTGTTGATGGTCAATAAGACCACCAAATTCAAGAAAGGCAAGTCTAAGCAAAGGGACACTTCAAGAAGGTTGGTAAGAAAGTTACCGCTACCGACAAAGAAGACCAGGGCTGGACCTAAGCCACGATCGAGTGCTTTTACCGCAAGGGAGAAGGTCCTTTGGGCGGAATTGCCCAAAGTACTTGGCGGATTTGAAGAACGGCAACATCAAGAAGAAAGGTATATCCGATATACATGTTATTGATGTGTATCTCACTAGTACTCGTAGTAGTGCACGGGTATTTGATCTTGGTTCGGTTGCTCATATTTGTAACTCGAAGCAGTCTTTGCAGAATAAGCGGAAGCTAGCGAAGAACGAGGTGACGATGCGGCGTGGGAAATGGATCAAAGGTTGATGTGATCGCGGTCGGCACGCTACCCCTTCATCTACCATCGGGATTAGTTTTATACTTAAATAATTGTTATTTGGTGCCTGCGTTAAGCATGAACATTATATCGGGATCTTGTTTATTGAGAGGGTTACTTGTTTAAGTCCGAGAATAATGGTTGTTCGATTTATATGAGTAATATGTTTTATGCACATGCACCTTTGATAGATGGTCTATTCTTATTGAATCTCGATAGTGGAAATACACATATTAATAACATTGGGGCTAAACGTTTGAAATCGGCGATAATTCGACCTATATGTGGCAATCGTCTTGGTCACATTGGAGTGAAGCGTATGAAGAAACTCCATTCCGATGGGTAAAATGAAAGATGTGAAGCATGGCTGATGGGTAAAATTACTAAGACTCCATTTTCTGGTATGATGGAGCGAGCTACGAACTTATTGGAAATCATACATACCGATGTGTGTGGTCAAATGAGTGTAGCATCGCGCGATGGTTATCGTTATGTTCTTACCTTCACGGATGACTTGAGTAGATATGGGTATATCTATTTCATAAAACATAAGTCCGAAACTTTCGAGAAGTTTAAGGAATTTCAAAGTGAGGTTGAGAATCAACGTAACAAGAAGATTAAATTTCTACGATCTAATCGTGGAGGTGAATATCTAAGTTACGAGTTTGGCGAGCATTTTAATAAATCTGAAATACTTTCACAATTGACACCACCGGGAACACCACAGCGTAATGGTGTGTCCGAACGTCGTAATCGAACTCTCTTAGATATGGTTCGTTCTATGATGTCACTTACAGATTTACCGCTATCATTTTGGGGTTATGCATTAGAAACAGCCGCATTCACTTTAAATAGGGCACCATCTAAATTCGTTGAAACGACACCGTATGAATTATGGTTTGGGAAGAAACCTAAATTGTCGTTCCTTAAAGTTTGGGGTTGCGAAGCCTATGTAAAGAAGTTACAGCCGGATAAGCTTGAACCCAAAGCGGAAAAATGCGTCTTCATAGGATACCCGAAGGAAACTATTGGGTATACCTTCTATCATAGATCCGAGGGCAAAATCTTCGTTGCCAAGAATGGATCCTTTCTAGAGAAGGAATTTCTCTCGAAAGAAGTGACTGGAAGGAAAGTAGAACTCGACGAGGTTGTCGAACCTTCTCTCGAAATTGCGAGTAGCGCAGCAACGGAAGAAATTCCTGTGGTGCCTGCACCAATAAGAGAGGAAGCTAATGATGATGATCATGCAACTTCGGTTGTAGTTGATATAGAGCCTCGCAGGTCAACGAGAACTCGTACCACTCCTGATTGGTATGATCCCGTTATGAGTGTCATGTTGGTGGACAACACCGATGACCCTGCGACATATGAGGAAGCGATGATGAGCCCAGATTCCAACAAATGGCAAGAAGCCATGAAATTCGAGATTGGATCCATGTATGAAAACCAAGTATGGACTTTGGTGGACTTACCGGATGGCCGGAAGGCTGTCGAGAACAAATGGATTTTCAAGAAGAAAACAGATGCTGATGGTAATGTTACTGTCTATAAAGCTCGACTTGTCTCAAAAGGGTTTCGACAAATTCAAGGAGTTGACTACGATGAGACTTTCTCACCAGTAGTGAAGCTAAAGTCTGTGAGGATTATGTTAGAAATCGCTGCATATTATGATTATGAGATATGGCAGATGGATGTCAAAACAACATTCCTCAATGGAGACATTGATGAAGAGTTGTATATGATGCAACCCAAAGGTTTTGTCGATCCTAAAGATGCTAACAAGGTATGCAAACTTCAACGGTCCATCTATGGATTGAAGCAAGCATCCCGAAGTTGGAATCAACGTTTTGATAAGGTGATCAAAAGTTTTGGTTTTATACAAACTTATGGAGAAGCTTGTATTTACAAGAAAGTGAGTGGGAGCTCTGTAGCATTCTTAATACTATATGTAGATGACATATTGTTGATTGGGAATGATGTAGACCTTCTTAATAGTGTCAAGGAATATTTGAATAATAGTTTTTCAATGAAGGATCTTGGCGAAGCAGCTTACATATTAGGCATAAAGATTTATAGAGATAGATCGAGACGCCTAATATCATTGTCACAAAGTACATATTTGGACAAAGTTCTAAAGAGATTTGGAATGGAAGATATCAAGAAAGGGTTCTTGCCCATGTTGCCCAATACGACCTTGAGTAAAACTCAAAGTCCGACATCGGCAGAAGATATAGAAAGGATGAGTAAGACTCCCTATGCATCAGCCATAGGATCTCTAATGTATGCCATGCTATGTACTAGACCCGACATTGCATATGATGTTAGTTTAACTAGCAGATATCAAAGTGATCCAGGAGTGGATCATTGGACAGCGGTCAAAAACATCCTTAAGTACTTGAGAAGAACTAAGGATATGGTTCTTTCTTATGGAGGTGATGAACAGCTCTGTCACATCCCAAGATTTTCCAAATCTTGTAATATGAAAATAAAGGAATACAATAAAACTTTGTTTAAATTTCAGAGCCAGAAGAAACTTTTGAATACATTTGGAATTTCAAACCCATTTGAATTAAATAAAATCCTAAAGGGGGTTAAAAGGATAAACATTTCATTAATGGAAAAATAAAAACATTTGGAAATACTATTTTGAAACAATTAAATGAAAAGACTGTTTTCAAATAAAATAGAAGTTTATAAATAAAGAATATTAAAAAAAGCCAAATTAAACCTTGACCAAACTTTGGGAATTAAAACATTCTATTACTAATAAAGAAATTAGCAAAGGATTATTTAAACAAAATAAATATGAATTAATATCCAAACTTTATTTAAATAAAAGGTTTCACAAATTTAATTGAAACATCAAAACTTATTAAATTATTTAAATAAGTTTTCCAAATATTTGATATTCACAAACAAAACCTACTAAAATGCTTTGGCCTTATTTTAGATTTCAAAATAAATACCTCAATAAATAAGTCCTATTTGAATTAATAATGGACGCCTATTATATTTAATTAATAATTGACCCTAAAATAAAATGTTATTTTATTTTAAAACAAGTTTCCAAGTATTCCTTATTTCCAAATAAAATCTACTGATTTGGTTTTGAAAAATATTTAGATTTCAAATAAGGATTTTATTAATAAAATCAAACTCTATTTGATTTAAAAACTAAGGCCTATTTTATTTAATTATTAATGAATCATGGACCATTTTACATAATTAATAAATGGAACCTAAAAAGATTTAAAATATTATTTTATTTATTTTAATTTTGGATTTTGGTTCATGTTACTGAACAGAACTAATTTCAATATTACAAAGTTTGAGTGTTGTTTGAATTGATTTGAACATTGTTTGATCTGTTTGAATGTTGTTTGATAGTTTGAATTTCAAAAACAGGAAAAAGAATTGGAAAAAGAAAAAAATTTAAAACAGAAAAAAATAAGATTTGGACCTGACCCAACCGAGCCAGCCCAAGAAGCCCACCAACCAGCCCAGCTTCCCTTCCCCGAAGAAAACGCTTCGCACCTGACAATCGACCCGCTGAGACAATGACTGGTGGACCCTCCCCTCACTCCCTTTCCCACTGACCAGCAGACCCCACTTTTCCAGCTCATCTCCTTCCTCGCGACGACCACGCCAGCCGTTTCTGCCGTTGATATCGCGACTTCAATTCGCAGTAATGCCACGCCTTAACCGCGCTGCGACCACGGCCTATTAATTGCCAGCGTCTCCTCCTCCTTTCCCCTCACACGCCACTCCCTCTCTGCCCCGAGGCTGCCTCAATTTGAGCTCGCACCGCCGCAGCTCCGACCATCGTCCTTCCTCGATTCCGGCCGAACCACACCCCTCCTGCCTCCACAAGAACACAAGCACACTCACCACTTCCTGGCGCATCTCCCAGTACCCTCTGTTCGACCGCAGGCGCCCCAGGAAGCCGTCTTCGACAAAGCTCTGAGCGCCGCCGTCTGTCTCGTCTCCGTCGAGCTCCTCCGGTAAGTCCAGACCGCCCCGTACCTTCTCGTTCATGCACGTGACCTCTCCGTGACCTCCCGCACTTAACCATGCCCCTGTCTTGTCCTAGGACGATCTACAACGTCGCCTTCGACCGTGGACAGAACCACCCGACGCCGTTCCTTACTCCGGCGAGGAATTACTGCAGACCCTGAACGCCCCTCGACCAAACGACCACGCCCCGAGCATCACCTCGTCCTCGTGACCACGGTGAGGCTCTCCTCCTCTTATCTCGCTTCCTAGAATGGCCAGACCACCTCGAACAGAGCGTGCGCCGCCAGTCGTCACCGCCGGCGCCGCCCACTTTTGGTTCAGAGAACTAGTACCGTAGGATTTAATTTGAACGGGCAGGATTAGATCATTTAATCGCGAAGAGGTATGCGCTCAGCACCGCACGATCTAACTAGATCCAAGGGCTACCACGCGTGATCCGGCCGAATCGGTATCGCCCAGTTAGGAAGTGCCGCGTGTCACCTATTTCGTTTTAAAAGAAATTTGAATCTGATTTAATTGCAAACTTCAAACCCTTATAACTTGAGATCTACACGTCCAAAAATTACAAATTTTATGTCGTTGGATTCAGGAAAGCAAGCCCTAGCCAACTGTGGAATTAGTTTAGCCAATAGTATCTGTTAGTTTGCTTAATTTTGCAGATTCTTTTGTGAGCTTGTTTAGAGTATAAAAATTATTTAAAATTGTTTTAGGGTTAAAAATTGTGCAAAATGGTTTGTTGTGACCTTACTGACCCTAGGAACCAACCCATGGTTTTGAAAATGAAATTAGAAAAATTTAGAATGGATTAATTGAATTAGTCTATTTCTAGCTAAATAAAGATAAGGGTTTTATTATGAAAAAGGATTTTGGAATAAAAACCTTGGGAAAATATTTTGATTCAAAGCTACTGAACCAAAACACCAAGACTTGAGAGTTAGAAACTTTTGGTGAGAAACTTAAAGATTTTGATTTGATAAAACCATTTTCCCACCATATAAAATAGTGAATGGAATTTTAAAATAGTTTTTGGGCAAAACCCTCTAACTAATGACTTTGCCATTTTGGTAAATGACCAATTTGGACCTTACAAAGTTTAGAAACCTAGTGGAGACCATCCTTACAATAGAACCATCCTTTGCATACTTATGCATGACTTAGTTTCCTTCTTGCCTTGTGTGTGTGATTTTGTTTGAGTAATAGTGGGTTGGAATGTTAGTTGATTTGGTGTTTGCTTGATTGACTTGTAGTGAAATTAGCAAAGTGTGAGACTAGCA
Organism: Avena longiglumis; assembly: GCA_030063025.1. NCBI lineage: Eukaryota > Viridiplantae > Streptophyta > Magnoliopsida > Poales > Poaceae > Avena > Avena longiglumis. The sequence goes on along the minus strand of CP125977.1, from coordinate 429,293,909 downwards.
AGATCAAGGAGTGAACCCTCATTCCCTACCAAAAAGGCAAGTTACACTATCATACAAATGCCCTACTATTTTCATTATACTTAGTGGATTATGAAAACATGCATGAAAAAGATATCTTTATACTTATGCCATGCTAAATCCTAATAGGATTCCCTATAAACTCCTTAATGAAAATATTGTAGTTGTACATGCTTAGCCATGCTTTATTTTGACAAGAGATACATGTTGAGATTTTACAAAGGTTGAGAAAAGAACTTATGTTTTACATAATAAAACAAGGACCCAATGAACCACCTAGGTGGTGGACACTTTAAGTTTTGGATAAGGTGGCAACAAAAGGACCATGTCTATGGGATTCACTTTGTGTTAGAGATTGAACATGTTTCTCCAATTGTGGCTTTCGTGTGCAACCACATGCTATTATGGCTCTGGCTTAGTCAACTACATTAGGAAAACCCATACATTGTCTTTAGTTACCGGACATGGGGATCTGGAATGCTTCATGGGGGCTGAAGACAAGCTAGCAATGATGTATGGGAGGACCTTTTGGAAAGACTTCGTCACACTCTCGGTCTGCCAGTACTCCATCTTGGTGAGCACTAATCCAGTAGGCCACTGGTGGCAACAAGATGGGATTGTGTCATGTGGGTAAAGTGTACTCCTTCTACAGAAGTTAATAAAATCTAAGTACTTAGCCGTGTCCCCGGTTATGGACAATACTGAGCAACTAAAGTTTGAACTATGGGAGATCTCGACATTCCAACTACTAATATAAAAACTTGATGCACTTGGGGGTACCAAGGAATTCAAAGATATTTTGTTAAGCTTGTTGCACTTGGGGTTACCAAGGTGCTCAAGAGCATGATATACTTGGGGGTACCAAGGAACTCATGAGTTTTGATAAACTTGTTGCACTTGGGGTTACCAAGGTGCTCAAGGATGTTTTGACAAGGACTTGAACACTTGAGTATCTACCAAGGAGTTCAAGGAACTTGGAAAAGAAATTTGACAAAGGACTTAAAACCCTTTTTGAAAAGATAGGATAAAATATAGCTTTATGCAAATAAGCCCTAAACTCTACCTAGCCAAATATGCATATAATGATAGGGTCCACTCTTATTATACATAGAAGTGAAGCTTTCCAATATAATTCAAAATGTATTGACCCTTGTGGCTGTAACTTGTAATGTTGCAGGATGATTGTTTTAAATGAAGATTGTTTGATTGACTAGGACTACATAGTCTACAACCAGCATCTGCCTGTGGCACTTTGAAGATGAAGGACCCATGACTATAGTTATTCCACTGCAATGTAATGTAATAGCCAAATGAGCTATGTTTGATGTAATAAACTTATGTTATTCCTGGTTATAAATTTATATTATGACCTTTGTATCTTGATATTACATCTTAACTGTGGATTCTAGCTAATGATCCAGGGACTAGCATTGTAAAACACAGGAGGAATCTACCTTAACAGGTTGGGACCTCTACAAGCTCGTTGTTAATGGTTACACCGATGCTAGTTGGAACACCGATCCGGATGATTCTAAGTCACAATCTGGATACGTATTTACTTTGAATGGTGCAACAGTTAGCTGGAGGAGTGCAAAGCAAAGCGTTGTGGCGAGATCTTCAACTGAATCGGAATACATGGCTGCTTCGGAGGCTTCACAAGAAGCGATATGGATGAAAGGGTTCATTACAGAGCTGGGTGTGGTTCCTAGTGCGCTGGACCCAATGTCTATCTACTGTGATAACATGGGCACCATAGCCAATGCGCAAGAACCAAGGTCACACAAGAAGATGAAGCACATCAAGCTACGTTTTCACGCTATTCGAGACATGTCCAAGATGGGGACATAAAGATTTTCAAAGTACACACAGATCTGAATGTGGCGGATCCGTTGACTAAACCTCTCCCGAGGGCAAAACATGACCAGCACCAAACTACCATGGGTGTTCGGTATATTACCATGTAATCAAGATTAGATGACTCTAGTGCAAGTGGGAGACTGTTGGAGATATGCCCTAGAGGCAATAATAAATATAGTTATTGTTATATCTTTGTGTTTATGATAAATGTTTACATTCATGCTATAATAGTATTAACAAGGAAACATTAATACTTGTGTGATTTGTAAACTTAAATTGAAGTCCCTAGTAAAGCCTCTTCATAATACTAGCTTGTTGGTTAATAAATGATTGTGGTTTCCCTATCATGAACATTGAGATGTTATTAACAACAAGATCATATCATTAGGAGAATGATATGGTGGACATACTCCTATAGATAAGCGTAGCATAAAGATCAAGTTATTTTAATAGTTCAATTGCTATATGCTTTCTGATACATAGTAACCTAATTCCTTCGACCATGAGATCATGCATATCATCTTTACCGGATGGATGCTTTGATGACATCAAACACCACACCGTAACTGGGTGGCTATAAAGGTGGCATTGAGTGTTTGGAAAGTATTGGTTGAGACACATGGATCAAGAGTGGGATTTGTCCATCCATATGACGGATAGATATACTCTGGGCCCTCTCGGTGGAATGTCATCCAATTAGCTTGCAAGCATGTGACTGGCTCACAAGGGATCACATATCACGGGAACGAGAAAAGAGTACTTATCGGTAACGAGGTTGAACTAGGAATGTAGAGATACCGACGATCATAACCTCGGATAAGTAAACTGTCATAAGACAAAGGGAAATTGGTATCGTATGTAAGTGGTTCATTCGATCGCAAAGTAATCGTAGAAATATGTGGGAGCCATATGAATTTCCAGATTCCTCTATTGGTTATTGTTCGGAGAAGTGTCTCAATCATGTCCGCATAATTCACGAACCGTAGGGAGACACACTTAAGGATTCGACGTTGTTTGAGTAGTTATGGAATGATCAGAAAGAGACCGAATGTTGTTCGGAGTCTCGGATGGGATCCGGGATATCACGAGGAGATCCGGAATGGTCCAGAGAATAAGATTCATAATAGGAAAGTCCTATTTCGGAGTTGGAGAATAGTTCCGGTGTTTTCATCGGGAATGTTCTAGAAGGTTCCGGAATGTCCGGCACTCCGAAGGGGAAGGGTACATGAATGTGTTATATCAAGTTGGTATGATTGCATCATGTACTAGGTGTCATCGCTGAACAAAATAAAGGGTTTAATCAAATCCTAGTTTGAAAAAGTCAAACGACAATTTGAAAGTCAAACGGCTATTTTGGGAAGTGGAGAGGGAGGTGGAAACCGAGTTGGGGGAGGAGTTCCTCCCCTCCACCGCCGGCCCACCTTGAAGCCGAGTTGGGGAGGGACTCCCCTCCCCTTTGCCGCGCCTCCCACCTATAAAGGGAGGGGCGGGGCTGCCCCTCCTAACAAACAAGATCTCCACCCCGCAAACCCTAGCCGTCGACGCCGCCACCTCCTGCTGCTGCCGCCGCCGCCCTAGGGCAAACCGCCGCCGCCTAGCTAACCCTAGCCGCCGGCTTGCCCCCTCCTTGGTGTGTCTAAACCCTAGAACACCGAGGGATCTCTCATAGTTCACCATACTCGCTCCGGCTTAAGGCGAAGCCCTGCGAGATCTCCCCTCTACTTCCGGTACCACGCCGTTGTGCTGCCGGAATCGCGAGGAGAGTGCTACAACCTCCGCTGCCTGCTGGAACAAGGGAGAGGAAGGTCTTCGTCGAGTACCGAACGTGTGACCGACTGCGGGAGAGCTGCCGGAATGCAGCGCCGGAAGGATTGTCTACGCGATCTTGAGATTGGTAAGAGTACGACTACATCACCCCCGAGAATCCGCTCTCGTTAAACACTTTGGAATCTTCGAGGGTGAGTTATTCCATCGACTCGTTGCTATAATCTAGTAGATATATCTTGTCTTGTTTGTTTGTTTGTATGCGATAGAATTTTTTTGTTTTCCATGCTACGAAACCCTACACAATAGACATTGGGGTCCTTCACCCTTGTTCAACCACAAGTTTTACTTAGAAATTGGGATGAGGAGATTCTTGATAGCTTCCATGTCTTGATGCTCAAATTGTCCAATACCGGGGACATGGCTAAGTACTTAGATTCTTCCATCTGCAGAAGTTGTGGACTTTCCCACAAGACTTGATTTTCACCAAGACAGGACCTTTCAGAAGCCTTCCCTTAGACCAAATGGACGCGTTCCAACCTATCATCCCACTGCCACCAACTGTCCAAATGGCTAAGTTATTGCAACCTATGTAATCCAGACAGAGCCCATATTGCCAAGTGGCTGCACTAGAAGCTTCTTAACATTTGGCCTCTCAAATCCCTTTGTTCCTAGGTGTCTTTTCACAAGTGAGATACACAAGGTAAACCATAGAAATGGGCCTTGTGTAACCACTCAACATAACCCATTCACAACCATTCCACCCAGGTGATTCATTCACTTAGTTGTTTTATTAAGCAAAAACATAGTCCAAAGACTTAGAAATATTTATTCATAACATGAACATATAGCCACCCTTGGTTGCTACTAGCTAGGCTAAGCATGGCATAGATAAGCATCTTAACTTAGAAATTTCTAGCAATTCTACAACTACTAGGATTTCCCAAGCATAGCATATAAGCAAAATATAACCATGCAAGACTAGCAAAATATTTCTAATGCATAGTTGAAAAACATAGGGATAAAATCATGAAGCACCACTTGCCTTGGTAGTTTGGAGAGTAGCTACAATCCTCACATTCACAATCACTATTTGCACCAAAATCTACACATAAAATGATAGCACCAAATCACATACAAAATAAATACAAGCAAAAATATATGGATGCATGCAATATGATATGTGATGATTTTCTAAACTCAACAAGACAAGTGCACGGTACTGGTTCATAAACAAGTTCATAATTTGCCAAACAATCTTTATTTGAACCCTAATACATTTCTCAAATAATTAATATACACAAAATAGGCCTACACATGTTTCTGTAAAAATAAACATTTTAACAGAAACATAACATTAAACACATTGAATATATGGAAAGGGCTTTCTTTCCTGATTCCATTGATATAAAATTCATCAAATTTGGACGTGGGAATCGAAAGTTATAAATTAAACAAGTTTTAATATCTAATAGATCTAATCCAGTTTTTAAATTCAAATCCTAGCCACGCGGCGTGTTCCTATTGGTTGATACCGCTACACTCAGGATCATACACGTGAGCCGTTAGATCTAACTTAATCTACACGGCTCAGATCTATTCGTACCCCTTCGCGTAAGTGATCTATCTAGCCCATTGGATCTAGATCCAACGATTCGTGATAGAGCGACCAAACTCTGGCGGCGCGCGGCGACGGCGAGCGGCGGCGCGCTCGGTCTACTGCATCACGGTGGCTACAGAGGGGGCTGGGGTCAGTGGAAGCGCTTACCAGACTCGCGGCGGTGTGCTGAAGCTCAACGTGGCGGTGGCTGGTCAAGGGGCGCACAGATGCAGCGGTAGGGTCTCGTCAGAGTTGCTGGCGACATCAGGTGCTTGTTGACGAAGATGTTGTCGAGGTTCTGCTTCGGCCTAGCACGAGCCAGATGGGTTAGGAGGTGCGCAATGTCTCGGCGATCATGATAGCATCGAAGGGAAGGCAAGGGGAGGTCGCATTTTACCTGGATTGCACGTCGGATTTGGAGACGGCGTCGGGAACTCACGGTGCTCGTTGGAATCGACGACCTGGGGCAGTACAGGACGAACCAAGGGTGTCAGTAGGAGCACAAGAAGGTTGCGAAGCAGTTCGCGTGAACCAGAGAGGTAGGCGCGCACGGAGCTCACCAGGATTGGTCGCCGGAGTGGATTCTGTCTGCGGCGAGGTAATGGCAAATACTGGCAGCCTGGAGGCGCTTCGGGCTGGCTTTGTTGGGGGAAATGGCCGCGAGGGGGAGAGGTTTAAGTAGCCAGGAGGGGCGAGGGAATTACGCTGCAGATCAATGCCAATTAAGCGCGGAATCAACGCGGCGTTTCTGGAGGAAACGGCGGCGGTGGCTGCAAGGGGTGGAGAAGAAGGAGCTGACCTGGCTCGGGCCCAGTGGCAGTGGCAGCGGGGCAGAGCGGGTGCAGGTGAGAGAAAGAGAAGGGGGAAAACGACCTGGGTGGGCTTAGTGGGCTGGTTCCTCTGCTGGGCTAAATAACTGGCGCCGACCTTTTTCTTTTTCTTAATTCACTTTCTATTTCTATTTTGATTTTCTGAAATGATTTTCAAATCTCATTTCAAATCAGTTTGATTTCAAAATTTCTATGGTCTTTTGTACAGTGAACTTTGTACTCAAATATGTGTCAAACACATCTGTTCACTCAAACCTACTTGGGTCATTTAAAAAATAAAATAAAATCAAGCCTTTGGAAGATATAACAAAGGCATAAACTTTGGTTTTATTTCATACTTGTTTTGAAACTTGGCTCAAGCCTTTGGAATCACTTAAGTTAGGATTCTAAACAATACTGAGTGAATATTAGTACCTTTCTTAATAGCAAGTAGCACAAAGGCTAGAGCATTCATACATAAAATAATGAGCACATATGCTCCTGTTTTGAAATGATTTTGAAATGAAATCCTACATGATCATGGATGCATGGATGATATGCATGAGTTTTTGAAACATGATTTTAGGGATGTTACAAATCTAACCCCCTTAAGGTGAATCTCGCCCTCGAGATTCGGATTGGCTAGCAAATAGGTGAGGGTGGTCATTCCAAAGATCATCTTCTCTTTCCCATGTTGCTTCTTCTTCGGAATGGTGGTTCCATTGAACTTTGCAGAATTTGATAGTCTTAGTCCGTGTAGCTCTTTCTGCAGTCTCAAGAATCTTGATTGGTTTCTCCTCATAGGTGAGATCACTCTCCAATTGAACCTCTTCCAAAGGTATAGTATCCTTCAAAGAAGTCTCTTCCATTTCTGGATGACATTTCTTAAGCTGACTCACATGAAACACATTATGAACTGCTGACAAAGACTCTGGCAATTCAATCTCATAAGCAACTTCTCCTTTACGACTCAGAATCTTGAATGGCCCAACATATCTTGGGGCCAATTTACCTTTGACACCAAACCTCTTCACTCCACGAAGTGGTGACACTCTAAGATAGGCTCTATCACCAACTTCATAGGTGACTTATCTACGCCTAGGATCTGCGTAGCTTTTCTGTCGGGACTGTGCTATTTTCAATCTGTCTTTAACCAACTTGACTTTTTCTTCAGCTTCTTTGATTAGTTCTGGTCCGAACAAACTTCTTTCTCCCACACCATTCCATAGCAATGGGGTGGTACACTTTCTCCCATAGAGAAACTCAAATGGTGCCATCTCAATACTGGCTTGATAGCTGTTGTTGTAAGAAAATTCTGCGTAAGGCAGACTTTCATCCCAACTGGCTCCATAGTCTAGAGCACACGCTCTCAACATGTCTTCAAGAATCTGATTAGTCCTTTCTGTTTGTCCATCAGTTTGAGGATGAAAAGCAGTGCTGAATTCCAACCTCGTTCCCAAAGACTCATGTAGCTGTCTCCAAAAATGAGAAGTGAATTGAGTTCCCCTATCATACACGATACTCTTGGGTACTCCATGCAGACATTCAATTATGCTCATATAGATCTTGGCTAACTTAGCACTTGTATAAGTTGTCTTTACGGGTATGAAATGAGCCACTTTAGTTAGGCAATCCACTACTACCCAAATAGAATCATATCCTGACCGGGTCCTTGGTAATCCGGTAATGAAATCCATACCAATCTTGTCCCACTTCCAATCAGGAATAGGTAGTGGTTGAAGCAATCCTGCTGGTTTCTGATGTTCCGCTTTCAATCTACTACATACATCACACAAAGCAATATGTTCGACGATGTCCTTCTTGAGATTATTCCACCAAAATCTTTCCTTCATATCCATGTACATTTTGGTGTTACCCGGATGGATGGAATATGGCGAGTTGTGTGCTTCTTGTAAAATCAGTTTCCGAAGCTCCGGATCTTGTGGAACACAGATACGTTTTCCGTGCCATAAAGTACCCTATTCGTCTTCATGGAATCCTTTGGATTTTCCCTTGCAAATATTTTCCTTTATCTCTTCAATTTCCTTATCAGTCTTTTGGGCTTCTTTGATCTTGTCCAACAAAGTGGGTTGAACATCCAAAGACATGAGATGTCCTTCAGGCACAATCTCCAATCTGAGATCTCTAAATTGGGCACACAGATCAGCTGGCAATTCTCCTTTAGTAAAGCCATTCACAAAAACCTTACGGCTTAGAGCATCCGCTACAACATTTGCTTTACCGGGGTGGTATTGCAAACTTAAGTCATAGTCCTTGATGAGTTCTAGAAATCTTCTTTGTCGCATGTTAATTTCCTTTTGGGTGAAGATATACTTCAAACTCTTGTGATCTGTGAACACTTCACATCGCTTTCCCAAAAGATAATGTCTCCATGTTTTGAGTGCATGGACAACAGAGGCTAATTCCAAATAATGAGTAGGGTAGTTTACTTCATGAGTTTTGAGTTGTCTCAAGGCATAAGCCACAACTTTCCCTTCTTGCATAAGTACTGCACCTAATCCATGATGAGATGCATCGCAATACACTTGGAAATCCTTTTCCAAATCTGGCAAACACAAGACTGGTGCTGTCACAAGTCTCTTCTTAAATTCTTGAAAGCTGAGTTCACAACCTTCAGACCAAGCAAATTTCTTGTCTTTCTTTAGCAATTCTGTCATAGGTTTTGCTACCTTGGAGAAATTCTCAATGAACCTTCTGTAGTAACCTGCTAAGCCAAGGAAACTACGAATCTCTTTCACTGACTTGGGAGATTCCCATTCAGTTACAGCTGAAACTTTAGCAGGATCAACTACTACACCATCTCCTGACACAACGTGTCCAAGAAAACCAACTTCATTTAACCAAAATTCACACTTGCTGAATTTGTCATATAGCTTATGCTCTCTAAGCTTTTCTAGTATCAAACGTAGATGTCCTTCATTGTAGCATCCCAGTTGTCTAACCCCTGTAATGCTACATGTTATAATAATAAAAAGGGCCACTTCCAACATATAATTGTTGCATCATCATCATATCATGCTCATGTCATCATGTCACCTTGCATTTGAGCATCATATAAAACCCTTTCTTGTTTGGTTCTTATCTCATGTGCATGATTAATTGTAGTTGCCTCTTGATATTGTATTTGGTTCTTGATATATTGTTAAATGCCCAAGTTGAGTTGAGGGCATCTCTCTTATTGGCTCCACCACCTTTTCTTTCACCACCTTATAATTCCACCATCCAATTAATATGAGCTTGGCATTTTATTTTGAGTTATCTCTAGCTCATGTTGTTGGTTGGAATCCACCCATAATCTGTGCTTGGCCTTGCCCACCTTTTGGGAATGCATGTGAATAATGCCATGTTAATATTATTGTTTTCACAAGGATAAATTGGCATTAATTATTTTGCATGGGCCATGCAAGTGCCACCTTTTCTAGTATTTGGTTTTTGCTTGCATTCTAAGTGGATCATCTTTTCCTTTGCTTAATCTTGTTTTGGGCTTGTAGTTTCTTCATCAAATCATCTCCCTCTCTTCTCCCCTTTAGCTAAACCCCTACCCCCATGCCCCATGCACACACATGTGCTCATGAGGCATGCACCAACCTAATCCACCTCTTCTCTTGGATCTTGCTTGGCCATTATCTGGATCATGCATGAACTAAAGAAGAACCCCATCATCACATGCTCCCTCTCTCCCTCTCCCTCTTTTTCTTGCTTGGTCTTGTTGAGGCTTGTTTGAATCATGCTTGATCAACCTAAGTTCCACCTCCCTTTTTCTTACCTCTCTTAGCAAAAACCCTAAATCCTACCCTTGCCATCTATCCTTCCTAGCTAAACCAAAAACCCTAATCTACATCTCCCCTAAACTAAACCCTAAACTACACCTTTTCCCTAAACAAAACCTAGCTAACCCACCTCTTCCCTACTTCCTAGTTTGGCCACACCACACCCTGCCCCAGCTCGCCACCCTCTCTCCCTACTCTAGCTTGGCCCCCTCTACCTGGCCCACCTAGCTACCCATCAAGGACAAACCCTAGCCCTAGCCGAGCCGGCCCCTCTCCCCTCCTCACTTTTTCTCTCCCTCTAAGCCTCACCTGCCCACGACCCAGGGCCACCTGCCAGCCCCCTCTAGTGCCCATGCCTGCCCTGCCTTGCCCTGGCCTGACCGAGCCGAGCACGTGAGGGGTGGAATAAAGGTGGCCGAGGCCACCCCTATCCACACCGCCTCCTCCACGCCACCCCGCTCCCTCTCCGTCCCTATCCAACCACTCTGCCTCGCCAGATACCCCAGATCCACCCCGAAGGAGCCTCTCCTCTCCCCCTCTCTTCTCCATCGCCATCGCCACGCCATCGCAACCCTCGGCCCCTACACCGTTCAGGGCGACAAGCACGTCGGGGAGGTGATCGAGGAGACCAAGACGAGCCCCTACACCACGCCTGTACACGCCGTCTAGGAGGAGACGGACCGGAGCCACCAGAACCTGCCGCGCCCGAGCCGAGAACCCTAGCAAGCTGGGCCGCTGCCTCTCCGTCGTCCTGCTGCGCCCCGACCAGATCCGAGCCCACCGCCGAGCCCGCGGTGAGCAACCGAACCCCCCTGACACCTCCGCCCTAGCCGTAGCTCTCTGTGCACGCCGGACCCAGCGTCGAACGCTCTGTGTACGTTGCGTGCGCGCGCGTCCTCTGCGTCGCCGCGTCGCGCATCAGCTTACCTGGACGCGGACCACCTTCCTAGCACCAGCCTCGCGGCGCTGGATCGAGCCCCCCAGCCTCTCATCGCGGCATTTCTGGAAGAAGTACCACATGCCCGCTGCGAATAACCCCCTGGCCCTTTTTGCCTCAACCCGCGGTCCTCGGGGCCCGCTGTCAGCGTCAGATGTCGTTTTATAAAAAGGCTCCTGGAAGTTTCAGTTATCAACCCGCGGTCCCCTGTGTTCCTCAGCCGCTGGCGCGTGGGCCGCAGATCCCTGGCCCACCTGTAAGTGCCTGTAGGGTAGGTTAGCCTGAGTGAAGAAAGGTTTTTCTGTGACTGTTTAAATTCAAATTTGGTTTAAATGAATTCAAATTCAAATCCAATTCAGATTTCAAATAACTTTTCCCTTGTAATTCCAAATTTGACAAATTATATATGTTTTTGATTCAGAAAAATGAGAGGATTCCAAATATGCCATCCATATTGCCTTTTGCACAATTAAAATTCCAAGTTTACTTAAATTACACTAAATGCCACTAGAATTTAAATAATTCATAACTTTTGTTTCCTAAATCCAAATTTAGCAAATGATGTGTCTAAGATGATCAGCTCGACGAGACCTTTCTGTTTATGCTATCCATAACTTCAATTGCAGCATGCATCATATAAATATATAGTGAACAACAACTGTTATGGCAACAAAAGTGATCCAAATCCCCATTAAAATGTTATTTTCTTGTCCTCCACCTCACCCATGCCATGCTACTTATTGCCATGCAACTTGTGCATCATTCATCATGGCATGATTGTTTGCTTGACGCATCTTATTCATATGCTTGTGCTCTATATTCATGTTGGCCTTGTTTGTTTGGTTTTCTCGGATAGACACCGGCGGGGTTGTATCAAGAGAACCAGAGCACTACCAGATCCGTCCTCGCTTCAACAGAGTTACCAGCAAGCACTTCCACATGCTTGCATACATAGACCTATTGCCTCTATCTTATTCTTGCATCATTGAGTCGCGATTGCATTAAATTGAATCCCAAGTATGCATAGCCTTTACTTTTAAACCCCAAGCTTGTTCCCCATCCCATGAGCCACTACTATAGGAGTTGTTTGAGCCATGCAGTCGTGAGAACAACATGTGTAGGGTAAGTGAGAGTCTGTTGTATAATGAGGTACCTAAACAACTTAATCGAGTAGTAGTGGGATAACTAAAGAAAGTGGCACCGTGAGCAACATCTCTGCTATTTGGTTTTTCCTGCTCACTTGTGTCCCGTAAGACCCCGAGTACTTGATTCTGTTCCTTGTTTTATCGCTATCCACATCCGGAGGTATATGGGACCCCGAGCGAGCTTGATTCGGTCTTATTTCGGGGCCACAAACTAGTTTGAGGTTTTATTTACGATCCTGTACCTATGCCATGCTACTTTCGGTATTTAAATTGTGCGAGGAGCACCTTGTCTTTATTTAGGTAAGCGGAATGTTTACGCTGCATCGACACCCCGAGTTTTGGGTTCCCGATCGCTTCTGACCATTGTCGCAAACCTTGAGTCCGTCTCGAGCTTGCTTACCGTTGCTGGGTAGACTCAAGGGTGGCCCTGCAATATTTCTGAATCTGTGATTGTTTCACCGTGAAAGCCTCGTTGGGTTTTGATTTGGTTTTCGAGGTTGATCGAGCGTGTGTTGCTATTGGTGCACCCGGCGGGTAAAACTTTCTCGAAATCCGTGTCGCGGATATGGGCGACTTGGAGCACGTTTCTTGATCATAGACAAGCATAACTAAAGTACCGCTTTAATCGACTAAGTAACTTGACTAGTAAATAGTGCAACACTCTTGGAATGGTTAATAAAATTACCAACGGATGGGGGTTGTTAAATCGCTTCCTTGTTGGTAAGCAGGGAGGAGGATGGATCTGATGAGATTACCATTATAACTGCTGTTCTTAATTCACGGACATCCGTCTATCATTGGTTAGGCGGATGGTTAGCGTTTATCTGTAGAATTGCTAGGGTTTATCTTTCGCTGCAATTGCGTCACCCCAGGTTGTGTCCCCTTTAGAGGCATTAAGACTTGCTGAGTACCCTTAGGGTCTCACACGATAAATTATTGGTTCAGATGGACAGGTACCCTCACAGGACGGATACTGGGTGGAAGAAGCCGAGAACATGGGCAACGATCGTTCGGTGTAGAGATTCCGGGAACGGGGATCCGTGCGACCTGTAGTTGGGATGTGCTTATTTCTATGGCATCTTATGCCGATTTGCTTCTTATCCGTACTCGGATTCTGTTTGCCGCTTCCGCATGATACTCTGAAGTGTGTTGTATGAGGAGTTATCCTAAAATATAGATCTATCTAGGTCATTTGAATCTTGCCGTATGGCGTTGCTATATTTCCTTTCTTTCTAGATGGTATGGCTCTGATGTACTCTTGTATGGTGGCTTGCGTACATACCCACTTGTGTACGTAGTTGATCCTTCTTCGCTGGATTCGCCCGTCTGAGGTCCGTTGAGAGGGTAGTGGTTGGGACGTCTGAAAGGACTACCGGTGAGTGGCTTTTGGGGCCCCACTATTTCAACCACTACCACTCATCCAGCTTGTATCTAGAGCGTAATTCACCGAGGTAGTTACAATTGGTATCGAGCCATCCCGACCTTCGTGGTTTCAGCCAAGCACGGTCGTTGTCGGTCTAGCAAATATTTTGGTAGATATGTATATTAGGAAAAACAAAACGCGAGAGTAGGACTGCTTCCATTTTTCTTCTTACCCTCCCACCCAACCTTTTCTGGTAAGGAAGTGCAACGTTTTCAATTCTCTTCTCAAAGTTCAAACTAGGATTCACGTGTTCTGGGTTTCCGTAGTACCATAGGTTGTGTGTGTGTGTGTGTAATCCCTTGTCTATCTGTTGCATCCAAGTTGTTATCTTATCTGCCTTTGGTTATCAACTGTTGGTACATTCCATACCGACAGGCTTTTGCAAACCGACGCAATCTATCTTCCTCTTGTATCCGACGCTATCTTGTTTGGGGTGTTCGTTTCCGTAGTTACCAATCTTTAGGTTTCGTCGTGAGAAGAAGGGGTTGGGATATGTGTTCCACTTGTTCATGTGCGGAGTAATGATTTGAGTGCGGGATGGAGTCGCTACCATACCACTACTTATATCATTCGCTTTTGTATATTGAATCGGTAGAGTCACTAATCTTGATTCGTTAAGTAATTTTGCGCATCTATTGGTATTTTAATGCCGAAATTTGTGGAAAAATTTTCTTTGATATATTTGTGTACCACACTCCTTTTCAGTCGTGTGCGATATGCTTAATATCTTTTAGGTGCTATGAACTTTGTTGATATTTTAATATCATCTTAGTAAATTGTATCCTTTAATCTTGGTTAATTCCATCTTGGTACTATTTTGGATTATTATCATTCTCCATTATAGTACTGACTTGAGTTTTATATCAATGACAGGATGGCTCCACCACGCAGACCGAGGAGGACATACCTCGGAATCGGGCTCATTGTCAAACATTGCAAATGCTTTGGCAGCCATGCAAGAACCAGCGCTTTGAGGAGGCGTCGGAAGAAATGAGTTTGCTCCACTTCCTCCACCTCCCAAGCGTGGTGACATCAAGAGCTTCCTCAAGTTCAACCCTCGTCGGTTTGATGTGTCGACCGACCTCTTGGCCGGATGATTGGCTGGCGAGATCTCAAGGTTGCTCGAGGCTGCGATGTTCTAGAACAGAGTGGGTCAAGTGTGCTACTCACCTTCTCAAGGGAGATGCGGCTCTTTGGTGGAAAACTACTTGAAGGCAAGCTGCCTTTGGGTTCCAGCCAACTTGGGAGAGGTTCACTGCAGCTTTCAAAGAACAGTTTCTCTCAGAGATTGTGATGGAAAGGATGAAGGAGGCTTTCCTCAACCTGAAGCAGGGAAATGATAACGTCAACACCTATATCAGGAACTTCATGAACCTATCTCGCTATGGTGGTGATGAGGTATCTGATGACAAGAAGAAGCAGAAAAGGTTCAGGCAAGGGCTCAATGCGTCGATCAAGTATGCAATCACGCATGCAAGGCCGGCAACTTTCCTGGAACTCCAACACACAACTCTGCAAGAGGAGGCAAGCAGGCAAATGTTTGAGGAGTCCAAGAAACACAACAGGGATGCATCAAGCTCTGCAGTTATGGCAGCTCCTTCTAAGCGGCGTGTCTGGGTTCCTAACACCCCACCGTCGCTCCCGGCTCCACCAAGACCTGCAAGCTTCGCGTCAAGGCCACCAAACTTCACCACTGCGGCTCCCAGGGGCTACAACAACCATTACCCTGGAGCGCCTGGCGGAGTCCCTGGCTACTCTGCTCCACGTCCAGCTAGTGCCTGCTTCACGTGTGGAGATCCTGGACATCTCAGCTGGAACTGTCCAATGAAGAACAAAGCTCTCCCTCCACCCCCGCCAAGATCTGCAACAAGCTCTCCTTCGGTTCGTGCACCACCGCCTCGGGCTCTCAACATCAACACCAAGCCCGGGTCTGCGGTTGTTCGTGCCAGCTAACGTCAACGCCTCTCAAGTGAGCTCGCACCTGGAGTTGTAATGGGTATGCTTTCAGTTAACTCAGTCCCTGCACGAGTTCTCTTTGATTCTGGTGCATCGCATTCTTTTGTTTCTATAAAGTTTGCAAGTGAGAATGGGTTAGCGTTAGATCCTCTTCAAAAGAAGTTAATGGTTCTTTCTCCTGGAGCAAATATGATGGCAACTAAGATCAGCCATGGCAACCAAGTTGAGATTGGTGGTTCTTCATTCTTGGCTTCTTTGATTGTTCTGGGCAACTCTGACATTGATGTCATCTTGGGCATTGATTGGTTGACAGCAAATGCAGCTGTGATTGATTGTGCTGAACGCTCAGTGTCTCTGAAGATTCCTGAAGGCCATATAGTCTTTTCTCCAAGTCTGACTCCTGCTGTCCAGCTCTATTCCTTGGCTGCTCTGAATGATGATGCTATGGAAGCTATTCAGAGGGTACCAGTGGTCTGTGAGTTCCCAGATGTCTTTCACGAAGAGTTGCGGGTATGCCTCGGATCGCGAGGTTGAATTCGTGATTGAGCTTGAACAGAACGGCTCCTATCTCCAAGCGGCCATATAAAATGGGTCCTTCAGTTGGCTGAACTCAAGCGACAACTTGATGAACAAGAGAAGTTGGGTTTCATTCAACATAGCACTTCTTCTTGGGGTAGCCCAACAATCTTTGTGAAGAAGCGTGGAGAACCGATAGGCTATGTGTTGACTACCGGGCTCTAAATGCTAAAACCATCAAGAACAAATATCCTCTCCACGGATAAATGATCTTTTTGATCAGGTGGCAGAGTGGTGTTCTCTAAGCTGGACTTGAGAAGTGGTTATCACCAAATCAAAATTCGCAAAGAAGATGTGCCCAAAACAGCTTTCACCACCGCTATGGCCTGTATGAGTACGGTCATGTCTTTCGGCCTCACCAACGCACTGCTACCTTCTCGAGGCTGATGAACTCCGTTTTCATGGAGTACCGGACAAGTTTGTTGTGGTATATCTGGATGACATTCGGTTTATTCCAAGTCTAAGGAGGAGCATGAGGAACACTGCGGTGTGTCTGAACAAGCTTCGTGAGAACCGCTTGTATGCAAAGTTCTCTAAGTGTGAGTTTTGGCTACGAGTAACATACTTGGGTCATGTTATCTCGCCAAGGCATTGCGATCAACCGAAACCGTGAAGACAATAGTTGAATGGCTTCCTCCCGCTAATGTCAAGGAAGTGCGGAGTTTTCTCGGCTAGCTATTGCCGCTTTGTGCAGAACTTCTCAAGATAGCAAAGCCTCTTACCGATCTCCTCAAGAAAGGCAAGAAGTACACTGTGGACTCACCTTGTCAAGAAAGTTTTGAGACACTCAAGAGAAGCTCACTTCCACGCCATCTTGGTTCCGCGGATACATCTAAGCCTTTCCAGATATTCATGGCGCCTCTTTGCAAGGATTGGGTGCAGTCCTTATGCAAGAGAGCAGTGGTTGCTTATGCCTCTCGTCGATTGAAGACGCATGAGATCAACTATCCCACATGACCTCGAGCTAGCAAAGATTGTCTTTGCTTTGAAGCTATGGAGGCACTACTTGCTTGGTAACCGTTGTGAGATCTTCTCGGACCACAAGAGTTTGAAGTATATCTTCACTCAGCCGGATCTCAACCTTCGGCAGAGGAGATGGATCGAAGCAATCAATGACTTTGATGTGACCATCAACTACACTCCAGGCAAAGCAAACGTCATGGCAGATGTGCTTAGCCGTAAAGCTTATGTCAACAACCTCATGGTAGAAGAGCAGACCTCTCTTGTGCGAGGAATTCCGTCGGTGAACACAGAAATTGTGGAACAAGGGCATCTCCTGAACCTTCTGGCTACTCCTCTCTTGGAAGAACAGATTTGTTCTCGTCAGCGTGGTGATCCGCACACCAAAAAGCTCATCGCTAAGCTTGACCTTCCGAAGTACGAGTCCTTCCATGTTGATGATCAAGGCACGCTCCTCTTTGAACACCGGCTGTTTGTTCCAAACTACCGGTCGAGACCAAGTTCTCAAGGAGGCACATGATTCGGTTCTTTCTATCCATCCTGGCAGCACAAAGATGTACATGGACTTGAAAACACAATCTTTGGTGGCACAGGTTGAAGCGGTATTGTGCCAAGTATGTCTCGAATGTGATGTCTGTCAGCAGTCAAGGCTGTCCATCGAAACCATTTGGTCTTCTGCCATTGAAACCTCTGGAATGGAAATGGGAGAAAGTAGAGATGGACTTCATCATGGCTTTCCAAGGTCGCAGAAGGGCAACAATGCAATTTTGTTGTCATCGGTGGCTTTCTAAAGTGGCTCATTTCTTCCCATCAAAGAAACAATTTACGGAATTGATTGGTGAGCTCTATATCAACAGATTGTCTCTTTGTATGGGGTTCCACTTGAAATCAGTTCGGACCGTGGGAGCATCTTCACCTCAAAGTTCGGGAGAGTTTCCAAAAGCTTTGGAAACAAAGCTGAACTTCAGATCGCTACCACCCTCGATCGCAAGGACAAGTGGAAAGAATCAATAAGATTACGGAGGATATGCTTAGAGCTTGCGTCATCTCTTTTGGCATGAAGTGGGAGGAATGCCTTCCATATGCTGAATTCTCCTACAACAACAGCTTCGGAAGAGTCTCAAGATGGCACCATTCGAGGCTCTCTATGGTCGCAAGTGCGAACTCCAATTGGTTGGTCGGTGCGGAGAAAGAATCTGGTTTGGCCCGACATTGTGACTCAAGCGGAGGAGAAGGTGCATATCATTCGAGAACGAAGATTGCTCAAAAGTCGGAAGAGCAACTATGAGGAAGCACACGGATATGGTATATGCCCTGGTGATCTCGTCTACCTTCGTGTCACTCCCATGAGAGGAACACACCGCGGTATCAAAGGAAAGTTGGCTCCTAGATACATCGGTCCTTTCAAGATACGTGGTAGAAGAGGAGAAGTTGCTTATGCACTTGAGCTTAGGAAAAACTCAAAGTCCATGATGTTTTCCACATCTCTCAGCTCAAGAAGTGCTTCAAAGATCCGGGGACCGTGGACCATGAGCTAATCGACCTCAAAGAAGATCTGTCTTATCAAGAACACCCCACCAAAATCCTTGAGACCATGAGCGAAGGACTACTAACAAGTCCATCAGGTTTTGCAAGGTGCGATGGTCACACCATTACATTGATGAAGCCACATGGGAGCGTGAAGATGAACTCCGTGCAAACCATCCTTCTCTCTTTGTATCTTCTTCTTCTTCCTAGAATCTCGGGGCGAGATTCCTGTTTAGTGGGGGAGAGTTGTAGCATCCCAGTTGTCTAACCCCTGTAATGCTACATGTTATAATAATAAAAAGGGCCACTTCCAACATATAATTGTTGCATCATCATCATATCATGCTCATGTCATCATGTCACCTTGCATTTGAGCATCATATAAAACCCTTTCTTGTTTGGTTCTTATCTCATGTGCATGATTAATTGTAGTTGCCTCTTGATATTGTATTTGGTTCTTGATATATTGTTAAATGCCCAAGTTGAGTTGAGGGCATCTCTCTTATTGGCTCCACCACCTTTTCTTTCACCACCTTATAATTCCACCATCCAATTAATATGAGCTTGGCATTTTATTTTGAGTTATCTCTAGCTCATGTTGTTGGTTGGAATCCACCCATAATCTGTGCTTGGCCTTGCCCACCTTTTGGGAATGCATGTGAATAATGCCATGTTAATATTATTGTTTTCACAAGGATAAATTGGCATTAATTATTTTGCATGGGCCATGCAAGTGCCACCTTTTCTAGTATTTGGTTTTTGCTTGCATTCTAAGTGGATCATCTTTTCCTTTGCTTAATCTTGTTTTGGGCTTGTAGTTTCTTCATCAAATCATCTCCCTCTCTTCTCCCCTTTAGCTAAACCCCTACCCCCATGCCCCATGCACACACATGTGCTCATGAGGCATGCACCAACCTAATCCACCTCTTCTCTTGGATCTTGCTTGGCCATTATCTGGATCATGCATGAACTAAAGAAGAACCCCATCATCACATGCTCCCTCTCTCCCTCTCCCTCTTTTTCTTGCTTGGTCTTGTTAAGGCTTGTTTGAAGCATGCTTGATCAACCTAAGTTCCACCTCCCTTTTTCTTACCTCTCTTAGCAAAAACCCTAAATCCTACCCTTGCCATCTATCCTTCCTAGCTAAACCAAAAACCCTAATCTACATCTCCCCTAAACTAAACCCTAAACTACACCTTTTCCCTAAACAAAACCTAGCTAACCCACCTCTTCCCTACTTCCTAGTTTGGCCACACCACACCCTGCCCCAGCTCGCCACCCTCTCTCCCTACTCTAGCTTGGCCCCCTCTACCTGGCCCACCTAGCTACCCATCAAGGACAAACCCTAGCCCTAGCCAAGCCGGCCCCTCTCCCCTCCTCTCTTTTTCTCTCCCTCTAAGCCTCACCTGCCCACGACCTAGGGCCACCTGCCAGCCCCCTCTAGTGCCCATGCCTGCCCTGCCTTGCCCTGGCCTGACCGAGCCGAGCACGTGAGGGGTGGAATAAAGGTGGCCGAGGCCACCCCTATCCACAACGCCTCCTCCACGCCACCCCGCTCCCTCTCCGTCCCTCTCCAACCACTCTGCCTCGCCAGATACCCCAGATCCACCCCGAAGGCGCCTCTCCTCTCCCCCTCTCTTCTCCATCGCCACCGGCTACGCCATCGCCGGCAACCCTCGGCCCCCTCGCGTCACACTGTTCAGCACGACAAGCACGCCGGGAGGTGATCGAGAGACCAAGACGAGCCCCTACACCACGCCTGTACACGCCGTCTAGGAGGAGACGGACCGAGCCACAGAACCTGCGCCGAGCCGAGAACCCTAGCTGGCCGCTGCCTCCCGTCCCCGTCTGCGCCCCGACCAGATCCGAGCCCACCGCCGAGCCCGCGGTGAGCAACCGAACCCCCCTGACACCTCCGCCCTCGCCGTAGCTCTCTGTGCACGCCGGACCCAGCGTCGAACGCTCTGTGTGCGTTGCGTGCGCGCGCGTCCTCTGCGTCGCCGCGTCGCGCATCAGCTTACCTGGACGCGGACCACCTTCCTAGCACCAGCTCGCAGCCTAGCGCAGCGGTTCTGCCCACCGCGCGCACGCCCGCGGCGCGGGATCGAGCCCCCACCCAGCCTCTGTCGCTCGCGGCATTTCAGGAAGAAGTACAGTACCGCCGCGCTGCTTTGCGAATAACCCCCTGGCCCTTTTTGCCTCAACCCGCGGTCCTCGGGGCCCGCTGTCAGCGTCAGATGTCGTTTTATAAAAAGGCTCCTGGAAGTTTCAGTTATCAACCCGCGGTCCCCTGTGTTCCTCAACTGGCCATGGGCCGCAGATCCCTGGCCCACCTGTAAGTGCCTGTAGGGTAGGTTAGCCTGAGTGAAGAAAGGTTTTTCTGCGACTGGTTAAATTCAAATTTGGTTTAAATGAATTCAAATTCAAATCCAATTCAGATTTCAAATAACTTTTCCCTTGTAATTCCAAATTTGACAAATTATATATGTTTTTGATTCAGAAAAATGAGAGGATTCCAAATATGCCATCCATATTGCCTTTTGCACAATTAAAATTCCAAGTTTACTTAAATTACACTAAATGCCACTAGAATTTAAATAATTCATAACTTTTGTTTCCTAAATCCAAATTTAGCAAATGATGTGTCTAAGATGATCAGCTCGACGAGACCTTTCTGTTTATGCTATCCATAACTTCAATTGCAGCATGCATCATATAAATATATAGTGAACAACAACTGTTATGGCAACAAAAGTGATCCAAATCCCCATTAAAATGTTATTTTCTTGTCCTCCACACCTCACCCATGCCATGCTACTTATTGCCATGCAACTTGTGCATCATTCATCATGGCATGATTGTTTGCTTGACGCATCTTATTCATATGCTTGTGCTCTATATTCATGTTGGCCTTGTTTGTTTGGTTTTTCTCGGATAGACACTGAGCAGGGGTTGTATCAAGAGAACCAGGAGCACTACCCAGATCCGTCCCTCGCTTCAACAGAGTTACCAGGCAAGCACTTCCACATGCTTGCATACATACAGTACCTATTGCCTCTATCTTATTCTTGCATCATTGAGTCGCGATTGCATTAAATTGAATCCCAAGTATGCATAGCCTTTACTTTTAAACCCCACCAAGCTTGTTCCCCCATCCCATGAGCCACTACTATAGGAGTTGTTTGAGCCATGCGAGTCGTAGAACAGCATGTGTAGGGTAAGTGAGAGTCTGTTGTATAATGAGGTACCTAAACAACTTAATCTGAGTAGTAGTGGGATAACTAAAGAAAGTGGCACCGGTGAGCAACATCTGCTATTTGGTTTTTCCTGCTCACTTGTGTCCCGTAAGACCCCGAGTACTTGATTCCTGTTCCTTGTTTTATCGCGCTATCCACATCCGGGAGGTATATGGGACCCCCCTGAGCCAGAGCTTGATTCAGTCTTATTTCCTGGGGCCACAAACTAGTTTGAGGTTTTATTTACGATCCTGTACCTATGCCATGCTACTTTCGGTATTTAAATTGTGCGAGGAGCACACTGTACTGTTTAGGTAAGCGGAATGTTTACGCGGTATCGACACCCCGAGTTTTCGGGTTCCGATCGCCTGACCATTGTCGCAAACCTTGAGTCCGTCTCGAGCTTGCTTACTGCTATGGTAGACTCAAGGGTGGCCCCCTGCAATATTTCTGAATCCTGTGATTGTTCAGTCGTGAAAGCCTCGTTGGGTTTTGATTTGGTTTTTCCGAGGTTGATCGAGCGTGTGTTTCTATTGGTGCACCCCGGCCGGGTAAAACTTTCTGAAATCCGTGTCCGCGGATATGGACGACTTGGAGCACAGTTTCTTGATCATAGACAAGCATAACTAAAGTACCGCTTTAATCTGACTAAGTAACTTGACTAGTAAATAGTGCAACACTCTTGGAATGGTTAATAAAATTACCAACGGATGGGGGGGTTGTTCGTCCGCTTCCTTGTTGGTAAGCAGGGAGGAGGATGGATCTGATGAGATTACCATTATAACTGCTGTTCTTAATTCACGGACATCCGTCTATCATTGGTTAGGCGGATGGTTAGCGTTTATCTGTAGAATTGCTAGGGTTTATCTTTCGCTGCAATTGCGTCACCCCAGGTTGTGTCCCCTTTAGAGGCATTAAGACTTGCTGAGTACCCTTAGGGTCTCACACGATAAATTATTGGTTCAGATGGACAGGTACCCTCACAGACGGATCTTGGGTGGAAGAAGCCGAGGACATGGGCAACGATCGCTCGGTGTAGAGATTCCGGAACGGGATCCGTGCGACTGTAGTTGGGATGTGCTTATTTCTATGGCATCTTATGCCGATTTGCTTCTTATCCGTACTGGATTCTGCTTGCCGCCTGCATGATACTCAAGTGTGTTGTATGAGGAGTTATCCTAAAATATAGATCTATCTAGGTCATTTGAATCTTGCCGTATGCTATATATTTCCTTTCTTTCTAGATGGTATGGCTCGATGTACTCTTGTATGGTGGCTTGCGTACATACCCACTTGTGTACGTAGTTGATCCTTCACCGATTCACGCCGTCTGAGGTCCCGTTGAGAGGGTAGTGGTTGGGACGTCTGAAAGGACTACCAGTGAGTGGCTTTTGGGGCCCCACCGTACTATTTCAACCACTACCACTCATCCAGGCTTGTATCTAGGAGCGTAATTCACCGAGGTAGTTACATTCATGCTCTTACTTGCTTTTGGAGTAAATTAGAATGTCGTCGATGAATACGACAACAAACTTGTCAAGGAACTCCATGAACACCTTGTTCATCATATTCATGAAGTATGCTAGTGCATTGGTCAAACCAAATGGCATCACGGTATACTCATACAATCCATACCTTGTGGTGAAAGCTGTCTTAGGTATGTCTTGTTCCCTTATCTTCAGCTGAAAATAACCTGACCGGAGATCAATCTTTGAGAACACACAAGCTCCTTCTAACTGATCAAACAAGTCATTGATTCTAGGCAAAGGATATTTGTTCTTGATAGTCACCTCATTGAGTGAACGGTAATTTATGCATAACCTTTGACTTCTATCTTTCTTTTCCACAAACAAAACTGGTGCTCCCCAAGATGAGGAACTTGGTTGGATAAAACCTTTCTGCAACTGTTCCCCAAGTTGTTACTTGAGTTCTTTCAGTTCATCAACTGACATTTTGTATGGTCTCTTTGCTATTGGTCCAGATCCTGGTAGCAAATCAATAAGAAACTCCACATCTCTATCTGGTGGCATTCCCGGTAATTCTTTCGGAAACACATCCGGATATTCACTCACAATTGGCACACTGTCCAGGCTAACCCCCTTAAGAGAATTTAGCTTACTCCTTTTTGCCTCAAAGTTGGTCTTGGATCTGATCCTCTTATTTTCTGGAGTTGTGAGTGAGACAGTATGATTGGCACAATCTATTACTCCCTTGTGCTTAGTCATCCAGTCCATTCCCAAAATAACATCCAAACCTTGGGAGTTTAGGATTATCAAGTTAACGGGAAACTTATACTTCCCAAACTCTATGACTAGATCATGACATCCTGAATTCACTATCATTTCTCCGCTAGGAGAACTTACTTTTATAGGACACCCAATAGTTTCTACCGGTAGTTCATTTATTTCAACAAATGCTCTTGATATGAATGAATGAGATGCACCAGTATCAAAGAGAACAAATGCTGGAACAGAATTGAGTTTGAACTTACCAGCAACAGCATCAGGTTCCTCATATATTTCCTCCACATTGATGTGGTTCACTTTTCCCTTTTGAAAAGGGTTAGGCTTGTTGGGTCCTTCAACTTTCTTTTCTGGGCATTCATTTGCATAATGCCCCATCTTCTTGCACTTGAAACACTCAACCTGACTAATATCTTTCTTGACAGGCTGGATTCCACTGCCACTTCCACTGTGGTGGCTCTTATATCCACCCTTGTGATTTTTGTACTTGTCATTGTCATGACTACGGTGACTCTTGTTGTCATGATGACGGTTGTGGTTGTGGTGTTTGTTGAATTTCCCATTTTTGTGGGATCCTGAACTTCCGCTATCATCATAATGGGAACGCTTGTGAGACGATCCCGAGCTGTGCTTGTCAGAGTGCTTTTTCTTTCTACTTTCAACTTGCTTCATCTTGTTCTCCAAAATAGCAGCCTTGTCACAAAGAGACTGGTATGTGGGAACATAGGCCACAGCTAACTGCAGGTTCAGTTCATCATTCAACCCTTCAAGGAACTTTTCCTTCCTCTTAGCATTAGTGTCAACTTCATCCGGTGCATAACGCGCCAGATTGTTGAACTCTTCAATATATTCTGCCACGCTGCGGTGGCGTTGCTTCAGGTTATGAAACTCTTTCTTCTTCAGACTCATCACTTCGGATGAGATGTGAGAAGTACGGAAACCATCTTCAAAGATAGCCCACGTCACATCCTCAATGGGAGTGGTGATTTGGAAGTTATCCCACCAAGTAGCTGTCGGTCCTTCCAACAAGTGAGCTGCAAATCTGAATTTCTCTTCATCAGTACAGCAAACTGTTACCAAGTCCTTATTCACAGAGCATAGCCAATCATTGGCCACCATAGGATCAGTTTTTCCTGAGAACTTTGCTGGCCTCAGTATCAAGAATCTGGTAAGCATGTCAAAACCCGGTGGGTTGTTCTGATTGTTGTTGTTGTTGTTGTTGTTGTTGTTGTTCTGATTGTTGTTGTTGTTGATTGTTGTTGTTGTTGATTGTTGTTGTTGTTGTTGTTGTTGTTTTTGTTGTTGTTGTTGTTGTTGTTGTTGTTGTTGTTGTTGTTGTTGTTGTTGTTGTTGTTGTTGTTGTTGTTGTTGTTGTTGTTGTTGTTGTTGTTGTTGTTGTTGTTGTTGTTGTTGTTGTTGTTGTTGTTGTTGTTGTTGTTGTTGTTGTTGTTGTTGTTGTTGTTGTTGTTGTTGTTGTTGTTGTTGTTGTTGTTGTTGTTGTTGTTGTTGTTGTTGTTGTTGTTGTTGTTGTTGTTGTTGTTGTTCTGATTCTGGATGAACGTAGTCATCATTTGCATCAGCTGAGTCTGAGCTGTCATCATTTGCTACATCTCAGGGGTGATGTTGTTGTTGTTGGGGTTGGGATTGGCACGTCGGGGCGGCATCTGTGGTTTGTTCAATAGAGATAAGAATGAGATACCCATAGATGCTAACATGCACAATACATCACATAATCAATCACCAAACATGCATCATAATAGTAATAGTTCAACAACATAAACGACAAGTTTTCAAAGTAAACACACCAATAGCAAGCCATCCACATGTTGGATGGTCATTGCGACTCAATAAAAATCATGATAAATAAATGATAAATGAGTAGTCATCACTACTCCTCGGCATCAACCTCCTCCTCAACAAATGTAATACCTGCATTCTCCATAGCGGTCTTGTATTCCTCGACATTGGTGGTCAAGGTCTCTACTTTGGCTTTGAGAGCCCTCTACTGAGAACGAAGCCTCTCAATCACAGTCTGATGATGCTCGAGCTCGAAGTCCTTGGCCTCCAGCTCTGGAGTCATGTCTCGAATCCTCTTGTTCCTATCTTGGACTCGCTTCTCTTGACTCTTGAGCTTTCTGTCCCGACTCTCGAATTTGGCCTCCATCTCCTTGACTATCTCATCTTGCTCCACAAAGAGTTTGTCCTTCTCACGAAGCTGCACCTAGAGTTCTTCATTGCTGAGCATGACGTTGGTCCTATCTGTATCCACGTGCCTAAGAATAACCTCTAAGTCCTGGAGGTATAGACGAATCGGCTCTGCTGTCTCCCTCGAAGTGTCCTCGAAGTCGATGGCCTCACCATCCTCATCACGTCTACCGAAGGTGTGGAAGTGAGTACCTCTAACCTGTCGAGAGTGTCTCCCTAACAGACGTCCAATCAAGTCCTGCATGACTACCTCTAGGCCTCTCTCCTTGTCATCGTGCATGAGCTTGAAGATGATAGCCTCCGTGGTAGGCTTAGTCTAGCGTCCGGGCTGATTGACCTTGAAGCCCCAAAGGTCTTTCCTCTCAAACTTGGTGAGGGGAAGCGCCATGATGGTAGGAAGAGGGAGATTGAGCAAACTAGTGAGCACAATAATACGAGGGGCAACACGAGTTCCTTGGAACTCTTCAACAGTGCTGATGGTAACATTAGGCATCTATTTAATAAGATAGAAAAGTTAGAATCAACACAATAAATAAATTTCAAGACAGAGCATCACAAGCATAACATTGGCAAACACACAAGTCATAGCATACATAAAATCCATTACAAGCATCCAAGGTTCAACTTATTTAGACAACATTTTGGAAAATAAAATGATAAGTGTGGTGGTCCAACTAACGAAGTACGCTTACAATCCCATCTCACTTGCCAAGTTGGCTAACAAGGCATCCCTAGAGGCAATCTGTTTATCTTGATCACATGACTCCATTGCTAAGTCTATGATGTCTTTCCTTAAACTTTGATTGGTAGCCTCTAGCTCTTGGGTATGCTTATTTTCTTCCCTAAGGTCATTCTGGGTGTTAAGCATTCTGCACTTGATTCTATCACCAAGTTATTTGATGGCCCTCCAAGCTGCATCCCTTGCTGAATCAAATAATGTGGTGTGCATCATTGTATTGGTGACAATGAAGAATCCTGAGTCCTTGTGGTTGTCTTCCTTGTTTTTATACAAGTGAAGTTGCACCCACCAGTATTCAACTCCTTCATCCATCACAGGAAAGCCTTTGTACACAGCTGCACCATGTATTCCCATGGCAACCATGAGGTCCTTGAGAGCCTTGGGGAACTCTGTCTCACATTCCATAGTCATAGTCATGAGTGGTCCCTTCTTCACGGCTTCGTTGATGGAGTTCATCTACAAATAGAGATGAGAAAGAAGATTAGAAAAGTTTACGAGAAGAAAAGACAAGTGTGGAAGTTGTTGAAAATTTTTCCTTAGTGGTTTCCAATCCTAGGGTCATAATCCTACAGGCAACACAGTGTTCTGATACCATCTGTAAGATCCCTCCTTTATAAAGGAAAAGGATCCCTGTGATTGCAATGCTAGTCCCTGGATCAATGCTAGCATCCACAGTTTAAGATGAAGTACACAGAAACAAAGGTCATTATTACAGTCATTCCAGAGACAAACATAGTCTTTTACAACTCCATGGCCACAGGCCTAGTACAATAGTTTAAATGAGTAAATAGATAAATAAGTCTTCATCTTCATGTGCCACAGGCAAGCATGTTGAGTGTAGACTCATGACTCCTAATCATCATCAGAATAACCTGCAACATCACAAGTTACAGCCACAGTGGGTCAATACATTGGAATAGTATTGGCAAGTGATACCTTAGTAGAATATTGGTGGACTAGATACTATATGCAATTTGGCTAAGTGTAGCTTAGGCTTGCTTTGCTCAAAATAGGTTTTGCCTATTAGTTGAAAACACTAAGTTTTTCTTTGTCAAAAACTTTTCCCAAGGAACCACCAATAGACATTGGGGTCCTTCACCCTTGTTCAACCACAAGTTTTACTTAGAAATTGGGATGAGGAGATTCTTGATAGATTCCATGTCTTGATGCTCAAATTGTCCAATACCAGGGACATGGCTAAGTACTTAGATTCTTCCATCTGCAGAGGTTGTGCACTTTCCCCACAAGACTTGATTTTCACCAAA
The DNA here is from genome assembly GCA_030063025.1 of Avena longiglumis. Taxonomy (NCBI): domain Eukaryota; kingdom Viridiplantae; phylum Streptophyta; class Magnoliopsida; order Poales; family Poaceae; genus Avena; species Avena longiglumis. The sequence goes on along the minus strand of CP125977.1, from coordinate 429,265,858 downwards.
ACAGGACCTTTCAGAAGCCTTCCCTTAGACCAAATGGACGCGTTCCAACCTATCATCCCACTACCACCAACTATCCAAATGGCTAAGTTATTGCAACCTATGTGATCCAGGCAGAGCCCATATTGCAAAGTGGCTGCACTAGAAGCTTCTTAACATTTGGCCTCTCAAATCCCTTTGTTCCTGGGTGGCTTTCCACAAGTGAGATACACAAGGTAAACCATATAAATGGGCCTTGTGTAACCACTCAATATAACCCATTCACAACCATTCCACCCAGGTGATTCATTCACTTAGTTGTTTTATTAAGCAAAAACATAGTGCAAAGACTTAGAAATATTTATTCATAGCATGAACATATAGCCACCCTTGGTTGCTACTAGCTAGGCTAAGCATGGGATAGATAAGCATCTTAACTTATAAATTTCTAGCAATTCTACAACTACTAGGATTTCCCAAGCATAGCATATAAGCAAAATATAACCATGCAAGACTAGCAAAATATTTCTAATGCATAGTTGAAAAACATAGGGATAAAATCATGAAGCACCACTTGCCTTGGTAGTTTGGAGAGTAGCTACAATCCTCACAATCACAATCACTATTTCCACCAAAATCTACACATAAAATGATGGCACCAAATCACATACAAAATATATACAAGAAAAAATATATGGATGCATGCAATATGATATGTGATGATTTTATAAACTCAACAAGACAAGTGCACAGTACTGGTTCATAAACAAGTTCATAATTTGCCAAACAATCTTTATTTGAACCCTAATACATTTCTCAAATAATTAATATACACAAAATAGGCCTACACATGTTTCTGTAAAAATAACCATTTCAAGTTAAACAAAACATTAAACACATTGCATATATGGAAAGGACTTTCTTTCCTGATTCCATTGATATAAAATTCATCAAATTTGGACGTGGGAATCGAAAGTTATGAATTAAACAAGTTTTAATATCTAATAGATCTAATCCAGTTTTTAAATTCAAATCCTAGCCACGCGGCATGTTCCTATTGGTTGATAGCGCTTCACTCAGGATCACACACGTGAGCCGTTAGATCTAACTTAATCTGCACGGCTCAGATCTGTTCGTACCCCTTCGCGTAAGTGATCTATCTAGCCCATTGGATCTACATCCAACGGTTCGTGATCAAGCGACCAAACTCTGGCGGCGCGCGGCAACGGCGAGCGGCGGCGCGCTCGGTCTACGGCGTCGCGGTGGCTACAGAGGGGGCTGGGGTCAGTGGAAGCGCTTACCAGACTCGCGGCGGTGTGCTGAAGCTCAACGTGGCGATGGCTGGTCAAGGGGCGCATAGATGCAGCGGCAGGGTCTCGTCGGAGTTGCTGGCGGCGTCAGGTGCTTGTTGACGAAGATGTTGCCGAGGTTCTGCGTCAGCCTAGCACGATCCAGATGGGTTAGGAGGTGCGCAAGGTCTCGACGATCATGATAGCATCGAAGGGAAGGCAAGGGGCGGTCGCGTTTTACCTGGATTGCACATCGGAGTTGGAGACGGCATTGGGAACTCGCAGTGCTCGTTGGAGTCAACGTCCTGGGGCAGTACAGGACGAACCAAGGGTGTCAGTAGGAACGCAAGAAGGTTGCGAAGCAGTTCGCGTGAACCAGAGAGGAAGGCACGCACGGAGCTCACCAGGATTGGTCGCCGGAGTGGGTTCTGTCTGCGGCGAGGTAATGGCAAATACTGGCAGCCTGGAGGCGCTTCCGGCTGGCTTTGTTGGGGGAAATGGCCGTGAGGGGGAGAGGTTTAAGTAGCCAGGAGGGGCAAGGGAATTACGATGCAGATCAATGCCAATTAAGCGCGGAATCAACGCGGCGTTTCTGGAGGAAACGGCGGTGGCGACGGGGTCTGCGCGCGCGGGGGTGGAGAAGGAGCTGACCTGGCTCGGGCCCAGTGGTAGTGGCAGCGGAGCAGAGTGGGTGCGGGTGAGAGAAAGAGAAGGGGAAAACGACCCGGGTGGGCTTAGTGGGCTGGTTCCTCTGCTGGGCTAAATAACTGGCGCCGACCTTTTTCCTTTTCTTAATTCACTTTCTATTTCTGTTTTGATTTTCTGAAATGATTTTCAAACCTCATTTCAAATCAGTTTGATTTCAAACTTTCTCTGGTCTTTTGTACAGTGAACTTTTAACTCAAATATGTGTCAAACACATCTGTTCACTCAAACCTACTTGGGTCATTTGAAAAATAAAATAAAATCAAGCCTTTGGAAGATATAACAAAAGGCATAAACTTTGGTTTTATTTCATACTTGTTTTGAAACTTGGCTCAAGCCTTTGGAATCACTTAAGTTAGGATTCTAAACAATACTGAGTGAATGTTAGTACCTTTCTCAATAGCAAGTAGCACAAAGGCTAGAGCATTCATACATAAAATAATGAGCACATATGCTCCTATTTTGAAATGATTTTGAAATGAAATCCTACATGATCATGGATGCATGGATGATATGCATGAGTTTTTGAAACATGATTAGGGATGTTACACAATATGTCATCTACATATAAGATTAGAAATACCAGCGCTCTCCCACTTTCCTTCTTGTAAACACAAGGTCTTGTTCGTTTTTGATGAAGCCAAACTCCTTTACAACTTCATCAAATCGAATGTTCCAACTCCGAGATGCTTGCTTCAGCCCATAAATGGACTTCAGAAGTTTGCATACCTTTCCAACATTTTTTGGATCAACAAAATCTTCGGGCTGTATCATATACACGTACTCAGTTAGGATTCCATTTAGGAAAGCCGTCTTGACATCCATCTGCCATATTTCATAGTCGAAATGTGCAGCAATGGCTAGAATTATCCGTATAGATTTAAGCATTGCTACGGGCGAGAAAGTATCGTCGTAGTCAACTCCTTGAACTTGTAGAAAACCTTTTGCAACAAGTCGAGCTTTATGGATGTGAACATTTCCATCCATATCAATCTTCTTCTTATAGATCCATTTGCACTCAATTGCTTTAAAACCATCAAGCAGGTCAACAAAGTTCCAAACTTGATTGTCTCCCATGGACTCTATCTCAGATCTCATGGCGATCAACCATTTCTCAGAGTCTGGGTCCACCATCGCTTCTGCATAGGTCGCAGGCTCATCATTGTCTAACAATAATAATTCTCGCTCTTCGCGAAGCCTCGCCGACCTTCGTGGTTGTGGTGCTTCTGTTGCCACTGTCGGGGGGTTGACCTAGGGTAGGTCAGAGACGGGGAAAGACAGAGGTACTATCCCCGTCTAGTTTCCGAGTTACGGTCCAAGTCGGCCGAATCATGGATATGTCGGCCGATGAACGGAGGCAAGAAGCCCATGTATATGTATCAAGTGGTTACCCGACCGAGTTACTAAGAGGATCGGCCGGGTTATCCCAAGTGATCTTGATGCAGGTGAAGAACGAGCGGAGTAACACAAGGTAAGGCCGAGTGATACGAAGCTTGCAGGAGAAGGAGAAGCCCAAGGTCAAACTATAGCTGCAGGCTAGAAGGAATCAGAGCAGAGCCAAGCACAAGAGACAAGGATGCACAGCGTCAGAGGAGCAGAAGGAGGTCACGGAGGTGACAGTCCTGGAGCCCGAGGCACGCAGGAGGGGGCCACTGGAGCCTTGCCGTCATTAGAAGGGCGACAGGGAAAGGAGGCCGCCGAACTACTATTTTGGGACAAGCATATTCCACGAATATGCTTGCCTCGTCAGCCCTAAGGGCACCCAAGGCACTCCTTTATAAGGGGAGGCTTGGACCCTGGGGGAGGCATCGACTCTTTGAGCACCGTTAGGCTGGGGAGATTCATCTTGTCCCCCTGTGTACAGCTCAAGGAGCATTTGTAACCCATCAAGGGAGAAGTAAAGATCATCACTTTGGCAGCTTGAGTGTAGAGACAGTTGCATCTTCCCTCCCCAGATCCCACTAGCATCCATTGGCCCCATACTTTAGCCTACCCATGGCATCTGCCGTGCCACCACCACGACAGTTGGCGCCCACCGTGGGGCCAACAACGATGCTAGCTGGAGTTGTGATCCGGACGGGAAACTTCATCAACACCGGCGAGCGCGTTGTTTCTGGCTTGGTCCAGAGACTTGGTCTCTGCGACTATGTCAGACACAATGCAGGAAGCTTCAGGGGGAAAAATCCCCCGCGCAATGGGATCTTCATCGGCCTGGGCGAGCACAGGGTCTACGTCGGCGTCGACATCACCGGCATTTATCCTCACCAGGTTGTTGTTGCAGGAGAGCCACCTCAAAGCGCAGCGAGCCGTCCATCAGGAGAGCATCCTGCAGGCAGCGTCGAGGTGATGGTCGCAGCAGGAGCTCAAGCTGGAACAGATTAGCTGGTCAAGGCAGAACCATGCAGCGCACAAGGCGCACCCAAGCAGACCACACTGCAAACCACTGAGGTAATTCCGCCAGTGACAAACCCGACCGAGCTACATGACACCACCCCAAAGGCACGAAGAGTGAGAGGGCCACCTCTGGAAAGACCAGAGAACATTCTTCAGGCGACTATAGAAAACTTGACCACACCTGTAGCGCCGATACTTGATCCGTCAAATGCTCAGGCAGAGTTAGAAGAAACCAGGCAAAAGGTGCTGGTAGACGCCAAAAAAGAATCAGACCCGCGGGAATCCTAGAACAGGACCACGAGAGAATATGCAAAAGCTAATAAGCGATATCGCACCTTGGCGGGTGGACGAACTAAGATTAAGAGGCAAGAACCTCATGAATGACATTAACAAAGAGCATGAAGCTCACAGAGCGAATCGGTGATTTGGGTTTGCCGAGTCTGATGCCGACAAAGAACACGAGAGCGGCAAATGCCGCAGCATTGGAATTAGAGGGGTTAACCGGGAAGCTCGCGAAACAACAAGAAAGAGTGAATGAGCTGCGCGCATCGCGAACCAGCAAAATGAGGAAATACTCAGAACTAACCCGGCAAGACCAGGGCTTCACGGATGGTTCATTCGGCAGGGCAGCACGACTTATCATGGGCACAATGACATCTTCACCCGGAAACAACGCTCGAAAAGAGAAAGCAGTAACCTCAGGGAAGAGGAACAAGCAAATTGTTCCATATGACCCGGCAATAGCTGGGAAGGCAAACGAGAACAGAGGCAATGCAAGCCGAGGTAACAGTGGGGAGAGAAACCACGGCCGTATGGAAAAGGACGGCGGGGGCCGAGGCAATGGGGATCTCGGCAGGAGAGAACCCGCGAGAGATAATCATGAAAACCAGACCCCGGCCGAAGTAAGGAGAGAAGTACCGCCCAACCCGCAACCAAGACATGAGCCTCGGCAGGAAAGAGAAGTGAGGCCAGCTCGCCACAATCAGATGAATGAAAGGTACAATGATGGATATTCCGAGGTGGTATACGCAAACCAGGGTGGAAACAATCACTATGGGATACAGGATAGAATCCTGTACAGAGATTTGCCAGCAAGTGATGCAAGGGTAAAGTTGGATCGGCTATACCGGTCCGAGTTGTTGGAAGAGCAAGGTCCACCAGGTCCGACATGTTTTGGACCACGGATCATGGGCGAACCACCAGTGCCGAATTTTCAGTTAGCAAAAGGCACAAAAACGTACAATGGAAGTACCAAGCCACAAGACTGGTTGATTGATTATGCCACTGCTGTGAAGATAGCGGGTGGCAACCTAAGATAAAGATGCGGTATGTCCCACAGATGTTGGAAGGACCAGCCAGGGTATGGTTGAATAATCAACCAGCTGGCAGTATCAACTGCTGGTTAGATTTCGAAGAAATGTTCGTCAGCAACTTTACCAGCACATACAAGAGGCCAAATAGACCACAACAGCTAGCCATGTGCAAACAGAGGCCGAATGAAACGGATAGAGAGTTTTTAACTCGATGGTGCAACCTGAGAAACTCATGTGAGGGAGTTATCGAATCACAAGCAATCGCTTGGTTCGCGCAAGGCTGCCGTTATGCCAGCGTGTTGTGGCAACGCCTGCAAAGAGATATGCCAACCACACTGGCAGAAACTATCAGAATAGCAGACTCCTATGCGTTGGGCGACCCAACCCAACCGGAATTAATGTCGGCATATCATCGTGAGCAACAGGACCAGTACGCGAGAGAATTGGCCGGGTCATCCAGGCGTGATTTCAGAGGAAGGAGAAGAGAGGAGAGGCCGGATTATAGATATAATTCGGCCCAGGTGGCGGCAGTAGCACAAGATCAGCCGAGTCACGGAGCAACTCAACGACAGAAAAATGGACCTCAACAGTGGACATCAAGAAATGAGGGAAAAAGGCAATGGACCCCAGAGCAAAAGAAGCAATGGCAAGAGAGGCGAAGTATCGTTGAATCCATGTTAGACCAGCCGTGCAAATTTCACATCAAACCCATCGGACCAGCCAATCATACAACCCGCCAATGTGCTGGATGAAAATGCGATGGGGAACCCAGCAGAGTTCGAGCTCCCCATCGGGTGCAATGACATCGGCCGCGCTTAACGGGAGCAAATACACAAGCGATGCTACCGCCCCTCCCTAGGTACGATAACTCGGATCGGAGGATGCGATGCATCAAGTAATGAACCAGTCCAGGCGGAAGGATGAATCCGGCAAATACGGACGTAATGATTACAGGAACATCACCGGTCTTATTGTGTGTTCACATAGCGAGCAGGACAAGCAAAGTGTGCAGCGCCGGCATATGGAAGTGAATGCAGTTGTGCCGGCAGTACCAAGATACCAGCCATGGTCTGATCAAGAGGTAACCTGGAGCATGAAAGACCACCCTAGAATATGCCGAGTCCAGGATCATATGCACTTGTGCTGGATCCGACATTTGTTGGACCAAGCATCAATGTGAAATTTTCAAAAGTACTTATCGACAATGGGAGCAGTATCAACATCATGTACAAAGATACCATGCATAAACTCGGAATATCGCAGAATATGCTGCAGTCCACGAGGACAACTTTCCATGGGATAGTGCCAGGGCTTTCATGTGAGCCCATCGGTAAAGTCCGAGTGGACGTGTTATTCGGTACAAGAGATAACTGCAGAGCAGAAAACTTAGAATTTGAAGTGGTGGATCTGGAAAGTTGTTATCATGCTCTACTCGGACGGCCCGCACTGGCCAAATTCATGAGCAACTGTCATATAAGTTATCTAAAGATGAAGTTACCGGACCACGAGGGTGATAACGATTCTGAGGATTACAAGAAGTCAATGGAGTGCGCTTCAGCCGGGTCAAATTTGGCCGAGTCATTGGTCATAGCAAGAGAAAAGAAAAGGATTCAAGAGGTAGCAGCCCTCGCTCGATCTGATTGAACATGCCGGCACTGGCCAACCCTCATGGCAGTGTCTCTTTTCAGCCAACTAAAGAGACGAAGAAATTTCAGATCGATGAGCAATTCCCAGAGCGTACTGTTACTATTGGTGCAGGCCTTGACGCTAAATAGGAAGGCGATCTCACCAGCTTCCTCCGTGAGAATCGGGACATATTTGCATGGTCAACTCAAGATCTGCAAGGTGTTCCGAGGGAGTTGGCTGAGCACTCTTTAAACGTCAGGCCAGGAGCAAGGCCGGTGAAGCAACCTCTCCGCCCGCGAACAGGAGAAAAGTAATAGGGGATGAAATAGCTCGGCTCCTCGCAGCCGGGTTCATCATGGAGGTGCTATATCCGGATTGGTTATCAAATCCGGTGCTAGTAGAAAAGAAAAAAGATGACCCCAATGTAGCCATTGTATGGCGAATGTGTATCGACTACACCAACCTGAACAAGGCGTGTCCGAAAGATCCTTTTCCATTACCTAGAATAGACCAAGTCATTGACTCGACCGCTGGCTGTGAGCTGTTATCATTTGTAGACGCGTATTCTGGTTTCCACCAGATACCGTTAAATCCGGCCGATCAAATAAAGACTGCATTTATTACCCCGTACGGGGCTTATTGTTATCGCACAATGCCATTTGGCCTGCGAAATGCAGGAGCAACATATCAAAGATGCATGCAAAAATGCCTACATGATCAGACAGGGAAAAATGTACAAGTGTATGTGGATGACGTGGTCATTAAAACTAAAGAGAGTAAAACCTTGCTAGAAGATATACGGAAAACTTTTCGAACACGAGAAGGTTCAATGAAGCTTAATCCAGAAATGCACATTTGGCGTGCGGGGAAAACTACTCGGTTTCCTTGTGTCGGTAGAGGTATCGAGGCTAATCCAACAAAGATAAGAGCAGTAGAAAGAATGGAATTGCCGAGATGTTTGAATGATGTACAAAAATTCACGGGCTACACGGCCTCGCTTAGTCGATTTGTATGTCGGCTAGGAGAAAACCGCCACTTTATCGGTGATGAGAAAGTCGGACAAATTCATTTGGACTCCACAAAGGACCTTGCATTTCATGAGTTGAAAAAGATGCTAGTTCTGGCACCCATTTTAGCTTCTCCATTATCGAAAGAACCTATGCTACTCTATGTAGCGGCTACCAATCGAGTAGTTAATCTTTGGTCGTAGTGGAGCGACTTGAAGATGGGAAGTCAATTCGAGGCGGTGTATTATCTAAGTGAAGTATTATCCACTTCAAAGCAGAATTATCCGCACTATCAGAAGATGTCTTATGGAGTATATATGTCGGCAAAAAAGCTTAAGCATTACTTTGAAGAGCACCCCATCAAAGTAATCTGTGAGGCACCCATAGCCGACATATTGAACAACAAAGATGCAAGTGGCGAATAGCAAAATGGGCGATCGAGTTATCACCGTATGCTCCACAATTTGATAGAAGAGATGCAATCAAATCTCGGTCGTCGCCGACTTTCTAAATCGGGCCGAGGTGCGATGAGCCACCATTGCCAGATCCAAATTACTGGACAATGCATTTCGATGGTTCCAAACTAAGGAATGGTTTGGGAGCAGGAATAGTGCTAACCTCGCCTAAAAAAGACCAATTGAAATATGTACTGCAAATACATTTTGCCGCGTCCAACAATGTAGCTGAATATGAAGCGCTAGTCCATGGATTAAAAGTGGCAAAAGAAATTGGTATACGCCGGATCCTATGCTATGGTGACTCGGATCTAGTGGTACAGCAAGTATCGGGGAGTTGGGACGCATTAGATGCTAATATGGATTTATACAGATTCCATGTGCAAAAAATCAGTGGATACTTTGAAGGATGTGAATTCCACCACATACCACGGGCAGAAAATGATGCTGCCGACACATTGTCGAAATTAGGATCAACCCCGCAGTCAATTCCGCCAGGTATTGCCCTGGAGCACCTTAGGAAACCATCAATAATCCCATCACCAGAATCCGAATCAATCTTTATCCCAGCAAGTTCTGCAGAAGATCACACGCCGATGGAGGTAGATCCGCAGAAAGACTCGGAACCCCTAAAGAGGGGGACAGCCGAGGTAATCACAATTATGGAGAGAGCCGAGGTATATACGTCGGCAGAAAACATGGAGATAGACAGTGAGATCACTTCAGAAAAAGTAACACCGATATGGGCGCAACCCATATTTTCTTACCTAAAAGACGCGATGTTGCCGAGTAATGAGGTATTAGCTAGACAAACCATAAGAAGAGCAAAAGCCTATACAATCATAAACAATGAGTTATATAAGAGAAGCGTCACAAACGTATTGCAGAAGTGCGTGAGTTCCACAGAAGGTCAGGAAATCCTTCTAGACATACACCAAGGAGAATGTGGGCACCATGCCTCATCTCGCGCTTTGGTAGCCAAGGCATTTAGGCATGGATTTTATCGTGGCGTTAAAAGAGGCAAAAGAATTAGTTAAGAAATGCAATGGGTGTCAGAGATACGCAACCAGAATACATATGCCGTCGGCCGAGTTAAAAACAATACCCATCACTTGGCCATTTTCTGTATGGGGTTTAGATATGGTGGGACCGTTCAAGCCGGCGCAAGGAGGAATGACCCACATGTTGGTTATGGTAGACAAGTTCACAAAATGGATTGAAGTAAAACCGATTAAAAAGTGTGATGGGTACACAGCAGTGAAATTTCTCAAGGATATCATATTGAGATACGGGTACCCGTATAGTATTATTACGGATAATGGCACGAACTTTGCAGAAGGAGATTTCGCTAGATTTTGCCGAGAGAAGCACATAAGACTAGATATTGCCTCTGTGGCTCACCCAGCATCCAATGGACAAGTGGAAAGGTCTAATGGACTGGTGCTATCAGGAATAAAACCACGACTTGTTGAACCTTTGCAAAGGTCGGCAGGGTGTTGGATCGAAGAAATCCCAGCCGTGTTATGGAGCCTTCGGACTACTCCGAATAGATCAACAGGTTACACTCCATTCTTTCTGGTGTACGGGGCAGAGGCCGTACTCCCAGCCGACATAATATATGACTCGCCAAGAGTTGCTCAGTACACAACCTCAGAGACAAATGAGATAGCTCGGCAAGATGCCGTAGACCTGTTGGAAGAAGCCAGAGAGTTGACATTATCACGATCGGCTATTTATCAACAGAACTTGCGGCGGTATCACAGCAAGAAAGTGAATCCAAGAGTATTCAAAGAAGGAGATTTGGTCCTCCGACTAGTGCAACGCACGGCCGGCATGCACAAATTGTCACCCCCATGGGAAGGACCGTTTATTGTGAGCAAAGCATTGCACAACGATGCATATTATCTAATCGACGCTAAGTCCACCGGCGAGAACAAAGCAGACAAAACTGGAGAAGAAACGAAGCGCCCCTGGAATGTAGCTTTACTTCGGCCATTCTACTCATAGCATTATATCTCAAAGTCAAAATCCAATGATGTATTTGAACCTCGGCACCGGAGCGTGACTCGGGACTGCCTTAGGTTATATTTATCTCATATTATGTATTCGAACCTCGGCACCCAGAGAAGTTACTCGGGGACTGCCATATGTTATATTATTTCGTGTTATATGTTTGGACCTCGGCACCCAGAGCAGTTACTCGGGGACTGCCATATGTTATATTATTTCGTGTTATATGTTTGGACCTCGGCACCCAGAGCAGTTACTCGGGGACTGCCATATGTTATATTATTTCGTGTTGTGTGTTTGGACCTCGGCACCCAGAGCAATGACTCGGGGACTGCCGTATGTTATATTTATTTCTTTGGCGTTATGTGCTTGAACCTTGGCGCCCAGAGCAGTGACTCGGGGACTGCCATATGTTGTATTTCTTTCATGTTACGAATATGAACCTCGGTGCCCAGAGCAGTAACTCGGGGACTATCATATGATATATCAATTTCGTATTGATACCTAAACCTCGGCATCTAAAGCAGCGACTCGGGGACTACCGTATGCTACCTCAAACTTATGCTGAACGCACTCATATCAGTTTTATACTACCTCTGAAATTTGATTTACATGTGGAAGTTTCGGACAATAAACAACGATCCAGCGATTGCTACATACTTCCACAGCGAAGTAGTTAACTTATGTTCAGAACAGATCAATATCATAAGTATTCAGCGCTCATGCCTGGATAAGACCATAAAAAATAACGGCAAAGTTAAGCCCTAAAAGGTCAAGAAATTAAGGGCCAGCGAAGCAACAATTCGGATGAGCATCCACTTAACCAAATGTCACAACGGTACATGGTAAAAGAAATTCAAATCATACAGAGAGGTGACAAATTTTTCGCCTACATCATACGCCCGGCATACCAGGGATGAGAAATAACTTAGGCGTTGTTCGTTGGAGAGGCAGCTACTTGCTCAGGTGCGGGGCACTCCGAGGTAGGAGGGACCTCGACGGAGGTTGCCTCGCCCTCCGCTGACCCAGGTGCAACTTCGGCGGAAGTCCGAGGTTGTGCAGGAGCGTCAGTCCGTGCGGTCGAATGCCCGGTACCTTTGGAAGAGGACCGTGCATCGCCGTTGCTGTCCGAGCTTGAGCTAGAGCTATCGGATGCGGCCGAATCATTTTCACCTTCCCCCTGCCTAGCTGAATCATCATCCGAGGCACCCTCAGCCACAACCTCCTGATCCGGGTCTGGGAGAAAACTCGGCCCTTCATTCCAAGTGTGCACGTCGGCGTACTCGACGAGTTGGAACGCCCGAGCTTGCCGAAGAGCAACAAAAGTGGGATCTTCAACCCAGCGGGAGCCAGTGCGCAAATTTCTCAGGATGTCAAGAGAGATGTCTTCATACCATGACATGATTACAGTAAGGGCCATGTCGGCACCAGCACGCCCAGCGGATTCTCTCCAAAGACTCAACTGCCTCTCAGATGCCATTAGCCTTGTCACCAATAACTTGACTTCGTTGATATCAGGAGTCCCCGAGGTATTCGGCCAGAGTACATGGTAAGCTCGGATAGCGGCCTGCACCAAGTCCCGGCCCATAATTTTCATCGGACCAACTGCGGCACCAACGGCAACCAAGTAATCCTCCATTGAATATTCTGAATCAACAGTAACAGGTTCACCTCGGCGCGCACGAGCTGCAAGAACTGCTTTAGAACTCACGGGCTTGGCCTCGGGGAAATGATCTGCGCAAAGCATGAACGTGTCAAAGGGTAGCAGGGACAAAAAAGAAAAATATAATTCGGCCATGCCAAGTAGCTTACGATGAATGTAGCTCATCATTATCTGAAGATCTTTGGCCCAATCAGCCTTGCTCTTCTCAAAACGAGCAATTTCCTCGCTCAAACCCCGGGTTTTAAGTTCGGCAGCTTCAAGGAGTTCTTTGTTCTTCTGCAGATCCAGAGTCAGCCGATTCTTTTCCTCGGAAAATTCTTGGTCGACCTTCTCCAGTTCGGATTTCTGAGAGAGCTTAAGGGTATCCACCTCGGATCGCAGGCGAGCTATCTCATCGTCTTTTTCTTGTAGTTGCGCCGAATGAACTGCATTTTGTTCTAAAAAATGCAGCATCACGTCAGGCATGGGCATGCAATATTGATGCGACACTGCGAAGTCTTGCAACTCGGCTTTACCACAGCCAAACGCAATAAGGAACCTTAGCATATATATTAAGAAGGAGAAGGAGTAAAATAGAAAGGAAACTAACCTTCCAGGTTCTTGACCTTCTTTTCAAGGCGAATATTGAGGTTATTAATGTTACCTATTCAACAAGAAGTAAGACGGCATTCCGTGGACGAATACATGAGAACGTTGGGAATAAGGAAAAGGAACTATCGACATACCAGCCTTCTTTGCCACGGGCAGAACCTTCTCGTACTTCTCTTCCAGCTTGCGGTGCGAAAAAAGCAACCTCTGGAACTCGGCAGTCCGCCAGTCATGTGCAACCTGAGTAATGAGGCAAAATGATAAATCAACGAGTAAAAGCTAAATTAGATCCAAATCAAGCAAAGCTTAATTCGGATCTAGGTGGCTGGATATTCAAAGCTAAATTAGATCCGAATCAAGCAAAGCTTAGTTCGGCTCTAGGTGGCTGGGTATTCAAAGCTAAACCAGATCCGAGTCAAGCAGGACTTAACTCAGATCTAGGTGGCTGGATATTCAAAGCTAAATTAGATCCGAATCAAGCAAAGCTTAATTCGGCTCTAGGTGGCTGGATATTCAAAGCTAAACCAGGTCCAAGTCAAGCAGGACTTAACTCAGATCTAGGTGGCTGGATATTCAAAGCTAAATTAGATCGAATCAAGCAAAGCTTAATTCGGCTCTAGGTGGCTGGATATTCAAAGCTAAACCAGATCCGAGTCAAGCAGGACTTGACTCAGATCTAGGTGGCTGGATATTCAAAGCTAAACTAGATCCGAATCAAGCAAAGCTTAATTTGGCTCTAGGTGGCTGGAAATTCAAAGCTAAACCAGATCCGAGTTAAGCAGGACTTAACTCGGATCTAGGTGGCTGGATATTCAAAGCTAAACCAAGTCCGAATCAAACGCAACTAAACTCGGATCTAGATGGCCGGATTAACGAACCTTAGAAATAAATTTAAGTCAAACTTCCAAGTATACAACAAGTTATTTCCTTGCAAGTTTCGGGGACTAGAGCATATGGTAACATCTGAAGAATAATTTAAGACTCAGAGAAAAAATAATTACCTCATTCATCTTGTTGGTATCAATGATGAACTGGGCAGCATGGTCAAAACGGCCGCTGATGTCAGAAAGCTGAAAGGGCTGGTTTGTTGGATTACCCTCAAACTGATCAGCAGCATTCCAGTTATTGGCATACTCAACCAGCGCTCCAAGGCTGTTCCCACTAGCTGTCCGAGTTAAAACTTTACCGGGCGGTCCACCACGGCGATCGCGGGCTCTTATGAAGAGCAAGCTGGCTGCCGGCGGCCGAGGTAACGGGGACTTTGGTAGGCGCAGCTCCCTTACGCAGCACGTCAGCAATACTCGGCTGAGAAGAGCCGGCAAGACCTTTCTGAGAAGAAGAAGTCTTGACGGCAATAGCTTTTTCGCCTTAGAAGAGGCATCAGCAAGAAGTGGCGCCTCGGAAGTAGGGACGGAGTCCTTAGGAGCAGCGGAGGATAAGGTCGCAGAGGGCGCCGTGATAACGACCTTTTCGGCCGAGGTCGGGATGGTCGTAGAAACTGCCGGAGTAGATGGAGGCTCAGTAGCAGCGCTGGGCCCATAGAAGGGGCGGCGGGTTTGACGAAAACTTCGGAGGGCAGGTTCGAATCCAGGTCAACGGAAGGGGTCTCAGGGACATCGCGACGAACAGGCGACGTATTCGGAGCTGGAGGAGAAGCAGGATGAATAGGACTAGGAATCCTGGTATCATCAGCGGGAGGAGGAGATGGTGGCCGAATTGGACGGCTAGTCATACTAGGACCGCCGGGTTTAACAGAAAGAGGAGCACTGCAAAATTAAGAAAGAAGATTCGTCAGTATGAGAAACAGAAAGAGAGAAACAAGAAATATAGGCAAAAGAACTTACCCGGCGACCCTAGGCATAGTCTTGCGCCTGGGAGGGTTCAGAGCGGATTTATTTATTCGTTTCTTAGGAACCGCCTCTGAGGCACTAGCAGGAGCCCCGCGTTTCCCCGAGGTAACGGGAGGTCGGGAAGCAATAGGCTCGGCGTCGTGAACCTGACCGGCCGGATTAGCTGGGAAAGTAGAAGCCGGAAATGCATAAGAAATAGGCATGGCAGCAACTACCTCAAGAATTTGGACCTCGTCCGAATCACCTTCCTCCTCGTGCGCAGAAGTCTTGCCGCGAGCTCGAGCCGGAGCAGGATCCGACTTAGGGACGAACTCCTCGGAGTCCGGCTCACCAGTATCCGCGGTACTCCTGTCCGCGGGCCAAGGGAGCTGCAGAACTTCGGTGTCCTCGTTTTTCTGCTCTGCGAACCTCTGCAAGACGAGGAGAAAGAGAATTAGATAAACCAGTTTCTAAAAATAGTGGAATAACAGAGCAATGTTGATTAAGTTTACCTCGGGAGGCGGATGATCGCGGGTGAATGGTTTTAATCCCCAAGACCAATCCTCAGGCATCTCAGTCTTGAAGATAGCTCGGACGCGCTTATAAATAAGGTAGTTATCTAGCTCCATGGTCGAGACTCGATTAGGGTCAAGGGGACCACTCATGTAGCACAGCTTGTGGGTCCGCTGCTGGAAGGGGCAGATCCTGCTACTAATGAAAGTTGCCATCAGGTCTTCGCCGCATAACCCGGCCCGGATCAACTCTTTAAGCCGAATCTCGAAGGCCTCGGCCAAGGCGTGAGTCTTCCTCGGATTATAGAGCCAGTTCACTTTAGAAGGTGGGCCAATTGAGAATGGAGGGAGCCGAATCTTGTCTTCCGCCCCTCTGTTCTTGACGTAGAAGAATGATTTGTGCCACTTCTTGCACGACTCCAACCCAGTGACACGAGGGAACACGGATTTCCTCCGAGGTGTGATAGACGCCGCCCCACATTGGGTGAGCAACTTCTCGGAAGGTGCGAGATTTGTCAGGGACAACGTTGGAGCGGATCTGGAAGAACTTCGACCAGACATGCACTGACGGCCACAGGCCGAAGTATCCCTCCGAAGCGGAGATGAAAGCAGAAAGAGAAGCTATGGCGTTCGCAGGAAGATGATGCGGCTGAAGGCCGAAGTAATCGAGGAATTCTCTAGCGAAATCGCTAAGAGGGAGACCGAAGCCGCGGGCGAAGTGAGACATGAAAACCACATACTCGCCCTCTCGGATATCTGGAGAGGATTCGCTGCCGGGTAAACGGCAAGAAACCTCGGCGGGAATCCTTCGAGTCCGGATGAGCCATTCAATCTCACGGCGCGTGACTGAAGAGCCCTGCCACGAGCCTCGCTCGGGCCCGGAGCCAGCGTCGTCGTCCTCAACAAGAGCGCCGCTAAACGAACTAGACATATGTGCGCCGGAAAGATCGCCGGAGGAAAGATCATGGCGGAGGGAGTTTAGAGCTGCAAGGCCCGTCGAACTTTGCACGAAAACAATGGCGAAGAAACAGGAACGTCGCTGAGCACGAATCGAGCGGATGCATCTAGGGAAAGATCGAGGCAGGGCGACCAGAGAGGACTCACCGGAGCCAAAGCCATGAGCGCGGGCAAGAAAGCGAAACGGCGGCGGAATCTTCACCGGCGGAGGCTCTGGCTGGCGAGCGGCGGCGGAACTGCAAGAGAACGCGCCGGCGAAAGGAAGGAGGAGAACGGAGGCGATAAGGGGAAAAGTGAATCCCACGAACGCAGTTCCCTCTTTATAATCGGCGATGAACAGGAAGTGGGATCGTGGGTGTGGCGGTTGTCCGTGTAGATCGTGGGTGCAAGACGCACGCACGACGGTGTGAGCCACACCAACGGCCACACACGAAGAAAGATCGTTACAATCCCAAGGGCAGCACGAGGCGTCGCGGCGCAGCAGTCTGAGTTCATCGTAGCTTGTCGAGCAATCGTAGAGGGACCTAAAAACTAGAAGAACAATGATGGGGATGACACGTAGGACATGGCGTACGAGGGAAGGAACGAGGAAACCTCGGACGAGGACATAACTCGGAAACAAGACTAAAAAATATAATGAAGCTGATATGACCCGGCCAAAGCTATTGACAGGGCCACACCAGCTTCGGGGACTAATGTCGGGGGGTTGACCTAGGGTAGGTCAGAGACGGGGAAAGACAGAGGTATTATCCCCGTCTAGTTTCCGAGTTATGGTCCAAGTCGGCCGAATCATGGATATGTCGGCCGATGAACGGAGGCAAGAAGCCCACGTATATGTATCAAGTGGTTACCCGGCCGAGTTACTAAGAGGATCGGCCGGGTTATCCCAAGTGATCTTGATGCAGGTGAAGAACGAGCCGAGTAACACAAGGTAAGGCCGAGTGATACGAAGCTTGCAGGAGAAGGAGAAGCCCAAGGTCAAACTATAGCTGCAGGCTAGAAGGAATCAGAGCAGAGCCAAGCACAAGAGACAAGGATGCACAGTCGGAGGAGGCGAAGGAGGTCACGGAGGTGACAGTCCACGAGCCCGAGGCACGCAGGAGGGCCACCGCCACTGAGCCTTGCCGTCATTAGAAGGGCGACAGGGAAAGGAGGCCGCCGAACTACTATTTTGGGACAAGCATATTCCACGAATATGCTTGCCTCGTCAGCTCTAAGGGCACCCAAGGCACTCCTTTATAAGGGGAGGCTTGGACCCTGGGGGAGGCATCGACTCTTTGAGCACCGTTAGGCTGGGGAGATTCATCTTGTCCCCCTGTGTACAGCTCAAGGAGCATTTGTAACCCATCAAGAGAGAAATAAAGATCATCACTTTGGCAGCTTGAGTGTAGAGACAGTTGCATCTTCCCTCCCCAGATCCCACTAGCATCCATTGGCCCCATACTTTAGCCTACCCATGGCATCTGCCGTGCCACCACCACGACAGCCACGGGTTCCTCAACTTGTTCTGCTACAATAGCATCACTCGTAGAAGAATCCCCAACTGGCTCATCTTGAACTTCTTCAAGTCACACCGACCTTCCACTTGTTCCCTTTGTGAGAAACTCTTTCTCTAGGAAAACACCGCTACGAGCGACAAACACTTTGCCCTCTTCTCGGTTGTAGAAGTAATACCCTAAGGTTTCCCTCGGATATCCCACGAAAATTCACTTATCGGATTTGGATGTTAGCTTCTCCGACTGAAGTCGCTTGACAAATGCATCACAACCCCAAATCTTTAGAAAAGACAAACTAGGATTCTTTCCAGTCCACATCTCATATGGTGTCTTAACTACGGATTTAGATGGTACCCTATTAAGTGTGAAAGCTACCGTTTCTAGAGCGTAACCCCAAAATGACAATGGAAAATCCGACTGGCTCATCATCGATCGAACCATGTCCAAAAAAGTTCGATTACGCCGTTCGGAGACCCCTTTCCTTTGAGGCGTTCCGGTGGCGTAAGTTGTGGAACAATTCCGCAACTCTTAAGATGATCGCTAAATTCGTGACTCAAATATTCACCTCCACGATCAGATCGCAAGGCCTTTATTTTCTTGCCACGTTGATTCTCTACTTCACTCTGAAACTCCTTGAACTTTTCAAAAGTTTCAGACTTATGCCTCATTAAGTAGACATAACCATATCTACTGAAATCATCAGTAAAAGTAATGAAGTAGTGATATCCTCCTCTGGTTGTCGTGCTCATTGGTCCACATACATCAGTATATATGAGTTCCAACAAGTCTGTCGCTCTCTCGGGTAAACCCAAAAAAGGCAACTTGGTCATCTTTCCAAGTAAACAAGCTTGGCATGTCTCGTATGGTTCAAAATCAAACGAAGTTAGAAGACTATCACCATGGAGCTTCTTCATGCGCTTTTCACTTATATGCCCCAAACGACAATGCCATAAATAGGTAGGACTCAAATCATTAGGCCGAAGCCTTTTAGCACTAACATTGTAAACATATGCATTATCAAGATTTAAAATAAATAACCCATTCACAATGGGAGAATTAGCCATAAACATATCATTCTTAGAGATTACACAACCATTGTCTGCACTCGCGAATGAATAACCATACCTCATCAAACATGAAGGTGATAAAATGTTTCGACCCATACTAGGAATGTAATAACAATTATTCAACTCCATAATAAATCCTGACGAAAGGTGAAGTTGCATGACGCCGACGAACAATGCAGCAACCCTTGCTTTATTTCTGACGCGAAAATCCACTTCGCCTTTCTGCACTTCTCTAGTCCTTATTAGCCACTGCATCGAATTGCAAATATGAGCAACCGATCCGGTATCAAATACCCAAGAGTTAACATAGGAATCAACGAGAAGAATGTCCACAAAATTTACAACAAGCGTACCTGAGTGGGAAGTAATCTTACTTCCACTCTTCTTCAAAGAAGCCTGGTACTTGCTGCAGTTTCTTTTCCAGTGGCCATGTTCATGACAAAAGAAGCACTCAGTGTCTTCTACAGGTCCAGCCTTTTGCTTGGGTGCAGGCTTAGGGATCGTATCCTTAGCCTTGCCCTTCTTCTTCCAAGAAGTACCCTTTTTCTTGAAGCTAGGCTTGTTTTGCACAGCCATCACATGGCTATGCCCTGCACACTTCTTCATGTCACTTTCTGCTGTTTTAAGCATCCCGCATAACTCATTAAGGACCTTCTCCACCCCATGCATATGGTAGTTCGAAATGAACTGCCCATAGCTGGATGGAAGAGACGCCAAAATGAAGTTAGTGGCCAACTCTTGGCCTAGTGGAAAACAAGTTTTTCCAAAGTCTGACTGTAACCAACCATTTTGATCACATGGGGGCCTACAACTGCTCCCTCTGCCAGCTTGCATTTGGCAAAGGACTTGGCAACATTGTAGCTCTCAATCCTTGCCTGATCTTGGAACATGTCCTTAAGCGCAACGATCATATCGTACGCATCCTGATCCTCAAACTTCTTTTGAAGTTCAGGTTCCATGCATGCAAGCATAAGGCAGCTAACCTCAAGAGAATCATCACATGCTCTCTTGTAGGCACTCTTTAGGGCAGCAGATGCATTATCAGCAGGTTCATCGGGGATTGGGGTATCCGTAACCTTCCTTTTATCGCACGAGAACAATTCTCAGGTTACGGACCCAGTCCATATAGTTTGTTCCATTTAGTTTTCTTTGTCAAGAATCGAACGCAAAGAAAAAGGTGATGAAGTGTTCGGTGCCATTGATCTACAATAGAAAACATGCAAAATACTAAGCCATGTAACCATGAAAGAGTAAAACATATTAAACAATTTAATAGCATATACTCCCACTTAAATCAATATCCCTCTATTGATACTAAGTAATTCAAGATCCACAATTAACAAGTCGACTAGTGAGCTTTAGCATCACTGCTAGAAGACAAGGTAAATCGGTAAGCAACACTTGATAATCATATCACATATGACTCTTGTTGTTGGGTGACATATCTATGTCAAAACTAGGCGCCCAACCTTTATGCCCAAGGTCCTTAATTGTTAAGATGACCTTGTCAAGCTCACCAACACTTATGCGTGTAGGTATCCGATACAAACCCATCCAGCCAAGGAAAACCGCGGCACCCTAATTTCATAGGCCCACCAACGATTGTACAGGGCATAGGATGGTGCAAGGTTTGGTTGGGAGGGCATGGTTTAACTTAAACTTTGTGAGGGATCGTTTTACTTCTATCATCTAAGCATGCATAGTAGTAAAACACATAATAATAGCATTCACATAGTTGTGAAACAGTATGGCCCATTTTATCATGGTGATCTCCATCGCCATAGAACCTATCCACCATGGTGATCTCCATCTTCATGTTCCATGTGAGCCATCTTCCAAGTGATGAGTCCTCCAAGAACTAATACAAGCTATTACTCCTAACAGCTAGTAATCAAAATTACATAGTATTGGGATCATCACAAGTTGGCACGCATGCCATTACAATAAATGACAACACATATGGCTCCAGCCGTGTTGCCCTACTCATGACACGCATGTCATGCAAAATTTCATACATGCATCACATACATATATGGGACATACTGATCACATACATCCTACAAAAACAAGTTATGCGTAGAATCGCATTCTACCGGATCATGTGACATTGCAGCACCTAGTTACCTTAACGAGATACAAAAGGGGCTACGATTAAGGGGGTCTCCCCCTGCGGGGTTCGAAGGGGCAGCACCCCTTGCGGTATCTTTGGGCGTCCGGAAAACCGTGAAAAATGAGAGATCGAATCTTCATAATTTTCTTTAAGGATTTTGATCGGCAAATCAAATTTACCATAAACCGTCTGTTGTTCCGATCTGATCAAACTCCTTTGATCTCGGTACATCGATTTTAGATCTAGGTTCCAATTCGATCAATCATATTGATCTTCGCGTGATTCAACAGGATTTATGTGTCACTGTCTACCCCGATGGCGGAAGCCGACCGGTAGGGGTAGGTCGTTCGACTACCTTAATCACGATCACGGGAAGCAAGATCATAGATCAATCCTGAACCACCGCAATACAAACGATCACATCATTCATGTCAATCTGCATATCACCATATGCAACTATCCCAAACCTATAACTGAACAGCATCGGCTCTGATACCACTGAAGGGATATGGGTAGGCTACACTAGCGCAAATCAAAATTTTCTACCGCGTAAACCAGGAATACTATTGTCATAGATCACGGGATTACCACTAGACACGTAGTTGCGGAATTGATGAAGCGCGTCGAGGCAGTGCAGATGTTCCAAGTCTCCTCCTTGTACTCGTCCCACGAGAAGCTCCCCTTGCGCGGCTCGTCCAAACGCTACAGATGTAGCTCCTCCGAGGTATCCACACGTACATGGTGGAAGCGTCAGACGCCGGACTGCTAGGTCCGTGCGTGCAACACAGGCGAGAGGTGTGGCGGCTGGGTGGAATGGTCTGAGGTCTAACCTTGGTCAGCTCGCCCCACCCTCTCTTATATATGCGTCCCTAGTGGGATTCTACATTAGCAGCCCATTAGTAGCCTAATCCTGGTCTAATTCGGATCCAATCCTCATTAGGTTTCCAGCCCCTTAAGTGTGTGACCCTATAGGTTCATATACGTATAGACATGACACGAATACACTTATTCTGCCAATAGTTGGTAGCGGCCTCTAGCAAGACGTGCCAACTCCTAAACGCATACAAAGATCATATCGGACGAACCATCACAAGATTTAATACATGTCTTTCCCTTTGCCTCACGATATTTGGTCTAGCTCCAAGCTGACCTCTCTTTCTCGATACCGTAACTCAGAATCCCTTTACTAGGTTAACTCTTAACCTTATGTAGCACGACCATGCATTTCTGGATCCGATCATTCGAGGGCCCCAGAGATATCTCTCTCAAGTAGAGAGAGGCAAATCCCATCTTGATTGACCATGCCTTGCAGCATGTTTCAGGACAAACCCGAAAGCTACCTTTATAACTACCCAGTTACGGTGCAGTGTTTGATAGCCCCAAAGTAGGTTGATCCAAATCTCAAGTACATGCGACAATCTCAGGTCTAAGGACAAAACATACACGATGTGTAGAGAGAGAGCTGTAACTAATTGCCAGTCTCAAGTTGGGTCAGTCCAACCCCATGTTCATAACATGTGTCCACATCATTGGTTTGACATCTCCATGTCTATGACTTGCGAAACATAGTCATCAACCAATCGATGTGCTAGTCTAATATTCACGTGTGTCCTCACATGAACTCCGACTAGGGACAACTATTAAATAACAATACAAGTAAAGAGTTTCACAAACAATTCACATAATTGCCAATCAATACAAGTTGCCTGATATGGATATTCAAGGAACATTACAATAACTGATGGATACATATGAAATATAATCATCTCTATGCTTGCCTCTAGGGCATATTTCCTTCAATTTTAGTACAAACAAATAAATGTCTAAAGGTGATTTTGTTCAACATAACAATTATTACTATGGCTTTATTTAAATAGAATGGTTACTTTAGTTTTATTTGCATGTTTTATCTAAGTTATAAAGGTAATTTTTTTTAAAGTATTATAATTTCCATTTTTATAATTACTAATGAAAGAGTATCAATTATTCTAGACAACAAATTCTTAAAACTTAAGTTAAGTTAAAATAAATTTATTTGAATTTATAGGTGATAAAATAACATACATTCAATATTTTTAATAAATCCTAAGTAGTCAATTAAATTTAATATGGATTTATTTTGATTTATAAATGAGAAGGGAAATTTTATCTCTTTTTATAAAAAATCTATAAGGTCAATTTTAGCATTATTTATTTATAAATCATAAATTGACTTGAAATTTTATAACTAGAGTTTTTATAAAATAATAGATTTTTTATATTCAAAAATGATTTTTATTGATTTTTAGGACTTTTTCTTATTTTTTAAATTTCATTTACGATTTTATTAGATTTAATATTTAGTTGTATTTTATTTAACTTAAACAAGTGAAGTTATTTTTTCTTTGGTAGAGATTGTTTTTGTGATCTTTTTAATACATTATATGTGTTTTTAGGATTTTTATATATTTTTCTAGAGCTTAATTTGTTCACACGGGTATTTAGATAATTTCTTATCTTTATTTTCTTTTATTTTCAAAACTGGGCTTGGCCCGTGTCCAGCTCAGCTCATAGGGCCATAGGGTTGGGTCCAACCTAACACTTATGGTTCGGTCCGCCCACCCAGCCACCATTCGACCCCAATGCTCTCTACTCTCTCGTTCTTTCCTTCTTTGGCGACGCCATGCCACTACCGTGCTTTACCGATGCAGTGCTGAGTTGATGTAGGAGCGCTTCATTGGGAACCCCAAGAGCTAGGTGTGAAGCAGCACAGCAGCAAGTTTTTCCTTAGTAAGAAACCGAGGTTATCGAACCAGTAGGAGGAAGGAAACGTCACACAGGTGTTGTAAGCAACGCAGAGACTTGCACATGACAAACTCAAGACTTTGCCCCAACGAATCAGTGAGGTTGTCAAGCTCACCGGTTTGCTGTAACAAAGGATTAAATGTATCGTGTGGAAGGTAATGGTGGTTTGCAGCAAGTAAACAAGTAATAGTGGAAGGTGTATCAATGGTAAAGATTGGATCGGGGTCCATAGTTCACTAGAGGTGCTCTCCTGAGATAAACAACATGGCATGAAGGGTAAACAAATTACAACAGGGCAATTGACAGGAACTGACCAAGGCATAACAATGCAATTACTAGTCAGAAAGATCCTATGAGATTTGATTGGGCAATACGACAAGATACATAGACCTCCATCCAACTGCATCTATGACTAGCAGTCCACCTTCAGGTTATCATCCGAACCCCCTCCAGTATTAAGTTGCAAGCAACAGACAACTGCTTTAAGCAAAGTGTATAAGTGTAGAGGTCTCAACATAAAAAGGTAGATTCCTCCTGTGTTTTACAATGCTAGTCCCTGGATCAATAGCTAGCATCCACAGTTAAGATGTAATATCAAGAAACAAAGGTCATAATATAACTTTATAACCAGGAATAACATAATTTTATTACATCATACATAGCTCATTTGGATATTACATTACATTGCAGCGGAATAATTATAATCATTGGGTCCTTCATCTTCAAAGTGCCACAGGCAGATGTTGGTTGTAGACTTTGTAATCCTAATCAAACAATCTTCACTAAAATCAATCAAACCTGCAACATTACAAGTTACAGCCACAAGGGTCAATACATTTGAATTGTATTGGCAAGTGATACTATGGTAATATAGTGGAGTCTATCATCTATATGCATTTGGCTAAGTGGAGTTGAGGCTTGCATTGCTCAAAATAGATTTTTCCTTAACATTTGAAAATACTAAGTTTTTGCTTGTCAAAATCATTTTTCTCAATCAAAGACTGAAGATCCTTTCCAAGGCATCTACCAATCAAAGATTTAAGATTTCAAAAAACCCTTGTTCAATCCACAAGTTTTAACTTGGAAATTTGAATGATGAGATTCTTGATTGCTTCCATGTCTTGATGCTCAAATTGTCCTTTACCAGGGACATGGCTAAGTACTTAGATTTTACACTCTGCAGAGGTGGTGCACTTTACCCACAAGACTTGGTTTCCCAAGACAAAATCTTTCAGAAGCCTTCTCTTAGACCAAAATGGACGCGTTCCAACCTATCAAACACTACCACCCACTGTCCATTTGGCTAAGTTCTTGCAACCTATATGATCATGGCAGAGCCCATATTGCCAAGTGGTTGCACTTGAAGCTTCTCAACATTTGACATCTCAAATCCCTTTGTTTCCTGGGTGGCCATCCACAAGTGAGATACACAATCCAAGTCCATGGCCTTGTGAACCACTCAACATATCCCAATCCTTCCATTCCACCCAGAAGGTTCATTAACTTAGTTGTTTTATTAAACAAAACCTAAGTCCTCAGACTTAGAATATTTTTCCATAGTGTGAATATATATTCCACCCATGTTTTCTATTAGCTAGGCTAAGCTTGATAGTAGTAGGAATCTTTAACTTAGGAAAATCCTACTAAGGATTCATCTACTAGGTTTTCTTATAGCAAGGTCTATACTTAGCAAAATCCATGCAAGTTTTACTTAGCAAAATCACTAATGCATAGAGAAAGTATTGGGATAGAAAGTATGAAGCATCACTTGCCTTTTTGGTAGAGTATGGGTTCGCTCCTTGTCCTTGCAACAATCACACTCTTCAAGTCACTACAAATCAACCAAGCAAGGCACAAACTTAATCTACCAATCAAGCAAAAACAACACATAAAATCACATAGTCAAAGTAATGCATGCAAGCATGCAAAAGATGGTTCTAATTGCAAAGGTGGTCTCCACTAGGCTTCTAAACTTTGTAAGTTCCAAATTGGTCATTCATCAAAATGGCAAAGTCAATTGTAAAAGTATTTTATCCCAAAATCATTTTAAAATCCATTCAACATTTTTATGTGGTGAAAAATATTTCTATCATGGCAAAACTTTATGTTTTTCACCAAATAAGTTGCAATTTGCAAAACTTGGTGTTTTGGGTCAGTAGCTTTGAATAAAATTGTTTTCCCAAGGTTTTTATTCCAAAAACATTCTCATAATAAAACCATTATTTTTACTTGGCTAGAAATGGACTAATTCATTTAATCCTTCCTAAACTTTTCCAAATCCATTTTAAAAACCATGGGTTGGTTCCTAGGGTCAGTGAGTTTACAACAAACCAATTTGCAAAGGTTTTAGCCTTCAAACATTTTTAAACAATTTTTCTAATCTAAATAAGCATACAAATGAATCTGCAAAAACAAGCAAACAAACAGATACTATTTGCTAAACCAAGGGCATGGTTGGCTAGGGCTTTCTCTCCTGAATCCATTGATATAAAATTTTCCAAATTTGGACGTGTGGTTTGAAAGTTACAATGGTTTGAAAATCATAACATAATCAGATTTCAAATCTGTTTTTAAACCGAGCAGGTGACACGCGGCGTTATTCTACTGGTTGATATCGGTTCGGCCGGATCGGCATCGTGAACCGCAGGATCTAACTGGAAACGTGCGGCGCAGATCGACGCATACCCCTTCGCTCACTTTCTTTCTTAGCCGTTGGATCAAGATCGGACGGCTGTCATCGCACTGACCAAACTTGGTAACGACGGCGGGCGGCGCGAGGTCGGGCGGGCGGCTTGAAGAAATAGGACGCGAGGAGAGGGGGAGGATGCTCACTGTGATCGCAGGGATACGAAGATGCTCAACGTGTGGTCAACGTGGCAAGGGGCGCTCTGGTATAGCAGCGATTGCTCGCCGAAGTAGAGAACTGCGTCGGGTGGTCCTGGTTGCGGTCGGAGGCGACGCTGTCGATCATGAGAAGCCAAACGGAGGGCACAATTAGGTGCGCAAGACCAAGGCGATGATGCTAGCATGATCGAGAAGAAGAGGGGCGGTCGGATTCTACCTGGGGAGCTCGCCGGAGAAGAAGACAGACGCGGCGGCGCTGAGAGCTTGTTGAAGACGGCGTTCCGGGGCGCCCGCGGTTGAACGGAAGGCACGAACAGAAGCGCCAGGGAATGGGAGTGTGTGTGCGTGGTTAACGAGACAAGGGGCGGCGCTGAGTCGCCGGAATTGGCAATGGAAGTCGTCGGAGGCAGAGGAAGTGCTGGGTCGAATTGTGGCAGCCTCGGGGCGGAGAAGGAGTGGCGACAGAGGGGAATGGAGGAGAGAGCGTGGGCGATTAAGACAGCATGCTCGCGGCGAGAGATTAATGCTGCAATAAGGCGTATTCAATCGAAGAATCAATGGCAGCAACGGTGGCGAGGGGAGAAAGAACGAGTCGTGGGGTGGGTAAGGAGAACAGTAGAAAGGGGTCCGCTGGTCAGTGGGAAAAGAAGAAAGAACGGGGTCCACTTGTCATTGGTTCTGTGGGTCTGAATCTGGGTTCAAATCATTTTCTTTCGGGGAGAGGGGAGCTGGGCTACTGGGCTTAGTTGGGCTTGGCCAGTTGGGTCAGTCCTTTTCCATTTTTTTCTGCCTGTTTGTTTTATTCTTTTCTTTTCTATTTTCTGATTTGATATTCAAACAAATGATTCAATCAACAATGCAAACCATTCAAATAATTCAACTTGTAATGAGTTTTTGGTTCTGTTTAGTAGCATAAACCAACTTCCAAAATAAAATGATATTTTAAATCTTTTTAGGTTCCATTTATTAATTAAATAAAATGGACCATGGTTTATTAATAAAATAGGGTTTGGTTTAACTAATAAAATCTCCATTTTAAATCCAAATATTTTCAAAATCAAATTAGTAGGTTTTACTTGGAAATAAGAAATACTTGGAAACTTGTTTAAAACAAAATATTATTTTACTTTAGGGTCCAATAATAATTAAATAAAATGGGCTTTAGTAAATAACTCAAATAGGATTTGTTTATTTAAATCCTTTATTTTGGAATCTAAATTTGTACCAAAGTCATTCAGTAGGTTTTACTTGAGAATACAAAATACTTGGAAAAACTTATTTAAATTAAACAAATAAGTTTTGATGGTTTATAAATGATAGAACCTTTATTAATAAAACTTGGATATTAAATCCTTTATGGTTTTAAATAAACCTCTATTATTTTATTCAGAGCAAAACCTTTATTGTTTTCAAAACTTTGGCCAAGGTTTAATTTGACTTTATAAAATAATCTTTATTTATAAATCTATCTTTTCCTTTGAAAACCAAATCCTTTTATTTAAAGATCAAAATATTATTTCCAAAATATTTTGTTTTCCTTTATTTAAAATGTTTATCTTTTTAAATCCCTTTAAGATTTATTTGTTCAAAATAGGTTTGAAGATTCCCAATTAGATTCAAAAGCTTCTTCTGGCCCTGAAAATCAATAAAGTTTTATTTTATTTATTTATTTTTCACATTACAAGATTTGGAAAATCTTGGGATGTGACAGGCTACCACCCTTAAAATAAATCTCGTCCCGAGATTTGGGGAGGCTAGGGTTACAAGCATGTTCAAAAAAACTAGGGTACTACCACCCTTAAAAATTTTCAAACAAAAATTACACATTGTCCTTCTTGGGATCCTGGGGAAATTTCTCTAAGCAAACTTTTGCATGTGTCCTTGGTTTCCATTCTTGACTCATGGGCCAAGGTTGAGATCCTTCATAGACTTGTTTAATTTGTTCTTCATCTTCTCTGGACAATTGCTTGCATAGTGGCCTAGTTCCTTGCATTTGAAACACATCACTTGGCTGATATCCTTCTTTTCCTTTGGTATCATTGCCTCTTGTTTGTTTCTTTGGTTCTTCTTCTTTTCTGGGCATTCATTGGCATAGTGTCCCTTCTCTTTGCATTTGAAACATTGCACTTGGCTTATGTCCTTTTTCTTCTTTTTGTGTCTCTCCAAAGCTAGGAGTTCTTCCAGTTCATATTCTTCATAGGTGGGAGATCTTTCTCTCTTCTTGGGGCATTGATCTTCATGTTCCTTGGATGCATGATCCTTGTCCTTACAAACATCTTTGTCATCCTTGTTGTCATTAGCTCTTTGGGAAAAGTTTTCTCCCATGTTGACCATTTGAGTAACCAATCCTTGCAACAATTGGGATTGAAGTTTCAAAATCCCTTGTATGGCTGGGTCCAGTCCATTGTTGTTGGCTAAAAGCTGAGTTGTCTCTTGGCTCAACTGGTTTTGGGTTGCTATAAGTTCTCTCATGTTGTCCTCTTGGTTGTTGTTGTCATCAACCTTGATGTTGGAGTCTCTTGGAGAAGTCATCAGTTTGGGTTGAACGGAAAATTAGAATAGGCAAGATATTTCTAAGGAGTCAATTCTAATTACACACATCACAATTCACACAAGCAATGTGCATGCAATCACAAACAACTTTTCATTCAAACAACAAAAGTTCAAGCACATACTTAGGCAACAAAATATTTTTGTTACACCACATAAGTTGGTGTATTTGACTTAACTATATATGGTGGTCCATCTATATGGTTCACTTGTGATCTTTCCTTCCTTCTTGATTCTTCCTACTTGGGATCATGGTTTCTTTGAGAAAACTCTTGGTTACAATACTTCAAAGTTGTTGATGGCTCCTTCTAACTTTTGCATTCCTTTAGTCTCTAAATCTTGAGCAAGATTTCCTTGTCTCACTTGTAGTCCTTAGTGGTATCCAAGTTGGAAGTCCTTGGTGAATATGCTGAAGATGTTGAAGTCATTAGAGTTGAAGAAGTTGAAGTCATTAGAGTTGAAGATGTTGAAGTAGTCCTTTGCACATGGTGTAGTCTTTGGCCATGGGGTTGGTTTTTCCATCAGTTGAAGTAGAAGAGAAGTAGAGTTGAAACCAAATGGTCAAGGAAAGAGTTTACAAGTATTTTTGTAAATAAGTTTTGGATCAAAATGTAACTCCTATTTTTCTAAGGGTTTTTGTCCAATCCTAGGGTTTACAAATCCTACAGGCAACACAATGCTCTGATACCATCTGTAGGGGTCTCAACCTAAAAAGGTAGATTCCTCCTCTGTTTTACAATGCTAGTCCCTGGATCAATAGCTAGCATCCACAGTTAAGATGTAATATCAAGAAACAAAGGTCATAATATAACTTTATAACCAGGAATAACATAATTTTATTACATCATACATAGCTCATTTGGCTATTACATTACATTGCAGCGGAATAATTATAATCATGGGGTCCTTCATCTTCAAAGTGCCATAGGCAGATGTTAGTTGTAGACTTTGTAATCCTAATCAAACAATCTTCACTAAAATCAATCAAACCTGCAACATTACAAGTTACAGCCACAAGGGTCAATACATTTGAATTGTATTGGCAAGTGATACTATGGTAATATAGTGGAGTCTATCATCTATATGCATTTGGCTAAGTGGAGTTGAGGCTTGCATTGCTCAAAATAGATTTTTCCTTAACATTTGAAAATACTAAGTTTTTGCTTGTCAAAATCATTTTTCTCAATCAAAGACTGAAGATCCTTTCCAAGGCATCTACCAATCAAAGATTTAAGATTTCAAACAACCCTTGTTCAATCCACAAGTTTTAACTTGTAAATTTGAATGATGAGATTCTTGATTGCTTCCATGTCTTGATGCTCAAATTGTCCTTTACCAGGAACATGGCTAAGTACTTAGATTTTACACTCTGCAGAGGTGGTGCACTTTACCCACAAGACTTGGTTTCCCAAGACAAAATCTTTCAGAAGCCTTCTCTTAGACCAAAATGGACGCGTTCCAACCTATCAAACACTACCACCCACTGTCCATTTGGCTAAGTTCTTGCAACCTATATGATCATGGCAGAGCCCATATTGCCAAGTGGTTGCACTTGAAGCTTCTCAACATTTGACATCTCAAATCCCTTTGTTTCCTGGTGGCCATCCACAAGTGAGATACACAATCCAAGTCCATGGCCTTGTGAACCACTCAACATATCCCAATCCTTCCATTCCACCCAGGAGGTTCATTAACTTAGTTGTTTTATTAAACAAAACCTAAGTCCTCAGACTTAGAATATTTTTCCATAGTGTGAATATATATTCCACCCATGTTTTCTATTAGCTAGGCTAAGCTTGATAGTAGTAGGAATCTTTAACTTAGGAAAATCCTACTAAGGATTCATCTACTAGGTTTTCTTATAGCAAGGTCTATACTTAGCAAAATCCATGCAAGTTTTACTTAGCAAAATCACTAATGCATAGAGAAAGTATTGGGATAGAAAGTATGAAGCATCACTTGCCTTTTTGGTAGAGTATGGGTACACTCCTTCTCCTTGCAACAATCACACTCTTAAAGTCACTACAAATCAACCAAGCAAGGCACAAACTTAATCTACCAATCAAGCAAAAACAACACATAAAATCACATAGTCAAAGTAATGCATGCAAGCATGCAAAAGATGGTTCTAATTGCAAAGTTGGTCTCCACTAGGCTTATAAACTTTGTAAGTTCCAAATTGGTCATTCATCAAAATGGCAAAGTCAATTGTAAAAGTATTTTATCCCAAAATCATTTTAAAATCCATTCAACATTTTTATGTGGTGAAAAATATTTCTATCATGGCAAAACTTTATGTTTTCACCAAATAAGTTGCCATTTGCAAAACTTGATGTTTTGGATCAGTAGCTTTGAATCAAATTGTTTTCCCAAGGTTTTTATTCCAAAAACATTCTCATAATAAAACCATTATTTTTACTTGGCTAGAAATGGACTAATTCATTTAATCCTTCCTAAACTTTTCCAAATCCATTTTAAAAACCATGGGTTGGTTCCTAGGGTCAGTGAGTTTACAACAAACCAATTTGCAAAGGTTTTAGCCTTAAAAACATTTTTAAACAATTTTTCTAATCTAAATAAGCATACAAATGAATCTGCAAAAACAAGCAAACAAACAGATACTATTTGCTAAACCAAGGGCATGGTTGGCTAGGGCTTGCTCTCCTGAATCCATTGATATAAAATTTGCCAAATTTGGACGTGTGGTTTGAAAGTTACAATGGTTTGAAAATCATAACATAATCAGATTTCAAATCTGTTTTTAAACCGAGCAGGTGACACGCGGCGTTATTCTACTGGTTGATACCGGTTCGGCCGGATCGGCATCGTGAACTGCAGGATCTAACTGGAAACGTGCGGCGCAGATCGACGCATACCCCTTCGCTCACTTTCTTTCTTAGCCGTTGGATCAAGATCGGACGGCTGTCATCGCACTGACCAAACTTGGGCGGCGCAGCGAAGGTTGCTGGCGGCGGCGAGGTCAGTCGGCGGCGGCGCTGACGAAATAGGACGCGAGGAGAGGGGGAGGATGCTCACCGTGATCGCAGGGATACGGAGATGCTCAACGTGTGGTCAACGTGGCAAGGGGCGCTCTGGTATAGCAGCGATTGCTCGCCGGAGTAGAGAACTGCGTCGGGTGGTCCTGGTTGCGGGCGGCAGCGCCGATCATGAGAAGCCAAACGGAGGGCACAATTAGGTGCGCAAGACCAAGGCGATGATGCTAGCATGATTGAGAAGCAGAGGGGCGGTCGGATTCTACCTGGGGAGCTCGCCGGAGAAGAAGACAGACGCGGCGGCGCTGAGAGCTTGTCGAGCGGCGTCGGGCGCCACGGTTGAACGGAGGGCACGAACAGAAGCGCCAGGGAATGGGGAGTGTGTGTGCGTGGTTAACGAGACAAGGGGCGGCACTGAGTCGCCGGAATTGGCAATGGAAGTCGTCGGAGGCAGAGGAAGTGCTGGGTCGAATTGTGGCAGCCTCGGGGCGGAGAAGGAGTGGCGACAGAGGGGAATGGAGGAGAGAGCATGGGCGATTAAGACAACGTGCTCGTGGCGAGAGATTAATGCTGCAATAAGGCGTATTCAATCGAAGAATCAATGGCAGCAACGGTGGCGAGGGGAGAAAGAACGAGTCGTGGGGTGGGGAAGGAGAACAGTAGAAAGTGGTCCGCTGGTCAGTGGGAAAAGAAGAAAGAACGGGGTCCACTTGTCATTGGTTCTGTGGGTCTGAATCTGGGTGCAAATTATTTTCTTTCGGGGAGAGGGGAGCTGGGCTGCTGGGCTTAGTTGGGCTTGGCAAGTTGGGTCAGTCCTTTTCCATTTTTTTCTGCCTGTTTGTTTTATTCTGTTCTATTTCTATTTTCTGATTTGATATTCAAACAAATGATTCAATCAACAATGCAAACCATTCAAATAATTCAACTTGTAATGAGTTTTTGGTTCTGTTTAGTAGCATAAACCAACTTCCAAAATAAAATGATATTTTAAATCTTTTTAGGTTCCATTTATTAATTAAATAAAATGGACCATGGTTTATTAATAAAATAGGGTTTGGTTTAACTAATAAAATCTCCATTTTAAATCCAAATATTTTCAAAATCAAATCAGTAGGTTTTATTTGGAAATAAGAAATACTTGGAAACTTGTTTAAAACAAAATATTATTTTACTTTAGGGTCCAATAATAATTAAATAAAATGGGCTTTAGTAAATAACTCAAATAGGATTTGTTTATTTAAATCCTTTATTTTGGAATCTAAATTTGTACCAAAGTCATTCAGTAGGTTTTACTTGAGAATACAAAATACTTGGAAAAACTTATTTAAATTAAACAAATAAGTTTTGATGGTTTATAAATGATAGAACCTTTATTAATAAAACTTGGATATTAAATCCTTTATGGTTTTAAATAAACCTCTATTATTTTATTCAGAGCAAAACCTTTATTGTTTTCAAAACTTTGGCCAAGGTTTAATTTGACTTTATAAAATAATCTTTATTTATAAATCTATCTTTTCCTTTGAAAACCAAATCCTTTTATTTAAAGATCAAAATATTATTTCCAAAATATTTTGTTTCCTTTATTTAAATGTTTATCTTTTTAAATCCCTTTAAGATTTATTTGTTCAAAATAGGTTTGAAGATTCCCAATTAGATTCAAAAGCTTCTTCTGGCCCTGAAAATCAATAAAGTTTTATTTTATTTATTTATTTTTCACATTACAAGATTTGGAAAATCTTGGGATGTGACAATAAGGTAAACAGTCCACATGTTCCATGAACAAGAGACCGTTGTTTTCTCCCTAGTAGCAACAACACATCTACAACCGAAGAGATTTCTGTCACTTCCCTTGGAAACTAGAGGCATGAACCCACTATCAAGCATAAATACCCCCTCTTGGAGTCACTAGCAACTACTTGGCCAAGATAGCTACTAACAACGGAGAGCATGCAAGATCACAAACAACACATACATGATAGAATCATCAAAACAAAACCATTAATCAAACCAACATAATAATCTCAATATCCATCGGATCCCCGCAAACAAAACATGCATGATTACAAATAGATTAGATCTTGATCATGAACGGAGCTCACAAGATCTATACATGAAAGCACAAGGAGGAGATACAACCATCTAGCTACTACATGGACCCATAGTACAAGGTGGAACTAGTCACGCATCATACCGGAGAGAAGGCCTCCAGGATGATCTCCCCTTTGGCAGGGTGCCGGGAAGAACTTCAGACCCCCCTGATCTAGGGACGACGGTGGCGGCAGCTGGAGAAGGTTTCGTGGAATATTGATCGGGTACTTAGGGTTTCTGCATCGGTGGATTCTTATAGGCGAAGGGGGAGGCCGAGGCGGTGGCCAGGGGCCCCCACACCCTTCCTAGGCACGGGGCAGGGCCCGCCCGCTCCTAGGGGGTGTTGCTGCCCTGGCACGCCTCTTCTTCTCCCCTCTGGACTTCTTGTTCCCCACGGAAAGTTATTGACTTTGACGTTTGTCCCGTCCAATTCCGAGAATATTTCCTTACTAGATTTTCTGGAACCAAAAACAGCAGAAAACAGACAACTGGCACTGTGGAAACTTGTTAATAGGTTAGTACCAAAAAACATGTAAAAAGCACCTCATGTAGGGTTCGCATCATAGAAAACAAAAAATTTCCTACGATGGGAACAACTATGTACCAAGATCTATCTACTAGATATAAGCAACAGATGGATGTATATCCGTAGAGAACATACCCTTGAAGACCGACAAAGCTTAACGAGTTCAAACTCGTGGTTGATGTAGACGATCTCTTGTCGATCTCAAGATCAAGAGGAAGTCCTAGCGCCGCAAAACAGCAGCGCATCTGTGCTCGCACACACGTACGAGGAACCGAGCAACCTCCGCCTCCTCGCTCCAGCGATGCAGTGGAAGCACAACTCTTTCTTGCCGAATAGCCACCGGGAACATGTATCTCGCTAGTCCGAGACCATGGGGGATAAATACTAGAGGGGGAGAGAGATCCTTCACGAGGAGGTGTGAGTGAGAGAGAGGGAAGGGACTCCTTTTATAGGGGGAGGGGGGAACCCAAGGGGACATGCGCCCAGCCATGGGGCTTACCCCTCCCTCCTTTCATTCATGTAGGTGGACACTCCACTCACACAAAAGCCTTTCAATTTACTCCACTCAAAAACCCACTCAAATTCCCATTAAATTTCCACCAAATTTAATGCAAACTCTCATTAAATAAAACTCCTTTTATTTATTCAGTATTTTGTCAATTACTTTAATGACAAACATTCTCATATAACCCCTTGCTAGTATTTCATTTCACATGCAAAAACACTTTCTTCAATTTCACCCGAAAACCTGTTTTGGTATCTAGTGAAATAAATTCCTGCGCTTGTTATTCTTTTCGGCATGAAACTTTTGCTCCAATTGGATGTCGGTGTCTCTTAAGTGTGCCACCCTACGATTCGTGAATAATGCGGACATGATCGAGACCCTTCTCCGATCAATAATCAAAAGCGGGATC
Source organism: Avena longiglumis (assembly GCA_030063025.1). Classification (NCBI taxonomy): domain Eukaryota; kingdom Viridiplantae; phylum Streptophyta; class Magnoliopsida; order Poales; family Poaceae; genus Avena; species Avena longiglumis. The sequence goes on along the minus strand of CP125977.1, from coordinate 429,230,159 downwards.
TGGAGACCCATACTGACTCCCACACATTCAACGATGACTTTCTTGTGATTGTCGGAACCTTTTGCGCTAGTATCTTAATACTTTTGTTTCCCGATATATTACATGTCTGAGATTCGATCATCGGTATCTCCATAACTAGTTTGATCTTGTTACTAACATGTACTCTTTTCTCGTTCCCATGATACAATTGTAGAGGGAGTATCCCAACCTTACAAACAACATAAGGTGGTGTCCCCTGTGTTTACAATGCTAGTCCCTGGATCAATAGCTAGCATCCACAGTTAAGATGTAATATCAAGAAACAAAGGTCATAATATAACTTTAAAACCAGGAATAACATAATTTTATTACATCATTACATAGCTCATTTGGCTATTACATTACATTGCATCGGATTAACTATTAGTATGGGTCCTTCATCTTCAAAGTGCCACATGCAAATGTTGGTTGTAGACTTTGTAATCCTAATCAAACAATCTTCACTAAAATCAATCAAACCTGCAACATTACAAGTTACAGCCACAAGGTTCAATACATTTGAATTGTATTGGCAAGTTTCACTACTATGTATAATATAAGTGGATACTATCATTACATGCAATTTTGGCTAAGTAGAGTTTAAGGCTTATTTACATAAAGAAATATTTTATCCTATCTTTTCAAAATGGGTTTGGTCCTTTGTCAAATCACTTTTCCAAGTTCCTTGAACTCCTTGGTAGAAACTCAAGTGTTCAAGTCCTTATCAAAATCCCTTGAGCTACTTGGTAACCCCAAGTGCAACAAGTATTATAAAAATCTCATGAGTTCCTTGGTAACCCCAAGTGTTCATGTTTTCCACAAAATCTCTTGAGTTCCTTGGTAACCCCAAGTACATCAAGTTTTGTCAAAGTCTCTTGAGCTCCTTGGTAACCCCAAGTGCATCAAGTCTTTAAAAGTTTTTCTTTTAGAAATTAGAATGTCGAGATCTCCCATAGCTTCAAACTTTAGTTGCTCAGTATTGTCCATAACCGGGGACACGGCTAAGTACTTAGATTTTATTATCTTCTGCAGAAGGAGTACACTTTACCCACATGTCACAATCCCATCCTTTTGCCACCAGTGGCCACTGGATTAGTGCTCACCAAGATGGAGTAATCTTGGCATTGAGAATGTGACGAAGTGTTTCCAAAGGGTCCTCCCATACACCATTGCTAGCTTGTCTTCAGCACCCATGAAGCATTCCAGATCCCCATGTCCAGTAAACTGAAGACAATGCATGGGTCTTCCCAATGTAGTTGACTAAGCCAGAGCCATAATAGCATGTGGTTGCACACGAAAGCCACAATTGGAGAAACATGTTCAATCTCTAAGTTTCCTGGGTGGTTTCCTTTGGAGCACAACACAAAGAGATTTCCATAGACATGGTTCCTTTTGTTGCCACCTTCTCCAATACTCAAAGTATCCTTGGCCACCCAGGTGGTTCATTGAGTCCTTGTTTTATTATATAAAACACAAGTCCTTTTCTCAACTTCATAAAATCTCAACATGTATCTCTTTTCAAAATGAAGCATGGCTAAGCATGTACCAACTACATTGTTTTCTCTAAGGAATGGATTGGGAATCCTATTAGGATTTTAGCATAGCATAAGTACAAAAAGTATTTTCATGCATGTTTCAAAATCTACTAAGTATAATGAAAATAGTAGGACTTTTGATGATAGTGACACTTGCCTTTTTGGTAGGGAATGATGGTTCACTCCTTGATCTTGCTAGTCTCACACTTTTCTAAATTCACTACAATCAATCAAGCAAACACCAAATCAACTAGCATTCCAAATAATCAATCAAACAACAATTCACACACACATAAAACTATGGGATCTAAATCATGCATGTAAGCATGCAAGAGGTGGTTCTATTTGCAAAGATGGTCTCCACTAGGCTTCTAAACTTTGTGAGTTCCAATTTGGTCATTTTCCAAAGTGGCAAAGTCCTTTGCAAAGGGTTTTATCCATAAACCATTTTTAAATCCAATCATCATTTTATGTGGTGAAAAATATTTTTATCAAAGCAAAACTTTATGTTTTTCACCAAATGAGTTGCCCTTGAAAAACTTGGTGTTTTGGGTCAGTAGGTTTGGTCCAAAACATTTTCCCAAAGTTTTCTTTACAAAAACATTTTCATAATAAAATCAATAATTTTATTTGGCTAGAAAATGGCTAAGTCAAATAATCCAACCTAAACTTTACCAAAATCATTTTCAACACCAAGGGTTGGTTCCTAGGGTCAGTAAGTTCTCCATAACCTATTTTTCCAAGGTTTCAAACTCAAAAAATATTTTTGAATCATTTTTCTAGTCTTAACAAGCATATAAAAGTTTCTGCAAAAACAAACAAACTAACCGATACTATTTGCTAAACAAATTCCATGGTTGTCTAGGGCTTGTTCCACTGATTCCAACGATATAAAGTTTGCAATTTTTGAACGTGTGGATCAAAAGTTATAGTGTTTTTAAAACTGCAAACAATTCTATTTTCAAATTTCTGTTTTTAACAATACTGGCCACGCGTCATGATTTGATTGGACGGTACCGGTTCGTTCGGATTGACAGACGCAGACCGCAGGATCCAACTTGATCGCACGGCACAGATTCACTCTTACCCTTTCGCTCTGGTTCTATTCCTAACCGCTGGATCGAGATCGAACGGCTGCTGCAAGCTCGACCTAAAACTAGCGGCGCTGCGGCGGTGGCTGGCGGCGGAGCGGCCAGACGGTGGCGCTACGGTGGCTACAGGAAGCAAGGTAGACAGGGGGTGCTCACCGTGTTTGCGAGGTCGAGGTGGTGCTCATCGTGTGGTCAACGTGGCAAGGGGCGCTCTGGTATAGCAGCGATTGCTAGCCGGAGTAGAGAACTGCGTCGGGTGGTCCTGGTTGCGGTCGGAGGCGACTCTGTAGATCACGTGGAGGCAAACAGAGGGCGTAGTTAGGTACGCAAGACCAAGGCGAAGATGCTCGCATGATTGAGAAGCAGAGGGGCGGTCAGATTCTACCTGGGAAACTCGCCGGAGTAGAAGACAGACGCGGCGGAGTCGGAGCTTGACGAAGGTGATGCTCTGGGGCACCCGCGGTCGAACGAAGGGTACATGCAGATGCGCCAGGGAGTGGTGAAGGTGTTCGTGTGCTTGTGGAGGCAGGAGGTGGTGTGTCTTGGCCGGAATCGAAGGTGGAAGCTCGTCGAAGACAGAGCTGCTCGGGGAGAAATTGGGGCGGCCTGGGGGCATGTCGAGATGGGGTGACAGAGGGGAAAGGAGGAGAAGACGCTGGCGTTTTAACGTGCGTGGTCGCGGAGAGATTAAAGCTCGGTATTATGGCGAATTGAACGCGCGGATTTTGAATGGCAGCAACGGCAGCGAGGTTTGGGGGAAGGAGGTCGCGCGGGTGAGGAGGATGAACAGGAGAGTGGGGTCCAGTCGTCAGTGGGAAAAGAACTGAGAGGAGGGTCCACTGGTCAGCCTCTGCATGGGTTAGAACTTGAGTACGAATTGTTTTTCTTCGGGGGGGGGGGGGAAGCTGGGCTGGTTTGCTGGGCTTGTGGGCTTGGCCGGCTGGGCTAGGTCCAATTCCATTTTTTTTCTTCCTGGAACCTTTTTCCTTTTCTAATTCTTTTTCTGTTTTTGAAATTCTAACTATCAAACAACACTCAATTTGATTCAAACAATCACTAAACTTTGTAAATTTGAATTTGGTTCTGTTTATCAACATAAACCACATCCCAAAATAAAATAATAATTTTTATTCTTTTTAGGATCCATTCTTTAATTAAATAAAACGGATCTTTAGTTATTTAATAAAATAGGGTTTGATTTAATTAACAAAATCTCCATTTGAAATCCAAATATTTTCAAAACCAAATCAGTAGGTTTTATTTGGAAATAAAGAATACTTGGAAACTTGTTTAAAACAAAATAACCTTTTATTTTAGGGTCCATTAATAATTAAATACAATAGACCTTCATTATTAAATCAACTAGGATTTATTTTATTTAAAATATTTATTTTGAAATCTAAAATAAAGCCAAAACACTTCAGTAGGTTTTATTTGAGAATTTAAAATATTTGGAAAACTTATTTAAAATAATTTAATAAGTTTTTGATGTTTTAATTAAAATGGTAAAACCTTTTGTTTAGATAAAATTGGATATTAAATCCTTATTAATTTATTTAAATAAACCTTTGCTATTTTTTATTCCAAGCAAAATGTTTTAATTCCAAAGCTTGGCCAAGGTTTAATTTGGCTTTATAAAATAATCTTTATTTATGAATCCACCTTTTCTTTTGAAAACCAAATCTTTTATTAAAAGATCCAAAATAGTAATTCCAAAACATTTTAATTTCCTTTAATAAATGTTTATCCTTATAAATCCCTTTAGGATTTATTTGATTCAAATTGGTTTGAAGTTCCAATTAAATTCAAAAAGTTTCTTCTGGCCCTGAAAATCAAATAAAGTTTTATTTCATTCATTTATTTTCACATTACAAGATTTGGAAAATCTTGGGATGTGACAACAACATTCTAGTGATCAAATCACTTGCTTGCAAGCTAATCAATGTGATACCACCGAGAGGGCCCAGAGCATATCTATCCGTCATCGGGATGAAAGAATTATATTCCTGATCCATGGGCCTCAACATAACACTTTATTAGTTTTGAACTCATCTTTATAATCACCCAGTTATGGTGTGACGTTTGATGTTATCAATAAACTCTTCCGGTGTTAGTGATTGCCATGATCTCATGGTCTAAGGATTAGGATCACTTCGTAAGTTGTTATAGCAATATAAACTCAATGAATTTGATCGTAATGCTATACTTCAGATGAATGTTCATCACACCATTACACTAATGTTGTGACCTCGTTATTAACAACATCCAGTGTCCATGATCAGGAAACCTTGATCATCTTGTTAATCAACGAGCTAGTTTATGAGAGAGGCATAACTAGGAACTTTCTGTTTGTTTATTAAACACACATGCATTAACGTTTCCGTATTAATACAATTATAGCATGTAAAATAAACATTTATCATAAAGAAGGAATACGATAATAACTACTTTATTATTTCCTCTCGGGCATATTCCCTTCAGTCTCCCACTTGCACTAGAGACAATAATCTAGTTTGAAAACTTTGTGTATTGAACACCTATGGCTTTCTGGTGTTCCATATAATCAATTGCAAGTGGTTAACAAAATCTATGGATCTGAGGCTTTCAGGTCCGTGTCTATTTGCATGTCTTTGCGTCTCCACGCATCACTCATTCTCCAATGAGATGGCATTGTATAAATTTGGTATTTTGGTGAGACCTTTAGTTCCTTGGGGGTTAAATCATGTCGATACTATTGTCATACAATATATCTTTAGTGTTAGACCATTGCGAACTACACCTTAGTTTGATAACCAACTACTTGACACAAATGCCCTCCTTTGCTTCTACTATTGCAGTCATATACTTAGCCTTATTGTTGTAGTATTCGTCACAACATTTTAACTTTGGAATACATCCAAATCCATCATGGAAACTCCTTTACATTTCATTGTGCCACTCATAGTTTAAATTGAGATAAACTTAATTTGTATCTTGTGACAAAACTAGTATCAATGTAACGCTTTACAGTGAACTATTTGTAATTGTTTGTCACCTCTACACAAATATATTCTTAGTTCTTCCAAAATATCATAAGAATTTCCTTACTATCGTCCAATGATCATCTTGTGATTCATTCTGGTATATGCTCATAACACTTAGAGCATAGGACATATCTGGATGTGTACATGTCATGGTATGATTGATCAAAACATTCTTTTGATTTCACTCATCATGTGTCAAAGCACTTGAATCTTGTTTCACTTATCAAGTGTTGATACACTTGAATCTTGATTCAATTCTTTTTCCATGCGACAAGAAACTTTTCTCGTCATTTCTATATTGAACTCCTTCAATATCTCATATATGTACATTTGGCACAACCATATTAGCGTCATAGTCTATCCATATAGACATTCATGCTAAATATGCGGGTTTTGCCTAAGTATTTCATCGAAATGAAATCCTTAACCTTTGTCAATAAAAGATACATCGTTTTCAATCAACAATATGTCCTCCACATAATGTATTAGAAATATGTCTTAGCGCTCCCACTTAATTTCTTGCAAATGCAAGCATCTTCATCGTCTCCTGATGAAATTAAACTTTTTTAACAGTTTCATCACGGTGAAGATTCCAACTCCGAGATGCTTAATTCAACCATTGAAGTTTGCATGCCCTTTTATAATCCTTTGAATTAACAAAACCCTTTGGACCGTGTCATGCACACGTGCTAGGTAACCATTCTTTTATTAATCTTTTTAGTGTAGTAAACACTTTACATACATCTTATATTCATCCTTATCATGATGACTTTCATGATCAAGCTAATGTAGCTTATAAATACGAATTGTGAGTATAACGTCACTTTCGAAAACCCTTTTGGATGATTAGGATGTCTAGCATCTCCAACCTTTGCAAATTTTCATCCAATATGAGAACGTACATTATACTCTATCATATTGCAACCAAAACATTGTTTCAGATATCGTTATATCTGTCACACATGATGGTTTCTGAAACAATTCTTTCAGCTCCTAGATAATCTCGATATTTAAATCAAGAATCATGAAGGCAAACATGATACTTTAGATACTAACACTTGAATTGTCACTCTCGATTTAATACTAATTATTAAACTTCACGGAGTAAATAGTGTTTGATGAAAGTTTGCAATAGGACTTTAAACTTTAGATTGACACTCAACACAATACGATACCAGTTCGTGAAGTAAATATCGAGAATTCTATAGTTCTATTATCTCAATTACAACTAAGCATAAGGTGGTGAACGAATGCCAATGACTACAACACATTATGAAAATTCACTTTGATTTAATTTATGATAAATTGAGTTCTACTAATCCAAATTAGAAATGAACTCCCACTCAAAAACGACATCCCTAATGTCTTTTTGGTGATTACATGAACCAAATCCACTACACCAAGTTCGATCATCACGTGAGTCGGTGTAGCTTCAAAGGCGAGCATCAAATGGGCATCATATCTTCCATATGACTCATTCTTAACCTTTTGGTCCGTGTTCCGAGGCCATGTCTGTACATTCTAGGCTCGCCAAATAAGAACCTTAGTATTCACGTGTGTAACTGTCTTACACCCGTAATATGGTCGTGGATCCAAGAACACCCGATCATCACGTGATGTCTTGGAGCGACGAAACATAATCGGTGCATACTTAAGGAAGAACACATTTTTATCTTGATATCTAAATGAGGGATCATATTATTATGCTAATAAAACGCCAAACAAGCAATATAAGATGCAACAAACATCACATGTTAATAAGTGAAATGATATGGTTCCCGCACTTGATCTCCATCATGTGCATCGTGGTATGATCACCATCATACCTCTGTGTGTAAGGCCAAGGTCTATGGAACTTACACGTTATGTGTGTTGTAAGAGTATCATCTCATACTTCTACTTACAACATCACCATATCATATCACTAGCCCAACAACAATCTAAACTAGACGCCTATAATTTATCCATTGCAAGTTTTACGTGGCTTAGGGCTTTCGAAGATAGAACCGTTCTTACCTACGAACATGAACCACAACGAGGATAACCAAATTGTTGACAACTTGTTGTAAATTAGATATTGAATATAGTAGGAGAGACAGACACCCGCTAGCCACTTATGCAAAACTAGTTGCATGCCAAGCGTGGAACATGTCTCATTTGCGAGGATATGTAAAGTTTGTCCGGGCCGCTTCATCCCACTATGCCACCAATATCTAAAGTACAACTAATAAGCAATAAAATGATCATCATCGCCCACATACTCATATGTGTACTACCCGCGCAAAGCATCTACGCATAAATCCGGCTCTGATACCACTGTAGGGTTCGCATCATAGAAAACAAATTTTTTCCTACGATGGGAACAACTATGTACCAAGATCTATCTACTAGATATAAGCAACGGGCGGATGTATATCCGTAGAGAACATACCCTTGAAGACTTACAAAGCTTAATGAGTTCAAACTCGTGGTTGATGTAGACGATCTCTTGTCGATCTCAAGATCGAGAGGAAGTCTTAGCGCCACAAAACAGCGGCGCATCCGTCCTCGCACACACGTACGAGGCACCGAGCAACCTCTGCCTCCTCGCTCCAGCGATGCAGCGGAAGCACAACTCTTTCTTGCCGAATAGCCACCAGGAACATGTATCTCGCTAGTCCGAGACCATGGGGGATAAATACTAGAGGGGGAGAGAGATCCTTCACGAGCAGGTGTGGGTGAGAGAGAGGGAGGGGGATCCTTTTATAGGGAGAGGGGGGAACCCAAGGGGCCATGCGCCCAGCCATGGGGATGCCCCCTCCCCTCCTTTCATTCATGTGGGTGGACACTCTACTCACACAAAATCCTTTCAATTTCCTCCACTCAAAAACCCACTCAAAAACCCACTCAAATTCCCATTAAATTTCCACCAAATTTAATGCAAACTCTCATTAAATAAAACTCCTTTTTTTATTCAGAATTTTATCAATTAATTTAATGACAAACATTCTAATATATCCCCTTGCTAGTATTTCATTTCACATGCAAAAACACTTTCTGCAATTTCACCTAAAAACCTGTTTTGGTATGTAGTGAAATAAATTCTTTTCGGCATGAAACTTTTTCTCCAATTGGATGTCGGTGTCTCTTAAGTGTGCCACCCTACGGTTTGTGAATAATGCGGGCATGACCAAGACCCTTCTCTGATCAATAATCAAAAGCGGGATTTGGAGACCCATACTGGCTCCCACACATTCTACGATGACTTTCTTGTGATCGTCGGAACCTTTTATGCTAGTATCTTAATCCCTTTGTTTCACGATATATTACATGTCCGAGATTCGATCATCGGTATCTCCATACCTCGTTTGATATCGTTACTGACATGCACTCTATTCTCGTTCCCGTGATACAACATTCTAGTGATCAAATCACTTGCTTGCAAGCTAATCAATGTGATATCACCGAGAGGGCCCAGAGCATATCTATCCGTCATCGGGATGAACAAATTCCATTCTCAATCCATGGGACTCAACATAACAATTTAGTAGTTCTGAACCCATCTTTATAATCACCCGGTTACGGTGTGATGTTTGATGTTATCAAGAAACTCTTCCGGTGTTAGTGATTGAGATGATCTCATGGTATAATGATTAGGATCACTTCGTAAGTTGTTATAGCAATATAAACTCAATGACTTTGATCGTAATGCTATACTTCATATGAATGTTCGTCACACCATTACACTAATGTTGTGACCTCTTTATTAACAACATCCAATGTCCATGATCAGGAAACCTTGATCATCTTATTAATCAACGAGCTAGTTTATGAGAGGGGCATAACTAGGAACTTTTTGTTTGTTTATTAAACACACATGTATTCAAATTTCCATATTAATACAATTATAGCATGTAAAATAAACATTTATCATAAACAAGGAATACGATAATAAACACTTTATTATTGCCTCTCGGGCATATTCCCTTCACCTCAAAGTGTAGACAAAGCAAAGTAGATACTAAACAAGCATGGAGCATAAAAAATTATAGATACATTTCCGATGTATCAAGCATCCCCAAGCTTAACTCCTGCTCGTCCTCGAGTAGGTAAGTGATAAAAAGAATAATTTTTGAGGTGACATGCACCCTCAAAATAAAGATCTAACCATTTGCAAGCATTGAAAGCTGGGATCAAAGAACTCTAAACATGGGCATGAAAGATGGAGTTCTAACAATAGGACATAGTAACTATGCATGCACCATGAAAGGCTACAAACAAAGATAATGAATAACTGTCAACACCTGGATTTTTAATCACAAATGCCTGTTATGCCATACATCGCAATCCTAGTATTTCCATTTTTGCGAGACATAACAGATTTGGATATCACAGTACATCATCCATTACAAGCCATACATAAGGTCTTAAACAAATAAGGATCTCATGATCCAGTTCTTAATACAACTCAAGCAGCGGAATAACATAAAGATAACGATAGCGTAGGCGAAGCTCCATCTTCGGGTTCACAGGCAATGCTGACGGTAGGAGATGATCCTAGTTGTCATAACCTTCATGTGGTCCGTCATCCTGGTACTCCTCTTCATAGTCTGGCCACGGGAATAGCCAGGGACAAAGCCATGAGTACCCTTTAAGTACTCGCAAACTAATACTAACAAGTTAAGGGGGGTTTTGTAGTAAGATAGTAAGCTCTAGGGTTGGTTTTGCAAAAATCTAGATTTACCTCTACTAAGTTCAAAAGCAAATAAAGCTAGTTGAAAGTTTTATAACACCTAAGTGGGAACTTGCATTTCATGTCACAACTCTGTTGTGGTCAAGTCAAAGTCACAATTCATTTCACAAGTTGTTTTGAAAATATCTGACGATAGAACAGTATGGCCACTCCAACTGTCCATAACCACGAACGCGGCTATTTGAATAGTTTGACACTCTACAGAGATTGTACACTTTCACCAAAACATTCCATACATCCGTCAGGAACAATCCTGAATTCACCATACTCAGTATGCGGATAATCAATCCTAACCTTTCCATTACACGCCCTATTATAGGCACCTCTCCCGTGAGTTTGGCCTCACAACCATGACCATCTGTCATCTTGGGTACTGCACAGGTGGACAATCTTCACAAGGTAGCCTCAGCTCAGACCTTGGCCGCAAGGGAACCCATACTAAGGTATATAAATTTCCAGTCAAGCCCTACCCAATTTTCGGGTATTGTGGTTATACGATAAAATTGGAATGGTATCGCATCCAGACAACCATCAGTTTTATAAAGGGCTAAGGCTCATGCCTCAACATTTTAATCATCAAAATTATCTTGTGTTCAAGAACACATGTCAAAACATTTCAGTAGAATGACTCATCATTCTAAGGTTTTCATAACCATTTTCACCAAGTCTTCCCATCTAAAGTTGATAAAGTTTTATGCTTAGCACTAGCATCTACAAGTGGGGGTAATGACTAAAGAGGGGTAATAAATAAGTGGGGATTAGCTAAGTTCAATCTCATGCCTTAGGATGACATCAAGATTATCTAACTTAGGCCAAATTTTATGCTCTTTATGCTACCTTCAGTTATCTTTGTAGAATCTACAAGCCACTATGTAAACTCTAAGAGAAATCTTTGATAAAGAAAATAAAGTATTAAACTTGCAAGTAAAACTAGTATTGGGTATCAAGTGGTGTAAGCTTGCTAAGTTAATAGCTTGCTCATTCAACTAGTAGTATTAGGCTTGCATAAGTAGGGTATCTTGCAAGTGTTAGCTTGCAAGGTTGCAAGTATTGGCTTGCATAGATATCAGTATAAGCTTGCCTTGTGCAGAGTAGTGGTTGAAGTTCTTCTCGGCTTCTTCCTCGTAGTATCCTCCTTCCTCCTCGTATCCTTGGTCGGTACTAGCGTCTATAAATAAATACGAGGTACACAATCACCAAACAATACTTAACTATTTCCAATCATCACTCAAAGGTTCACACTAGATGATCTATCATCATCACTATCATTACAAGATTAAAGAACTTGCCTTATTTATTTTAATTTGAGAAAAGTAATTTCTACTCATTGAAAAACTACTTAAGATTTAATATTCTCCAACTCAAACATGGGATCATGTTGACACATGTCATCACCACATATTTCGGTACATAGGAATGCGATTTAAAGTGGTGTCACAATTTAATAAGGTTTAACCTTTTTATTTTAATTAAATAAAGTGACTAGAAATGCCTATGTGGCATTCTTTTATTACTTGAACATTATCTCTGCAAGTAAACTCATATGTGTTTATATATTCTGAAAGGTATGATCAAATGTGATTTTTGAGAGTTGGAATCTACTCAAAAACTCGTATGGTTGAATTTTTAAAAATGTTTGAATGCAGAAAAGCTTTTGCTTTGTTATTTTTACCATGGTTGATCTGCGCATCCGAATGGTTTGAATCCAACGGGCTTGTATTAAGCATTTCAGTACCTTTCTAACAAAATTAGTTTCATGCATTTTGGTTCAGTGAATCGAGCTGGGTTGATTTTTGAATCTAGGTACAGAACTGTGTTTGAAATTAAATGAATAAAAGTAAATTTGAATTGTTGGGTCGCGCGGGAGGTTTTACTGGGCCGGCCCACTACGCACAGCGCACGCGCGGGCTGGTTAAGTGGCTGTCCCCACGCGTTAGTGAGACGGGGATGGGCGAAGCGGTACGGGGCTATGTGGACCGTGGGATCTAGTTCTAATCGAACGGCTCTGGTTCATCGTCCACATCGAGCAGCGCCGACGAGACAGAACCCTAGCGCGACAGGTGGGGGTCGTGGGAGGCTCACCGAGGCTCACGAGAGGGTCAGTGATGGGGGCTAATGACGAACTCAACAACGGCGGTTCTCCTGGTACCGGCAACTTCTCCTGGGGCGGCTCCAATCGATGACTCCCTTCTTCTCCAGCAGCGGCGGGCTCCGGCCAAATGCCGGTGAGAGAGAGCTCGCCTTGCTCCGGGAAGAAGTGGGAAGGATCAGTGAGAGGTGGGGAGTGAGATGGCGTGGAGGAATCGAGCTTGGAAGGCCTCCTTTTATAGGCGAGCAAGAGGGGCATCACAGCGTGGGTTGAGGTCGTCGGAGGCGACGGTACAGGCGGCTATCGGCGTGGCTAAGAGTAGGGGACAGTGCGCGGTCTCTTGGAGATCGTTGCTAGATTAAAGGCGAGGCGTAGGGCGGTGGGATTTGGTCTGGAATGTGCGGTGCTCTGCGCGGTACCAACGACGAACTTCGCGGCGTGCGGCGGCTACGGGGTATGGTCGAGGAAACGAGCATGTCTAGTGGTCTCCTGGGACGGTGAGGTTCATGCTGGCGGGCGGCAATGGCTCGAGGTGGTCGGGTTGAGTGGGAACGGCGCGTGCACGGTGGTGCGTGTCGGTATGGTCGACAGCAGCGCGGGCACGACATTTTCGGCGGTTCCTATATCTATCTTCGAGCTAGGGCTGGTCTAGAGGGGGCGGTGAGGCATGGGCAGCATGCCAGACAAGGTTGGCGCAACTAGTTCTTCCTCTAGCTTGCTGTCCACATTGGGGTGGCAAGGTGAGGCTCGGCCTGCTCACCATTGATGGCAATGGCAAGCTCACAGTGGTGCTAGAGGTTAATAACTAAGCTAGATGATCTACTAAATGCTTGTTGCAACTAGAGAGGGAACAAGGTTGGCCAAATTTACTGCTGCAAATAGTGTTAGATGTTTGTTTGATTTGCATCTGCACATACTAGGGAGTGTCTGGTTAGTTGGATTAGTCAAGGGGCACTGGTTTGGTTGAGTTTTGAAAATGGGTGATCTTCACATATGATAAAGATTCAATTTTGAATTGTGATTTGAATGAGGTTGCCAAATGTTTCTATAAGTTTGAAAGGTGGGCTTTGATTCACTTTTACTTGTTCTAGCAAGGGGTGAAAAGAATTGGGAAAGTATCTATTTGAAATCTTGAACTAGAAACACTCAAAATGACCTAGTGAGCAAGATTGGCAAAAATGACCATTTGCTTTATTTGATTTGTTTTTGATTTTCTCTTCATTTGATTCCGCATGGAAATGTTTTATATGATGTTATTTTCTTCTTTAAACCATTTCTTGCTATTTAGGTTAATCATACCAGTTCATTCATGCATTTATCAAATCATCTCATTCACACATGCACTCATATGATTTTAATTAATCAAAGTTTTTGTTAGTCCTAATTTTAGTGATTAGAGTTTGATGATCATTGTTTTATATTTTTGGGATATTACAATAACATGCATTGAAAAACATTTGTTTGTTTCACATATAGAAAACATAGCATAGTGGCATTCAGCTTGTCCCTCATAGAGTAGCAAATAGATGCATAGGACACCTTCAAAGTTCACAAGGGTGACTAGAAACAAATAGCACAATAATAAGTAATATCACAATATGCATCAACCAATAAGCTTTGGAACACTCACAAAGAATGACAACTATGCTCTCTTAATTGTGCCTAAAGGTAGAAGGTGGAGACTAAATAGTGGTGGAAGAAAAGCCTTTTATAAAGGAAGCAGGGATTTCAAGTTTCAAAAAAGAGCTTCGAAAAATTATGGTACTTGTTAGATTTCAGCCCTCATTGCCCCTATCATAAGCATATTGAAGTGATTAAGGTTAAAGTGAACAAATATGGAGTATATGCTTGATGAAGTATAAGTTGGCAATCTCAAGTCCCTTGAATACGAGGGCCACACCTCATGCTACTCAACTTTAGTCACCTATAAGTTCTTGTCATTGTAAGTATTTGCATATCATAGAGAACCACCAACGGGGTATCCCTTGCACATGGTACAGGAACTTTCCCATAACCAAAATGATAAGGCAAGCAGACAATGAGCATCTAAGCAATCTTTTTATTTACCATATGCATAGCTTTTTATTGAGGATGCTTCATAGATAGCTCACTATGGTGATGCTGCAAGTTTCCACCATGATTGGGCATGACTTAGGCTAGCGGCCTAGGCGTTTCTCTAACACAGAATACAAACTCCATGGACTTACAAGTTCCCTCTTTATTTCACACCGGTGACATCCATAGACAAAAGAGCATGATATCAACTGAGTAGAAAACGTTCCCTGTGGCAGCACGGTTCTGCTAATTCCAACGTATAAGTGCAAGAATATACAACATAGATGACATAATGGTTCAAGTTTATTAGGGGCAAAGAATATAAAGTGTGCCATCAAGTTCGTGAGGGCTTTAATCACTAAGTTTTCACATAACAAAATAGTTTTTAATTGGAAGATAGCTGAAAATAAGAATATACTTGGAATGGTGTAACACACCATGCATAGGAGTTTATAGTGGACACTTTGGAATAACTTTGTTTCTTCGGAGTTGGAAGCATGAGTAGAACTTACTCATACACGTGGAGGCTAGCAAAAGAGTGGGAGCAACCAACTAAGAGAGCAATAATGGCCATAATCATGCAGTGCAATAAAGCATTACTAATCAAAGCATAGAGTGGTACTACAAGTCAAGGAGTAAATGATCATAGAGGCTGTGGTGACTTGTTCATAGTCATAAAATGGTGTGAGCATGTGCCAAATCAACCCAAGCAAAGCATCAAAGGATAATACCACAATACTATGCTTTTGCATGCTAAAACAACGCATAATTTCTTCAATGTACACTAAGCAATCCCAATTGTTTGGAACAAGACATGATACAAAAATAATCACTAAGCATAAGGTCAGAACAACACCTAGCATGTCATGCTAAAGTCTAAGTCACAATCAATGCAAACTCCTCTTGCACTTTCAAGCAAGAACTTACTACTCCTTTCCAACACCAAGCAACTTATTTGCAAAACAACACAGCGAGAACGGGGTTCAAAACTACTTTATTCAATCAAACTAAACAACCTAAGAAAAGAAAACAAAACTAAGATGCTGCAAGAACAACACAACTTGTGCATGAAACAAAAAAACGAAGTGTCTAGACAGACCTGAGCTTTTTATTGATGATGAAGGGGATGCCTTGGGCATCCCCAAGCTTTTATGCTTGTACCTCTTGGATATTTCTTGGGGTGACACCGGGGTGGCATCCCCAAGCTTTAGCTTTTGTCCATTCTTCATCTCATTACATCATTCTCTCTCTACAACTGAAATTTTTCCTTCATACAAAACTTCACACAATCTTCATTAGCAACATTAGTTTATTCAAAAGATATTATACCTTAGGCAAAGCTTTGTATCAGCAAGGATTTTCACTAAAAACACAATCTACTGTAATAACTCCTTCAAAAAGCTCAATTCACCTAAATAGAACTCAAAAAGGAATCAATAAGAAGCAAATACAAATAATGGCAGAAATCTGTCAAAACAGACCAGCAGGTAGAAACCGATTTTTTCAAACATCTTCTGTTGCTCAAATAAAAAAGTGTTGAACTAACGAAAGTTAGATAACATACTGGGGGATATATTCTAAAATTTTGAGCTCACTCCAAGTTACATAGACGCCTCATTAATGTTTTTGGTGGAGGACAGAAATCTGTTTCAGGACAGCAACTCCCCAAATCTTACTTCCCTCTCATTAGAGGTCATTATTGGCACAAAAAGCAAAAAAATGGATAAGGAGAGGTCATTACTGAAGTAATAACTTCCAAGACTCAAGTAAACTCTTGGGTTATCTTCCAACAAGTACTTTTCTTTAACGCCTTTAAGTTAGGCACAGTAGCTTGAGAAGATGCTCACATAAGAAATATGAATTGAAGTAAAAGAGAGCATCAAGAAGCAAATTCAAAACACATTTAAGTCTAACCCACTTCCTATGCATAGGAATCTTGTATGCAAATAAATTCACACAGAACAAAGTGACAGGCATATGAAGATGAAACAAGAGTAACTTCAAAACTTTTAGCACATAGAGAGGTGTTTCGGTACCATGAAAACTTCTACAACCATATTTTCCTCTCTCATAATAATTTTGAGTAGCCTCATGAATAAACTCAACAATATAGCTATCACATAAAGCATGCTTTTCATGATCTACAAACACACAATTTCTATCAAGCTCAAAAATAGTGGGTTTAAAACCATCACGGGTTTTACCCAAAGTAAATATTTTGAAAGGATCCACAGGAACATAACATTCATCCTCCTTTCGTAAGCATGGGGGACAATCAAATACTGTAAGGGATAAAGAGTTACTCTCATTAGAAGGTAGGCATGGGTATATAATCCATTCTTCCTCCTTTTGTTCATCACTCTCCTCTTTTTCATCTAATGAGCTTCGAGTTTCAACAATTTCTTCTTCCATAGGCTCCTGCAAGGATTATACTCTTCCATTTGTGGAAAGCATCTATTAAAATATTCAAGAATATAGCCATTTTCTTCCTTGTAATTATCAAAGCAAAATTTAAGTATCTCATAAACCTCATATTCATAAGGTGCATCATCAGTATTTTCAAGCAAACTAGCAAGTTCAAATGCACCCTTGAAGTCAATAAATTCTTCAATTTGTTCCACATCATAAAAGTCATAATTTCCTTTAACATAAGTGGATATGGTAACATACTCATTATACTCACATTTAAAAGGGAGGTGTTTATACCTCCTATATCAACAAGCTTTATCAAAGCAATAAGTAACATTATAAGTAGAGCATACATCTCTAGCAATAGTATTCAATTTATCAATTTGTGCCCATAAGTGTTTCCCTTTTTGTGACAAACGGTGTTCCTTATAATAATACTTTTCTTCTTCCATGAACCCACCTTGCCAATAAGAACTAGTTTCAATGAAACCATCCATTGATAGAAAGCATGACCAAGCAAGGCAATAGCAGACCAGCAACTATAGTAGGAACTAATTTGTTGTGTTTTTAAATAAAGAAAGCAAACCAAACTAGACTAATTTTTTTGGAGTTTTTGAAAAGAGGCAAACAAAACCAAGAAAAAGAAACTAAGCAAACCAAAAACAAAGTAAAGAGAAAGGAAGTGGAGGACTCCCCTTGTGAAGACGTCCTTACTCCCCGGCAACGGCGCCACAAAATCTTGATGCATCGCTGAGTTGATGTAGGAATGCTTTGTTGGGAACCCCAAGAGCAAGGTGTGAAGCAGCATAGCAACAAGTTTTCCCTCAGTAAGAAACCGAGGTTATCGAACCAGTAGGAGGAAGGAAACGTCACACAGGTGTTGCAAGCAACGCAGAGACCTGCACAACACAAACTCGAGACTTTGCCCCAACGAATCAGTGAGGTTGTCAAGCTCACTGGTTTGCTGTAACAAAGGATTAAACATATAGTGTAGAAGGTAATGGTGGTTTGCAACAAGTAAACAAGTAATAGTGGAAGGTGTATCAATGGTAAAGATTGGACTGAGGTCCATAGTTCACTAGAGGTGCTCTCCTTAGATAAACAACATGGCATGAAGGGTAAACAAATTACAGCAGGGCAATTGACAGGAACTGAGCAAGGCATAACAATGCAATTACTAGTCAGAAAGATCCTATGAGATTCGCTTGAGCAATACAACAAGATACATAGACCGCCATCCAACTGCATCTATGACTAGAAGTTCACCTTCTGGTTATCATCCGAACCCCCTCCAGTATTAAGTTTCAAGCAACAAACAACTGCTTTAAGCAAAGTGTGTAAGGTAAACAGTCCACATATTCCATGAACAAGAGACCATTGTTTTCTCCCTATTAGCAACAGCACATCTACAACCGAAGAGATTTCTGTCACTTCCCTTGGAAACTAGAGGCATGAACCCACTATCGACCATAAATACCCCCTCTTGGAGTCACTAGCAACTACTTGGCCAAGATAGACACTAACAACGGAGAGCATGCAAGATCACAAACAACACAACCATGATAGAATCATAAAGACAAAACCATTAATCAAACCAACATAATAATCTCAATATCCATCGGATCCCCGCAAACACAACATGCATGATTACAAATAGATTAGATCTTGATCATGAACGGATCTCACAAGATCTACACATGAAATCACAAGGAGGAGATACAACCATCTAGCTACTACATGGACCCATAGTCCAAGGTGGAACTACTCATGCATCGTATCGGAGAGAAGGCCTCCGGGATGATCTCCCCTCCGGCAGGGTGCCAAGAAGAACTTCAGATCCCCCCGATCTAGGGACGACGGTGGCGGAGACTATAGAAGGTTTCGTGGAATATTGATCGGGTACTTAGGGTTTCTGCATCGAGGGCTTCTTATAGGTGAAGGGGGAGGCCGAGGCAGTGGCCAGGGGCCCCACACCCTGCCTAGGCGCGGAGCAGGGCCCACCCGCATCTAGGAGGGTGTGGCTGACCTGGCACGCCTCTCCGTCTCCCCTCTGGACTTCTTGTTCCCCACAAAAAGTTATTGACTTTGATGTTTGTCCCGTCCAATTCCGAGAATATTTCCTTACTAGATTTTCTGGAACCAAAAACAACAGAAAACATGCAACTGGAACTTTGGCAACATGTTAATAGGTTAGTACCAGAAAATATGTAAAAAGCACCTCAAAGTGTAGACAAAGCAAAGCAAAGTTGATACTAAAGAAGCATGGATCATCAAAAATTATAGATACGTTTCCGAAGTATCATTTACCGCTTGATTCCAGCAAACTACGGTTACCCCGGCCACCGCCGATAGTCCTCCAATAACCGCCTCTCACCACTACATCATTCTATCCAGTTCGATCTAACTACCTCGCCACAATGCGCTCACTATCGACCCCAAAACCCTAACTTCTTCTCCTACTCCTTCACCGTCGAGACGACAATACCAGATCACAACCCCGGTGATATGGCTAAAGCATGGGTGTTTGGGTGCTGGCATCATGCTGGTGGTGTGGATCGGTGTAGTGCGGCATGATGGTACTCCTTGTGCTAATGCCGCTATGCTTGCTATGGGGGAGAATGATGAAGTCGTCCTCGTGGGTGCGCCACCATAGTCGCGTGGGACCTGCCTCTCCATGCTGTTGTGGATGCGCCATGAGCGCCAGGTACACTTCTCCTACCCCTCTCTCTTTTTCTCTTCTTTTATCACTCTCTCTGGTCTAATAATCTCTTTTTTTATCCTAGAGGCCAAACCCTAATTAGGGTACGGCTCCACTCTTGCCTCACTTGTGTACTTAATTCTCTATCCAATGGAGAACTAGTGAGATTGATATGGAATTTCTTATCAATAATGCTTCTAACTACTGTTACCCGATGGACTAATTTCTGGTAGGAATATAGTGCCACTGTCAAAATGACAGTGAGTTCCAAGTAACAGATGTGCATGTC
Organism: Avena longiglumis; assembly: GCA_030063025.1. Taxonomy (NCBI): domain Eukaryota; kingdom Viridiplantae; phylum Streptophyta; class Magnoliopsida; order Poales; family Poaceae; genus Avena; species Avena longiglumis. The sequence continues at coordinate 429,210,220 of CP125977.1, read as the reverse complement.
TATGGCTTGCTTGTGTGGATGTTGCCTAGATCTGTCTCATATGCTTTAAACCCATTTTTTATTATGCCCTAGAACTATTGGTAATATCTTGTCTTCGCCTAATATTTTCTTATCTACATATGTTGTTATTGTGGCTTTTGGTTTTACGAGTAATTTGGTTTAGCCAGTGCCTTCTATGAATTCAAATATCACACTTGAATTCAATTTCTATGATATTGTGTTTTACCGAATTCCATATCTATCTATGATTATAGAATTCAATTATATATCTGATTCCTAAATAAGTATTTTGGAAAATGATTTGTCTTGAGTAGATGTGTGCTCACAGCAGATATTTCCTGTGCTTGTGATACTGTCAAAATGACAGTGGCTTGTCGTACTGATTCTGAAGGAAATATGCCCTAGAGACAAATAATAATATAGATTATTATAATATTTCATAAAGTTTATGATTAAGTTTTATATCATGCTATAACTATATTGAATGGAGACGTCAATACATGTGTGATATACAAACAACTAGGAGTTTCCAGTGAAAATCTAGTCAATTGTTCATTTATCAACGGATAATTAAGGTTTCCTGATCATGTTGGTGCCTCGACGTCAATTGACAATGGAGTTGTTGGGGATATGCTATATGGGTACCCGGGTGGCCCATAGTCGGTAGCATGGCCTATGGCCTGCTGGGCGGCCCAGTTGGGTGGATCCAGAAGGGAGGCCCATGCCGGATAAAGGAAGGCTACGGTGGAGTCACCAGCGTACCCGGAGCCTTGGAGTGCAAGATACACAAGACTAGTAATAGACGGTGTAGAACTCTGTAACCTGTCCGGCTAGGACTCTTCCCTGTAACCCTAGGACCTGACGACTATATAAGCCGGGCCTATGGGAGCCTTTAGGGCAACGATAACTTGGACTTTCTAGTCACCTCGCACAGCGAATCTAATCTCTGTAACTCGGCATATTGCCATTATAGTGATTTATAGCAGGAGTAGGATTCCGCCACCGTTGTGGGATCTGAACCTGGGTAAGATGTGTTACCTCGTACCCGTCAACCGTCCGCCTTACCCCACGTCTCTAAACACACACTGTGAGGACCCCTCCATGGCGTAATCGTCAGCAATACCACGACAGTTGGCGCCCACCGTGGGGCAAGAGGCGCTTCAGCTCTTCAGCGGGCGAGGACCAAGATCTTCGCGGGAATCGGCGAAACCGTAGCCATCGGTCGTGTTCTCTTCTCCGGCAATGTTCCGATCGTCCCATCCGACGAGTTCTGGATTCCGGCGAAGACGAACCCTACGCGGTGTTCGATCGTTCCTATCGGAGACATCCACCTCTTCATCGGCGAAACCGACTCGGGCACTAGTTCCCTAGGAGTCGGAGGAGCATCAAGACCCGCACGGACCACCTAAGGGCAGGATACGTTCGCGGAAGGATCGACGTCGGACCTTTCCTCGGAATTTGCCGGCAAAGATCGAAAAGCATCAAGACCTTCACGGACCGCCTACGGGCAGGATACGTTCGCGGAAGGATCAATGTCGGACCTCTCCTCGGAGTTTGCCGGCAGAGATCGGAAAAATTCAAGGCCCACCCAAACCGCCCCTGTGCAGGATATAAAGGTGGAAGATCACTGCAAATTCGCCGGCTTCGCCCGTGCGTCTGGATAGTAGAGATCCAAGTTCGTCGGCGTGGTTACTATCTTCGATCTGGCGCGCTGCGTTCAGAGAGAGGGTGAAAACCCTCGCGATTACCTCGCCAGGTGGCTCCGTATACGAGCTGATCTGGCCCACTACCCCAATGATGATGCCATCTATCACTTTGTGGAAGGATGGGACCATGGCACGCTCCTCCGACACTCTCTAAGACGGCAACAGGCATCAGGACGCCTTACCTTCGAAGGCATGGTGAACACCGTCAACAACTACGCGGAGGCTGAAGCGGCAGCTCAGACAGCGCTTGCGCTCATTGACGGAGCACCTCCGATTCAGCCACCACCACCGCCTCCGGCCGCCATCGTTGCAGCAGCACCACCACCTCCAGTCATCGTCGAGGCCGTTGCACCTCCAGCACCCGTCATCGAGGAAGTCCTGGCACCCTCCGACTCTGTCATTGACGCACTTTATGCTGATTTCAGTGCTGATTCCGAGGAGATAGACTTCAGTCCAGAAGAGCTAGATTCTGCTATGCAGGAGATGGAGGAGGAGTACTCGCGCGACGAACAATCCAATAACACCGTCATGTCCCGAGGGGTGTTTGTCACCATTGGGACAGCGATGGACGAAGACTAGCCCGGGAAAGCTCCGCCTACGACGCTGGATAAGGGGAAGGGACCACTTATTGGTGCCGACGATGATCGTGCAAGAGTCATGCCTCCTCCGCCTAAACCAGTGCAGCAGCCGCAGGAACCCGGCACCGGTCCGATCAACAACAACACCGCAAACTTGCCGCCTCTAGCATCCACGTCGGCAGTAGCACATGTTACCCCAGCTGATAGGGTGATATATGGCAACCTCCTCGTTGAGCCACTAACTGTTGATCATATCCGGAACGTGACTCAGCTTGACGAGAAGCGCCAGCAACTACTGGAGGAAGCGCAAGCCATCGCGGAGCAAGGCGCTAAACTAGATCGAGATCTGGTCAACGCGCAGCAGTCCATAGAGAAAGCAAGAGCAATGGAGGCCGAGTACAAGACTCTGCTGCAGCAGCAGAAGGCTAAGAAGGCTCCGGATCGCGTCATCAACGATCCTGGTGTACGGCGCAACCTAGGATGGGCTCCCTCGAAGCCGGCACAGGCCAAGCCATACATTGACAGTGAAGGCAAGCAGGTGATGGCCACCCCACTCCTCAACCTCGCCGTCGCCAAGACCCTTCTGGAGCAGGATAGATCACCTGAGGCAGTGGAACAGGTCTATGACCTAGTGGCCAAGGCGGTGAAGTATCAGGAAAAGGCCACCTCTCAGAGGCTTGAGTCTGACCCAGCACTCTGCCGATCTAGCCAGTACAAACCGCTAAGGGATAAATCTCCTCAGGATGTCGGATCACGGACGGGTTCATCAGAAAGAAGACGGAGGGATGCGCGCAACAGGAAGGATGCTATCCCCATATCCTCCGACCACGGATAAAGTTCCTGGGCACGAAGACGTCGACGTCCACCAACTCGGCAACCCTGGTGTCATAGCCCGCGAGTGATGACAAGATGGCTTCTTGATCAATCTCCTTGCCGTAATCATCCACGTCGGGGATACCAGATGTCACCGTGTCGATGTCGGCACCTTCATAGTGTGCCTTCACCATGGACAACGCCATCCTTGCTCCAGCCTGTGCACATGAAGCTTTCCAGCTTGCGACACGCTCAGGGGCTTGGCGCAGAATCTCCGAGTACTTCACCATGGAGTCCGAGGCCTTGATGTAAATATGCAGGGGCGTGGCGATCTCCTTGGCTTGAGTGATGGCGGTGTTGATGAAGTTGCCGGCAAGAATCATGCATTCCTTGTCCGAAGGAGGCGAGTGGGTTAAACCCAGAGGCGCTGAAAATTCCGACAACGATTGCATGAGTTCAAAAATCCTAAGTATCCAGATTACAGAGCTACAAGGCGGAGGATACTTACTGAAGATGCTAGCCTTAGCCTGCCAGATGACGTCCGCCAAGGATTCTTTCCCTTGTTGGAGGAGATTAAACGCCTTGCTATGGCGAAGGTTTTGCTCATCGGCAGCTTGCTTCTGATCCTTTAGGATCGCAAGCTCCTCCTTCAAGCGATTGATCTCAGCGGAGGCGGAGTCCTACAGGGCTTTCATGGAATCCTCATGCATCTTCAGCATTTGTTCCCTCTCCTTCTTAAGGATCTTGTTCTCGTTGTCCAGCTGCTGGATGTGCTTGGACTGCTCGACAATATCCTTAGCCTTGGCGACATGTTCTGCAAGTCGGAGAAAACACAGTACACCGTGAGTACTCGAAGAAGGAAGGCACAAAAGTAAGACGGAAGTGCGCAAAAATAAAACAGACTCTTGTTTTTGATGATCTGTTCCTTCAACATGGCGGTTTTACCCTTTTCAGCTTCAAGGTCCGCGCGCATCTTCTGGTACTTATCATTGGCCATGCCCCTCCGAGCATTCTCGTTCTGTGGAAACAAATACAAAGTCAAGTCGTTGTTTAGTCTACTTGGAGTCCCTAGTCGGAAATTTTCCATCTAGGCGCCCGGGGGCTACAGCGAGAGTTTTTAACTTAGCAATATGCTTAGCTTTTCTTTAAGCATCTAGTCGGAGCTAATTTAGTTCTCAACTAGAAGCTTGGGGGGTACAGTATAAAGTTTTAACTCGAAAAATGCTTAGCTTTTCTTTAAGTATCTAGTCGGAACTGATTCAGTTACAACTAGAAGCTTGGGGGCTACATCACTTAAAATTATGAACACTGTGTATGCTACTCTTAAAGCATCTAGTCGGAGTAATTCATTCCATCTAAATGCTTGGGGGATACAGTGAGAGTTTTTTCTAACTTAGTCACTCTTAGAGCATATAGATGCAAAACCAATAGTTTTACGTCTACATCCTCGGGGGCTACAGTGGAATACTCATATCAAATGCAAAAAGGTAAAGTAAAACTTACAAGTGCGATGATCTTGAGGTTCGTAGCACTCTCGGCCAGCAGCTTGCCAAAAGAAACGCTGTTGCTTCGCAAGATGTCTGCTTGTCGGAGTAGCTCCTCAAGACCGCACGTCGGAGATGATGACACTCCTCCAGGAACCGTAGTTGTGCTACCCGGCGTAAGAACCGGGAAGATGATCTTTGGAAGTTCTAAGGTTTTCTGGGGAGCAGAGGCGCCGCCTTCGGCGGATGTACCAGCAACCGCCACCGCCTTGCCGCTACCGATGGCATCCTTAGCCGGAGCTTCAGCCATTTGAAGAGCAGCGCTCTCCTGCGTCGCCTGCTCACCGACAACTGCGAGTTCGGTAGAGGCGCCAGAATCCACTTCCATGGCGGAAGGGCCTGGTGCCTTCTGGGCTTGGGAGCTTTTCGGAGCGGAGGAGGGCTTGACGGCAGGAGTAGCAGGGGTGATGGCGGGGGAAGATTCGCGATGCAGCATATCTTTAATATTTCTAGAAGCCCCAAGAGTCTTGGAGGACTTCTTGAGGCTGGTTGTGGCTTTCTTCCTGAAACATGCAAAATGCATAAGTAAAGGAATAAGACAAACAAACAAGACAATGTCGGAGAATAAGAAGCTTACACTAGGGGGGCGCTTTGGCAAACATCCCGGTGGCTTTCTTCTTTTCCACCTCCAGGGCGGCAGTACTCTTTTTGGAGGCTCCACCCTCCGTCTTCTTTTTCTTACCTACGTCGGCAGCGTCAGAGGTGGAGCTCTTCCGCTTTCGCGCCAACGGGACATCATCGTCGGACACGACCGTGACTTCCTTCATCTTAGGATCATAGATTTGGGCGGCCAGGTTGTCCTCCTCTAGATCGCTAAGCTGTTAAGTGAGAAATCACCGTGTTAGACAAGATAGTATTAACAAGACAGAAAAATTGGAGCAATGTCATACACGGATAATAAATACCTACCTTTGGGCACTTTCCGTTTAAGAACATGTCAAAGGTAAGGGTGAAGCCACACTTCTTGTGCTTCACCTTGACGATGTCGTTAAGACGGAACTTCACGGAGTCGCTCGAGAAGTTGTCCTCGGAGATCCGGAGGGTATACCTTCGGTCATCGGTGTACTCGTGCATGACCTTCATGCGGTGCTGCAGAGGTTGGATCCACCTGATGAACCAGCACATGGCTAGGTCCAAGCCGGTCAGACCCGTATCTACAAACCATTCGATCCACCTTATTGCGCGAGAAGCGTTGAGGTCGGAGGGAAGGGAGGCATGGGACCGCCATGTGGAGACTTCAGCGGCGGCTCCATCCAAAAAATCTGGGTACGTCGCTTCTCGGCCCGACAAAGGAATGTCGGGGCCGTAGAAGTACGTCCGCTGCCAGTTCTTACATGACTCGTGGCCAACAATGTCGGGGAACCGCCGGCCAGGTCGGATCTTGAAGATTATGGTGCCGCAGTTTCTAAGCTCCTCCTTGCTGTGTCCGGCTTCACGTTTGACGGTGAAGAAGTAGACAAACAGATCTAACCTAGGCCTAATCCCTAGGTAACCCTCGCTAAGTGCCGTGAAGTTGCTAAGCACTAGGATGTTATTGGGGGAGAGGTTGTGGGGTTGGACCTGGAACTGGTTCAAGGCGGACAGGAAGAAGTGGGAGATGGGCAAAGAAACGCCGCGTACCAGTTGCGCCTTGGGGTATACCTTCTCTCCGACTTGGGGAGAAGGGGTCACCTCGCCGGCCGGCGCCGCCCGCCAGGCGAGCCCCTCCGTCGCAGGGAGGTAACCCTCCGCGACCATCTCTTGGATATCGCGGCCGGTGATGTCCGAGCCGCGCCAGTCGCCTTTGTGTGAGTCAGGCTCCTCTTCCAGGGGCTCCAGCGCCGCCAAGTTATGGTCGTCGCCGGTGGTTTCTATCACCGCCGATGCGGGAATAACCAAGCCCTTTGGGGGCACGACGACGGATCTCGCCGGCTTCGCCGCGGCTTCGCTCGACGCCGCCATTGATGGAGATGAACCACTGCTAGCCATGGAGGAGGGAGAAGGATGCGACTGGTGCAGGAAGCAGGGCTAGGGTTTCTCTATGTTTTCGCGTACAGCTCGAGGAGGCGCGCGGCTGGAGGAAGAAGATGATGATGCGAGGGAATGAGGTGAAAAAGTGGCAAGTGTCCCACGGCCGATATTTATCTTACTCTGTGTCAAGATTCGTGCAGCTAATCGGACGGTTGCCGCGTAGACGACGTGTTCTTGAACGTGCGCGGTAATTTCGCCACGTCTCCAACCGTCGCCGCCAACGGTTCGTATCGCTCACGCGGGAAAATCGGCTATGATTATGTTCTCTGCATGTGTGAGTTACGAGGCGTCGCTGACCTATAGCCTACATCTTCATAACTGACATGGTAGATGAGTCGTCCCATCGAAGATTCCGGCATGGACGGATTTAATCCGACAACGGAAGCGTACGATGGAAGATTCAGCATTTCTCCGACTTACTCGTAGAAGACGAAGAAAACCTTGCAGGGTTCTTTGGGAGGATTACAAGATGTTGCTTGACGATTACCGACATCCATCTAGACGGAGCATTCCATGTGAAGAGGCAAGACGGCGCAATATCTCGGAGTTCTCCGGGGGCTACTGTTGGGGATATGCTATATGGGTATCCTCATAGCATGTCTCTTATCCGACTAACCCGGGTGGCCCATAGTCGATAGCATGGCCTATGGCCTGATGGGCGGCCCAGTTGGGTGGATCCATAAGGGAGGCCCATGCCGGATAAAGGAAGGCTACGGTGGAGTCACCAGCGTACCCGGAGCCTTGGAGTGCAAGATACACAAGACTAGTAATAGACGGTGTAGAACTCTGTAACCTGTCCGGCTAGGACTCTTCCCTGTAACCCTAGGACCCGACGACTATATAAGCCGGGCCTGTGGGAGCCTTTAGGGCAACGATAACTTGGACTTTCTAGTCACCTCGCACATCGAATGTAATCTCTGTAACTCGGCGTATTGCCATTATAGTGATTTATAGTAGGAGTAGGATTCCGCCACCGTTGTGGGATCTGAACCTGGGTAAGCTGTGTTACCTCGTACACGTCAACCGCCCGCCTTGCCCCACGTCTCTAAACACGCACTGTGAGGACCCCTCCATGGCGTACTCGTCGGCAATACCACGCCAGGAGTCTTCTAATTAGAGAATGAGATGGTGAACATACCCTATCTAAAGCATCGTAAGACGATCGTGTCACAAAGTTCAAGTTGTGATGATTAGGAAACGTGGTTACTCATTCCTTAGACCGCGAGACCATATCTAATCACTATCTCCCGAGAATACTTTAATGGCAACTAACGTAACCTGGTGGAACGGTGATCATAAGGGTGACATTGGGTATTCAGAGGAACAGGTAGATGCGTTTGTGTCAAGAGCAGGATTTCTCCATCCACGTGACGGAAGATACTCTGGCCCACTGATGCGACTCAGATCACTGTAGAGCTTCGTTGGGAAACCCCAAGAGGAAGGTATGATGAGCACAACAGTAAGTCTTCCCTCAGTAAGAAACCAAGGTTACCAAACCAGTAGGAGGAAGGAAACAACTCCAACGTGTTGCTAACAACTTGGAACCTACACAACACAAACTCAAGACTTTGCCCCAACGAACAGTGAGGCTGTCAATCTTGCCAGTTTGCTGAAAACAAAGGATTAAACGTATGGTGTGGAAGGTAATGGTAGCTTGCAGAAAGTAAACAGTAACATTGGAGGATGTATCAATGGTAAAGATTGGACCGGGGTCCATAGTTCAATAGAGGTGTTCTCATTAAGATAAACAACATAACATGCTGGGAAAACAAATTACAGCGAGGCAATTAACATGACAGAGCAAGGCATAACAATGCAATACTAGACATTCATAATCCTATGAGATTTGATTGGGAATTACAACAATATACATAGACCACCATCCAACTACATCTATGACTAGTAATCCACCTTCAGGTTATCATCAGATCCCCCTCCAGTATTAAGTTGCAAGCAACGGATAACTACGTTAAGCAATGTGTGTAAAGTAAACAATAAAATTGTTCCATGAACAAGAGATTGTTTTTTTATCCCTAGTAGAAACAACACATCTACAACCTTAGAGATTTCTGTCACTTCCCTAGATTCAATAGAGGCATGAACCCACTATCGAGCATAAATACTCCCTCTTGGAGTCACTAGCATCTACTTGGCCAAGATAGCTACTAGAAACAGAGAGCATGCAAGATCTCAAACAACATAGACATGATAGAATCAACAATCATAAAGATAAGATAGAATCATTAATCAATCTGACATAGTAATCTCAATATCCATCGGATCCCCGCAAACACAACATGCATGATTACAAATAGATGATCTTGATCATGAACGGAGCTCACAAGATCTAGACATGATAGCACAAAAGAGGAGAAACAACCATCTAGCTATTGTATGGACCCATAGTCCAAGGTGGAACTATTCACGCATCATATCGGAGGCTCGCATGGTGATGAAGAAGGACTCCGGGATGATCTCTCCCCTCCGGCAGGGTGCCGAGAAGAGCTTCAGATCCCCCGATCTAGGGACGATGGTAGTGGTGGCTACAGACTGTTTCGTGGAGATCTAATCAGGTGCTTAGGGTTTTGGCATCGGGGGGATTATATAGGCGAAGAGGTGAGGTAGGAGGGCAGCCAGGGGGCCCACACCCTGCCCAGGCGTGGCCCAGGGTGGGACCACGCGTGGGGGGGTGATACGTCCAAAACGTATCTACTTTCTCGAACACTTCGCTATTGTTTCTCCTCTAAACTTGTGTGATTTGGATACAACTGACACGGACTGATGCTGTTTTGAGAAGAATTACCTAGGTGTCTTGTTTTTGTGCAGAAAATGAACTATTAGTAAAAATCCCGGAAAATAGGCCAAAAATTATATTTCACCAGAAGGTCCACGGATCCAGAAGATGAGACGGAGAGGAGGCCTGGGGAGCCCACACCCACCCCAGGCGCGGGCCCACCACTGGCCGCGCCTGGAGGGGGTGCAGCCACCCCATGCACCCCCTCGGCCTCCCTCGGCGCCTATAAGTTGCCTTTCGACCTAAAAACCGAGGGGGTTCGATAGTTTTCCAGAAAGTGTTCTGGTCCGCCGCTGCCACCAGAAACCAAGATTCGGATCCAGAAACTCTGTTCCAGCACCCTGTCGGGACGGGGAATTTGGAGAGGATCATCGCCATCGTCATCACCAATGCATCTCCATCAACCGCCGATGTTTCCCTCATCCATGAGTGAGTAATCCCCCGCTGTAGGCTTGGGGATGGTAGGGATTGGATGAGTTCTATCATGTATTTGAATAAGATCTGTTAGGGCATAGTGCCTAGTATCTCTATTAGTGCTATTTGACTTTGTTGCAATTTGTTATGCTTAATGCTTGTCACTAGGGCCCGAGTGCCATGATCTCAGATCTGAACTTATTATTGAATCATTATGATAGTATTATTTGTGATCTTATCTGCAAGTTGTGTACACATATCATTGTCTGGATCCAAAGGCCCCAAAGTGACAATAATTGGGACAACCGGAGGGGATGGCTGTGGTGTGAGGATCACATGTGTTCATGGAGTGTTAATGCTTCGCCCCGGTTCTCTATTAAAAGGAGCACCTTAATTGCCAGTAGTTCCCTAGAGGCCCCGCTGCCACGGGCTGGCTGGACAAAAGTTGTTGTGCAAGTTCTCATTGCGAGCACGTATGACTATATTTGGAGCACATGCCTAGGATTGTTTAGTACTTGGATGCTTGTTATTATTTATCTACAATGCCCTAGATCTTGAAGTTACATGTTTATACTCGTCCATGCAACGCCCGTCCATCCATCCCTATGCCTACCGCACTCGAATCCTACTATTACTGTTACTGTTACTATTGCTCCTGTTTCACTGTTACTGTTGATGTTGCTCCTGCTTTACTATTGCTACTACCAAACTGTTGCTACTGATAAACTTCTATGAGCAAGAACTATTTCCAGGTGCAGCTGAACTGACAACTCATTTGTTAAGGCTTGCAAGTATTCTTTGGCTCTCCTTGTGTCGAATCAATAAATTGGGTACTACTACCCGCGAAGACTGTTGCGATTCCCTATACTTGTGGGTCATCAAGACTATTTTCTGGTGCCTTTGCTAGGGAGCATAGATTTATTTGTAAGTTCACTTGGATCTATTATTGTTCACTGCTACTCCTTTCATCATGGGGAAGTCTCCTGATGGAAAGTTTCCTATTTTACCATCCACTATAAGAAGAGGTACAATCCTAAACACCTTTGCTGCTCTTGATTCACCGTCTATTATAAGTAAGCTTGTTACACCACCACCACATACACATGCTACACACACTGCTACCACTGCTGAGTCTGAAACTGCTTTTGATACTCATGATGTTACTTCTACTGTGCTTGATGCGAGTGGTTTATTAGGTCCTTTTATAGATGCTACTATGGCTAGTCTAGGAAATACTGAAACTCCTAGTGAAGACACTATTACACCTGTTAGCTCAGCTGAGGCTAGTGAGAGTTATGATATTAATGATGGTTACATTGAGTTCACTGATGATTTTGTTGAAGAGTGCCGAAACACACACGGTACTAGTGCTATTAAGAGTCTCCTTGCTAGATGTACTATCATGCCTAAGTTGTCCTCTGATCCTAAGTTTGCCACTTCTCCCATAGATATTAAAGATGAAGACTATGATTTCTCTCTTGATTTATCTTATTTAGATATTGTTAAGAAAGAACCTTTTTGTGGGACTGAAAATGAGAGTGATGTGGCTCATATGAATGAGCTTTCTACTATGTGTGCTTTATTCTCTGATGATTTTAAGATGCGCAAGTACTTTATTACTAAGATCTTCCCTTTTTCACTAAAAGGAGAAGTTAGGGCTTGGTTTAATAGATTACCACATGGTTCCATTGATAGTCCTGATTGCTTGATTTCTTCTTTCTTCCAGAAATATTTTCCTCCCAGTGCTAGACATGCTGCTCTGTAGAGACTTTTTGATTTTAAACAGGGAGAAGAAGAGAAATTGCCTGAGTCATGGACAAGGTTCTGTGCCTTGATTCATGCACATCCTGGATGTCCATTACCTAAGAATGAGCTTCTTGATATTTATTATAATGGATTACTGATGATTCTAGGACCTACCTAGATAGCTTTTCTGATTGTGCTTTCAGGAAAAGGACTCCTATAGATGCTGAAGAATTAATGACTAAAATAAGCAAGAATTATGATGATTGGACTTCAACTGAGCTGAATACACCTAAGCCTATTACTACTGAACCAGTTATTCCTGAGCCAATTCCAGCACCAACAACAAAGAAGAGGGGAGTTATTTCATTAAATGATGAAGGAAGCCAAGAAGTGTCTAAAGGAGAAAGGTATTAGAGCTGGAGATGTGAAGAATCTACCTCCTATAGAAGAATTATGCAAGCCAATTCCCCACTCATCTACTATTGAGGTACACTCTCTCCAACACTTTTATGAAGGTGATATTCCTTATGGTAAGCCTCTTGATCAATATTTAGAGGAACTTGACACATTTATTGTTAAGCAAGGGTATTTTAATAAACAAGTTCAGAATCATTTATTGGAAAACTATAGAGCTATTAAAGAGTTGAAAGATATTGTGGAAAGAACTTCTAATGATATTAAAATGCTTTGTAAACACTTTCAAATGGTTCAAACTCAACTTGATCAACTTTCTAAGGTGCAAAAGGATATGCTAGTTAATGCTTCAGGAGATAAACATGCTTATGGAATTAGAACTAGGAGTGGTATAGCTACTCAAGATCCTTTATATCCTGAAGGAAACCCTAAAAGAATAGAGCAGGATTCCCAACAAGGTGAATATAGTGGTAGTCCTCGTAAAAGGAAGAAAAAGAAACATAAGATAGTTGAGGACCCACTTGAACCTGTTGTAGATCCTAATAGTATATCTGTCTTTGATGCTGAAACTAAGAGTGGTAATGATAAAAATGAGTCTCCTGATAAGGAGGAAGGTGAGGAAGAACCTGAGAAGCACACTAAGAACACTAGGTACACAAAGGAAGATTGTATTGCTAATAAACATGGTAAAGAGAGAGAACCTTGGGTGCAGAAACCTATGCCTTTTCTAGGTAAGAAACACAAGTCAAAGGAGGAGGAACACTACAACAAGTTTTGTGAGTGGATGAAACCTTTATTCTTGAAAATTCCTTTGACTGATGCTATTAAGTCACCTCCTTATTCAAAGTATATGAAGGATATTGTCTCTAATAAAAGGAAGATTCCTAATGAGGAGATTTCTACTTTGCTTGCTAATTACTCCTTCAATGGTAAGGTTCCAAAGAAACTTGGTGATCCAGGTACACCAACTATTCCTTGCTCCATTAAGAATAATTATGTTAGAACTGCTTTATGTGATTTGGGAGCCGGATTTAGTGTTATGCCTTTTTCTCTCTATAAGAGACTCCAGCTAAAAAAGTTGATACCAACTGATATTTCTTTGCAAATGGCTGATAAGTCAACTACTATTCCGGTTGGTATATGTGAGGATGTTCCTGTTCAAGTTTCTCATAATTGCATGGTCTTAACATATTTTGTTGTGCTCGAAATGCCTGAAGATGATAATATGTCTATTATTCTTGGGAGACCTTTTCTTAATACTTCAGGTGCTGTCATCAATTGCAATCAAGGAAAAGTAACATTCAATATTAATGACAAAGAGCACACTGTCTATTTACCCAAGAAGGTTGTTAAGAGCTATTGCCTGAATTCCATTGAAAATATTGAGAGCATCAAGGTTGGAGAAATATATTGTCCCATTCCACAAGAAAATTTTGAAACTATTATGATTGGGACCATTGCTATCAAGTATGAGGTAACATAATCACCTTGTGGAATGCAAAGTTTTGCTTCATATAAGATTGTTTTGGTAACAAGACTTGATCAACCTTGTTAACAAAAGGATTTTAATGAACAAAATAATGTTTCCACTGTGGTTATACTTGCTTTCTTTTACTTTTCTCCCTCCTAGTCTTTGCCTTTATTTTGCTAGCTTTGGTTTTTTTAGTTGTTTGTTTGTTAGATTTTCTTAGAGCTGTTGTAGTTTGCCTTTTGGTTTGCTTTTGCCTCTTCTGAAAAAAACTGTTTCTGCGAGAAAATCAATTTTCATACCCTGAAAATTGGCCAAAAATAAATTTTCCACGACCTAACAGGTGGCGGCGCCTGTGGGGGGGGGGGGTCTGGCCCTCTTGGGCCCCTCTAGGCTGCCTCCTCAAAGCCATATTCTTTCTCTCTCTCCCGAAAAACACCAGAAAACTTGCTCAAGCTCGAGTTCTTGCTGTTCTTGCTCGCTATTTTCGATCTCCTTGTTCAGCCCATCTTAAGTGCTGATTTTTTGAGGGATTGTTCCTTGGTATGTGCCTCCTCCACTTGTCCAATTAGATTTGTGATTGGTAGATTGTATCTTGAGTATTTTGCTGCTATAGGTGACAGGTTGTTTAAGCTTGCATGCTTGTTCTATGCTTAGAAACTTTGTTTTGATGCATGTGTAGTCCTCTAGCAAGTTCCTATAGTACTTGCTCATCATTTATCAACTTAGAAATCACTTGGTTTGATGGTTGTTTAAAATTTCAGAAAAGTGAAGTCATGGACCACCACACATTTGGTGATATATTTGAGAGTGATGCACCTACAAGGACAAGGCTTCCAAGGTCATCTACCAGTACTAGACCCTCATACAATGAGGATTTCATCACTCCGTGATTTGGTGACGAGGGAGATGAAGGGGATGCGCACCCCTCCACCTTTCCTTGCCAAACTTTCTTGCGAACTGCTGGGATTCTTAACGATTTTATGACTTTGATTCAGAGGGCTAGACTAACAAGTTACATGCAGTATGAGAGCTCACAATATGCTTTGCTTACTAAAACATTTGTGGGGAGTTTCTCCTTTACTAATAGTGTGTTCAAGCCTGCTGTGTCTTTCGAAATTTATGGCGGGGCTCATTCTATGACTTTGAAGCAATTTTGCAAGGCCCTGGGACTTGGTACAGTTGGGTCATCAAAGAAGATTCTAGCTCTTCCCGTTGATTTGTTGGAGCTTTTACCGAGGAATAACCAATGATGATAACCGCAGAGCTCAACGAGTAAAGATAAATAATATTCAACTTCAAGCCATCAGGTACTTTGCCTACTATCTTGCCACCGGTGTTCTTGGTTGGGAGAACACTAGTAATTTCCAACTATCAATTGGCCTTCTTAGCTGCTGCGCTCAACAATGAGGATAAGTATAATTTTGGTTCTCTCATTGCTCGTCGTTTAGCTGCTAAGGGACCCATTTATGGGGGAATTATTGCTACTCGTGTTGCTACTGCCTTGAACATTGCTGTTGATCCACATGATACCGTTTTGGCTCCTCAGAGGCTTGATCTTGCTACCATGAAGGCTCACCACTTTGTCACCACTAGCTCTACTCTTGAGAACTTGGTTTATAGAATGCTGTTTATTAACGGGGAAGAGAGAGAGAGATCCCTCTACCCCAAACCACTTTGTTCAGTATTTCTCAGGGACCTTGGTCACGCTCGAAGGCGAAGATGGATGACAAGCTGCGCTCTCTTAACTTCCATGGGCACTATCAGGAGGAAGCACCATCATACGACCCCTCTGCGTATTACATAGGGGAGGCCTCGAGGTCGTACCAGGACGAGGGAGCTTCCTCGACATACTACGGAGGTTCATCCTCTTGGACACCATGGGATTGAGCCCCACTTAGGCCAAAATCCTAAGGTTGGGGGGAGGTATACCGACATCACACACTCATATATATATATATATATCATGTTTGATCGGTTCTTTGTACATCCATTGTTTTCGCTTTCTTTTTGGTTTTTGTTGCTTCTTTCTAAAAACCCAAAAATACAAAAAATATTTCCGTTGTTTCTTTTGGTTTGTTTCTTTGCTTTCGTTTGCCTTAACATAAAAATCCAAAAAGATTTTTTCTTTGTTTGGTTTGCTTTGTTTTTGTTTGGTTTTTCTTTCTTTCCTTGTTTCTAAAAATTCGAAAACAGTAAAAATATTTGTTGGTCTTCTTTGGTTTTGTGAGTTCTTTGCAGGGTTCAGCCGCCCTCAGTGGATTTTGGTTGCATGTTATCATTCAAGTCACACAAGTGAAGAGCAATAATGAAGATTAAGACAACTTGTGGTGTGGTAAGAGGCTGGTAACAAACTCTATTTGTTTCATTTTTGTACATATACTCTTTATTGTGAGCATGCTTAGCCTGTTTGTGTAAGGTGTATATCATTATGGGTGCTTAGTAGTTCTTGCTTGTATATGATTAGCTCTAGCTTGCTAATAGTTTGTAGCATGTCATATGAATGTTTGCTTGCATTGTTTTATTCATATTTTGGTATGATATTGTGGTATGCTCCTCTGACTGTTCATGTGAATCGACTTGGAAATTCTCACGCATGCATATGACTAATCAATAGTCAGTAAGCCTCGATGATTTATTTTGCCTCTGAGTTCTTGTATCACTTTCATACCATAATTAGTCCCGTTTTGTTGCAAGCATGATTATGATAGTTATTGCTCTCTCGTTTGTCGCTCCCTCTCTATTGCTAGCCTTCACTTGCACTGAGTATGTGTTCTACATGTGCTTCCAACTCCCCAAAACCAATATTGCCATCTATGTCCACCATACCTACCTATTAGCATCATTTGCTACTTCAGCGCATATTCTATATGCCGTGTTTTCTTCCAAAATAAAATGTTTGTCTGTTTTGAGAAAGTTAGTTAGTAAAGCTCTCACGAACTTGATGGCACACTTTATTCTTTGCGCTTAATAATTCTGAACCATCATGACCTGTCCATGAAAGTTATATGATTGCTAATTATATGCTGGGAGTCAGCAGAACCGTGCTGTCATGGGGAACGCTTTCAACACTTTTGGATATCTCATCTAGTTGATTCCTTGCTCTTTTGTTTACGGATGTCGACGATGTGAAATAAAAGGGGAGGTTGTGAGTTCATGGAGTTTATACATTGTGTTAGAGAAACTCCTAGGCCGCTAGCCTAATCCATGCCTAATCATGGTGGAAACTTGCAGCATCACCGTCACATCCTGAATTTTAGATTTTGTACTGCATAGCATTCATGTCATTGCATCATGATCATCATTGCAAAAATTCAGTTTGAAAAAGTTTTGGCAAAACAAATCACTTGCAATTGCGTTTTGACACCTACACTTGAACTCTTGGTTTTACCATGCTTCTGTTAAAAACAATATATTTTGGTTGTTTGGAAGGCACAAGTGAGTAGAGGGTTCCTCCACGAACCCGTAGCACTTTGAACCGCCCAAATCGGGGCTTCGTAGCAAAAGTTATGCCAATCTGAATTTTGATCTTAGAGTAGACAACTTTTTGTCAAAAGTTCAGTTAAGGAAATACACTAGGAAAAGGGAAAAGAAAATAATAAAAAAGAGAAACCGCGCCAGCTAGCTGGCCAGCCCAGCTAGCCTAATAGCTGCTCGCCAAAGCCATGACTGCGCGGCAGCAACAACCAGTCTTGGCCAAGCATATAACCACCGCCGCCCGCCATTGACGAGGCGCCGGCTGTCAGCCGCCGCGCCTCACTGACGCGTGGGCCCCACGCGTCAGCAAGTTCTTCTCCAACCCATGTGCTGCACCGATTCCTCCGGAATTGGGCCGTTTTCGAACCAAATTCTTCAGGATTTTTTCGTCTATATCAATCTACTTGTTCCCCTCTTCGAAAGCCCCCAACTTTCGTCATCTATCGCGCCGCCATCGTCACGGAATTGTTCGCCGGAGTTCACCACCGCCGCCATTGTGATAGCTCCCAGCTTGCGCCTCCCCTCGCCGCCTCGCCGCGAGTCATCGACGCCTCCTGCTCACCGCTTCCCTCTCCTCCCCCCACAGGACCACGCCCCGACATCTCCACCCATGCCACCGATGCCGCCGCCCCTCCAGCCGACCGCCGCCGTCGCCCCTGAACTCGCCAACCCACGCCGCCACCTCGAGGGACACCGCCACCTTGTCCCGATGTCGTCCCACTCTCCGCCGCCGCCGAGGACCGCCGACACCGCCGCCCCGACCGCCGCCGCTGCCTACTGCTCCGGTGAGCTCCCCTTCGCGCCCTTCCTCGGCCGTTCAATCGGCATCCAACGGTCCAGATGGACTGTTTAATAGTCAGCGCCACGTAGACGTAGTCAAACGATCAGAGTTGACTGTTTATTTTTAATTCGAATTAGTTGGCAGATTTTAGTTAGAACTTGTAAAATTCATAGAAATTAATCTACTAGGACAAAATTTTCAAATAAAATATGTATGGAATCAGTGTATCACGTAGAATATTGCTGTATAGTTGTTTTATACTTTTACGGCAAGGTTTTGTCTTGGTTAATTAATTGAGTTAATGCTCTTTTTAGAGTATTAAATTCATAGAAAAAGTTCTGTAACTCCAAAAATTGCAAATAAGATGTCCCTGGAATCAGTAGAACAAGAGGAATCTTACAGTGAATTAAAAAGGTAGACCTACAGTAATGGAATTTGTAGAATCTTTAAAAAGGCCTACTAGAGTATTTTAATTACTCAGGGAATTATATAAATCCTTTTTGAGTAATTCCAATTGGTACTAGTTCTATTTTAGGTTGCCTACACAGTGGATATTTTTCCAAGATTTTACAAATAGTATATTAGCAGTGGCTAAATATTTGGGTTCTAGCTCAATTATTTGGGTATTTAAATTTGCATGCTTTGTTTTCTATGCACTTAAAACATTTTCCATGCATGCATACAGCAGGTATACTGAATAAGAATATATGATGCTACTGTAGCAATGTTCAACTTGTCATGCATGCATCTTGCGTTGTCATTGTTTGTATATGTTTGTGTATGGTTGTTTATGTGATTGCAATTGTATCCTGTAGATTGTGACGAGTGCAACGCTTGCTCGTGTGTGGATTGTTCGTTCGACCGCTACAGCCAAGGCAAGTAGATGATACCTTGTTCATGATGTTGTCCTGCTATTTTCAATGCATTGTCGTGTATTTTGTAGATGCATGTGTAGGATACTACTATCGCTATGCTATGTCCTATAATGTGGTAGGGTTTTCCCTGTAGATGAACCACCGTTGGTAGATGTGCTTAGCCATGCTATGGTGAACGAGGGCTGGGTTACATCACTGAAGTTGTTTCTAAATGTGTTGGTTTGCGAAAACTAAAAACAACTTAATCAATGAATCTCCTAGGTGTGATGGAATTGATAAATTTTGGTGGTATCATTACGGAAAGGCACCCAGGTATCAAGAGAAAATGATTGGCTTCTTTATTTTGTAGCTTACGTATACAACCATGTGCCAATAATGGAATGGGCGGTTGGTTGGACTGAGTAGGTTGTGGTAACTCGAACCCACGTATCTAGAGATGTAGAATTTTTGGTAGGTTGGACCGGTGCGTGTCGGGTTTGGGGAGCTACTTCCCGAACGGTCCCTTCTTGGACTTCTCCCTATCATCACCCAATATGAGAGTGGTGAAAGCAGCTGGCCAAGTCACATGGGTAAGTGTACTAACCCTAGGTGTATAAACTAATCGATTAGCCGTGTCCCCGGTTATGGACATCTGAGTTGCTTGATATTGAGTTCATGAAATGTTTCTCGCTCATTCTAATTTCATAATTTCTTTAATGTTGATGGGTTAACTTAATTGGGATCTTTTCAAAGAAAATCAAAAACCGTTTATGAAAGTAGGACAAAGGTATTTGCGAATGCAAGCTAGACACAGCTCCACTTGCCAAATATGCATGTAGATGTTAGCTCTATTGTCTCCTTTAACAGCTCTACTTGCCATACGTTCTAAGTATTGACCCTTCGGGGCTGCTACGTTTCATGTTGCAGGATATTCCGGTTCCGAGTAATCGATTTAGGCCACGGTACTCCACTCGGCACTTGTTCACTTGTGGGCAATTTGAAGAATGGAGGATTTACTCTATTTATGTTGCTACTTGAATAAGTTGAGCTAGCCTTGAGCTAAGAATTTGTTGTAATAATGATACTCTGGATCTTCGTTGTTTATGATACACGGATATTTATCTATGTTATTCATATTATTCTATTGTTAGCCAATGAACCGATCCAGGGATTGGCATGTCACATAGAATCTACGGTATTTTCAGAACCGTAGTGTTACAAGATGGTATCAGAGCCCGTGTGTCGACTGTAGGATCGTGACCTACGTTTGGATTAGGAAGCCATGGAATTATTAAAGCTTATATTAACCCTGTCTTTCATCTTATGCCTTTCACTCTCGTAAATCTTTACCATATGCTATTCTCACACTTTCATCTTTAATTGATAGATGGGAGAAGTCAGGACTGAGTATGCAACGATGGAATCACCAAGGAACTTTGCAAGACAGTTGGCACAGCTCTCTCAGCCATTGGAATTGCCACTGCCCATGTTCAAGGGAAGAAGGCTGTACACCTATGGATATGACGAGGATGCATGGGAGATCACCACTTTCATCTTTAGGGATGCCACCTTTCCAAACCCTGTGCATCTGATCTACACCAAGACATACTGCAACTGGGGACTTGGAATAAACTTGGCCCTGCATGAAGCCCTGTCACGCCAGTGCCATCTTGTCTGACACCTGCTGCCAGAAGATTCACCCTACCGTGACTACGGAAGGCGTGATGAGAATGGGAACGTTGTGGTTACCCCGGGCGACAGGAATAACATGCCGTCCCATTGGAGGCACATAGAGGATATGGAAAGGGAGAATGGAGCTCTAGCTGAGAAAGTGATGATGGTAAAGGAGATTGCAGATTTTGCCAGCAATGGTATGGTGGTCCAGGGACAGGAGATAGAGACCTTGCATGAAGCTGTGGATGTTCTAAAAAATGCACTGATAGGAAGGTATGCAACCATAGCACAGCTTAATGGGACCGTGAAGGAAAACAATCAGGCAATACAACAGCTGCAAGAGACCGTCCAGGAAAGGGACCAGACTATTGAATATATGGCAGCCCAGATTGCCGCTCTCCAAGAATAGTTGAATCCAACCTCTGATGATAACCATGGAGATGATGGCAACAATGATGATGATGACAGTGAGAACGATGATGATGATGAGGACGAGTATGATGAGGATGGAGACGATGATGGTGGAGGAGATGAAGCTGTTGCAGCTGCAGCAGAGGAAGAAGAAGAGGAGGATCCAGAAGAGGTGGAATTTGATGTTTCAAGTGATGACTCAGGAGAGGTGTATACTCCGCCGCCATGGTTGGTTCGTGGACAGAAGCGCCAACGCATGAGTGCGAGGACCTACTGCAACCTCTTCATGAAGTAGATAGATGCCCACCAACTAGTCTTCGTTAGGTAAAATCGTTAGGTTAAGTCTCGATCAATGTAAAACTTAATTACTGTTAGTTTAAGAGTTTTTAGTTTCTCCTAAGTGTACTCCAATTTCCCAGGATTACTCTCGCGAATTTTATAGAAGAGTTATGGCAAGTTTTGATTGATATCTGAGTTTTTCCTGGTGCAGTTTTCTGCTGACACAGCTGTACTGCACAATTTTTCATATTTTATTGGTAACTTAGAAAAATCTAAAACAAATAGGGTTGGTTCTAAACTCTCTTTACTGTATATAAAAAAATCAGCAAAAATTCTTGACGAGTTTAAGTCAGGTAGAAAAATTCGTGAACACTGTTGGACTGTTCTGGCAGATTCCTGTTTTTAATGCTTTGTTGGCCAATTGGTGTTGATAACTGTTGCCAACTCTTCTAAAAACTATTTCAGTAGATATATACTGCTAGGATAACACATGGGACGTTGCTAGATCGTTTGTTTGCTGATGTGTTGCTTGCTTGAGATTGTCTGTGATTGCTTTGTTGTTGTTCGATCATAATGCATGGGTAGAATCATGTTTTCATAATCGATTCTTTCTAAGCTTACCTGTGCTGGACCGCAGATGCCTCCCCGCCATCAACCTACTGAGTTGGAGCATCTCATGGCGGCTCAGGCACAGCTGACCCAAGTGATGACCCAGTTCATGGAAGCTTAGAACAACAACAACAATGGGAACAACCAGCCTCAGGGAGATGCACTTACAAGGTTCCTGAGGTTAAGGCCAGCGAAGTTCTCTACTTCAACGGAGCCGATGGTTGATCTTGACTGGTTGCGTTCAGTGAATAAGGATCTGGTAACTGTTGGGTGCACAGATGCTGAGAAGGTGAGATTTTCCTCTCACCTACTGGAGGGACCAGCCGCTTCGTGGTGGGACACTTTTCAGATCACCCACCCTCTGGACACTGTGACTTGGGAAATGTTTGAGGAAGGTTCCAGGACCAACCACGTTTCTTCAGAAGTTCTGAGCCTGAAGAGGAAGGAATTTCGCAACCTGCGCCAAACCAACCGCACCGTGGCTGAGTATATTGAGGAGTTCAACAACCTGTCTCGTTATGCACCTGAGGACGTTGACACTGATGCCAAAAGGAGAGAGAGATTCCTGGATGGCCTCAGTGATGAGATTTCAGTGCAGCTACTGGTGGTTTATTGTCCCACTTTCCAGGAGCTTATGGACAAGGCCAGAATCTTGGAGGGAAATCACAAGCAGGTGGAAAACCGCAAGAGAAAGAGCAGTAATCACCACTCTGGCTCTCATCACAAGTCTCGCACTTCCTATGATGGACTCCAAGCATGGGGGGAGTGACCATGGGCACCATGGAATCCATGACCGCCACAACCATGGAGGCGATGGACATCGCCATGATAGCCACAAGGGAAACCGTCACAGCCACAAGGGAGGACACACTCACCATTCTGGAGGACACAGTGGACATGACCGCAACCGTGACCGCAACTTTGTGAAGAAGGACCTGAGTGAGGTGACATGCTTCAAGTGTGGCCAGAAGGGACATTATGCAAACAACTGTCCGGAGAAGAAGGGACTGAAGCCAGGCAACAAACAGAAAGCCATAGTGAACCACATGAATGTGGAGGAGATCCCAGATGAGCTGAGATTGTGGTTGGTAAGTTCCCAATCAACACTCACCCTGCACTTATACTTTTCGATACTGGTGCATCGCATTCATTCATATCAAGGGCATTTGTGGATAAGTATAAGTTACCCATGGAGCCTCTGAAAGGGTCTATTAGAGTAAGCTCACCTGGAGGGGATATGATAGCTAGCGCGGGATGCCGCGACTTAACTGTGAGGATTGGAACACACAAATTTATTGCACATCTGGTAGTATTGGAGTCACAAGGTTTAGATGTAATATTGGGCATGGATTGGATGACTATGCATGGGGGACACATAGATTGTGCACAGCGAGCGGTTCCGCTCAAAACCCCGGATGGTAAGAGGATTAGGTTCAAGTCGGTTGTGCGACCGGGAAGGTGTAAGCTGAATTCTCTTAAGGGGGTTAGCATGGATACTGTGCTTGTGATTAAGGAGTACCCCGACGTGTTTCCGGAAGAGCTACCAGGGATGCCACCCGACAGGGATGTGGAGTTTCTCATCGATCTGATGCCTAGAACAGGACCTATAGAAAAGAGACCATATAAGATGGATGTGGATGAGCTGAAGGAATTAAAGAAACAACTAAAGGAGCAGTTGGACAAGGGATTTATTCAGCCTAGTTCGTCGTCATGGGGTTCACCTGTTCTATTTGTGGAGAAGAAGGACATCAGCAAGAGGTTAGTGGTGGACTATCGCTCGCTGAATGAAGTGACCATCAAGAACAAGTACCCCCTGCCGAACATAAATGATTTGTTTGATCAACTGGAAGGAGCAAAGGTGTTTAGCAAAATTGATCTGCGATCGGGCTATTTCCAATTGAAGATCCAGGAGGAGGACATACCAAAAACTTCTTTCACTACTAGGTATGGTTTATATGAGTATACGGTTATGTCTTTTGGACTAACGAATGCTCCGGCATATTTCATGACCATGATGAACAAGGTGTTTATGGGGTACTTGGACAAGTTCGTGGTTGTGTTCATCGATGACATACTGATATATTCCAAGGATGATGCTGAGCATGAGAGACATCTGCGACTGATTATGGAGAAGCTGAGGGAACACAAGTTGTATGCCAAATTCAGCAAGTGTGAATTTTGGCTTAACACTATTGGGTTTCTTGGACACGTGGTGTCAGGAGAAGGAGTTGATGTTGATCCAATCAAAGTGACTACAGTAACTGAGTGGGAAGCGCCCAAGAATGTGGGCGATATTCGGAGCTTTTTGGGACTTGCTGGATATTACAGGAGGTTCATTGAAAATTTCTCCAAGATTGCCAAGTCGATGACGGAACTTCTGAAGGAGAGGAAGTTTGAGTGGACAGATGCGTGTGAAGCCAGCTTTCAGGAACTGAAGCGTCGACTAGTGACCACACTTGTTCTGTGTTTACCTGATCTTCAGAAGGATTTCCAAGTGTACTGTGATGCTTCTCGACAGGAACTTGGAAGTGTGCTGATGCAAGATGGGAGAGTGGTGTCATATGCCTCGCGACAACTTAAACACCATGAGAGGAATTATCCCACGGATGACTTGGAATTAGCATCGGTTGTGCATGCGCTCAAAGTATGGAGGCACTACCTTATGGGAAAACACTGCTATGTGTACACCGACCACAAGAGCCTGAAGTACATATTTACACAGAAGGAACTGAACATGAGGCAAAGGAGATGGTTGGAGATTATCAAGGATTATGATATGAATTTGCAATACCACCCAGGGAAAGCCAATGTAGTAGCGGATGCTCTAAGCCGGAAGGTCTATGCCAATGGATTGACTGTTGGGGAATTACCCGAGGATTTGTGCAAGCAATTCAAGGACCTTAGACTGGAGGTAGTGTCAGAAGGATATTTGGCAGCAATGGAGGTCCAACCAATGCTACAGGACATGATCAGGAAGGCTCAGGTAGGAGACAAGGAGATACAGGAGATAAAGGAAAAGATGAAGGAGAATCGAGAAAAAGAAATTCGCGAGGATGAGCAAGGAACCTTGTGGTATGGAGATCGTTTGTGTGTGCCCAGCGACCCAGATATAAGGAAGCTGATTCTACAGTAAGCTCATGACTCGCCATACTCCATACATCCGGGCAAAACAAATATGTATATGGATCTGAAGGACAGATTTTGGTGGAACAACATGAAGGGAGACATCGCCAAGCATATTTCCCTATGTGATGTATGTAGCCGAGTGAAGGCGGAACACCAGAAGCCAGCAGGACTGCTACAGCCATTGCCCGTGCCGGATTGGAAGTGGGATAGAGTGGGAATGGATTTTATCACATTATTGCCCAGGACCAGGTCGGGATACGACTCTATTTGGGTAGTGGTCGACCATTTGACCAAGGTAGCCCACTTTATACCGGTGAAGACAACCTAAACGAGTGCAAGGTTGCCCAAGATTTATATGGACAGAATTGTGTGCCTACATGGAGTTCCCAAGAGCATTGTATCAGATAGGGGCACCCAATTTACATCACACTTTTGGCGCTAGCTGCACGAGTCATTGGGAACTAGGTTGGAGTTTAGCACAGCGTTCCACCCACAGACTGATGGGCAGACCGAGAGGGTAAACCAGATTTTGGAGGATATGTTGAGAGCTTGCGCCTTGGCTCATGGTTCTAGTTGGGATGAGAATTTGCCGTATGCTGAGTTTTCCTACAACAACAGCTACCAAACCAGCATCAAGACGTCGCCGTTCGATGTGCTATATGGGAAGAGATGCCGGACACCGTTGCTATGGGATGGATTAGGAGAACGTCAGCTATTTGGACCTGATCTGATCAAGGATGCCGAGGAGAAGGTCGCTTTGATTAGGGACAGGCTGAAGGTAGCACAGTCGAGGCAAAAGAGCTACGCTGACGCCAAGCGCAAGGAAGTGGTGTATGAGATAGGTGATAGAGCATACCTCAGAGTGTCGCCACTACGTGGAATTAAGAGATTTGGAATCAAGGGTAAGCTGACACCTCGGTTTATTGGACCATATCGGGTCTTAGCACGCAAAGGAGAGGTTGCTTATCAGTTGGAGTTGCCAGAGGCTCTGTCCGCCGTCCACAATGTGTTCCACGTGTCCCAGCTGAATAAGTGCCATCCGGAGATGGTGGATACACCATCGAGAGACACGGTGCCACTAGAGGAAGTTCAACTTGAGAATGACTTGACCTATGAGGATAAGCCGGTCAAGATACTGGAGATAGCGGAGAGGATTACCCGTACCAAGACGATCAGGTTTTGCAAGGTGCAATGGAGCCACCACACCGAAGAGGAAGCCACTTGGGAGCGTGAGGATGACATCCGAGAGGACCACCCACACCTATTTGCTAGCCATGCCGAATCTCAGGGACGAGATTCATCTTAAGGGGGTTAGTCTTGCCACATCCTGAATTTTATATTTGGTACTGCATAGCATTCATGTCATTGCATCATGATCATCATTGCAAAAATTCAGTTTGAAAAAGTTTTGGCAAAACAAATCACTTGCAATTGCGTTTTGACACCTACACTTGAATGCTCGGTTTTACCATGCTTCTGTTAAAAACAATATATTTTGGTTGTTTGGAAGGCACAGGTGAGTAGAGGATTCCGCCACGAACCCACAGCACTTTGAATCTCCCAAATCGGGGTTTCGTAGGAAAAGTTATGGCAATCTGAATTTTGATCTTAGAGTAGACAGTTTTCTGTCAAAAATTTAGTTAAGGAAATACACCAGGAAAAGGGAAAAAAAGAGAAACCACACCCGGCATAGCCAGCTGGCTGGCCACTGGCCAAATGGGCCTCGCCAGTTCATGACACCTCGCCAAAGACCGCAGGCGAAGAACCCAGCGCCCTCGCGGCGCATAGCAACCACCGCCACTTGACGAAGCGGCCCGGCTGTCACCGCGCCAGCATCGACGTGGGCCCCACGCGTTAGCACGTTCTTCTCCAACCCGTGTTCTGCCGATTCCTCCGGAATCGGGCCGTTTTCGAACCAAATTCTTCGTGATTTTTTCGTCTATATCAATCTACTTGTTCCCCTCTTCGAAAGCCCCCAACTTTCATCATCTATCGCACCGCCATCATCGCGGAATTGTTCGCCGGAGTTCACCGCCGCCGCCGCGCCATTTACGTGGTAAGCTCCGCCACGCCTCGCCTCGCTGCCGCCATGGGTCACGCCGCCACCGCTCACCGCCTCTCTCCCCGCAGACCACGCCCGACGCCACCGACGCCGCCGCCACTCCAGCCGGTCGCCGCCGCCGCCAAGCGCCAACCGCTGCCTCGCCCCCGACGCCGTCCCACTCTCCGCCGCCGCCGAGGACCACCGCCGCCGCTGCCTACTGCTCCGGTGAGCTCCCCTTCGCGCCCTTCCTCGGCCGTTCGATCGGCATCCAACGGTCCAGATGGACCGTTGAATAGTCAGCGCCACGTCAGCGCCACGTAGGAGTAGTCAAACGGTGAGAGTTGACTATTTATTTTTAATTCGAATTAGTTGGCAGATTTTAGTTAGAAATTGTAAAATTCATAGAAATTAATCTACTGGGCCAAAATTTTCAAATAAAATATGTATGGAATCCGTGTCTCACGTAGAATATTGCTGTACAATTTTTTTATACTTTTACAGTAAGGTTTTGTATTGGTTAATTAATTGAGTTAATGCTCTTTTTAGAGTATTAGATTCATAGAAAAAGTTCTGTAACTTCAAAAATTGCAAATAAGATGTCCCTGGAATCAGTAGAACAAGAGGAATCTTACAGTGAATTAAAAAGGTAGACCTACAGTAATGGAATTTGAAGAATATATAAAAAGGCCTACTGGAGTATTTTAATTACTCAGGGAATTATATAAATCCTTTTTGAGTAATTCCAATTGGTACTGGTTCTATTTTAGGTTGCCTACACAGTGGATATTTTTCCAAGATTTTACCAATAGTATATCAGCAGTGGCTAAATATTTGGGTTCTAGCTCAATTATTTGGGTATTTAAATTTGCATGCTTTGTTTTCTATGCACTTAAAACATTTTCCATGCATGCATACAGCAGGTATACTGAATAAGAATATATGATGCTACTGTGGCAATGTTCAACATGCATGCATCTTGCGTTGTCATTGTTTGTATATGTTTGTGTATGGTTGTTTATGTGATTGCAATTGTATCGTGTAGATTGTGATGAGTGCAATGCTTGCTCGTGTGTGGATTGTTTGTTCGACCGCTACAGCCAAGGCAAGTAGATGCTACCTTATTCATGATGTTGTCCTACTATTTTCAATGCATTGTCGTGTATTTTGTAGATGCATGTGTAGGATACTACTATCGCTATGCTATGTCCTATTATGTGGTACGGTTTTCCCTGTAGATGAACCACCGTTGGTAGATGTGCTTAGCCATGTTATGGTGAACGAGGGCTGGGTTACATCACTGAAGTTGTTTCTAAATGTGTTGGTTTGCGAAAACTAAAAACAACTTAATCAATGAATCTCCTGGGTGTGATGGAATTGATAAATTTTGGTGGTATCATTGCGGAAAGGCACCCAGGTATCAAGAGAAAATGATTGGCTTCTTTATTTCGTAGCTTACGTGTACAAACATGTGCCAATAATGGAATGGGCGGTTGGTTGGACTCAGTAGGTTGTGGTAACTCGAACCCACGTATCTAGAGATGTAGAATTTTGGTAGGTTGGACCGGTGCGTGTCGGGTTTGGGGAGCTACTTCCCGAACGGTCCCTTCTTGGACTTCTCCCTACCATCACCCAATATCAGAGTGGTGGTACGAGCTGGGCTGACCAAGTCACATGGGTAAAGTGTACTAACCCCTGCAGGGTGTATAAACTAATCAATTAGTCGTGTCCCTGGTTATGGACATCTGAGTTGCTTGATATTGAGTTCATGACATGTTTCTCGCTCATTCTAATTTCATAATTTCTTTAATGTTGATGGGTTAACTTATTTGGGATCTTTTCAAACAAAATCAAAAACCGTTTATGAAAGTAGACAAAGGTATTTGCGAATGCAAGCTAGCCACAGCTCCACTTGCCAAATATGCATGTAGATGTTAGCTCTATTGTTTCCTTTAATAGCTCTACTTGCCATACATTCTAAGTATTGACCCTTCGGGGCTGCTACGTTTCATGTTGCAGGATATTCCGATTCCGAGTAATCGATTTAGGCCACGGTACTCCACTCGGAACTTTTTCACTTGTGGGCAATTTGAAGAATGGAGGATTTACTCTATTTATGTTGCTACTTGAATAAGTTGAGCTAGCCTTGAGATAAGCCTTTGTTGTAATAATGATACTCTGGATCTTCGTTGTTTATGATACAGGGATATTTTTCTATGTTATTCATATTATTCTATTGTGAGGCAATGAACCGATCCAGGGATTGGCATGTCACATAGAAGCTAAGGTATTTTTAGAACCGTAGTGTTATAATAATGAGCATCTATGAAGCATCCTCAATAAAAAGCTATGCATATGGTAAATAAAAAGATTGCTGAGATGCTCATTGTCTGCTTGCCTTATCATTTTGGTTATGGGAAAGCTCCTGTACCATGTGCAAGGGGTACCCCGTTGGCGGTTCTCAATGATATGCATGTATTTACAATGACAAGAACTTTCAGGTGACCAAAGTTGAGTAGCATGCAGAGCGACCCTCGTACTCAAGGGACTTGGGATTTCTAGTTTATGGTCTGTCAAGCATATGATTCAGAGTGGACCTCACTTTCACCTTAACCACATGAAGATGCCTATGATAGGGGCAATGAGAGCTCAAAGCTAATGAGTACCTTCCTTTCAGCATTGGTAAGCCTTTCAAAACCATTTTCACAACTTTGTTGAGTCACCACTTATTCTATGAGCACCTTCTTGAGAGCATAGTTGTCATTCTTGTGTTTGTTCCAAAACTTGGTTAATTATGTCATGACTTTGATGCTTGTATCTCTGATATCTTTACTTCTAGTCTTCATGTGAACTTCAGAGGTGCCTTGGCATTTATATTGTGCTCTTCAAACAAAGGCTAGCGAGATACCACTCTATCATACCTTATTATGAGCATTGCGATTTTGCTTATGTTTATGTTTCATGCTACTTATTATTATTGAGTTGGTTTCTCTTCATAGCTTGCAATGACTATTGAGTAGAATTATTTGCATACTATTTATTATGAATTGTCTAAGCTTCTACTCCTGTGCTGAGAATATTTACATCATATGAAGCAAAGTGTTCGTGAAAGTTATTTTATCGCACTCAGTTTTCAACTGAATTGCTTGAGGACAAGCAATAAGCTAAGCTTGGGGGAGTTGATACGTCCAAAACGTATCTACTTTCTCGAACACTTTGCTATTGTTTCTCCTCTAAAATTGTGTGATTTGGACACAACTAACTTGGACTGACGCTGTTTTCAGCAGAATCACCTTGGTGTCTTGTTTTTGTGCAGAAAATGAACTATGAGGAAAAATTCCAGAAAATATTCCAAAAATTATATTTCACCAGAAGATCCACGGATCCAGAAGATGAGACGGAGAGGAGGCCTGGGGGACCCACACCCACCCCAGGTGCAGGACCACCACTGGCCGCGCCTGGAGGGTGTGAAGCCACCCCAGGCACCCCCTTGGCCTCCCTCTACGCCTATAAGTTGCCTTTCGACATAAAAACTGAGGGGGTTCGATAGTTTTCCAGAAAGAGTTCCGCTCCACCGCCGCCACCATAAACCAAGATTTGGATCCAGAAACTCCGTTCTGGCACCCTGCCGGGACGGGGAATTTGGAGAGGATCATCGCCATCGTCATCACCAACGCATCTCCATCAACCACCGATGTTTCCCTCATCCATGAGTGAGTAATCCCCCTCTATAGGCTTGGGGATGGTAGGGATTGGGTGAGTTCTATCATGTATTTGAATATAAATTGGTCCATACTCCAGGATTTTGTTCTGTAATTGAAAGGTACTACTACAAGACATTTGGTTTCTGCGTGCAACCTTGGCATGGGTCCACCTAACTACCTAAGCGTGGTACTTAATGTCGTACATGACTTTTTTTAGTTTAATCTCCCCTTCTCAAATCGTCACTCTTATGGCCTTTATACCTGCTTGTAGAATTTTAAGTCCCAGATTATGCCATACATGGTTGTTTCGTGAGACCGGTAGCCTGGTGAGTGTGTTTTGTTAAATGATCTTGGCCAGCCGCGCTTGAACTTCGTCGTTGGCCTCGTATACTTTGGAAAACATTAGCTGACAGGTGTTGCGATTGTAGCGTGACTGGAAGATCGACCTCGGCCAGTTTTTTTTTGTGTGTGTAGAGTGGTGAGAATAGTGCGTTCGGTTTTATAAGAAGGTTATGCACGTGTTTCGGTTGTGTATTTTACCTGTACACCCAAATTTCAAGTTTAAAAAACAAGTCTTGGAATCTTCTGACTTACTCCTAGCGTATGTCGTATGTGGATATCCGGTTTCGTACTACATAAGTTTGGTGGGGCATTTCTAAATTTATATTCAGATAAATCTTTTACTTGCTGGTTGGGGTGTGTCGACTTATTTGTGAGCAGCTTAGACGTGATATTATTTCCCCACTGTTAGAGTAAGACGATTTAATTCAGAAGAATCTATTAGGGCATAGTGCCTAGTATCTCTATTAGTGCTATTTGACTTTGTTGCAACTTGTTGTGCTTAAAGCTTGTCACTAGGGCCCGAGTGCCATGATCTCAGATCTGAACTTATTATTGAATCATTATGATAGTATTGTTTGTGATATTATCTGCAAGTTGTGTACACATATCATTGTCCGGATCCAAAGGCCCCAAAGTGACAATAATTGGGAAATCGGGGGGGGGGGTGGCTGTGGTGTGAGGATCACATGTGTTCACAAAGTGTTAATGCTTTGCTCCAGTGCTCTATTAAAAGGAGCACCTTAATTGCCAGTAGTTCCCCAGAGGCCCCGCTGCCATGGGCTGGCTGGACAGAAGATGTTGTGCAAGTTCTCATTGCGAGAACGTATGACTATATTTGGAGCACATGCCTAGGATTGTTTTGTACCTGGATGCTTGTTATTATTTATCTGCAATGCCCTAGATCTTTAAGTTACATGTGTAGACTCATCCATGCAACGTCCGTCCATCCATTCCTATACCTACCGCACTCAAATCCTACTGTTACCGTTACTATTACTATTGCTCCTGTTTCACTGTTACTGTTGTTGTTGCTCCTGCTTTACTGTTGCTACTACCAAATTGTTGCTACTGATAAACTTCTGTGAGCAAGAACTATTTCCAGGTGCAGCTGAACTAACAACTCAGTTGTTAAGGCTTGCAAGTATTCTTTGGCTCCCCTTGTGCCAAATCAATAAATTAGGTAATACTACCCGCAAAGACTGTTGCGATCCCCTATACTTGTGGGTCATCAGGGGGTGGCCACCCCGTGGCTCCCCTCCAGTCGCCCTTTGGTCTCTGTGTTCTCCTCGGTGAAATATTGACTTTGGCTTTTGTCCCGTCCAATTCCGAGAATATTTCCTTACTAGATTTTCTGAAACCAAAAACAACAAAAAACAGGCAACTAGCACCGTGGCATCTTGTTAATAGGTTAGTCCCAGAAAATGTATAAAAATACCTCAAAGTGTAGACAAAGCATAGAAAAGTGGATACTAAACAAGCATGGAACATCAAAAATTATAGATACGTTTACCATGTATCAAGCATCCCCAAGCTTAACTCGTACTCATCCTCGAGTAGGTAAGAGATAAAAATAATAATTTTTGAGGTGTGCTACACCATCACAATCAATATCAAACCATTTGAAAGCATTGAAAGTTGGGATCAAAGTACTCTAAACAAGAGCATGAAAGATGAGATTCTAACAATAAGACATAGTAACTATGCTGCAACATGAAAGGATACAAACAAAGATTCATGAATAAAATTGCATTGAGAAACGCTTGTTTGTTTCACATATAAAAAACATAGCATAGTGGCATTCAGCTTGTACCTCATGGAGTAGCAAAACATAAATGCATAGGACACCTTCAAAGTTCATAAGGGTGACTAGATACAAATAGTTCAAGAACAAGCAA
Source organism: Avena longiglumis (assembly GCA_030063025.1). Lineage (NCBI taxonomy): Eukaryota > Viridiplantae > Streptophyta > Magnoliopsida > Poales > Poaceae > Avena > Avena longiglumis. The sequence continues at coordinate 429,177,540 of CP125977.1, read as the reverse complement.
TATCAACAATATGAATCAACCAATAAGTTTTGGGACAACGCACATAGAACTAAGAATGACAACTATGATCTCTTAATTGGTGCCTAAGGATAGAAGGTGGAGACTCAATATAATGGTGGAAGAAAGTCCCTTCAAAGGCAAGCAGGGATTTCAAGTTTCATAAAGAGCTTCCAAAAAATTATGGTACTTGTTAGCTTTCAGCTCTCATTTCCCCTATCATAAGCATCTTGAAGTGATTAAGGTTAAAGTGAACAAAATATGGAGTATATACTTGACAAAGTATAAGTTGGCAATCTCATGTCCCTTGAGTACGAGGGCCTCTCCTCATGCTACTCAACTTTAGTTACCGGTAAGTTCTTGTCATAGTAAGTACATGTGTATCATGGAGAATCGCCAACGAGGTACCCCTTGCCCCATGATACAGGAGCTATCCCATATCAAAATGACAAGGCAAGCAGACAATGAGCATCTCAGCAATCTTCTTATTTACCATGGGAAAATGGTGCTTTTTTCTCTCTTTCCTCTTTTCTCATCTTTTTTTTTCTTTTTCTCAATCTCTTTTTTCTATATCTCTCTTTTTTTATAAGAAGAATGCTTCATATATTTCTCACTATGGTGATGCTGCAAGTTTCCACCATGATTAGACATGGCTTAGGCTAGCGGCCCAGGCGTTTCTCTAACACACATATATAACTCCATGGACTTACAAGCTCTCCTTTTATTTCACACAGAAGACATACGCAACAAAAGATCATGATATCGACTGGGTAACATGTACAAGTGCAATGTTGAAAGCGTTCCCCATGACAGCATGGTTCTGCTAATTCCCAACTTATAAGTGCAAGCATATACAACATAGATGACACAATGGTTCAAGTTTATTAGGGGCAAGAAAAATAAAGTGTTCCATCAACTTTGTGAGAGCTTTAATCACTAAGTTTTCACATAACAAGTTTAATTTGGAAGATAGATTAAACAAGAATATACTTGGAATAGTGTAACACACCATGTATAGGAATTTATAATGGACTCTTTGGAATAATTGGTTTCTTGGGAGTTGGATGCATGAGTAGAGCTTACTCAATATAATTGGAGGCTATAATAAGACTGGGAGCGACCAACTAAGAGAGCAATAATGGATATAATCATGCAGAGCGACAAAACATTACTCATCAAAGCATAAAGTGGTACCACAAGTCAAAAACTAAATGATCATAGAGGCTAAGGTGACCGGTTCATAGTCATAACATGGTATGAGCATGTGCCAAGTCAACCCAAACAAAGCATCAAAGGAGAATACCAAAATACCATGCCTTTGTATGCTTAAACAACGCATGATTCTATCAAGGCACATTAAGCAATCTCAATTGTTTGGAACAAGTCATGCTACAGAAATAATCACTAAGCATATGTTCAAAACAATATCTAGCATGACATGATAGAGTCTAAGTCATAGTCAAAGCAAGCTCCTTTTTGTACTACTAAAGAAAGAACTTCCTACTCCTTTCAAACACCAATCAACTTATTTGAAACAACACATCGAAAGCGGGGGTGCAAATACTTTATTCAGGAAAACTAAACAAACGAAAACCAAAAACGAAAACTAAGACGCTCCAAGAAAAACACAACTGTGCATGAAACAACTAAAACAAAGTGTCTAGAAAGATCTGAGATTTTTATTGATGAAGGAGATGCCTTGGGCATCCCCAAGCTTTGACGCTTGTAACTCTTGAATATTTATTGGGGTGACACGGGGTGGCATACCCAAATTTGAGCTTTTGTCCATTCTCTATCTCATTACATCATTCTTCCCTTACACCTGAAAAATTTCCTTCATACAAAACTTCACACAATCTTCATTAACAACATTAGTGCATTCAAAAGATAATAAACCTTTGGGGTTTAGTTTTAAAACATATTTTTTTATTAAACACACAAGCTACTGTAGCAATTCCTTCAAAAATCTCAATTTCCCAAGAGAACCCGAAAATAAATCAGTAAAGAGGCAGATGCAAATAATGGTAGAAATCTGTCAAAACAGACTAGCAGGTAGAAAACTATTTTTTCGAAGACCTTCTATTTCTCAAATCAAAATGTGTTGAACTAACGAAAGTTATATAACAACCTGGTGGATTTATACAGAAAATTACAGCTCAATCCTACTTACAGATATTTTTCACGAATTTTTATAGTGGAGCGTAAGAATCTGTTTCGGGACAGCAACTCTCCAAATCTTACTTCCCTCTCATTAGAGGTTATTCTTGGCACAAAAATCAAATAAAAAGGATAAGTAGAGGTTATTACAGAAGTAATAAATTCTAAGACTCAAGAAAACTATTGGGTTATCTCCCAAGAAGTACTTTTCTTTAACGCCTTTAAGTTAGGCTTGATAGTTTGAGAAGATGCTCTCATAAGAAATATGAATTGAAGTAAAAGAGAGCATCAAGAAGAAAATTCAAAACACATTTAAGTCTAACTCACATCCTATGCATAGGAACCTTGTATGCAAATAAATTCATAAAGAACCAAGTGACATGCATAGGAAAATAAAACAAGAGTAACTTCAAAACTTTCACCACATAGAGAGGTGTTTCAGTACCATGAAAACTTCTACAACCATATTTTACTCTCTCATAACAATTTTCAGTAGCCTCATGAAAAAACTCAACAATATAACTATCACCTAAAGCATGCTTTTCATGATCTATAAACACATAATTTTTATCAAGATCAAAAATAGTGGGATTAAAACCTTCAAACCCACTTTTAAAAATTTATAACAAGGTGACTGATCATTCAGTATAGTACCATCATATAGAGCTTTATCATAAACATTTTCTAAGCAAAACTCTTTAGTATCGTGCATTTCAAAGTTAGGCACAAATAAAGGATTATCATAGATAACAGGATCAGAATTATTATCACAAGTTTTACCCGTAGTAGATATATCAAGAGAATCCACAGGAACATAACATTCATCCTCCTTTAGTAAGCATGGGGGACAATCAAATAATGTAAGAGATAAATATTTACTCTTATTAGAAGGTAGGAATGGGTAGCTAATCCATTCTTCCTCCTTTTGTTCATCACTCTCCTCCTCTTTTTCATCTAATGAGTTTTCAGTTTCAGCAATTTCTTCTTCCATACGCTCCTTCAAGGCATTAGTCTCTTCCATTTGTGGAAAACATCTATTAATATTTCAAGAATAAAGCCACTTTCTTCCTTGTAATTATCAAAGCAAAATTTAAGTATATCATAAACCTCATATTCATAAGGTGAATAATCAGTATTTTCAAGCAAACTAGCAAGTTCAAATGCACCCTTACAAGCAATAAATTCTTCAATTTGTTCCACATCATAAAAGTCATAATTTCCTTTAACATAAGAAGATATGGTAACATTATCATTATACTCACATTGAAAACGGAGGTGTTTATACCTCCTACAGCAACAAGATTTATCAAAGCAATAAGTAACATTATAAGTAGAGCACACGTTTCTAGCAATGGTATTCAATTTATCAATTTGTTCCCATAAGTGTTTCCCTTTTTTGTGACAAGCGGTGTTCCTTATAATAATACTTTTGTTCTTCCATGAACCCACCTTGCCAATAAGAACTAGTTTCAAAGAAACCAACCATTGGTAGAAAGCATGACAAAGCAAGGCAATAACAGACCAAAAACTATAGTAGGAACTAATTTTTTGTGTATGTTTTTTATAAGAAAAAAAGCAAGCCAAACAAAACTAAATTTTTTGTAGTTTTTGATATAAAGAAGCAAGCCAAACAAAGCAAAATAAACCAAGAAAAACAAAAACAAAGTAAAGAGAAAGGTTGTGAAGAACCCACCTTGTGAAGCCGTCCTTAACTCCCCGGCAACGGCGCCAGAAAACATCTTGATGCGGCTCAGATCACTGTAGAGCTTCGTTGGGAAACCCCAAGAGAAAGGTATGATGAGCACATCAGTAAGTCTTCCCTCGGTAAGAAAGCAAAGTTATCAAACCAGTAAGAGGAAGGAAATGACTCCAAGGTGTTGCTAACAACTTGGAACCCGCACAACACAAACTCAAGACTTTGCCCCAACGAACATTGAGGTTGGTGATACGTCGGAAACGTATCTATAATTTTTGATTCTCCATGCTTGTTTAGTATCTATTTTGCTTTACTTGTCCACACTTTGAGGTGCTTTTTACATGTTTTCTGGTACTAAACTACTAACAAGTTGCAACAGTGCCAGATGCATGTTTTCTACTATTTTTTATTTCAGAAAAGTTAGTAAAGAAATATTCTCGGAATTGGACGGGACAAACGTCAAAGTCAATTACTTTCCGTGGGGACCAAGAAGTCCAGAGGAGAGCCGGAGGGGCCAGCCATGGGGGCCAGACCCACCCCAGTCGCGGGTGGGCCCAGCCTCGCGCCTGGCTAGGGTGGGCAGCCCCTGGCCGCCTCCTCGGTCTCCCCCTTCACCTATAATAAGCCCCCGATGCAGAAACCCTGAGTACCCGATCAAATATCGACTAAACCGTTTGTAGCCGCCGCCACCATCGTCCCTAGATCGGAGGGGATCTCAAGTTCTTCCTGGTACCCTGCCGGAGGGGAGATCATCCCGAAGGCCTTCTCTCCGGTATGATGCGTGAGTAGTTCCACCTTGGACTATGGGTCCATGTAGTAGCTAGATGGTTGTATCTCCTCCTTTGTTCTTTCATGTATAGATATTGTGAGCTCCGTTCATGATCAAGATCTAATCTATTTGTTATCATGCATGTTGTGTTTGCGGGGATCCGATGGATATTGAGATTATTATGTTGGTTTGATTAATGGTTTTGTCTTTATGATTCTATCATGTCTGTGTTTTTTGTGATATTTCATGCTCTCCGTTGTTAGTAGCTATCTTGGCCAAGTAGTTGCTAGTGACTCCAAGAGGGGGTATTTATGCTCGATAGTGGGTTCATGCCTCTAGTTTCCAAGGGAAGTGAGAGAAATCTCTTCGGTTGTAGATGTGCTGTTGCTAATAGGGAGAAAACAATGGTCTCTTGTTCATGGAACATGTGGACTGTTTACCTTACACACTTTGCTTAAAACAGTTGTCTATTGCTTGCAACTTAATACTAGAGGGGGTTCAGAAGATAACCTGAAGGTGGACTTCTAGTCATAGATGTAGTTGGATGGCGGTCTATGTATATTGTTGTATTGCCCAATCGAATCTCATAGGATCTTTCTGACTAGTAATTTCATTGTTATGCCTTCCTCAGTTCCTGTCAATTGCCCTGCTGTAATTTGTTTACCCTTCATGCCATGTTGTTTATCTAAGGATAGCACCTCTAGTGAACTATGGACCCCGGGTCCAATCTTTACCATTGATACATCTTCCACTATTACTTGTTTACTTGCTGCAAACCACCATTATTTTCCACACCATATGTTTAATCCTTTGTTACAGCAAACCGGCGAGCTTGACAACCTCATTGATTCGTTGGGGAAAAGTCTTGAGTTTGTATTGTGCAGGTCTCTGCATTGCTTGCAATACCTGTGTGACGTTTCCTTCCTCCTTCTGGTTCGATAACCTCAGTCTCTACTAAGGGAAGACTTGCTGCTTGATGCTTCACACCCTGCGCTTGGGGTTACCAACGAAGTGCTCCACATCAACATGCCGTCAAGTTTTCTGGCGCCGTTGCCGGGGAATAAAGGGACATCAAACTTCTTCCTTCCCATCAAGCATCAAGTTTTCTGGCGCCGTTGCCGAGGAGGCCAAGGACGTATTCACAAGGGGAGTCCTTCACTTCCTTTCTCTTTACTTTGTTTTTAGTTTGCTTTGTTTCTTTTCCTTGGTTTTGTTTGCCTCTTTTCAAAAAACACAAAAAATTAGTTCCTGCTCTAGCTGCTGCTGTTTTTGGCTTTCCCACCTTTGCCAAAATGAACTCTGTCGAGAACACCAAGTTGTGTGGCTTCACTAGCACCAACAACAATGATTTCCTTAGCACACCTATTGCTCCACCTGCTCCTGATGCTACCTTTTATGAAATTAAGCCTGCTTTGTTGAATCTTGTGATGAGAGAGCAATTTTCTGGTGCTGGTTCTGATGATCCTGCTACCCATCTTAATAGCTTTGTTGAACTTTGTGAGATGCAAAAGTATAAGGATGTAGATGGAGATATTATTAAGCTCAAGATTTTTTCCTTTCTCCTTGAGGGGTAAAGCTAAAGAATGGTTGATTTCTTTGCCTAAAAATAATATTGATTCTTGGACTAAGTGCAAAGATGCTTTTATTGGAAAGTACTATCCTCCTGCTAAGATTATTGCTATGAGAAGTGACATTATGAAATTTAAACAACTTGATAGTAAACATGTTTCTCCAGCTTGGGAAAGAATGAAATCTTTGGTTAAGAACTGCCCTACTCATGGACTCACTGCTTGGATGATTATCCAAACTTTTTATGCAGGTTTGAAATTCTCCTCAAGAAACCTGTTGGATTCAGCTGCTGGAGATACCTTTATGGGCCTCACTTTGGGTGCTGCAACAAGACTCCTTGATAATATGATGATTAACTACTCTAAATGTCATGTTGAAAGAGCTCCACATGGTAAGAAGGTAAATTCTGTTGAGGAAACTTCCTCTTTGAGTGAAAAGATTGATGTTATTATGGCTATGCTTGTTAATGGGAAAGCTCCTCTAGATCCTAATAGTGTTCCCTTAGCCTCTTTTGTTGCTCAAGAAGAGCAAATTGATGTGAACTTCATTAGAAACAACAATTTCAACAACAATGCCTATAAGAATAATTTTGGTAGCAACAGCATTTATAGGCCTTATCCTCCTAATAATGGCAATTCCTATGGAAGCTCTTACAATAATGCTAAAAGTGCCCCCTATAAACTTGAAGTCATGCTCAAGACATTATTAGTAAACAGACCACTTTCAATAAGGCAATAGAGGAGAAGCTTTTAACTGTTGAGAAAAATATATCCTCTTTGTCTGAAGATCAGTCCTCTTTGATTAATAAAATGGCTGCTAAACCTGAGACTATGGAAAACACCTTTGCTACATCTCATGCCATACAAGTTACTATTGATGAAAATGTTAGGATGTTAGCTCAACTTCATGCTAGGTGGGAAAGGGAAGCTGAAATTGATAGAAACAATAGTGTGTGCACTATCACCACTAAACCACAAGTAGTCCCTATTCCTTATCCTACTATGCCTAAGCCTATTGAGACAACTACTAGTGATGCTAAGTTTGACTTTGCTATTGATGGTTGCAATATTTTTGAATTGATTATGTTCTTGTAAAAGCTTGCTAGAAGTCCTGATGCTAGTGATATGCATGTTGCTTTCACTAAACATATTACAGATGCTCTTGTGAAAATTAAGGAAGAGAAGCTAAAACACAAAGCTTTTATTCCTAGGAAAGTAGAAGATAGTTGGGAACCCATTATTAATATGCAAGTGAATAACTTTAATCTCAAAGCTTCATGTGATCTTGGTTCTAGTGTCTCTATTATGCCTAGGAAGATTTATGAAATGCTTGATTTGCCACCTTTGGAAGATTGTTATTTGGATGTCCCACTAAATGATAATGCTAAAAAGAAACTCATGGGTAGTATTTATGATGTTCTCATTATGGTTAACAATGCTTATGTCCCTGCTGATTTCTATGTTTTGGATGTTGAATACAATGCTTCTTGTCCTATTACTTTGGGAAGACCTTTTCTCAGAACAGTTGGTGCCATCATTTATATGAAAGAGGGAACCATTAAATACCATTTTCCATTCAAGAAAGGTATTGAACACTTCCCAATGAGAAGATAGAAGTGCTCTTTGCTCCCCCTTTAAAAGCAAGATTTGATGTTAATGCTTCTTCATTTGAAAATACTTGATTCTTCTTGCTTCTTGTGCCTAACTTAAATGTGTTAAAGAAAAGTACTTGTTGGGAGATAACCCAAGAGTATCCTTGAGTCTTGGAAGTTATTACTTCAGTAATGACCTCTCATTATCCTTTTTGTTTGCTTTTTGTGCCAAGAATGACCTCTAATGAGAGGGAAGTAAGATTTGGGGAGTTGTTGTCCCAAAACAGATTTCTGGCCTCCACCAAAAAAATTTGTGACCAGGCTCTGTAACTCGGATTGAGCTCACAATTTACAAATAAATCCCCCCGTATGTTAGTTAACTTTCGTTAGTTCAATACTTGTTTATTTGAGCAAGAGAAGATGTTCGAAAAAATCAGTTTCTACCTGCTGGTCTGTTTTGACAGATTCCTGCCATTATTTGCATTTGCTTCTTATTGATTCCTTTTTGAGTTCTCTTTAGGTGAATTAAGCTTTTTGAAGGAGTTACTACATTAGATTTTGTTTTTAGTGAAAAGACTTGCTGTTACAAAGCTTTTCTAGTGGTCTAATATCTTTTGAATACACTAATATTGCTAATGAAGATTGTGTGAAGTTTTGTATGAAGGAAAAATTTCAGGTATAGAGAGAGAATGATCCAATGAGATGAAAAATGGACAAAAGCTAAAGCTTGGGGATGCCACCATGGTGTCAACCCAAAGAAATATCCAAGAGGTACAAGCTTCAAAGCTTGGGGATGCCCAAGGCATCCCCTTCTTCATCAATAAAAAGCTCAGGTCTGTCTAGACACTTCGTTTTATTGTTTCATGCATAGTTGTGTTGTTCTTGGAACGTCTTAGTTTTCATTTTCTTTTCTTAGTTTGTTTAGTTTTCTGAAGTAGTTTGGACCCCCATTATCGCTGTGTTGTTTTGCAAATAAGTTTGCTTGTTGTTGGAAAGGAGTAGTAAGTTCTTGCTTGAAGTGCAAGAGGAGCTTGCATTGACTGTGAATTAAACTTTAGCATGACATGCTAGGTGTTGTTTTGACCTTATGATTAGTAACTATTGCTGTAGCATGTCTTGTTCCAAACAATTGGGATTGCTTAGTGTGCCTTGAAGAAATTATGCGTTGTTTTAGCATGCAAAAGCATAGTATTGTGGTATTCTCCTTCGATGGTTTGCTTGGGTTGACTTGGCACATGCTCACACCATGTTATGACTATGAAAAGTCACCATTAGCCTCTATGATCATTTAGTACTTGACTTGTAGTACCACTCTTTGCTTTGATTAGTATGCTTTGTTGCACTGCATGATTATGTCCATTATTTCTCTCTTAATTGGTTGCTCCTAGTATTTTGATAGCCTCCACTTGCATGAGTAAGTTCTACTCATGCCTACAACTCACAAGAAACCAAGTTATTCCAAATTGTCCACTATAAACTCCTATGCATGGTGTGTTACAACATTCCAAGTATATTCTTGTTTTCAACTATCTTCCAATTAAAAACTATATTGTTATGTGAAAACTTAGTGATTAAAGCCCTCACGAACTTGATGGCACACTTTATTCTTTGCCCCTAATAAACTTGAACCATTGTGACAACTTTTTTGTATATGCTTGCACTTATAAGTTGGAATTAGCAGAACCATGTTGTCACGGGGAACGTTTTCAACATTGCACTTGTACTTTGTACTCAGTTGATATCATGTTCTTTTGTCTATGGATGTCAACGGTGTGAAATAAAGAGGGAACTTGTAAGTCCATGGAGTTTGTATTCTGTGTTAGAGAAACGCCTGGGCCGCTAGCCTAAGCCTTGCCTAATCATGGTGGAAACTTGTAGCATCACCATAATGAGCTATCTATGAACCATCCTCAATAAAAATCTATGCATATGGTAAATAAAAAGATTGCTGAGATGCTCATTGTCTGCTTGCCTTGTCATTTTGGTTATGGGAAAGCTCCTGTACCATGTGCAAGGGGTACCCCATTGACAGTTCTCAATGATATGCAAATACTTATAGTGACAAGAACTTACCTGGACCCAAAGTTTAGTATGCATGAGGTGTGGCCCTCGTATTCAAGGGACTTGAGATTGCCAACTTATACTTCGTCAAGCATATACTCCAGCTTTGCCACTTTAACCTTAACCACTTCAAGATGGTTATGATAGGGGCAATGAGGGCTGAAAGCTAACAAGTACCATAATTTTTGGAATCTCTTTTTGAAACTTGTAATCCCCGCTTACTTTACAAAAAGGCCTTTCTTCCACCACTATTGAGTCTCCACATTCTACCTTTAAGCACCATTAAGAGAGCATAGTTGTCATTCTGTGTGCAGTGTTCCAAAGCTTATTCATTGATGCATATTGTGTTATTACTTGCTCTTGTTCTACTTGTTTCTAGTCACCCTTGTGAACTTTGCAGGTGTCCTATGCATCTAATTGCTACTATATGAGGGACAAGCTGATTGCCACTATGCTATGTTTTCTGCATGTGAAACAAACAAAAAAATTTCAATGCATGTTATTCATGATCTTTGTTTATTGTCATGTTGCATGCATAGTTACTATGTCCTATTGTTAGAACTCCATCTTTCATGCACATGTTTAGAGTTCTTTGATCCCAGCTTCCAATGCTTGCAAATGGTTGGATCTTTATTGTGAGGGTGCATGTCACCTCAAAAATTATTCTGTTTATCACTTACCTACTCGAGGATGAGCAGGAGATAAGCTTGGGGATGTTGATACGTCGGAAACGTATCTATAATTTTTGATGCTCCATGATTGTTTAGTATATACGTTGCTTTACTTGTCCACACTTTGAGGTGCTTTTTACATGTTTCCTGGTACTAACCTACTAACAAGTTGCAACAGTGCCAGATGCCTATTTTCTGCTGTTTTTGGTTTCAGAAAAGTTAGTAAAGAAATATTCTCGGAATTGTACGGGACAAACGTCAAATTCAATTACTTTCCGTGGGGAACAAGAAGTCCAGAGGAGAGCCGGAGGGGCCAGCCAGGGGGGCCAGGCCCACCCCAGGCGCGGGTGGGCCCAGCCCCGCGCCTGGCTAGGGTGTGCAGCCCCTGGCCGCCTCCTCGGTCTCCCCCTTCACCTATAATAAGCCCCCGATGCAGAAACCCTAAGTACCCGATCAAATATCCACAAAACCGTCTGTAGCCGCCGCCACCATCGTCCCTAGACCGGAGGGGATCTCAAGTTCTTCCCGGTACCCTGCCGGAGGGGAGATCATCCCGGAGGCCTTCTCTCCGGTATGATGCGTGAGTAGTTCCACCTTGGACTATGGGTCCATGTAGTAGCTAGATGGTTGTATCTCCTACTTTGTGATTTCATGTATAGATCTTGTGAGCTCCGTTCATGATCAAGATCTAATCTATTTGTAATCATGCATGTTGTGTTTGCGGGTATCCGATTGATATTGAGATTATTATGTTGGTTTGATTAATGGTTTTGTCTTTATGATTCTATCATGTCTGTGTTGTTTGTGATCTTGCATGCTCTCCGTTGTTAGTAGCTATCTTGGCCAAGTAGTTGCTAGTGACTCCAAGAGGGGGTATTTATGCTCGATAGTGGGTTCATGCCTCTAGTTTCAAGGAAGTGACAAAATATCTTGATTTGTAGATGTGTTGTTGCCACTAGGGAGAAAACAATGGTCTCTTGTTCATGGAACATATGGATCATTTACCTTACACACTTTGCTTAAAGCGGTTGTCATTGCTTACAACTTATCGGAGGGTTCGGATGATAACCTGAAGGTGGACTTCTAGTCATAGATGCAGTTGGATGGCGGTCTATGTATATTGTTGTATTGCCCAATCGAATCTCATAGGATCTTTTTGACTAGTAATTGCATTGTTATGCCTTGCTCAGTTCCTGTCAATTGCCCAGCTGTAATTTGTTTACCCTTCATGCCATGTTGTTTATCTCAGGAGAGCACCTATAGTGAACTATGGACCACGGTCCAATCTTTACCATTGATACATATTCCACTGTTACTTGTTTACTTGTTGCAAACCACCAATACCTTCCACACCATATGTTTAATCCTTTGTTATAGCAAACCGGTGAGCTTGACAACCTCATTGATTCGTTGGGGAAAAGTATTGAGTTTGTGTTGTGCAGGTCTCCGCGTTGGTTGCAACACCTTGTGACGTTTCCTTCCTCCTTCTGGTTCGATAACCTCGGTCTCTACTGAGGGAAGACTTGTTGCTTGCTGCTTCACACCCTGCGCTTGGGGTTACCAACAAAGTGCTCCATCAAGTTTTCTGGCGCCATTGCCGGGGAATAAAGGGACATCAAACTTCTTACTCCCCGTCAAGCATCAGTTGTCAATATCACCGGTTTGCTGAAAACAAAGGATTAAACGTATGGTGTGGAGGGTAATGGTAGCTTGCAGAAAGTAAACAGTAACAATGGAGGATGTATCAATGGTAAAGATTGGACAGGGGTCCACAGCTCACTAGAGGTGTTCTCCTTAAGATAAACAACATAACATGCTGGGTAAACAAATTACAACGGGGCAATTGACATGACAGAGCAAGGCATAACAATGCAATACTAGACATTCATGATCCTACGAGATTTGATTGGGCATTACAACATATACATAGACCGCCATCCAAATGCATCTATGACTAGTAATCCACCTTCGGGTTATCATCCGAACCCCCTCCAGTATTAAGTTGCAAGCAACAGATAACTGCTTTAAGCAATGTGTGTAAAGTAAACAATACACTTGTTCCATGAACAAGAGATTGTTGTTTTCTCCCTAGTAGAAACAACACATCTATAGCCTTAGAGATTTTTGTCACTTCCCCAGATTCAATAGAGGCATGAACCCACTATCGAGCATAAATACTCCCTCTTGGAGTCACTAGAATCTACTTGGCCAAGATGCTACTAGAAATGGAAAGCATGCAAGATCTCAAACAACACAAACATGATAGAATCAACAATCATAAAGACAAGATAGAATCATTAATCAATCTGACATAGTAATCTCAATATCCATCGGATCCCCGCAAACACAACATGCATGATTACAAATAGATGATCTTGATCATGAACGGAGCTCACAAGATCTAGACATGATAGCACAAAAGAGGAGAAACAACCATCTAGATACTGTATGGACCCATAGTCCAAGGTGGAACTACTCACGCATCATACTGGAGGCTGGCATGGTGATGAAGAAGGACTCCAGGATGATCTCTCCCCTCCGGCAGGGTGCCGGTAAGAGCTTCAGATCCCCTGATCTAGGGACGATGGTGGTGGTGGCTACAGACTGTTTCGTGGAGATCTGATCGGGTACTTAGGGTTTTGGCATCGAGGGGATTATATAGGCGAAGAGGCGAGGTAGGAGGGCAGCCAGGGGGCCCACACCCTGCCCAGGCGTGGCCTAGGGTGGGCCCACGCGTGGGGGGGTGGCCACTCGTGGCTCCCCTCCGGTCTCCCTTTGGTCTTTGTGTTCTCCTCAGTGAAATATTGACTTTGGCATTTGTCCCGTCCAATTCCGAGAATATTTCCTTACTAGATTTTCTGAAACCAAAAACAACAAAAAACAGGCAACTAGCACTGTGGCATGTTGTTAATAGGTTAGTCCTAGAAAATGTATAAAAATACCTCAAAGTGTAGACAAAGAATAGCAAAGTGGATACTAAACAAGCATGGAACATCAAAAATTATAGATACGTTTACTAAAGTGTAGACAAAGCATAGCAAAGTGTCTTGAATCATCATTGTTGGGTCATAATTATTGACCTAGCAATTGTTAATCTTTATCCCTTGACCTATGATATTGACCTTCCAAAGTCCAAAAGTAAATTACTGAGGAAAAGTAACTACTTATGGTAGAGTGTGCCATCATCATTGGGATGAGATCCTTAGTGGAGATCAAACCATTGATGTTAGAGGGGTTAACTCGTTCATGAGTTAACTAAATGAAGCATCTAAACGTAAGAATTAAGCTAGTAATTAAGAAGTTACAAGAAATCTAGTAATAATAGAGTATAAAAGAATAATCTTGTTAAGTCAAGAAGGTACATATATAAGATAAGCTTCATTAGAAAGATAAACTCTATAAAGAGACCAGGTTTAGTACAATCCTACTACTTAGTTGGGGATAGATCTTGACCAGACAATTAGAAGTCTAAGTTTAGTGTACTTAATGGATAGTGGTCATTATTCTCAATTCACTTGAGGATAATTGAATAGGTGTTGAAGAGTTGATATTAGTATTCCAAGCCAGGATAAACCTTAGTTAGTTAAGTCCTCTATCTTGATCATGAGGAATCATGCTAGTGTAGGATGAAGTATAGAACTTGAGTTGCTCTGTAAGAACTCTTTGTACAGTGGTTCCTTATATTTATTGAAAATAACACCATAGGGGCTTCCCCTACAGTAAAGGTGTCAAAAAAAGTATAGAACCTGAGTTGAAGGGAGTAGTTGGAGAAATGGTAATGTTAACCAAGATAACACAGAAAAATCTTATATTATGCGAGTAGTACCATACCTCTTCTAGAGGATCTGTATCACATGTGATACAGTAAGGAGTGTAGCCTTGCAAGCATTGGTAGTAGATGAAAGAAGAATGTTAAGGGTGTTGATTAAGGAAGTTAGAAGTAACTACATTGATGGTTTCATCAAGGGTAGCTAGAAATGAAAGTTATATGCTAGAGGAAATATAGAGAATGAGTAGTGAAGAAGTAACATGACCATGCCATCATATGATGATGGATATGGTAAAGTCAGATGATTGGTTTATTCAAGATGTGTTTTTTGTGAATAAGATGAGAGATTTATACAGAGTATATCTAGTAAAGGAACTCCTTAACTAAGGTTCAAGCTTAATGAAGTATTAAATATAGGGATCCTTGAGATATCTTTAACCAAGAAAATATCAAGTCATGACAAGTCCCATGCCTATTTATTCTTCTAAACCCTAAAGCCAAGTTACTAGAAAATTATCAAGAACACATTATGTTATAAAGGCTAACTTGCTATGCTACTCTTGTTTTGGATATAATCCATAACTATAAGTTAAGGTTCTTAAACCCTACTCTCTAGCAAGATCAAAGAAGGATTATGAGTGTAAGAAATCATCTAGGAATCATAAAAAATACATGAAAATAGAAACCTTGGAGAATAAAAATTATTGTATGGAACGTGAGTCATATTTATCACCTAAGTAATATTTACTACAAATCATTACATGATAAATTTATATCAAGAGTTTTAACCACACATAAAATGGTGAAGAGCCACTATAGTAAATGCTAAGTTTGATTCACACCATATTATTAAGTGAGCTTATTTTTATAAACAATTGAATGAGAGGTATATAAATATTTATCATATTTCATGTTTAAATTATCTTTGGTACTAAAACCATTCTTTATTTTAAAACAGACACAAGAATAGTTCTATGGTGATGTTAAACACTAAAATTTAGTGGTTATGGAATAAATATGACCACAATTCTTAAACCACAAAATTTAAAGAATTATAAATGAATATTAACTACTATTTGGTGCTCCTCAAAAACACTTATAAACATTACTAATCACTTTACATTTATAAAATTCCACTTATTACTAAGTAGAGAAAATTCTACTTCCAAATATCATTTAAGTAATAAGAAAAATCCTAAAAAACCCTAATAATTATTTACTATACATAATAAATGAACCCTCATATAAGTATAAAATATGAAAATAACAAAGAATATAAGATTTAAATAGTTATAGTCAAATCCTGCAATATTTTTCATGTCTCACAAATTTTTTGGACAGTTTAAACCTTGAGAAAATCATATATGAATAATATTTACTAAATCAGAAAATAGAAAAGAAAAACTTAAAAAGGAAAAGGCTAAAATAAAAATAAAAATGAAGCAGCACTGGCCCATGGCCCAGAGCGTTCCTGAGCTACCCGTCGCCCGCGTGCAGCCCCAACAGCCTCTCGCTCACTCTGCCACAACCCAGTTCTGACCCATCCAAACTTATCGTTTTGTCGTGCCTACCGTCGTTGTCCACCTTGCGACACTCCTAAAGAAGCTGCATGGCGTGCGCGCTATCGCCCGCTGGCGATAAGATCCATGCTGCTATCATCTTGGTAGGATAATAAGGACACGACGACACCCGCGTTCATCCTCATCCATTTCCCCTCTCTCTATCTCTTGCTCTGTAGCGCTCACGCACATAGGTTGTTGAATAACCTAGCCAAAGAAGCCTTCGGCGCCACCGCACCTCAGCTTCCCTTGTTGTTCTGAGGCCACCATCGTGACCGCCTTTCTCTCCAAGGTCGTTTGCCCCTACTCCCTCAAGACAGGGTGGTCTATATCGCCCTAATCGCCACCTCCATCTCCGACGAGCTCCACCACCATCATCACTGATTTCGACCACATCCTGCCTCGTCGTCACATCCCGCGTACTCACGTTAAGCTTCTGATTCTTCGAGAACCCTCCACTTGCTTCCTCTCACTCTCTACCATGCCCGCGTCATAGCTCAATGTCCTCTTTCGCCGTACATAGTCGCAGGTGACGTTCCGATGACCCATAGGAGGCGGCGCGACCACTATATTGCTCCTTGTGCTTGTGTCGTTCTAACAAGACCAACCGCGCATCCTCGTTTTCCCCATAGCACCATAGTTGTTCTCACTGGAGTCGTCCCTACCATCGAGCCAATGTGGCATCTAACGTGGCCACGGGCCCAGACGTCAGTCCCATGGCTAGAACCTATGCTAGTACAATAAAGACCGCACCTCCTGCTGACGTCAGCATGACACATTAATTCCTTTTAAATTCTTTTATAAATTCTAGGAAATAAGAAATCTTGTAAAATTCATATATTTTGTTTTACAATTCATAAAAATATGTATTACATATCAAAATCTTTAGAAAAATAAGATATATAATTTAAATCTATTATTATAATTTATTATACCACTTTCATAAAATAGTTTATTAATTAGAAAATATTCAATTAAGTAAAAAATCTGAAAAAGGAATATCTTATTCATTTTAAATCAGAAAAATACAAATATATCAAAATTCTTAGAAACATAAAATCTACAACTTAAAACCACAAAAAATTATTATTATGCCACTTAACCAATTATTTATTAATTATTAAGTATTTCAGAAAGTAATAAAGCTTATAAAATCATATCTTATTATTTTAAAATCATAAAAAATACATATAATATATAAAAATGATCACAAAAGTAATATCTACATGTTAAAATATAATATTACACTTTTTAAGTAAATACAAATTTAATACTCTAATAAATTGAATTTAAACTTATTTCCTTAATTGGTAATTCATAAAAGGATATATAAAATTGCTAATAGTTCTAATATTTTCCAATTAAGGTCTAATAATAATATTAGTCTTATGTATTGATAGTATGAAGTCATAATAGTCCAAAACATCTTGAATACAATTTTTGTTAAATTACCATTCACAAATAAGTGTATATCATTTCCCAAAAGGATTTTATCAAATATAAAATCCTCAAGAATAATATTTTTGACTTATTAAAACCTTTTACCATTATTTCACTCACAAGTTTTAAATATATAAAAAATCCAAAGATAATTCATAAGTAGTTAAGTAATGTTGTTTCCATATTTATAAATTATATTCACTCATTTTTTAGGAGATAAATGATTCCATTCAATTATAATGTTAAGAAAACACTACTCAAATCAAAGTATTACCACTCTTAATTAACCTTTAGGAAGCATTATGAAGTGAACAAATTATAATACCAAGTTTTAAGTATAAGTAATCCACTTAACTTAATCAAGGCCATGTTTATTTCATACCAACTTGAGTTAAAAGAAAACCCTAGGAGTACATATTCATCAAGTTAAATGCTTTTACTTTGTAAAGTACGATTTTATTCAAAAGTTATTCTTTTAAGATACCTTAAAAATAATTCTTAAGCAATTCTACAAAGGATCAATAGAATAACAAATCTTTAAATAAGAAGTCTCTTGAATGTCATTCAACACTTGGGTGTTATATTATTACATGTTAATTTATTATGATTACATGTTGTTTCACACACTCTCACAAGCCTTAATAAGAAGAACAAGTGTGAAACAAATCTAAAAGGGTAACACATTCTAAAGAAACCATTCTGTTTCCAAACCCTAGATCATCGATGTTTATTCCAGGGATTTGAGTTTACAAAAGTGTATTACATTACTTATGCATAATGTCATCTTGCTTCTTTAAACATTTGTCCTTACTGGACCAATGATGTTGTTTTCAGATATTGGATCTTCTATTATCTCGAAGTCCGTGAGTGCATAACATTGTAATCACAAAAGGCAAGTTTACACTTGCTCATGTCCTTTGGTTATTTTCTATCAAGTATTTAAAAATCCAATGTTGTCATCACCTGCATTTCAAAAAGGTCAAAAAAACTCATTTTTTCATAATTATATGATTATGGGTTATATATTTACCAAATGATAATGAACTACTATGAAAGCTCTAGTGGTAATGGAACATAATAACTAGGACTTAAACAACCAATGTCACCAGTGATTTTTGCACCATATAATACGCGTTAACCATGAGATTTGGAATGGTACGGAGAAGTCAGCTGGATCTTCTTCCTTTCGCATGTCGATGGATGACCATATCATGACGCTAGGATTCCTTTCTAGGACCTAGTACATGGGTGGGACCTCTCAGTGCCCCACGATCTTGGTATCTAGATTATCTGTGAGGGTCTGTCAGAGGTAGGTATACCACTTTGTTGGGGGGATACCAGGGACATGATCTGCTCACTAGAGTCCTCAAGGGGTTACCAGGGTTATATCTTCCTATATGGGGGTTAACAGAGGTATTTCTGCTTGGGGAGTCGTGTTGGCATGTGGGGTCGCGGAGAAGGGTAGTGATCGGCTTGGGTCCCCTTATACCGGGACCCATACCAAGGAAGTATGGACAAGATCGCTACTTGGTTGTGCAACATGGATAAGAATATCTCATGGGTAAAGTAACACACCTCTACAGAGTGTACAAAACTATGACATGTTACTCCCTGTTCCAGGAAGGAGCTACGAACGCGGCAGGAAATGAGCTCCGTGAAGTTCTGGTAAACCTGTGAAGGCTGACGGACATAGCTTTTCAGAATAAAAACAACCTTTGAAGAAATGCTTACGAAAACCTGCATAGCCTACGACCTATGGTCCATGGCTGTAGATAGTGCATAAAACACTCCTTTTAATGAACCAACTAAGTACGCTCGTACTCAACCATACCTTCTTACCCTTGCTAGATTCTAAAGCCATGAAGACATCGTCAACACAAACTTATACTCAAAGTAATAGTCACAAAATCTCAAGTTCTTCAATGAAGTCAATGGAGTTAACATATACATCAACTTACGTGAAGACGAAGTTCCTGATTAGATAGGAATATCATCTCTATCCAAAGAACCTACTTCTGTAGAGCATTGCAATATCAATAATTGCAATCCAGTTAGTTTAGATACTAGTCTATTAGTATGATAATTATGAGTTGTTATTCTGGTTCTTCTTTGTAAGAAGTTATTTTCTCTCTTTATAACCTAGAGTGTTCTCTGGATCTTTTGTAAAGAGTCCAGTTGTAATCTATAGTCATGTCTTCGACCTGCTATGTTTCTGTTATACCACTCCGAGGGAAGTAATACTAGTGGAACGGTGTTTCATTGGTGTTACATTACGACTATAGTGTACTACATCATGTGGTGGTATGCTGGGTCACCGCAGTGGAAATGATTCCCAGCTTTATAGTTAGGAATATGATGAATTGCTTTGTCTTATTCATTATGGATGATTATCTTGTTTGGTATTGTAAGATCTCACCCTTTAAGGTAAAGATCCCTGTGATTGCAGTGCTAGTCCCTGCATCGAAATGCTAGCACCCACAGTTTAAGATGAAGTACACAGAAGGTCATTATTACATAGAAATTCTAGGAGTACAACAGTTCTTATAACTCACTAGCCCAAGGCTAACATATAAAGAGTTGTCAATACATAGCATATAAATAAAGTCTTCATCTTCATGTGACACATGCAAACATGTTGAGTGTAGACTCATAACCCTACTCACCATCAGAGTAACCTACAAGATAATAAGTTACAACCACAAGTGCTCAATACAGTTGGAATTGTATTGGCAAGTGATACCATAGTTATAAAGTAGAGACTAACATCTACATGAATTTGGCTAAGTGTGGATCAGGCTGGCTTTGCACAAAATAAGTTTTATCCTACTAGTTTGAAAATACTAAGTTTTGTCTTTTTAAAACACCAAGGAACCATCAATAGACATTGGTGAACCTCTACCATTGTTCACCCACAAATTGTAACTTAGATAAATTGGGATGAGGAGATTCTTGATCATTTCAATGCCTTTGATGCTCAAAATTGTCCATAACCGGGGACACAGCTAAGTACTTAGGTTTTACCCTCTCGAGAGGTGGTGCACTATCCCCACAATACTCGACATGCATCGAGACGAGACTTTTTAGAAGCAATCCCACAGACCACCATGGAAACGTTCCATCCTATCAACTCTACCACCATCTGTCCATCTGGCTGAGTTCTTGCAACTTAGTTGGTTAAGGCAGAGCCCATATGCCATGTGGTTGCACTAGAAGCTCTCAACACAAAACATCTCAAATCTCTTTGTTCCTGGATGGCCATCCACAAGTGTGATACACAGGGTAAACCATAGAAATGGGCCCTGTGTAACCACTCAACACAAACCATACAAGTCCCATTCCACCCAGGTGTTTCATTAACAAGTTGTTTTCTTAGTCAAAAACACATAGGCATAATCTTTCCATAATATCACAACATGAATTTTCCACCCACTAATTCTAATAGCATGTCTAATAATTCTAGTATACAATGGCTCCTAACTTAGGAAAAATACTACCAATATACAATCTATAGGATCTACCATAGCATAGCAGTATATTTGAAAACTACCATCCAAGTCCTACCAAAATAGTACTAATGCAATCGGTAAAAATATTAGGACATAAGATGAAATATCACTTGCCTTGATAGCTAGGAGAATAGGTACAATCCTCACAATCACACACTTCACAATCCACAAAATCTACGCAACAAAATATAAACAATTCAATATATCACTCAAAAATAACATGAATGCATGCAAAATGCAATGTGATGATTTGCCACACTATTAACCAAACTCTACAGTTCTTAAGACAAGGTAAACATTTTAAAGTCTAAATAATAAAAAAACCACCTAAAAATAATAATCCAAAACATTTTTATAGTCAAAATATCCCTATAATTGTCTCTGCATAAAACTCTAATTTTTCAAAAGCAAATTACCAAAGTAAGGCCATAGATGCTAAGTTCACATTTTTCATAATCCATAGACACCTAATTTGTATTTTTCTGAAATATAGATCGAAAGTCACGAATTTTACAAGTTAAATCATCTAATAGATCAAATATGGATTTTAAATCGAAAACCCTGACACACGACGCTTACAGATTGTCTGGTACCGATTCGCACGGATCACACGCGCGTGCCATTAGATCTTAGTTGCATCCTACAGATCAGATCTAATCATACCTCTTTGCTTCTGGCTTCTAATCTGGACCGCTGGATCTAGATCCAGCAGATCAAACTGATCTAACCAAAACCTAGCGGCTCTAACGGCGAGCATGGTGGCGGTGCGTCTGGCAGCGGCGTTCCAACGAGGCCAGGGGGTAGAGGGGGTGGTTCAGGGGTGTTACGAAGTCGCGATAATGAGGTGGATGACGTGGTGGTCGTGGACGAGGGCAAGGTGCACAGACACAGCGACAATTCCTTGTCGGAGTTGAGTTGGGCTTCGGGCGCTTGTAGACATCGACGGAGGTGAGGCTCTAGTGCGAAATAAAACAAATGGAGGGTGTCAGGAGGTGCACAAGCAGATGGCGATCATGACCGCATGATTCAGAGGGCAATGCGCGCACAGGACTCACCGGAATTCGTTGACAAAGCTCGCCGGAGCAGAAGTGGTGCGAGGAGGAATGCGGGGAGCCTAACGGCGCTCAGAGGCTATCAATCGCGAATTGATTCTGATTAAAAGGAGAAAACGGCATAGGCGGAGCAGGTCGGCGCGTGGTGTTTTGGGACGAAGGGGGTGACGTGGAGGTGGGGTCTACCTGTCAGCGAGCGGGTGCGGCGCGTGCGCGGTGAGAAACAGAGGGGAGAGGGGAAAATCCCAGGTGGGCTAGGTGGGCTGTTTACTGGGCCACGTCAGTTGGGCAGGTAAGTTCCTTTTTTTTCTCAAGTCTTTTTCTTTTTCTGTTTTGATTCTCCAAATGAGATTTGAATGACGAAATCAACTCTAAATCATTTCAAATTTTCACCACTTTTTTGTGGAATAATCCTAATATGAAAAGTGTTTTAAACACACAAACCACTTATGGGGTCAAAGAATAAAAATAAAAACACATGCCCCATACATGCAAAATAAGAGGGGTTTGAATTAGGGTTTTTCTAGTGTTTAAATTTTGAAAATCTTTGTGTAATGCACACATGCCATGATAATATGAATGCAATGAGAATGTTTTGGATTTGATGATTTTTGGGATGTTACAAATCTAATAAATCCCGCTCTCGAGATTCGGATTGGCTAGCAAATAGGTGAGGGTGATCTTTCCGAAGTTCATCTTCCCTTTCACAAGTTGCTTCTTCCTCGGTATGATGATTCCACTGTACTTTGTAGAACTTGATGGTCTTAGTATGAGTGACTCTTTCTGCTATCTCGAGAATCTTGATAGGTTTATTTTCATAAGTGAGATCATTCTCTAGCTGAACTTCTTCTAGTGGTATAGTTCCTTTTAACGAACTTTCTTCCATCTTCCATCTCTGGATGACACTTTTTCAACTGGCTTACATGAAACACATTTTGAACTGCTGACTGAGATTCTGGTAGTTCTAGATCATAGGCCACCTCTCCTTTACGGCCCAAAATCTTGAATGGTCCTACATAACGAGGTGCCAATTTCCCTTTTACTCCAAATATCTTCACACCACAAAGTGGTGAGACTCTAAGATAAGCCCTATCACCTACCTCATAAGTGACCTCTCTATGTTTTGTCTCTGCATAACTCTTTTGTCGAGATTGGGCTATCTTCAATATGTCCTTTACCATTCTGACTTTCTCTTCGGCTTCCTTGATCAGATCTGTTCCAAATAAATTTCTCTCTCCTACTCCATTCCATAATAATGGTGTAGTACACTTCCTTCCATAAAGGAATTCAAACGGAGCCATCTCTATGCTCGATTGGTAGCTATTGTTGTAGGAAAATTCTGCATATGGCATACTTCCATCCCAACTAGATCCATAGTCTAGCGCACAAGTTCTCAACATATATTCCAAAATCTGATTGGTCCTTTCTGTCTGTCCATCAGTCTGAGGATGAAATGCTGTACTGAACTCTAGTCTTGTTCCCAATGACTCATGCAGTTGTTTCCAAAAATGAAAGGTGAACTAATTCCCTCTATCTGACACAATACTCTTAGGTACTCCATGCCGACACACAATCCTGTTCATATAGATCTTGGCGAATTTAGCACTTGTATAGATGGTCTTTACAGGTATGAACTGAGCCACTTTTTGTTAACCGATCCACAATAATCCATATAGAATCGTATCTGGATCTAGTCCTTGGCAATCCTGTGATAAAATCCATACCAATTTTATCCCACTTCCAATCCGGTATTGACAGTGGTTGTAATAACCCTGCCAGTTTCTGATGTTCCGCCTTTACTCTACTACACACGTCACACAAAGCAATGTGCTCTGCGATATCTTTATTTAGATTGTTCCACCAAAATCTTTCCTTCACATCCATGTACATCTTGGTGTTTCCCAGATGAATAGAATATGGTGAATTATGTGCTTCCTGTAGGATTAATTTCCTTAGTTCAGGATCTTGTGGAATGAAGATACGCTTTCCATGCCATAAGGTTCCTTGTTCATCTTCATGGAATCCCTTTGCCTTTCCTTTACCTATTTTACTCTTAATCTCTTCTATTTCCTTGTCCAACTTTTGATCTTCTTTGATTTTATCCATTAGGGTTGGTTGTACTTCCAAAGACATAAGATATCCTTTAGGCACTACCTCCAATCTTAGATCCTTAAATTGATCACTCAAATCATCTGGAAATTCTCCTTTGGTGAGTCCATTCACATAAACCTTGCGGCTCAATGCATCGGCAATGACATTTGCTTTCTCGGGATGGTATTGCAAACTTAAGTCCTAATCCTTGATAAGTTCTAGCAATCTTCTTTGTCTCACGTTGAGTTCTTTCTAGGTGAAAATGTATTTCAGACTCTTGTGATTGGTGAACACTTCACAACGCTTTCCCAACAGATAGTGTCTCCATGTTTTGAGTGCATGGACAATAGAGGCCAACTCTAAGTCATGTGTAGGATAGTTTACTTCATGAGTCTTGATTTGTCTCGAGGCATAATCCACCACTTTTCCTTCCGGCATTAACACACCACCTAGTCCTTGGTGAGATGCATCATAATATACTTGAAAATCTTTCTCTAGATTAGGCAAGCATAATACTAGTGCTGACACTAATATTTTCTTCAACTCTTGAAAACCGGTTTCACATGTTTCAGTCCATTCAAACTTCTTTTCTTTCTTTAGTAACTCCGTCATCGGCTTAGCTACTTTCGATAATTCTCGATGAACCTTCTATAGTATCCTACCAAGCCTAGGAAACTACGAACTTCTTTAACTCTTTTGGGAGATTCCCACTCTGTTACAGCTGATACCTTTGCAGGATCTACAACTATACCATTCCCAGACACAATATGTCCAAGAAATCCAACTTCATTCAACCAAAACTCACACTTACTAAACTTGGCATACAACTTGTGCTCCCTGAGTTCCTCAAGAATCAAACGCAAATGTTCTTCGTGATATTCATTGATTTTGGAATATATCAATATGTCATCGATGAATACCACAACAAACTTATCAAGAAACTCCATGAACACCTTGTTCATCATGTTCATGAAATAAGATGGTGCATTAGTTAGTACAAATGGCATCACTGTATACTCAGACAATCCATATATCGTGGTAAAAGCAGTATTTGCTATATCTTGTTCTCTAATCTTTAGCTGGAAGTAACCCATTCGAAGATCAATTTTTCAGAACACACGAGCTCCTTCTAGCTGATCAAAGAGATCATTGATTCTGGGTAGGGGATACTTGTTCTTTATGGTCACTTTGTTAAGTGATGGATAATCTATGCATAGCCTCTGACTTCTTTCTTTCTTCTCGACAAACAAAAAGGGTGCACCCCAAGATGAAGAACTTGGTTGGATAAATCTATTCAACTGTTCTCCAAGCTGTTTCTTGAGCTGTTTTAACTCGTCAACTAACATCTTGTAGGGTCTCTTTGCTATGGGTCCACATCCCGTCAATAAGTCAATCAAAAACTCCACATCCCTATCTGGTGGAATTCCTGATAATTCCTCCAGAAACACATCCGGGTACTCCTTCACTACTGGTACACTGTCTAGGGTAACCCCCTTAAGAGAATTTAACTTAGTCCCTTTGGGTTCAAAGTTAGACTTGAACCTAATCCGTTTCTTTTCTGGGGTTGTGAGTGTAACAGTTCGTCTGGCACAGTCTATTACTCCCTCATAACGGGTCATCCAATCCATGCCTAATATCACATCCAATCCTTGGGATTCTAGGATTATCAGACTAACTAGAAACTTGTACTTTCCAAACTCTAGAGCTAGATCATGACATCCAAAATTTACTATCATCTCTCCACCTGGGGAGCTTACTTTAATAGGGCATCCAATTATTTCAGTTGAGAGTCTATTTTTGTCTACAAATGCTCTTGAAATGAATGAATGCAATGCGCTGGTATAAAAAAGGATAAGTGATGGAAAGGAATTAATCTTGAACTTACCAGCCATAGCATCAAACTCCTCTTGGATTTCCTCCACATTGATGTGGTTCACATGTCCCTTCTAAAAAGGATTTTGCTTGTTGGCTCCATCAGTCTTTTTTCTGGGCATTCATTTGCATAGTGCCCAGTTTTCTTACACTTGAAACATTCAACCTGACCGATGTCTCTCCTTGCTGGCTGATTTCCATTGCCATATCCATTATGGCGACTCTTGAATCCACTCTTGTTGTTTCGGTGATCCGCATTGTTGTTCTCACGATGTTTATTACTATCGTGGTGACATTTACTGTTGTGGTGGTTGTTATGATTCGCCTGTTTATGGGATCCAGAACTTCCACTACCTTCACCAAATGAACGCTTGTGATATGATCCTAATCCATGCTTATCAAAATGATGCTTCCTCTTCCTATTCTCCACTTGGTTCATCTTGCTTTCCAAGATGGTAGCTTTGTCACACAGAGATTGATAAGTTTGAACGTATGAAACAGATAGTTGCATGCACATCTCATCATCCAGTCCTTCAAGGAACTTCTCCTTCCTTTTTGCATCAGTGTCAACATCATTCGGTGCATAGCGTGACAGATGTTGAACTCTTCAATATATTCAGCAACACTGTGGAGTCATTGTTTAAGGTTGTGAAATTCCTTATTCAACCCCATAACTCCTGAAGAAATATGAGCAGTGCGGAATCCATCCTCAAATATTGCCCAAGTCACTTCTTCAATAGGGTTAGTGACTTGAAAGTTATCCCACCAAGTAGTTGTTGGTCCTTCAAGTAAATGAGCTACAAACCTGACTTTCTCTGCATTAGTGCAACCAACTGTGACCAAGTCCTTGTTCACAGAACATAGCCAATCATTTGCTACCATAGGATCAGTTGTACCAGAAAACTTAGCAGGCCTCAACCTTAGAAACCTTGTGAGCATATCAAAGGCTGGTGGGTTGTTCTGGTGGTTGTTGTTGTTGTTGTTGTTGGTGGTGGTGGTGGTGGTGGTGGTGTTGTTGTTGCTGTTGGTGTTGGTGTTGTTGCTGTTGTTGCTATTGCTGTTGCTGTTGCTGTTGTTGTTGCTGTTGTTGTTGTTGTTGTTATTGTTGTTGTTGTTGTTGTTGGGATTGGCACGATGAGGAGGAGTCTGTGGTTTCAATAAGGATAAGTAAGGATAATTACCCCATAGATTCTATCATGCATAATACAACATATAACAACAATCACAAACAAGCAAGCACAAGATAATTTTTAGGGTTCAAAACATCACAAGCAACAAGTTTGCAAAGAGAAAACACACTAGCATAGTCATCCACAAGTTGGATGATCAATGCGACTCGATAATAAAACGATAAGATAAATGAGTAGGTAGATAGGCATCTCTACTCCTCCATGTCAAATTCCTCCTCCACTAGAGAAAGTCCTGCTGTAGAGGTCCCAACCTTTAATAAGGTAGAGATCCATGTGTTTACAATGCTAGTCCCTGGATCAATATCTAGCATCCACAGTTAAGATGTAATATTAAGAAACAAAGGTCATAATACAACTTTATAACCAGGAATAAAATAATTCATTACATCTTACATAGCTCATTTGGCTATCCCATTACAATGCAGCAGAATATCTATATAGCATGGAGTCCTTCATCTTCAAAGTGCCACAGGAAATCATGTTGGTTGTAGACTTGTAATCCTAATCAACACACTTCACTAACATCAAACAAACCTGCAACATAATAAGTTGCAGCCACAAGGGTCATTTGAATTGTATTGGCAAGTTTCAGTACTATGTAGAAATGCCTTTAACAAAGTAATGATTTACTAAGGTTCATCAATTATAGTTTTAAATCCTAATACTTGGTGTTTAGGGTCAGGAGGGTTTAAATCAAACCATTTTCCAAAGGTTTTAGTCAAAAATCATTTTTAAACCTAGATCAATATTTTTATTTAGCTAGAAATGCTTTTATTCAAAGATTTAATTCCTAAGTTTCCCCAAATATATTTTTAAATCTACAAGCTGGTTTATATGGTCAGTAGGTTCAAAATAATCCATTTACAAAAGATTTTACCCTAAAAACATTTTTAGAACAAATTTTATATCCAAAATAAGCCTAAACAAGTTTCTACAAAAACATCTAATTTTCCAGAAGCAATTCATTAAAAAAAGTGCATGGTTGGAAAGGTTTTGTTCTCTTGATTACAATGATATAAATTTTCCAAAATTTGGACGTGTGGATTAAAAGTTATGAATTATGCAAGTTTGTATATCTAATAGATCAAAATTTCTGTTTTAAATCAAACTCTGGACATGTGGCTCTTTCTTACTGGTGTGTACCGGTTCGCGCGGATCGCGCTCTGTGGGCTGTTGGATTTAAAGCACATCGCACGGCTCAGGATCAAACGTACCCCTTCGATTAAAATCTAATCCTATTCCTTCGATCCAGATCCAATGGACCACAGCACATGACCAAGTACTCGCGGCGCTGGCGGCGGCGGACGGCGGCGCGCGCTCAGACGGTGAGGTTGCCGACGAACCAGGTAGCGGCGATTGCTCGCCAGAGTTCGTGGCGGCGCCAGGTGCTTCTGTTCGTCCACGAGGGCGAGGTTATAGGCCACCAGAAGGAAAAAGGAAGGCGGCGTTAGACGCCGGCGAGTGTGGTGAACACGAGTGCATCAACGAGAGAGAGAGAGGGGTGGACGGAGCTTACGGGGAGGGGTCGCCAGAGAAGTGGAAGACGACGGTGGCGTGCAAAGGTCGTCCTTGCCGACGCTCTGGGGCAAGCGCGGACAAGCTGGCACCACTGGTAGATGCGCACTGGTCTAGAGAGTGAGCTCGAGTGCACAAGGGGGCAGGGTACAGTCAGACGTCACTGGAATTTGCACTGGACCTCGTCAGAGCCAGTGGGGTTGCGTGGAGAAATCCGTGCAGCCTGGTGGCAGAGAGGAGGCGATGTTTGGGAGAATGGAAGAGGGGAGGAAGGCGTTTAAAGTTGCGTCATCACTGGCAAGAATTAACCGCGCATTCACTCGAATTAACGAGGATTGAATCACGGCAGAAACAGCGAGGGGGGGACGGTCACGAGGTTGATGACGACTGACAGCGTGGGGTCACCTTGATAGCGAGAGAGATGGAGTGGGTGTGGGGTCCTGCTGTCAGCGACTGAGGGTGTGTGTTTGCGTGTGAGAAAACATAGCGCGAGAGAGTGGGAGGTGGGTTCGCTGGGCTGGTCTGGGCCTGGGGTTAGTTGGGCTGGGTCCAACTCTTTTTTTGTTCTGATTCTTTTTCTTTTTCCTTTTCTATTATTCTGTTTTGATTTTTATTCAAATAATTCAAACCCCATTTGAATTCAAACCTTTGCCAAACTTTGAGTATATCTTAATACTATTTATTAACATATTCTAAAGTCCAATTTAGAATATTTCTTTTATTCTTTTAAAAATAGACATTTGTCTTTATTTCAAAAAGGATTTAAATATGTTTTAAAACTCTATTTGAATTCTAAATTTTACCAAACCTTTTTCAGTAGGTTTTATTTATACAAAATAATTTCACTTTGAATTATTATTTAAAATACTTTAATATGTTTTAATGTTCGTTTAAATTGGGAAATGTCTTTACCTAAATGAAATTGGATATTAATAAATCCTTATGATTTTATTTAAATAATCCTTTACTCTTTTTATTAAACAAAAATATTTTATTTTATTTGCTTGGCCAAGTTTTAATTTGGCTTTTTTTAAAATAGTCCTTATTTATTTATTTCTTCCTTTGCTCATAAAATCCATATCTTTTTATTTAAAGATCCAAAAATGGTGATTCCAACTTTTAAAATTTTATTTATATTTGTTTATCTTTTTAAATCCCTTTTCATCCAAAATTTGTTCAAGATGTGTCTTTGGTGTTTCCATTTGGAACCAAAAAGTTTCTTTTCACCCTACATTTCATTAATTATTTATTTTTCATATTTCAAAATTTGGAAAATTTTGGGATGTGACAGGCTACCACCCTTAAAGGGAAATCTCGTCCCGAGATTTGGGAAGACTAGAGTTACAAGTTGGCTTCAAGGAAACTAGGGTACTACCACCCTTAAAAGAAAGTCTTATAGGGTTACATTGATGATTCACTTGACTATGGGTTCAATGATTGATATCCAACAAGGAATCCTTATTTGACTCAACTGAGTTAAATAATTCCTGACATCCACATCCTCTATTTCTTCAAGGGTTCCATACATGTCAATGTGGTTCACATGTACTTTCTGGGCCACATTGGAGTCATTTCCATTGGAGTTTCTAGCATCCTTTTTCTTTTTCTTCTCAGGACAGTCTGATGCATAGTGTCCAAGTTCCTTACAATTATAGAACTGCAACTGGCTAATGTATTTCTTCCTGGAATTGCCATGTTGGTTCTGACCAAGGTCATCTCCATTGTCAGTATCATTTCCATTATTATCACTTCCATTGTTGTTGTGGTGATGCTGATGTGGTTCAGAATCTTCATTGCTCTTTTTGAATGAACGCTTCTTTTGTGATGATCCTGAGTGATACTTGAGTTTATGCTTCCTCTTTCTGTTCTCAACTTGATTCATCTTGTTTTCCAAGATAGTGGCTTTGTCACAGAGTGATTGATAAGTTGGGACATAGGAAACAGACAGCTGAAGGTTCAACTCATCATTAAGTCCTTCGAGGAATTTCTCCTTCCTCTTAGCATCTGTATCAACTTCATCCGGTGCATAGCGTGCCAGATTGTTGAATTCTTCAATGTACTCAGCTACACTGAGGTGACGCTATTTCAGATTGTGAAACTCCTTTTTCTTCAAGTTCATCACTCCAGATGAGATGTGAGCTGTATGGAAACCATCCTCAAAAATATCCCAAGTCACATCCTCAAGGGGAGTGGTGATCTGAAAGTTGTCCCACCATGTTGCTGCTGGTCCTTCGAGCTGATATGCTGCAAACCTAACTTTTTCTTCGTCGCTGCAGCCAACAGTCACTAAGTCCTTGTTCACCGAACGTAACCGGTCATTCGCTACCATTGGATCAGTTGTTCCAGAGAACCTTGCAGGCCTTAGTTTCAGAAACCTGGTGAGCATGTCAGGTGCTGAAGGATTATTCTGATTGTTATTGTTGTTGTTGTTGTTGTTGTTGTTGTTATTGTTGTTGTGATTCTGATTTTGCATAACCTGCGTCATCATCTGCATTATTTGAGCTTGAGATGTCATCAACTGCTGCATCTCGGGAGTAATGTTGTTGTTGTTTTGGTTGGGGTTGGCACGACGGGGAGGCATCTGTTGGTCTGATAGGGATAAGTAATGATAGATAGATCTAAAGAAGTTCTAACACACCACCCAAAACAATCAAGTTCAATCAAACAATCAACAAGCAACTATTCACTTAACAACTTATGAGCTTAACTCATGAGTTGAAGGAAACAACAAGTTTTCTTGAAACAATCAACTTAGTATAGTCATACCTCATAGGTCAATATGATCCATACACTAACATGATTTCATTGTCTTAGATAGTTGGTAGGCAATCTAATGTTCTGTTGGTTCTCACTTGTAGTCCTTAGTGATGTCTAAGTTGAAGTCCTTGCTGAAACTAAAGTTGAAGTCATTGGTCATGGTGAAGGCTTTGTCCATCAAGTTGAAAAAGGAAGATATGTAGAATCAAAACCAAAAAGGTTGAGGAAAGATTTTACAAGATTGTTTGTAAATAAGTTTTGGAACAAAAACAACTCCTATTTTTCTAAGGGGTTTTGTCCATTCCTAGGGTTACAATCCTACAGGCAACACAGTGCTCTGATACCATCTGTAGAGGTCCCAATCTTTAATAAGGTAGAGATCTCTATGTTTACAATGCTAGTCCCTGGATCAATAGCTAGCATCCACATTTAAGATGTAATATCAAGAAACAAAGGTCATAATACAACTTTATAACCAGGAATAAAATAATTCATTACATCTTACATAGCTCATTTGGCTATCACATTACAATGCAGCAGAATATCTATATAGCATGGAGTCCTTCATCTTCAAAGTGCCACAGGAAATCATGTTGGTTGTAGACTTGTAATCCTAATAAACACACTTCACTAACATCAAACAAACCTGCAACATAATAAGTTGCAGCCACAAGGGTCATTTGAATTGTATTGGCAAGTTTCACTACTATATAGAAATAAGTGGATCCTATCATTACATGCATATTTGGCTAAGTAGGGTTTAGGCTCATTTGCAGAAAGCAATATGGTTTTATCCTATCTTTTCAAAATAGTTTTGATCTTTTGACAAATCTTTCTGAACTCCTTGGAAAACTCCAAGTGCTTCTAATCCCTTGTTGTCACCATCAAGTTTTACTTTGAGAAATTGGAATGTCGAGATCTTCCATAGCTTTAGGCGTTAGTTGCTCAGATTTGTCTGTAACCGGGGACACGTCTAAGTACTTAGAATTTGATCTTCTGCAGAAGTTGTACACTTTACCCACATGACACAATCTCGTCTTGACGCCACCAGTGGCCACTGGATAAGTACTCACCAAATGGAGTACCGGAAAATCGAGAATGTGACAAAGTCTTTCCATAGAAGTCCTCCGAATACACCATGCTAGTTTGTCTACCAGGCACCAATGTAAGGATATATTTCCATTACACAATTCTAGTTAACCTGAAGATGCCAATGCAAGGGTCTTCACTATGTAGTTGACTAAGCTAGAGCCCATTTAGCATGTGGCTATACACGGAAGCCACTGTACAAGAAACATGTTCAATCTCTAAGTCCCTGGGTGGTTTTATTCTAGTGCACATACAAAAATATAGCCATATAAACATGGTTCCCTTTGTTGCCACCTTGTCCAAAACTTGAGTATCCTCTTTCCACCCAGGTAGTTTATTGAGTACTTGTTTTATTATATAAAACATATATTTTGCCAACACTTCATATAATCATGGTATGATATTCCACCCCAAGTCTATAGCAGGGCTAAGCATACTACAACTACGATGTTTTCACTAAGGAAGATGGATTTCCTAATAGGACATAGCATAGCATAGAAATATAGTAGCCCTAACATGCATACTACAAAAATACCACTAAGTGTAGTGAAAGTAGAAGGTCATGGATGATAGTGTCACTTGCCTTTTTAGTAGAGAATATTGGTTCACTCCTTGATCTTTCAAATATCACACTCTTCTAATTTCACTACAAATAAATCAAGCAAACACATATTCAACTTGCATTCAAACAATTTATCACATGAAGCAAAAAAAATCAAGAAATGCATGCAAGCATGCAAAATATGGTTTTTATTTAGAAAAGAGTGGTTTCTATTAGGCTCTAAACATTTTAAATCCCCCATTGGTCATTTACGAAAGTGGTAAAATCATTTGAATTCAAGTTAGTGAAAATGGCCATTAAATCATTTTAGTTTTGCTAGAAGTGATTTAATTCAAAGTAATATTTTGTAGTCTTAGTCAAATATATTCTTTAACACAAATGTAAGTGTTTATGGTTAATGGGTTTAATATTAATCTATTTTGCAAAAGGTTTCATCCGAAATCCCATTTTTAATTCAAAGCAATATTTTATTTGCTAGAAATGCCTTTAACAAAGTAATGATTTACTAAGGTTCATAAATTATAGTTTTAAATCCTAATACTTGGTGTTTAGGGTCAGGGGGGGTTAAATCAAACCATTTTCCAAAGGTTTTAGTCAAAAATCATTTTTAAATCTAGATCCTAATTTTTATTTAGCTAGAAATGCTTTTATTCAAAGATTTAATTCCTAAGTGTGACCACATATATTTTTAAATCTACAAGTTGGTTTATATGGTCAGTAGGTTCAAAACAATCCATTTACAAAATATTTTACCCTAAAACATTTTTAGAACAAATTTTATATCCAAAATAAGCCTAAACAAGTTTCTGCAAAAACATCTAATTTTCGAGACGCAATTCATTAAACAAAGTGCATGGCTGGAAAGTTTTTTTCTCCTGATTCCAATGATATAAAATTTGCAAAATTTGGACATGTGGATTAAAAGTTATGAATTTTGCAAGTTTTTATATCTAATAGATCAAAATTTCTGTTTTAAATCAAACTCTGGACACGTGGCTCTTTCTTACTGGCGCGTATCGGTTCGCGCGGATCGCGCTCTGTGGGCTGTTGGATTTAAAGCGCATCGCACGGCTCAGGATCAAATCGTACCCCTTTGATTAAAATCTAATCCTATTCCTTCGATCCAGATCCAACGGACCACAACACATGACCAAGTACTGGCGCCGGCGGACGACAGCGCGCGCTCAGACGGTGAGGTTGCCGACGAACCAGGAAGCGTGGGAGAGGGAGAGGATTCTCACCAGACTCGTCGGGAAGCGCTGATGCTCGAGGTGGGGTCAGTTCGTCGTGGGCGCCAGGTGCTTCTGTTCATCGACGAGGGCGAGGTTACAGGCCACCAGAAGGCAAAAGGAAGGCGGCGTTAGACGCGGGAGAGTGTGGTGAACGCGAGTGCATCAACGAGAGAGAGAGAGAGAGAGAGAGAGAGAGAGAGAGAGAGAGAGAGAGAGAGAGAGAGAGAGAGAGAGAGAGAGAGAGAGAGAGAGAGAGAGAGAGAGAGAGGTGGACGGAGCTTACTGGGAGGGGTCGCCGGAGAAGTGGCAGATGACGGTGGCGTGCAGAGGTCGTCCTTGCCGACGCTCTGGGGCAAGCGCGGACAAGCTGGCACCACTGGTAGATGCGCACTGGTCTGGAGAGTGAGCTCGAGTGCACAAGGGGGCAGGGTACGGTCAGGCGTCACCGGAATTTGCACTGGACCTCGTCGGAGCCAGTGGGGTTGCATAGAGAAATCTGTGCAGCCTGGTGGCAGAGAGGAGGCGATGTTTGGGGGGAATGGAAGAGAGGAGGAAGGCGTTTAAAGGTGCGTAATCACTGGCAAGAATTAACCGCGCATTCACTCGAATTAACGAGGATTGAATCACGGCAGAAACGGCGAGGGGGAGAACGGTCACGAGGTTGATGACGACTGACAGCATGGGGTCACGTTGACAGTGAGAGAGAGGGAGTGGGTGTGGGGTCCTGCTGTCAGCGACTGAGGGGGTGTGTTTGTGCATGAGAAAACGTTTCGCGAGAGAGTGGGAGGTGGGCTCGATGGGCTGTTCTGGGCCTAGGGTTACTTGGGCTGGGTCCAACTCTTTTTTTGTTCTGATTCTTTTTATTTTTCCTTTTCGATTATTCTGTTTTGATTTTTATTCAAATAATTCAAACCCCATTTGAATTCAAACCTTTACAAAACTTTGAGTATATTTTAATATTGTTTATTAACATATTCTAAAGTCCAATTTAGAATATTTCTTTTATTCTTTTAAGGTCTATTATTTATTTAAAAATAGACATTTGTCTTTATTTCAGAAAGGATTTAAATATGTTTTAAAACTCTATTTGAATTCTAAATTTTACCAAACCTTTTTCAGTAGGTTTTATTTATACAAAATAATTTCACATTGAATTATTATTTAAAATACTTTAATATGTTTTAATGTTCATTTAAATTGGGAAATGTCTTTACCTAAATGAAATTGGATATTAATAAATCCTTATGATTTTATTTAAATAATCCTTTAATCTTTTATTAAACAAAAATATTTTATTTTATTTGCTTGGCCAAGTTTTAATTTGGCTTTTTTTTAAAATAGTCCTTATTTATTTATTTCTTCCTTTGCTCATAAAATCCATATCTTTTAATTTTAAGATCCAAAAATGGTGATTCCAACTTTTAAAATTTTATTTAATATTTGTTTATATTTTTAAATCCCTTTTCATTCAAAATTTGTTCAAGATGGGTCTTTGATGTTTCCATTTGGAACCAAAAAGTTTCTTTTCACCCTAAATTTCATCAATTATTTATTTTGATTATTTATTTTTCACATTTAAAATTTGGAAAATTTTGGGATGTGACACGTGCCGCGTCAAATCCTGCCTTGTACTCCTCCAAGTTGGTGGTAAAAGAATCTACCTTCGCCCGAATCTCTCTCTTCTGTGAACGCAGCCTCTCTATCACCTCGTGATCTGCCGCTAGCTCAAGGTCCTTGAGCTCTATCTCAGTCTTCATATCATTAATCTTCTTGTTCCTATCTTGGACTCTCTTATCTTAGTTCTTGAACTTCTTATCTTTCTTTTCAAACCTCTACTCCATATCCTTGATGCACTCCTCTTGCTCCTCGAAGGCCTTGTCCTTCTCCCTTAGTTGGACGCATAGTTCATCATTGCTAAGCATGACATTAGTCCTATCAGTATCAAGGTGCCTAAGGAGACTCTCTAAATACTAGAGGTAGTGTCGCACAGGCTCAATGGCCTCCTTAGTGGCCTCGTTCAACACTATAGCCTCTATGTCCTCGTCACGTCTCCCAAAGGGATGGAAGTAGTGGCCCTTGAGCTCGGCGCAGTGATGTCCACATATGCGTCCTATCAGCTCCTGCATGGTGACGTCGAGGCCTCTCTCTTGATCATCATGGAGTATCTTGAAGGCAATTTCCTCCGTTAGAGGATCTGACTGGTGTCCTGGCTGAGTCACCCTGAATCCCCACAAGTCCTTCCTCTCAAACTTCCTGAGTTGAAGTCCCTTGATGGTATGGATGGGAAGAGCGAGCACACTGACGAGCTGCAAAATGCGAGTCCCAAAGCGAGTTCCCTTGAACTCCTCGGCGGTGATGTAAACAAAGCTAGGCATCTATTGCATAGGATGGAGTAAAGTTAGAAACAACACAAGTAAAAAGAAAAACATAAAGTAGCCAAACAAAAGCCAAAGTCATTCATCAAAACATTAATCCACACAAGTCATGGCATACATTATTCAACTCAAGCAACAAGGTTCAATCACAACTTAGATTTTTTTTGCCATACCACATAAATCGGTATGATCAATTATTAACGCGAGAAAATGCCAAGTGTGGTGGTCCAACTATAGGATATGTCACATCCTTCACTCACTAGTCAGGGTAGCTATCTGGGCATCCTTGGAGGCAATCTGTTTTTCTTGATCACAAGACTCCCAGGCTAAGTCTATGATATCCCTCCTTAGCTATTTTATGGTGGTCTCCAAGTCTTGGCTATGTTTTCTCGCCTCTCTAAGATCATTTTGAGTGTTAAGCATTCTACACTTAAGCCTTTCTCCAAGTTCTTCAATGGCATTCCATGCTGCATTCCTTGCAGAGTCAAAGAATAACATATGCATTTCAGAGTTGGTGACCATGCAGAATCCTGACTCATTGTGGTTATCCTCCTTGTTTTTATACAAGTGGATTTATACCACCAATACTCTTCTCCTTCATCCACTACTGGAAATCCCTTGTACACGGCTTCACCATTTATCCACAAGATAACCATGAGGATCTTGAGTGCCTTGGGAAACTCTGTCTCACATTCTAGGGTCATGGTCATTAGTGGTCCCTTCCTGACGGATTCGTTGATAGCGGCCATCTACAAATAGAGATGAGAAAGAAGATTAGGGGAGGTTTACAAGATGAAAAGAAACAAAGTGTAAAATTCATAGTGGTGTTGAATTTTCTTAGTGGTTTTCTTAATCTAATCCATCTTAGGGTCACAAACCTACAGGCAAAACAGTGCTCTGATACCATCTATAAGATCTCACCCTTGAAGGTAAAGATCCCTGTGATTGCAGTGCTAGTCCCTGGATCGAAATGCTAGAACCCACAGTCTAAGATGAAGTACACAGATACAAAGGTCATTATTACATCGAAATTCTAGGAGTACAACAATTCTTACAACTCACTAGCCCAAGGCTAACATATAAAGAGTTGTCAATACATAGCATATAAATAAAGTCTTCATCTTCATGTGCCACAGGCAAACATGTTGAGTGTAGACTCATAACCCTACTCACCATCAGAGTAACCTGCAACATAATAATTTACAGCCACAAGTGGTTAATACAGTTGGAATTGTATTGGCAAGAGATAGCATAGTTATAAAGTAGAGACTAACATCTACATGAATTTGGCTAAGTGTGGATCAGGCTGGCTTTGCACAAAATAAGTTTTATCCTACTAGTTTGAAAATACTAAGTTTTGTCTTTGTAAAACACTAAGGAACCACCAATAGACATTGGTGAACCTCTACCCTTGTTCACCCACAAATTTTAACTTAGAGAAATTGGGATGAGGAGATTCTTGATCATTTCAATGCCTTTGATGCTCAAAATTGTCCATAACCGGGGACACGACTAAGTACTTAGGTTTTACCCTCTCGAGAGGTGGTGCCCTTTCCCCACAAGACTCGACATGTATCGAGACGAAAATTTTCAGAAGCAATCCCACAGGCCACCATGGGCGCGTTCCATCCTATCAACTCTACCACCATCTGTGCATCTGGCTGAGTTCTTGCAACTTAGTTGGTCAAGGCAGATCCCATATGCCCTGTGGTTGCACTAGAAGCTTCTCAACACAAAACATCTCAAATCTCTTTGTTCCTGGGTAGCCATCCACAAGTGTGCTACACAGGGTAAAACATAGAAATGGGCACTGTGTAACCACTCAACACAAACCATACAAGTCCCATTCCACCCAGGTGTTTCATTAACAATTTGTTTTCTTAGTCAAAAACACATAGGCATAATCTTTCCATAATATCACAACATTAATTTTCCACCCACTAACTCTAATAGCATGTCTAAGCATTCTAGTATACAATGGCTCCTAACTTAGGAAAAATCCTACCAATATATAATCTATAGGATCTACCATAGCATAGCAATATATTTGAAAACTACCATGCAAGTCCTACCAAAATAGTACTAATGCAATAGGTAAAAATATTAGCACATAAGATTAAATATCACTTGTGTTGGTAGCTAGGAGAATAGGTACAATCCTCACAATCACACACTTCACAATCCACAAAATCTACACAACAAAACATACAACAAATATAAGGAATTCAATATATCTCTCAAAAATAACATGAATGCATGCAAAATGCAATGTGATGATTTGAAACACTATTAAAACCAAACTCTACGGTACTGAAGACAAGGTAAACATTCTAAAGTCTAAATAATACAAAAACCACCTAAAAATAATAATCCAAAACATTTTTATAGTCAAAATAGACCTATAATTGTCTCTGCATAAAACTCTAATTTTTCGGAAACAAATGAAAAAAGTAAGGTCATAGATGCAAAGATCACATTTTTATGAATCCATAGACACCTAATTTGTATTTTTCTGAAATAAAGATCAAAAGTTATGAATTTTACAAGTTAAATCATCTTATAGATCAAATCTGGATTTTAAATCAAAACCCCTGAAACGCGACGCTTCCTGATTGGCTGGTACCTATTCGCGCGGATCACACGCGTGTTCCGTTAATGGCTTCTAATCTCGACCACTGGATCTCTAGCGGATCCAACTGATCTAACCAAAACCTAGCGTCGCTAATGGCGAGCACGGTGGTGGCGCGTCTGGCGAAGGTGTTCTGGCATGGCCAGGGGGTAGAGGGGGTGGTTCAGGGGTGTTACCATGTTCAGGCGACGAGGTGGATGACGTGGTGGTCGTGGACGAGGGCAGGGTGCACAGACACGGCGACAATTCCTCGTCGAAGTTGAGCTGGGCTTCTGGTGCTTGCAGACGTCGACGGAGACGAGACTCTAGTACGAAATAAAACAAACAAAGGGTGTCAGGAGGTGCGCAAGAATATGGCGAGCATGGCCACATGATTCAAAGCGCAAGGCGCGCATGGGACTCACCGCAATTCGTTGACGAATCTCCTCGGATCAGCGGTGGTGCGAGGAGGAATGCGTGGAGCCTTGCGGCGCTCAGAGGCTGTGGTGTGGGGGGAAATGGAGCGGAGGCAGAGGGGGTTAAGTAGCAGGCTCGGGGACGAGAATCACGCACGCAATCAAGCGCTATCAATCGCAAATTGGTTCTAATTAAAAGGGGAAAATGGCAACGGTGGAGTAGGTCGTCACGCGGTGTTTGGGGATAAAGGGGGTGACGTGGATGTGGGGTCTACCTGTCAGCGAGCGGGTGTGGTGCGCGCGCGGGTGTGGTGCGCGTGCGGTGAGAAACATAGGGGAGAGGGGAAAATCTTGGGTGGGCTAGGTGGGATGTTTACTGGGCCGCGTCAGTTGGGCATGTAAGTTCCTTTTTTTCCTCGAGTCTTTTTCTTTTTCAGTTTTGATTCTCCAAATGAGATTTGAATGACCAAATCAACTCTAAATCATTTCAAATTTTCACCACATTTTTGTGGAATGATCCTAGTATGAAAAAGTGTTTAAAACACCCAAACCACTCCAAAACACTTATGGGGTAAAAAATAAAAAATAAAACACATGCCCCATCATGGAAAATAAGAGGGGTATGAATTAGGGGTTTTCTAGTGTTTAATTTTGAAAATCTTTGCGTAATGCACACATTCCATGATAATATGAATGCAATGAGAATGTTTTGAATTTGATGATTTTTGCGATGTTACGAGTATGTTGCCCTAGTGGCTCTTATTGTGCTAGGCTGCTACTAGGGAGCTTTGATTAATTCGAATGTTCCCGGTAGTCACCGGCCATCAAGTTTGTCTGCTATGTATGTTGGATTTTGATATTGGCTCTAGGCTAGTGATTTATATGCTGACCTTTTGTAATAAGAACATATGTTGGTTGCCTAAATCATATAAGAACTGATAATATGCTTGAATCTTAGTGTTGCAACCTACTATTGAAAGGTAGCTGCTGCTACTGATGTTCTTGTGCCTTGGTGGTTGTTCTTGATCAGATCCTAATTCCCTTCTATAGATACTTTCCCACTCCTTGCTTGATCTACCACCCTTTTATGTCCTGATGCTTGATCTACCTTTCCTTGATACTGCTGCATGTGTTGCTTCGTTGAACATGGCAACAACATGTGTGGATAAGCTTATGGAGATGGAATAGTTGATGGTGAGTGTTGTTCTTGGTGATGAACTAGGAAAACATGATGGTCTGGTAGTGTGCTTGGTGGTGAACTGAGGTGGTGTTGGTGCGGAGTGTGGTGAAGTGATAAGAGTTGCTACAGATGCTCCCTTTTTTCCTTTTGTTCCACTCTTGTTGTGGTGATAGCACACTTCCCATGCATGATGTGCAAGTTTCTTGCAGGTGGCCCCTGCTGAGTGCAAGTACGTATGTTTGCTTGGATGGAATTGAGAATCAGATCAAGTAATAACTTGATATTTTCTGGCTGTTTATGTTTTCACTATTTCTGATTTGGTAAAATTTTCCCCTTGGCTAATGATGCCTAGCTTGAAGCAACATTTGATGATAAGAACAGATTCTCCAACTTGGTCCCCTTTTTGAAATACTCAATGATGAGTTCAGGCATATTATTTGTATGCTTAATCTAAGAGTAAAACTAATACACTAACCCTTCTTCTATTTTTTTATTTGTTTGTCTTTTCCTTTTGTTTTGAAGGTATCAATACTAGGAAGTAAATCTTCAAGACATGAAGATTTAGTCCATGATTTCTTTTAGTATTCCTGTAATTTCTTTTATTTGGATATTTTTAAAGACAATGTAATGTTATATATCTTATTTAATAAATTTTAGTTTTTCTCTTCTTTTGGAATTTGAGACTTGTTATTATTTGTAATTTCTTGAATTCACATTTATGTAATAAATGTTATCATTATTATAAAATATTATATTGAAATTATAGAATCTTCTTTATTTGTTTGAGATTTAAATTTTAATTCAAATTGTACTTGAATTGTATGCACTCATATTTTAATTTTGAATTCAAATAATTTCCCCCCAAATTCAACAAAATTAATAAAGGTCATGTCGATTTCCTTTGCACTTTCCCTGACATTTCCATCAGAATAAGAGAGACCCCGATTAATTGGTGTTTTAAACAAACGCACGAAAAATCCCTAGATTTTCTTATGCATGAATACAATGCACACACTTGTGTCCACTCTATTTCTTGTCCCTTATCCTGGGATGTTACGTGGACGCTGTCACAGTGACGATATCTCTATTGTTAAATGGTGTTCGTATCTAACCTTCAAGGTCACTCCTTGCGGTGGGCTGATGAGAGCACCGAGGAAGGGGTAACCGCTTCAGGCTTCGAAGATGTATTCTATAGGCGGGATCTATTTTCCCAGTGCTGCGGAGCATGGCGCTCTATTGTGGTTATGTGTTTGTCACCGACAAATATGGGTCCATAATGTCGACCATAACTGAAGCAACAAAGGAAGAACTCTGTTCATGGACTCTCCAGATGAACACCACCATTGCAAGCCTAGTTCCGGGTGCTCAGTTCCTACAAAGTTTGTTCTACCTGGTGGAGTCCAAGGGGAAGATGATGTTTATGGTGAGCGGTTACATTGTAGGAGAACCGGGAGTATACTGGGTGGACACCAATTGTAGGGTTTGCAGCATAGAAAACAAAAAAAATTCCTACGATGGGAACAACTATGTACCAAGATCTATCTACTAGATACAAACAATGGGCGGATGTATATCCGTAGAGAACATACCCTTGAAGACCGACAAAGCTTAACAAGTTAAACTCGTGGTTGATGTAGACGATCTCTTGCCGATCTCAAGATCGAGAGGAAGTCCTAGCGCTGCAAATCAGCAACACATCCGTTCTCGCACACACGTCCGAGGCATCGAGCAACCTCCGCCTCCTCGCTCCAGCGATGCAGCGGAAGCACAACTCTTTGTTGCCGAATAGCCACCGGGAAATGTATCTTGCTAGTCCGAGACCATGGGGGATAAATTCTAG
Organism: Avena longiglumis; assembly: GCA_030063025.1. Taxonomy (NCBI): domain Eukaryota; kingdom Viridiplantae; phylum Streptophyta; class Magnoliopsida; order Poales; family Poaceae; genus Avena; species Avena longiglumis. The sequence continues at coordinate 429,134,976 of CP125977.1, read as the reverse complement.
AGGGGGAGAGAGATCCTTCACGAGGAGGTGTGAGTGAGAGAGAGGAGAGGGGGTTCCTTTTATAGGAGGAGGGGGGCCACCCATGGGGGTGGCCGCCGGCCATGGGGGCTGCCCCCTCCCCTCCTTCATTCATGTGGGTGGACACTCCACTCACAAAAACCTCTTCAATTCCCTCCACTCAAAATCCCACTCAAAATTGCTATTAAATTTCCACCAAATTTAATGCAAACTCTCATTAAATAAAACTCCTTTTATTTATTCAGAATTTTGTCAATTACTTTAATGAAAAATATTCACATACAACCCCTTGCTAGAATTCCATTTCACATGCAAAAACACTTTCTGCAATTTCACCCAAAAACCTGTTTCGGTATCTAGTGAAATAAAATCCTGCGCTTGTTATTATTTCCGGCATGAAACTTTTGCTCCAATTGGAAGTCGGTGTCTCTTAAGTGTGTCAACCTACGGTTCGCGAATAATGCAGACATGAGCAAGACCCCTCTCGGATCAATAATCAGAAGCGGGATCTGGAGACCCATACTGACTCCCACACATTCAACGATGACTTTCTTGTGATCGTCGGAACCTTTTACGCTAGTATCTTAATCCCTTTGTTTCAGGATATATTACATGTCCTAGATTCGATCATCGCTATCTCTATACCTAGTTTGATCTCGTTACTGACATGCACTCTTTTCTCGTTCCCGTGATATAACATTCTAGTGATCAAATCACTTGCTTGCAAGCTAACTAATGTGATATCACCGAGAGGGACAGAGTATATCTATCCGTCATCGGGATGAACAAATTCCACTCTCGATCCATGGGCCTCAACATAACACTTTATTAGTTGAACCCATCTTTATAATCACCCTGTTACGGTGTGACGTTTGATGTTATCAAGAAACTCTTCCGGTGTTAGTGATTGACATGATCTCATGGTCTAAGGATTAGGATCACTTCATTAGTTGTTATGGCAATATAAACTCAATGACTTTGATTGTAATGCTATACTTAAGATGAATGTTCATCACACCATTACACTGATTTTGTGATCCCGTTATTAACAACATCCAATGTCCATGATCAGGAAACCTTGATCATCTTGTTAATCAACGAGCTAGTTTATGAGAGAGGCATAACTAGGAACTTTCTGTTTGTTTATTAAACACACATGTATTAACGTTTTCGTATTAATACAATTATAGCATGCAAAATAAACATCTATCATATACTTGGAATACACATAATAAACATTTTATTATTGCCTCTCAGAGCATATTCCCTTCAGTCTCCCACTTTCACTAGAGACAATAATCTAGTTACATAGTGATGAATCTAACACCCATGGAGTTATGGTGTTGATCATGTTTTTCTCTAGGGAGAGTTTTAGTCAACGGATCTGCTACATTGAGATCCGTGTGTACTTTACAAATCTTTATATCTACATCCTTGACATGCTCGCGGATGGAGTGAAACCGGCGCTTAATATGCTTGGAATTCTTGTGAGACCTTGGTTCTTTGGCATTGACAATGGAAACATTGTTGTCACAATAGATCACCATTGGGTCCAATGCGCTCGCAACCACACATAGTTCGGATCTGAACTCCTTAATCCAAACTGCTTCCTGAGCCGCTTCCGAAGCAACAACAAATTCGGCCTCCATTGTTGATCCCGCCACCACAGGTTTTTTGGAACTCCTCCAACTAACCGCTCCGCCATTTATGAGAAATACGTATCCGGATTGAGACTTAGATTCATCCGGATCGGTGTCAAAGCTTGCATCAACATAACACTTAGCGACGAGCTCTTCTTCACCCCTGTACACAAGAAACATATCCTTAGTTCTTCGTAAGAACTTAAGGATATTCTTGACCGCTATCCAGTGTTCCGAACCTGGATCCGATTGGTACCTACTAGTCAAAATAATAGCATGTGCCACATCCGGTCTTGTACATAGCATGGCGTACATTATAGAGCCTATGGCTGAAGCATAGGGGACTTTGTTCATTATCTCTCTTTCTTCCGCTATAGCCGGACTTTGAGTCTTAATCAATGTCTTGCCTTGCAACATAGGTAAGAACCCCTTCTAACTTCCGTCCATTTTAAACTTCTTTAAAATCTTATCAAGGTATGCACTTTGCGATAGCCCTATTAGGCGCCTAGATCTATCTCTATAGATCTTTATGCCTAATATGTATGACGCTTCACCTAGGTCCTTCATTGAATTTTTTCTATTTAGATAACTTTTAACACTGTTTAAAAGATCTATATCATTTCCGATCAATAATATGTCATCCACATATAATATCAGAAATGCCACATTGCTCCCACTCACTTTCTTGTAAATACAAGCTTCTCCATAAGTTTGGACAAATCCAATGTAACATCCCAAAAATCATGATTATAAAGTTTGCACATCATTCATGCATTCATAAGCATTTACGATCATTTTCAAATAAGAATTCAAAAACAGAAGCATTTGTTGTCTATTATTTTATGTAGGAAAAACAATGACTTTAGTTCCACTCTATAACATAAGAATACTTGTTTAACCAGAAAGGTTTAAGCATAAGTTTGGTTGTTATTTCCAAAGCTTGGTCAAAAATTTCAAAACAAAAATATGAATTTAAAACCATTCTTATGTCTTATATAAATAAATAATAAAGGCAAGGTTTATTTTAAATTTCAATGGGCCAATGTAAATCTGAGTGAACATTAATGTTTTATACTAAAATATGTGCATGGTTCACTCTACAAAAAATCCAGAGAAAAACTGAATTAAAATTCATTTGAAAAGCATTTGAAAATGATTCCAGAAAATCAAAACAGAAATAGAAAAGAATAAAAGAAAAGGAAAAGGGCCAGCGTTGCCAAATTGGCCCAGTACTGGAACCAGCCCATTAGCCAGCCCACCCGGGGTTCCCATCTCTCTCTGTTTCTCACCCACGCGAGCACACCCATCTCGCTGACGCCTCTGACCCACCTGCCCCATCATCATCATCATCCCCAATCACCGCGCGACGATCCGCTCCGCCTTTACCTCCTCGCAGTGACGCTGCGTTTAATTGTCGCTTAATTCCCATTTATTCAGCGCGTGATTTTCGCCCCCGCTCTGGCTACATAACCACCTCCCCACCCCGCTCCTTTTCCCTCACTCAACTCACTCGCTCCGCCACCAGGCTGCCCATATTTCATAGAACACCGCCGCTGTCCGACGAACTTCGACGATGAAATTCCGGTGAGACCAACCGCCTCTGTCCTTTTGGTTCTTATGAGCATGGTCCTTGTGATCTTGCGCACCTTTTGACACCTTTTCTTTGTCCGTGCATGACCCAGGCCGCTGTCCCCGTTCACCGCTGCGAGCGACAGAGCCGCCGCTCAACTTCGGCGAGCGATTTAGGTAAAGTCCGACCGCCCCTTGCCTTCTCCTTGACACTGCCGTGTTCGCCGTGACCCTGTGCACCTCCTGATACCGCTGGTTTGTGCTAGGACGATCCAGAGCGTCGGCAACGACCTCGTCTGCAAGAACCCGACGCCGCCTGCAACTTCGACGAGCTCTAGGCCCCGCTACAGCACGCCCCCTGCCCAACCGTGACCACATTGTGCTCCCTCGTGCACGTGCGAGTCTGGTAAGAATCATCACCACCCCTAGGACTCGCTAGAATTGCTGTTCCACCGTCGCCAGTAGCGCCGACGCCGCACCGCCGTCGCAGCGCCGCTCGTTTCTGGTCTGTTCGATTTGGGCCATTAGATCTAGATCTAACGCATATGATAGATGACTGAAGTGAAGGGGTACGAATCCATCTGAGCCATGCGATGCACTTAAAATCTGACGATCCAGAGCTCGATCCGGCCTGACTGCCGTCCAATCAGGAAGCGCCGCGTGGCTAGGTTTAGATTTAAAATCTTAAATTTCATCTATTATATATTCAAATTTGTAAATTCAATAAATTTTGTTCTGTTTATCCAAAAAATACAAATAATATACCATTGGAATCACAAAAATAAATCCTACACATCTATGGGCTTAGTTTTGTATTTTGTTTTTGTTAAAGTGGAATTTTATGCAGAGACATTTGTAAGCATATTCTGTGTATAAAAATTATTTGGAAAATATTTTTAAAGCCAAATTTAGTTTATTTAGTGTATAATTATCTTGTTTATTGTTCAATATTGTTTTACTTGTCTTGGTTAGATTAGAAAAATCATCACATGGCATTTGCATGCATTCATATATTTTTTCTTGTTTATTTGAAATGTGAATTTGGTGCTATCATTTTATGTGTAGATTTTGGTGCTAGTGGTGATTGTGACTGTGAGGATTGTTGTTACTACCCCAACTACCAAGGCAAGTGGCGCTTCATACTTTTGTCCCAATATTTTGACTATGCATTAGAAATATTTTGTATAGGGCTTGCATGATAATTTTTGCTAAGTATCTATATGCTATGCTTGGGAAATCCTAGTAGTTGTAGATTTGTTAGAATTTTCTCTAAGTTAAGATACTTGTTATTGCCATGCTTAGCCTAGCTAGTAGTAACCAAGGGTGGAATATATACATGCTATGGAAAATATTTCTAAGTCTTTGACTTATGTTTTTACTTAATAAAACAACTAAGTGAATGAAACACGTGGGTGGAATGGTAATTGCTTGGTGGTTTTTGGTTGAGTGGTTACCAGGGCCCATTTTCCAATGGTCTACCCTGTGTATCTCACTTGTGGAATGCCACCCAGGAACAAAGGGATTTGAGATGCCATATGTTAAGAAGCTTCTAGTGCAACCACATGGCATTATGGGCTCTGCCTGGTTCATATAGGTTGCACTAACTTAGCCATTTGGACAGTTGGTGGTAGTGGGTGATAGGTTTGGAATGCGTCCATTTGGTCTAAGGGAAGCCTTCTGAAAGGTCCTGTCTTGGTGAAAATCAAGTCTTGTGGGGAAAGTGCACCACCTCTGCAGAAGGAAGAAACTAAGTACTTAGCCGTGTCCCCGGAAACGGAAAATTTGAGCATCAAGACATGGAAGCTATCAAGAATCTTCTCAGCCCAATTTTTAAGTTAAAACTTGTGGTTGAACAAGGGTGAAGTTTCACCAATGTCTATTGGTGGTTCCTTGGGAGTTTTTGCCAAACAAAACTTAGTGTTTTCAACTGATAGGTAAAACCTATTTTGAGCAAAGCAAGCCTAAGCTACACTTAGCCAAATGCATGTAGAAGCTAGATACTTTTATTCTACTAAGGTATCACTTGCCAATACTATTCCAATGTATTGACCCACTGTGGCTGTAACTTGTGATGTTGCAGGTTACTCTGATGAGGATTAGGGTTATGAGTCTACACTCAACATGCTTGCATGTGGCACATGAAGATGAAGACTTTTATTTATATTGTTAAGTTAAACTCTTGTACTAGCCTATGTCTATGGAGTTGTAAAAGACTATGTTATCTCTGGAATGACAATGTAATAATGACCTTTGTTTCTGTGTACTTCATCTTAAACTGTGGATGCTAGCAGTTGATCTAGGGACTAGCATTGCAATCACATGGACCTTTACCTTTATAAAGGTGGGGTCTTACAGATGGTATCAGAGCACTGTGTTTCCTGTAGGATTATGACCCTAGGATTGGATTAGAAACCACTAAGGAAAAATTTTCAACACTCTGAAAATTTCCACACTTGTCTTTTTCTTCTCGTAAACTTTTCTAATCTTCGTTCTCATCTCTATTTGTAGATGAACTCCATCAACGAAGCTATGAGGAAGGGACCACTCATGACCATGACTTTGGAGTGTGAGACTGAATTTCCCAAGGCCCTCAAGAACCATGGGAATACATGGTGCAGCTTTGTACAAAGGTTTCCCTGCGATGGATGAAGGAGAAGAGTATTGGTGGGTGCAACTGCACTTGTACAAAAACAAGGAAGACAACCACAAGGAGTCATGATTCTGCATGGTCACCAACTCATAAATGCACACAACATTCTTTGACTCTGCAAGAAATGCAGCTTGGAATGCTATCAAGGAACTTGGTGATAGACTCAAGTGCAGAATGCTCAACACCCAAAATGACCTTAGAGAAGAAAAGAAGCATACCCAAGAATTAGAAGCTACCAACCAATAACTAAGGGGAGACATCATAGACTTAATATGGGAGTCTTGTGAGCAAGTTAGACAGATGGCTACTAAGGATGCCCTAATAGCTATTTTTTCTAGTGAGTGAGAGTTGTAACGTACTTCGTTAGTTGGACCACCACACTTATCATTTTTACTTCCAAAATTTTGTCTAAGTTATGTTGAACCTTTGATGTTTGTAATGGATTTGTGTATGCCATGACTTGTGTGTTTGTTGTAAAAGACGTGCTTGTGATGTTTGTCTTGTGATTTTCTCTATTGATGTTGATTCTAACTTTTTTCTATCTTATAAAAATAGATGCCTAATGTGGTTATCAACACGGCCGAGGAGTTCAAGGGAACTCGTTTTGGTACTCGTATCATTGAGCTCACTAGTGTGCTCAACCTTCCACTTCCTAGCATCATGACACTTCCACTCACCAAGTTTGAGAGGAAGGACCTATGGGGCTTCAGAGTCACCCAGCCGGGACACCAGACAGAGCCAACCACGGAGACCATCACTTTCAAGCTGATGCCTGACGACAAGGAGAAAGTCTTAGATGTAGTCATGTAGGAGTTACTAGGGCGCCTGGTAGGGAGACACTCCACCGAGCTTAGAGGTCTTTACTTTCACCCCTTTGGGAGATGCAACGAGGAGGGTGAGGCCATAGAGTACGAGGATGCTGCTAGAGAGACGATGGAGCCGATTCGTCTGTACCTCCAGGACCTAGAGGGTCTTATTAGACACCTAGATACTAATAGGACCAACGTCATTGAAAGAACATGTTGGGCCCCCATGTGTGGTTTTGGTAATTAATGATAATCTTTATGGACTAATGTGTGTATTAAGTTATACTTGTAGGATTTGTCCATTGGCATCTCTTGGAGCATGTGTTGGCTTCAAGGTCGATGAAATGAGAAGAAGATGTGTTGTGCAAGCTCAAAATACGCCATCTATAGAAGATATCATGTTTGATGCTTGCCATCCTCGGTGATCATCGATCAAAGATGAGGAATCAAGAAAGGCGTTCCATCTTGAGATGGAAAAGATCGTCTACATCGAGCTCAAGTGGAATGCTCAAGGAAAAGGTATAATCTTGATAGGTTTTCCCTTTTGCCGGTCTCATGTTGTGTGTGGGAGACCGGGTTTATGATAGATAACCGTACTATCAAGAGGAGCTCTCGAATGAGTAATTCGGTCACATCGTTCAGAGAGAGCTCAAACTTTGCATACTTGCATCATCATATTTGGTTGCTATTTGGTATTATCCTTGTGAGGATTTAGATCCTGTGGTAATATCCATAACAAGCTCTTGGTCATCAAAATCGGATCTTCCGTTTGTATCTTGTTGCGATTTTGATCTATGCGGTTTTTCGGTTTCTCACCAAGTGAGGTATCTCACATTATTATACTTGATACGTTCTCACTTGGTGATAACCAATATTTTTATAGGGTAGCCCATGTCGTCCTCTTTCCAACGCAATTGGAATCGGGTCGACCGGAGTTACCAAACAAACGTTACACCCGTTTGAATATTTGCCGGTCTTATTTAAAAAGAAAAGGAAAAATATGTTTACTAGGCCGAGCGGTAGTACCGCCCGGGCGGGCCGGTACTACCGCCCGCATCTGAGCGTCCCCTAACTATTTGCTGCCTCACCCGGTACCACTTTCGGGTAGTACCGGCCGGCCCGGTAGTACCGCCCGGGTGGGCCGGTACTACCGGCCCTGGGGAACTTCTTTTGCCCAGCCGCCTTGCTCCCCTGCTGCCTTCTCTTCTCGCGTGTTGGGTCTTTCTCTGTTGCTACCACGCGCTCTTGCCTGCCCCTCGCGCACGCGTTGTCATCGGCTGGGTCCCGCGCTGACCAGGTCCTGCGCGCTGGCTGGCCCGCATGCCCCACTCCCGCTGCTCGCTCGCGTGTTGTGGCTTGCCACGCCTGCACTGGCTCCGCAGCAGCACGCGCGCGTAGCGCCAGTTGCCTGGCCCCCCTGCTGCCGTGCCCTTGCGCGTTGACCCGCGGCCTGCCCCGCACGCTGCTCAGCGCGTCTGCCTAGCTGCCGCTGGCCCCACTTGGCTGGGCCATGTTGACCGTACGCGCACGCGCCCGCTTCTGTAGCGACCTCGGATTGGTAAGGATCCTATGTCCCTGTGATTAACATGCTAGTCCCTGGATCAATAGCTAGCACTCACAGTCGATGAAATATCATGTAAAACACAAGTCTTTATTACATGAATCGAATAATCTAGAGTTTACATTGTTACAACAGAAGCGATATAAATACAACTTGGAGTCCCATCAATGCCACAGGCAGGTTGAGTGAAGAGCCGCGATCCTAGCGCACCTTTCAACGATCTCCAAAATTCTGCACATGAAACGTGCAGCCAACAAGTTGGGTCAATACTTTGAATGTATTGGCAAATTACACCAAGGAAAGAAAAGACTATCTCTACATGCAAGGGTAGTTTAGGCTGTAGAGTTCATTTGCTCAAAGCTAGTTTTCTTAAGTAGAGAGAAGAAGAGAAGATTTTCCCTACTTTGTAAACATTTGCTTAGATAAAAATAGGGTCAAATGGCACACGAGGATATTACTCACCAAGTGTCCAAACAACCAAACACTTGGATATTACTCACCAAGTGACACTTGGATATTACGCACCAAGTTCCCAAAATCCCACCCATTGGCGATATTACTCACGCCATGGGGTTTTAAAACTTTGTTTAGAAAAGAGAGAGAAAGATCCTTCAGAGGCTCCATCCTTCAGATGCTCAATGTTGTTCTTTTTCCGTGAACACGGTTGATCGATCAGATTGCAATACTCTCGAGAGTTTGTGCACTTTACCCATAATCCACGACCAAGTCCTTTTACAGACAAGACCATGGCGAGGCTTTCCCTTAGTAGCCCCTCTACCTTCTGGATCCAACCGTGCCAAGAACCTCCAAATGTTGGTATCCAGGTGAGGTTTCCCACTAAGTACTAGGCCAAGACAGAGCCCATATGTATTGTCGTTGCACTGGAAGCTTCTGAATTCTGAAACATGGCAGACTTCTTTGATTCCTGGGCGGCCGTCCTCCACCAAAATCTCACTCGTTGACCCGACAACCATTTCGCCCAGAAGAAAACTTAGTTTTATTTTGAAGTGGATTTGAGAAGAAAAGTTTGCTCAAGAGAGCCTTTATACTTAGAAGAAATTTATTGCCTTTCGAACCCCCAACGGTACTTTACATATTTAGCATAGCAAGCAATACTTAGCAAAACAGGGGACCTATTAGGAGGGGAAATCCTAAGTATAGAGCTATTCATGGCATACTACAAAATCATCGCACTTGCAAAATAATTCTAAGGAAAAATTGTACTAGAACATCCTATACATGCATACTACAGAATTTTGAAGATCACATGCACGAAATCAAAACTGGAACAAAAATTATGAACAAGTGGTGTAACTTGCCTTATCATTGATGATGATCTACTTCCTTGTAGAAGTCGCTCGCACGCTCCGAATAAATCTAACGTGAACAACCAATGCGAATACAAGAAACAACCATAAAGATTCAAATGAAAACACATGACATGTAAAAGTGGCAAAACATACAAATATTACTAGTTATAAATTTATTTTAGCTAATAGTTGATTATGGTGATCTTAGCGCGGAGGATATTATAAGAATTGATTTGTCATAAGAATCGCCTAAATAGATGGTCTAGGGATATCAAATTACGGTCAAAAGAATGTCCAAAAACAACTTTAATTTTAGACAGATTAAAGTTATATAAAAGTTGATTATTATAAACCTAATGGACAGCGAATTTAATTACAAATTTGAATGCAAAGAGAATCGTCAAATTTAGACTTGTAGATCAAAAGATACAAAATATAGAATTTGAGACACAAGTCTCGTGCACCTAATCTGATTTGTTTTGAGCTGCACGGATCTAACTAATAGGTACACCCTACTACAGCATATGGCCGTGCAATTTGAACATAACAAAAATATTACTTCTACGATGCCATAAAACGAATGGATAATGAACTATTGTTTACATGATATAGAACCGATGGAGAAATTTAGCGACCTACCAGCAGCGACAACAGGTCGACCGCCGGTCGGACGTGGACGCAGGGATGCTCCGTCAATCCACGCGAACATGGTCTCTGCTTCTGGTCTTCAACGTCCGTTCGGCGTACTGTTGGAGCTGCGCAACGGTGGTGAACTCCGACAATTTCCTTTCGATTAGGTACTCCTGTTTGCAGAGAAAGGGATTAGACTAGGCAGAAAAACAAAAGGAAGATAATGGATAGGAAACCAGGCTTCGAAATCTAGCGAAGGCGATGGAAACGTTGGGCTTCGACGATGCAGAGAGTTGGCGAGGCGATTTAGTGCATATTTTTCTAGGGTTTCAACGGGAATTGAACATCGGGAGGGCGGAGGAATTTATGAAGAGATTTTCTTGGACGAAGGGGCACGGCATCGACTGAATTTTGGCAGAGATTTTCCTTGATATTTGTTTGGTTTGGGGATGAACCTTGACGAACTGGGACTTCCGGTTGGAGGTATCGATGACACGTGGGTCAACCTTGAAAAAAGAAATAGATAGATGGAGAGGAGACGACGCACGGTGGATTTCTCCAATCAGGTAGGCTTGGCCTGGTAACGCGCGTGCGTGAGGAAAAGTCCGGGTCCACTTCAGGTAAGGCCGACTCATTATTTTTATTTCCTTCTTTTATTTAAGATTTATGAAAACGTGCTTCAAATAATGCTGGGATATCTTCCAGTAAAAAAAACACAAAATCAAGCTTACGAAAACCGTGTTTCGTGACCGAGCATAATTTTTTTTAAGAACTATTGATTTAATAAACTTGATCATGGCTATTTTTGACTCCTAGAAATAAATTTAGAATTTTAAATAATAAACTATTATTTTAGAACTCCAAAGTGCACAATAATATATAGAAAAATTCCAACCCGATGATAAGAAGTCATTTTATTTTCTCTCAGTTGATCTTCTTTGAATCGGAAATTTTCTACGATGATCCAAAATATAAATAAAAATTCAAATAACACCAATTAGAATATCTCCCAACATGTTTCTTATATTTGGAAATGTCACATTATTTCCTCTCTTATGAAAATGAACAACTGTTTGGGAAAATATCCAAGTATTTCAAAAATCCAAATAAACACGAATAAAATGGAAGACCATACTTTCTTGGATTTGCATAAAAGATTCCCAACCTATTGGATAGTCATATTAATCCACTCTTTTCAACTACGGTTTAGGAAAAAAAATAAACAAGTTTAAAGAAAAAAATTCTAATAAGGTCAAACAATTCAATCAAATTATTTATTATTTTAACATTCTAAAATTAGAAGAATTTTGGCATGTTACAGCTTCATGCACTCGCTCGCTGGCGTTCGCTCGATTTCTACCGGACAAATTCTGAAAAATGCCCCAAATGGCTAGTTTTTCTGGGCCACTATTTATACTCTACCCGTTTTCAGTTTAGGTAGCTTCTCTCTTATCTATTAGGGCTAAGCTTTGTCCACACTTTCTCTAGATCTTGAAGCTTGCCTAATCTTTTTCCTCCGATGATTCTTGCCCATATTTGAGTGGAAGAGAGAGGAGATCTAGATCCATGTTTTGACCTGACCGATTCATCTCTTTGTGAGTGCATCTTTGGGGATCTAGATTTTGGGGGATTTTGTGTCTCTCTTTGATTCCTCCTCTCTTGTTCCCCCAATAGCTTTAGTATATTTGTTGGAACTTGAGAGTGAGGGATTTGAGCACCTTTGTGGTGTTCTTGCCATTTGCATTTGGTGCATCAGTTTGAGTTCTCCTCGGAGGATTTGGTTTGAGTTACTCATTGGAGCTTGTCCCTCTTGGGTTCTTGGAACCCTAGACGGTTTTGTGGCCTTGGTGGCATTGTGGCCTTTTGTGGCATTTGTTGGAAGCCTCCAATTAAGTTGTGGAGAAGTGCCCCAACATTGTGAGAGGTTCTGGTTGCCACCGACAAGTGCACCGATAGTGGAAGCGTGGATCGATCCCGTTGGGGTGAGATTCACCGAAGAATAAGGGAGGCCTTTTGTGGCGTTGGTGGTTTGATACCACCCCTCTCCAAACGAGACATACTCCATGTTGGGAGGAACTCGGTAAAATATCGGTGTCCCCGCGTGCCTCGGTTATCTCTATACCCGAGCTCTTTAATTATGCACTTTACATTCTGATAGCCTTCGTGCTTGAAGTAATATATATCTTGCTATCACATTGTTGCTTGTATTGCTTAGCATAAGTTGTTGGTGCACATAGGTGAACCTTAGTTGTTCTAGGTTGTGCTTAACAAAGTAAACACTAGTTTTATTCCGCCTTTGTTGAGCCACTCCAGGAAAAGTTTTAATCGCCTATTCACCCCCCCTCTAGGCGACATCTGTATCCTTTCAGTCATGCTTAGCAATGACGAGCTTCAGGTTTAGCTGCGAGAGAATGACAAGCTCTTCGCGGAGCAAGACGAGATAGTCAAGGAAATGGAGGCCAAGTTTGAAAGCCAGGACAAGAAGTTCAAGAGCTAGGAGAAAAGAGTCCAAGACAGGAACAAGAAGATCCGGGAGATGAAGGAAGATCTAGAGGCCAAGAAATGTGAGCTTGAGCATCAGCAGGGAGTGTAACACCCTCAGAATCGGACCTATGCAAGTTTAGGCAAAATTCACCAAACCCGCATAGAAACGATTCAAAGGTGCCCACCAGGCACTTTCGTGCGGGTGGAAAACGAAGTAATAACATTACACAACAGTCCTCGATGGGACCCACAGAACAGATATATATAACAGCGACTCAAAGAGCCAAGAATACAGATATAATATACAAAGATCCAAATCACCTTGAAACGACATAGCGTCCAGCTACGGACAAGATGCAAATGGGGCTAAGAGCCACAAGAATAACCAATGGCGTCCATAACCTGCCCGGGCCAAGCGGAAGGGTAACCACGCTAACGGCGTCGATCTCAAAACCTGCTTAACAAAAGGGTGCCGACAAAGGCAAAGCGAAAACAAAGAAGGAGCGTCGATCGAGGCGATGCAGCGAGGCTAGAATTCAAGGTCCTCGCCTACAAAGGTATGGTGGACTGGCGGCGGCGAGATACACTAAACAACCTATAGAGACTCGATACAATGGCGGTTATCGGAGGGGTAAGAAAGACCTATTCGGATCCAACACAAGCTAACACCAAACAAAACCTTTGGCGTTTCCCCTCGAGACCAAACGAGAAGTCAACCGAGGAACTCACACGTTGGCGTTTTACTTGTTCGATTATAGTTGCGGCACTTTACTAGTCAGGTTTAAATAATCGTCACGATAAGGTAAGCGTGGGCACTTTTAGTTAACCATTCCGTTATAGTTGTAACTCTTACTAATCAGTGCGAGATAGCATGAGATAAACCCAAAACCCAGCAGTTGTTGGTACTTTTATTCAGCCAATTAATTGTAGTTGCAATACTTACTAGTCATATACAATTGTCGCATGGCGACAACCAAACAAGCAATTGTGGGCGTATTATTAGCCATTCCGTTATAGTGAGGCTGATTACTAGTCATTGTAAGTCAAATTTATAACAATAAACTTTAGTTATGCTTGTCTATGATCGAGATATCGTGCTCCAAGTCGTCCATATCCGGACACGGCTTTCAGAAAGTTTTTACCGGCGGGGTGCACCAATAGCAACACGCTCGATCAACCTCGGAAAAACCAAATCAAAACCCAACGAGGCTTTCACATTGAACAATCACGATTCAGAAATATTTCAGGGCCACCCTTGGAGTATACCATAGCGAGTAAGCAAGCTCCGAGACGGACTCAAGGTTTACGTCGATGGTCAGTAACGGCGGGTCCCCAATCGGGACCTCGATACCATGAAAACATCCGTTTACCTAAGCGATGCAGTGCGATACCTCGCACAATCGTAAATAAAGCGATAAAACATGGCATAAGTACAGGATCGTAAATAAAACCTCAAACTAGTTTGTGGCCCCAAGAAATAAGACGGAATCAAGCTACGCTCGGGGGTCCCATATACCTCCCGGATGTGGATAGCGCGCAAAATCAAGGAACAGTATCAAGTACTCGGGGTCTTTACGGGACACAAGTGGGCGTTCGAAACCAAATATTATCTATCACCCACGATGCCTCTGCTTATTCAATTTTAGTTGTTAAACAGAAAATAAAGTGAACAATAAGTAAAACTAGAATTCATCTCCAACATCAAGATGCGGCAATACATCAAGAATCAGGCATATGGCGACACATCAGCACTTGAGCAAGCAACTACGACGCATAAGTCCAACTATCTACCAAACAACGGGTAATAGGGTGTGTCCAAGGCAATATAAGGCTGCAGGGATATATCGAATGCGGAAACTAGAGCATCGCAACAGATAGCAATAGTTCAACAGGAGGGAATAAAGACTATAAAAGTAAGATAGGTAGAAAGAGGAGATGCTGCTTTGAAAACATTGTCGAAGGGTTCAACCAAGATCGGAAGCTCACATCAACTCAACGCCTTATCCATGAAGAAGCAAAACACTAGAAGAAACACCGGAATGCAATATTTAATACACGGCGGAAGATCGGCATGATGCATGTATGATGTATGGCATGGCAAGGTGCGATGCAATTAGGTCAAATTAAACGGAGCCGGGGTCCCGACATTAATTAGGTGGTGCAAGTTATTTAGAACCCCTTGTTTAAATGTTGTTTAGCATGGCAAACGATAGTACTGGTTCGCTACACAAGTTTTAAATGAGGCCAATATAAGGCTAGATTTGCCCGCATATGGGCCCCATATTTAATTATTAGGTGAATCGGCAAAAGGCCCCCAAACCACAGATATGCATGCGAGTATGACAATTTAATGTGCAGTTGTTATTATGTTATAAAATAGGGTTCGAGGAAAAAGGGGTCACACATTAGGGTTCGGCAGTTCTTGTTAGGGTTCGACGAACTTGGGTTCCGGGGTTCGGGGTTCGGCCTCGGGGTCCAGGGTTCGACGAGCGGTCTCGCGGGAACGTTCTCGGTAACGGGGAGGTACTTGTCGCATCCAGGGTCTTGATGTCCGGGGGCAGAACTTGTGTCAGCGCCGTTCTCGTCATCGCGAAGGTCTTGCCGTTGCGAGGGTCTTATCGAGCCTGCGCCATCGAGGCGGTCTTGGCGAGGAAAGATGTACTTGGCGTTCTGCGTCGATGTTCTCATCGTCCGGGTTCTCGAGCATCGCATCCGAGGAGTACTTGGCGTTCACCGGGTCCATGTAGAAGATCTTGGCGCACATGTGGCTTCGGTCCGGGGTACGCGGTTCTCCTCTCGGGGCTTGGGGTTCGCAGGGCCGGACTTGTCGTTGAGGTTCCACCGAAACCATGGCGCGTCCAGGAAGCCGTTCTTGAGGGTCCCTGTCGGAGGCCTTCGGGTCATCAACCCCGGGAAGGGGATCTTGGAGCGGCGCCGGGTTCGGGTTCGGGGCGATGGAGGTCGGGGTCGGCTCGTGCGGTGGCGAAGCAGGACAGGGCGAGATCCGGGTCCTCGGCAGGTGGTTGCCGCGGGCGGTCCCACGACGAGCTCCGCGGGTCCGTTCGGGAACAGAGGAGGTCGGCGAGGCGAGGCCCACGGCAGCGGGTCCGCATTCTTGAGGCGCGGCCGGCGAGCTCTGGCCCGGCGGACGGCAACGGGCGGCGGGCTGCTCGGCTGCAGGCGCCTGGTGGCGCCGGAGGCGTCGGAAGAGCCTGCGGCGGGCGCCTTGTGAGCGGCAACGCGAGGTCCCACGCAGGCGGTGAGTCTGGCGGCTCCCGGCGGGCGGCGGGGACACGGCAGCGACGGGCTCATGGGCAGCGCCGAGGAAGGCGGGCTCGAGGCGGCGGGCGGTCAGCGCTGGCAGGAGGCAGCTGCCGAGCTGGTGGCGAGGCGCGGGGGATAAAGGCAGGCTGGCGGAGCGGTGGTGGGAGCGGTCGGCGAGAGGCACGGCAGGTGGAGGGCAGGAAGAGGCTGGAGGGGCAGCGGGGCGCGCGGAAGAGAGGGAGGTGAGGGCGGAGCTTGTCACCAGGCGGAGGCGGGCGAGCGGAGGCGCGGGCTGCACCGCGTCGGGAGGAGGAAGAAGAGAGGCTGGGAGGGGCAGCGTGGTGGTGGGCGTGTGGTGTGAGTGGGGCCACGCGGTCAGGGGCGGTGGGGAGGAGACTGGGTGCGATCTGGGGTGGGGAACGGCCGGGCAGGGGGTGGGTGGAAAGTGGCCAGGCGGGGGCGTGTGTGGGTGTCGTGTGTGTGCTTTGCATGCGTGTGGGGCTGGGGGTGGGCCTGGGGTTGGCTTGTGTGGGGGCTGTGAGGAGAGAGAGAAGGGGGTTGGCCACGTGGCAGCTAGGGAGTGGGTAAGGGAGAGAGGAGAGGTGAGGTGGAGGGATGCTATTGGGCCGGGTGAGGTGGCCAGGGAGGGTGGGTAGATTTTTAGGTAGCTCTAGGATTTAGGGTGGGGCAGGTTGGCCGTTTTATTAATTTCTGGGGCGGTCGTTCGGGTCAATCGGCCCGTTCGACTGCCCCGCTAAAATTAATTATAATTTTTATTTATTGCAAACAAGGTTTTTGCAAACCGATTTCGGGCAAAACAAAATAGTCCGGGGACCCGGTTTTTCGGTGTTTGAGTAAGATGGGGCGTTTTAGAAAAACAAAACGGGCTTGCGAACATGGTTTTATGCAAACAACACATGATGATGACGATGCATTGCACAAATTCAACGCGATTTTCTAGTAGTGGTTTTTGCGGGATGCCACAACTCGACACCACTAACAATGGATCTCGCCCTCGAGATCCGCCTCATGGTACCGGAAGGAAGGTCGGCGTTCGATCCTTCGCGCGTGTAGATCCTCGCGACACCACTAACAAGAGTTCATCCGCCATCTTGAAATCGACACCACCAAAGGGTCGTTGTTCTGATCGGAGAGAGCACTCCGGAAACAAAAGGGCGAAGATAGAGGTATCAAGCGATACGGCCACCTCTAACTTCCATTAGAAGAGGAAAAGTTACATTGATCCACCAGTTCGATGTCAGAGCGAGCGATGAAGAGTCGGGTAGGGTGATCAGTCAATCCCGGATCCAAACGATCAACTCTATACACGGGTAGGAGAATCAGGCAACTCAACTCTCGAGATTTAGACTGAAGAACTTCATAGGCGGTATCCGGAACAAAGGGATGCTGCCAGCAGAAATCGTATGAAAGACACAATGATTAGGTTCCGCGATGGTTCCATTGGCATGAACAACACATGCTCAAGGTATACTCCAACTTCACCAATGCTCGTCCTCCTCATATGTTTTTCAACGACACGGATATCCGGCAAGGAAACACAGATGGACAAAGAGCTCAAGAACAACAGATTGGAGGAAGGGTACAACAGACAAGTTGCAGATTGATGATCGTAGCACCTCCGTTACAAAGGAAGATAGCGAATCCCTAAAGGTACGACGGAAACCCCACCACGAGAATTCCTGGACTCGAAGAGAGAGACGAGAGCGGATTCAAAACACGTCGAGGTAAGGGGGGAATAGCAGAGGGTAAGGAGTAAAATCAGACCTAGCCAGAACTATCCAACCGATTTTGCAAAAATAGTTTTGACACTCTACTTCGGCCGTTAGCTAGGTTATCCTACAGGCTGGACTTGTGGGGTATCGCAACTGCTGAGCTCTGATACCACTCTGTAACACCCTCAGAATCGGACCTATGCAAGTTTAGGCAAAATTCACCAAACCCATAGAAAGCGATTCAAAGGTGCCACCAGCACTTTATGCGGGTGGAAAAGCGAAGTAATAACATTACACAACAGTCCTCGATGGGACCCACGAGCAGATATATATAGCGACTCAAAGAGCCAAGAATACGGATATAATATACAAAGATCCAAATCACCTTGAAGCGACATAGCGTCCGACTACGGACAAGATGCAAATGGGGCTAAGAGCCCGAAGAATAACCAATGGCGTCCATAACCCTGCCGGCCAAGCGGAAGGGTAACCACCTTAACGGCGTCGATCTCAAAACCTGCTTAACAAAGGGGTGCCGACAAAGGGCAAAGCAGAAAACAAAGAAGGAGCGTCAGTACTGAGGCCAGTACACGGCGAGGCTAGAATTCGGCGGTCCTCGCCTACAAAGGTATGGTGGACTGAGCGGCAGCGGCAGCATACACTAAACAACCTATAGAGACTCGATACAACTGGCGGTTATCAGAGGGGGTAAGAAAGACCTATTCGGATCCAACCTGAAGCTAACACCAAACAAAACCCAACCTGGCGTTTCCCCCTCGAGACCAAACGAGGAAGTCAACCGAGGAACTCACACAGTTGGCAGTTTTACTTGTTCAGTTATAGTTGCGGCACTTTACTAGTCAGGTTTAAATAATCGTCCTGATAAGGTAAGCAGTGGGCACTTTTAGTTAACCATTCCGTTATAGTTGTAACTCTTACTAATCAGGTGCAGATAGCATGAGATAAACCCAAAACCCAGCAGTTGTTGGTACTTTTATTCAGCCAATTCGTTGTAGTTGCAATACTTACTAGTCATATACAATTGTCGCAAGCGACAACCAAACAAGCAATTGTGGGCAGTATTATTAGCCATTCCGTTATAGTGAGGCTGATTACTAGTCATTGTAAGTCAAATTTATAACAATAAACTTTAGTTATGCTTGTCTATGATCGAGATACTGTGCTCCAAGTCGTCCATATCCGCGGACACGGCTTTCAGAAAGTTTTTACCCGGCCGGGGTGCACCAATAGCAACACACGCTCGATCAACCTCGGAAAAACCAAATCAAAACCCACGAGGCTTTCACGGTGAACAATCACGGATTCAGAAATATTTCAGGGGCCACCTTGAGTATACCATAGCGGAGTAAGCAAGCTCGAGACGGACTCAAGGTTTACGTCGATGGTACAGAATCAATGAGGTCCCCAATCGGGGGTGTCGATACCTGCGAAACATCCGTTTACCTAAGCGATGCGATTAAGTACCTCGCACAATCGTAAATAAAAAGAAAACATGGCATAAGTACAGGATCGTAAATAAAACCTCAAACTAGTTTGTGGCCCCAAGAAATAAGACGGAATCAAGCTCGGCTCAGGGGTCCCATATACCTCCCGGATGTGGATAGCGCGCAAAAATCAAGGAACAGGTATCAAGTACTCGGGGTCTTACGGGACACAAGTGGGCGTTCGGAAACCAAATATTATCTATCACCCACCGATGCCTCTGCTTATTCAATTTTAGTTGTTAAACAGAAAGTAAAGTGAACAATAAGTAAAACTAGAATTCATCTCCAACATCAGCATGCGGCAATACATCAGCAACTGTGGCATATGGCGACACACATCAGCACTTGAGCAAGCAACTACGACGCGCAAGTCCAACTATCTACCAAACAACAGGTAATAGGGTGTGTCCAAGGCAATATAAGGCTGCAGGGGATATATCGGGTACGGAAACTAGAGCATCGCAACACAGATAGCAATAGTTCAACAGGAGGGAATAAAGACTATAAAAGTAAGATAGGTAGAAAGAGGGAGATGCTCGCCTGAAAACATTGTCGAAGGGTTCAACCGAAGATCGGTGACTCACATCAACTCAACGGCCTTATCCGCGAAGAAGCAAAACACTAGAAGAAACACCGGAATGCAATATTTAATACACGGCGGAAGATCGGCATGATGCATGTATGATGTATGGCATGGCAAGGTGCGATGCAATTAGGTCAAATTAAACGGAGCCGGGGTCCCGACATTAATTAGGTGGTGCAAGTTATTTAGAACCCCGCAGTTTAAATGTTGTTTAGCATGGCAAACGATAGTACTGGTTCGCTACACAAGTTTTAAATGAGGCCAATATAAGGCTAGATTTGCCCGCATATGGGCCCCATATTTAATTATTAGGTGAATCGGCAAAAGGCCCCCAAACCACAGATATGCATGCGAGTATGACAATTTAATGTGCACAGTTGTTATTATGTTATAAAATAGGGTTCGAGGAAAAAGGGGTCACACATTAGGGTTCGGCAGTTCTTGTTAGGGTTCGACGAACTTGGGTTCCGGGGTTCGGGGTTCGGCCTCGGGGTCCAGGGTTCGACGAGCGGTCTCGCGGGAACGTTCTCGGTAACGGGGAGGTACTTGTCGCATCCAGGGTCTTGATGTCCGGGGGCAGAACTTGTGTCAGCGCCGTTCTCGTCATCGCGAAGGTCTTGCCGTTGCGAGGGTCTTATCGAGCCTGCGCCATCGAGGCGGTCTTGGCGAGGAAAGATGTACTTGGCGTTCTGCGTCGATGTTCTCATCGTCCGGGTTCTCGAGCATCGCATCCGAGGAGTACTTGGCGTTCACCGGGTCCATGTAGAAGATCTTGGCGCACATGTGGCTTCGGTCCGGGGTACGCGGTTCTCCTCTCGGGGCTTGGGGTTCGCAGGGCCGGACTTGTCGTTGAGGTTCCACGAAACCATGGCGTCGAGAAGCCGTTCTTGAGGGTCCTGTCGAGGCCTTGGTCATCAACCCCGGAAGGGATCTTGAGGCCGCCGGGTTCGTTCGGGCGATGGAGGTCGGGTCGGCTCGTGCGGTGGCGGCGGACGGCGAGATCCGGGTCCTCGGCAGTGGTTGCATGGCGGTCCCACACGAAGCTCCAGGTCCGTTCGGGAACAGAGGAGGTCGGCGAGGCCCACGCGGCAGCGGGTCCGCAGTTGCTTGAGGCGCCTTGGCGACGAGCTCTGGGCAGGCGGCAGACGGGCAGCTTTCGGCTGCTGCAGGCGCCACAGTGGCGGCCGGAGGTGCGTCGGAAGGCCTGCAGCCTTGGCGGGCGCCGCAGGCGAAGCGGCAGTGCTGGTCAGCAGGGCGGTGAGGTCTGGCGGCTCAGCGGCAAGGCGGGACACGGCAGCAGACGCTCAGCGCCCGGCGCTGAAAGGCGGTCGCAGGCGGCGGTTCGCCAGCTGGCCGAGGCCAGTGAGCTGGTGTGGGGATAAGGGCAGGCTGGCGGAGCGGTGGTCGGAGAGCGGGTCGGAGAGGCACTGGAGGTGGAGGGCAGGGAAGGGAGGGAGGGCCGGGCGCGGAAGAGAGGAGGTGAGGCGAGCTTGTCACCGGCGGAGGCGGACGGGGCAGAGCGGGGAGGAGAGGCGTGGTGGCTGCACCGTCGGAGGAGGAAGAAGAGAGGTGGGAGGGCAGCGTGGTGGTGGGCGTGTGGTGTGAGTGGGGCCACGCGGTCAGGTGGGGAGGACTGGTGCGATCTGGGGTGGGGAACGGCCGGGCAGGGGGTGGGTGGAAAGTGGCCAGGCGGGGGCGTGTGTGGGTGTCGTGTGTGTGCTTTGCATGCGTGTGGGGCTGGGGGTGGGCCTGGGGTTGGCTTGTGTGGGGGCTGTGAGGAGAGAGAGAAGGGGGTTGGCCACGTGGCAGCTAGGGAGTGGGTAAGGGAGAGAGGAGAGGTGAGGTGGAGGGATGCTATTGGGCCGGGTGAGGTGGCCAGGGAGGGTGGGTAGATTTTTAGGTAGCTCTAGGATTTAGGGTGGGGCAGGTTGGCCGTTTTATTAATTTCTGGGGCGGTCGTTCGGGTCAATCGGCCCGTTCGACTGCCCCGCTAAAATTAATTATAATTTTTATTTATTGCAAACAAGGTTTTTGCAAACCGATTTCGGGCAAAACAAAATAGTCCGGGGACCTGGTTTTTCGGTGTTTGAGTAAGATGGGGCGTTTTAGAAAAACAAAACGGGCTTGCGAACATGGTTTTATGCAAACAACACATGATGATGACGATGCAATGCACAAATTCAACGCGATTTTCTAGTAGTGGTTTTGCGGGATGCCACAGGGAGTGATCGAGAGGCTTTGCTCACAGAAGAGGGCTCTTAGGGCCAAGATTGAGGCCTTGACTACTAATGTTGATGAGTACAAGACCGCTATGGAGAATGCAGGTCTTACCCTTGTTGATGTGGATATTGATGCAGAGGAGTAGTGTAGACTACTCGTTTATCTTTCATCTACCGTACTTTGATTATTGAGTCGCAATGACCATACAACATGTGGATGGCTTGCTATGGTGTGTTTACTTTTTCTAAAACTTGTTGTTTATGTAGTTCAAAACTCTATGTTATTTTGATGCTTGGTTATTGTGATTGTCTATGTGATGTGTTGTGCATGTTAAGCATCTATGGGTATCTCATTCTTATCCTTATTAAAACCACAGATGCCTCCTCGACGTGCCAACCCAAACAACAACAACAATGTCACTCCCAAGATGCAGCAGTTGATGACAGCACAGGAACAACTGATGCAGATGATGACCACTTTCATGCAGAACCAGAATCAGAATAACAACAATAACAATAACAATAACAACAACAACAACCAGAGTAATCCACCATGATTTGACATGCTCACCAGATTTCTAAGAATGAGGCCTGCAAAGTTCTCAGGAACCACTGATCCAATGGTGGCCAATGATTGGCTACGTTCAGTGAATAAGGATTTAGTGACTGTTGGCTGCACTGACGAAGAGAAGGTCAGGTTTGCAGCACATCTGCTAGAAGGGCCAGCAGCAACCTGGTGGGACAACTTTCAGATCACCACTCCCATTGAGGATGTGACTTGGGCTATCTTTGAGGATGGATTCCGTACAACTCACATCTCATCCGGGGTGATGAATTTGAAGAAGAAGGAATTCCACAATCTGAAGCAGTGTCACCGCAGCGTGGCTGAATATATCGAGGAGTTCAACAATCTAGCGCGTTATGCACCGGATGAAGTTGATATGGATGCCAAGAGGAAGGAGAAATTCCTCGAAGGACTGAATGATGAGTTGAACCTGCAGTTGTCTGTTGCCTATGTCCCAACCTACCAATCACTTTGTGACAAGGCTGCCATCTTGGAGAACAAGATGAAACAGGTTGAGAGAGGGAAAAGGAAGCACAACTTTGATAAGCACAGCTCGTGATCGTCTCACAAGCATTCCCATCATGATGATAGTGGGAGTTCTGGATCCCACAAACATGGAAAGTACAACAACCACCACGGCAACAACCGCCATCATGACAACAAGCATCACCGTAGTCAAGATAATGACAAGTACAAGAACCACAAGAGTGGACACAACAGTCACCACAGTGGAGGTGGAAGTGGAAGTCAGCCTGCAAAGAGAGATATCAGTCAGGTTGAATGCTTCAAGTGTAATAAGATGGGGCACTATGCTAATGAGTGCCCAGAGAAGAAGGTTGAAGGAACCACCAAGCTCAACCCTTTCTAGAAGGGACAAGTGAACGACATCAATGTGGAAGAGATATATGAGGAACCTGATGTTGTGGCTGGTAAGTTCAAACTCAATTCTGTTCTAGCACTTGTTCTTTTTGATACTGGCTTATCGCATTCATTCATATCAAGATCATTTGTTGATAGAAATGGACTTCCACTTGAAACTATTGGATGTCCTATAAAAGTAAGTTCTCCTGGTGGAGAAATGATAGTGAACTCAGGATTTCATGACCTAGTGATAGAATTTGGGAAATAAAAGTTTCCCGTTAATTTGATAATCCTAAATTCCCAAGGATTAGATGTCATTTTGGGAATGGATTGGATGACTAAGTACAAGGGAGTGCTAGATTGTGCTAGATTGTGCCAATCACACTGTCACACTCACAACCCCGGATAATAAAAGGATTAGATTCAAGACTAACTTTGAATCTAAAGGGAGTAAGCTAAATTCTAAGGGATTAGCATAGACAGTGTGCTAATTGTGAGAGAATATCCGGATGTGTTTCCGGAGGAATTGCCAGGAATGTCACCAGTTAGAGATGTGGAGTTTCTGATTGACTTGCTGCCAGGATCTAGACCAATAGCAAAGAGACCTTACAAGATATCAGTTGATGAGTTGAAGGAACTCAAGAAAAAACTTGGAGAACAGCAGAAAGGATTTATTCAACCAAGTTCTTCATCTTGGGGAGCACCAGTCTTGTTTGTTGAAAAGAAAGATAGAAGTCAAAGGTTATGCATAGATTATCGTTCACTCAATGAGGTGACTATCAAGAACAAATACCCTTTTCCCAGAATCAATGGCTTGTTTGATCAGTTAGAAGGAGCCCGTGTGTTCTCAAAGATTGATCTCCGGTCAGGCTATTTTCAGCTTAATATAAGGGAACAAGACATACCTAAGATTGCTTTCACCACTATGTATGGATTGTATGAGTACACCGTGATGCCATTTGGTTTGACCAATGCACCAGCCTACTTCATGAATATGATGAACAAGGTGTTCATGGAGTTTCTTGATAAGTTTGTTGCCGTCTTCATCAATGACATTTTGATCTACTCCAAGAGCAATCAAGAGCATGAAGGACATTTACGATTGATACTTGAGAAGCTTAGAGATCATAAACTGTATGCCAAATTCAGCAAGTGTGAATTCTGGTTGAATGAGGTCAGATTTATTGGACACATTGTGTCAGGAGATGGTGTAGCAGTTGATCCCGCAAAAGTCAGTGAAAGAAGTTCGTAGTTTCCTTGGCTTGGCAGGATACTATAGAAGATTCATTGAGAATTTCTCAAAGGTAGCTAAGCCAATGACGGAGTTACTTAAGAAAGACAAGAAATTTGATTGTACTGAAGGATGTGAACTCAGTTTCCAAGAGTTGAAGAAGAGACTAGTGACAGCACCAGTCTTATGTCTGCCAGATTTGGATAAGGATTTCCAAGTGTATTGTGATGCATCTCACCAAGGATTGGGTGCAGTTCTGATGCAAGAAGGGAAAGTTGTGGCTTATGCCTCGAGATAACTCAAAACTCATGAAGTGAATTATCCTACTCATGATTTGGAGTTAGCCTCTGTTGTCCATGCACTCAAAACATGGAGACATTATCTTTTGGGAAAGTGATGTGAAGTGTTCACAGATCACAAAAGTTTAAAGTACATCTTCACCCAGAAAGAAATCAACATGAGACAAACAAGATGGTTGGAACTCATCAAAGACTATGACTTGAGTCTGCAATACCACCCCGGTAAAGCAAATGTTGTAGCTGATGCATTAAGCCGTAAGGTTTATGTGAATGGCCTTACTAAGGGAGAATTGCCATATGATCTGTATGCCCAATTCAAAGAACTCAGATTGGAGATAGTGCCTGAGGGACATCTCATGTCATTGGATGTTCAACGCACCTTGTTGGACAAAATCAAGGAAGCCCAAAAGACGGACAAGGAAATTGAAGAAATTAAGGAAAAGATTGGCAAGGGAAAAGCCAAAGGATTCCATGAATACGAACATGGTACTTTATGGTATGGAAAACGTATCTGTATTCCGCAAGATCCGGAGCTTCAGAAACTGATTTTACAAGAAGCACACAACTCACCATATTCCATTCATCTGGGTAACACCAAAATGTACATGGATGTGAAGGAAAGATTTTGGTGGAATAATCTCAAGGAGGACATCGCCGAACATATTGCTTTGTGTGATGTATGTAGTAGAGTGAAAGCGGAACATCAGAAACCAGCAGGATTGTTACAACCACTACCTATTCCTGATTGGAAGTGGGACAAGATTGGCATGGATTTCATCACTGGATTGCCAAGGACTAGATCAGGATATGATTCTATTTGGGTCGTGGTAGATCGCTTAACTAAAGTGGCTCATTTCATACGTGTGAAGACAACCTATACAAGTGCTAAGTTAGCCAAGATTTATATGAATAGGATTGTGTGTCTACATGGAGTACCTAAGAGTATTGTGTCTGATAGGGGAACTCAATTCACTTCCCATTTTTGGAGGCAACTACATGAGTCATTGGGAACGAGATTGTAATTCAGTACCGCTTTCCATCCCCAGAATGATGGACAGACAGCAAGGACCAACCAGATCTTAGAGGATATGTTGAGGGCATATGCCCTAGACTATGGAGCTAGTTGGGATGAAATCCTGCCTTACGTGGAATTCTCTTATAACAATAGCTATCAAGCCAGTATTGAGATGGCACCGTTTGAGTTTCTCTATGGGAGAAAGTGTACTACACCATTGCTATGGAATGGCGTTGGAGAAAGAAACTTGTTCGGTCCATAACTAATCAAGGAAGCTGAAGAGAAAGTCAAGTTAGTAAAGGACAGATTGAAGATAGCATAGTCCCGACAAAAGAGCTATGCAGATACCAAGCGTAGGGAAGTCGCCTATGAAGTGGGTGATAGAGCTTATCTTAGAGTATCACCACTTCGTGGAGTGAAGAGGTTTGGAGTCAAAGGAAAATTAGCCCCAAGATATGTTGGACCATTCAAGATTCTGAGTCGTAAAGGAGAAGTGGCATATGAGATTGAATTGCCTGAATCATTGGTTGTCGTTCACAATGTGTTCCATGTGAGTCAGCTAAAGAAATGCTATCCGGAGATGGAAGAGACTTCTTTGAAGGATACTATACCTTTGGAAGAGGTCCAATTGGAAAGTGATCTCACCTATGAGGAAAAACCTATCAAGATTCTTGAGACTGCAGAAAGAGTTACTCGGACAAAGACTATCAAATTCTGCAAAGTTCGGTGGAACCATCATTCGGAGGAAGAAGCAACATGGGAGAGAGAAGATGATATTCGGAAAGACCACCCTCACCTATTTGCTAGCCAATCTGAATCTCGAGGGCGAGATTCACCTTCAGGGGGTTAGATTTGTAACATCCAAAAAATCATGATTATAAAGTTTGCACATCATTCATGCATTCATAAGCATTTAGGATCATTTTCAAATAAGAATTCAAAAACAGAAGCATTTGTTGTCTATTATTTTATGTAGGAAAAACAATGACTTTTGTTCCACTCTATAACATAATAATACTTGTTTAACCAGAAAGGTTTGAGCATAAGTTTGGTTGTTATTTCCAAAGCTTGGTCAAAAATTTCAAAACAAAAATATGAATTTAAAACCATTCTTATGTCTTATATAAATAAATAATAAAGGCAAGGTTTATTTTAAATTTCAATGCGCCAATGTAAATCTGAGTGAACATCAATGTTTTATACTCAAATATGTGCATGGTTCACTCTACAAAAAATCCAGAGAAAATTTGAATTCAAATTCATTTGAAAATGATTCCAGAAAATCAAAACAGAAATAAAAAAGAATAAAAGAAAAGGAAAAGGGCCAGCGTTGCCAAACTGGCCTAGTACTGGAACCAGCCAATTAGCCACCCCACCCGGGGTTCCCCTCTCTCTATGTTTCTCACCCACGCGAGCACACCCCTCTTGTTGACGCCTCAGACCCACCTGCCCCGTCATCATCGTCCCCAATCACCGCGCGACGACCCGCTCCGTCGTTACCTCCTCGCAGTGACGCCGCATTTACTCGTCACATAATTCCCATTGATTCAGCGCGTGATTCTCGCCCCCGCTCTGGCTACATAACCACCTCCCCACCCTGCTCCTTTCCCCTCACACAACTCACTCGCTCCGCCACCAGGCTGCCCATATTTCGCAGAACACTGCCGCTGTCCGACGAACTCCGATAACTAAATTCCGGTGAGACCAACTGCCCATGTCCTTCTGGTTCTTACGAGCATGGTCCTTGTGATCTTGTGCACCTTTTGACCTTTTGTTTGTCCGCGCATGACACAGGCCGCCGTCCCCGTTCATCGCTGCAAGCGACAGAGCCGCCGCTCAACTTCGGCGAGCGATTTAGGTAAAGTCCGACCGCCCCTTGCCTTCTCCTTGACACTACCGTGTTCGCCGTGACCCTGTGCACCTCCTGATACCACTGGTTTGTGCTAGGACGATCCAGAGCGTCGGCAACGACCTCGTCTGCAAGAACCCGACGCCGCCTACAACTCCGATGAGCTCTAGGCCCCGCTACAGCACGCCCCCTGCCCAACCGCGACCACGTTGAGCTCCCTCGTGCACGTGTGAGTCTGGTAAGCATCATCACCACCCCTAGGCCTCGCTAGAATTGCCATTCCACCATCGCCAGTAGCGCCACCGCTGCACCGCTGTCGCACCGCCGCTCGTTTCTGGTCTGTTCGATTTGGGCCGTTAGATCTAGTTCTGACGCATAGGATAGATGACTTAAGTGAAGGGGTACGAATCCATCTGAGCCATGCAATGCAATTAAAATCTGACGATCCAGATGTGGCATCCCGCAAAAACCACTACTAGAAAATCGCGTTGAATTTGTGCATTGCATCGTCATCATCATGCATTGTTTGCCAAAACTATTTCGCAAAACCCGATTTGTTTTCCAAACGCCCCATCTCAATTCAAATGCAAAGCCCGGTCCCCGGATTATTTTTGTTGAGTGCTATCGGTTTGCAAAAGGTGTTAACAAAACAAATAAAAATTATATATTTTTAGTGGGGGCAGTCGAACGGGCCAGATCGACCCGAACGACCACCCCCAGGATTTAAATCGGCCCAACTAGTCTGGCCCTCTAATTCCTAAAGCTACCCAGAAAACTACCCAACCCATCCCTCCACCTCACTCCCTCCAATAGTATCCTGCCACCTCACCCTCTCCTCTTCCCCCCACCAACCAGAAGCTGACACGTCACTCCCTCACCCCATCACTCTCTCCCCTCTCTCTCACCTGCCCACCAAACACACACAGACTCACGCACACACAGCAACCGACCCAGTCCCCTGCCTGGCCCCACGCGCCCCTGGGACCCACCCGTCATACCCCCACCTGCCCCACAGCCCTCTCTCCCCACTTCCTGCCTCCCCCGGTCCCAAACTCCCCCACCGCGCCCCACGCGGGACCCACCCGCGCGCCCCTCCCCACGCGCGCACGCGTGCCCTCTCCTTCCCCTGCTCATCTTCTTCCCTCAGCCCGCCCCGCCACCGTCCACGCACGCCTCGCCTGACCTCTCCTCAGCACCACCGCGGCCCTCCTCTCTGGCCGCTGCCCCGCTCAAGCCGGCCCGCTCGTCCCTCACCGCCTCCTCCGCGCCTCACTGCTGTCCCGCCTGCGCCCATGAGCTCCTCCGCCGGATCGCCGCCTCGGCCTCCGCGAAGCTCCTCCCACCGCCGCCCGAGACCTCTCGCTGCCGCCCCGCTGGCTCCTCCGACCTCGCGCCTCCCGAGCCCCAGCCCGCGGCCTCCCGCAGCCAAGCGCTCGCCTCCGCCCGAGGTACACCTCGCGCCTCCGCCATGGCCAGCGCCGCCAACTCCGCTGCCGACCCTGCCTCCTCCGGTGCTGCGCCTCGCGGACCTGCCGCCGCCTCCAGAAGCCCTGTGCTCGCCACCGCCCGCCGCAGCTTCCCGCCGCGCCGCCGACCAAGCAGCTCGCCGCCCACGGACGCCGACCATCAAGGCCGCGCGCCGCCGCACGGCCAGCGGGCGACCCCCGCCGCCGTGCTGCCGCCTCCAAGATGCCCCTGCCAGCTCGACGTCAACGCCGCCGCGGTTCCTGCTCCGCCAAGACGCTGTGGAGCTCCGCCACCAGCGCAAGTCGCTGCCGGCCTCGCCCTATCCCGCGACCCCGCCTCGCCTCTATGTCCCGGTGTGGTGTCTGTGAGTTTTGGTGTAAACGTGTTGCGGTGATGCTAATTGAGCTGTGGACAAAGAGGACCATGACGCCCCGAGTTCTACTTCTTAGCGTGTCGCCATCGACAAGACCGCCACATGAACTCCTTCACGGATCCCAGGACCCCGAAGCCCGATCCGAAGGCCGAACCCGCCGGACGCCAAGATCTCCTATCGGAACCCAAGGACGCCAAGACCCCGACACGACAAGAACTCCCTCTCGCACCGATGCCGAGAACCGGACGCCAAGGTCGCCTACACGGAACGACGAGCACTTCGCCGCGGAACGTCAAGACAGATCCGATGCCAACCCAAGTTCTTCCTCTCGGACCCGAAGACGCCGTGACCCGGACGCCTAGATCTCCACATGATACGACAAGACCTACCCCGATAACCTCGAACGATCCCGCCGAGACCGAACCGTCGAACCCTGGACCCTGTCGAACCCTGAACCCTCGGATCCCCAAGATCGTCGAGACCCCTAATGTGTGGCCCTTTTTCCTCGAACCCCATTTTATAATATAATAACAACTTGTCGCATATTTAATTGTTCATCTCGCATACATTCATGTGGTTTGGGGGCCTTATGCCGATTCACTTAATAATTAAATATGGGGCCCATATGCGGGCAAATCTAGTCTCATATTGGCCTCATTTAAACTTGTGTAGCGAACCGGTATCTTATCTTGCCTTGTTATAACAACATTTAATTTGCGGGGTAATTAAATAACTTGAACAATATAATCGATTGCGGGACCCCGTTCCGCTTAACCTTGACCTAATTGCATCGCACCTTGCCATGCCATACATCATACATGCATCATGCCGATCTTCCGCCGTATTAAATATTGCATCCGTGTTTCTTCTAGAGTTTTGCTTCTTCACGGATAAGGCCGTTGAGTTGATGTGAGCTTCACCGATCTTGGTTAAACCTTCGACAATGTTTTCAAAGCAGCATCTCCCCTTTCTACCTATCTTACTTTTATAGTCTTTATTCCCTCCGTTGATCTATTGCTATCTCGGTTATGCGATGCTTTAGTTTCCGTACTGTGATATACCGTGCAGCCCTATATTGCCTTGGACACCCTATTACCGTTGTTTGGTAGATAGTTGGACTTGCGCGTCGTAGTTGCTCGCTCAAGTCTGCTGATGTGTGTCGTTATATGCCACGATTGTTGATGTATTGTCGCATGTTGATGTTGGAGATGATTCTATTTTTACTTATCGTTACTTTAATTTTTGTTTAACAACTAAAATTGAAATAAGCAGAGGCATCGGTGGGTGATAGATAATATTTGGTTTCCGAACGCCCACTTGTGTCCCGTAAGACCCCAAGTACTTGATACCTGTTCCTTGATTTATCGCGCTATCCACATCCGGGAGGTATATGGGACCCCCCTGAGCCAGAGCTTGATTCAGTCTTATTTCTTGGGGCCACAAACTAGTTTGAGGTTTTATTTACGATCCTGTACTTATGCCATGCTACTTCTGTATTTAAATTGTGCGAAGAGCACACTGTACTGTTTAGGATCGGGACACGTTTCCGCGGTATCGACAAGCCCAGCCACACTTTCGGGTTCCCAGTCGTTTACCGCCGTATACCCAAACCTTGAGCCCGTCTCGAGTCACCGCTTCGGGATCTACTTAAGGTGGCCCCTGAAATATTTCTGAATCTGTGATTGTTCATCGTGAAAGCCTCGTTCGTTGGTTTTGATTTGGTTTTTCCGAGGTTGATCGGCGTGTGTTGCTATTGGTGCACCCGCCGGTAAAACTTTCAAAGCCGTGTCCATGGATATGGACGACTTGGAGCACAGTATCTCGATCATAGACAAGCATAACTAAAGTTTACTGCTATAAATTTGACATATAATGACTAGTAATCAGCTTCACTATAATGGAATGGCTAATTAATACTGCCCACAATTGCTTGTTTGGAGTGTCGCTTGCGACCATTGTACCTGACTAGTAAGTGTTGCAACTACAACAGAATGGCTGAATAAAAGTACCAACAACTGCTGGGTTTTGGGTTTATCTCATGCTATCTGTATCTGATTAGTAATTGTTGCAACTACAACGGAATGATTAAATAAAAGTGCCCACTGCTTACTTTATCAGGACGATTATCTAAACCTGACTAGTAAAGTGCCGCAACTATAACTGAATAAGTAAAACTGCCAACTGTGTGAGTTCCTCGGTTGACTTCCTCGTTTGGTCTCGAGGGGGAAACACCAGGATGGGTTTGTTTGGTGTTAGCTTCAGGTTGGATTCGAATAGGTCCTTCTTACCCCTCTCTGATTTACGCCAGTTGTATCGAGTCTCTATAGGTGGTTTAGTGCACGCTGCCGCTGCCGCTCAGTCCACCATACCTATGTAGGCGAGGACCGCCGAATTCTAGCCTCGCTGTCTTGGCCTCGATCGACGCTCCTCTTTTCCTTTGCCCTTTGTCGGCACCCCTTTGTTTAAGCAGGTTTTGAGATCGACGCCGTTAGCGAGGTTACCCTTCCGGCTTGGCACAGGCAGGGTTATGGACGCCATTGGTTATTCTTGGGGCTCTTAGCCCCATTTGCATCTTGTCCGTAGCTGGGCGCTATCGTTTTCAAGGTGATTTGGATCTCTGTATAATATCTGCATTCTTGACTCTTTGAGTCGCCATATATATATCTGCTCGTGGGTCCCATCGAGGACTGTTGTGTAATGTTATTACTGCTTTCCACCCTTGAAAGTGCTGGTGGGCACCTTTGAATCGTTTCTATGCGGGTTTGGCGAATTTTGCTCAAACTTGCATAGGTCTGATTCGAGGGTGTTCTGAGTGGTATCGAGCTCAGCGGCTTGCGATACCCCACAAGTCCAGCCTGTAGGATAACCTAGCTAACGGCCGAAGTAGAGTGTCAAAACTATTTTTGAAAAATCGGTTGGATAGTTCTGATTAGGTCTGATTTTACTCCTTACCCCTCTGCTGTTCTCCTCTTACCTCTACGTGTTTTGAATCCGCTCTCTTCTCTTTCTTCGAGTCCAGGATTTCTCGTGGTTGGGTTTCCGTCGTACCTTCAGGGTTTCGCTTTCTCCCTTTTGTCACGGAGGTGCTACGATCATCAATCAGCAACTTGTCGGTTGTACCCTTCATCCAATCGTTTGTTCTTGAGCCTTTGATCCATATGTGTTCCTTGCTGGATATCAGTGTCGTTGAAAAACATAAGAGAAGGACGAGCATTGGTGAAGTTGGAGTATACCTTGAGCATGTGTTGTTCATGCCAATGGAACCCTCGCGGAACCTAATCATTGTGTCTTTCATACGATTT
Source organism: Avena longiglumis (assembly GCA_030063025.1). Lineage (NCBI taxonomy): Eukaryota > Viridiplantae > Streptophyta > Magnoliopsida > Poales > Poaceae > Avena > Avena longiglumis. Next base: position 429,102,042 of record CP125977.1, on the reverse strand, counting down.
CTGCTGGCATCATCCCTTTGTCCCGGATACCGCCTATGAAGATCTTCAGTCTAATTCCGAGAGTTGGTTGCATAATCCGTCTATTCGCGTGCAGAGTAATGGTTTGGGTGCGCGATGGACTGATCACCATCCGACTACTCTTATCATTCGCTCTTGTACATCGAATCAGTGGATCCAGCAATTTTACTCCGTCCATGGAAGTTAGGGGTGGCTTTATCTGCGATACCTCTACCTTCGACTTTTTGTTCCCGGAGTGTTCTCTCGACGATCAGGAACAACGACCCTTTGTTGGTGGTGTTGCCGATTCCCAGATGAAGAAGGAACCCTCGTTAGTGGTGTCGCGAGGATCTACGCGACGCGAGGAGACGAAGATCGCCGACCTTCCTTTCGGTACCATGAGGCGGATCTCGAGGGCAAGATCCCTTGTTAGTGGTGTCGAATTGTGGCATCCCGCAAAAACCACTACTAGAAAATCGCGTTGAATTTGTGCATTGCATCGTCATCATCATGCATTGTTTGCCAAAACTATTTCGCAAACCCCGATTTGTTTTCCAAACGCCCCATCTCAATTCAAATGCAAAGCCCGGTCCCCGGATTATTTTTGTTGAGTGCTATCGGTTTGCAAAAGGTGTTAACAAAACAAATAAAAATTATATATTTTTAGTGGGGGTAGTCGAACGGGCCAGATCGACCCGAACGACCACCCCCAGGATTTAAATCGGCCCAACTAGTCTGGCCCTCTAATTCCTAAAGCTACCCAGAAAACTACCCAACCCATCCCTCCACCTCACTCCCTCCAATAGTATCCTGCCACCTCACCCTCTCCTCTTCCCCCACCAACCAGAAGCTGACACGTCACTCCCTCACCCCATCACTCTCTCCCCTCTCTCTCACCTGCCCACCAAACACACACAGACTCACGCACACACAGCAACCGACCCAGTCCCCTGCCTGGCCCCACGCGCCCCTGGGACCCACCACATACCCCACCTTCCCACAGCCTCTCTCCCACTTCCCGCCTCCCCGGTCCCAAACTCCCACATCGCCCCACGGGACCCACCAGCGCCCTCCCAGCAGCGCTGCGTCCCTCTCCTTCCCTGCTCATCTTCTTCCCTCAGCCCGCCACCGTCCCACGCACGCCCGCCCTGCCCTCCCTTGCACCACCGCTGCCCTCTCCCTATGCCGCCTGTCCCGCCAAGCCCGCTCCCCCCTCACCGTCTCCGGCGCCTCCCTCACTGCCGCCCCGCCTCCGCGCCCTCGAGCTCCGCCTCCTCGCGAGGCCGGCCCGGCCTCCTGCTGCCCCTGACTCAAGGCCTCCCTGAGCTCCCAGCCCGCTGCCTCAGAGCCACAAGGCCCGCCGCCTGACGCCTCCTCCGCTGGCAGCCGCCAACTCATGCCGCTCGCTCCCTCCGGCTCTGCGCGCCTCGCGGACCTGCTCCGCCTCCTGCAATCCCTGTGCTCCGCCGCACCGCTCTGCCCAAGCAGCCTCGCCACGGACGCCGACCACCGCGCGGGCCGCCTGCCGCGCCGCATGGGCGACCCGCCGTGCCGCGCCCTCAAGATGCCTGCCTGCCGTCAACGCCGTCGCGGTTCCGTTCCGCCGGCCGCCGTGGAGCTCGCCACCAGCGCCAAGTCCGTCGTCGTCGGCCTCGCCCTATCCCGCGACCCCGCCTCGCCTCTATGTCCCGGTGTGGTGTCTGTGAGTTTTGGTGTAAACGTGTTGCGGTGATGCTAATTGAGCTGTGGACAAAGAGGACCATGACGCCCCGAGTTCTACTTCTTAGCGTGTCGCCATCGACAAGACCGCCACATGAACTCCTTCACGGATCCCAGGACCCCGAAGCCCGATCCGAAGGCCGAACCCGCCGGACGCCAAGATCTCCTATCGGAACCCAAGGACGCCAAGACCCCGACACGACAAGAACTCCCTCTCGCACCGATGCCGAGAACCGGACGCCAAGGTCGCCTACACGGAACGACGAGCACTTCGCCGCGGAACGTCAAGACAGATCCGATGCCAACCCAAGTTCTTCCTCTCGGACCCGAAGACGCCGTGACCCAGACGCCTAGATCTCCGCACGATACGACAAGACCTACCCCGATAACCTCGAACGATCCCGCCGAGACCGAACCGTCGAACCACGGACCTGTCAACCACGAACCCTCGGATCCCCAAGATCGTCGAGACCCCTAATGTGTGGCCCTTTTTCCTCGAACCCCATTTTATAATATAATAACAACTTGTCGCATATTTAATTGTTCATCTCGCATACATTCATGTGGTTTGGGGGCCTTATGCCGATTCACTTAATAATTAAATATGGGGCCCATATGCGGGCAAATCTAGTCTCATATTGGCCTCATTTAAACTTGTGTAGCGAACCGGTATCTTATCTTGCCTTGTTATAACAACATTTAATTTGCGGGGTAATTAAATAACTTGAACAATATAATCAGTTGCCGGGACCCCGGTTCCGCTTAACCTTGACCTAATTGCATCGCACCTTGCCATGCCATACATCATACATGCATCATGCCGATCTTCTGTCGTGTATTAAATATTGCATCCGGTGTTTCTTCTAGAGTTTTGCTTCTTCGCGGATAAGGCCGTTGAGTTGATGTGAGCTTCGCCCCGATCTTCGGTTAAACCTTCGACAATGTTTTCAAAGAGCATCTCCCTTTCTACCTATCTTACTTTTATAGTCTTTATTCCCTCCTGTTGATCTATTGCTATCTGTGTTGCGATGCTTTAGTTTCCGTACCTGTGATATACCGTGCAGCCCTATATTGCCTTGGACACACCCTATTACCTGTTGTTTGGTAGATAGTTGGACTTGCGCGTCGTAGTTGCTCGCTCAAGTGCTGATGTGTGTCGTTATATGCCACAGTTGTTGATGTATTGCCGCATGTTGATGTTGGAGATGATTCTAGTTTCACTTATCGTCACTTTAATTTTTGTTTAACAACTAAAATTGAAATAAGCAGAGGCATCGGTGGGTGATAGATAATATTTGGTTTCCGAACGCCCACTTGTGTCCCGTAAGACCCCGAGTACTTGATACCTGTTCCTTGATTTATCGCGCTATCCACATCCGGGAGGTATATGGGACCCCCGAGCGAGCTTGATTCATCTTATTTCTTGGGGCCACAAACTAGTTTGAGGTTTTATTTACGATCCTGCTTATGCCATGCTACTTTCTGTATTTAAATTGTGCGAGGAGCACACGCATCTGTTAGGATCGGGACACGATTCCGGTGTCGACAAGCCCAGCCACACTTTCGGGTTCCCGATCGTTCACAGTAGATACCCAAACCTTGAGCCCGTCGAGTCGGTACCGTTGCGGGATCTACTTAAGGGTGGCCTGAAATATTTCTGAATCCTGTGATTGTTCAACGTGAAAGCCTCGTTGGTTTTGATTTGGTTTTTCCGAGGTTGATCGAGCGTGTGTTGCTATTGGTGCACCCGGCCGGTAAAACTTTCAAAGCCGTGTCCGCGGATATGGACGACTTGGAGCACGATCTCGATCATAGACAAGCATAACTAAAGTTTATGCTATAAATTTGACATATAATGACTAGTAATCAGCTTCACTATAATGGAATGGCTAATTAATACTGCCCACAATTGCTTGTTTGGAGTGTCGCGACCATTGTACTGACTAGTAAGTGTTGCAACTACAATGAATGGCTGAATAAAAGTACCAACAACTGCTGGGTTTTGGGTTTATCTCATGCTATCAGATTCGATTAGTAATTGTTGCAACTTCAACGGAATGATTAAATAAAGTGCCCAGCTTACTTTATCGGGGCGATTATTTAAACTGACTAGTAAAGTGCCAACTATAATCGAATAAGTAAAACTGCCAACTGTGTGAGTTCCTCGGTTGACTTCCTCGTTTGGTCTCGAGGGGGAAACACCAGGATGGGTTTGTTTGGTGTTAGCTTCAGGTTGGATTCGAATAGGTCCTTCTTACCCCTCTCTGATTTACGCCAGTTGTATCGAGTCTCTATAGGTGGTTTAGTGCATGCTGCCGCTGCCGCTCAGTCCACCATACCTATGTAGGCGAGGACCGCCGAATTCTAGCCTCGCTGTCTTGGCCTCGATCTTGACGCTCCTCTTTTCCTTTGCCCTTTGTCGGCACCCTTTGTTTAAGCAGGTTTTGAGATCGACGCCGTTAGCAGGGTTACCCTTCCGGCTTGGCCTGGGCAGGGTTATGGACGCCATTGGTTATTCTTCAGGGCTCTTAGCCCCATTTGCATCTTGTCCGTAGCTGGGCGCTCTATCGTTTTCAAGGTGATTTGGATCTCTGTATATAATATCTGCATTCTTGACTCTTTGAGTCGCTGTTATATATATCTGTTCTGTGGGTCCCATCGAGGACTGTTGTGTAATGTTATTACTTCGTTTTCCACCCGCACGAAAGTGCCTGGTGGGCACCTTTGAATCGTTTCTATGCGGGTTTGGCGAATTTTGCTCAGACTTGCATAGGTCCGATTCTGAGGGTGTTACACCAGAGAGCCTCATCCGCGCGAAGCGGTACCGTCCAATCAGGAAGCGCCGCGTGGCTAGGTTTAGATTTAAAATCTGAAATTTCATCTATTAGATATTCAAATTTGTAAATTCAATAACTTGTGTTCTGTTTATCCAAAAAATACAAATAATATACCATTGGAATCACAAAAATAAATCCTACACTCTACGGGCTTAGTTTTGTATTTTGTTACTGTTAAAGTGGAATTTTATGCAGAGACATTTGTAAGCATATTTTGTGTATAAAAATTATTTGGAAAATGCTTTTAAAGCCAAATTTAGTTTATTTAGTGTATAATTATCTTGTTTATTGTTCAGTACTATTTTACTTGTCTTGGTTAGATTAGAAAAATCATCACATGGCATTTGCATGCATTCATATAGTTTTGCTTGTTTATTTGAAATGTGAATTTGGTGCTATCATTTTATGTGTAGATTTTAGTGCTAGTGGTGATTGTGACTGTGAGGATTGTTGTTAATCCCCCAACTACCAAGGCAAGTGGTGCTTCATACTTTTGTCCCAATATTTTGACTATGCATTAGAAATATTTTGTATAGGGCTTGCATGAATCTCTACTAAACAACTTAATAGAGCTTTATAGGTGGAAGAGATTGATACCAACAAAACCAAGATGTTGAACTACTTTTGACACAGAAGGGTCACTCTTTCGTTCAATAGAAGGACAAGACAGAAAGGTGTTTTGGTGGAGAGGACTCGTAAGATCCTCAAGGAACATGTAACAAGAGAAACTATTGATTACCAAAATCATGGCCGCTCTTCGAACATGTTTAACAAAGCGGGAAGGAAACTCTTTATTCATCCAGGGCTATCAAAGTATTTGCCAGCAATTTTGATATCACTTTACATCATCAAGATGAATAGTTTAGAAGATTCCTGATGACACGAGAAGAAAGAAACTTCATTCTCAGACTCCAAGTACTTGGCATAACAAGACGCTTGCCATCATAAAAGGGTCTGGAGGATTGACCGAGAGACATTTAGCAACACTACTTTAAATGTTCTCCTTGATGTTCGAAACACCAATAGTACGCTACTGTCAAGCCTTTAACCAATCATCAAGTAAAGGTCAGACTTTGTTTACAAAGGAAACCATAAGCACAATTCCTACAATAAGTCATAGAAGAAGCCTTATGAAGAGTGGTTGTTAATACTAATTCAAGAGAATATGGCAATAGGTCTTCCGGCTAATTGTGTCAACAACTACATCAATCTTGCTAGAAGTATAGAGAGACCTATGTCAAAACCTTGCGGAACACCAACCATTATTGTTGCTTGAGATTCATCTTTGGTTAAGTGGAGAGATACTTCAGACTTAGCATGTCCAAATAGAAAGTTTGCAACATTTACATAGATGTAAAGTCACTAGATTCTCAAGACATGGACTTCAATGTCAAGCTCCAAAAGATGAGCTAGATTGTGGAACCCATGTGATAGCTAGTTATCAAAAGATAATTGCATCTACATGAATTTTTTGCAATGAAACACATATAAATCCTATTTAGGAAACATTTAGGAGGATATCAAAGTTTTGTTGGACTTGTTATCTTTTGTAACGAATCAATCAGTGGCTTGGTGTGCTTGGAGGATCTTATCAAGATGTGAAGATATCAACCTATCATATCAATAATACCTCGCACATGCTTGACTAATTTGAAATGATTCCCAAGGAAGCAAAGATAACTCTACTCCAATCCATGGCGACATCTTTCAACAATTGCACGTGAACCAGAGTATGTTACTTCTAACATCCAGAACACATACTTCGAGATAACACCAAGATGGTTCTCAAAAGTTTCCAACATTAATGCCCACTATTCCACATGAATCTCTTATAGCATGGAGAAGGTAAGGATGTCATTGATGGGCTCAATAACAAAGTTATCTATACACCCCAAGAAGATGGACTCACATGTTGTATGAACAAGGCATAGACATTGGTCAGACTAGAGGACATGAAGATGTACTTACGTGAGACATCAAAAGTAGATACACCGTCAAGATTGTCCTTGGAACCGAGTTTGATTTGACGATTGCCCAAATAAAATCAAAGGCGTGGAAAGATAACATATCCCCAAAGGACATACTATCTTACTTCAGCGCGAACAAAACTAGACATCCCTTTAAGGAGGAACAGAGTTAGATAGAACTTTTGGAAAGATAACATATCCTGACAACACGGTCATGTGGCAACATGGTGATACTTCTAGTAAGACATCCAGAATATCACGAACCACCGATATGTCACTTAGTTCGAGAGGAAACTTGCTTTGTAAGGCAAGAAGACATAGTCTCAAAGCTTCGGCACAAGCCTAACTCGTTGACCGAAGAGGTGCACCAGAATAGCGGACTTGGTAGCACAATCATCCTTTGCTTAGTAATAGAGTTAATCAATCACAATAAGAATGCCATAAATGTCCTTGAAGTTCGAAGCAATATAAATTGCTAGGAATCTTGAATGGCCAGATCATTACGCACACGCAACATTCCTGAGCGCGAACAGCTCAGAGGAAGGGTGGATAAAGATGTGTAAGAGTATCACTTCATTAAGAGATTCATGAAGCTCAGCTCAACCTCTTGATATAAAAGGGTGTGATACTTCAAGGTAGAACAGAAAATAAACTAATCAATGCTTATTGATCTACGGATTACAACACTTTGACCTGGTCTTAGAAATGACGAGGTACTGGAGTTTTTTTTCTCCTGACATCCCGAACTAGTTTGTCATGATGAACCACAAGAGTATCTTGCATTGGAAGATACCAATGCACATTACTACTTGGCTACCAACTGGTAGACAAAGGTCAGAAAACAATAAAGAAAAAGGAACATGCTCAGGATAGAATCCCAAGATGTGGATGCATAAGTCAACAATCTTCCGGAGACCAATGCAGAAAAGGGAGGTTTGGCAGAGTCACGAGTATAGATGAGAGACTCACGAGGAGCTCTTGTCGTGATCTATTTGGTTCCATTAAAGAACATCTGCCATAGCATGTGGTAGGGAAAGTCCTTTGTCGTCACTATTCAATAGAGACAATATCCATAGGCTTGAAGGCTATACTAGAAGGTACTATCCATCCTGGGTAATGTGTAAACATTAATGACAGGGGTCAATAAAATGGATCTTGGGTTAAAGACCAATGTCATGTACAAGATTCGCAACACCAGAATCCAGCACAATCGGGGATCTTAGGTTCAAGTCCAAGGGTTAAAACCCAGAGAAAGGAGTAAATACTATCTTAGTAGCATATAGGGTAACACAAGGTAGTAATCACAAGGTAGCTTCCAAAAGAAGATACAACTTATAAAGTACCCGAACAAATAAAAGGAGGCACACGAGGTGAAAGGAGACTTCGAGGCCTAGAACAGATCACTGTGGGACCATAAACATGATGTTGTGGACCCATAAAACAAGGAGATCATGATGGAAATAAATCTCTCAGTTGAAACAGAACAAGGCAAACAAGTAACACACACCATACTCTAGAGAACTTAACACTAGATCAAATGGTTGAGAACCGACATGCCTAAAAAGGCACCTAACTTTGAAGAAGGAGACGAGATAGCAAAACTTTTCAAAATCAACACATTATAAGATGACCCAGAGTTAGAGCGGAACTGGATAAGAAGAAAAAGAAGCATACCAGAGTTTTCACACATAATTTTCATCTTTGAAAATAGTTTTCACAAATACTAGAATCAACATCGACCAATAGAAAGGTTTCCTACAGTCGGTACTGCTCTGATACCAAAACCTGTGACACCCCCGGGATTAGCGCTAGAAAAATCCCAGACCTCTGTTTGATATAAGCCTAACCTAAATCTCAAAAGCATACAGAGAGAGAATTGATAACAAAACAGTAACCCTACGACACAAAATTTATTACAGCAAGCTCATAACTGAGCGAAGAACCAAAATATTACAAGCATAGGTCACTAACCACAAACATCAAACAACGGAAGGCAAATTATGTTATTAAGTATAGCAAACTTAACAAATGGCCTAAGAGGCCCGAAGCATAACGATGATGTCCAACCCATAGATCCTAGACTGCCGGCTGGGAACTCCAAACTACTCGTTGATGTCGATGCCGTAAGGAACTCATCTTCTTATGATAACACTTATTCTGCTGCAAAAGTATCAACGAAGCAAGGGTGAGTACATGGTGTACTCCGCAAGACATATGGCTGGTGGAGTTATTTTGCATAAAGACATCTTTGTTTTATAAAACAAGAGGGAGAAGAATCTAGAATAATCAGAATATTTTAAAAGGGAATAGACACGACCTTTACCTTGCTTTTGCGGAGACCATGAGTCACGCACTAGGGAGATGCCGCCGTAACGGGTCGAGTCCCAAAGTCGGTCCCTAATGATGTGAACAGGGTTCAAGATTACGGATGTCGGGCATCTCTTGTTCCCTGCCATGCTTACCTACCTATATGAATGCACCTCCTTCTCCTCCTTCAAGAAGATCCAGAATGCGTATGTCGAATGGAACACGCCAACTATGTGACTCATGGAATCTACTCGGGAAGTTAGTTGGTCGAGGGGGTTTCCAGGCCCCCATGTGGTTGTACGCTCGTCTTGGTTCAAGAGGCAAGAACATCGGGTCATAAGGGTGGCAAGTATGGGACTGGAAAAACCACAACCCACTGTGGCCTCCCGTACAAGCCTTAGCATGTTTAACTTTCATATCTGATCTTACCACTGAAGGGTTTGCAGCATAGAAAACAAAAAATTGCGTACGATGTGAACTATGTACCAAGATCTATCTATTAGATACAAACAATGGGCAGATGTATATCCATAGAGAACATACCCTTGAAGACCGACAAAGCTTAACGAGTTCAACTCGTGGTTGATGTAGACGATCTCTTTCCGATCTCAAGATCGAGAGGAAGTCCTAGCGCCGCAAATCAGAAGCGCATCCGTGCTCGCACACACGTTCGAGGCACCGAGCAACCTCCGCCTCCTCACTCCAGCGATTCGGCGGAAGCACAACTATTTCTTGCCGAATAGCCACTGGGAACATGTATCTCGCTAGTCCGAGACCATGGGGGATAAATTCTAGAGGGGGAGAGAGATCCTTCACGAGGAGGTGTGAGTGAGAAGTGAAGAGAGGGGTGCCTTTTATAGGAGGAAGGGGGAACCCCAAGGGGGTGGCTGGCGCATGGGGGCTGCCCCCTTGCCCTCCCCTCTTCATGTGGGTGGACACTCCACTCACAAAATTCCTTTAAATTCCCTCCACTCAAAATCCCACTCAAACATGCCATTAAATTTCCACCAAATTTAATACAAACTCTCATTAAATAAAACTCTTTTATTTTATTCATAATTTTGTCAATTACTTTAATGACAAACATTCACAAATAACCCCTTGCTAGAATTCTATTTCACATGCAGAACCACTTTATGCAATTTCACCCAAAAACCTGTTTTGGTATCTAGTGAAATAAATTCCTGCGCTTGTTCATTCTTTCGGCATGAAACTTTTGCTCCAATTGGATGTCGGTGTCTCTTAAGTGTGTCACCCTACGGTTCGTGAATAATGCGGACATGATCGAGACCCCTCTCGGATCAATAATCGAGCGGGATCCGAGACCCATACTGACTCCCACACATTCAACGATGACTTTCTTGTGATCGTCGGAACCTTTTACGCTAGTATCTTAATCCCTTTGTTTCATGATATATTACTTGTCCGAGATTCGATCATCGGTATCTCCATACCTAGTTTGATCTCGTTACTAACATGCACTCTTTTCTCGTTCCCGTGATATAACATTCTAGTGATCAAATCACTTGCTTGCAAGCTAATCAATGTGATATCACCGAGAGGGCCCAGAGTATATCTATCCATCATCGGGATGAACAAATTCCACTCTCTATCCATGAGCCTCAACATAGCACTTTATTAGTTCCGAATCCATCTTTATAATCACCCTGTTACGGTGTGACGTTTGATGTTATCAAGAAACTCTTCCGGTGTTAGTGATTGACATGATCTCATGGTCTAAGGATTAGGATCACTTCATAAGTTGTTATAGCAATATAAAATCAATGACTTTGATCGTAATGCTATACTTCGGATGAATGTTCATCACAGTATTACACTAATGTTGTGATGCCGTTATTAACAACATCCAATGTCCATGATTAGGAAACCTTGATCATCTTGTTAATCAATGAGCTAGTTTATGAGAGAGGCATAACTAGGAACTTTCTGTTTGTTTATTAAACACACATGTATTAATGTTTCCGTATTAATACAATTATATCATGCAAAATAAACATCTATCATATACTTGGAATACACATAATAAACACTTTATTATTGCCTCTCAGGGCATATTCCCTTCAGTCTCCCACTTGCACTAGAGACAATAATCTAGTTACATAGTGATAAATCTAACACCCATAGAGTTATAGTGTTGATCATATTTTGCTCTAGGGAGGTTTTTAGTCAACGGATCTGCTACATTGAGATCCGTATGTACTTTACAAATCTTTATATCTCCATCCTTGACATGCTCGCGGATGGAGTGAAACCGGCGCTTAATATGCTTGGAATGCTTATGAGACCTTGGCTCTTTGGCATTGGCAATGACACCATTGTTGTCACAATAGATCACCATTGGGTCCAACGCGTTTGCAACCACTCCTAGTTCGGATATGAACTCCTTCATCCAAACTGCTTCCTGAGCCACTTCTGAAGCAGCAACATATTCGGCCTCCGTTTTTGATCCCGCCACCACAGGTTGTTTGGAGCTCCTCCAACTAACCGCTCCGCCATTCATGAGAAATACGTATCCGGATTGAGACTCGGAGTCATTCGGATCGGTGTCAAAGCTAGCGTCGACATAACACTTAGCGACGAGCTCTTCTTCACCTCCGTATACAAGAAACATATCCTTAGTTCTTCGCAAGTACTTAAGGATATTCTTGACCGCTATCCAGTGTTCCGGACCTGGATCCGATTGGTACCTACTAGTCAAAATAATAGCATGTGCCACATCCGGTCTTGTACATAGCATGGCGTACATTATAGAGCCTATGGCTGAAGCATAGGGGACTTTGTCCACTATCTCTCTTTCTTCCGCCGAAGCCGGACTTTGAGTCTTACTCAATGTCTTGCCTTGCAACATAGGTAAGAATCCCTTCTTACTCCCGTCCATTTTAAACTTCTTTAAAATCTTATCAAGGTATGTACTTTGCGATAGCCCTATTAGGCGTCTAGATCTATCTCTATAGATCTTTATGCCTAATATGTATGACTCTTCACCTAGGTCCTTCATTGAAAATTTGCTGTTTAGATAACTTTTAACACTGTTTAAAAGATCTATATCATTTCCGATCAATAATATGTCATCCACATATACTATCAGAAATGCCACATTGCTCCCACTCACTTTCTTGTAAATACAAGCTTCTCCATAAGTTTGGACAAATCCAAACTCTTTGATCACCTCAGCAAAGCGGAGATTCCAACTTCGTGATGCTTGCTTTAATCTATAGATGGATCGCTGAAGCTTGCACACCTTGTTATCATCCTTAGGATCAACAAAACCCTTTGGTTATATCATATACAACTCTTCTTCAATATTACCATTGAGAAACGCGGTTTTGACATCCATCTGCCATATCTCATAATCGAAATATGCAGCAATTGCTAACATAATCCTAACTGACTTTAGCATCGCTACGGGAGAGAATGTCTCATCGTAGTCAACTCCTTGAATTTGTCGAAACCACTTTGCGACAAGTCGAGCTTTATAGACGGTCACATTACCATCAGCATTAGTTTTTCTTTTGAAAATCCATTTATTCTCCACGGCCTTTCGGTCATGAGGTAATTCCACCAAGTTCCAAACTTGATTTTCATACATGGATTCCATCTCGGATTTCATGGCTTCTAACCATTTGTTGGAATCGGGGCTCATCATCGCTTCTTCATACGTCGTAGGGTCATCATTTTCATCAACCATGAAATTCATGACAGGATTTCCGTACATCTCGGGAGCTGCACGCGTCCCGCTAGACCTGCGAGGTTCGGTAGTACTCTCTTTTGGAGTTTCATGATCATTATCATTAGTTCCCTCTTCAACAGGTGAAGCCAACTCCGGAACAACTTCCGTCATACTTTGAAGAGAAGGTTCAATAACCTCTTCGAGTTCTACCTTCCGACTACTCACACCTTTCGCGAGAAACTCTTCCTCTAGAAAGGATCCATTCTTGGCAACAAAAACCTTGCCCTCGAATATGTGATAGAAGGAATACCCAATAGTTTCCTTAGGGTATCCTATGAAGACGCATTTTTCCGCTTTGGGTTCGAGTTTATCCGGTTGAAGTTTCTTCACATAAACATCGCATCCCCACACTTTAAGAAATGACAGCTTAGGTTTGTTTCCAAACCACAATTCATACAGTGTATTTTCAATGGATTTAGATGGTGCCCGATTTAAAGTGAATGCAGCAGTTTCTAGTGCATAACCCCAAAATGACAGTGGCAAGTCCGTCAAAGACATCATAGATCGAACCATATCCAGTAAAGTATGTTTACGATGTTCCAACACACCATTTCGCTGCGGTGTTCCGGCAGTTTGTGTTGTGAAACAATTCCACACTCTTTCATATGAATGCTAAACTCGTAACTTAGAAACTCTCCTCCATGGTCAGACCATAGAAATTGATCTTTCTATTACGATGATTTTCCACTTCACTCTGAAATTCCTTGAACTTTTCAAAGGTTTCAGACTTGTGTTTCATCAAGTATATATAACTGTATCTACTCAAATCATCCGTGTAAGTAACAAAATAATGATATCCACCTCGCGCCAACACACTCATTGGACCATATACATCTGAAATGTATGCTTTCTAATAAATCTGTCGCCCGTTCCATTGAACTGGAAAACGACGTTCTAGTCATCTTGCCCATAAGGCATGGCTCACATCTATCAAATGATTCAAAATCAAGTGATTCCAAAAGTCCATCCGAATGGAGATTCTTCATGCATTTAACGCCAATATGACCTAGACGGCAGTGCCACATATGCGGATATATAATCATTAAGTTTAATCCTTTTAGCATCAACATTATGAATATGTTTAACATTATTATAGAGATCCAACAAAAATAAACCATTCATCATCGGTGCATGACCATAAAAGATTTCATTCATATAAATTGAACAACCATTGTTCTCGGATTTAAATGAATAACCACTTCGCATCAAACACGATCCAGATACAATGTTCATGCTCAGTGCAGGCACCAGATAACAATTAGTCAACTTTATAACTAATCCCAACAACAAATGGAGAGGCAACGTTCCAACGGCAATCACATCAACGCTTGATCCATTGCCGACACGCATCTTGACCTCAGCCCTTGCTAGCGGTCGCTTGTTCCACAGCCCCTGATTTGAGTTACAAATATTAGCAACTGAACCGGTATCAAATACCCAGGTGCTACTATGAGCACTAGTCAAGTACACATCAATAACATGTATATCATATATACCTTTGTTTGCCTTGCCGGCCTTCTTGTCTGCCAAATACTTGGGGCGATGCGCCGATGGCTGATCCCTTACAATAGTAGCACTCGGTATCGACTTAGGTCCAACTCGGGTTTATTTTTAGGCACGCAACCGCTTGCCGCCTTACTTCCTTCCGCTTTTCCTTCTTGTCTTTCTTGAAACCAGTGTTCCTATTGATCATCAACACTTGATGTTCCTTTTGATCTCCACTTCTCAGTTTTAAGCATTGAAGCTCGGGAGAGACTTCTTCATGCCTTGCATATTATAGTTCATCACAAAGCTCTTATAGCTAGGTGGCAGAGACTGCAGAACACGATGGATGCCTAAGTCAATGGGAATCGTTATTCCCAAGGACACAAGCTTATCGGCGTAACCCGACATCTTGAGTACATGCTCACTAACGGAGCTGTGCTCTTCCATCATGCAGCTAAAGAACTTTTCTGAAGCGTTGTAGCTCTCTACAACAACATGTGTGTCGAAAATCATTTTCAACTCACCCATTGTATCAAAAGCATTGCTGTTTTCGAAACGCTTTCGAAGTTCCGGCTCTAGCCCATACAATATCCCGCAATGAACTAAGTTGTCGTCCTCCTGACGAGTCTGATAGACATTCTTCTCCTCGTCAGCGGCATCCTCAAAATGTGGGGGGCCTAGTGGCGCTTCTAGCACGTATTGCTTTTGTGCAGCAGAGAGGAGAATCCTTAAATTCATGGCCCATTCGATAAATTTGCTACCGTTCGTTGAAAGTTTCTCTTTCTCCATGAACACATTGAAATTAAAAGCACGTGGTGCCATCTACAACAGAATTTGTAAAGTTTAGACTAAGTGTATGATAGATTGAGTTCAACTAATCCATATTATGAATGAACTCCCAATCAAAACGACATCCCTCGTGCCTTTTTGGTGATCACATGAACCAAATCCACTATACCAAGTCCGATCATCACGTGAGTCGGTATAGCTTCAAAGGCAAGCATAAAATGGGCATCATATCTACTATATGACTCATGCTTAACCTTTCGGTCCGTGTTCCGAGGCCATGTCTGTACATGCTAGGCTTGCCAAGTTAGAACCTTAGTATTCGCGTGTGTAACTGTTTTACACCCGAAATATGGTCGTGGATCCAAGAACACCCGATCATCACGTGATGTCTTGGAGCGACGAAAACATAATCGGTGCATACTAAAGGAAGAACACATTCTTATCTTGATATTTAAATGAGGGATCATCTTATTATGCTAACAAAGCGCTAAACAAGCAATATAAGATGCTATCAAACATCACATGTTTATTAGTGAAATGATATAGTTCCCGCATATGATCTCTATCATGTGCATCGTGGTATGATCACTATCATACCTATATGTGTAAGTCCAAGGTCTATGGAGATTACACGTTATGTATGTTGTAAGAGTATCATCTCATACTTCTACTTACAACATCACCATATCATAACACTAGCCCAGCAACAATCTAAACTAGACGCCTCTAATTTATCCATTGCAAGTTTTACGTGGCTTAGGGCTTTCGAGATAGAACCGTTCTTACCTACGAACATGAACCACAACGAGGATAACCAAATTGTTGACAACTCATTGCAAAATAGATATTGACTATAGTAGGAGAGACAGACACCCGCTAGCCACTTATGCAAACTAGTTGCATGTCAAGAGTGGAACAGGTCTCATGTGCGAGGACATGTAAAGTTTGTCCGGGCCGCTTCATCCCACTATGCCACCAATATCCAAAATTACAGATAAGGAGCAACAACATGATCATCATCGCCCACATACTCATATGTGTACTACCCGTGTAAAGCATCTACGCATAGATCTGGCTCTGATACCACTGTAGGGTTCACAGCATAGAAAACAAAAAAATTCGTACGATGTGAACTATGTACCGAGATCTATCTATTAGATACAAACAACGGGCGGATGTATATCCGTAGAGAACATACCCTTGAATACCGACAAATCTTAACGAGTTCAACTCGTGGTTGATGTAGACGATCTCTTGCCGATCTCAAGATCGAGAGGAAGTCCTAGCGCCGCAAATCAGCAGCGCATCCGTGCTCGCACACACGTTCGAGGCACCGAGCAACCTCCACCTCCTTGCTCCAGCGATGCAGCGGAAGCACAACTCTTTCTTGCCGAATAGCCACTGGGAACATGTATCACGCTAGTCTGAGACCATGGGGGATAAATTCTAGAGGGGGAGAGAGATCCTTCACGAGGAGGTGTGAGTGAGAAGTGAGGAGAGGGGTGCCTTTTATAGGAGGAAGGGGGAATCCCAAGGGGGTGGCCGGCGCATGGGGCTGCCCCCTTGCCCTCCCCTCTTCATGTGGGTGGACACTCCACTCACAAAATTCCTTTAAATTCCCTCCACTCAAAATCCCACTCAAACATGCCATTAAATTTCCACCAAATTTAATGCAAACTCTCATTAAATAAAACTCTTTTATTTTATTCAGAATTTTGTCAATTACTTTAATGACAAACATTCACAAATAACCCCTTGCTAGAATTCTATTTCACATGCAGAACCACTTTATGCAATTTCACCCAAAAACCTGTTTCGGTATCTAGTGAAATAAATCCCTGCGCTTGTTCATTCTTTCGGCATGAAACTTTTGCTCCAATTGGATGTCGGTGTCTCTTAAGTGTGTCACCCTACGGTTCGTGAATAATGCGGACACGATCGAGACCCCCCTCGTATCAATAATCAGAAGCGGGATCTGGAGACCCATACTGACTCCCACACATTCAACGATGACTTTCTTGTGATCGTCGGAACCTTTTACGCTAGTATCTTAATCCCTTTGTTTCACGATATATTACATGTCCGAGATTCGATCATCGGTATCTCCATACCTAGTTTGATCTCACATCGACATGCACTCTTTTCTCGTTCTCGTGATATAACATTCTAGTGATCAAATCACTTGCTTGCAAGCTAATAAATGTGATATCACCGAGAGGGCCCAGAGTATATCTATCTGTCATCGGGATGAACAAATTCCACTCTCGATCCATGAGCCTCAACATAACACTTTATTAGTTCTGAATCCATCTTTATAATCACCCTGTTACGATGTGACGTTTGATGTTATCAAGAAACTCTTCCGGTGTTAGTGATTGACATGATCTCATGGTCTAAGGATTAGGATCACTTCGTAAGTTGTTATAGCAATATAAACTCAATGACTTTGATCGTAATGCTATACTTCGGATGAATGTTCATCACACCATTACACTAATGTTGTGATCCCGTTATTAACAACATCCAATGTCCATGATCAGGAAACCTTGATCATCTTGTTAATCAACGAGCTAGTTTATGAGAGAGGCATAACTAGGAACTTTCTGTTTGTTTATTAAACACACATGTATTAATGTTTCCGTATTAATACAATTATAGCATTCAAAATAAACATCTATCATATACTTGGGATACACATAATAAATACTTTATTATTGCCTCTCAGGGCATATTCCCTTCAACCACGTCATCCTGTCATACTAGGTTAATTCGAAGCTCTGATTCATCAACCGGATGGACCAGTGGTAACAGCTAAGCCTGGCTAAGCACAACAGATATAACAGCTCTAACAACGCTTCACAAACCAAACCTTAGTTATGCTAGGAGCAGTGGATCAGGGAGTATAGGCTACAAAGTGAACATGCATCAGATAGTATTACTCTATCTATTGATGAAAGACTTTGGAATCGTATGCACATGGCAAGAATGTAAATACTTTGAAATCATAGGATTCATATGTATGAGTGGGGCTTCACTTGCCTTTGCCAGTTGATATCCAGAAAGCAGAGCTTTAGACATCTAGTACTTGACTTGATTACAGTTGGCCAAGTATTGATCTTCGAGCTTCGGCGGTGTTGATATCGGTCTTCGATCTCGATCTCGCATTCTACCGAAGAAGAACCAAATACCAGAAAGTAAGGGAAACATTCAACACATGGCATCAATGCAATGCTCAATCATGAATGATGATATAACAAGTTAATTTGTACTGAAATGTAACCCTAAGACATGCTCGACAGTTTAATCGGGGTTCTGAGGGGTGCAAACCCTAACTCAGGGAAACTACGGAAGCTTACGAGAGGGGTACATTTAGTTCTTCTAACAAACTTGCAATTTAAGTTGTGTAACAATGCATGATTATAGTTTAAATAGATATAGCTCATTTTTTGTGAACATTTTGATATATTATACATATTTTTATGATTTAATATGAATTAGTTCTTGAATTTACAAGTTTTATTCATTTTCTGAAATTATTTAACCAATTATTAACAATTACTGCGCAAGGCTGACGTCATCATGGGGTCTGGGGCTATTCTCACCGGGGCTAAGGCTATCCTCAGTCACTGACGACCTGGCCCCACGGGGTCTTTATTATTTCTAGAAAAGAATTACATAAACGATTTTAATAAAAATAAAAGAGGATATATTGCCTCATGTTGATGTCAGCATGACATCAACAATGGGGATCCTTCAGATCGACGCTGGTCTGGGCGATTGCGAGTGTGCGTGCAAGCGGGGAGAGGTGCGCTCGAACTGGGGCAACGCGGGCAACCAGAAAGTGGCGGCGCCGCTGTGGATTGACCACGGGAAGCTTGCCGGCGACAAGCATATGCGGCGAACGCCAGAGGCGCATGACGCGGGGCCGAACCAGGAAGCGAGGGAGAGGATGGAGAGCACGAGCGTGCTCCTGAGCTCACCAGGAACGGGTTAGGATGGTCGGTGAGGCGAGGCGCGACATTAATCGACGGCAACGACGGCGATTATTGTCGGAGAAGAAGCGGATGGGGAGCTCGACTGGGGACGTTCGCGGATGATTCCTCTTGCGAGGGAGGTCATGGAGATGAGGTGAAGCTCCGGGGAGCATCGACTTGGCTCGGGGAGGCCTGGTACGGTGGTGCAACACGGCACCTACAGGATAGGGTTCCGGCCAGAGAGAAATTGGGGCGGAAGAGGGGATTAGGGTTCATCTTGGCGGCAGAGGGGTACTTGTAGTCGTTCAGGACGTCGTTAGCACGCATCTCCTCGCAGCGGTCATCACGGCGAGGTGGGTGAAAGAACATTTCATAATCCCTAATGTTGTATGTGTTAGATAACAATATCAAGTATTATTTAATGTGTGTTGAAGTGCTGCAGATCTCTACCTTGAAAAGGATACGGAAACGGTTTTTGGGGGCGGATAATCCGCCCCTCCCCAAACTCAGAAGGGCGCAACCCTCAGAATGGGGGTGGAGTATCTGGAGGATTTTCCGGACTGGCCGGATAATCCACCCCTCCATGGGGCGGATAGTCTGCCCCTAGGATTTTCTCCAAGTCAAGTGCGGCGCGACCTTCTATATGGGGGGGGGGGGCAGATTTTCCCCCGGAGTTTCCGTCCTAGGGGCGGACTTCCCCCTAGGACGGATAGTCCGCCCCTTGAGGGAGGTGGATAATCCGCCCCCTCATGGTTTTTCACCAAGTCAAGACCGACGTCACCTTCTGTGTGGGGGCGGACTTCCCCCATACTTTCCGTCCAAGGGGGCAGATTTCCCCCAGGGCGGATAGTCCGCCCCTAGTGGGGGCGGATTATCCGCCCTCAAACTTCTCCAACGGCAAGATCTGGGCAGGGGTATTTAGGCCAGCCTTCCCCCTCCTACCAGAACTCTTGATTCATTCGAAAAAGTCAGGATCTGTTCTTCAACCTTCATCCAAGGGAGCTCCACCTTCATCCACCCAAAGGCCCCGTCCCTTGGGGAATCGAAGGAGGAGAACTCGAGCTTCAACTACTGCAATCAAGAGCCTCATCTCCTCTCCGTTCATTTGGAGAATCACCGATCTAGTATTTCTTGCAAATATCTAGATCCTTGCTTTTGTTTATATTGATAAACCTTGTTCATGTGACAGCTTGTTGTCATTAGGCGAGCCCCCAATTTAGTTGTGGGTGTGTGCCCCGGTAGAGTTGTAAAGGCATCGGTTCCCGCCTCAAAGGGTACCGATAGTGGAGAAGGTGGATCAGGCCTTTCATGTCGAGATTCATCAAAGAATAGGGTGAGGCCTATTGTGGCGTGGTGGTCTTAGAACCGCCCACCCCTCCAACGAAGATGTACTTCCCTTAACAAGGAAGGAACTGCGGTAAAACAAATCCCTTTGTCTCCACGTGCTCCACTACGGTTTCCTCGCTCCTCTCTTTACGTGCTTAGTAGCTAGGTTTGCATATAGGGAAATTCTCGTAGTTGCATATCTAGAGAATTTACTTTATGTCAATCCTAAAATTGAAAAAGAAATAAAAATTGAGTAGCACCTATTCACACCCCCCCCTCTAGATGCCCATACGATCCATTTCAATTGGTATTTGAGCCCCGGCTCTTAATTCAGGCTTAACCGCCTAAGAGAAGTATGGGTTCCAAGGGAGATGGGAGTGATGCTCCGAAGGTAGTCACCATGAACGATCTCAAGACATTGGAAACAACCTTGATTAGTTCAATGTAGGCTAAGATGGAAGAGATGTGTCAAATGATAATGCGTCTCTACACATCCGCAGCATCACCTCCATCTGCCTTAGAGGCTACCACTTTGTAATCCAAGGAAACTGGTAAAACTGATTCCAATGATAATGAAGTGATTGGTGATGGCACTAGCAAGAGCTCCTCCTCGAAAAAGGATAGTTGTAAGGAAGGATACAATGAGGTTTCTCATGTGTATTCTCCTGATCCACCTATCCCACATCCACATATACATAATAGGGGTGATCCACCCAAACTTTCAGCATCTACTTTTAATCAATGGCAATTTTTTATGAAGTCTCATGTGTGCAGATCCTCCATTGAGTTGTGGAAAATCATAGAGAATGGTCTTCATGTTGGAGATCCCCACAACCTAACAAGAAGAGAGGTTGTTAACAGTCAACTCAATGCTATGGCTCTACACATGATTCAGATTGGTGTGGGTGACAAAGACATGCCACACATTCACCATCTCAACACAACTAAGGAAGCTTGGGATGCCCTCACCGAGCTCTTCATTGGAAATGAAAGCATGAGAAGAAATAGATATGATGCTTTGAGTAATGAAGCTGAAGGATTCTATATGTTGGATGGAGAAGATCACGAGGACATGTATAGGAGGCTCAAGTCAATAGGCGCTGCCGTGGGAATGACCACGGCAGATGCTGCAATCGGCAGCGAGTAGTAGAACGATGGGCAAGGGCGGCCAGCCATCTGCCGTGCGAGATGAGGGCGGAGACACAGGGTTTTACCCAGGTTCGGCCCGCCGGAGGGTAAAGACCTACTCCTGCTAGATTGTATTATGTTGGTGATACAATAGGGCGAGCTCGACGGCTAGGCGGCGAGTCGCTTGGGTGGATGATGGAACGTACGTTTACACGCCCTGTAGGGAGGTTTATATAGACTCACCCTCCCTAGGGTTTACAAATCTCAACCGAATCTGTTAAGGTTTCGGTACTCGTTTAACCTAATCCGACTGGGCCTATCTACCCTCCTGGGCCATCAGCTTCCAGTCGCTTGAATCCATGCCAGATCT
The DNA here is from genome assembly GCA_030063025.1 of Avena longiglumis. NCBI lineage: Eukaryota > Viridiplantae > Streptophyta > Magnoliopsida > Poales > Poaceae > Avena > Avena longiglumis. The sequence continues at coordinate 429,080,392 of CP125977.1, read as the reverse complement.
TGATCCAGTCACCGTCTTGCAGGCCCACTCGCCAGGTCGTGGGCCAGTCGGAAACGTCCTACTGGGTATACCCCGGTAGGCATATCCCCATCAGTAGTCCCCGAGGCCGTCGTTGATTGGGCGCAGGTGGTTGCTGGTAGTCGGAGCATACGGGTCCAATGTAGACATCCAGTCGAATCGGTGGCGGGCTCCTGAATAAAGGAAAAAACTAGTCATTCTGGTCGCAGCTCGGTGAACGGGTCGGCGAAATACTTAGTCACTTTTGTAGTGATCGGGTCGGCGAACCGAGTAGCCGAAGTTGGACCGTCAAATGCAGTCAAAACTAACCGTTGGGGTAATCCAACGGTAACTTTTGGCGTGATCACTGCGTAGTAACGGCTCCCTGATTTGGCGGGTAACAACCGCTATATAAAGGGAATGGTAGGCGATCGGAGAACCATCTCCTCGTCATTTCCTCCGATCGCACGCACCTCCGTTTCCCCCGCATCGCGATCCAGCCGATCCAAAATCCTTCGACCTCCACAAACCTCTCCGCCAATGGCCCCCTCAACCGAACCATGGGGCAGGTCCAAGTGTATACGAGCGCTACTGGCGTCCTTCGAGGAGGCCGGGATCCTGCGCGCCGGCAGGTGGCGCATCCCTGCGGCCGGAGAGGTGACTCCGGACCCGCGGGAGGGAGAATTCGTCTGCTTCACCGGCCACCTGGAACGGGGGCTGGGATTCCCCACGTCTCTTTTCTTCCGGCGCTTCTGCGCCTTCTACGGGATCCAACCGTCGGACCTAGGCCCACATAGCATCGAGCAGCTCGCCATTTTGGTGGAGTTCTGTGAGTGCTACCTGGGCTGCAGGCCCTACTTCCCCCTGTGGCAAAATCTGTTCCACGGAGGATCAGTCGCGAAGAAGCGGGCGGCCCAATGCATGCTGCGGGTGGCTTGACGTTTCAATTGAAGTCGAAGGCCTCCTTTTTTGATCTGATGCTACCCGCCAAGGCGGCGAGCGAGTGGAAGAAGTCTTGTTTTTACTTTACTGAGGCAACTCTAGAGGGCGAGGTGGCGATCCCAAGATACTCCGTCGACCGGCCCAAACCGCGCCGACTCCAAGTCGGCAAGCTCCCAACAGACCAGCGGATGGTCGTGGACGAGATGCTTCAAACCATACGCGGCCTAAAGAAGAAGGGTCTTCAGCCCATCAACTTGTACAATTGTTGGCTCGGGCGGCGACTCGTTCCCTTGGCCTGCCGTGACCATTATATGTACGAGCACACGGGCCGGGAGGACTCGACGAAATCCTGCCTCGCCGAGTGGAAACTCGAGGATTACATTCCAGCGTTGAAGAAGATCACCCAGGCGGTGTACCTGGACGCGAAGGCCGGGGTCGCCCCCTACACCGCGAAGCATCCAGCCCCAACGGTAAGTCACTTTCTACCATTCGCGATCGCGATTAATCGCCGCGGTTATCGACATCTTGTCTTATGCTTATTGCGTTATTTCAAGTGGTGGAAGGGTGGCTTCCGCCCATGACGCAACGAAATTGAGCTCGTCCGTGAGGGGGCGAATCGCCTCCTGCAAGGGGCGGCATCGAGAGTGACGGGAGCAGCGACGACGACGAGTCCGAGGAAGAGGGCGCTCGCTGGTCGAAAACTTCGGCAGCACGGCGTGAACTCAAGCGGCGAGCCTCAAACGTCATGATGATGACGACGATGAGCTTCCCGAGCTCACCTCGCGTCGCGAGGCCACTCCGTCAAAGAAGAAGAAGAAGAAGAAGAAGAAGAAGAAGAAGAAGAAGAAGGTGAAGGCCCCTCCAAAGAGGAAGACGAAGCCAGTGAGACAGGCATCTCCGCCTCATTCGCCGAGCAGCTCCGACGCCACCAGCCAGGCCAGGGATGAGGCGCCATAGACGATGGCGGCGCCGGATGTCACCGCCGTCCTGAGTGAGGTGCCTATGGCCTCGATGCCTCCCCCGTTCGCCCCAGTCTCTGGGTCGGGGGCTGCTCCGGTCGCGGCAGCTTCGCCTCCCAGGGAAGCTCCCGCCGAAAATGTTTTGGAGGCTCCTGTCGCAGCCTCGACAACGAAGAAGACGTCCGTATCTTGGGCGCACGATGTCCTGGAGATGGGCCTTAGTCGACAACTGGGCCTCGAACTGGAGAAGCCGGCTGGCATCCGCACGGGGCTACGGTTTATTCCAGTCGCCAAGTGAGTTTTATTCACCTGCTTTATTTTTCCTTGTAGTTGAACCATTTTGCTCATATACTTAATTTGCAGGACTGGGGTTAAAAAGATAGGCCATCCGTCCGTGGCCAAGGTGCCGCCAGTCGTCGCCGAGGAGGACCCCTCTCGGAAGAGGAAGGCTGATGAGGTCCCTGCCCCACAGACAGTGCCAAGAAGGCCAAGAGCGACGAGGTCGTCACGGTGTCTGACGACACGACGGTGGCTCCGAGTGATCCTGCGGCGATGGCAGCCTCAGCGATCAAGGAGGGTGCTCCCTCGCCTGGGGTGACCGAGCCGGCCTCTTTTGGTGCCGGCACATCCATCGCGACCTTCCCGCGCTTCATGTCCAGAGCGGCCACGGCGAGTGGTACCACGCCATCAAGCCGCGCACCTGGGGTCGCCGAGACGGAGGTCGAGCAATGTCGCGGGCATACTCCGGCTCTTCTCACCTCCGTGGACGCACTACAACTTCATGGCATGCTGGGCGCAGCCATCCAGGTATGTCCAGTCCCCGAGGATCGGGCCACTGAATTGCAGTTGTCAGATTCTTTTGGTGTTGTGCGGTTATTTCTTGCGCCCAGTCCCCGAGTGCGCATTCGCTGAGTTTCAGCGGGTGGGCGCTCAGGATTTTTTATCACCAGTCCCCGAGTGTCTAGTCGCTGAATTTCAGCGGGTAGGCACTTAGGTTTTTTGATCGCCAGTCCCCGAGTATCCAGTCGCTGAATTTCAGCGGGTGGGCACTTATGTTTTTTGATCTCCAGTCCCCAAGTGTCTAGTCGCTGAAATTCAGCTAGTGGGCACTTTAGGATTTGGTTTTTGCTAACTGTTTGACTTTTGCACAGGGTTTGCAGCGTGAATCAGCCGACCGGCTGGCTGCGAAGTGTCGCGCGGAGAAGGAACTTGTCGCCGTTCAAGAGGCAAACAAGGGACTCCAAGCGGTTCTTGTCATGACATGTATTCGGGCGTATCTTCAAGAGATGTCGCCCACGGAAGTGATTCCTAGCGACCTCGTCGAGGTGTGTCGATACTTGGAGAAGGCGCCGTCGTTCGTCGAGTTCATGACACGATCGGCGTTCCGACACGGGGCGGCGACGGCACTTAGCCTTGGGCTCGCCCACTTCTCGGAGGACTTCGACCTGGACGACGTGATGAGTGTCTACCCGTCGTCGACTGGCTCGGTGGAGATCGCCGAGGTGCTGAAGCTGACGGACCGCGCCGCGGTATAATCCGAGCGCGTCTAGGTGATGGGCGACCTTCTTCCTTTCAGGAGACGATCGTCGCACCCAACGACCCCGAGCCGCAGCACCGAGACTTCAAGATCGAGCAGCCCTTTCATGCGGCGATGGCGGGTGAGTTGACAACGTACCCGTCGAACCCGTACACTCCCTTCATTCGCAATCGCAAGGGTGGCGGCAAGTCGTCATCGAAGCCTACGGAATAAGACATTGTGCCTTGGGGCGTTAGTAGCAGTTCGGCCATTGGGCGCACATTGTACTTTGTAACGATTGTGATCTGCTATAATGAGACATCGTGTTATTTTGTGAATTTTCGTGTGTTCTTGATTGAGGGTTGAACGAGTCCCCGAGCGCGTCCGCCCTTTTTATGGGGTTTACCTCGTTTGTTTATGTGTTTGTGATTTTGAACATGTTGTTATTGATGTCGACTCGCCCGAGCTCGGGAATCCAGTCGCAAGGCGACTCCCATGAGTGCTCTGTACTTGGACGTTTTCCCTTGCGCGAACGAGATCGGGTAGCCGAGTCCCCGAGCGTGGTACTTGGTTGTTCTAGGCGCAACTCTAGGGTGGGTGAGGACTGGGCGCGTTAGAGTAAGCGCATCACTCCTGCCTGGCCCGTTGGGTCAGTCGCATGGCGAGTCCTGGGCATGCTCTCATACTTGGCGTTTTCCCTAGCCGCTCGCGCTGAACTGGTCGTCAGTCCCCGAGCGTGGTACTTGGCCGTTCGAGTCGCTATGTCGAGGATGCGGAGGATCATGGTCGCTGTAAGAAGCGAAGGTAGTTGTCTTGGCTCGTTAAGCCAGTCAGGCTAGGCGACTCCAATGGGGCTCCGGGTAGGCGTTTTTCGTGGATGTTACAAGACCTGGGGTAACCCAATGCCCTTGTAGCGCACTACTTGGTCGTGCCGATCGCTGTACCAGAGGTTGACTCCTGTAGTTAGCTTGGTGCTATTACTACGAGTGCGAGTGGCACAAGACACGGAGAGTAGACACAATTTGCGGTAACCAATATGTTTTATTTCATAGCGACTGGAGGATACATATGTGGAGTTCTAAGAATAGAACTTCCGTAGGAGGTTTACATTCCATGGTCGCTTGACGTCGAGTTTGCCGTCCCCGCGGACATCGATGAGGTAGTAGGCGTCGTTACCGAGTACTCGCCCGATGGCGAATGGTCCCTCCCATGGGGGGAGAGCTTGTGCATGCCCTTCCTATCCTGGATGAGTCGTAGCACCGGGTCGCCTTCCTGGAAGGTGTGAGTTTTCACCCACCAGCTATGGTAGCGGCGGAGTCCTTGATGGTAGATGGCAGTACGAGAGCGAGCTAGGTCGCGTGCCTCGTCGAGTTGATCGACTCCGTCCTGACGTGCGAGTTTGTTCGCAGCCTCCGTGTAGTGGACGACCCGTGGCGAGGCGTGCTCGAGGTCGGTGGGCATGACTGCCTCGGCGCCGTACACCATGAAGAAGGGGGTGAACCCTGTAGACCTGTTAACCGAGGTGCGGATACCCCAGATGACGGAGGGTAGCTCTTCGACCCAGCACCCGGCGGTGCGCTCGAGCGGTACTTGGAGTCGCGACTTCAGGCCGTGGAGGATGCTCTGGTTGGCCCGTTCCGCCTGGCCGTTGGACTCCGGGTGGGCGACTGACGCGAGGTCGAGCCGGATGTGGTGTTCCTCGCAGAACTCGGCCATGGCTCCTTTGGCGAAGTTGGTGCCATTGTCCGTGATGATGCTGTTTGGGAACCCGTAGCGATATATGAGCTCGCGTAGGAATTTGGTAGCGGTCTTCCCGTCGCACTTCCGGACTGGCTTGGCCTCCACCCACTTTGTGAATTTGTCGACCGCAACCAGGAGGTGGGTGAAGCCTGAGGGGGCCTTTTTGAAAGGGCCTACCATGTCCATACCCCACACGGCGAATGGCCAGGTGATGGGGATTGTCTTTAGCGCTGAGCTCGGCACGTGTGTCTAGTTGGCGTACTTCTGGCACCCGGCGCACCGCTGGACGATGTCGACGGCGTCGGCGTGTGCGGTGGGCCAGTAGAAGCCGTGCCACATAGCCTTTGCGACCAGAGAGCGGGCTCCGGCATGGTGGCCGCGGTCGCCGAAGTGGATGTCGTGGAGGATATTGCTTCCTTCGGCGGGTTGGACGCAGCGTTGGAACACTCCGGTCACGCTGCGCTTGTGGAGCTCGTCGTCGATGATGGTGAAATATTTGCATCGCCGTGCAACCATCCGGGCGTCTGTCTCGTCCGCCGGCAAGGTGCCAGCCTCCAGGTAGGCGATGTACAGCTTGGTCCAGTCGTTTGGCTCGGCGATGAGTGCGACCAGGGCTGCCTCTGGCTGCAGCGGGACTCCGATGTTGATCTCCCTTGGGGGAGAGACTGACGGCTTGGTGATCGTGTCGAGGAAGACGCCGGCGGGTGGTGCGAGTCGAGACGACCCGATGCGAGAGAGTGCGTCGGCCTCCTCGTTCTTCCGCCGGTCGATCCATTCGACGGAGTAGCCTGCGAAGTGTCCGCCCAGCTTGTCCACTGCTTGGAGGTACGCCGCCATGGTGGGGGAGACGGCGTCGCAGGTGCCAGTGACTTGCCCGGCGACGAGGTTGGAGTCTCCGTAGCAACGTAGGTGGTTGACGTTCATTTCCTTGGCAGCTCGCATGCCGTGGAGTAGTGCCTCGTACTCGGCCATGTTGTTGGTGCAGGGGGTGAAGTCGAGGCAGAGGACGTAGCGGAGCTTGTCGCCCTTCGGGGAAGTCAACACGATCCCTGCTCCTGCGCCGTCTGCGTTCTTGGAGCCGTCGAAGTGCAGGCTCCAGTAGTGGAGGTATGGCAGCTTTTCCGGCTGCTGGGCCTCTTCCCAGTCGGCGATGAAGTCCGCGAGAGCCTGTGACTTGATCGCTTTTCGTGGCTCGTACTTGATGTTGTGGACGCCGATTTTGACGGCCCACTTGGCGACTCGCCCGGTCGCCTCACGGTTGCGGATGATGTCCTGCAACGGTGCTGAGGAGACGACCGTGATCGGATGCTCCTGGAAGTAGTGCGGCAGTCGCCGCTGTGCTCTGAATACTGCGTATACCAGTTTCTGGTATTGTGGGTACCGCTGGCGCGACTCGGTGAGGACCTTGCTGATGTAGTACACCGGTCGCTGGGCCGGGCGCTCCTTTCCTTCCTCCGGCCGCTCGACGACCATGACGGCGCTGACGATGCGCTCGGAAACTGTGACGTAGACCAACATGGGTTCTTTGTCGACGGGGCCGGCGAGTAGTGGTGCTGCGAGTAGCACCTTCTTGAGGTCGCGGAGTGCGTCGTCTGCCTCCTTATCCCATTGGAAGGTGGGGTTCTTGCGATTAGGCGGTATAGGGGCATCGCCTTTTCGCCCAGTCGGGGGATGAAGCGGCTGAGAGCCGCGACTCGCCCGGCCAGCTTCTGGACGTCGCGCAGGCACTCAGGTTTGCCGAGTCGAGCGATCGTGTCGATCTTGGTGGGGTTTGCCTCGATCCCGCGCTTGGATACGACGTACCCCAGTAGTTGGCGAATGTTTCCGCCAGGTCGGCGAGTAGATCGCCTTGGCGAGCGGACTTTACTACCACATCGTCGATGTAGAAGTGGATGTTGCGGCCAATTTGGCTCGCAAGGCATTCCTGCATGCACCGCTGGTAAGTTTCCCCGGCGTTCTTGAGGCCAAAGGTCATGGCGGTGTAGCAGAAGGCTCCGAATGGCGTGATGAACGCCGTCTTTTCCTCGTCCTCGACAGCCATCTTGATCTGGTTATACCCAGAGTAGGCGTCGAGGAAACACAGCGACTCCGAGCCCGTGGTGGAATCGATTATTTGGTCGATCCGCAGGAGGACGAACTGCTCCTTCGGGCAGGCGCTGTTTAAGTTTGTGTAGTCGATACACATCCTCCAGGTCCCATTTTTCTTCTCGACCAGGACTGGGTTTGCCATCCACTTGGAGTATTTGATTGGCCGGATGAAGCCTACAGCGAGTAGACGCTGCACCTCCTCGGCGATAGCCCGGCGGCGCTCTTCATTGAAGGGCCGCAGCGACTGCTTGACGGGTCGCACTTTGGGGTCGGCGTTTAGTTTGTGCTCAACGAGTTCCCTAGGGGCACCAGGCATGACAGAGGGCTTCCATGCGAAGATGTCCCTGTTCTCACGGAGGAACTCGATGAGCGCGCCTTCCTAGGCTGGGCTCATGCCCTTCCCGATCGTCACCGTCTGGCTGGAGTCGCCTGGGACCAGCTCGACGGTGCGGGTGTGCGTCGTTGCCTCGAAGGCTGAGGTGTTGGCGCCCTCCGAATTGGGCTTCTTGAGTATGGTGGGGTCGTCGTTGTTGACCCCGCTCGTGTATTTGGCGAGCTCGTCGGCGTGGTTGGTCTCTGCCGCGATGACGGCATCGGCGAGTTTGGCTCCTTTGGCCTCGCACTCGACGGCCATGTCGGGGTCGCCGTTGACGGTGATGACGGCGCGCGGCCCGGGGAGCTTCATCGCGTTGTACGCATAGTGGGGCGCTGCCATGAATTTGGCGAACGCCTGGCGCCACAGGATGCAGTGGTAGGGGCTGTCAAAGGGTACCAGCTCGAAGACGATCCGCTCGGTGTGGAAGTTTGCTGGTGTGCCGAAGGTGACTGGCAGCGTGACCTTGCCGATTGGGTACGCCTTCCGACCAGGGACGATGCCGTGGAACATGGTGTAGGTCGTTTCGACCATCGACTGCGGGAGCCCCAGTCGCCTGAAGGTGTCCAGGTACAGGATGTTGATGGAGCTGCCGCCGTCCATCAATGTCTTGGGTAGCCAGTAGTCTCCCACCTTGGGCTTGACCACCAGGGCGACTCGGCCCGGGTACTCGATGCGTGGCGAGTGGTCCTGGCGACTCCAGGTGATGGGCTGCTCCGACCAGTTAAGGAACTGGGGAACGTCCACCTGGGCCACCGCATTGACGGCGACGGCGCGGGCGATGACCTTCTTCTCGCGCTTCGTGTTGAAGCCTGTGAAGGTGTGGAGCGAGCCTGCCACACTGCCGAATTTTCCGCTGTTTCGCGGGTTGTTGTCGTGGTCCTCCCGCGCTCGGCGTGCCTTCTCAATCTCCTTGAGAGAGTGGCGGTCGGCGGTCGTGTGTATGGCGGGCTTCCCTTCCCTGCTGTGAAACGCACAAGGTTGGTTAAGGAGGGCCGCGGGGTCGAACCTTGGTTTCGCCTTGTAATTGCCGTCGTCGCGGCGGAAGCTCTTGGGCTCGCGCTGCGCGTGCTCGGCGTTGGCGACGAAGTCGACTCGCCCGTTACTACGGCGCTTGCCGGTGAGGCGAGTGTTGCTGTAGCGTAGGTCGGACCGTTGTCCGTTGTCGTTGCCGCTCGTGCGGCGCTGGCCTCCCAACTCGTCGTCGGTTTCCTGGTTTGGGTCTTCCTCCGCGTATCTCTTGGCGATCTCGAGGAGATCCGGTATGTTGTTGAGTGTGCGGGAGTGTCATTTGAGCTTGGCGATCAGGAGCTCGTAGCGGCACGAGGTCTTGAAGCAGTGGATTGCGGTGTCCGGGTGGATGCCGACCGCGTTGTACCATAGCTCTTGCCACCGCTGAACCCAGTTGCGGGTCGACTCGCGGGGTCCCTGGACGCATCGTTCCAGGTCCTTGATGGTGGTGGCACGCGTGTAGGAGCACTCGAAGTGCCTGATGAAAGCATCTCTCATCTCTTCCCAGGAGTCGCGATGTTATCCGGAGGAAGGGTGTTGATCCACTGCCTGCATGTTCCCTCCATCATCAGGGGGAGGTAACGAGCGGCTAGCAAGTCGGTGTGGCCAGCGATCCCCATTGCCATGAGGTAGGTGTCCAGCCACACGGAGGGGTCGTACGAGGGGTCGTACTTCTCGATTTCCTTCGGCGCATTGAAGTTCGCCGGGTATTTTTCGCCTCGGATCATTGGTCCAAAGCACCGGGCCCCGAGTCGACTTAGCGACCCCATTGGCTCGTCGTCGCGGCGATTGGTTAGGGTGTGTCGCAGGTCGTCGGGCTGGCATGCGCGCCAGCTTTGGTTGTTGATGATGTGGGTGCGGGCGTCGACGGGCTGACCGTTGGCGGCGACGAAGTTGGTCGCTGGCCTGGGGTCGTTGGTGGAGAGTGCCGCGTTCGCGGGTCGGTGTTGGAGCTGCAGCGGTTCGGGTGGTGGGAAATTGAGGGTGTTTGCCGCCAATGGGCGGCCGCTTGAGGCCGCTCTGCTTCCCGAAGAACGCGAGTACACCTGACCCTGCGAGTCGGCGCCTGCGTTTTGCTACTCGACCGCCTTTGCGAGCAGGGACCTGACGTACTGGATCTGTAGGGCGCCGTCGCCGGTGGCCGTGATGTTGTCGGCTGCTGCCCGACCTGCCACGAGGTTATCCATCGGGGTGGAGAACAGTGGTAGGCCGTTCGCGTCTCGCTCCTGTGAGGAGACCACTATCCGCGGCTGATCCCTGGGAGGTGTGCGGTTGGGTGGAGGTGGGGCGCCGTTCGCCGTCGACCCTGGCGGGGGCCGGGCGCTTCCTCCTGGCGGCGCGTTCTCGCAGATCGCGCGCTCGGCCACGCGGGCCGGGTCGTTCTCGTCGTAGAAGTTCAGGGCGCGCCCCTAGACGGTGGGGTTCAACCGCGATCTGATTCATTGTTGGTGGTAGCGCGACAGCTCCTGCGCCGTCACCTGCTCGAGGCAAAAAATTTCGTGCTCGGCTTGCTCCTTGCGGACTGCCTCCGCCAGCTTCAGGCGGAGTTCCTCGACCTCCGTTGCCGTGTCGTTGGGAGGGATCAGGGTGGAGAAGGGATCCTCCGGCGGATCGGTGCCAGTCGCCATGTAGGTCGCGGCGTGGCGACCGGTCCCGTCACGGAGATCGGCGGAGTTTTCCGATCCAGAGTCGAATTCGAAGATCCCAAGGATGGAGGGATCCTCGAAGTCTCCCACGTTGGAGACCTGGGTGATGGAGCCTGCGGGCGAAGCCGCGGTGATGGATCCGGCGATTGACGCCGGGGTCGCCGAGTCGGCGTCGTCGTTGAGGGCCGCGTCTTCTGCGGCCGTGGAGTTTTCGGCCATGTTGCTGTGGGTCGAGTTGTACTCGGAGGCGAGGCGATGGATCGTGCGGACTAGGCTCTCAGAGAGCCGGTCGTGTGGCGGCGACTCGCGGATGCGAGCCGAGTCCTCCGAGACGATGACGTCGGTGAGGCCGACGAAGAGGCTGATCGTGCCAACTGGCAAGATCATGCTATGCGTGACGGGTCGCGCCGCCGGGACGTAGCTGCTCGGCAAGATCTGAAGCATATCGCCGATCGCTATCATGAGCCCGGTGGCGACCGACTCGTTGATGGGCAGATTGGATCTCGCCGCAGAACATCGGCCAGGCCCCACGGTGGGCGCCACTGTCGTGGGAATGACCACGGCAGATGCTGCAATCGGCAGCGAGTAGTAGAACGAAGGGCAAGGGCGGCCAGCCATCTGCGGTGCGAGATGAGGGCGGAGACACAGGGTTTTACCCAGGTTCGGCCCCCCGGAGGATAAAGACCTACTCCTTCTATATTGTATTATGTTGGTGATACAATGGGGTGAGCTCGACGGCTAGGCGGCGAGTCGCTTGGGTGGATGATGGAACGTATGTTTACACGCCCTGTAGGGAGGTTTATATAGACTCACCCTCCCTAGGGTTTACAAATCTCAACCGAATCTGTTAAGGTTTCAGTACTCGTTTAACCTAATCCGACTGGGCCTATCTAACCTCCTGGACCTTCAGCTTCCAATCGCTTGAATCCACGCCAGTTCTTGATCCACTCGCCGTCTTGCAGGCCCACTCGCCAGGTCGTGGGCCAGTCGGAAACGTCCTGCTGGGTATACCCCGGTAGGCATATCCCCATCAGGCGCCACTTTCAGAAATCATGGTGCCTCTCATGTTGATGATGCTTGGATCAAACACAAGTATGTTAGTGCTCTCATGCCATTTGATCCCACAGATTTGAAGAGTCTCCAAGGAAGGCATACCTATCACCTAATGACATCCAATGAGGTAATGCAAGATATGACAACTTTCAAAGTGGCTGCCAAGAATGTCGAAGATTCTCGTGCACGAGCCATGGGGATGCAAAAGGGAGTCAACTTGGCCTTGAAGACAAGTGTGGCTGATCATGATGAAGATGACTGATGCAGCGCTGAGTTGATGTAGGAGCGCTTCATTGGGAAACCCAAGAGAAAGGTGTGAAGCATCACATCAGCAAGTTTTCCCTCAGTAAGAAATCGACGTTATCGAACCAGTAGGAGGAAGGAAACGTCACACAGGTGTTGCAAGCAACGCGGAGACCTGCACAACACAAACTCAAGACTTTGCCCCAACGAATCAGTGAGGTTGTCAAGCTCACCGGTTTGCTGTAACAAAGGATTAGACATATGGTGTGGAAGGTAATGGTGGTTTGCAGCAAGTAAACAAGTAACAGTGGAAGGTGTATCAATGGTAAAGATTGGACCGGGTTCCATAGTTCACTAGAGGTGCTCTCCTTAGATAAATAACATTGCATGAAGGGTAAACAAATTAGAGCAGGGCAATTAACAGGAACTGAGCAAGGCATAAAAACGCAATTACTAGTCAGAAATATCTTATGAGATTCGATTGGGCAATACAACAAGATACATAGACCTCCATCCAACTGCATCTATGACTAGAAGTCCACCTTCAGGTTATCATCCGAACCACCTCCAGTATTAAGTTGCAAGCAACATACTACTACTTTAAGAAAAGTGTGTAAGGTAAACAGTCCACATGTTCCATGAACCAGAGACCGTTGTTTTCTCCCTAGTAGCAACAACACATATACAACCGAAGAGATTTCTGTCACTTTCCTTGGAAACTAGAGGCATGAACCCACTATCGAGCATAAATACCCCCTCTTGGAGTCACTAGCAACTACTTGGACAAGATAGCTACTAACAACGGATAGCATGCAAGATCACAAGCAACACAGACATGATAGAATCATAAAGACAAAACCATTAATCAAACCAACATAATAATCTCAATACCCATCGGATCCCTGCAAACACAACATGATTACAAATAGAATAGATCTTGATCATGAATGGAGCTCACAAGATCTATACATGAAAGCACAAGGAGGAGATACAACCATGTAGCTACTACATGGAACCATAGTCAAAGGTGGAACTACTCACGCATCATACCGGATATAAGGCCTCCAGGATGATCTCCCCTCCGGCAGGGTGCCGGGAAGAACTTCAGATCCCCCGATCTAGGGACGACGATGGCGGTGGCTATAGAAGGTTTGTTGGAATTTTGATCGGGTACTTAGGGTTTCTGCAAGGGGGGCTTCTTATAGGCGAAGGGGGAGGCCGAGGCGGTGGCCAAGGGCCACACACCTTGCCTAGCCGCGGGGCAGGGCCCACCCGTGCCTAGGGGGGTGTGGCTGCCCTGGCACGCCTCTCCGTCTCCCCTCTAGACTTCTTGTTCCCCACGAAAAGTTATTGACTTTGACGTTTGTCCCGTCCAATTCCGAGAATATTTCCTTACTAGCTTTTCTGGAACCAAAAATAGCAGAAAACATGCAACTGGCACTGTGGCAACTTGTTAATAGGTTAGTACCAGAAAACATGTAAAAAGCACCTCAAAGTGTAGACAAAGCAAAGTAGATACTAAACAAGCATGGAGCATCAAAATTATAGATACGTTTCCGACGTACAATGACATAGAAGGTATGGATTGTCCCGAGGATGTAAAAAGAATTCATGGACAATACATGGCCTTCTATGCTAGAAACTTTTGGAAGGATTCAGCCAAGGCCAAATCTGAACTAGAACGCAAGAGTGGAGCATATGGAAGAAAGGAAAATTGTCCCAAGTTGAGAACTTGTTTCAACTATGGAGACCGGCTGCACTTTGTAATCGAGTGTCCGTATCAAAGTAGGGAAGATAATAGAGGAAGACTCATTCTCAAGGAAAAGTCAAAGGCTCCATGCAAGAAACAATTTTTAAAGAAGAATGCTCCTTTCAAGAAGCAACCAAATATTGTTCTAGTGGCTCAAGAAGAATATTCTTTGGGAAGTGAAGATGAAGACGAGGATGATAGCTCTCAAGAGGTGGCTGCTATAGTCACCACATCTACACCAACATCTCTCTTCATTCTCCGAACGAAAACATCATCAACAAGAACGCTACTTGTCTCATGGCAAGAGGCTCCGAGGTATCAACTTCTAACACTTCTTTTCCTAAGGCTATGATTGACATGGATGATCCTACTATTCTTAAGGTTAAGGAAGATATTATTGCTTTGGACTATTTCTTCACTAACTTGCAAGGTGAGCACAAAATACATTTTGAGGTTCTTATGGAACAGCTGGCCCAAAATGAAGTGCTTCTTGAAGAAAAGGACAGGATTGAAAGGGAGGATGCAATGGAAATTGCGTCCTTAAAAAATGCTCTAGAAGAAGAAGAGGCTCGGGCTTCTCTTGAAGAGAGGCTTGAGTCTATTGAGGAGTCACATGAAGAAATGGTGACAAAGCTTGTTAAGGAACGTGACAATGCAGTAGCCAAAGCAAAGAAGTTAAAGAAAGAAAATATTGACTTTGGGGCTGCTCATGCTAGACTCTCCGAGGAATTGGAGAAACTTGCCATCACTCACAAGGCTTTGAAAAGTGAATTCTATATTCTCAATGAGTCACATGGTCAGCTCCAAATTCGATTGACCAAGTATGGTGTTCCTAGCACATCTAAATCAACATATATTCACAAAGAAAATAATAGTGTGGAAGATGAGCTTGTCAATGACACCAACCCAAAAGATAAGGGTGTACTTGATGAGATACTTTGCAAAGTTCGTGTTTTCAAGGCCTGTGTTGAAGGCAAAATGCATGACTCTCCCCACAAGAGGAAAACTATTGTTTCTTCAAAGAGAATCTTGGAATTACTTCATGTGGACTTATTTGGTCCTCCATATCATGCCAGTCTCGGTGGGAAGAAATATTGCTTGGTGATAGTCGATGATTACTCAAGATACACATGTGTCTATTTCTTCAAGCTAAAGAGTGAGACTCAACAAACGGTCATTGATTTCGCCAATGAGGTTCAACGTCAACACAATGTTCCCATTTTGGCAATAAGAAGTGACAACAGCTCCGAGTTCAAGAACTACACATTGAATGAGTTTCTAAGTGAAGAGGGGATAAGACATCAATATTCCGCTGCGTACACCCCTCAACAAAATGGTGTAGCTGAGAGGAATAACCACACTTTGATGGATATGGCTAGATCAATGTTGGCTAAATTCAAGTCTCCTTACAACTTTTGGGCTAAAGCCATAAATAAGCGTAGCATTAAGATCAAGTCATTTCAATAGTTTGTTTTCTATAAGCTTTCTGATACATAGTAACCTAATTCCTTCGACCATGAGATCATGTTAATCACCATCACCGGAAGGATGCTTTGATGACATCAAACACCACACCACACCTAGGTGGATATAAAGGTGGCAATGAGTGTTCAGAAAGTATGGGTTGAGGCACATGGATCAAGAGTGGGATTTGTCAATCCATATGACGGATAGATATACTCTGGGCCCTCTCGGTGGAATGTCATCCAATTAGCTTACAAGCATGTGACTGGCTCACAAGGGATCACATATCACGGGAACGAGAAAAGAGTACTTATCGGCAACGAGGTTGAACTAGGTATGCAGAGATGCCGACGATCGAAACCTCGGATAAGTAAACTATCGTGAGACCAAGGGAAATTGGTATCATATGTAAGTGGTTCATTCGATCGCAAAGTAATCGTAGAAATATGTGGGAGCCATATTAATTTCTAGATTCCTCTATTGTTTATTGATCGGAGAAGTGTCTCGGTCATGTCCATGTAATTCATGAACCGTAGGGATACACACTTAAGGATTCAATTCTAGTTTCACTCAAGTTTGGAGTGAATTTATACACTAAAAGAAGTCTAGATACATTTTCTTTACAAACCTAAAACATCTTATATTTTGAAATGGAGGGAGTATTGACAAAAGGGTAGTATCACACGTGATTACAAAAGGAAATGCAACATACAAATCTTTTAAAGCAACATACATATGAAGGGAATAAGCCCGAGAGGCAATAATAAGGTGGTTATTATCTTATTCCTTGTTTATGATAAATTTTTATGTTTCACGCTATAATTGTATTAATTGGAAACGTTAATACATGTGTGTTTAATAAACAAATAAAGTGATCCTAGTTATTCCTCTCATATAAACTAGCTCGTTGATTAACAAGATGATCAAGGTTTCCTGATCATGGACATTGGATGTTGTTAATAATGAGGTCACAACATTGGTAGAATGATGTGATGAACATTCATCCGAAGTATAGTAATACGATCAAAGTCATTATGTTTAAATTGCTATAACATCATTACAAGTAACTTTAGTCCTTAGACCATGAGATCATGTCAATCACTAACACCGAAAGAGTAGCTTGATAATATCAAACGTCACACCGTAACAGGGTGACTATAAAGGTGGGTTCAGATACTCTGATAGTGTTATGTAGAAGCTCATGGATCAAGAGTGGGATTTGTCCATCCCAATGATGGAGAGATATACTCTGGTCCCTCTCAATGATATCACATTGATATAGCTTGCAAGCAAGTGATAGGGATCACTAGAATGTTATATCACGGAACAAGAAATAGAGTACATGTCGGTAACGAGATCATGGGAATACCAATGATAGAATATCATACATGTAAAATATCACGAGAAAAAAGGATTTAGTTACAATGTAAAAGGTTCACACGATCACAAGAAGTCATCGTTTAATATGTGGGAGTCAGTACGGATCTCCAGGTCCCGCTGCTGATTATTGATTGGAGAGGGGTCTCGATCATGTCTACATTATTCGTGAACCGTAGGGTGACACACTTAAGGGATACCTACACCATTTGGATCAAATAAGATTCCAGAGAAAGAAAAAGAGATCGCTGAAATTATTTTCAATGGAAACCGGAATTGTTTCTGGTGAAATTGCTGAAATTGGTTACGCATGTGAAATTGAAATGTTGCAAGGGTTTTATGTGAATGTTTGTTAATTAATGTAATTAACAAATTTCTGAATAAAATAAATAAAAGAGTTTTATTAAATGAGAGATTGCATTAAGTTTGGTGGAAATTTAATGGTGGTGAGTGGAATTTTGAGTGGAGGATTTTTATGGGAGTGGGAGCTGCACCCACATGAATGTGGAAGAGGTGGGGGCACTTACCATGGCTGCCACGCCATGGCCTTTGGGATGCCCCCTCCCTATATAAGACCCCCTCTCCTCCTCTCATATCGCACCTCCTCGTGAAGGATCTCTCTCCCCCTCTAAAATTTCTCCATGGTCTCAGATCAGCAAGATACATGTTCCCGGTGGCTTTTTCTGGAGCAAGGATTTGCTACTTCCGCTGCTTTGCTGGAGCGAGGGCGCTACTAGACATGTGTGTGATTACGGATGCACCACTGCTTTGCGGTGCTAGACTTGCTGGTGCTGGACCAGATGGACTTCATCACGATCTTGAGATCAGAAAGTGAACGACTACATCATCCACGAGAACCAATATCGTAACGCTTTGTTGTTCTTCGAGGGTAAGTTCTCCATGGATGTATATCCACCCGTTGTTTGTATCTGGATAGATAGATCTTGGTGCTCAGATATTCATATCGTAGGAAATTTTGTTTTCTATGCTGCGAATCGAACAGTGGTATCAGAGCTGGATCTATGCGTAGATGTTTTGCATGGGTAGTACACATATGGGTATGTGGGCGCTGATAGTAACGTTATTGCTTCTTATATGTATTTTTTATATTGGTGGCGTAGTGGGATGAAGCGTCCCGGACAAACTTTACATATCCTTGCACATGAGAGCTATTCCACGCTGGACATGCAACTAGTTTTGCATAAGTGGCTTGCGGGTGTCTGTCTCTCCTACTATAGTCAATATCTGATTTACAACGAGTTGCCAATAATTTGATTATCATCGTAGTGGTTCCATGTTTGTAGGTAAGAAACGGTTCTATCTCCGGAAGCTCTCAGCCACGTAAAACATGCAAAAGATAAATTAGAGACGTCTAGTTTTTTGGTTTTGCTAGGAAAATACTATGATATGGTAGAATTATAATTTGTAGTATGGTTGGATACTATTGGAAATTATAATATGCCAAAGTGTAAGTTCCATAGACCTTGGCCTTACACATATAGGAATGATAAATATCATACCATGTTGCACTAGATAGTGATCAAGTGCAAGAACCATATCATATCACTTTTAGCATATAATGTTTGTTTGCATTTTATATTGCTTGTTTGGTGCTTTAATAGCATTATAAGATGATCCCTTATTTAAATATCAAGATAAAAATGTGTTCTTCCTTTAGTATGCACCATTGAAAAAGTTCTTCGTTTCGAGACACCACGTGATGATCGGTTGTGATAGACTCAACATTCGCATACAAGAAGTGTAAGACAGTTTTACACATGCGAATACTAAGGTTCATACTTGGCAAGCCTAGCATGTACAGACATGGCCTCGGAACATGAACCGAAAGGTAAAACATTAGTCATATGGTTGATATGATGCCCATATTGATGCACACCTTTGAAGATGCACCAACTCACATGATGATCGGTCTTGGTGTAGTGGATTTCGTTCATGTAATCACCAAAACAACTAGAGGGATGTTGTTTTTTAGTGGAAGTTCATTTCTAATTTGGATTAGTCGAAATCAATTTATCATAAATTAAATCAAAGTGAATTTGCATAATAAATTATAGTCATTGGCATCCGTTCACTACCTTATGCTTAGTTATAATTGAGATAATAAAACTATAGAAATCTGGATATTTACTTTACGAACTGGTATCGTATTGTTTTGAATGTCAATCTAAAGTTTAAAAGTCATATTGCAACAGCATACTCTGTTTACTCCGTAAAGTTTAATAATTAGTATTAAATCAAGAGTAACAATTCCAGTGTTAGTATCTAAAGTATCATTTTTTCCTCCATGATTCTTGATAGACTTCTGATTCAATAGGCCCCTCAAGGAACGAAATAAAAATTCAGGCGCGATCCAGGCGCGATCGAGGGCTGGGATGGGCGGATACCCCTTCGCGCCTAGGGGTAGGATTGGCATACAGAAAGGTTAGATCGCGCGCATAGAGCCCGCCAAAGCCCGTACAGGCCCGAAGCGGATCAGTACACGCGTATTCCGCGACGCGATGTGGATTCCCGTCGTCCAACTCAGCAGTCTGACGTGGCAACACCTCTACACAAAAAAACACCTCTACGTGGTTTGCTGGGCCGCATTTCTATTTAACCGGTGGGCCGTTTGTGTTGCACGCGCGGATAAGATGGGGGGTCGTAATACATCGGGAAGGCGCACTCCCGTCACCTCCAACGCGGTGCACGTCTGACAGCACCCGCAATACTGTGTCATCATGACGCGTGCAGGTACGCGTGCACCATTGTATCAACACCGAAGTGTCATTGAATTGTCAATCGACTTAATGGAGCATCCAATCGGTCGCTCGTTGCAGTTCTCTGCCTGCCACGTGTGCACAAATCTTCTTTAAGAAGGCAGATCGCACAGTAGGGGAGAGGACGATGGGGTGCATAAGACTGGTATTCCTAGTCTTTTTGACTATCTACCTCCACTTGTCACTAGCGCCCTCCTCCCTTTCTTCTTCCTCCTGCTCATCCCGATCCTTCTCCCTCCCTCTGCGCAGGCATGGCTCCCTCTCGGAAGCGTGCCGCAGCGACAATGCGCGAGGAGAGAAAAGAGAGAGCTCGATGTGTCGCTTTACGCACTGAAGAGTCACAACATATGCTCATGGCTATGCCCGCAGGCGAGGGATCCTCCGGGTAGGTCATGTACTTCTTCTCCTTAATAGTGTTATCCAACATTCTTCTTCTCCTTAATAATCACCTACTTCTCTTTCTTCAGAGCCGTCAGTTCACCGACAGACATGTGTTCCCCAGATCCCTGGATCAGCGAGGTAAACAATATACAATGGGGTTTTTGCGACTAGATTTGGGGTTTTTGCGAATAGGATTTGGGGTTTTTGCTCCTGGATCTTTTCCACACCGCCCATTTCTGCATAAAGGTCGTGTGCTATAATGACACGTTACTGATGTTCCCGTTCCGTGATAGGACTGAAACCACGTACTCTTTGTACCAGGAAAAGAAGCCAAAACTCATCAATAAGGTGGATACTTGGATTAATGCACGAATAAGCAGCCACAGGGAGAAAATGCAAACACAAGAACTGGAATTAGAACAACTCAAATTAGATGTGAATACCCTTACTAAGGAGCGCAACGAGCTGAAAAGGGACAACACTGCCTGGAAGAAACTGCATAAGAAGATCCAAGCCTCAAACTGACTGAATACATCCATCAACGAGGGGCTCTCGAAGGATAATGCGAGGCTAAAAGATGATAATTTCAATCTCCGTGTCGAGAACATGAACCTGCTTCGGAAGCTCGAGGCTTCGCTCAGTGAGCAGGTCAAGATCAGGAAGGACATGCTCGTACGTCGCCTATGACTTGAAGAGATTGAGGACGAAAACCAGCAGCTCCTCGCAAGGCTACGACTGTAATGTAGCAGACTTTCCTCAGTGCTGCTCTACTGAATTGAACTATGTGTTTCTATTTTGCAACTGTAAACTGAACTATCCAAACAATGAGTTGCAACGGGAGACACCTTTTGCGCAGTCCGAAAACTATCTGCTTTCCTGTTGTTTCTATCTACTCGGTGGGACCATGTTGGACAAGTGTCAATTTTGTTGTAATAAAACCTTAAAATTAGATATTACACACACTCAACCGTGCATTAAAATTCAAATTAGGTATTCCAAACTCAACTTCAAATAGTTGCAAAAGGAGGTAGCCACGATCGGAAAAGAGTGGGTGGGCCACTGGCGGGGGTCCGCAGAGAGAGAGAGAGTGAGATTCGTCAAAAAAAGAGAGATTGTTTTTTACACAAAAGAGAGAGATATTGTTGGCGAATGGGGCCACCGAGCGCGTGAGAACCGTGCATGTACCATAGGCATGTCTGAGGCGCACCGTGCGCGTGTGAACTGTGTAGTACCGTACTACCACATGTCCGTGGTGCACTGTGCGAGCAGGTGCCATGCGTATGCTGCTGAACCATACACGTGTGAACCGCGGGAGCACGAAACGTCGGCGTCTCACCATATAGAGCCCATCCCTCTGTCTCTCTCCACCTCCCCTCATTCACTCCATCACGCCACCTCTTCCCAACTCCCCCTAGGCCCCTACCCACTACCCTTCCCCACTCCTCTCTCTCTCTCCGCCGACCAGGAAAAAACCCTCTCCCTTCCGCTTCTACTCCACTTCCCATTCCGGCGATGGAGAACCCATCCGACGCTGTCGCCGCAGCGAAGGAGAATGCCGTGACGCTAGCATTAGCCGCGGAGGAGGCGGCCAGAGCCGCGACGGAGACACAAAATGCCACAAGGGCAACAATCACAGCCGCATCGGATGCGAAAGATGAAGCGGAGGCCATTGCTGAAGGCCGGCCGATCGGTCCCTCATCGGCTCCCGCCGCCATCAGTACTTGTGCGTACAATCTTGGGAAGCAGCCGCGGGATGACGACGAGGAGGTCGACCTCATCATCATGCCGCCGCCGGCCTTCGACGAGAACATCGTCGACGACAAGGAGGAGGTAAGTTCCAATTAATGGATTATCTGCTTGGGGCCTAGGGTTTTCACTTCGCATCAGATTCATTTGTTATCTGTTAAGATTGGGGCCTAGGGTTTTCACTTAGCGTCAGATTTGTTTGTTATCTGCTAAGCTTGGGGCCTAGGGTTTTCACTTAGCGTCAGATTCGTTTGTTATCCATTACGATTGATGTGTAATTAATGGATCTGTGGATTATTGCTAGCTAGGGTTCGATTATGGACAGAATCGATTAATATTTGTAGATCTGTGGATTATTGCTAGCTAGGGTCGATTATGGACATAATCGATTAATATTTGTGAGTTTGTGAATTGTTGTTTTCATATCTATGGATTATTATTGACCGACGGAAGTGGATTATCTGCTTGTTCCCTTGATTACATTCTGTTATTGCTAGCTATCGAGTGTTATCTGTTGCTTCCTTTGATAGGCATTTTTAGTTGCAGTTTCTACATATTTGCTTCACATGTGTATTTTGCATATTTCAGGAGGCTACTAATGATGTTGACAGCGATGTCGACTCGTGTCAAAAGAAGACCAGGGCCACTCTCAAAAAGCTTAAAGCGGGGAGGTTCGACCAGTTCTGGAGTGAACCCTAGACTGATGGCATAAACAGCTGTTGTAGGGTTCGCAGCATAGAAAACAAAAAATTTCCTACGATGGGAACTATGTACCAAGATCTAGATACTAGATACAAACAATGGGCGGATGTATATCCGTAGAGAACATACCCTTGAAGATCGACAAAGCTTAACGAGTTCAACTCGTGGTTGATGTAGACGATCTCTTGCCGATCTCAAGATCTAGAGGAAGTCCTAGAGCCGCAAAGAAGCAGCGCATCCGTGCTCGCACACACGTATAAGACAGCGAGCAACCTCCACCTCCTCGCTCCAGCAATGCAGCGGAAGCACAACTCCTTCTTGCCGAATAGCCACCGGGAACAAATATCTCGCTAGTCCGAGACCATGGGGAATAAATTCTAGAGGGGGAGAGAGATCCTTCACGAGGAGGTGTGAGTGAGAGAGAGGAGAGGGGGTGCCTTTTATAGGAGTTGGGGGCACCCAAGGGGGTGGCCGCCAGCCATGGGGGCTGCCCCCTCCCCTCCTTCATTCATGTGGGTGGACACTCCACTCACAAAATGGCCCTTCAATTTTCTCCACTCAAAAACCCACTCAAATTCCCATTAAATTTCCACCAAATTTAATGCAAACTCTCATTAAATAAAACTCTTTTATTTTATTCATAATTTTGTCAATTACTTTAATGACAAACATTCACAAATAACCCCTTGCTAGAATTCCATTTCACATGCATAACCTCTTTATGCAATTTCACCTGAAAACCTGTTTCGGTATCTAGTGAAATAAATGCATGCACTTGTTTATTCTTTCGGCATGAAACATTTGCTCCAACTGGATGCCAGTGTCCCTTAAGTGTGTCACCCTACGGTTCGCGAATAATGCGGACATGATCGAGACCCTTCTCCGATCAATAATCATGAAGGACACGAGATCCATACTGACTCCCACACATTCAACGATGACTTTTCCTGTGATCGTCAGAACCTTTTACGCTTGTATCTTAATCCCTTTGTTTCACGATATATTACATGTCTGAGATTCGATCATCGGTATCTCCATACCTAGTTTGATCTCGTTACTGACATGCACTCTTTTATTGTTCCCGTGATATAACATTCTAGTGATCAAATCACTTGCTTGCAAGCTAACCAATGTGATATCACCGGGAGGGCTCGGAGCATATCTATCCGTCATCGGGATGAAAAAATTCCACTCTTGATCCATGATTCTCAACATAACACTTTAGTAGCTTTGAATCCATCTTTATAATCACCGAGTTACGGAGTGACGTTTGATGTCAACAAGAAACTCTTCTGGTGTTAGTGATTGGCATGATCTCATGGTCTAAGGATTAGGACTACTTCTTAAGTTGTTTATAGCAATATAAACTCAATGACTTTGATCTTAATGCTATACTTCGGATGAATGTTCATCACACCATTACACTAATGTTGTGATCTCGTTATTAACAACATCCAATGTCTATGATCAGGAAACTATGATCATCTTGTTAATCAACGAACTAGTTTATGAGAGAGGCATAACTAGGAACTTTTTGTTTGTTTATTAAACACATATGTATTAACGTTTCCGTATTAATACAATTATAACATGCAAAATAAACATCTATCATATACTTGGAATACACATAATAAACATTTTATTATTGCCTCTCAGGGCATATTCCCTTCAGCTGCCCCTTCTACAAAAGGAGCATAAAGATGGACTTCCACAGCATCCTACAGCATGCTGAAGGCTGTGGATTTGGCCGTGTTAAAGTTGGGGAAACTGTCAATGTCCACGGCTTCAGGGCCAATCACATGGCCTATGGCATCTTCCTCAGGAACAAACTGAACTGAGCTATCGAGGCCAGTCGTGTGCCTGCTCCCAAGCCCAAGCCATCGAAGGTTCAGGGTATGGGCAGCAGGAAAGCAGAGGAAGCGGGACAGAGAGGAGCAGGACCAGGAGGAGGCGGCGAGGAGGCAGTGATGTAATGATGTGCCTGTTTGTGTGTGCTGCTGCTGGTTTAAGCAGCATGCTTTTGTTTGAAATGTGTTTATGTTGGCTGCTTAGCAGCGTTTGTGTTGAACCTCTGCCTTATCAAGTTTGTGTTGAACCTTGCTTAATTAGTTGCTTGTTAAGTTTCTACATTTTATATGCTTAATTAGTTTGTGTTGAACCTTGCTTAATTAGTTGTTAGTTATGTTTCTACATTCTAGATGCTTACTATCTACATTTGTTTTTGTACATGCTAGTGTGTGGTGAGATTTCCTATTTCGGAAAGGTTCATGGGAAATAGTTAAGCAATTGAGAAATAGATGCTGGTATAGATTTTCTACCAAATTGGGAAAAAAGGAATGAATGAGGTGAGCCTGGCAGAGGTAGACAAAGGAAGAAAGGAGGGAGGGTGAGAGGGAGAGGGAGGGTTCTTTGATTTGTTGCCAAATTGGGCTGGCTGGTTGCGTTGCCCAATTGTAGCCTTATTTTGATCTTCTTTCCTTTTTCATATAGTTTTTGATTTACAAACAAGTCTGTTTTGTCTCACCTGAACCTCTTTTTCCAAAAAATGACAAATCTACAAAAAGCATGTTTTGTCTCACCTGACCCTCTTTCCTTCACGAAATAACCTCAATATTTTTTACACATTCTAAGACTTAGCCCAGCCCATCTCGTGTTCCTGTGCCCGTGTTATCGCTACAGCGGCTGCTTTCTTATTTGGGTCGGCCCAACCATGCCCAGTAGACGCGTGCGGGTATGACAGCGTAGACGCGTTAGGTATTTACTATTTATTCACTCCACGGTCGCCTCCGCCCACAACTCGCCTCCTATCCCTCCTCACATGAGCGCTTCCACACGACAACAACCTCAAAAATTCCATCAAGGACCTCCTCCAGTATTCAACGCCTGCGACGACACAGGTTCATGGATCAGAGATTCAAGGATCAGGTATGTTTTCGCCAACTCCTATATGAAAATCTAGAATGAGTGATGTACAGAAATTTCGTCAGATCTAAAGGAAATACGATCAAATTTTAAAAATGCATGACGATCATAATTGTGTAGATCAGATCTACATATGAACTAGTACAATAACACTCTATTATATGTTAGCACTGAAAGCATGTCGTGTCAGATGTATATGTACTATTAAGAAAATTGTACTTCCTCTGTTTCAAAATATAAGATGTTTTAGTTTTGTGAACAAAATGTATCTAGATTTAATTTAGTGTGTATATTCACTTCAAACTTGAGTGAACCTACATACTAAAAAAAGTCTAGATTCATTTGCTTTACAAAACTAAAAAATCTTATATTTTAAAACGGAGGGAGTATTATCTAATGGACACTAGACGGTGCTTTGAAATATCATGCGTGTTTATGAACATGCAAACCATGTTCAAGTATCTAAAATAAGAGGTGGTAGAATATAGATTTCTTTATTCTATAAAGTTTGTGTACATGGCACTTTCTGGTTAGGTGGAGGAGTATGCTCGCACTCGTCATGTTCGTGCCGCTCTTAAGTTGCATAAACCTCTGCATATAAGAGGTATGTAATGTAAAATAAAAAATCAATGCAGTTATAATATTGCTGCTTATGTATGTATTTATTACATGCAGGTCCCGAAACCAAAATTTATTGTGCTGCAAAAATTTCAAAGAAGAACTATAGGCATCAGGTTTCTATCACACAAACAAACAATTACAGACAGAAATTACAAATCCTAACATGAGGACTTAAAAATAATCTCAAAATATGATGAACTCATCTAGATAGTCAATGTGAGGAATTCAACCATAGATTTCAGAAAATAAAGCGTGGATCAGATGAGAAACTTACATATGTGAAGATTTCCCCACTCAAATGCAAGAAATCTATGAACAATCAAAGGCTATAGGGGATTAGGGTTTGAGTCAGAGAGAGGGAGAGGAAAAATAGAGAGGAAGAAGAAGGAGGCTTGCTGGGAGCCATCCACCGTCGTCTTAACCCCGCGACACACGTGGTATGGGCGGGCGGTATGGACGCATCCCTCCATACTGGTGGTCATCATCGTTGGATTAAAACTAGGGTTACGAGATCTAACCCGGAGGATCTGGTATGGGCGGATGGTATGGGCCCGTCCTGCCAAACTAGTGGTTGTTATTGTGTCACTAATTTGGAGCAAAACATCAAAGCTTGGTATGGGCGGACGATACGGGCACACCGCCCGTACCGATGATCGTTATGACCACTGCCTTCGGTGAGCTTCCTTGACTGAAATTGTCACCTCGGTATGGGCGGACGGTACGGGCGCATCTGGCCATACCACTCCTCGTTATATTACCTGGAACTTGTTTTTGTTCTTCTTTTCAAAAATTATTTCTACCAATATTTCTTAACCTTCATAATAGTAAAATTTCTTCTGCAAATCATAAACTCAATAACTTTTTATTAGAGAATAACAAAAAGGTAAAAACAAAATAAAATAAACTGAAACTTTTGATACTAAGGTTGGGTTGACTCCTATCAAGTGTTTATTAAAAAGGGATGGTTCGAACTAACCGACCTCAAAGCTCTTAGTGTTTACTTCCGTTTGCCCTTTATCAATGGCACTTACTGCTTGAACACGCTTAGGCGGTGGTATATGTATTTTTACCCTGTTCTTCTTTCTTTGTAAAATAACAAACAATCTGATCATCATATATATTGAAGATAATTTTACTAGTAGAGCAATCCACATTACCTCCAACAGTGCTAAGAAAGGGTCTTCCAAGGATGGTCGAAAGTTTGTCATCTTCGAGAACATCAAGTATAATAAATTCAGTGGGTATAACATGTTGATCAATCCTAAGTAAAACATCTTCGATCATACCAATAGGTTGTTTTTTTGTCTTATCATCCATTTACAAAGTAATTGAAGTTGGAGAATACTCTCTCACATTTAATTTCTTAAATAGTGAGTAATGCATGACACTAATGCCTACACCTAAGTCACAAAAAGCATGAAAAATATTTGTCTTTCCAATAGAGCAATAGATAGTTGGCATACGTGGGTCCCCAAGCTTAGTAGGCAGCTTATCACCAAAGCTTGTCATTATTGCTATAGTCTTAGTTACCTTCTTTTTTCTATTAATATTATCTCGCATAAACTTTTTATAAGTTGGAACTTGAATCGCATCAGCTAGAGGAAGTTCTAAATGGATATTTCAAAGATCTTCGGCAAAAAATCATAAATAGCTTTATCCGGTTCATACTAAACTCGATTTGGATAAGGAATTTTCTTTCTCGTCGGAAATTACCTTTTCTATTGGCTCAACATCCTTTTTATTATTCTTCTGTGCTAAAGGTTTTTGCTTGTCGACATGTTTTCACTTGGGTCAATAACTTGCTCTTCTAGTTCCTTCCTAAGCTCAGCCTCCTCTCTTGAGTCAACCATCTCAGCATCTGAACCATATGGTTTATCCTTATCTCCCGCTTCTTATTTCTCGTCATTAGGAGTCGCATGTCCTCCTTTTTTAGCTTCATCATCAATATCATATTACGGATCGACAAGGTTCTCTTCTTCTTGACTCATTTCTTGAGTCTCCCTTGCCTTATGGGCCTGCTCTTCTTGATACCATGGCGGTCCTTGTGGTTCTTGTGTCTTTGTTGCACGTCTAGTAACAATGTTAGTAGAAACAGTATTTCTATTGGAATTTTTTTGTTTTAAAATTAAATCTTGAGTTTCAAATATCAGGTCACATTGAGTTTTGACCATTCTCAAGTATTTATCTAAATGTCTAGTGGCATGTCCTAAATCATCAAAAACTTCGGTCAACTCTTTTATATTCTTTTCTTGAGTCGTTAGACGCTTATAATAGTTCTCTCGGAACTGATTTTCTTGATATCTAAAATTTTGCATCATATGATTAATTTCATCTTCTACCACATAAGTTTGAATAACATCAATTTTATTTTCTTCAACAAGTTATTCCGATATTCCTTTTTCTTCCATGGACTTTTTGACTTCTGGCATAAGTTCTTGGGGTATTTGGAACATACCTTTTCATGGTTGAACATCCTCAACGGGGTTGTATTGCTCATCGTTGAAGGATCTTACCTCAAAAACCTTTATACATTCTGGCAATGTTAAGTTCCTAATAGCTCCCCTTGTAGACAAGTCAATCATATATTTTGAATCTTTATTAAGTCCATTATATAAATATTGAATAATCAAATGTTCTTGAAATCCATGATTTGGGACTTTCATGATCATGCCATAAAATCTATTCCATGCTTGGTAAAAATTCTCCTAAATTCCTTGAAAATTTTGTAATGCTATGCTTAATCTGCATGATTTTAGTGAATGAGCAATATTTATGCATGAACTCTTGGATGCAATCTTCCCAAGTTTTTATAGTGTGATTGGGTAATGATTGTAACCAAGTAAAAGTATTCTACTTTAAAGACTAGCAAAATAGTTTGAAGAGTACAAACTCTATTGGTAGATTAGCTGGTTTAAGAGTATCACAAAGGTCATGTACCCTTGTCAAATGATCAGTAGGATCTTCATCTTATTTCCCTGCAAAAGTAATTTATTTCATCAACTAGATTAGCTCAGGATATATATCAAATTCTTTGGCTTCTAGATCAGGGTAAAGAATAGGCATTTTTCTCAGGTGCCTAGATAGATTCCCATATTCTCCCAATGGTTGTTCAGGCTCTTCGGCCCCCTATGCAATGGTCAAGTCTGCCATTAAAGGAATCAAATTGTTCACATCTATAGTACATGAGTTAGATAAACCTTCAATAAATTCTACGCGTCTTTCAGTAGGAATACGATCAATATAAGGAGATAAATAAGTTCTGCCTGAATGAGTGGTACCTTTGTCTTCAATGGAGATCATGGATGGTACCAACACTTACAAATGTCAAGATGTTGGGTTTGCAACATAGAAAACAAAAAAAATCCTATGATGGGAACTATTAAGCAACAAGATCCATCTACCTGGATACAATCAACGGTTGGATATACATCCATAAAATACATACCCTTGAAGAACGACAAAGCTTTACGAGGTTGGACTCGTGGATGATGTAGTCATTCGCTTGCCATTCTCAAGATCGAGTAGAAGTCTGGCAGCACCGAAACTTAGCGGAGCATCTATGATCGCACACATGTCTGGTCCTCCGACAACCTCCATGTCCTTGATCCAACGATTCAACGGAAGCAGCAAATCCTCGCTCCAGAAAAATCCACCGGGAACATGTATCTCGCTAAGTCGAGACATCCTTCGCGAGGAGGTGTGAGTAATAAGTGAGGGAGGGTACCTTTTATAGCGGAAGGGCATCCCCTCCCATGGCCGACGGCCAAGGTGGTGCCCCCACCTCTCCCCTCATTCATGTAGGTGGAGCTCCCACTCACATAATAAGCGTCCACTCAAAATTCCACTCACTTTCATTAAATTTCCACCACATAATGCGATATCTCATTTAATAATACTCTTTTATTTATTTTATTCATAATTTTGTTAATTACATTAATTAACAAACATTCACTTAAATCCCCTTACTATATTTCAATTTCACATGCAGAACTAATTTCCGCAATTTCACCCGAAACAATTCCGGTGTCCATTGAAATAATTCCAGCACTTTGATATTCTTTCTCTGGCATTTAATTTGCTCCAAATGGTGTTGGTATCCATTAAGTGTGTCACCCTATGGTTCGTAAATGATGCAGACATGATCGAGACCCCTATCAATAATCATCAGCAGGACTTGGAGATCCGTACTGACTCCCACACATTCAACGATGACTTCTTGTGATCATGTGAATCTTTAACATTGTAACCAAATCCCTTTGTCTCGCAATATTTTACATGTCCGTGATTCGATCATCAGTATATCCATACCTAGTTTAATCTCGCTACCAACATGTACTCTTTTCTTGCTCCCCGTGATATAACATTCTAGTGATCCCCATCACTTGCTTGCAAGTTATATCAATGTGATATCACCGAGAAGGCCAAGAGTTTATTTGGATGGACAAATCCCACTCTTTATCCATGTTCCTCAACATAACACTTTTTAGGTACCCAAACGCACCTTTGTAGTCACCCTGTTACGGTGTGACGTTTGATGTTATCAAATTACTCTTTCGATGATAGTAATTAACATGATATCATGGTCTAAGGACTAAAGTTACTTTGTAATGATGTTATAGTAATTTAAACATAATGAATTTGATCGTATTACTATACTTCGGATGAATGTTCATCACATCATTCCACCAACGTTGTGACCTTGTTATTAACAACATCCAATTTCCATGATCAGGAAACCTTGATCATCTTGTTAATCAACGAGCTAGTTTATATGAGAGGCATAACTAGGAACAATTTATTTGTTTATTAAACACACATGTATTAATGTTTCCTTTTAATAATAAGTCTAAATACATTTGCTTCACAAATCCAAAACATCTTATATTTGAAACAGAGCGAGTATGCACTAAAAAGATGCTAACTTAGAGTCTAAGTTACTTCCCACGATGATTAGCCTAAGAAATAACTAGTTAAGAGTGACACTAGTCTAAATAATTTCCCATTATGACTAGTCTAAGAAACACTAAGTTAAGTTAAGAGACAATGCATTGAAGTAATTGTCTGTTAAATTTTAGTTTCTCCTATAAAAACATGCTAAGAAACCATGCATTCTGAAAGGCATGAACAGTTAGAAAACTAGAGCATCATTGCAAGCCAAGCAAAACAAAAACAGAAAGCCACTCATACCTACTCTAAGTTCAGAATTATTAGTAATCCCACAGGTCCATATTAATGGCCTCAATTTTATTAGATTCTTGTATATCTAATTAAGTATATAGATTAGATGTATTCGTATCTAGCAAAGTTGAAACCATTAATATTGATGGGGATATGCCGACCGGGGTATACCCAGCAGGACGTTTCCTACTGGCCCAAGATGCCAGTGAGTGGGCCTGCAGGACGACGACTGGATCGAGACTTGGCAAGGACCCAGGTGACTGGAAGCTGGAGGTCCAGAAGCGTAGCTAGGCCCAGTCGGATTAGGTCAAGAACCCTCTGAATCCTTAACTAATGCGGTTGTAGATCTGTAAACCCTAGCGAGGTGAGCCTATATAAATCTCCCTAGGGTACGCATAGAGTACATGTTCCATCATACACCCCAGCGACTCGCCGCCTAGTCGTCGAGCTCGCCCTTGTACTCTCTCCATAATAAAATCTAGCAGGAGTAGGTCTTTACCCTCCGAGGGGCCGAACCTGGGTAAATCCTTGGGTATCCGCCCTCATCTCGCACCGCAGATGGCTGGCCGCCCTTGCCCTTCCTTCTACTACTCGCTGCCGATTGCAGCATCTGCCCTGGCCATTCCCACGACAGTGGCACCCACCGTGGGGCCTGGCCGATCAGGCCGGTGTTCTGCGGCGAGATCCAATCTGCCCATCAATGAGACGATCGCCACCGGCCGCATGATTGCGATCCGAGATATCCTCCGGATCTTGCTGAGCAGCTACGTCCCGGTGGCGCGCCCCGTCACACACAACGTGATCATGCCGGTCAGCACTATCAGCCTCTTTGTCTGCTTCGCCAACATCATCGTCTCGGAGGACTCGGATCGCATCCGCGAGTCGCCACCACGCGACCGGCTCTCTGAGAGTCAGGTCCGCACCATCCACCGCCTCGCCTCCGAGTACGACTCGGCCAACAGCAATGTGGCCGAAACCACCGTGGTCGCGAACGACGCGGCCCTCAACGACGACGCCGACTCGGCGACCCCTGTGTCGGCCGCCGGATCTATCATCACCGCGTAATCCGTGGGATCCATCACCTAGTTCTCCAACGTGGGAGACTACGAGGACCCCTCCATTCTTGGGATCTTCGACTTTGACTCCGGGTCGGAGAACTCCGATGACCTCCACGTCGGATCTGGTCGCAACGTTGCGGCCTACATGGCGAATGGCGTGGACACCCCGCCAGACCCCTTCTCCACGCCGATCACGCCGACCGCGATGGCGACGGAGGTCGAGGAACTCCGCCTATGGTTGGAGGAGGTGGTTCGCAAGGAACAAGTCGAGCGCGAAAAATTTCGCCTCGAGCAGGTGAAAGCGCAGGAGCTTTTGAGCTACCACCAACTCCGCATCAGGTCGCGCCTGAACCCCACCGTTTAGGGCCGCGTCCTGAACTTCAACGATGAAAACGACCCGGCCCGCATAGCCGAGCGCGCGATCTGCGAGAACGCGCCGCCAGGAGGAATCTCCCGTCCACCACTAGGCGCGATGACCAACGACGCCCCACCACCACCCGGCCGCATGCCCCCCCCCCGGATCAGCCAAGAATCCTGGTATCCTCGCTAGAGCGAGACGCAAACGGCCTCCCGCTATTCTCCACCCCGATGGACAGCGTCATCGCGAGTCGAGTCGTGGTCGACAACATCAACGTGATAGGGGAAGGCGCCCAGCAGATCCAGTACCCCAAGGCCGTCGAGCAAAAAAACGTGGGAGCCGATTCACAGGGTCGCATGTACTCGCGTTCATCAGGCAGCAGGGCGGCTTCGAGCGGCCGCCCGATGGTGGCAAACACCCTCAACTGCCCACCACCCGAGCCCCTGCAGCTCCAACACCAACCCACACACGCAGCACTCTCCACCAATGACCCGCGACCGGCGAACAACTTTGTCACCACCAACGGGCAGCCAGTCGATGCGCGAACGCACATCATCAACCATCAGAGCTGGCGCGCACACCAGCCAGATGATTTGAGGCATACCCTCACCAACCGCCACGACGGTGAACCAAGGGCATCGCTGAGCCGAGTCGGACCCCAGTGCTTCGGACCGATGATCCGAGCAAAAAATACTCGGCGAACTTCAAAACGTCGAAGGATATTGAGAAGTATGACCCATTGTACGACCCGCCTGTGTGGCTGGACACGTACCTCGTGGCGATGGGAATCGCCGGCCACACCGACCTGCTCGCCGCTCGCTACCTCCCTCTGATGATGGAGGGAGCGTGCCGGCAATGGATCAACACCCTCCCCGCAGACAGCATCAACTCCTGGGAGGAAATGTGCGACGCCTTCATCAGGCACTTCGAGGGCTCCTACACCCGTGCCACCACCATCGAGGATCTGGATCGATGCGTCCATGGACCCCGCGAGTTGACCCGCAACTGGGTCCAACGGTGGCAAGACCTGTGGTACAACGCGGCCGGAATCCACCCAGACACCGCGATCCACTGCTTCAAGACCTCATGCCGCTATGAGCCCCTGGTCGACAAACTCAAGCGGGTGTCCAAAACACTCGACAACATACCGGACCTCCTCGAGATCGCCAAGCGGTACGTGGAGGAGGACCCAAACCAAGAAACCGATGACGAGTCGGGAGGAAATCGTCGCACGAGTGGCCACGATAATGGGAGACGACCCGAGCTATGCTACAGCAACACTCGCCTCACTGACAAGCGCCACGGTGATGGGCGAGTCAACTTCATCACCAATGTCGGATACGCTCCACGTGAGCCCAAGAGCTTTCGCCGCGACGGAGGCCAACGCCGCGACCATGGAATCTACAAGGCGAAGCCGAGGTTCGACCCTGAGGATCTCCTTAACTAGTCCTGTGTGTTCCACAGCAGGAAGTGGAAACCCGCCACACATACTACCACCGACTGCCACTCCCTGAGGGAGATCGAGAAGGCACGACGCACAAGGGAGGACCCCGACAACCACCTGCCAAACGGCGGGAAATTCGTCCACGATGCCGGCTCGCTTCACACCTTCACCGGCTTCAACACGAAGCGCGAGAAGAAGGTCATCACCCGTGTTGTCGCTGTCAATGCAGTGTCCCAGGTCGACATCCCCTAGTTCCTCAACTGGTTCGAGCAACAAATCACCTGGAGCCGCGAAGACCACTCGCCACGGATCGAATATTCAGGTCGAGTCGCCCTGGTGGTCAAGCCCAAGGTGGGAGACTACTGGCTCCCCAAGACGCTGATGGACGGCGGCAGCTCCATCAACATCCTGTACCTAGACACATTCAGGCGACTGCGGCTCCCGCAGTCGATGATAGAGACGACCTACACCACCTTCCACGGCATCGTCCCCGGTAGGAAGGCGTATCAGATCGGCAAGGTGACGTTGCCAGTAACCTTTGGCACACCAGCAAACTTCCGCACCGAGAGGATCGTCTTCGAGCTAGTGCCCTTCAAAAGCCCCTACCACTGCGTCCTGGGGCGTCAGGCGTTCGCCAAATTCATGGCAGCGCCCCACTACGCGTATAACGCGATGAAGCTCACCGGCCCGTGCGGCATCATCACTGTCCGCGGTGACCCCGACATGGCCGCAAAATGTGAGGCCAAAGGTGCTGAGCTCGCCGACACCGTCATAGCCGCAGAGGCGAACCACGCGGAGGAACTCGCCAAGTACATGAGCAGGGTCAACAATGACGACCCCACCATACTCAAGAATCCCAACTCGGAGGGCGGCGGTTCCACCGCATTCGAGGCGACGACACACACTCGCACCGTCGAGCTGGTCCCAGGCGACTCAAGCCAGACGGTGACGATCGGGACGGGAATGAGCCTAGCATAGGAAGGCGCGCTCATCGAGTTCCTATGTGAGAATCGCGACATCTTCGCATGGATCCGACATGCCTGGTGTCCCGAGGGAATTCGCTGAGCACAAATTCAACGCCGACCCCAAAGCGCGACCCATCAAGCAGTCGTTGCAGCCCTTCAATGAAGAGCGCCACCGAGCAATCGCCGAGGAGGTGCAACGCCTACTCCCTGCCGGCTTCATTCGGCCAATCAAATACTCCAAGTGGCTGGCAAACCCAGTCCTGGTCGAGAAGAAAAACGGGATGTGGAGAATGTGTATCGACTACACAAACCTCAACAGCGCCTGCCCGAAGGAGCAATTCGTCCTCCCGGGGATCAACCAGATCATCGACTCAACTGCGGGTTTAGAGTCGCTATGCTTCCTTGACGCCTACTCTGGTTACAACCAGATCAAAATGGCAGTCGAGGACGAGGAGAAGACAGTGTTTATCACGCCATTTGGAGCCTTCTGCTACACTGCCATGACCTTCGGCCTCAAGAACGTCGGGGCGACCTACCAAAGGTGCATGTAGGAGTGCCTTGTGAGCCAAATTGGCCGCAACATCCACGTCTACATCGACGACGTGGTGGTGAAATCCACTCGCCAGGGCGACCTACTCGCCGACCTGGCGGAAACCTTCGCAAACCTGCGGAGGTATAAGATCAAGCTAAACCCAGGAAAGAGCACCTTCGATGTCCCTACTGGATAGTTGCTAGGGTATGTCGTCTCCAAGCGCGGGATCGAGGCGAACCCCACCAAGATCAACACGATTGCCCGGCTCGGAAATCCGAGTGCCTGCGCGACGTCCAGAAGCTGGCCGAGCGAGTCACGGCTCTCAGTCGCTTCATCCCCCGGTTGGGCGAGAAGGTGATGCCCCTCTATCGCCTAATGCGCAAGAACCCCACATTCCAGTGGGACAAGGAGGCAGACGACACGCTCCATGCTCTCAAGGAGGTGCTACTCGCGGCACCACTACTTGCCGCCCCCGTCGACAAGGATCCCATGCTCGTCTACGTCGCGGCCTCCGAGCAAGTCGTTAGCGCCGTCATGGTCATCGAACGACCAGAAGAGGGCAAGGAGTGTCTGGTACAATGACCTGTATACTACATCAGCGAAGTCCTCACTGAGTCGCACCAGCGCTACCCGCAGTACCAAAAATTGGAATATGCGGTCTTCAGAGCCCAGCGGCGACTGCCGCACTACTTTCAGGAGCACACAATAATGGTCGTCTCCTCAGCATCGTTGCAGGACATCATCCGCAACCGTGAGGCGACCGGGCGAGTCGCCAAGAGGGCCGCCGAGATCGGCGTCCACAACATCAGTTACGAGCCGCGCAAGGCGATCAAGTCGCAGGCTCTCGCAGATTTTCTCGCCGACTGGGAGGAGGCCCAGCAGCCAGAGAAACTGTCGTACCTCCATTACTAGAGCCTACACTTTGACGGCTCCAAGAATGTAGATGGTGCAGGGGCAGGGATCATACTCACATCTCCAAAGGGCGACAAGTTACGCTACGTCCTCTACCTCGACTTCACCCCTGCACCAACAACATGGTCGGGTACGAGGAGCTACTCCACGGCATGCGAGTATCCAAGGAGTTGAACATCAATCGCCTGTTGTCGTGGGAATTGTCACGGCAGATGCTGCAATCGGCAGCGAGTAGTAGAACGAGGGGCAAGGGCGGCCAGCCATCTGCGGTGCGAGATGAGGGCAAAGACACAGGGTTTTACCCAGGTTCGGCCCCCCGGAGGGTAAAGACCTACTCCTGCTAGATTGTATTATGGAGGTGTTACAATGGGCGAGCTCGGCGGCTAGGCGGCGAGTCGCTTGGGTGTATGAGGGAACGTGTCTCTACTTACCCTATAGGGAGGTTTATATAGGCTCACCTCCCCTAGGGTTTACATATCTCAACCGATTCGGTTAAAGCTTCAATAGCCGTTTAATCCTTACCCGACTGGGCCTATCTACTCGCCTGGGACTTCAGCTTCCGCTCAGCTCCCAGCTAGGCTTCGATCCACTCGCTGCTCGCAGCCCACTCGCCGGTCTTGGGCCACGAACGCCCTGCTGGGTATACCCCGGTAGGCATATCCCCATCAGTAGTCCCCGAGGCCGTCGTCGATTAGGCGTAGGTGGCTGATGGCAGTCGGAGTATACGGCTTCAGAGAAGGCATCCAGTCGAATCGTCGGCGGGCTCCTGTATAAAGGAAACAACCAATGATCCAAGTCGCAGCTTTGGCGAGTCGAGTCGGCGAAAACACCGTCCTAGTGATTGGGTCGGCGAGCCGAGTGGCCGTAGTTGGACCGTTAGGCGTGGTCA
Source organism: Avena longiglumis (assembly GCA_030063025.1). Taxonomy (NCBI): domain Eukaryota; kingdom Viridiplantae; phylum Streptophyta; class Magnoliopsida; order Poales; family Poaceae; genus Avena; species Avena longiglumis. The sequence continues at coordinate 429,043,748 of CP125977.1, read as the reverse complement.
AACTAGCCGTTGGGGTAATCCAACGATAACTTTCGTAACCGCGGTAACGGCTCTCGATTTGGCGGGTAACTCCTCTATATAAGGGAATGGCGACAATCGAGAGCCAACTCCTCACCACTTCTTCCGAGTGCGCGATTTTCCTTCCTTTCCCGCGATCCAGTCGACCCGAAATTCTCCGATCTCCAACCAATCTCTCGGCCATGGCCCTTTCCACCGAGCCGTGGGGTAGGTCCAAGTGCACAAGGGCATAGCTGGCCTCCTTCGAGGAGGTCGGGATCCTGTGAGCCGGCTGTTGGCGATCTCCAGCCGGAGAAACGACCCAAACCCGCGAGAGAGGAATTCTGTTTCACCTCATCTCGGCGGGGCTAGGGTTTCTCGTCCCTATTCTTCCGCGCTCGCCTACTACGGATCCACTCAGATCTGGGTCCCCATAGCATCGAGCATCTCGCCATCTTTGTGGCATTCTGCGAATGCTACTTGGGCTGCCGGCCCTACTTCCCCTTGTGGCAAGATCTGTTCCACGGACGGATCAGCCGCGAGGAGGCAGGCGGCCAAATGCTGGCCACGGGCGGCTTGACGTTTCAGCTCAAGTCCAAAGCTTCTTTCTTTGATCTGATGCTACCCGCCAAGGCAGCGAGCGACTGTAAGAAGTCGTGGTTCTACGTGGACGAGGCGACCCCGGAGGGCGAGGTGGAGATCCCGCGGTAATCCGCTAGTCGCTCCGAGCCGCGCAATCTCCAAGTCGGCAAGCTCCCCGGCGATCAGCGGATGGTCGTCGACGAGATGCTCCAGACCATCCGTGGTCTGAAAAAGAAGGGCCTTCAAACGATAAACTTGTACAATTGCTGGCTCGGGCGGCGGCTCGTTCCACTCGCCCACCGAGAACACTACATGTACCAGTACACAGGCCGGGGAGACTCGACGAAGGCCTGTCTCGACGAATGGAAGCTGGAGGATTATCTCCCAGCGTTGAAGAAGATTACCCAGGCGGTGTACCTGGATGCGCAGGCTGGGGTCGCCCCCTATACCGCGAAGCGTCCGGCTCCAACGGTAATTTCTTTACCTTGCTCGCAGTCGCAGTAAATGCAGTCGCGGTAATTCTGATTCGGTTTTGTATTTGTTGCAGCTATTCCAAGTGGTGGAAGTGTGGCTCCCACCCTCGGATGATGAGAGCTCGGGCCCATCCGCCCAGGACATAGGAGAATCGCCGCCTACCAAGGCCAACGAGGACGACGAGGACGAGTCCGAAGAGGAGGTCGCCCCACTGGTCCGAAAGACCCGCGGGCAACGACAGCGCGTGATCGAGGCAAGCAGAAGCCTCGAACGTCATGACGATGACGACGAGCTCCCAGAGACCACCTCGCGCCGTAAATCCACCCCGTCAAATAAGAAGAGGAAGGAAAGGGAGGCGAGGGCCCCCCCGAAAAAGAAGACGAGGCCGTCGAAGTCGGCCTCGCCGTCGCACTCGGCGAGCAGCTCAGACGCTCCCAGCCCGGCGACGGCGCCACCAGCGACAACCGTGGCCACGCGGCGATCGTGGAAGTGCCGCTGGCTTCAATGCCTCCACCATTCGCCCTAGTCTCGGGGCTAGGGGAGGCTCCGGCCGCGGCGGCTTCGCCTCGCAAGGAGGCCCCGAAGCGGCGCCGCCGCAAGGAGGCTCCGGCGGAGGATGTTCCAGAGGCGCCAGCTGCGGCTTCAACAACGAAGAAGCCGTCCGTGTCTTGGGCACGCGACGTCCTGGAGTTGGGGCTCACTCGCCGTCTGGGCCCTGAGGTGGAGAAACCAGCAGGCCTCCGTACAGGACTGCGTTTCATCCCAGTCGCCAAGTGAGTTCGCTCACCTTTCCTTACTTTTCATAACTATTTCGATTGTTTTTGTTGATTCGATTGATGCGCAGGACCGGGGTGAAGAGGATGGGCCACCCGACCGTGGCCAAGGTGCCCTTCGCCGCTAGCGAGGAAGATCCTTCCAGCAAGAGGAAGGAGGACGAGGTCGTCGCCTCGGCGGATGGCAGTAAGAAAGCCAAGGGCGATGACACCATCACTATCTCTGACGATACAGCGGTCGCACCAGCCGGGCCCGTGATGGAAACAGCCGCGTCTACGAAGGAGGGTGCTTCATTGCCTGGAACGGCGGAGGCGACCTCTCTCGGAGAAGGTACCTCTATCGCTACCTTCCCGCGCTTCGTGACCAAGGCAGCCACGGTGAGTGGGCCTGCACCCTCGAGCCACGCTCCTGGGACCGCCGACGCTGAAGTCGACCAACGCCGCGGGCACACGCCAGCACTTCTCGCATCCGTGGACGCAGTACAATGTAACACCCTCAGAATCGGCCCTATGCAAATTTTAGCAAAACTCGACAAACCCGCATAGAAACGATTCGAAGGTGCCCACCAGGCACTTTCGTGCGGGTGGAAAGCAAAGTAATAACATTACACAACAGTCCTCGATGGGACCCAGGTAAGATATATATACAACAATGACCAAGAGTCAAGAATACGATATACGGTACAAAGATCCAAATCACCTTTAAAAGCGATGGAGCGTCCAGCTACGGACAAGATGCAAATGGGGCTAAGAGCCGGAAGAATAACCAATGGCGTCCATAACCCCTGGCCAAGCCGGAAGGGTAACCCTGCTAACGCCGATCTCAAAACCTGCTTAAACAAAAGGGTGCCGACAAAGGGCAAAGGAAAAGAAGGAGCGTCGATCGAGGCCAAGACACGGCGAGGCTAGAATTCAGCGGTCCTCGCCTACATAGGTATGGTGGATCAAGCGGCGGCAAAGATGCACTAAACAACCTATAGAGACTCGATACAACCGGCGGATATCGAGAGGGATAAGAATGACCTAACCGGATCCCACGAAGCTATCATCAAACAAACCCATCCCGCGTTTTCCCTCGAGACCAAACGAGAAGTCAACCGAGGAACTCACACACGGTTGCTTTACTTATTCGGTTATAGTTGCGGCACTTTACTAGTCAGGTTTAGATATTCATCCCGATAAAGATAAGCAAGGCACTTTTAATTAACCATTCTATAGTGGCAACACTTACTAGTCGATACAATTATCATGAGATAACCCAAAACCCAGCAGCTTGTTGGTACTTTTACTTAGCCATTCCGTTGTAGTGAAGCGATTACTAGTCAAATCGAAATACAAGTCAATTTATAACAAGAAACTTTAGTTATAGTTGTCTATGATCAAGCACTATGCTCCAAGTCGTCCATAACCGCGACACGGCTTCTAAAAGATTAAACCACCCTGGGTGCACCAAAGTATCCACAGCACTTGACCCTTTTGCCGATCGTTAACATACACCCATCGGTATGTCGGGGCCTAAGTCACGACGCTCCTGCACTCCAAAGCAAGCACGGGGGCCACCCCACTAAGTACACCCGCAACAAAGTCGGCCTCCGAGACGGACTTAGGGTTTAGGGGGCGGTAACGACAAGATGCCCCCAAACGGGACTGTCGATACCACGTAAACGGGTCACAATTCCTAACAAAGATGCGGTACCTCGCACAATCGTAAATAAAGCGAAGAAGCATGGCATAAGTACAGATAGTAAAACACCTCAAACTAGTTGTGGCCCCAAGACAATACTTTGAAATCAGGTATTTATCAATGGGGGCCCATATCTCCCACGTGGTTAGCGCTCGATCTCGAACAGTGTCAAGAACTCGGGTCCCACGGACACAAGTGGGCTCGGAAACCAAATCTTACCTATCACCCACCGATGCCTCGCTTAATTCACTTTTAGTTGTTAAACAGGAATTAAAGTGAACAATAATTAAAGACACGATCATCTCCAACGTCAACATGCGGCAATTCTCCAACAAAGGTGGTACTTGACGACAAGCAAAACACTTGAGCAAGCGACTACGACATGCGGGTCCAGATATCTACCAAACAACAGGTAATAGGATGTGTCCAAGGCTATATATGGCTGCAAGGGATAACACGGGTACGAATCTAGAGCATCGCAACACAGATAGCAAAGATCAACAGGAGGGAAGTAAATACTAGCAAAATAAGATAGGTAGAAAGGGGGAGATGCTCGCCTGAAAACATTGTCGAAGGTTCAACCGAAGATCGGGGCGAAGCTCACATCAACTCAACGGCCTTATCCGCGAAGAAGCAAAACACTAGAAGAAACACCGGATGCAATATTTAATACACGGCAGAAGATCGGCATGATGCATGTATGATGTATGGCAAGGCAAGGTGCGATGCAATTAGGTCAAAGTTAAGCGGAACCGGGGTCCCGACAATTAATTAAATGGTTCAAGTTGTTTAGAACCCCCGCAATTAAATGTTGTTATAACAAGGCAAGATAAGTTACCGGTTCGCTACGCCAGTTTAAATGAGGCCAATATGAGACTAGATTTGCCCGCATATGGGTCCCATATTTAATTATTAGGTGAATCGGCATAAGGCCCCCAAACCACATGAATGGATGCATGCATGAACAATTTATATGCAACAGTTATATCATTTAAGAAAATAGGGTATCGAGGGAAAAGGGTCACACATCAGAGGGGGCTCGACGATCTTGGGTTCCGGGTCGGTCTCGAGGTTCACGGATCCGGGGTTCGGGTTCGCGAAGCGTTCTCTTCGGGTAGATCTTGTTGCGTCTGTCTTGGTTCATGTTGTCGGTCATGGCGTTGGGACGAAGCACTTGTCGTATCCGCATCGGCGTTCTTGGCGTTCAGGGGAAGTTCCCGGTGTCCGAGGAGCAGATCTTGTCGGTTCCACTTTGAAGTCATCGTTGTCCTGCCGTGGGGATCATGGTCATCGGGGTCCGGTCCTTGGTAATGTTGCCGGTAGCTCTTGGTGTCCAGGGGTCGTCGCTCTGGGAGGTGGATCTTGTCGTCTTGGCGTCATCGGGTTCCACGAGGTCGGTCTTGCCGCTATGGGATCTTGTCGGGCTCGCGCCGATGGTCATGGCGTCGAAGCAAAGTGCTCGACGTTCCTCGGTTCCATGTAGGAGGCTTGGATTCCTTATCGAGGGGGCTTCGTAACCATGTCGGAGAACTTGATGTCCATGTGGCGATCTCGTCTCTCCGGGGGTCTCTCCGAGTCCGAGACACTTCCGCGGTGGCGACCTTGCTCGGCCCGCCGGAGGCCTGCGGGATGGGGTCTCGCGACGCGCTTGGTTTGAGTCCTCCGCCCGCGGTTTCGGCGTAGATGGCGTTGACGGGTTGGAGACGGAGAACGGTTCTCAGCCATGGGTTTGGGCGTTGCCTTGGTACATCACCCAAGCACCGCGACATGCACGCAGGAGCACATACGTCGAGGTTGGACGGGGCTGCTGCACGGTCCAAGGCGGCGGGGAGGCTCGGCAGCAGGGCGCGAGGCGGCGCCAAGAAGGGAGGAGGGCCGGCGGGCGCCGGGCGGGCACGGCGGCAATACAGCGGCGAAGCGCTTGGCCGGGCGCACGGGCGAGGGAGGTCCCTGTGGCGTGGACGCGGCTGCCGTAGCAGTGGTGGAGGTGGGCGATCGGCGGCGCGCGGACAAAGCGGCGGTGGTGGCGGTTGCGCTGGGCGCGGCTCGAGTCGCTGGAGGCGGCATGGCGGAGCGGCAGCCTGCGGGAGAAGGCGCTGCGGGTGCGGTGGGCGCGAGCGGCGGCCAGGCGGTGAGGCGTTGAGCGCGGACGGCGAAGCGAGGGGGCGAAGCGGCTGGCGCTGGGGATCAGGCGGGCGCGGGCGGAGGGTCGCCAGCGAGGAGCCGCGAGGAGGAGGCGACGGTGAGGCGGTGGGGTCGCGGTTCTCGGGAAGGAGCGACGAGAGAGGTGGGGAGGAGAGAGACGGGCACGCGAGGTGGGGACAGGGGTCCGTTGGGCTGGGTGGGGCCACGGGCAGGCGCTGGTGCATGCTTGCGTGTGTGTGCTGTGTTGCAGGCTGAGAGAGGGGGAGAGAGAGGAGGGGGTTGGGGTGGTGAGGTGGCAGGGAGGGATTGGTGGAGGGAGAGAGGGGTGCTGAGGTGGCGTGTGGGGATTGGGCAGGGGGAGGTGGAGGGGTAGCTTTCGGTAGCTTTAGGATTTATAGTTGGACCGATCTGGTTTTCTGGGTGGTCGTCGGGCTAAACGGCCCGCTCGACTGCCCGCTAAAAATAATTTAATATTTTTATTTGATTAAAACATGGCCTTTGCAAACCAATGCAAGACAAAATAAAATAATCCACAAGCCCGGTTTTGCATTTGAATTAAGATGGGCGTTGGGAAAACAAACGCTTTTGCATATAGTTTGGCAAACCATGCATGATGATGACGATGCAATGCAAATTCAACGCGATTTTCTAGTAGTGATTTTGGACGCCACAATTCGACACCACTAACAAGGGATCTCGCCGAGATCCGCCTCATGGTACCGGAAGGAAAGGTCGGCGATCCGTCTTCTCGCCTCGTGTAGATCCTCGCGACACCACTAACAAAAGGTCGTTGTCCTGCGTCAACACCGGATAAACAACGGATGAAGTTAAAGGTAAGGCCACCACTAACTTCCATGGAAGGAGTAAAATTGCATCGATCCACTATCCAATGTACGTATTTAATGATAAGAGTAGTGGTATGGTCGCGACTCCATCCCGCACTCAAAGCATTACTGCATACCTGGATAGACGGATTATGCAACCAACTCGTGATTCAGATCAAGATCTCGACAAGCGAGGTTCGGATCAAAGGAGTGATGCAGACTCTGCATCGGATCTGACGTAGATGATGTCGTCGCGTCAGAACACCGGAAGGCACAAACAAGGAGCAAGGAATAAAGAATGGTACCACAGATAAAAGATCACTCAGGCAGCTTGAACACCGGATGATAGAACACCGTTATCAGAGGAGGAAGCGAAACCCTAAAGGTACGACGGAAACCCAACCACGAGAATTCCTGGACTCGAAGAAAGAGATGAGAGCGGATTCAAAACGCGTAGAGATAAGAGGGGAATAGCAGAGGGGTAAGGAGTAAAATCAGACCTAACCAGAACTATCCAACCGTTTTTCAAAAATAGTTTGACACTCTACTTCGGCCGTTAGCTAGGTTATCCTACAGGCTGACTTGTCAGGGTATCGCAATCGCTGAGCTCGATACCACTCTATAACACCCTCGATCGCCCTATGCAAGTTTTTAGCGAACTCGCCAAACCCGCATAGAAACGATTCAAGGTGTCACCAGCACTTTCGCGGGTGGAAATCAAAGTAATAACATTACACAACAGTCCTCGATGGGACCCATGAATAGATATATACAACAATGATCAAGAGTCAAGAATACATATACGGTACAAAGATCCAAATCACCTTTAAAACGATGGAGCGTCCAAACGGACAAGATGCAAATGGGGCTAAGAGCCAGAAGAATAACCAATGGCGTCCATAACCCTGCCCGAGCAAGCCGGAAGGGTAACCCGCTAACGGCCGATCTCAAAACCTGCTTAACAAAAAGGTGATAAAGGGCAAAGGAAAAAGAAGGAGCGCCATCGAGGCCAAGACACGGCGAGGCTAGAATTCGGCGGTCCTCGCCTACATAGGTATGGTGGATCAAGCGGCGCAGCATGCACTAAACAACCTATAGAGACTCGATACAACCGCTGGCGGATATCGAGAGGATAAGAATGACCTAACGATCCCACCAAGCTATCATCAAACAAACCCATCTGGCGCTTCCCCTCGAGACCAAACGAGGAAGTCAACCGAGGAACTCACACAGCTTGGCGCTTTTATTCCGGTTATAGTTATGCACTTTACTAGTCGTTTAGATATTCATCCCGATAAAGATAAGCAATGGGCACTTTTAATTAACCATTCCGTTATAGTGGCAACACTTACTAGTCGACAATTATCATGAGATAACCCAAAACCCAGCAGTTGGTACTTTTACTTAGCCATTCCGTTGTAGTGAAGCGATTACTAGTCAAATCGAAATACAAGTCAATTTATAAAGAACTTTAGTTATAGTTGTCTATGATCAAGCACCGTGCTCCAAGTCGTCCATAACCGCGACACGGCTTCTAAAAGATTAAACCTAGGGTGCACCAGTATCCACAGCACTTCACCCTTTTGCCGATCGCTAACATACACCCATCGGTATGTCCGGGCCTAAGTCACGACGTTCCCTGCACCCAAAGCAAGCACGGGGCCACCCCACTAAGTACACCATAGCAACGGTCGGCCTCCCGAGACGGACTTAGGGTTTAGGGCGGTAACGAAGATGCCCCCAAACGGGACCTGTCGATACCACGTAAACGGGTCACAATTCCTAACAAGACAAAGTGTGCAGACCGCACAATCGTAAATAAAGCAAGAAGCATGGCATAAGTACAGGATAGTAAAACACCTCAAACTAGTTGTGGCCCCAAAGACAATACTTTGAAATCAGGTATTTATCAATGGGGGCCCATATCTCCCACCGTGGTTAGCGCCGATCTCTAACAGTGTCAAGAACTCGGGTCCTACGGGACACAAGTGGGCGGTCGGAAACCAAATCTTACCTATCACCCACCGATGCCTCTGCTTAATTCACTTTTAGTTGTTAAACAGGAATTAAAGTGAACAATAATTAAAGACACGATCATCTCCAACGTCAACATGCGGCAATTCTCCAACAAAGGTGGTACTTGACGACAAGCAAAACACTTGAGCAAGCGACTACGACATGCGGGTCCAGATATCTACCAAACAACAGGTAATAGGATGTGTCCAAGGCTATATATGGCTGCAAGGGATAACACGGGTACGAATCTAGAGCATCGCAACACAGATAGCAAAGATCAACAGGAGGGAAGTAAATACTAGCAAAATAAGATAGGTAGAAAGGGGGAGATGCTCGCCTGAAAACATTGTCGAAGGTTCAACCGAAGATCGGGGCGAAGCTCACATCAACTCAACGGCCTTATCCGCGAAGAAGCAAAACACTAGAAGAAACACCGGATGCAATATTTAATACACCGAAGATCGGCATGATGCATGTATGATGTATGGCAAGGCAAGGTGCGATGCAATTAGGTCAAAGTTAAGCGGAACCGGGGTCCCGACAATTAATTAAATGGTTCAAGTTGTTTAGAACCTCCGCAATTAAATGTTGTTATAACAAGGCAAGATAAGTTACCGGTTCGCTACGCCAGTTTAAATGACGCCGATATGAGACTAGATTTGCCCGCATATGGGTCCCATATTTAATTATTAGGTGAATCGGCATAAGGCCCCCAAACCACATGAATGGATGCATGCATGAACAATTTATATGCAACAGTTATATCATTTAAGAAAATAGGGTATCGAGGGAAAAGGGTCACACATCAGAGGGGGCTCGACGATCTTGGGTTCCGGGGTTCGGGGTCGGTCTCAGGGTTCGACGGATCTGGGGTTCGGGGTTCGGCGGAAGCGTTCTCGGATTCCGGGGTAGATCTTGTTGCGTCCGTGTCTTCGGTTCATGTTGTCGGTCATGGCGTTCGGGACGAAGCACTTGTCGTATCCGCATCGGCGTTCTTGGCGTTCAGGGGAAGTTCCCGGTGTCCGAGGAGCAGATCTTGTCGGTTCCACTTTGAAGTCATCGTTGTCCTGCCGTGGGGATCATGGTCATCGGGGTCCGGTCCTTGGTAATGTTGCCGGTAGCTCTTGGTGTCCAGGGTCGCCGCCCGAGGTGGATCTTGTCGCCTTGGCGCCATCGGGTTCCACGAGGTCGGTCTTGCTGCGAGGATCTTGTCGCTCGCGCCGATGGTCATGGCGTCGGAAGCAGTGCTCGACGCTCCTCGGTTCCATGTAGGAGGCTTGGATTCCTTATCGAGGGGCTTCGTAACCATGTCGGAGAACTTGATGTCCATGTGGCGATCTCGCCTCCGGGTCTCCGAGTCCGAGACACTTCCGTGGCGCACCTTGTCGGCTCGCCGGAGGCCTGCGGGGATGGGGTCTCACCGCGCTTCGGTTTGAGGTCGCCCTCGTACCGCGCCTCGGCGTAGATGGCGTTGACGGGTTGGAGACGGAGAACGGGTTCTGCAGCCATGGGTTTGGGCGCGTTTGTACATCACCCACACGGACACATGCACGCAGGAGCACACACGCCGAGGTTGGACGGGCTGCCGCACGGTCCAAGGCGGCGGGAGGCTCGGCAGCAGGGCGCAGAGGCGGCGCCGAAGGGGAGGAGGCGGCGGCCGGGCGGCTGGGCGGGCACGGGCAGCGGCGGAAGCCGATGCTACGCGCAAAGACGTCGGGCGGAGGAGGTCCCTGTGGCGGCAGGGACGCGGGCGGTGCCGGCGGAGGTGGGGCGACCGGGCGGCGGCGGCGACGGCGGCGGTGGAGCGGTGGTGGCGGTTGGCGCTTGGGGCGGCTCGAGTCGACGCGGAGGCGCGCGACGGGCGCCAGAGCGGCGCCGCGCTGGGTCGGGAGCGGCCGCGTTGCTGCTGGGGAGAAGGTGGCGCAAGGGCGGGTGCGGTGGCGTGGGGAGCGGCCACGGGCGGTGAGGCGTTGGAGCGCGGGCGAAAGCGAGGGGGGCGGCGGCCGCTGGGGAACGGGATCGGGGCAGCGGTGAGGGTCGCCATGCCGAGGGGAGCCGCCAGGGGAGGAGGCGCAGTGAGGGCGGGGGTCGGTTCCTGGGAAGGAGCGACGAGAGAGAGGAGGGAGGAGAGATATGGCACGCGAGCGTGGGGACAGGTGGGGTCCGCTGGGCTGGGTGGGGCCACGGGGCAGGGCGCGGCTGGTGCATGCTTGCGTGTGTGTGCTGTGTTGCAGGCTGAGAGAGGGGGAGAGAGAGGAGGGGATTGGGCAGGGTGAGGTGGAGGTGTAGGTTGGGTAGCTTTCTGGGTAGCTTTAGGATTTATAGTTGGACCGATCTGGTTTTTCTGGGGTGGTCGTTCAGGCTAAAACGGCCCGTTCGACTGCCCCGCTAAAATAATTTAATATTTTTATTTGATTAAAACATGGCCTTTGCAAACCAATGCAAGACAAAATAAAATAATCCGGACAAGCCCGGGTTTTGCATTTGAATTAAGATGGGGCGTTGGGAAAACAAAACGGCTTTGCAGACATAGTTTTGGCAAACCATGCATGATGATGACGATGCAATGCACAAATTCAACGCGATTTTCTAGTAGTGATTTTGCGGGACACCACATACAACTTCACAGCATGCTTGGCGCGGCTATCCAGGTATATCCAGTCCCCGAGTGCGCGCGCGCTGAATTTCAGCGGGTGGGCACTTAGGAATTTTTTGATCGCCAGTCCCCGAGTGCGCACTCGCTGAATTTCATCGGGTGGGCACTTAGGAAAAATTTTTGATCGCCAGTCCCCGAGTGCACACTCGCTGAATTCGGGTGGGCACTTAGGAATTTTTTGATTTGACTAACCCTTTTTTGGTGATGTGCAGGGTTTGCAGCTTGAGTCAGCGGACCGATTGGCCGCGAAACAGCGCGCGGAGAAGGAGCTGGCCATCGTCCAGGAGGCAAACAAAGGACTTCAAGCTGTTGCTGCGAAGGCAGAGGAAGCTCGCCAGGGGCTTGTCCCCGCTGGTGAGTTGGTGGCGGCGCGATCTGCTCTGGGTGCCGCTGAACAGCGGATCGCCGACCTCGAGCGAATCGCGAGGCGAGAAGAAGCGAGCTTCGGCGGATTTGGCGAGCTAAGGCCGCCATTGCGCGGCGCTGAAGAGGATCGCAAGGTGTCGGAAGTCCTTATAGCTGGGCTTCAGGACGACCACACGTCGCTTCAGTGCTTCATCACGGGACTCGCCCTCCCATTGCATGGTGAGTGCATCTCCCTTTCTAATAGTTGTGGTTTTGTGGTGTCCGATACTTATCATTGTCTTCTACTCGCAGGTCGCATCATTGATAGCGAAGAAGAGAGTTTCGCCGACGCCGAGGCAAGGCGTAAGCATGCTCGCCGATTCGGCGACGCATCCGTGCCTACCTCCAAGAAATATCGCCCACGGAGGTGATTCCCAGCGACCTCGTTGAGGTGTGGAGGTATTTGGAGAAGGCGCCGGTCGCTGAGTTCATGACGCGTCGGAGTTTCGGTGGAGCGCCGACGCATCGAGCCTTGACTCCCACTTTCCCAAAGATTTCGACATTGACGATGTGACGAGTGGGTATCCACCGCCGATCGGGCGCGGTGGAGCTGTCCGAGGTCCTCGTTGCAAGAACGTGCCGCCACGCACTCGAACGCGTTCGCAATGGGCGACCTCCCCGTACCAGGAGACGGTTGTCGCGCCAAACGACCCCGATCCGCCTCATCGTGACTTCAAGGTCGAGCAGCCTTTTCGCGCGGCGATGGCGGGTGAACTGACGACGTATCCATCCAACCCGTACACGGCGTTCATCCGCAGTCGCCGGGATGCTGGCGAGTCGCCATCAAGCTCGCAGAGTAGGGTAGTTTGCCTTGTGGCGTTAGCGCAGCTTCGCCACGCGGGCATATTTTGTAACATGAAACAATGCAACATGTGATTGAATGAGACGTCGTGTCTATTTTGATATTTGTTTGTGTGCTTTTGATTGATTTTGACGAGTCCCGAGCGCCCGCCTTTTGTGGGGTTTACCTCGTATATGATGTGTGTGTTGTTATCATGTGTTTTGTTGATTTGGTCTACTCGCCCGAGATCGGAGAGCCAGTCGCAAGGCGACTCCCTTGAGTGCTCTGTACTTTGCCGTTTTCCCTTGCGCGAACGAGGTCGGGTGGCCGAGTCCCCGAGCGTGGTACTTGGTTGTTCTAGTCGCGACTCGAGGGTGGTTGAGGATTTAGCGCTGGTGGAGCGTCGCTCTGCCGCCCGTTGGGTCGATGGCGTGGCGAGTCCCGGCATGCTCTCTTACTTGGCGTTTCCTCGCCGCTATGCATTTAACGGTCTTCAGTCCCCGTGGTACTTAGCCGTTTGAGTCGCTATGCCGAGGATGCGGAGGACCAAGGTCGCTTGAGAAGAGGGCGCTTGTCTTGGCTCGAGAACCGGTCGAGCTAGGCGACTCGGTGGGGCTCCGGTTGGCGTTTTTACACGATGCAAGACCTGAAGTGATTCGGTTCTTACACCGCACTACTTAGCCGTGCCGATCGCTGTACCAAAGGTTGACTTCGCATTTAGCATAACGCTGTTTTACGAAAAGAGTGGCACAAGTCATGGAGAGTAGGCAATTTGCGGTAACCATTTTTTTATTTCATAGCGACTAGAGAGTACATGTGGGGTTCTAGGAGTAGAACTTCCGGAGGAGGTTTACATTCCATGGTCGCTGACGCCCGCCTTCGCCGTCCGAATGTCGATGAGGTAGTAGGCGCTGTTGCGCACGCGCCCGATAGAATGGGCCTTCCCACGGAGGGGAAAGCTTGTGCATGCCCTTCTTGTCCGGATAAGGCGTAACCAGGTCGCCTTCATGGAAGGTGCGAGCTTTCACCCGCCGTGGTAGCGCGGAGTCCTTGCTGGTAGATGGCGGCGTGACCGGCGAGGTCGCGGCTTCGCCGAGCTGGTCGACCCCATCTTGGCGGGCCAGCTCGTTTGCAGCCTCCGTATAGTGGACGACTCGGCGAAGTCGTGTTCGAGGTCGGTGGGCATGACCGCCGCACCGTAGACCATGAACAAGGGAGTGAATCCGTCGATCTGTTGACGGAGGTGTGGATCCCCGATGACGAGGAACTCTCGACCCAGCACCGGCGGTGCGCCGAGTGGTACTTGGAGTCGCTTCGTGCCGTGGAGGATGCTTTGGTTGGCCTTCGCCTGGCCGTTGATTCCGGTGGGCGATCGACGCGAGGTCGAGCCGGATATGGTGCTCTTCGCAGAATTCGCCATGGCTCCCTTGGCGAGATTCGTCTGTTGTCCGTGATGATGCTGGGGAACCCGTAGCGATATATGAGCTCGTAAGAATTTAGTGGCGGTCTTCCCCGCATTTCCGGACTGGCTTGGCCTCCACCCACTTCGTGAATTTGTCGACGGCGACTAGCGGTGGGTGTAGCCGAGGGGCCTTCTTGAAGGGGCCTACCATGTCCATGCCCCACACATAATGGCCAGTGATGGGGATTGTTTTGAGCGCCGAGCTCGACGCGTGCGTCTGATTGGCGATTTCTAGCACGCATCGCTGGACGATGTCGACAGCGCCGGCGTGTGCGGGGCCAAGAGAAGCCGTGTCGCATAGCCTTGGCGACCAGGGCGGCGGCGTGGTGGCAGCCATCCGAGTGAATGTCGGAGGATTTTGCGTCCTTCACCGGTTGGACGCAGTGTTGAACACGCCGGTGACGCTGCTTGTGGAGCTCGTCGTCGATGATGGTGTAGGACTTGCATCGACGGCGATCATTCGCCGTCTCGTCTCGCCGGCAGGTGCCGGCTTCCAGGTAGGCGATGTAGGGCTTGGTCCAGTCGTCTGGCTCGGTGACGAGTGCGACCAAGGCTACCTCTGGTTGGAGTGGGACTCCGATGTCGATCTCCCTCGGGAGAGAGACTGATGGCTTGAGATTGTGTCGGAACACGCCGGGTGGTGCGAGTCGAGCCGACCCGATGCGAGAGAGCGTCGGCCTCCTCGCTTCCGCTGTCGATCCACTCGACAGTAGCCGTGAAGTGGCCGCCCAACTTGTCCACCGCTGGCCGCCCGCCATGGTAGGGGAGACGGCGCCGCAAGTGCCGGCGACTTGCCCGCGACAAGGTCGGAATCTCCGTAGCAGCGAGGCGATTGACGTTCATCTCCTTGGCGGCTCGCATGCGGAGTAGGGCCTCGTATTCAGCCATGTTGTTGGTGCAGGCGTGAAGTCGAGGCGAGGATGTAGCGGAGCTTGTCGCCTTTGGTGAAGTCAACACTATCCTCGCTGCGCTGCCGCGTTCTTGGAGCCGCCAAAGTGCAGGCTCCGATGGTGGAAGTACGGCTTTCTCGGCCTTTTCCTCCGGTCGGCGATGAAGTCTGCGGTGCAGTGACTTGATCGCCTTTTGTGGCTCATATTTGATGTTGTGGACGCCGATCTCGACGGCCCACTTGCGACCCGCCTCGCCGCGATTGCGGATGATGTCTTGCAATGGTGCCGAGGAGACCGTGATCGGGTGCTCTGGAAGTAGTGCGGTACCGCTGAGCTCAAGACCGCGTATACTAGCTTTTGGTACTGTGGGTATCGTTGGCGACTCGGTGAGGACCTCGCTGATGTAGTACACGCCGCTGAACCGGCGCCTTTCCTTCCTCCGTCGCCGACGACCATCACGGCGCCGACGACGACGCCGCGACGTAAACCAGCATGGGTTCTTTGTCGACGGGCGAGTAGTGGTGCGGCGAGTATCACCTTTGAGGTCGTGAGCGCGTCATCCGCCTCCTTGTCCCAATCGAAGGTGGGGTTCTTGATCAGCGGTATAGGGCATCGCTTTTCGCCTAGGGGGATGAAGCGATCGAGCCGCTACTCGGCCAGCTTCGACGCCGCCAGCACTCGGGTTTGCCGAGCCAGCGATCGTGTCGATCTTTGTGGGTTCGCCTCGATCCCTCGCTTGGAGACGACGTACCAAGAGTTGTCCAGCGGGTACACGAAGGTGCACTTGCCGTTGAGTTTTATCTTGTATCTTCGCAGTTGGCTAAAGTTTCCGCCAGGTCGGCGAGTAGGTCGCCTTGGCGGCGGACTTCACGACCACGCCGTTGATGTAGACGTGGATGTTGCGCCAATTTGGCTCGCGAGGCATTCTTGCATGCACCGCTGGTAGGTCGCCCGCGTTCTTGAGGCCGAAGGTCATGGTGTAGCGAAAGGCTCGAATGGCGTGATGAACGCCGTCTTCTCCTCGCTCGACAGCCATTTTGATCTGGTTGTACCCAGTAGGCGCCGAGGAAACATAGCGACTCGAGCCCGCGGTTGAATCGATTATCTGGTCGATCCGCGGGAGGACGAATCTCCTTTGGGCAGGCACTGCTCAGGTTTGTGTAGTCGATACACATTCTCCGTGTCCCGTTTTCTTCTTGACCAGGACTGGGTTTGCCAGCCACTTGAGTACTTGATTGGCGGATGAAGCCGGCAGCGGTAGACGCTGCACTTCCTCGGCGATTGCTCGACGGGCGTTCTTCATTGAAGGGCCGCAGCGATCGCTGACAGTCGCACTTTGGGGTCGGCGTTAGCTTGTGCTCAGAGCTCCTAGGTACACCGGGCATGTCGGAGGGTTTCCATGCGAAGATGTCCTGTTCTCACGGAGGAACTCGATGAGCGCGCCTTTCCACGCTGGGCTCATGCCCCGATCGTCACCGCCACCGCTGGAGTCGCCGTACCGGCTCGACGGCGCGTGCGCCGTGGCCTCAAAGGTTGAGGTGCCCTCCGAGTTGGGCTTCTTGAGTATGGTGGGGTCGTCGTTGTTGACCGCCGGCATTTGGCGAGCTGTCGGCGTGGTTGGTCTCCGCGCGATGACGCCGGCGAAGCTCGCCTTTGGCCTCGCACTTTCGGCCATGTCGGGTCGCCGTTGATGGTGATGACGCCGCACGGCGGAGCTTCATCGCGTTACGCGTAGTGGGGCGCTGCCATGAATTTAGCGAACGCCGCGCCCTGTGACGCAGCAGGGTCGAAGGGCACCAGCTCAAGACGATCCGCCGTGCGGAAGTTTGCGGTGTCTTGAAGGTGACTAGCAGCGTGACCTTGCCGATCGGGTACGCCTTCGACCGGGACGATGTCGGAATGTGGTGTGGGTCGCTCGATCATCGATCGGGGAGCCGCAATGAAGGTGTCGAGGTAGAGGATGTTGATGGAGCCGCCGTCCATCGTGTCTTGGGAGCCGAGTCGCCAACCTTGGGCTTGACCACCAAGGCGACTCGTCCTGGGTACTCGATGCGCGGCGAGTGGTCTTGCCGGCTCCAGGTGATGGGCTGCTCCGACCAGTTCAGGAACTGGGGGACGTCTATTTGGGCCACCGCATTGACGGCGATGGCGCGGGCGATGACCTTCTTCTCGCGCTTCGTGTTGAAGCCTGTGAAGGTGTGGAGCGAGCCGGCTACTTTTGAATTTTTCCGCCGTTTGGCGGTCGTTGTCGGGTCCTCCGCGCTTGCCGTGCCCTCTCGATTTCGAGCGTGTGGCGATCGGCGGTGGTGCGCTATGGATTTCCTTCCTGCTATGGAACGCACATGGTTGGTTAAGGAGGGCCGGATCGAACCTTGGCTTGTTCTTGTATTTGCCGCCACACGGCGCTGTTCTCCGTCAGGGCGGTAGCTCTTGGGCTCAGGCTGCGCGTGCGGTTAGCGGCGACGAAGTCGACTCGCCATCGCGGGCGCTTGCCGAGGCGAGTGCCGCCAGAAGCGTAGGTCGGTTCGGGCGTCCGCTGTCGTTGCCGCCTGCGGCATTGACCTCGACTCGTCGCCGCTTCTGGTTTGGATCTTCCTCGGCACTGCTTTGGCGATCTCGAGGAGGTCGGGGATGTTGTCGAGTGTGCGGGAGTGTCGCTTGAGCTTGGCGACTAGAGGCTCGTAGCGGCACGAGGTCTTGAAGCAATGGATCGCGGTGTCCGGGTGGATGCCGACCGCGTTGTACCAAAGCTCCTGCCACCGTTGGACCCAGTTGCGGGTCGACTCGCGGGGTCCCTGGACGCAGCGTTCCAGGTCCTCAATAGTGGTGGCGCGGGTGTAGGAGCACTCGAAGTGCCTGACGAAGGCGTCGCGCATTTCCTCCCAGGAGTCGATACTGTCCTGGGGAAGAGTGTTGATCCACTGCCTGCACGTCCCCTCCATCATCAGGGGGAGGTAACGGGCGGCGAGCAGGTCAGTGTGACCCGCAATCCCCATCGCCATGAGGTATGTGTCAAGCCACACGGCGGGGTCGTCGAGAGTCGTACTTTTCTATTTCTTTGGCGCCTTGAAGTTTGGCGGATACTTCGCCTCGGATCATTGGTCCGGCACTTTGGCCCGAGTCGGCCGAGCGACCCCATGGGCTCGCCGTCGCGCGCGATTGGTTAGGGTATGTCGAAAGCTCGTCGGGGCGTGGCGCGCCAGCTTTGGTTGTTGATGATGGTGCGGGCGTTGATGGGTTGCCCGTTGGCGGCGACAAGGTTGGTTGCGCCGGGTCGCGGTGGAGAGTGCCGCGTTAGCAGGTCGGTATTGAGCTGCGGTGGCTCGGTGGCGATTGAGGGTGTTTGCCGCCGGGCGGCGCCGGAGGCCGCTCGCTTCCCGAGGAACGCGAGTATACTCGACCGCCGAGTCGGCGCCCGCTTTGCTGCTCGACGGCCTTCGCGAGCAGGCCCCGACGTATTGGATCTGTAGGGCGCCGTCGGGTGGCTGTGATGTTGCCGGCCGCCGCTCGCCTGCCACGAGGTTGTCCATTGGGGTGGAGAACAGGGAGGCCGCTTATGCTCGCCTCGTGAGGAGACTACTATCCGCTGGTCCTCGGGAGGTGCGGTTGGAGGTGGGGCGCCGCTGATCCTGGCGGGGTCGGGCGCTCCCGGTGGCACGCTCGCAGACGCGCGCCGCCACGCTGGCCGGTCGTTGCCGTCGGTTCAGGGCGCCTGAACGGTGGGTTCAGCGTGACCTGATCCGCTGCTGGTGGTAGCGTGACAGCCTCTGCCGTCACCGCTCGAGGCGAATTTTTCGCCGCTTGTTTTTGCGCATCGCCCGCCAGCGGAGTTCCTCACCGTTGCCGTGGCGTTAGGAGGGATTGGGGTGGAGAACGGGTCCTCTGGCGGATCGGTGCCGGTCGCCATGTAGGTCGCGGCGTAGCGACCGGTTTCGTCGCGGAGATCGGCGGAGTTCTCCGACCCGGAGTCGAATTCGAAGATCCCGAGGATGGAGGGGTCCTCGAAATCTCCCGCGTTGGAGACCTGGGCGATAGAGCCCGCGGATGAGGCCACGGTGATGGATCCGGCGAGTGACACCGGGGCCGCCGAGTCGGCGTCGTCGGTGAGGGCCGCATCCTCTGCGGCCGCTGAATTCCCGGCCACGTTGTTGTGGGCCGAGTTGTACTCGGAGGCGAGGCGGTGGATCGTGCGGATCTGGCTCTCGGAGAGCCGATCGCGTGGCGGCGACTCGCGGATGCGAGCCGAGTCCTCCGAGTCGATGACGTCGGTGAGGCCGACGAAAAGGCTGATCGTGCCGATAGGCAGGATCACGCTGTGCGTGACGGGTCGCGCCGCCGGGACGTAGCTGCTCGGCAAGACCTGGAGCATCTCGCCGATCGCTATCATGCGGCCGGTGGCGACCGTATCGTTGATGGGCAGATTGGATCTCGCCGAACACCGCCGACGCCAGGCCCCACGGGCGCCATTGTCGTGGGAATTGTCA
The DNA here is from genome assembly GCA_030063025.1 of Avena longiglumis. Classification (NCBI taxonomy): domain Eukaryota; kingdom Viridiplantae; phylum Streptophyta; class Magnoliopsida; order Poales; family Poaceae; genus Avena; species Avena longiglumis. Next base: position 429,024,575 of record CP125977.1, on the reverse strand, counting down.
CGGCAGATGCTGCAATCGGCAATAGTAGTAGAACGAGGGGCAAGGCCAGCCATCTCATGTGCGAGATGAGGGCAAAGACACAGGGTTTTACCCAGGTTCGGCCCCCCGGAGGGTAAAGACCTACTCCTGCTAGATTGTATTATGGAGGTGTTACAATGGGCGAGCTCGGCGGCTAGGCAGTGAGTCGCTTGGGTGTATGAGGGAACGTGTCTCTACTTACCCTATAGGGAGGTTTATATAGGCTCACCTACCCTAGGGTTTACATATCTCAACCGATTCGGTTAAAGCTTCAATAGCCGTTTAATCCTTACCGACCGGGCCTATCTACTACTTTGGGCCTTGACTTCAGTCGCTCAGCTCCTGGCTGGGCTTCGATCCACTCGCCGTTCTGCAGGCCCACTCGCCGGGTCTTGGGCCAGTCGGAAACGTCCTGCTGGGTATACCCCGGTAGGCATATCCCCATCACATGTGCTGCTATGGCGACTCCGACCTCGTCGCCGGGCAAGTCGCCGGCACCTGTGATGCAGTCTCCCCCACCATGGCGGCATACCGCCAAGCAGTGGACTAGCTGGGAGGCCACTTCACAGGCTACTCCGTCGATTGGATCGACAGGCGGAAGAACGAGGAGGCCGACGCACTCACCCCCATTGGCTCGGCTTGACTCGCACCGCCCGCCGGCGTCTTCCTCGACACCATCACCAAACCTTCCGTATCTCCCCCAAGGGAGATCGACATCGGAATTCCGCTGCAACCAGACGTAGCCCTAGTCGCAATGATCACCGAGCCAAGCGACTGGACGGTGCCATAGGTCGCCTACCTGGAGGGAGGCACCCTACCCGCTGACGAGACGGAGGCCCGGATGATAGCACTCCACTGCAAATCCTTCGTCATCATCAACGACGAGCTCCACAAGCGCAGCATGACCGGCGTGTTCCAACGCTGCGTCCAACCCGCAGAAGGATGCAAGATCCTCCAGGACATCCACGCTGGCGACTGCGTCCACCACGCTAGTGCCCGCTCCCTAGTCGCCAAGGCCATGCGACATGGCTTCTACTGGCTCACAGCACACGCCGACGCGGTCGACATCGTCCAACACCGCGTCGGGTGCCAGAAGTACGCCAGTCAGACTCACGTACCGAGCTCGGCACTCAAGACCATCCCCATCACCTGGCCATTCGCCGTATGGGGCATGGACATGGTAGGCCCCTTCAAGAAGGCCCCCTCTGGCTTCACCCACCTCCTAGTCGAGGTCAACAAATTCACAAAGTGGGTGGAGGCCAAGCTAGTCCACAAGTGCGATGGGAAGACCGCCACAAAGTTCCTACGCGAGCTCATCTATCGCTACGGGTTCCCGAACAGAATCACCACGGACAACGGCACCAACTTCGCCAAAGGAGCCATGGCCGAATTCTGCGAGGAGCACAACATACGACTCGACCTCGCCTCAGTCGCCCACCCGGAGTCCAACGGCCAGGCGGAACGCGCCAACCAGAGCATCCTCCACGGCCTGAAGCCGCGACTTCAAGTCCCACTCGAGCGAACTCCTGGGTGCTGGGTCGAAGAGCTCCCCTCCGTCATCTGGGACATTTGCACCTCTATCAACAGGTCGACAGGATGCACCCCATTCTTCATGGTGTACGGTGCCGAGGTCGTCATGCCAACCGGCCTCGAGCACGACTCACCTCGGGTGGTTAATTATGCAGAGACTGACAACGAGCTCGCACACCAAGACGGAGTAGACCAACTCGATGAAGCGTGCGACCTAGCTCGCTCCTGCACCGGCATCTACCAGCAAGGGCTTCACCTCTACCACAGCCGGCGAGTACGGACCCGCACCTTCCAGGAAGGAGACCAGGTACTTCGTCTGATCCAAGACAAGAAAGGCATGCACAAGCTCTCTCCCCCGTGGGAGGGACCATTCGCCATCGGGCGTGTCCTGGGCAACGACGCCTACTACCTCACTGATGCCTACTACTCGCAGAAGTCAACCCTTGGTGACGCGACCGGCATGGCCAAGTAGTGTGATACAAGGGCACTAGAAAAATTCAGGCCTTGTATCGTCCATGAAAAAAGCCAACCCAGAGCCCCATTGGAGTCGCCTCACCCGACTGGCTTTCCGAGCCAAGACAACTTCATTCGCTTCCCACAGCAACCCAGTCCTCCACAACCTTGGCGCAGCGACTTGAACGGCAAAGTACCACGCTTGGGGACTGACGCCAGTCCAAACAGGAGCGGCCAGGGAAAAACATCAAGTATGAGAGCGCGTCCTGGACTCGCCACACGAATGGTCCCACGGATCAGGTGGGGTGATGCGCCTAACACAAACGCGCCCTGTCCTCACCTACCTCGGGCATGCGACTAGAACCGCCAAGTACCACGCTCAGGGACTCGGCCACCCAACCATGTCCGCGCCCGGGAAAACGGCTAAGTACAGAGGACCCCTTGGAGTCGCCATGCGACTGGATTTCCGAGCCATGGCGAGTCGACCTTAACTTACTAACAGTTCAAACAACACATAAAAACGAGGTTAACCCATAAAAGGGCGGACGCGCTCGGGGACTCGCACAACCAAGAGCCAAATCAAAAAACATTGACAAAAGGATCCTTGCATTCCTTCAAAGCAGCAAAATCTGTACGCTTACAAGGGTAGTAACATACTTATCCTAACTAACGCTGATCGGCAAACTATTCTACTCTGCAGGCTTCGACGATGAGGCGTCACCACCCTTGCGACAGCGGATAAAGGAATCCACGGGTTCGACGGGTACGTCTTGAGCTCACCCGCCATGGCCGCATGGAACGGCTGCTCCACCTTGAAGTCGCGGTTTGCCGGTTCGGGGTCGTTCGGGGCAACAACCGTCTCCTGGTAAGGTATGAGGTCTCCCATCGCCCACACCCGGTCGGCGTACACCGCAGGGCACTCGGTCAGCTTCAACACTTCGGCGATTTCGACTGCGCCCGTCGACGAAGGGTACCCGCTCATGACGTCGTCAAGGTCGAAGTCGTCAGGAAAGTGCGCGAGCCCAAGGCTCGGCGCAGTCGCTGCACCACGACGAAAGGTCGACCGTGCCATGAATTCTACAACAGACGGGGCCTTCTCTAGGTAGCACCAGACCTCGACGAGGTCGCTGGGAATCACCTTCGTGGGCGACCTCTCCTGCAGATACGCCCGGATGCAGGTCGCTGACAGCACGGCAGAATCAAACAAAGTGGTGACGCATTGTCGCGCGTATTACGACTGCGCTTCTTCGGCATTATCAGTAATCCGGCCTGCAACACACAAGAAAATAATAAGGGAGGCTCCAGCAAGATAACGCGACCCACACGCTCGGGGACTAGCCAAAGAAAAACTCACCAATCAACGGGCGACAGCGCTCCGTGATGAAATCCTGAAGACCAGAGAGGTCATCCTGTAGCCCGGCGACAAGCGTGTCTGACATCTTCTGCTCCTCAGCAGCAGAAGCAATGGCCGCCTTGGCCCGCCCATCTGCTGAGGTCGCATCCGCCTTCGCCTCCTTGAGCTCGTGCTCCAGGTCGGCTATCCGCTTCTCCACGGCGCTCAAGGACGACTGTACAACCGTCGGTTCACTCGTTGGAACCAGGCCCTGACGAGCCTTCTCCATCAAGGCTACGCTATCCTCTGCTTCAACAACACCATGATTACAAGAAGAACAAGGTTTACGACCAGCATCAACCACGACAGCCACTAACCCGCAGTCGCTCGAAGCTGCTCGTTTGTGTCCCGGACAACGAGGAGCTCCTTCTCCAGACGCTCCTTGGCGGAAAGCCACTCCGCCGACTCGTGTTGCAGACCCTGCGCATCCATGGAAGCGTCAGCAACAAAAAAATCCTAAGTTCCTAGCCACTGAAATTCAGCGACTAGCCACTCGGGGACTGGGCAGCGAAAAAATCCTAAGTGCCTAGCCGCTAAAATTCAGCGACTAGCCACTTGGGGACTGGGCAACAAAAATCCTAAGTGCCTAGCCGCTGAAATTCAGCGACTAGCCACTCGGGGACTGGGCAACAAAAATCCTAAGTGCCTATCCGCTGAAATTCAGCGACCAGCCACTCGGGCACTGGACTCGAAAAACAATAAGAATCCAACCACTGAAATTCAGTGGCCCGATCCTCGGGGACTGGACATACCTGGATGGCGGCGCCTAGCATGCCGTGAAGCTCCATTACATCCACTGATGGGAGCACGAATGGAGTGCGTCTGCGACGTTGCTCGACTTCACTCCGGTGGCCTCGGGCAATTGGCTTGACGGCACCGATGCACTCGTCGCGGAGGCCCTCTCTACAAAGCGAGGGAACATTGCCACTGCGGCTCCCGCACCATTCGAAGGCGGGCTGTCGCCCCAACCGAGGCCATAGCTCCGCCCGCTGCGACTATGTGTCCACCGTAGCCCTCAGGGCTGCGTCCACTGCAATTGGAGCCTCGCTCGAGGAGACCGCTGGCTCGTCCAAAATCGTGATGACCTCGTCGCCCTTTGCTTTCTTTGCGCCTTCAGCAGGCGCCTCGACCTCGTCGCCCTTCCACTTCTTCGAAAGGTCGACTGGTGCCTTCACGGCACCCGATGGAACCTTGGCCATTGAAGGGTGACCTATCTTCTTCACTCCAGTCCTGCAAAACAACTCCGTTTGTAAACTCGCCAGTCGGACATAAATCAAGCAAACAAATGAAAGGATTAAGAACACTCACTTGGCGCCTGGGATAAAACGTAGGCCAGTACGAATGCTGCCCGGCTTCTTCAAATCCGGCCCCAGTTTTCGACTGAGGCCTGTCTCGAACACACTCTGCGCCCAAGACACCGACGGCTTCTTCGAGGATGAGGCCGCGGCAGGAGGTTCAGTGGCGATTGCCGCGGGAGCTCCCCTTAGCGGCGAAGTCCCTGCGGCTGGAGCGGCCACGAGCCCGGTGATTGGGACGAAGGGCGGCAGCAGCGACGCCAACGGCATCTCGCCTTCCGCAACGGTCGCGCCGGCCACCACGGTCACATGCGCCGATGCGTCGGCTTTAGCTTCCTCGGCTGCGCTGGTAGCATCGGAGCTACTCGCAGACCGAGGCGGTGATACTAGCTTAGCCGGCTTCTTCTTTGGTGGCGGTGGTTTCTTCTTCGATGGTGTAGCTTCGTGCCGCGAGGTATTCGGGGAGTTCATCGCCGTCTTTGTCGTGAGCCTCGAGGCTCTTGTTGGCCTTGAGCTCGAGCTAATGCTTCCCGCGAGTTTTGCGAACCGTGGGTGCGACGACCTCCACGGCCTCCTCACCACCGTCGTCATCATCGTCATCGTCATTGTCGCCCCCGTCACTCCTGTCATCGCCCTTGTCAGGCGAAGACTCGCTTTCATCCTCGCCGGACGAGTTCGAATTCTCGTCGTATGCGGGTGGAAGCCAACCTTCCACCACCTGGAACAACTGCGACAACAAAATGAAGTTAGCATGACCGCGAATGCAAAACTGCGACTGCGAAGTGCGCAAAGGGTAAAAGGACTCACCGTTGGAGCTTGGCGTTTCGCGGTGTAAGGGGCGACACCGGCCTTCGCGTCGAGGTACTCTGCCTCGGTGATCTTCGTCGGGTGACAGGACTCCGTCGGGTCGTCCTTGCCCGTGTATTCGTACATATAGTGGGCGCGACTGGCCAGAGGCACAAGCCGCCGCCCAAACCATCAATTGTACAAATTGATGGTCTGGAGGCCCTTCTTCTTAAGGTTGCGGATCGTCTGCAACATCTCGTCGACGACCATCCACTCGTTGTAACATCCCAAAAATATAACACAAGGATCATCAAACTCTAATCACTAAAATTAGGGTTAACAAAAACTTTGATTAATTTAAAATCATATGAATGCATGTGTGAATGAGATGATTTGATAAATGCATGAATGAACTTGTGTGATTAACCTAAATAGAAAAAAATGGTTTAAAGATGAAAATAACATCATATAAAACATTTCCATGCAGAAACAAAATAAGATAAAATCAAAAACAAATAAAATAAAGCAAATGGTCATTTTTGTCAATCTTGCTCACTAGGTCACTTTGAGTGTTTCTAGTTCAAGATTTCAAACATAAACTTTTACAACTCTTTTCACCCCTTGCTAGAACAAGTAAAAGTGAATCAAAGCCCGCCTTTCAAACTTGCAGAAACATTTGGCAACCTCATTCAAATCACAATTCAAAATTGAATCTTTATCATATGTGAAGATCACCCATTTTCAAAACCCAACCAAACCAGTGCCCCTTGAGTAATCCAACTAACCAGACACTCCCTAGTATGTTCCTAGCAAACCCACCAATTTTTAATCCAAAATTTAAATTTAAAGTTCTTGCGGCCATTTCATCAAACACCTTGCAGATACAAATCAAACAAACATCAAACACTATAGTGTGCAGTAAAATTGTCCTAACTTGTTCCCTCTATAGCTCACTCTACACTCTCAGTAGATGATCAAAGTAATCTAACTAGCTTTATCACCACTGTGAGCATGCCTAGCCATTAATGTCAAGCATGCCGAGAGCACCATTGCCGCCCCATTGTCACCAGCGAGCTAGAGGCCGCACTAGCCTCGCCAACCTTTTCTAGGACATGCAGCACCGTCCACCGCCACCCACTGTCCTAGCCCCGAGCAATGCCAGCCCCTGGACCACACGACACGCCCATGCCAAACCCTTCTGCGGCCATGCCGAGAGCGCGCCAGTGCGCCACGCTCGACCAGCACCCACAGACCGCGTGCCACCCTCGCCGCTTGCAGGGATGATCACCAGCACCCCAGCACCCCGCCAGACATGCCCGTTCGACACCGCGCGGACCACGCGCGTTGTGCGACATTAAAACCGCCGTCGGACCCGCCCAGAGCATCAGCGTATTCTGACCGATCAGCACAGCCCCACGCCTCATCACCGCGCCGTTGAACTTCGCCAGGGAGCACAGCACCTCCCTCGACCGTCGCCCACGCTAGTAGCCCTTTGTGCCGTCGACCACGACGATCTTAGCCCGCGCCCGTCAGTCCCCTTCCACCACTATAAATAGAGGCCTCCACCGCTCATTTTCGCCACACCAGTTCACTCCCCTATCACCCAGGACCACCTCACCTCACTCCCGGAGCAAGGCGAGCAGCGCATCGCCGGAATTTGGCCGGAGCCCGCCGCTGCTGGAGAAGAAGGGAGCCGTCGATTGAAGCCGCCCCAGGAGAAGCTGCCGGTACCAGGAGAACCGCCGTCGTCGACTTTGTCGTTCGCCCCCGTCGCCGACCCTCGGCTGAGCCCCGGTGAGCCTCCCACGACCCCCACCTGTCGTGCTAGGGTTCTGTCTCGCCGGCGCTACCCGACGTGGACGATGAACCATAGTTGTTCGATTAGAGTTATATCGTGCGGTTCACATTGCCCCGTACCGCTTCGCCCCTCCCCGTCTCACTGACATGTGGGGACATCCACTTAACCAGCCCGTGTACGCGCTGTGTGTAGTGGGCCAGCCCAGTAAAACATCCTGCGCGACCAACAATTCAAATTAAGCTTTATTCATTTAATTTCAAACATAGTTCTGTACCTAGATTCAAAAATCAACCCAGCTCGATTCACTAAACCAAAATGCATGAAACCAATTTTGTTAGAAAGGTACTGAAATGCTTAATCCAAGCCTGTTGGATTCAAACCATTTGGAGTTATAGATCAACCATGGTAAAAATAACAAGGCGGAAGCTTTTCTACATTCAAACATTTTTCAAAATTCAACCATAAAAGCTTTTGAGTTGATTCCAACTCTCAAAAATCACATTTGATCATACCTTTCAGAATATTTAAAAACATATGGGTTTACTTGCAGAAATAATGTTCAAATAATAAAGGAATGCCACATAGGCATTTCTATTCACTTTATTTAATTAAAATAAAAAGGTTAAACCTTATTAAATTGTGACACCACTTTAAATCACATTCCCATGTACTGAAATATGTGGTGATGACATGTGTCAACATGATCCCATGTTTGAGCTGGAGAATATTAAATATTAAGTAGTTTTTCAATGAGTAGAAATTACTTTTCTCAAATAAAATAATACAAGTGCTTTAATCCTTGTGATAATAGTGATGATGCTAGATCCTCTAGTATGAATTTTTATCAAAGCTTTCTCTTAGAGTTTACATGGTGACTTGTAGATTCTAGAAAGATAACTAAAGGTAGCATAAAGAGCATAAAATTTGGCCGAAGTTAGATAATCTTGATGTCATCATAAGGCATGAGATTGAACTTAGCAAATCTCCACTTGTTTACCACCCCTCATTAGTATTTACCACCACTTGTAGATGCTATTGCTAAGTATAAAACTTGATCAACTTTAGATGGGAATACTTGGTGAAAACATTTATGAAAACCTTAGAATGATGAGTAATTCTACTGAAATGTTTTGACATGTGTTTCCGAACACCAGATGATTTTCATAATGAAAATGTTGAGGCATGAGCCTTAGCCCTTTATAAAACTGATGGTTGTCTGGATGCGATACCATTCCAATTTTATCGTACAACCACAATACCCGAAATTTGGGTAGGGCTTGACTGGAAATTTATATACCTTAGTCTGGGTTCCCTCGCGGCCAAGGTCTGAGCTAAGGCTACCTTATGAAGATTGTCCACTTGTGCAGTATCCAAGATGACAGTTGGTCATGGTTGGGTGGCCAAACTCACAGGAGAGGTGCCTATACTAGGGCGTGTAACAAAAAGGTTAGGATTGATTATCCGCATACTGAGTATGGTGAATTTAGGATTGTTCCTGACGGATGTATCGAATGTTGTGGTGAAAGTGAACAATCTCTGTAGAGTGTCAAACTATTTGAATGGCCGCGTCCGCGGTTATGGACAGTTGGAGTGGCCATACTGTTCCCCCGTCAGATGTTTTCAAAATGACTTATGAAATGAATTATGACTTTGACTTGACCACAACAGAGTTGTGATATGAAATTCAAATTCCCACTTAGGTGTTATAAAACTTTCAACTAGTTTTCTTTGCTTCTGAACTTAGTAGAGGTAAATCTGGATTTTTGCAAAACAACCTTAGAGCTTAGTACCCTACTACAAAAAAACCCTTAACTTTTAGTATTAGTTTGCGAGTACTTAAAGAGTACTCTGTCTTTGTCCCTAGCTATTCCCGTGGCCAGACTATGAAGAGGAGTATCAGGATGACGAACCGCGGGAAGGTTACGACAACTAGGATCATCTCCCATCGTCAGCATTGTCTGTGACCCTGAATATGGAGCCTCGCCTACGCTACCGTTACTATTTCGTTATTCCGCTGCTTGAATTGTATTAAGAACTCGATCATGAGATCCTTATTTGTGTAAGACCTTATGTGTAACACCCTCAGAATCGGACCTATGCAAGTTTTAGCGAAACCAGCCAACCCGCATAGAAACGATTCAAAGGTGCCCACCAGGCACTTTCGTGCAGGTGGAAAACGAAGTAATAACATTACACAACAGTCCTCGATGGGACCCATGTAATGAGATATATAACAGCGACTCCATGAGTCAAGAATACGATATAATATACAAAGATCCAAATCACCTTGAAAGCGATAGAGCGTCCGACTACGGACAAGATGCAAATGGGGCTAAGAGCCCAAGAATAACCAATGGCGCCCATAACCACCTGTGCCAAGCCGAAGGGTAACCCCGCTAACGGCCGATCTCAAAACCTGCTTAAACAAAAGGGTGCCGACAAAGGGCAAAGGAAAAGAGGAGCGTCGATCGAGGCCGATGCAGCGAGGCTAGAATTGGCGGTCCTCGCCTACATAGGTATGGTGGATCAAGCGGCATAAAGATGCACTAAACAACCTATAGAGACTCGATACACTGGCGTAAAACAGAGAGGGGTAAGATAGACCTATCCGGATCCAACCTGAAGCTAACACCAAACAAACCCATCCTGGTGTTTCCCCCTCGAGACCAAACGAGAAAGTCAACCGAGGAACTCACACCGTGGCAGTTTTACTTATTCGGTTATTGTTGCAGCAATTACTAGTCAGGTTTAGATAATCATTACGATAAAGTAGCGGTGGGCAATTTTAGTTAACCATTCCGTTATAGTTACAGACTTACTAATCGACATGTATAGCATGAGATAAACCCAAAACCCAGATTTGTTGGTACTTTCATTCAGCCATTCCGCTAGAAGGTAATACTTACTAGTCAGTACAATGGTCGCAAGTTTACACTCAAGCAAGCAATTGTGGGCAGTATTATTTAGCCATTCCATTATAGTGAAGCTGATTACTAGTCATTATAAAGTCAAATTTATAGCAATAAACTTTAGTTATGCTTGTCTATGATCGAGATATCGTGCTCCAAGTCGTCCATATCCGCGGACACGGCTTTGGAAAGTTTTACCCGGGTGCACCAATAGCAACACACGCCGATCAACCTCGAAAACCAAATCAAACCCAACGAGGCTTTCACGACTAAGCAATCACAGATTCAGAAATATTTCAGGGGCCACCCCATTGAGTAGACCAGAACGGCAAGCAAGCTCGAGAGACTCAAGGTTTGCGTCAATGGTCAGAAACGATCGGGAACCCGAAAGTGTGGCTGGGCTTGTCGATACCGCGAAAACATTCCGCTTACCTAACAAAGACAAGGTGCTCCTCGCACAAACGTAAATACATAAGTAGCATGGCATAAGTACAGGATAGTAAATAAAACCTCAAACTAGTTTGTGTCCCCAAGAAATAAGACTGAATCAAGCTCTGGCTCAGGGGGGTCCCATATACCTCCCGGATGTGGATAGCGCGATAAATCAAGGAACAGGTATCAAGTACTCGGGGTCCTACGGGACACAAGTGGGCATTCGGAAACCAAATATTTTCTATCACCCACCGATGCCTCTGCTTATCTCAATTTTAGTTGTTAGACAGGAATTAAAGTGAACGATAAGTAAAACCATAATCATCTCCAACAACAAACATGCGGCAAGGCTCCAACAACTGTGGCAATTGACGACACGCAACAGCACTTGAGCAAGCGACTACGACGCGCAAGTCCAACTATCTACCAAACAACAGGTAATAGGATGTGTCCAAAGCAATATAGGGCTGCAAGGGATATCACGGGTACGAAAGCTAGAGCAACGCAACACAGATAGCAATAGACCAACAGGAGGGAATAAATACTATAAAAGTAAGATAGGTAGAAAGGGGGGAGATGCTCGCCTGAAAACATTGTCGAAGGTTCAACCGAAGATCGGGGCGAAGCTCACACCAACTCAACGGCCTTATCCGCGAAGAAGCAAAACACTAGAATAAACACCGGATGCAATATTTAATACAACGGCAGAAGATCGGCATGATGCATGCATGATGGATGACGTGGCAAAGGTGCGGTGCAATTAGGCAATATTAAGCGGAACCGGGGGTCCCGACAATTAATTAAATGGTTCAAGTTATTTAGAACCCCCGCAATTTAAATGTTGTTTTAACATGGCAAAATAAGGTACCGGGTTCGCTACACAAATTTAAATGAGGCCAATATAAGGCTAGATTTGCCCGCATATGGGCCCCATATTTAATTAGAGGTGAATCGGCATAAGGCCCCCAACCAATGATATGCATGTGAGATGAATGACAATTTAATATGCGGCAAGGTTATTATGTTATAAAATAGGGTTTCGGGAAGGGGTTCACACATTAGGGGGGTCTCGACGAACTTGGGGTTCCGGTTCGGGTTCGCCTCGTGGTCCGTGGTTCGACGGTCGGTCTCGATCGGAAGTAGTTCTTGGCGTCGGGTAGATGAACTTGGCGTGGCGTCGGGCGCATCGGTTTAACCTCGACGGTGTCGTTCTTGTCGTCGTCGATCTTGTCGGGTCCCACGAGGTCGATCTTGTTGCGAGGGTCTTGTCGATACCGCGCCATCGAGTCGGTGTTAACGTCGAGCGCTCGTGGCAAACTTGGCGTCTGGGACGATCCTGTCGCATCCATCGCGGGTCGTCGTCGACGGTCTTGTTGTCTCACGGCAGAGATCTTGGGGTCCGGGGTCTTGGCGCCTTCGGGTCCGAGAGGGAGATCTTGGCGTCCGAGGGTTCGGGTTCCGTCTCGGTGGTGTCTATCTTCGGGGTTTCGTGAGGGAGGCCTTGTAGATGGTTCTTGCCCGAAGAGCTTGGCGGTGGTCGCTGTACCTCTGGTAGGGATTGTCCCCTGGAAGGACTCGATCAACCAAAACAGCATTCATCGGGTAGACGTTGCGGAGCCCCCTCACACCACAGATAACTCATAGCACCAACTTCATGTATCTACACAGATGATGCTGACGATGGTTGCGGGCGGGGACGACCTTGGCGGCCAACGAGGAGCCCACGGGGCGGTGGTGGTCGAGCACCCGACGGGAGGGGGCGACGCACGGACAGAGCCTCGCGAGGCCGGCGGCGCTGCTTGCAAGGACGGCCGAGGGGAGGCGACGACGGCGCTGCGCCACGGCGGCAGGACGGCGCTGCAGATGTCGGTGACGCGAGGCGGTCGGGCGCGACCGGCGGTGGCCTGCGATGGAGGAAGCCAAGGAGGCGGCGACCGTGGAGCGGAGAAGGGCCACGGGCGCTATGGGAGGCGGCGAGCTCGAGCGGAGGCTTGCCGAGGACGGCTCGAGGCACTCCGCGGAAGAGGTCGGGCGGGCGGATGCGGCGGCGGCGGTTGCCGAGGCAAGTGGCAGCGAGGCGACGAGGCGGTGGCGGCCGGCGACGGCCTGCGGGGTGGCGCGGACGAGCCCGAGGAGGGGAGCTCATGAGGCGAGCGCGGACGGGCGCAGGAGGCGACGGAGGAGGTGCGGTGAGGGGCAGAGGTGCGTGGCGGCGGAGAGGCTGATGGCGAGGAGGTGGAGGGGCGCGGGCGCCTGACGAGGGAGAGAGGAGGAGGAGGCGGGATGGGGTCGGGATGGTCAGGCGTCTCCGGCGGGCGGGCCAAGCGAGAGAGGTAAGGAGGAAGGGAGGTGGCCGGGCCGGGGCGCTGCTGTGTGCTGCGCGCGGAGGGAGCTAGCAGGGGAGAGGAGGCGCTGCGGGGAAGAGAAACAGGGTCGAGGGGAGAGGAACGGGGCCCGGAAGGGTCACAGGTGGGACCAGGTGTCGTGGGCGGGCTGCTGGCGTGTGTGTGGTGTGTGTTGTGTGTGTGAGGGTAGGTGGGTCCACAGGGGAGAGAGGAGAGAGGTGAGGGAGTGGGGGTGGGTTGGTCTAGGTGGCAGAGTCTGATTGGAGGGGGAGGAAGGGGAGGTGAGGTGGCGGCTCGTGATAGGAGGGGGTGAGGTGGAGGGGGTGTGTGGGTAGATAGGTTGGTAGCTGAGGGTTTTAGGGTGGGCAGATTAGGTGGACCGATTCTATTCCGGGGGTGGTCGTTCGGGTCGAATCGGCCCGTTCGACTGCCCCCACTAAAAATAATTAAGCATTTTATTTGTTTTAAACGGGCCGTTTGCAAACCGATAGCAGCCAAAACAAAATAATCCGGAGACCCGGGTTTGGCGTTTGAATAAAAGACGGGGCATTTAGAAAACAAAACCAGGCTTTTCTGTAAATAGTTTTACACAAGCAAATGCAAGATGATGACGATGCTCAAATGCAATGTGGCATGATGACATGAGCATGCGGTCATGATGATGCAATGCACAAAAACGACGCTATTTTCTAGTAGTGGTTTTGCGGGATGCCACATTATGTATGGTTTGTAATGGATGATGTACTGTGATATGCAAATATGTTATGTCTCACAAAAATGGTAATCCTGGGATTGCGATGTATGGCATAACAGGCATCTGGGATTAAAAATCCGGGTGTTGACAAGTTGGTATCAGAGCCATCCTGACCATAGGAGACCCTAGTTAGAATGGATGTTTGAATCAAAAACTTAGTTTCAAAACCGAAGGAAGTGAGTATTTACAAAAAACTTATTCCCATTCTTATCACTTGGATTCTTTCATCAAAATTTCATGTTCCTCAAAAATTCTTGCAAAATACATAAAATACTTGATCACTCTACTAACTTGCTCATCCTATATTTTTATAGATGGACGTGAAGTACAGCAAGTTTTATCAGTTGGGGAATGGAGGAGACCTCATCTTTGAGCGTGACTTGGACTAGCTTTCGGAACTTCTGGAGCGTCCGCACCCCGAGTTCTTTGGAGCTCCGCTCAATGATCAGGAAGGAGAAGATCTGCAGTGGATAGTTGTTGCAAGTCTCCGAGGAAAGATTGAACCTCCCACTGCATAGGGAATTCAGTTCACCTTAATAGAAAACAACTGGCTCGATGGACTGGCCAGGGCAATGCAGGAAGCTCTTGCCCGTCTGTGTGGGCAGAGTATCAATCAGATCAAGGGTACGCGTTTTGAGTTCTACCCAAGGCATTATGTTATGGGACAGCCACTGGACGCCCCATATCATCCCGAGCTGAAGATTCAATTGGACCACCTCAGCTTCATGATGTACGACCGTCAGAAGGAGTTGGACAATTGTAACACCCCCGGTCACTCCGGGCCGACGGCTGTCACTTCTGGCAGCTCAATAGGATCTCTAGACTAACCCCACAGACCAACACTAGTCTTTTTTGCGCACTTTATCCTCACTCATGTGCACCCGGTTACCCACTTCCCGGTCGGTCACCCATCCTAGAATTTCTCTAGGCCAAGCACGCTTAAACTTAGAGTTCTTTTCGAATGAGCTTCTAGAAAAGAAGTTGCAACTTGTTGGTATGGGTTTCCTATCAATCCTATTGAGCCATGCGCCAGGGTCTCACAACAATGACCGTTGCTACGCCAACCACAAGTACGCCATCGCCAAGAAGAAGGATCAGACCCTCGCCATGCTAGTGAAGGATCGCAAGTCTCATCGTCGTCAACTCGACAAGAAGGAGCGCATCATTGCCCGTCTTCGCCACCGGATCACGAATTTGGAGGAGACCATCCACGAGAGAGACATGCAGTTGGAGGAAAGGGAGAATGCCGGAGAAGACCTTCGTGGAGACCCCTACTCCTATCTCAGTGATGATGATGACTTTTTGGAGGATCAGGCCATGGACTTCTTCACCGATGAGGATGATTTTGCCTTCAACGATGATGATGATGATGAGGAGGAGGAGGAGGATGAGTACACTGACTCCAAGGAGTAGTATCACTCGAGCACTAGCGTTAGTGAATTGTGTTCGGTCCCACTGTATCGTAGCTTCACAGAATGGTCCTTAAAACCATCTGTTTTTCTTTGTTGTGGTGTGTGTTATATTGTGTGCTATGAATGAATGAAAAGCAAGTTGCTAGCAAAATCTGAGTCACACTTTAACAACTTTAAAAACTTTTCAACAACCCATGAACCTTAGAAATTTCCCTCTTTTCTCATGATCTACCTCAAACTTCAGATGCCTCGCGGAGGAAGCAACTCAACCCCGGACCCGATATTGCAACTCTTGCAAATGATGGTTTCGGACCACAAAGCCGAAAGAGTCAAACGTCAAGCCAACCTAGCCACCCTTCAATAGATAGCCCAGATGGCCAACAACAATCAAGGCCATGGAAATCAGGACAGCCATGGATCTAATCTCAAGAATTTCCAGAACACCAATCCACATGTTTTCACTAAGTCAGAAGAACCCCTAGATGTAGATGATTGGCTACAAACAATGGAGAACAATCTGGAAGTTGTAGGAGTGGAAGATAACGAGAAAGTTCTGTTCGCCACCCACTATCTAGCCAGAGATATAAGAGCATGGTGGAACAGCATTCGTGCAATGACCGGAGGTCAGATGATGACTTGGGAGGAATTCAAGGTCAAGTTCAGCGGAACCCATGTGGCACCTGGTTTGATCAAGACGATGAGAGATGAATTTAGAGAACTGAAGCAAGGAAGGATGATAGTAGTGGCATACCGTGACAAATTCTTGTCATTAGCTAGGTATGCCCCGGATGAGATCGACACTGAAGCCAAGAAGAAAGAGAGATTCCTGAATGGTCTGCACGATGAGATGCAGACGGTGTTAGTCAATATCCCCTTTGCTGATATTGAAGCCCTAGACGACTCTTCCATCCAGATGGAAGTAAAGATCAATCAAGCCAATGAGAACCGCAAGCGCCGCATGATGCATCAACCAGGAACCCACCAGACACCAAAGTATCGCCCCAACCCATCTCTAGGATTTGCCCCAAGAAATAATAGACCCCCTATGAACCGTCCGACCTATCCCAACTGTGGAAACCCAAGGCCCGGAGGAAACCACAACAACCCCGGCAACTCTAGCAATTTAAACCATGCCCCACCCAAGTTCAACAACAACAATGTTGCCACCAACACCAACACTGCCCCAAGGACCGGAAGCAATGTTGTGCATGTTGCAGCAAAGGACAAGTCGCAAGTCATTTGTTATGAATGTGGAACCAAGGGTCATTATTCCAATGAGTGCCCCAAGAAGATTGCCGCAGCCCCCAATGCAAATGCCCCAGCTCAGCAGCAACGTCGTGTTTAGCCCGGAAGAAGGTTTTCCCTAGGGAACTCGCTCAACCGCAACGGCCGTCTTTTTCTCATGCATGCTGAAGAAGCCCAGGAAGCGCTAGATGTCGTGATGGGTATGTTTTCTGTTAACTCAGTACTTTCAAGGGTGTTGTTTGATTCTGGAGCATCGCACTCATTTGTCACTGAAGAATTTTCATGCACTAGTAAGATTCAACCAACCAAATTTAAGCATGTTATGATTGTTCAAATACCTGGTTTAACCACCAAAGCTAGGCAAATTTGCAAAGACGTCCTTATCTGAATCCATGGCATAGATTTTTATGCTAATATAATAGTACTCGGAACTAAAGGTTTGGAAGTAGTACTAGGAATGGATTGGATGGCCAAACATAAAGGATTAATTGACTGTGCCAAGAAAGCCATAACCATGACCAGTACAGCCGGAATATCAGTCGAGCATGTATCTGAAACCTTGCCTCGTCAATTCAAGTGCAACAAGAGTATAGCCCAGCCCACAATTGACCAAGTCCAGATAGTCTGTGAATACCCCGATGTATTTCTAGATGTTTTGCCTGGTATGCCCCCAGATCGGGATATAGAGTTTATCATTGAACTAATCCCTGGAACCGGACCCATCGCCCAGAGACCATATAGTATGAACCCGTCAGAACTATCAGAACTGAAGAAGCAACTGGATGCCATGCTAGAAATTGGATTGATTCAACCAAGTGCGTCACCATGGAGATCACCTGTCTTGTTTGTGGACAAAAAAGATGGAGGTAACCGTCTGTGTACGGATTATCGGAAGTTGAATGATGTCACCATCAAGAACAAGTACCCGTTGCCGAAGATAGAAGACCTATTTGACCAGTTGACTGGTGCCAAAGTGTTTTCTAAGATTGATCTTAGAACTGGCTACAATCAACTCAAGGTTCGCGCAGAGGATATTCAAAAGACTGCCTTTACCACCAGATATGGATTATATGAGTATATCGTCATGTCTTTTGGATTAACCAATGCCCTCGCTTATTTCATGAATCTCATGAATAAGATTTTTATGGACTTCCTGGATAAGTTTGTCGTTGTTTTCATCGATGACATTCTGATTTATTCCAAATCAGAAGAAGAACATGAGCTACACCTAAGGACCATTCTTGGAACCCTTAGAGAGCATCAGTTGTATGCCAAGTTTAGCAAATGTGAATTCTGGTTATAGGAGGTAGGATTCCTTGGCCATATTGTATCAGCCGAAGGAATTGCCGTTGACCCTGCGAAGGTGAAAGATGTCGAAGATTGGCAATCCCCAACCACTCAAACCCAAGTTCGTGCATTTCTAGGATTAGCGGGATACTACCGCAAGTTCGTAGAAGGATTCTCGAGTATCGCCAAACCCATGACCCAATTGCTGAAGAAGGACAAGAAGTTTGAATGGACAGACAAATGTGAAGCGAGTTTTCAAGAACTCAAGAGAAGATTGATTTCAGCACCAATTTTGATCATGCCGGATATCACGAAGCCCTTTGACGTGCATTGCGATGCATCCAAGTTCGGCCTCGGATGTGTGCTAATGCAAGAAGGCAAAGTTATATCTTATCTATCCCGACAACTGAAGCAGCATGAACAGAATTACCCAACCCATGACCTCAAACTCGCAGCCGTAGTTCTATTCCTGAAGACATGGAGGCATTATCTCATGGGAAACCATTGTGAGATTTATTCGGATCACAAGAGCCTGAAGTATATATTCACTCAGAAGGAGCTGAATATGAGACAGAGAAGATGGATTGAGCTAATCAAGGACTATGATCTGGACATTCACTATCACCCCGGTAAAGCTAATGTGGTAGCAGATGCCCTTAGCAGATTGCCGTGCCCCTTGAACTCCATGATTCTAAAGGAGCAACCAAGTTTGCACAAAGAGATGGAAGATTGATGAATGGAATTGGTAAGTGGAGGATTTTTGGATAGCATAGAACTTCAACCCACTCTGATCAGTCAGATCAAAGAGGCGCAGAAAGTAAATGCTAGTATCGACGGAATCAAGTGTCATATCGGTACAGGCAAAGTACCCGAATTCACGGAAGATGAAGAAGGAGTTCTGTGGTACAAAGGACGCCTTTGTGTACCAGCAGATTCGGAATTGAAAGAAGTGATTTTGAAAGAGGCCCATGTACTCTTTATTCTATCCACCCCGGAGGAACAAAGATGTATCAGGATTTGAAGGAACAATTTTGGTGGCATAAGATGAAGAGAGAAATCAGAAGCTATATCGCCAAGTGTGATATATGTCAGAGAGTCAAGGCAGGACATCAAAGACCCGCTGGACTGTTGCAACCTCTATAGATTCCGGAATGGAAATGGGATTCAGTTGGAATGGACTTTATCACCGGATTTCCTACTTCTAGTAGGGGAAATGACTCTATCTGGGTCATAGTGGACCGATTGTCCAAAGTCGCCCATTTCTTACCAGTCAATACCACATACCAGAGTTCGAAGCTAGCGGAGTTATACATCGATAGAATCGTCAGTTTGCACGGAGTCCCCAAGAACATCGTATCGGATCGAGGAACCCAGTTTACCTCGAGATTCTAGAAGAAAGTCCAAGAAGGTTTAGGAACTCGACTAGATTTCAGCACAGCTTATCACCCTCAGACCTATGGACAAACGGGGCGAGTAAATCAAATACTCGAAGATATGTTGAGAGCATGTGTGCTAGAGTATGGATCTAAATGGGAAGACTGTCTGCCTTTCACAAAAAATTTCTAACAACAACAGTTACCAAGCTAGTTTACAAATGGCCCCATTTGAATTCATGTATGGAAGGAAGTGTCGCACCCCTTTGAATTGGTCGGAAGTAGGAGAGAGTCAGATTTTCGGACCCGACATCCTACGAGAAGCAGAAGAGAAAGTGCACAAGATTCGTGAGAACCTCAAGACCGCCCAGTCAAGACAGAAGAGTTACGCCGACAAGAGACGTCAAGACCTCACTTTTAATATCGGAGATTTTGTGTACCTTAAAGTGTCGCCATTGAAAGGAATGCAGTGTTTCCATATGAAAGGAAAGTTAGCCCCCAGATATATCGGACCCTTCAAGATTCTCAATTATCGAGGAGAAGTATCATATCATTTTGAACTTCCAGAGGAAATGTCCGCAAT
The DNA here is from genome assembly GCA_030063025.1 of Avena longiglumis. Taxonomy (NCBI): domain Eukaryota; kingdom Viridiplantae; phylum Streptophyta; class Magnoliopsida; order Poales; family Poaceae; genus Avena; species Avena longiglumis. The sequence continues at coordinate 429,004,962 of CP125977.1, read as the reverse complement.
GCACAATGTGTTCCATATATTGTTACTTTGCAAATGCCTTGAAGTTCCGGAGAAGACTAAAGTTTTCAAGAACATTGATCACCGGACCATAGAGATCAACGATGACCTGACCTATCCCGAAGTACCCATCCATATTTTGGAAGAAGCTTTCAGAACCACCAGGACCTGAAGCATCAAGTTTCTCAAGATTCAGTGGAGCAACCACACTGAAGAAGAAGCTACCTGGGAGCGCGAAGATCACATCAGGACGGAGTTTCCCGATCTCTTTAAATCCTAGTTAATCTTTTTTCTTCCTTTTTCAAATATCGGGACGAGATTTTGTTTAAGGGGGGGAAGGTTTGTAACATCCCAAAAATATAACACAAGGATCATCAAACTCTAATCACTAAAATTAGGGTTAACAAAAACTTTGATTAATTTAAAATCATATGAATGCATGTGTGAATGAGATGATTTGACAAATGCATGAATGAACTTGTGTGATTAACCTGAATAGCAAGAAATGGTTTAAAGATGAAAATAACATCATATAAAACATTTCCATGCAGAAACAAAATAAGAGAAAATCAAAAACAAATAAAATAAAGCAAATGGTCATTTTTGTCAATCTTGCTCACTAGGTCACTTTGAGTGTTTCTAGTTCAAGATTTCAAACATAAACTTTTCCAACTCTTTTCACCCCTTGCTAGAACAAGTAAAATTGAATCAAATCCCACCTTTCAAACTTGCAGAAACATTTGGAAACCTCATTCAAATCACAATTCAAAATTGAATCTTTATCATATGTGAAGATCACCCATTTTCAAAACCCAACCAAACCAGTGCCCCTTGACTAATCCAACTAACCAGACACTCCCTAGTATGTTCCTAGCAAACCCACAAATTTTGAATCCAAAATTTTAAATTTCTTGCGGCCATTTCATCAAACACCTTGCAGATACAAATCAAACAAACATCAAACACTATAGTGTGTAGTAAAATTGGCCTAACTTGTTCCCTCTATAGCTCACTCTACACTCTCAGAAGATGATCAAAGTAATCTAACTAGCTTTAGCACCACTGTGAGCAAGCCTAGCCATTAATGTCAAGCATGCCGAGAGAACCATTGCCGCCCCATTGTCGCCAGCGAGCTAGAGGCCGCACTAGCCTCACCAACCTTGTCTGGGACATGCAGCACCGTCCACCGCCACCCACTGTCCTAGCCCCGAGCAATGCCAGCCCCTGGACCACACGACACGCCCATGACAAACCCCTCTGCGACCAAGCCAAGAACGCACCAGTGCGCCATGCTCGACCAGCTCCCACAGACCGTGCGCCGCCCTCGCCGCTTGCCGGGATTATCACCAACACCCCAACACCCCGCCAGACATGCTCGTTCGCCGCCGCGCGGACCACGCGCGATGTGCGACATTAAAACCGCCGTCGGACCCGCCCAGAGCATCAGCGTGTTCCGACCGATCAGCACCGCCCCACGCCTCGCCACCGCGTCGTTGATCTTCGCTAGGGAGCACAACACCGGCCCCTATAGTCTCCCACGCCAGTAGCCCTCTGCGCCATTGACCACGACGAGCTTAGCCCGCGCCCGTCGGTCCCCTTCCTCCACTATAAATAGAGGCCTCCACCGCTCGTTTCCGGCACACCAGTTCACTCGCCTCTCACCCAAAACCACCTCACCTCACTCCCGGAGCAAGGAGAGTAGCACATCGGCGGAATTTGGCCGGAGCCCGCCGCTGCTGGAGAAGAATGGAGCCGTCAATTGGAGTCGTCCTAGGAGAAGCTGCCGGTACCAGGAGAACCGCCGTCGTCGACTTTGTCATTTCCCCCCGTCGCTGACCCTCGCCTGAGCCCCGGTGAGCCTCCCACGACCCCCACCTGCCGTGCGAGGGTTCTGTCTCGCCGGTGCTGCCCGACATGGACGATGAACTGTAGTCGTTCGATTAGAGTTAGATCGTGCAGTTCACATTGCCCCGTACCGCTTCGCCCCTCCCCGTCTCACTGGCGCGTGGGGACAGCCACTTAACCAGACCGTGTATGCGCTGTGTGTAGTGGGCCGGCCCAGTAAAACATCCCGCGCGACCCGACAATTCAAATTAAGCTTTATTCATTTAATTTCAAACATAGTTATGTACCTAGATTCAAAAATCAACCCAGCTCGATTCACTGAACCAAAATGCATGAAACCAATTTTGTTAGAAAGAATTCGTAATCCAAGCCCATTGGATTCAAACCATTTGGAGTTATAGATCAACCATGGTAAAAATAACAAGGCAGAAGCTTTTCTGCATTCAAACATTTTTCAAAATTCAACCATAAAAGCTTTTGAGTTGATTCCAACTCTCAAAAATCACATTTGATCATACCTTTCAGAATATATAAAAACATATGGGTTTACTTGTAGAAATAATGTTCAAATAATAAATAAATGGCACATAGGCATTTCTAGTCACTTTATTTAATTAAAATAAAAAGGTTAAACCTTATTAAATTGTGACACCACTTTAAATCGCATTCCCATGTATTGAAATATGTGGTGATGACATGTGTCAACATGATCCCATGTTTGAGTTGGAGAATATTAAATCTTAAGTAGTTTTTCAATGAGTAGAAATTACTTTTCTCAAATAAAATAAATAATACAAGTGATTTAATCCTTGTGATAATAGTGATGATGCTAGATCCTCTAGTATGACTTTTTGTGTGATGATTTAAAAATAGTTAAGTATTGTTTGGTGATTGTGTACCTCGTATTTATTTATAGACGCTAGTACCGACCAAAGATACGAGGAGGAAGGAGGATACTACGAGGAAGAAGCCGAGGAGAACTTCAACCACTTCTCTGCACAAGGCAAGCCTAATACTACTAGTGGAATTAGCAAGTTATTAACTTAGAAAGCTAACCCTTGCAATGCAAGCCAATACTGATTGTTACTATGCCAACTATATGCCTTAAGCATATGTGATCATACCCACTTGATAACCCAATCCTAGTTTTACTTGCAAGCTTAATACTTTATTTTTTTATCAAATCTTTCTCTTAGAGTTTACATGGTGACTTGTAGATTCTAGAAAGATAACTAAAGGTAGCATAAAGAGCATAAAATTTGGCCTAAGTTAGATAATCTTGATGTCATCCTAATACATGAGATTGAACTTAGCAAATCTCCACTTGTTTACCACCCCTCATTAGTATTTACCACCACTTGTAGATGCTAGTGCTAAGTATAAAACTTGATCAACTTTAGATGCGAATACTTGGTGAAAATGGTTATGAAAACCTTAGAATGATGAGTCATTCTACTGAAATGTTTTGACATGTGTTTCCGAACACCAGATGATTTTGATGATGAAAATGTTGAGGCATGAGCCTTACCCCTTTATAAAACTGATGGTTGTCTGGATGCGATACCATTCCAATTATATCGTACAACCACAATACCCGAAATTTGGGTAGGGCTTGACTGGAAATTTATATACCTTAGTCTGGGTTCCCTCGTGGCCAAGGTCTGAGCTAAGGCTACCTTGTGAAGATTGTCCACCTTTGCAGTACCCAAGATGACAGTTGGTCATGGTTGGGAGGCCAAACTCATAGGAGAGGTGCCTATACTAGGGCATGTAACGGAAAGGTTAGGATTGATTATCCGCATACTGAGTATGGTGAATTCAGGATTGTTCCTGACGGATGTATCGAATGTTGTGGTGAAAGTGTACAATCTCTGCAGAGTGTCAAACTATTCGAATAGCCGTGTCCGCGGTTATGGACAGTTGGAGTGGCCATATTGTTCCCCTGTCAGATGTTTTCAAAATGACTTATGAAATGAATTATGACTTTGACTTGACCACAACAGAGTTGTGATATGAAATTCAAATTCCCACTTAGGTGTTATAAAACTTTCAACTAGTTTATTTTGCTTCTGAACTTAGTAGAGGTAAATCTGGCTTTTTGCAAAACAACCTTAGAGCTTAGTATCCTACTACAAAAAATCCCTTAACTTGTTAGTATTAGTTTGCGAGTACTTAAAGAGTACTCATGGCTTTGTCCCTGGCTATTCCCGTGGCCAGACTATGAAGAGGAGTATCAGGATGATGGACCGCAGGAAGGTTACGACAACTAGGATCATCTCCCATCGTCAGCATTGCCTGTGACCCTGAAGATGGAGCTTCGCCTACGCTATCGTTACTATTACATTATTCTGCTGCTTGAATTGTATTAAGATCTGGATCATGAGATCCTTATTTGTGTAAGACCTTATGTATGGTTTGTAATGGATGATGTACTGTTGACATGGTTATACCCTACGGGTACGTGACTTCAGCATACCTGGTCCAGCCCAAGGAAGACCCACAGCAGATATACGCTGGCCCATGAAGATTTTCGGGTGGCCAAGGCCCATGACGCCTTCGGATCCTTGGAGAGCAAGACTGGCACATATAGGAAATTCAAAGGGGCAAAACCCTAGAACTTGTAACCGACTAGGACTATGCCCGGGACCTTCCTAAGTCTATATAAAGGCCAGGAGGGAACGTCCTAGATCTATCGACTCATACTTTCGTACGCACCTCCACGCCGGATCAAATCTGCGCACCCTGTAATCTTCGGTTCCGCCGTAATCAAGAGCAGACAAGCAGGAGTAGGGTTTTCCCTCCGGGGGCCTGAACCTGGGTAAATCTCGTGTCCCCTGGTTTCTTGTCTGTTAACCGTGCCACGATCTCCAGCATCCCCATCTTCTCCAAAACCCAAGTCCATAACAATGGGCATTGATGAGATTAAACCTCGTCAATTGGCGTCGTCTGTGGGAAGCGGGGCTGCTGATTGTGCGATCGTGACGGTCCCAACCCGATCGATCTACAACTCCGCCTTCCTGAGCAGGTGCCCGTGCCATCAATCAGGCCCTCCTCATGGGCTCCACACCCCGTGCTACGCACGTCACCATCGACAGATGAGTTCTACAGCAGCAGCTGCTGCAACTCCGATATGTGCGATCCACCTTCGGATGAAGGGACCTAGGGTTCCGGATCTGAAAGCTGCGACAGCAGCGAACCTATCTACGAGCGCTACCGATGAGCCGCAGTCATCCAGGATCAACAAACGCCCAACCCGCCGCCCAACACGAACCCCAACCCGCAGGACGGAAACGGTGGAAACGGCGGGAACAGAAGAAGCCAATCCCTCCCACCCGAAGGGGAGAACAACGGCCACGTCATCCAACTTAGCAAAGAAGGATGGGTACAGGCACGCTGTGCCGTCGCGGGCGACATAGTCCTGCCTGTGGATGCACCACGTGACCTACTGATGGCGTACCACTACCTCCTCATCGAGGAGCACAAGAAGCAAGTCAAGATGCAGGAGACGCTCGATAAACGCAAGCAAGCAGCCTCCGAGTCCAGCGCGCGACGAGCTGCGCTCTCCACCATGGCTCCCGGCTCTAGCACGAACGAAAACCAGGGAAACAAGCATCGCTCGCGAGTGGAGAACATGGATCCCAAGGAACGCCGTGATGTGACCTGAACTCTCCACACATCGTTCATGGATATGGATGCCGACGGCAACATCATCCCGAAGACACCACAAGCTGCGATCCTGGCAGCCACCGCGTATCTCGCGGCCCACCAACCTCCGGAGGGGGACCCGAAAAGAGCCATGCATAAGTCCGCACTCACCGGACTCGGACTCGTCGGAGCTGCGCTCCACGAAGACGCTCCTGCGGAGCCGAAGAAGAAAGCTCCGGTCAGGCGCGACCGTAGCCCCACCCCTTCATCCGAAGAGGAAGAGGAACACGACCTTCCTCGAAGGAAGAAGAGCTCGCATCGCCATAAACGCGACTACGACGCCAGAGACGCGCTTACACAGCGCAAAATCGACAAAGCGCGAGCCAAACGCGCATGCTCGTCCGAGTCCGAGATGGATGAAGATGAAGGAGAACTCTGTGGAGCTCGATGCTTCAGCAGATCTGTTCGGCGAACAAAGATGCCACGCAATTTCAAGCTTCCTTCGGATACTCCGAAGTTCAATGGCACGCAAGACCCAAAATCTTGGCTCAACGATCATCTGTCATCCGTCAAGCTGCACGGCGGTAACAAAGAAACCGCCATGCAATGCCTCCAGCTGCAGCTGACAGGCGCGGAGCGGGTCTGGCTCAACAGCCTATCATCAGGATCCATCCGAATTTGGGAGGAGCTGGCTTACAGCTTCATCCGAAATTTCAAGGGCACCAGCAAGAGGCCAGCCTCAATCGTAGAGTTGCGAGCCTGCACTCAGAGAACGGGGGAATCTATTCACTCGTACATATTACGCTGGTCTACCACCAAGAACTCCGCAGCGCATATCTCCGAGGAGAGGGCCATTGACGCCTTCAGAGACGGCGTCAAGTGCCAAGATTTCAAGGAAGAACTTGGGCGTGTCAAGCCCAAGACACTCGACCACCTCATGGAAATTGCCAACAGTTGGGAAGACGGCGAAGATTGCATCCAGCGAGCGCAATCAGATGAAGAGGACGACTACGGCCGAAGGCGAGAACACCGTAGCAAGAGGAGATCGCGTGTCTACGAAGACCGCGACGGACCCGACATGGTCGTGGCTGGCTACGCCGACCGCCGCAACGACAACAGCCGCAACAGCGGAGGTTACCGCGGAGGAAATCTCCGAGACAACGGACGATCATCACAATCGTGGCAACGCCGCGATCGCGACAACGGACCCTCAGCATTCGAAAAACTTTCGGGTCCATGCACCATCCACTTCTACATCGACAAGCAAGATGGCAAAAAGAAAGCCAGTCACATGCTGAAGGACAGCCGCGAGTTCCAGAAACTCAGCGAAAGCATGGCGCAGATGAGGCAACAAGCCCCAATCCCTGCGTTCGGAAACGCACCCGCGCAAGGAGAAATAGCACACGGAGCTCCTCCTCCGCCACCTATTGGAGGCCCAAACCAACCAGTCGCACCAGCGCAAAACAACGCCGGGGTTGTATACCCCCCACCAAAGGGAGCGCTAAATATGATCCAGAAGGGACGCCCCACAAATAGGGTGCAGAAGAAAATCACCCGACAAATCAACATGGCCGTGGCAACTCCACCTGCCATCCCTGAGTACCTCAGTGGATCGGAGTCCTGCATCACGTTCACTCGTGCGTATCACCCTTTCCAGATCCCTCGCCTAGGTCATGCTGCCCTGGTGCTGGAGGCGCAGATCGGAGGCTTCGAGATGAGTCGCATCTTCATGGACGGTGGCAGCGGCATCAACCTAATGTTTGCAAGCACCCTGGCAGCTATGCGGATCCCGCAATGCAGCCTGGAACAATCAGACACAATGTTCCACGGCATTGTACCAAGAAAGGGCATATTCCCCCTGGGCAAAATAGGACTCGACGTCATCTTCGGGAAGCCGGACAACTTTCGGCAGGAGCGACTCGAATTCGAAGTGGTGGACTGGTCGTCACAATACCACGCCATCCTGGGGCGTGTAGCATTCGCAAGGTTCCTGGTCGTCCCACACTACGCATACCTACTACTCAAGATGCCAGGACCAAGGGGCGTCATCACAGTCCATGGGAGCTTCACCCGATCGGACCAATGCGGTGGATTTCAACAAAATCTCCCAGTCTTTCGGCATGCAAGACGAGCTTGTAAGGCTCCGCGAGGTGACGGACAATGGGCTACCCCCAGTCACAAGGCAGAACGCACCTGACATGTCCTTCGACTCCACCGTCAACACCAAGAAAGTGCAGGTCCATTCGACGGATGCCTCCAAGACGGCCTTGATAGCCAATGACCTCAGCACCGTAGGAAGGCGCGCTCGTCGAATTCCTCCGTGAGCGCTGGGAAATCTTCGCCTGGTGTCCTGCGGACATGCCAGGAGTTCCCAGGGAATTCGACGAGCACGCACTCAATGTCTTTCCAGACACCAAGCCAGTCAAGCAGTCCATCCGAAGATTGTCGGAGCCATGAGCCGAAGCTATCGGCAAGGAAATTAATAGACTGCTCGCTGAAGACTTCATCAGGGAAATCAAAGAAAGCGAGTGGCTCGCAAACACGGTGATGGTCCTAAAGAAGGACACGGACATCCTGCAGATATGTGTGGACTTCACGTCACTAAATAAGCATTGCCCAAAGGACCACTTCCCTCTTCCACGGATCGACCAGATCATCGATTCAACTGCAGGTTGCGAGAAACTCTCCTTCCTCGACGCCTACTCAGGATATAACCAGATTCGGCTCAAGGTCGAAGATCAGGAGAAAACGGCGTTTATCACACCGTTCGGAGTATTCTGTTACAACACAATGCCCTTCGGGCTAAAGAACGCAGGTGCCACGTACCAGCGATGCATGCAGGCCTGCCTCAAGGACCAGATTGGTCGCAACGTCCAAGTTTATGTCGACGACATAGTAATAAAAACCAGAGAGGCAAGGACACTTATCGACGATCTCCGCGAGACGTTCGACAACCTCGATCGCTACAGGATCAAGCTCAATCCCGAAAAGTGCGCCTTCGGCGTCCCATCACAGTCTGCCGGGTACTTTATCTCTCAATGAGGGATCGGCGAACCCGAAGAAAATCAAAGCCATCATGGCGATGGAGAAGCCGAAAAACCTCAAGGGCGTCCAGCAGCTCGCAGGACGAGTAGCGGCGCTAAGCAGGTTCATCAGCCGTATGGGCGAGAAGGCCCTACCATTATACCAGCTGTTGTGTAAAGCAGACAAGTTCGAGTGGACGCGGAAGCCAGCGCATTCAAAGCCTCAGCGGCTCCTCTCCACCGCCCGTTTGGTCACGCCAAAGGAGCGCGAGCCCCTGCCGTACATAGCAGCCACACATCGTGTGGTCAAGACTGCATCGTGGTCGAACGACCGAAGAAGGCAACACCCACGGGGTCCAGCGCCCAATTTACTACCTCAGCGAGGTACTGACACCAACAAAGCAGAGGTACCCTCACTACCAGAAGCTAGCCTACGGCGTGTTCATGACGGCTCGACGGTTGAGCCATTACTTCCAGGAGCACCAGGTGATGGTCGTCAACGAAGCACCCCTGAACAACATCCTGAATAATCCAGAGGCCACAGGACGGGTGGCCCTGTGGGGCATCGAACTATCACCCTTGGACATCGTCTACGAGAAGCGACACGCAATCAAATCTCAAGTCCTTCCGGACTTCCTGGTGCACTGGATGGAGCTGCAGCTGCCAGACACCCCAGACATGTCGCAGTCCTGGACAATGCATTTCGACGGCTCCAAGCGCGAAGCTGGAGCAGGGTAGGGGTCATACTGACCTCCCCGCAAGGTGACAAGATGAAGTATGTTCTTCAGATGAAATTCAGGGCCTCCAACAACGAAGCCGAATACGAAGCCCTCATCCATGGCATGAGGATGGCAAAGATATGCGGCGCAACGCGCCTGGTCATCTACGGTGACTCCAACCTCGTCGTCCAGCAGACGATGAATGAGTGTGACGCACACGCCGAAAATATGATCGCGTACCGCGCGCTCTACAACGCACTCGAAGGAGAATTCGATGGCTGCGAACTTAAGCACGTTGGAAGAGAGAGCAACGAGGAAGCCGATAGACTCGCCAACATCGGCTCCACCTGCGCAAAGGTGCCACCACGTGTGTTCCTCGAACAAATCTGCGTGCCATCCATCAAGCGCAAATTCCCTAAGGGATCACCCGAAGAATCAGAGCACTCGGGAGCTACGCTACCCCAAGTACACGAAGGACCCGAGAAACTGGACACAGAGGTAGCCATGGTCAACCTAATGCAGGTCATGGCAGTCGAAGAATCCTGGACACGACCGTACCTCCAGTTTATGATAACCGGAGAATTGCCTGACAGCCCAACAGACGCCCGGCGCATATCTCGCCGGTCAAAAGCCTTCACCGTCATCAACGGCGAGCTGTACAAGCGCAGCATCACGGGTATACTTCAACGGTGCGTCACCATCGACGACGGCAAGGCCATACTCCAAGACATCCACGAAGGCATCTGCGGCCACCACGCAGGCAGCCGCTCCCTTGTCGCTAAAGCTCTACGAGCAGGATTCTACTGGCCGACGGCCATGAGCGACGCAAAGGACATCTTCCGAAGATGCAACGGATGCCAACGGTTCGTCGACAAACCGCACGCACCCGGGTCCGAGCTCAGGCCCATACCTATAGCTTGGCCTTTCGCTCAATGGGGCCTCGACATGATCGGCAAACTGCCAAAATCCTCGAAAGGAGGACACGTCTTCCTTCTGGTTGCGGTCGACAAATTCACCAAGTGGATCGAGGCCATGCCGGTCACCAACCAGACAGGCAAAACTGCCGTCAAGTTCTTCGAGTCCATTGTTTACAGGTTCGGCGTACCACACAGCATCATCACCGACAACGGATCAAACTTCATCTCCGAAGAATTCCAGGACTTCTGCGAAGGCCTTGGGATCAACATCACATATGCCTCAATGGCGCACCCGCAAACGAACGGGCAAGTGGAAAAGGCCAACGGCCTAATCGGAGCCGGCATCAAGAAGCGCCTCATGATCTCACTCGAACATAAAGCTGGAAATTGGACGAAGGAGCTACCCTCCGTCCTGTGGAGCTTACGAACTACGCCAAACAGCTCCACCGGCTACACACCGTTCTTCATGGTACACGGAGCCGAAGCCGTGCTACCAGCCGAAGTACGCCACCAGGCCCCACGGGTCGTCGCCTAGAGTGAAGCTGAATCCACGGCTGCACTCGAAGACGTTGTCGATACACTCGACGAAGCACGGGATATAGCAGCAGCTCGATCAGCGGTGTACCAGCAGAGTCTCTGCAACTACCACAGCCGCCGGCTGCGCCCAAGGTCCTTCGTCGAAGGAGACCTCGTCTTGCAACTCAAGCAAAAGCCATGGGAAGGACCCTACGTCATCACCGAAGTCATCCTAGGTGGCGCATATTGCCTCAAGCACGTGGAGTCTGGAGCCGCATACTCCAACCCATGGAATATCTCGCACCTGCGACGGTTCTATCCGTAGCAACCTACCCCTTCTTTTACTTTCAATAAGGCTTCCAGCCAAGGCTACTCAGCCGAACAATGTATCTCCTCCATTACGATATAAATAAAGCTAAGTGTCTCGCCCCAAAACTTCGTTTCACAATTTTCTGCAACTATACTATATGCTACAAACGCACTTGGGGGCTCCCCCCACCTAACGATTTCATCGACTGAGGGCCAAACGTGTACACATGAGTAGCTGACAACGTCAGGCAAACAAAAAGGACACGTATCCAATTAAAGCACTACGTGCTCACATACAAACAAACCTTTACAACAAAGGGCACAACACGCCCAGCCGAAATATACAAATTTTACATCTCTCTCTTTCTACAGGTACTACCTATGTTGAAGAATAACCTGGGCACGCTGCTCAAACAAATCTACAATCTGTTCGGCATACTGCCTCACAGCCGCGTAATGCGGACGCATGTCCCACTCGCTACCATCAGGGCGAAGAGGTGGCCCAGCAGCCACGGCAGCCAAATCCACATCAGGCCGGTGCAGCCTCACAAGAGACAACGCAGCCTTCACTCCGGCGACAAGCTGCTGCCACACCAACTCCTTGACATTGCTCACGTTCCGAAATTTCGACAGAAGACCCGCAAGGCTTGTTGGCACGGCATCCAAAGGGAACATGACGTGCATCACCGAGGAAAGCGATGTCTGCACTTGGCGGAGCACCCATGAAACTTGATGAACACGATCCTGCACAGTCGCCAGGGCTATGGCGTGATCACGATCCATCCAGAAGAAGCCGCCGGCCTCCATGTCCTGTTGAGTCAAGCAGTTGACCCGAACAGCGACACGCTCTTTTTCTTCCCTCGGAGCAATATTTGCACCTGCAGCAATCGAACAAAATAAGAGTAAGGACAACAGGCTCACCCGAAGACCAGATCTACAGCTCGACCAAAGAACAACTTACATTGCAGCTGCTCGGACAGACGGACCAACTCCGCCATCAAGTACTCCTCTCTGGCTGCGCCACGATCCGCCTTGGACTTCCAAACGTCGGCATGACCGTGTAGCCCGAGAAATTCCCTCTCCAAACTGCGCACACGATCCCGAAGGAAAGTAAGCTGCGAGGAATCATCCAAGGATGGGCGCAATGGCGTTGCGGATGGGACGTCAACAGGGTCAGCACCCAAAGGAACCTAGAGCGGCAGCAAAAGAAAGGAACACAAACATTCAGCCAAGGATGGAGCACAACTCAGAAAAATTCATTGAATATATAAAGCCACTACGTGGCACAAGGATGGTGTTCTTCAAGATATTTACAACAAACACAAACTACAATCTAGCCTACATTTACTATGTCTAAGATGCAGGACACTGAGTAGCCTCAGAACCAGACTGCCTAGCTTTGTCCTCGCCCTGCTGCCGCAATGCATACTCAGACAGCAAGTCAATGAGCTTGGGCCCATATCGTCTGCAGCGAGCAGAGTAGGCGGTGAAGGCTACCTCGGATCCATCCGCAGCCGTAGGCATCCGAGAAGTAATCTGGGGCAGGTCCAGCTCCGCCCCAGCCGCCATGGCCATCGCCAGCCCGACGGACGCGCCGATGCCCTTCTGCTTGCGCTTATACGCTGCAGGTGCTTCACCGGTAGAGCCTCTGCCAGGCATCCACATCTTCAATGGATGCCCTTCGGAAGAGCTCCTGGTAGAAGCGACCAGGACCTCTTCGCCTTGGCAAGGGAGTTGGCGAGTCTTGCGGTCTTCGACCGCTCAAGGCATCATCTAGAGCACTCCCGTGCTCCAGAGCACCGCGGTCGAACTCGATGCCTGCGGCATCTGAGACAAAAGAAGAAAACATGAAGAAAAGCTGCATAGAAGAAAGACCCAAAGAAAAAGAAACAAGTACAAAACTAGCACTCACCCGAAATAGCCTTGGCAGCAGCCATGAGCTTCGCCGCCACCTCTTTTTCGCGAGCAGCCGCAACTGTGGCCAGCTGCTCCTCACGATCCGCGGTCTCCTGCCGCAGACGCTCCTTCGCTTTGGCTGCGTCAGTCAGCTCCAGCTCGAGGCGCTCTTTCGTGCCAATGGCGGCTTCGGCCTTCTGCTCCGACTGACCAAGGCTCTTCTTGAGAGCGTCGACCTCACGGAGAGAGTCGTTATGCTCCTCTGCGTTCAAAACAAACAAGTGTCAAAGAACAGGACCAGGATAAACAAGAGAGGAATTAAAAGTCAGACGGATACCTTGAAGCTGCCGAAGTTTCGCCTCCAGCGCCAGGTTCTCCCCCACGAGCCGCTTGGCCTCCTGTACAAAAGGCTGCAGAAAAATGAAATAGCAGTAAGAAAAGGACTTGGGGGCTATGCCCAACACAAAGGAATAAAAACAACATCAGCACATGAAGACACTCAGGGGCTTCCCCCGCGACATGAAGCAGAAAGCTTACATGCTCCGATGGCGACCCCGAAGCCCCGCCTGCGAAATTCTGAGGCGCAACCACCAGCACCTCCCGCCTGCGACAAAAAAAGGGGGGAGCACTACGTGCGCAAATCTACACCTTCGGTACGACCAACGTCGAAGAAAAGGGAGGAGTCAGCGACTTCCCCGGGATTTCTTCGTCGGCCTTGAACTTCAACAGCGCGCGAAGAGCCTTGTCAAGATCCCCCTCGGAGATTTTCTCACTCGAAACCCTCGTCGGATCACGGCGCCCAGAATAAAGAAACATCGGGTGCGCCCTCGCTTGGAGAGGCTGCACCCGACGCTCAAGAAACGTCCGGATGATGTCCACACCGTTCACCTCCTTCTCAGGAATCAGTTGGAGATCCTCCACCCGACGGTACAGGGCCTCTATCTCCGCCACCTCACCGTCTAAGATTTGGTTTTTCCAAGACCTTTTCTTCTCAATCATTTGGGAGGGGTCAAAGGGAACAAGACCAAAATCTTTCCCGGTCACTACGGAGTCGCGGATATAAAACCATCGCCTCCGCCAGTACTGGACAGATTCGGACATGGAAAAGGAAAAGAAGAGCAGATTGGGACTAAGAGAGATGATGAAACCCCCAATGGGATACACACCATCCGAACCAGATTGCCTCTTCACGGAATAGAGCTTCCGGAAGAGGCCAAAGTGTGGCTCAATGCCAAGCCAGCACTCGCAAAAAGTGATAAAACAAGCAATGTGGAGAAGAGAATTGGGAGACAGATAATGCAGCTGAACCCCATAGAAGAAGAGCAGTCCACGAAGGAAGTCATGGACTGGATACGAAAACCCACGCAAAACGAAGGCGAGAAACATAACCCGGTACCCAGATGGGGGACGAGGGATTACCTCATTACCGGGGAGTTTAACGGCCTCCCTGTCCTCCGAGATCAAGCCCCGCTCGCGCAGCTTGCGGAGATCGCTCTCCCGCGTCTCTGATCGCCGCCAGCCACCATCGGTGACGCGTGCCGCGGCGGCTGACATGGTTATACCCTACAGATACGTAACTTCAGCATACCTAGTCTAGCCCAAAGAAGGCCCACGGCAGACATACGCTGGCCCATGAAGATTTTTGGGTGGCCAAGGCCCATGACGTCTTCGGATCCTTGGAGAGCAAGACTAGAGGAGATAGGAAATTCAAAGGGGTAAAACCCTAGAACTTGTAACCGACTAGGACTACGCCCGGGACCTGCCTAAGTCTATATAAAGGCCAGGAGGGCACGTCCTAGGGCAACTCGACTCATACTTTCGCACACGCATCCACGCCAGATCGAATCTGCGCACCCTGTAACCCTCGGTTCCGCCGTAATCAAAGAGCAGACAAGCAGGAGTAGGGTTTTCCCTCCGGGGGCCTGAACCTGGGTAAATCTCATGTCCCCTGGTTGCTTGTCTGTTAACCGTGCCACGATCTCCAGCATCCCCATCTTCTCCAAAACCCAAGTCCATAATAATGGGCATTGACGAGATTAAACCTCATCAATTGGCGCTGTCTGTGGGAACTAGGGCTGCTGATTGTGCGGTCGTGACGGTTCCGACCCGATCGATCTACAACTCCGTGGCGACGGAGAATCACCTCCTCTTCGGCGCTTTCGACTTCACCGCCCACTCGCCGGATACCATGAAGGATTTCGAGCCCGTAGGCGACGGACTCGAAATCTTGTTCGAGCTTCCTTCGGTGGGACAAGCGGCACCCTCCGCCTCCCCTGCGGGTGCCGTGCGTCAATCAGGCCCGCTTCATGGGCTCCACACCCGTGCTACGCACGTCACCATCAACAGATGAGTTCTACGAAGCAGCTGCAACTCCGATCTGCGATCCACCTTCGGATGAAGGGACCTCGTTCCGGATCCAAAGCTGCGGCAGCAATAACCAATCTGCAGGCGCTATCTGCGCGCATCATCCAAACCGACGAGCGCCTAACCCGCGCCAACCCCAACCCGCAGGACGTAAGCGGCGGCGATGGAAACGGCAAAGCGGGAAAGCGGTGGCCACCTCATCCAACTTAGCAAAGAAGGATGGGTCGAGCACACGCCGCCGTCGCAGGCGAAATAGTCCTACCTCTGGACTCCCCACGTGATCTGCTGAGGGCATACCACTACCTCCTCATCGAGGAGCACAAGAAGCAAGTCAAGATGCAGGAGACGCTCGACAAACGCAAGCAAGCAGCCTCTAAGTCCAGTGCGCGACGAGCTGCGCTCTCCGCCATGGGACCCGGCTCTAGCACAAATGGAAATCAGGGGAACAAGCACCGCTCTCGGGTGGAAAACATGGACCCCAAGGAGCGGCGTGACGTGACCCGAACTCTCCATACATCGTTCATGGATATGGACACTGACGGCAACATCATCCCGAAGACGCCACAAGCTGCGATCATGGCAGCGACTGCGTATCTCGCGGCTCACCCACCTCCGGAGGGGGACCCGAAAAGGGCCATGCATAGGTCCGCACTCACCGGACTAGGACTAATTGGAGTTGCGCTCCACGAAGACGCTCATGTGGAACCGAAGAAGAAAGCTCCGGCCAGGCGCGACCGGAGTCCCACCCCCTCATCCGAAGAGGAAGAGGAGCACGATCTTCCTCGAAGGAAGAAGAGCTTGCACCGCCATAAAAGCGACTACGATGCCAGAGACAAGCTTACAGCGAAGATCGATAAAGCGCGCGCATGCTCATCTGAATCTGAGATGGATGAAGACGAAGGAGAACTCTGCGCGGCTCGATGCTTCAGCAGATCCGTCCGGCGAACACAGATGCCACGCAACTTCAAGCTTCCTTCGGATACTCCGAAGTTCAACGGCACACAAGATCCAAAGTCCTGGCTCAGTGACCATCTGTCATCCGTCAAGCTTCACGAAGGCAACAAAGAAACCGCCATGCAATGCCTTCAGCTGCAGCTAACAGGCGCAGCGCGGGTTTGGCTTAGCAGCCTATCATCAGGATCCATCCGAAGCTGGGAGGAGCTCGCTTACAGCTTCATCCGAAACTTCAAAGGCACCAGCAAGAGGCCTGCCTCAATTGAAGAATTGCGAGCCTGCACTCAGAGAACGGGTGAATCTATTCGCTCGTACATACTACGCTGGTCTACAACCAAGAACTCCGCAGCACACATCTCCAAAGAGCGGGCCATCGACGCCTTCAGGGACGGCGTCAAACGCCCAGACTTCAAGGAGAAGCTTGGACGTGTAAAGCCCAAGACACTCGACCAGCTCATGGAAATTGCCAACAGTTGGGCAGACGGCGAAGATTGCATCCAGCGGGCGCAATCAGATGAAGAGGACGACTACGGCCGAAGACGCGAACGCCGCAGCAAGAGGAGATCGCGCGTCTACGAGGACCGCGACGGACCCGACATGGTCGCAGCCAGCTACGCCGACCGCCGTAATGACAACAGCCGCAACAGCGGAGGATACCGCAGCGGAAACTTCTGCGACAACGGACGACCAACGCAGTCGTGGCAATGCCACGACCGCGAGAACGGACCCTCAGCATTCGACAAACTTTTGGGTCCATGCACCATCCACTTCTACATCGACAAACAAGATGGCAAAAATAAAGCTAGTCACATGCTCAAGGACTGCCGCGAGTTCCAGAAACTCAGCGAAGGCATGGTGCAGATGAGGCAACAAGCTCCAATCCCTGCGTTCGGAAACACACCTGCGCCAGGTGAAATAGCACACGGAGCTCCTCCACCGCCGCCTATTGGAGGCCCAAATCAACGATCACCAGTATCAAAACAACGCCAGGTCGCATACCCCCCAAAAGGAGCACTCAAAATGATACGGAAGGGGCCCCACAAATAGGGTGCGAAGAAAATCACCCGACAAATCAACTTGGCGTGGCAACTCCGCTGCAATCCCCGAGTACCTCGGCGGATCGAGTCTGCATCACATTCACTCGCGGATCACCCTTGCGGATCCTCGCCAGTCATGCTGCCACAGTCTTTGGCGCGGTCGGAGGTTTCGAGATGAGCCGCGTCTTCATGGACGGCGGCAGCGGCATCAACCTAATGTTCGCAAGTACTCTAGCAGCAATGCGGATCCCGCAGTGCAGCCTGGAACAATCAAACACAACGTTCCACGGCATTGTCCTAGGAAAGGGCATCTTCCCACAGGCAAAATAGGGCTCGGCGTCATCTTGAAGCGGACAACTTTCGGCGGGGCGCCTAGAATTCTAAGTGGTGGATCGCGTCGCAATACCATGCCATCTGGGACGTGTAGCATTCGCAAGGTTCTGGCCGTCCCACGCATACCTACTACTCAAGATGCGGGACCAAGGCGTCATCACGATCCACAGGAGCTTCACCCGATCGGACCAATGCGACGAGATTTCAACAAAATCTCCGGTCCTTGGCATGCAACGAGCTCGTAAGGCTCCGCGAGGTGACGGACAATGGGCTACCCCCAGTCACAAGGCAGAACACACCCGACATGTCCTTCGACTCCACCGTCAACACCAAGAAACTGCAGGTCCATCCGACAGAAGCCTCCAAGACGGCGCTGATCGCCAACGACCTCAGCACCGCATAGGAAGGTGCGCTCGTCGAATTCCTCCGTGAGCGCTGGGAAATATTCGCCTGGTGTCCCGCGGACATGCCAGGAGTTCCCAGGGAATTCGCCGAGCACGCACTCAATGTCTTCCCAGACACCAAGCCAGTCAAGCAGTCTATCCGAAGACTGTCGGAGCCATGAGCCGAAGCTATCGGCAAGGAGATCAACAGATTACTCGCAGCAGACTTCATCCGGGACATCAAGGAAAGCGAGTGGCTGGAAAATAGGGTGATGGTCCCGAAGAAGGACACGGACATCCTGCGGATGTGCGTGGACTTCACGTCACTAAATAAACACTGCCCAAAGGACCACTTCCCTCTACCTCGGATCGACCAGATCATCGATTCGACTGCAGGTTGTGAGAAGCTCTCCTTCCTCGACGCCTACTCAGGCTATAACCAAATTCGACTCAAGGTCTAAGATCAAGAGAAAACGGCGTTCATCACACCGTTCGGAGTATTCTGCTACAACACAATGCCCTTCGGGCTAAAGAACGCGGGTGCCACGTACCAGCGATGCATGCAGTCCTGCCTCAAGGACCAGATCGGTCGCAACGTCCAAGTCTATGTCGACGACATAGTCATAAAAACCAAGGAGGCAAGAACACTTATCGACGATCTTCGCGAGGCGTTCGACAACCTTGATCGCTCAGGATCAAGCTCAATCCGAAAAGTGCGCCTTGGCGTCCCTCGGGTCAGCTGCTCGGGTACTTCATCTCAACGAGGGATTGAAGCGAACCGAAGAAAATCAAAGCTATCATGACAATGGAGAAGCGAAAAACCTCAAGAGGCGTTCAGCAGCTCGCGGTAGTAGCGGCACTAAGCGTGTTCATCGGCCGCATGGGCGAAGGCCCTACCATTTTACCAGCTGCTGCGCAAGGCAGACAAGTTCGAGTGGACACCAGAAGCCAACGACGCATTCGAAAGCCTCAAGCGGCTCCTCTCCACCTCGCCCGTTTTGGTCACGCCAAAAGAGCGCGAGCCCCTGTTGCTGTACATAGCAGCCACACACCAGGTGGTCAGCACAGTACTCGTGGTCGAACGACCCGAAGAAGGCAAGACCCACGGGGTACAACGCCCAATTTACTACCTCAGCGAGGTTCTCACTCCAACAAAACAGCGGTACCCGCACTACCAGAAGCTGGCCTACGGCGTGTTCATGACGGCTCGACGACTGAGCCACTACTTCCAGGAGCATCAGGTGATGGTCGTCAACGAGGCACCCCTAAACAGCATCCTGAATAACCCAGAGGCCACAGGACGCGTGGCCCTGTGGGGCATTGAACTATCACCCCTGGACATCATCTACGAGAAGCGACACGCAATCAAATCTCAAGTCCTTCCGGACTTCCTGGTGCACTGGATGGAGCTGCAGCTGCCTGACATCCCAGACATGTCACAGTCCTGGACAATGCATTTCGACGGTTCCAAGCGAAGCGGGGCAGGCGAGTCATACTGACCTCCCCGCAAGGTGACAAAATGAAGTACATTCTTCGGATGAAATTCAGAGCCTCCAACAACGAGGCCGAATACGAAGCCCTCATCCATGGCATGAAGATGGCAAAAATATGTGGCGCAAAGTGCCTGGTCATCTACGGTGACTCCAATCTTGTCGTACAGCAGACGATGAATGAGTGCGACGCACACGCCGAAAACATGATCGCGTACCACGCGCTATACAACGCACTCGAAGGAGAATTCGACGGCTGCGAACTTTGGCACGTTGGAAGAGAGAGCAACGAGGAGGCCGGTAGACTCGCCAACATTGGCTCCACTTGTGCAAAGGTGCCACCAGGTGTGTTCCTCGAACAGACCTGCGTGCCATCCATCAAGCGAAAATTCCCCAAAGGATCACCCGAAGAAGCAAAACACTCGGGGGCTACGCTACCCGAAGGTCATGAAGGACCCGAAAAGTTGGATACCGAAGTTGCCATGGTCAACCTGATGCAGGTCATGGCAGTTGAAGAAACTTGGACACATCCATACCTCCAGTTCCTGACAAACGGAGAATTGCCTGACAGCCCGACAGATGCCCGGCGCATATCTCGTCGATCGAAAGCCTTCACCATCATCAATGGTGAGTTGTACAAACGTAGCATTACGGGTGTATTGCAACGGTGCGTCACCATCAACGACGGCAAGGCCATACTCCAAAATATCCATGAAGGCATCTGCGGCCACCATGCAGGCAGTCGCTCCCTCATCGCCAAAGCTCTGCGAGCAGGATTCTACTGGCCAACGGCCATGAGCGACGCGAAGGACATCGTCCGAAGATGCAACGGGTGCCAACGGTTCGCCGACAAACCGCCACGCACACAGGTCCGAACTTGACCCATACCCATAGCTCGCCTTTTGCCCAATGGGGCCTCGACATGATCGGCAAACGCCAAAATCTTGAAAGGAGGACACGTCTTCCTCCGTCGCAATCGACAAATTCACCAAGTGGATCGAGGCCATGCGATCACCAACCGTAAGGGCAAAACCGCCGTCAATTTCTTGAATCCATTGTCTAGGTTTGGCGTACGCAGCATCATCAACGACAACGGATCAAACTTCATCTCCGAAGAATTCCAGGACTTCTGCGAAGGCCTCAGGATCAATATCACGTATGCCTCAGTGGCACACCCGCAAACAAACGGGCAAGTGGAAAAGGCCAACGGCCTAATCGGCGCTGGCATCAAGAAGCGCCTCATGAGCTCACTCGAGCACAAAGCTGGAAACTGGACGAAAGAGCTACCGTCTGTCCTGTGGAGCTTACGTACTACGCCAACCAGCTCCACCGGCTACACATCGTTCTTCATGGTGCACGGAGCTGAGGCCGTGCTACCAGCCGAAGTACGCCACCAGGCTCCACGAGTCGTCGCTTACAGCGAAGCCGAGTCCATGGCTGCACTCGAAGACGTCGTCGACACACTCGACGAAGCACGGGATATAGCAGCAGCTCGATCAGCGGTGTACCAGCAGAGTCTCCGCAACTATCACAGCCGCCGGCTGCGCCCAAGGTCCTTCGTCGAAGGAGACCTCGTCTTGCGACTCAAGCAAAAGCGACCGAACAAACTCGATTCACCATGGGAAGGACCCTATTTCATCACCGAAGTCATCCCAGGTGGCGCCTATCGCCTCAAGCACGTGGAGTCTGGAGTCGCATACTCCAACCCATGGAACATCTCGCACCTGCGACGATTCTACCCGTAGCAACCTACCCCCCTTTTTTACTTTCAATAAGGCTTTCAGCCAAGGCTACTCGGCCGAACCATGTACCTCCTCCATTACGATATAAATAAAGCTAAGTGTCTCGCCCCCAACCTTCGGTTGACCATTTTCTGCAACTTTACTACATGCTACATACGCACTTGGGGGCTCCCCCACCTCACGATTTCATCGACTGAGGACCAAACGTGTACACCTGAGTAGCTGACTACGTCAGGCAAACGAAAAGGGCACGTACTCAATCAAAGCACTGCGTGCTCACAAACAAGCAAACCTTTACAACAAAGGGCACATAAACGCCCAGCCGCAATATACAAATTTTACATCTATCTGTTTATTTTCAGGTCCTACCTATTCTGAAGAATAACCTGAGCACGCTGCTCAAACAAATCTACAATTTGTTCGGCATACTGCCTTACAGCCGCGTAATGCGGACGCATATTCCACTCGCCACCATCTGGTCGAGGAGGTGGCCCAGTCGCCACAGCAGCCAAATCTACGTCAGGGCGGTGCACCCTCACAAGAGACAAGGCAGCCTTCACCCCTGCGACGAGCTGCTGCCGCACCAGCTCCTTGACATTGCTGGCACTCCGAAACTTCGTCAGAAGACCTGGCAGGGTCGTTGTACGGCATCCAACGGAAACATGGCGTGCGAGGAAAGTGATGTGCACTGGCGGAGCACCGCGAAACCTGGTAGACACGATCTGCCGTCGCCCGAACCATGGCGCGATCACGATCCATCGGAAGAAGCGGCCTCCATGTCTGTTGAATCAAGTAATTGACTCGAACAGCGATACTCCTTTTCTTCCCTCGGGCAAGATTGGCACCGCGACAACCGCACAAAACAAGAATAAGGCCAGCGAGCTCACCAAGAACGAAGAACTGAGCTACGAAAGAAGGATCAACTTACATTGCAATGCTCGGACAGACCCGACTCCGCCATCAAATACTCCTCTCGCTGCACCACGGTCTGCCTTGGATTTCAAGCGTCGGTAGCGTAACCCAAGAAAATCCCTCTCCAAGCTGCCGCGCGATCTCGAAAAGCGAGCTGCGAGGAATCATCCAATGATGGTCGCAAGGGCCTTCCGGATGAAGTGTCAACTGGGTCAGCACCCGAAGGGTCCTATAGCAGCAGAAAAAAAAAAGGCACACCGACATTCAGCCAAGGATAGAGCACAATTTGGAGGAATTCATTAAAATATATAAGGCCACTACGTGGCATAAGGATGGTACTACAACAGATATTTACAACAAAAGTAGACTACAAACTACCCTACGTCTACTATGCCTAAGGCGGAGGACACTGAGTCGCCTCGGACAGGCCCTAGCTTTGTCCTCGCCTGCGCAATGCATACTCAAACAGCAAGTCAATGAGCTTGGGCCCATATCGTCTGCATCGAGCGGAGGAGGCGGCAAAGGATACCTCGGATCCATCCGCAGCCGTAGGCATCCGAGAAGTAATCTGGGGCAGGTCCAGCTCCGCCCCAGCCTCCATGGCCATCGCCCGACGGCCAGACCGATGCCCATACGCTTATCTGGCTGCGGCGGTGACAGAGCCTCTGCCAGGGCATCCACATCTTCAAGGGGTGCGCCCTTCGGGAAGAGCTCCTGGTAGAAGCGACCAAGGACCTCTTTCGCCTTGGCAAGGGAGTTGACGACGGTGCTTTGCGGTCTTCGACCGCTGGTGGCATCATCTAGAGCACTCCGTGCTCCGAGCACCATGATCGAACTCGATGCTGCGGCATCGAGACAAAAAAGAAGAAAACATGAAGAAAGGCAACATAGAAGAAGATCCGTAGAAAAGAAGCAAGTACAAAGCTAACGCTCACCGAAATAGCCTTGGCAGCACCATGAGCTTCTCGCCACCCCTTTTTCACGGCAGCCGCAGCGGTGGCCATGCTCCTCACTATCTGCGGCCTCTGCTGCGACGCTCTTCGCTTCTGCCGTCGCTCGCTCAAGGCGCTCTCTTGCACCAGCGGCAGCTTCGGCCTTCTACTCCGATTGGCCAAGGCTCTTCTTCAGAGCATCGACCTCACGGAGAGAGTCGTTATGCTCCTCTGCATTTACAACAAGCAAGTGTCAAAGAACAGGACCAGGATAAGCAAGAGAAGTACTACAAGGCAGACGAATACCTTGAAGCTGCCGCAGTTTCGCCTCCAGCGTCAGGCGTTCCTCCACCAGCCGCTTGGCCTCTTGGACAAAAGGCTGCAGCAACAGGCAATAGTAGTAAGAGCAGGACTTGGGGGCTACGCCCAACACAAAGAAGCATAAACAACATCAGCACGAAGACACTCGGGGCTCCTCCTTTAACATCAAGCGAAAAACTTACGTGCTCGAAGGCGAACCCATGAGCCGCTGCGAATTTCGAGGCGCAACCACCAGCCTCTCACGGGAGGAACTGAAGCAGCGTCACCAGAAGTCGCCACCATCCGAGGAGGAGGCGGCGCAATGTTCGACTCCCCATCATCTCGCGCACCATCACTAGAGCCGTGAGGATTGCCCGTGCACGAACCAATCAACACAGTGCAAAAATAAGGGAACAATGTACAACAGTGGCAACAAGAAAACTTACGAGCCCAACGCGCTCAGTTCAAAGATAGGAGAAGCCCTTCAGGCCCTCTTCTCCTCCTTTTCTTCCTTCTTCTCCTCCTTCTTTTCTTCCTTCTTCCGCTTTCTTTGGCGGTGCGGAGCAACAGCCCGCACAGGAATGGCAGGAAGGGGAGAGGAAGAACCCCCATGAACATCATCATGACGCTCAAGGCCCAGAGGATTTCTAGGAGTCGGAGGAGTCGAGGCATCTGACGACTCGCTAGAGCTCCGTGATCGCTTGCGCGAATGGTCCTCACTCGATTCGTCGGCATCCTCCACTAGGGATCGCGCTGACGGTAGATCGGACACGGAATCCACCACTTCATTATCCGGGGCATTCGGATACCTTTCGGGCAACGGTGGTGCCATGCCCGGCACTTTGAAGCTCTGCAAAAGGAAAAGGAACTTTGTTAGCAAACAAAGGAAAAAGTACAGGTGACAAAAACAAAGGGGAGCACTACGTGCAAGAATCTACACCTTGATGCGACCAGCGTCGAAGAAAAGGGAGAAGTCAGCGACTTCCCCGGGATTTCTTCGTTGGCCTTGAACTTCAACAGCGCGCGAAGAGCCTTGTCAAGTTCCACCTCGGAGATTTTCTCACTCGAAACCCTCGTCGGATCACGGCGCCCAGAGTAAAGAAACATCGGATGCACCCTCGCTTGGAGAGGCTGCACCCGACGCTCAAGAAACGTCCGGATGATGTCAACACCGTTCACCTCCTTCTCAGGAATCAGTTGGAGATCCTCCACCCGACGGTACAGGGCCTCTATCTCCGCCACCTCACCGTCTAAGATTTGGTTTTTCCAGGATCTTTTCTTCTCAATCAATTGGGAGGGGTCAAAAGGAACGAGACCAAAATCTTGCCCAGGCAGTACGGAGTCACAGATGTAAAACCATTTCCTCCGCCAGTACTGGACAGATTCGGACATGGAAAAGGAAAAGAATTGCACATTGGGACTGAGGGAGATGATGAAACCCCCAATGGGATACACACCATCCGAACCAGACTGCCTCTTCACGGAATAAAGCTTCCGGAAGAGGCCAAAGTGCGGCTCAATGCCAATCCAACACTGTAAGCGTGATAAAACACGCAATGTGGAGAAGGAGTTGGGAGATGATGATGGAGTTGAACCCCATAGAAAGAGCGATCCGAAGGAAGTCGTGGACGGAAAAAACCGCGAATCATGAAGGCAACAAACATAACCCGATACCCGGATGGGGGCGGGATTACCTCATTGCCGGGAGTCTCACGGCCGTCGTGTCTTGCGGGATCAGCTCCGCTTGCGGTTTGCGGAGATCGCTCTCAGCGTTCGATCGCCGACCACCGTCGGTGGTGCGGCGATGGTGGTGCCCTTCTTGCCTCCGGCAACGCTGGTCCCAACTGCAGATGAGGATTTCTTTGTTTTCCCCATGGCGCTAAGGCGGTGGTGGCCTTGCCAACGAAGAAAGACAAAGGAAATGTGGAGGAAACTCTCAGCGCGCAGCCAGAATAGCTCAAGAACGAGGAGGCAGTGAATAGATGAACTGCTGCGGTGAAAAACAAACCACGATTTTACCAGGAATTATAACAGCGGAGACGATGCACGCTGGCCGTCCATCGAGAAGACCTAACGCCAACGGTAGATCTGGCCGTACACGTGTCAGCACCAAAACGAACTGTCGTTACCACGTCGTCCACTACGTGCGGAAAATGAGGAGACGCCGTAATCATCTCCACGCCGCGCGTGACCGGTCAATTCAAAGTCAGCAAGTGGGACCCACGCTCCGTCCAGTCAAGTCATCTCTGGCGTAGCAGACGCTTGAGGTCATCGATCGTAAGCACTGACGTCATCAAAAGCTATACTAGCACCACTTTAGCTCCACAGTTAAAAGTACTCACTCGAATCTATGATTCGACTAAATACTTGGGGGCTACTCCTATCAGGAGCGCTGGCCGCGCACCCGACAGACAAATGAGGACAAAATTACTTATCTGAGTCCTACGTCGAGTCTACGACTC
Organism: Avena longiglumis; assembly: GCA_030063025.1. Classification (NCBI taxonomy): domain Eukaryota; kingdom Viridiplantae; phylum Streptophyta; class Magnoliopsida; order Poales; family Poaceae; genus Avena; species Avena longiglumis. The sequence continues at coordinate 428,979,186 of CP125977.1, read as the reverse complement.
CACTACGGACTCGGGGGCTACTCCCATAGGGAGGATGGATTTAAGCATCCGAAAATTTTTGAGTCCTGCGGACCTAATGATTGACACAATGCTTGAACTGAAAGTCTCCGTTCGAGTCTACGACTCGAACAGACACTTGGGGGCTACTCCCATAGGGAGCGCTGGTCGTGCACCCTATGAAATCTTCGACTGCGATCTTCCGGATCCGCATGCAAAAACTTTTTTAGCAACTCTGCCCCAACAAAACGCTAAGTGAGCAACAATCTCCTTAGCCACCCGAAACACCTCCGAGGTGATAAATGTTGGATGCTTTGCGTAGCGCAAAGATAAGACCTCTGGATATCATCGATGGCACAGCAACTTTTGGCTAGCGCTGCTAGTATGAACCGTGCGGCAGTGCGATGAAAAATCCTGACGGACGCATTGGGTACACCAATTAAAATCACTGGAATTCCACTCCTATAAGTCCTCCGCGGCCTGAGTTGAATTACGCCAGCATATGTTCCAGGCCCGGGTTAAGGGACCCGAACCTGAAGAAGATCGTGTTGTTTCGTCCTAAGACAGTTAACTGACCCTGATCCGTTGGGTGAGTCAGGCACACGCATCACCAATCCCTACACACATATACTATTAACATATAGTTGCTCCCGAAGGATGGAAGAGTCCTCAGTCGAATCTACGATTCAACTGATCACTCGGGGGCTACTGACATGGTTATACCCTAGGGATACGTAACTTCAGCATACCTAGTCCAGCCCAAAGAAGGCCCACGGCAGACATACGCTGGCCCATGAAGATTTTCGGGTGGCCAAGGCCCATGACGTCTTCGGATCCTTGGAGAGCAAGACTAGAGGAGATAGGAAATTCAAAGGGGTAAAACCCTAGAACTTGTAACCGACTAGGACTACGCCCGGGACCTGCCTAAGTCTATATAAAGGCCAGGAGGGCACGTCCTAGGGCAACTCGACTCATACTTTCACACACGCATCCACGCCAGATCGAATCTGCGCACCCTGTAACCCTCGGTTCCGCCGTAATCAAAGAGCAGACAAGCAGGAGTAGGGTTTTCCCTCCGGGGGCCTGAACCTGGGTAAATCTCGTGTCCCCTGGTTGCTTGTCTGTTAACCGTGCCACGATCTCCAGCATCCCCATCTTCTCCAAAACCCAAGTCCATAACAATGGGCATTGACGAGATTAAACCTCGTCAGCGGCGCCCTTCTTTCCTCCGGCGGCGCTGGTCCCAACCGCAGATGAAGACTTCTTTGGTTTCCCCATCACGCTACGGCGGCGCCGGCGGTGAAAACGTACAAAGGACGACGGAAATGTGGAAGGAAATCCCAGCGCGAAGCAAGAATCGCTCGAGCGCAAGGAGGCAGCGAAACACAAGAACTGATGCGGTGAAAACAAACCACGGTTCCCCTCAATGATTATAACAGCGAAGACGACGCATGGCAGCCGTTCATCCAGAAGACCTAACGCCAACGGCAGATCTGGCCGTACACGTGTCAACACCACAACAAACCGTCGTTACCACGCCGTCCACTACGCGCGGAAATCAAGGAGACGCCGTAATTATCTCCACGCCTGCAGCGGTCAATTCAAAGTCAGCAAGTGGGACCCATGTTCGTCCAGTCAAGTCATCTCTGGCGTAGCAGACGCTTGAGGTCATCGATCGTCAGCACTGATGTCATCAAAAGCTATACTAGCACCAATTACGATTCTTCGGCTCCACAGCTAAGAGCTAAGAGTACTCATTCGAATTTTCGATTCGACTAAATACTCGGGGGCTACTCCTATCAGGAGCGCTGACCGCGCACCCGGAAGATGAATAATGACAAAGTATTTCTTCGAGTCCTATGTCGAGTCTGCGACTCCACTACGGACTCGGGGGCTACTCCCATAGGAAGGATGGATTTAATCATCCGAAAATTTTTGAGTCCTGCGGACCTAACAACCGAATAAATGCTTGAACTAAAGTCTCTGCTCGAGTCTACGACTCGAACAGACACTCGAGGGCTACTCCCATAGGGAGCGCTGGTCGCGCACCCTATGAAATCTTCGACTATGATCTTTCGGATCAACACGCAAAAACTTTTTGGCATCTATGCCCCAACAAAATGCTGAGTGAGCAACGATCTCCTTGGCCACCCGAAACACCTCTGCGGTGGCGAACATTCGGATGCTGTGTCTGCGACACAAAGATAAGACCTGCAGATATCATCTAACGGCCTGGCAACGTACATGACTACGCTCTGCTAGTACAAATCCATGTCAACAGGCGTGATAAAAAATCCCGACGGACGCGTTGGGTACGTTAATTAAAATCACTGGAATTCCACTCCTGTAAGTCCTCCACGGCCTGAGTCGAATTACCCCAGCATATGTTTCAGGTTCGAGTTGAGGGACTCGAACTTGAAGAAGATCGTGTTGTTTCGTCCTAAGACAGTTAACTGACCTTGATCCGTCGGGTGAGTCAGGCATACGCATCAACAATCCCTACACACTTATATTATTAATACATAGTTGCACCCGAAAGATGGAAGAGTCCTCAGCCGAATCTACGATTCGACTGATCACTCGGGAGCTACTGACATGGTTATACCCTACGGGTACGTGGCTTCAGCATACCTGGTCCAGCCCAAGGAAGGCCCACAGCAGATATACGCTAGCCCATGAAGATTTTCGGGTAGCCAAGGCCCATGACGCCTTTGGATCCTTGGAGAGCAAGACTGGCACAGATAGGAAATTCAAAGGGGCAAAACCCTAAAACTTGTAACCGACTAGGACTATGCCCAGGACCTGCCTAAGTCTATATAAAGGCCAGGAGGGCACGTCCTAGATCTATCGACTCATACTTTCGTACGCACCTCCATGCCAGATCAAATCTGCGCACCCTGTAATCTTCGGTTCCGCCGTAATCAAGAGCAGACAAGCAGGAGTAGGGTTTTCCCTCCGGGGGCCTGAACCTGGGTAAATCTCGTGTCCCCTGGTTGCTTGTCTGTTAACCGTGCCACGATCTCCAGCATCCCCATCTTCTCCAAAACCCAAGTCCATAACAATGGGCATTGATGAGATTAAACCTCGTCAACTGTGATATCCAAATCTGTTATGTCTCGCAAAAATGGTAATCCTGGAATTGCGATGTATGGCATAACAGGCATCTGGGATTAAAAATTCGGGTGTTGACACTGGTCCAACGGGAGCTTGGTGACTTGGAGCCGACGCGGCTCGGGCCGGTCAGCGGAGTACATCGGAAGCGCCACCTCGTCGGCCGAGGGCGACTCGGTCACGTAGAACCAACTCTTCTTCCATTCGTTTGTTGCCTTCTTCGGCAGCATCAGATCGAAGAAGGACGCCTTCGACTTCAGCTGAAAGGTTAGGCCGCCCGCGGCCAACATCGGGTCGCCTGCTTCTTCGCGGCTGATCCTTCCGTGGAACAGTTCTTGCCATAGGGGGAAATACAGCCGGCAACCCAGGTAGCACTCGCAAAACGCCACGAAGATGGCGAGTTGCTCAATGCTATGCGGCCCTAGGTCTGATGGTTGGATGCCGTAATAGGCACAAAAGCGGCGGAAGAAGAGGGAAGTGGGTAATCTGAGCCCCCGCTCCAGATGGATTGTGAAGCAGATGAACTCCTCCTCGCGCGGATCCAGAATCACCTCTCCAGCCACAGGGATGTGCCATCTCCCGGCGCGGAGGATCCCTGCCTCTTCGAACGACTTCAACAGCACCTTCGTGCACTTGGATCTGCCCCATGGTTCCGCCGGAGGCGCCATCGATTGAGGGATCTGGGGGCTATGAACTGCTCTGGGTCACTCTGGTCGTTGCGCGGAATGGAGGATTGGGAATGCACGAGATCGGAGGAAGTGTGGGAATGTTCTTCCCTCGCCCGTCACTCTCCTTATATAGCGGTTACTACCCGCCATCTTCGGGGAGCCATTACCGCGCGGTAATTACGCCGATATTACCATTGGATTACCCAACGGCTACTTTGACCAGTGCTGACGGTCCAACTTCATCCACTCGACTTGGTGTTTTCAGCGACTTGATGATTCGCCGACCTGATCACTATGACAGTGACTCAACTACTTGCCGACCTATTCGTCCAGCTGCGATTCGACTAGTCGCCGTTATTGCGATTAAAATGACTAGTTCTTTCTTTTATTCAGGAGTCCACCGCCGATTTGATCGGGCGTCCGAATTGGACCCGCGTACTCTGACTGCCAATGAACACCTGCGACGAATCAACGATGGCCTCGGGGACTACTGATGGGGATATGCCGACCGGGGTATACCCAGCGGGACGTTTCCTACTGGCCCAAGCTGCCAGCGAGTGGGCCTACAGGACGGCGACTGGATCGAGACTTGGCAAGGACCCAGGCGACTGGAAGCTGGAGGCCCAGAAGCGTAGCTAAGCCCAATCGGATTAGGTCAAGAACCCTCCGAATCCTTAACAAATTCGGTTGTAGATCTGTAAACCCTAGCGAGGTGAGCCTATATAAATCTCCCTAGGGTACGCATAGAGGACACGTTCCATCATACACCCCAGCGACTCGCCTTCTAGTCGTCAAGCTCGCCCTTGTACTCTCTTCATAATACAATCTAGCAGGAGTAAGTCTTTACATCGGGGGACGAATCTGGATAAATCCTTGTGTCTCCACTCTCATCTCGTACCGCAGATGGCTGGCCGCCTTTGCCCTTCGTTCTACTACTCGCTGCCGATTACAGCATCTGCCGTGGCCATTCCCACGACAAATATGAATCCAATGAAGTATTATGGAATAGCAAGGAGATACAACTCGACATTCCTCCATATTAAAGTGAGCCTGTTGTATTATTGCGGCAGAGTGCTCGTCATATATACTGTCAAAGGAGATACAGCAAGATATTCCAGTAAAGTGTTTTTTGCACATGGACCGTGCTTTTTTCATTTTTAGATTTTTGAAAATTTTAAATCTTTACACTTCTATGTCTCTAAAAAATTTAAATATTTACACTTCTATGTCTCTAAAAATTATAACACTAACATAGATACATATATACAGATGGAGTGTATGCAAAAAAGAAGTTTCGTTATAAAAAAAATTCCAACAAAAAGAGGTACTATTTTTACTACTGTAAGAAATTTGAAATTTATCCTTTTCTAACGGGACTTTTTTTGCGTACACTCCCCTCTTGTATATATCCATCTATATTAACGTTATAATTTGTTGAGACATAAAAATGTGAGATTTTGAAATTTTCAAAACTCTGAAAGTAAAGGGAGCACTAGTGACCATGTGCACATAATCCCTTCTCATACATACATATTAAAGTGAGGTGCGTGCTCGTCATCTGCGTAACAAGATTACTCCCTCCGTTTCTTAAGATGTTTTAGGTTTGTGAAGAAAATGAATCTAGACTTCTTTTAGTGTGTAGATTCACCCCTAAGTTGAGTGAACCTATATACTAAAACAAGTCTAAATACATTTGCTTCACAAACCTAAAACATCTTATATTTTGAAACGGAGGGAGTAGTTGCAAAAAAAAGTTAAACTGAAGTCCATCCAATGGTGTGTTACTGAATCGGCCTTGATGATACATCAAATGAAATTAACCAGGCAACTGCACAGAACGCAAAAGGATACAACACAACCATGTCATCTACAACGGCATCGTTTCCACGAAGCCATTCTGATCCCTACGATCAGATGGGATGTACTACATAGCATCTAATAAAGGCAGAAGAAGCTACAGACTTTTCTACATACAAAATATAGCGTAAAGAGGTCAAGGAAACACTTTCTTTTCAGAAGCTAGTGAGAGTACTGCTTCGTGCTTTGGTCCTTTGGTCGTTCCTCTGATCATAAGCCTTTTGCAAGTATAAAATGTTCTTCCAGTTTTTCCTTCCAGGGCTGTCACTGGGGAGGGAACCAACCACCATTATAGAATCTATCTGATGGCCTTGGCACCGAGTGGTGGCTGGCATTGTCGACGTGTGCATGGTTTCTAGTATCATCGACAGAGGGAGCAGAATAGTCCGGTGGTGCAATTTTATTTAAGTCGTGTTGCAGGGGGAAGTAGTCCTGAACAGCTGGACTGTCATCCACAACAGGAATGTCACCTGTAAGGGTCTTGAACGCAAACTCGATGCATGGATCTGACCAGGAACTTCCAAATAATGACAAGCCAAACCCAGATGGATCAGCAGCTTCAGGCACTGCAGACTGTGTAGGCAAAACAGGTTCTCGGGCAGGCGCATATTGGCGTTGAAAATTTGCCGAGGAGGTTGCGATAGAAGCCGCCTCTATTTTCGCGGGACTTGATAACTTCTGATTTTCAACATTTTTCCAAAAGTTGGTGACAGGTGCTCCATGTCCCCACTCAGGAGTCGGAGAGAAACCAGACTGCCGGATAGGACTCCCAGCATAACGTGGCTGCAAGTATCTGGTGTTGTTTTCCCGAATAGCCTGTATTTGGTTGACAGTTAAACCCTGGATCAGCTGTGACCGATTGGTAGCATTTTCCTGGATAGCTATCTGATTCACAGAGTTAGCTCGATTGGATTGTAGATGATAGGCAGAGTTTCCTTGGTTAATCTGCATATGATTCGTATCTTCTCTTGGGCTCCGCTTCGGGTGATTGGTGAAGTACTCCTGCGTAGTCTGTTTTTTATTACCAGTTAAAGCTTGGACTAGCTGATTCGTACTGTTTTCCTGCACAGCCTGCATTTTTTTGACAGTGTCAGCTTGACCCAACTGTAATTGAATGGTTTCCTGTTTAATCTGCATGTGGTTCAAAGCAGCGCCAGCTTGCCTCGGCTCTGAGTGATTGGCGAAGTATTCCTGTGTAGTCTGTATTTCGGTGACAGTCTCTACTTGTCTTGACTTTAACTGATTGGTGGTGTGTTCTTGATTGGTGTGTATTTGATTCACAGTGTGTCCACCGCTTTGCTGCAACTGTGAGTGATTGGTGACGTATTCCTGTCCAGTCTGTACTTGAATGAGTGCCTTTTCCTGTCTCGACTTTAACTGACTGGCACTATTTTCTTGAGTCTGTTTTTGATTTGTAGTGTCTACTTCTCTCAGCTGTGAGTAACTTCGTTTTTTCGGAAAAGAGGGTATACTCCAGGCCTCTGTATCGATTGATGCTAGCTGTGAGTAACTGGCAGTGTATCTCTGCATAGCATGTATTTGATTGGCACTCTCTGCTCGGCTCACCTGTAACTGATTGGCAGTACTCTCCTGATTGGTCTGTATTTGAATGGCAGTGTCCCTCTGGCATGAATGTACCTTATTAACAGTGTCCTCCTGATTGGTCTGTTTTGGAACCATAATATCTGCTTGGCTCAACGATATATGAATGGCAGTATTCTCCAGTTTGGTCTGTATTTTGGTCAGTGTGTCTGCTCGGCTCGACTGTAATTGATTGACAGTGCCGTCATCATTGATCATCATTGGAACGACAGTATCTGATTGGCCCGACTGTAACTGAGTGGCAATGCTCTTCTGATTGGTTTGTATTTGAATGACAGTGTCTGCTTGGATGAACTGAGAGTCATCTGCACTTTCCTCTTGAACAGGCTGTGCCTGATTGACAGGATTTACACTGGTCGGTTCATCTCCAGGCTCAGTGTTTCCTTCAGGATAAACCTTCAGTGCAGCTATCCGGGGTGATGCTCGGGGAGGTGTTGCAATCTTTGCTTCGCATGTGATTTTAAGCTTCCTCGGTTTTACCTCTGGACTTGGTTTTTTTCTTTTAACAGATTTCTTTTCCCCTGATGCTCGTCGTGCAGAGACTGGTCGCGCACTCTTGTGTTTCAATGGATCAACCTCGTTGGCATATCTTTGCATTGGTTTCATGCCTTCAAACTCCGGTAACATCGCATTTTCAGTATATGTACTGAACAGTTCTTGAGTCATGATCCCTTCTGAAGTTAATAATTCGCATTGAATAGCCTTATCAGCGGTACCCGGTCTTGTGTATTCTGCTGATGCTCTTGTCTGATATTCACAAAATAATCTAATAAGTTGAATCATCAGAAAAGGAAAAAACGCATATATATTGGAGATTTCTTGTTTAACCTAACACCTAAAGTTTCAAGTATGCTCTATCTAATATAACTAAATTTCAGAAACCAGCAGATTTATCATCTGTCATCTAAACTACATGGTGTATCGAAACCCTCGCGTCTTCAGATGATACTTTTGTCTGATTTTAACAAAATAGTCTAGTAAGTTGTAACAATCAGAAAAAAAGTGTCTCGCGAACTCTTTTTTGTTTTAGCACACCTCCTTAAGTTCCATATCTAATCTATCTAATCAAACTAAAATTCAGAAAGTAATGGAGTTTGATGATCATCTGTGATCCACATTGTGCATCAAATTCAAACTAACTGGTCTCCTCACAAGCTGCACCAAAGCAGCTGCATTTCTAAGTTCTAAAAGGGGACACGCAGGATAAGAGCTTTTGACAAGTGGCCGGTTGTGCATGACCTAGGATGCATCACATGACTAGGACCAAACTTACCAATATCCATAAATAATAGAAAGATTGACCTGGAGGCATGCATGCTAATAATGATACCTACCTTACACTTACATTCCTTCTATGGTCCAATGGACAAATACACAAGCTAGAGTGAGTGAAAAAAATAGGTGGCACAAGGAACTCACATGAGCTTGGTTCTGTGTAATACAAACATCTTGGTTAGTTCTCTTCTTTGGCCTAATACTGCATTTATTTATGTCTCCTGATTCAACATAGCGTTGCACATCCTTCAGAGAGCGAAATTCATAACCACTAACTGGGTCAATGTAGTACTGCAGAGATAAAAAGAATTAAAGGTAGAACAAGGGGTTCGATAAAAAGTAAACAAAGCAATGTGAAGGGAAAATAGATTTTGGCCAGGCATTCTATAACAAACTCAGGTCTATTTCAAAACACTGCATAGACAGTTCGGTAAGCGGTTAAAGCTACTTGCTATCCCCTCAGGTATATACTAATAACCTACTCCGATCCTCAGCTTCTTGGAAATGCTTAAGAATGATGGGACAAAAGGTGTAATTGGTATTTTACAGTAACAATTACTATCGTGATGACACAGAGGAAATCATGCTAGGAGGCAGGAAAGATTGAAAGAGTTGGAGCTGAACTATGATATAAGCAGGCTGATTTGAGAATGAAACTACTCCGATGAAAATAAAGCACATCCCAGCATTATAGTTGGTTGTGGTAGAATACACAGCAAGATAGGTCGATATGGATACTGGGGGTACATTTATTCCTATCCAAAATGAAACTAGGTTGGCTAAGATGACCTAGACATCCCTATATTGTTTTAGATAGTCAAGACTGAAAGTGAAAGAGAAACAGGGTCATTCCAGCATACCCGATCAGTCTTGTTAGTAGTTCCATTCTTTCTTGGCCTGTCTTCTCTCCGCCATCCATCGGGCAACTGCCCCATACTGACAAGCTCATCCTTGATTTGGACCTAGTAGTGAAACAATTATATATATTATATATATCTTCTTAGATAGAATGGAGCAAGAGAGGGAAAAGGTTACAGCAACATACCAGATCAGTGTTTTGCCTTGATCCATTCTTTCTGGGCATTTCTTCTTTCCACCGTCCATCAGGCCCCTTCATGACTGGTTCATCTTTGCTTTTAACCTAGTAGTGCCGTAGTGGAATAATTATTATGGCTCAGTGTTTTAGATAGAGCAGGGCAGGAGGAAAAGGAACATCGTCACATACCTGGTCAGGCTTGTAATTTAAGCGATCCTTTACTGGCCCCTTGATGACTGGGCCATTCTTGATTTGAACCTAGTACAATAATTACAGTTACTCAGATAGTGTTCCAATTTTTTTTTCCGAAATGAGATAAGTGTTCCAAATACAGAACAAAATAAAGGGCGGTTACAACATACCAGATCATTGCTCTGATTTGATCCATTTTTTCCTGCATTGCCTGCTTCACAATGTCCATCGGGAAGCCTCTTAATGACTGGTTTGTCCTTGTTTTCTACCTAGTAAGGAAAAGTGAAGTGTTGATTTTTTACATATCATGTTGCACCCAAAACAAATGAATAAAGGAAGAAGCTAGAGATTCGCATGCCTTAGTAGAGGGGCTTATTCTAATAAGCCCACTTCGTGTTCTAGAACGTGAATCCTTGTTAGCAGTGCTTCCTCCAACAAGCCCACTTTGTGTTTTAGAAGCTGAATCTTCATTGGAATCCATAGCAATGTTTCCTCTAACAAGCCCACTTCGTGTTTTAGAACATGAACCATCATTGGAATCCATAGTAATGTTTCGCCTAACAAGTCCACTTCGCGTTTTAGCGTGTGAACCCTTGCTGAAATCCACGACATTATTTACCCTAGCAAGCCCACTTCGTGTTCTAGAAGATGAACCCTCGCTGGAATCCACGATATTCTTTACCCTAACAAGCCCACTTCGGGTTTTAGAACATGATCCCTTGTTGGGATCCTCAATGATGCTATTCCCCCTGACTAGCCCACTTCTTGTTCTAGAAGATGAAGCGTTGCTGGGATCCATGATGTTGTTTCCCCTGACAAGTCCACTTCTTGTTCTAGAACATGTGCTCCTGTCGGAAAACATAAACATGTTACTTTAGTTCACGAATAACTGTCCAATTGGCAATTGCACGACAAAAACAACATTAGAAAATTTTCCGTAGCCACATAAATTCTAAAGTTGTCCTGCTAGTGCTACAATATTGCAAAAATAAGTAAGCATCTATACAGAACAGATATAATGTCGCGGGTAGACAGTATTTCTCTGGAGAATTTATTTATTTAGTCAAGTTAAACTAAACGCCGACGCTCCCAGAGAAAATAGCCCTCATCCAAAGTTCCAAACAGCCCCTTAATATTATCAGTCTCTCTTTCACTGTTAAGGCTTAAGAGTGGTACATGCATAAAGTATTAATTGGCAAATACGGCCCACCTAAGATGACTTGGCCAATGTGGAACATAATTCTCCTGTATATATCCCCACTGCTAATGGGGTAAGATGTGAAGTTGTCAGTATTAACCAGGTAATTCTCTTCTCTCTATCTAGCTAAGAATGATCCAACCCACTATTTACACAAAGAAAATCTGCATGTGACCCTTCCAATATTCGCAAGAAGCACTAGTTATGGACACAGTTTTTTTATGAAAGCCAAACTCTAAACCCTACCTATTGGTGTTCAAGTAATTTTGTATGTTGTTGAGAAAGGGCCACCGTACAGCATGAAAGAGAAATGACTAAATTAGTAATGCACAACACAGCCTAGTACAATAATAGCCACTAGCCAGGTACATAGCCAAGAAACCCCACGGGCCGTTGACCTGCTATCTATGCACCACCAGATCCCCTCCCCCCCCCCCTGACCCCGTGCGGCGGGACGGCTAGAGGTGGTGCCGGCCGATCTAGGCTTCATGCTTCGGCGGCCCTGCTCCTTTGCCCTCCTCGTCGTCAACCGGGACGTTGCGCGGAGGATGTCCGGGGTCTACCACGCATCATGAGGACGCCCGGGGCGGAGGCCCTAGGTTTGATGGCGGTGGACATCTTCTCCGTGGAAGGTGGTCGGCCTGAGGTTGGTTTGGTGGATCTTGAGATCCGTCATCTACTCCTGGCGGGGAGACCTAGATGCTGATGAAAACCGAGCCGTTGGCGGGTGATGGCAGCATTCCACGTCGTTACCTTGATGAAGGCATCACCGTGCAATTAGTGTCAGCCTCAATCGTGCTACTCCGGGGGAAACCCAAGATGTTCGGATTAGGCGATGGTGGCGCCGCAGTGTCACGTTCTCTCTTGGGAGCATTGATTGTGGAGCAGCGCTAGACGATAGAGGCAGGAGGCGGAACGGCTTCTTCTAGCACGGAGATGCCGGTGGAGATGTCAAGTCATGCCTAACCGCCAGGTGCTACGCTCAGTCATGCATGGTTCGGTAGGTGCTACGCACAACGGATCTCCCGGTGGTTTCTAGCGGGGTCGGATGGCGGGACTCAGCGACATGGTGCCGAGGGGTCTCGATGTCGACCGCGCGTGCGTGTTGGACGTGCGCAGTGTGGAGGTGCTTTTTGGCATTATGATGACGTTGATGGCAGACCTCACAAGGTCATTGCTTCGATCTCTCCTGAACATGGGTATGCGGAAGACAACGGCAGCGAGAACTTTCTGGAGCGTGTATGCTGGTACGCGCTGAGGGTCTGCCGGACCGGTTGTTCCACTTGCTCGCCATTGGGCGACTTGTCGAGGCCTTTGATATTTAGATGCCGTGCGTTGATGAGGGATATTGGCCCTGTTCATGGACACCCCCTTCATCAGTGTTGTAGAAACAGCGAGCTGTCGCTTGTTTTGGTGGGCTTCAGTTTGATCTTTGTAATCTCTCTTTTAAGGTTTTGAGCATATTCTAATACAAAAGTTGTGCGCATCTCTTGGATGCGGAGCCCCAATGATCTTCCCCCATTTCAAAAAAAATGCACCACCAGAACGTGTAGCTTTCAGCTCGGGAAACGCAATCAACTTGGTCTCACAAGCGGGGTTACGTCACCAAATGCGTCTAGTAACTAACCTTCCATTTTTACACTAATCAGTCAGCCGATGAATATTTCGACAAGTTAGGCAAAAAACTTAAAGAGGGACACGGGATTCCCTTTAGGGCCGTGAACTGGCCTTCCTATGCTAAGTTGTAGTACGAGGATTACCAATAGACGAGTGGCAAGGTGAAGAGCAGGATCCAACCACCGCATGCCCAGCTGAGAGTTTACTCGGATTACTGGGTCAAATCACACCCAGGCACCAGAACCCGGCATCGCTCTCAGCAACCCTACGCAGGTGGAGACTGCAGAGCACCCCGACCCGAATCACCTAGCATCGGCCGCCGAATCGAACACAGCTGAGGCCACCGAGCCCCGCCAATCACCATCTCACATGTCCTCCTCCCAGTAGCCCCGAGCAACACAGACTCCCCCGCCCACAGCGGCGGAGGCAGGAGCACGACGAAATCCAGGAGAAGAGGAGGAGTCGCGACGTACCGTCGTTCCCGCGCTGCTGCCGCGGTGAGGGCGGGAGCTGCGCCGGTCGCCGGCCTCCGCGCCGGGGAGAATACGGGGAGCAACTAGGGTTAGCGGAGGTGGATACGGGGGAGGACCGGAGGACGAGTGGGAGAAGTGGGACAGAGGAAGAGACTTTTTTGCCAAGAGGAGGGACGGGGCGTGGGGTGGTGCCGTGGTGGCTCGGCGCCACGACACGACGCGAGACGCACGCTTCTTCTTCCGCTTGGGGCTTGCCTCACTCTGTCTGACCACAGTGAGTGGAATGTGAACGGAAATGAGGTGTCCTTTTGTTATCGCTTCGCCTTTCCGGAACGGGCAAAGTAGTATTCCGTCCGCACGTTCGCGTTGACCCAGCGAGCTGCCTTGGATCCAGCCGGTAATGCAAGGACCCTTTCTGGCCGGCGAGTATATCTGTTACTGGTACTGCTGTCGCGCCAGGAATGGACATGCCTGCAAAGTATGCCGGTAGTAATTCTATTTTTAGATACACACCGGTAATTATATGATTCAGAGTGTACAATGCTTTATTGTTAGTATTATTAGTATGACAATATAAGAGCATCTCTAAGATATCTCTCGTATAGCCAAAACTAAAAAATTACAAAAAAACACCACATTAGAGGCTAGGGTTTTAAAAAACCACCACTCTATGTTAGGGTTTTAAAAAAACCACCAGTTCAGCGCTAACGCGTAACAAAAATCACTGATTCGTCTGAGACACTTGGCTAACCGCGAAACTGACACGTGGGGTCCACTATCAGGCTACGTGGCACAATGAAAATGATCAAGGGTGAAACAGGCTAAATTGATTTTAGTTCTGGGTGTTTTTGCAAATTTTCAGGGACCACTTGTGTCTTCCTCCTATGTCTCTCGGGAGCCTGAAGGGAACAAACAGAGTTCATCCTCGTCGTCTCCGATGGGCGTTGACTGCTGCAAAATCACAGGCTAGCATAGGCGAAGGAATCTGTTGGCGTATGTTTGCTGAGTCAGGCTAGCGAAGGAGGCGGTCGCCGGGGTTTCGTCCGTCGGAATCAATGAAGATGTAGACCCGCCTGCTCGGGCTTGTCAAGGACGTCACTCCAGCGGTCTCTGAGCTTGATGCAATCAAGAACAAGATGGGATTTGGCTCCCTGGTGTTCCTCGAGTAATCTTCTTATGACGACGGAGCTTCTAATACATCATAAACGTATCTATAATTTTTTATGTTCCATGCTTGTTTAGTATCCACTTTGTTTTGCTTTGTTTACACTTTGAGGTATTTTTATACGTTTTCTGGGACTAACCTATTAACAAGATGCCACGGTGCCAGTTGCATGTTTTCTCCTGTTTTTGCTTCCAGAAAAGCGAGAAAATGAATATTCTCGAAATTGGACAGGACAAAAGCTAAAGTCAATATTTCACCGAGGGAAACACGGAGCCAGAAGACGAGACGGAGGAGGGCCACGAGGGGCCCACACCCCTGGCCGCGCGGCCAGGCCTGGCCCGCGCCTGGGGGTGCGGCCGCCTCGGGCACCGCCTCGATCTCCCCCTTCTCCTATAAGAAGCCTCCGATACCTAAACCCTAAGTATCCGATCAGATCTCTGTGAAAAATTCCGTAGCCGCCGCCCCACCATCGTCCTAGATCGGAAGGATCTGAAGCTCTTCCCGGCATCCTGTCGGAGGGGAGAGATCATCCCGGAGGCCTTCTTCATCACCATGCCAGCCTCCGGTATGATGCGTGAGTAGTTCTACCTTGGACTACGGGTCCATACAGTAGCTAGATGGTTGTTTCTCCTCCTTTGTGCTACCATGTTTAGATCTTGTGAGCTTCGTTCATGATCAAGATCATCTATTTGTAATCATGCATGTTGTGTTTGCGGGGATCCGATGGATATTGAGATTACTATGTCAGATTGGTTAATGATTTTATCTTATTTAAAGATGATTCTATCATGTCTGTGTTGTTTGAGATCTTGCATGCTCTCCGTTTCTAGTAGCTATCTTGGCCAAGTAGATGCTAGTGACTCCAAGAGGGGGTATTTATGCTCGATAGTGGGTTCGTGCCTCTATTGAATCTGGGGAAGTGATAGAAATCTCTAAGGTTGTAGATGTGTTGTTGCTACCAGGGAGAAAACAACGATCTTTTGTTCATAGAAGAATTGTATTATTTACTGTACACACTTTGCTTAAAGCAGTTATCCGTTGCTTGCAACTTAATACTGGAGGGGTTCGGATGATAACTTGAAGGTGGATTACTATTCATAGATGCAGTTGGATAGCGGTCTATGTATACTGTTGTAATTCCCAATCTAATCTCACAGGATCATGAATGTCTAGTATTGCATTGTTATGCCTTGCTTAGTCCTGTCAATTGCCCCGTTGCAATTTATTTGCCCAGCATGTTATGTTGTTTATCTTAAGGAGAACACCTCTAGTGAACTGTGGACCCCGGTCCAATCTTTACCATTGATACATCTTCCACTGTTACTGTTTACTTTTTGCAAGCCACCATTACCTTCTACATCATACGTTTAATCCTTTGTTTTCAGCAAACCGGTGAGAGTGACAACCTCAATGTTCGTTGGGGCAAAGTCTTGAGTTTATGTTGTGCAGGTTTCCAAGTTGCTAGCAACACCTTTGAGTCGTTTCCTTTCTCCTACTGGCTCGATAACCTTGGTTTCATGCTGAGGGAAGACTTACTGTTGTGCTCATCATACCTTCCTCTTGGGGTTTTCCAACGAATCTCTATAGTGATCTAAGCCACATCAACGAGTTTTCTGGCGTCGTTGCCGGGGAAGCTAAGGACGGCTTCACAAGGGGAGTCATTCACAACCTTTCTCTTTACTTTGTTTTTGTTTTGCTTAATTTCTTTTGCCTTGTTTTGTTTGCCTCTTTTTATCAAAAATTCCAAAAAAAATAGTTTCGTTTGGTTTGCTTTCTCTTATCAAAATTACAAAAAAATAGTTCTTCCTATAGTTGTCACCTTGCTCTAGCTCAACATGTTGATCCCTAAGTTCACCCTGAAAGACCTTTCAATAGGTAGTGGCTCTATAATTAGGAAAGAAAATATTGAAGAATTATTTAATCACATTAGCAAACATGAGGATATTGAGGATAGATCATTAGCAGAACTTGCTCCTAATTATGAAATTGCTGCAGCTTCTTTAGTTCACATGTTGGAGTCTAGGTTTGTTAACCTTAACCCCATGATGCAAACAATGTTTCTCAAACTAAAATAAGTGGAGGATGCTGAAAAGAGAGATTTTATCCTAAAAATTTTGCTAAAAGAATTCAATGATGTTGCTAAGGAAGCCAAAAAGGTTTTTGATCATTTTAATATGCTAGGATCATGTGTATATGTTATGGGTACATTAGAAAAGTTGGATAAAACCAAACCCAATGGAGAGGAAATTAAGATACCCATACCTTTTGAACTTGTAGGAATGCATGAAGCCTTATAAAAGAATTTTGATTAGATTGTTCCTGAAAACCCATGTGATGAAAGTAGTGAACCCAAGAGAGATGAGAAAGAATCCTCTAAAACTCATTTGGATGAGATACATTTCCTAGTTGAAGAGATTTTAAGTATTGATCTTAATGCTTCTTCATTTGAAAATACTTGATTATTGCTTATTGTGCCTAACTAAGAGGAGTTCAAGAAAAGTACTTCTTCAGAGATAAACCAATAGTTTTCTTGAGTATTGGAATGTAATAACCTCTCCTCTCATTTTTCTTTGATTTTTATGCCAAGAATAACCTTTAATGAGAGGGAAGTAAGATTTGGGGAAGTGCTGCCCCGAAATAGATTTTTGTGCTCCACTGTAAAAATTCTTGAAAAATCTATGTATGTCGTATTGAGCTGTAATTTTCTGAATTAATCCCCCAGGTTGTTATCTAACTTTAGTTAGTTCAACACTTTTTTATTTAAGCAACAGAAGATCTTCGAAAAAATCGGTTTCTACCTGTTGGTCTGTTTTGACAGATTTCTGCCATTATTTGCATTTACTTTTTTATTGATTTCTTTTTAGGTTCTTTTTGGTAAATTGAGAGTTTTTAAGGAATTGCTACAGTATTTTGTGTCTTTAGTAAAAGTTTTGCTATTTTGAAACTAAACCCAAAGGTCTATTATCTTTTGAATGCACTAATGTTGCTAATGAAGATTGTGTGAAGTTTTGTATGAAGGAAAATTTTTAGGTGTAAGGAAAGAATGATGTAATGAGATGAAGAATGGACAAAAGCTCAAGCTTGGGATGCCACTCCAAGAAATATTCAAGAGGTAAAAGCGTCAAAGCTTGGGGATGCCCAAGGCATCCCCTTCTTCATCAATAAAAATCTCAGGTCTTTCTAGACACTTCGTTTTTATTATTTTATGCATAGTTGTGTTGTTCTTGGAGCGTCTTAGTTTTCGTTTTTGGTTTTTGTTTGTTTAGTTTGCTTGAATAAAGTAGTTGGACCCCGTGTTAGTCGTGTTGTTTCAAATAAGTTGATTGGTGTTGTAAAGGAGTAGGATGTTCTTGTTTAATATTACAAGAAGAAGCTTGCTTTGACTGTAACTTAGACTTTATCATGTCATGATAGATGTTGTTTTGAACTTATGCTTAGTGATTATTGTTGTAGCGACTTGTTCCAAATAATTAGGATTGCTTAATGTAGCACCCCGAGAAAACTCGAACTAGAAAATTGCGTGTTATTTTATTTATGCATCATCATGACATCATGCATATTTCTGCCCTAAACTATTTTTCAAAAGCCCTATTTTATTTTCTACATTAGCTCCTCTTATTTCAATTATAAGGCCAATCATTTCAAATATTTTATCTGTCTAACAAACTGTCTACAAAATCGTTTAAATAAAATTAAATAAACTTATATTTTCCAGGGAGGCACTCCAGCCGGCCGGCCCAAAATCCCAACCGGCCAGACTAACTACTACCCAAAATAAACCCTAGCTAACCCTAATCCCCTTCCTACCCCAAACCTACCCAGCCGCCACCACCCGTGTATCCATCCTGCCACCGAACAACCCCACCCACCCTAGTACCCAACACACAAACACGCAACACACGCACGCCACACCCCTGGTGCCCCTCCCCTGGCCCCACTCCCGCACGCCTCGTCGCCCACCTACCGCGTACGACCGACGCGATCCCTACCCGCTAGTGCTCTACCGCTCGCTCGCCCTGGCCCACCACGAGACCCACCCCGTCGCCCGCATCCTATCCCCACATCGATCCTCCCCAGCCTCGCCCAGTTCACCGTCGACGACCGCCACCTCTCCGCACCGGCCCCTGCAAGACCTCGCCTTGCCTCCCCTTCCGGCAGCGCGACGTCCTCCCTCTTCTCCGGCCCAAGCTCGCCAGCGAGCTCGTCTCCCTGCTGCAGGCGCGCCCGCTGACACGCGTCGCCAAGCGCCATCGGTCGCCTTCTCCATCTCCGGCGCCCTCTTGCGTCGCTACGCTCGGCCGCCTCGAGCTTCCCTCCTCGCTTTTGCATCCTCCATCGTCATCAGCAACGCCGAGCAGCCATCCCCGACCATCGCCTTGTCGTCTAGCCCCAGAGCCCGCACGGGCCGACCTCGCCAGCCCTTGTGTCGTCCTTGTCGACTGTTGTCTGGCCACCTCCCTCCGTCGACGCGCGCCCAACACCTCTGCCTGCTCGCTCGTGCTTGTCGAGAAGTGAAGCAAGCAGGTTGCTGTGCTCCTTTTATTTTTGCCTCGTTGTCTTAGACGATGTGTGACCCGATGGTAGTGACGTTGTTGTTCGGCTGACTACACGTATGGCATTTGGTGACCATTGAACAAGTTCTTCAAGACGGTTTGACCACTCTCGAAGATCGACCACATGGAAACCCGAAGACCTGATCCTGACGCCAGATCTGAAGATTGATCCCGGTGAGACCGAACCCGTCGAACCCTAACCAAGATCGTCGAGCCCCTATGTGTGACCCTTTCTCTGGACCCTATTTTTATATATATGATATCTACTTGTTACATTAAACTGTTCATGTTTGCATTCATAATGTGGGTGTTTGGGTCTATTTCGAAGATTTACCTAAATTAAATATGGAAACTATAGGTGGGCTTTTCTAGTTCAATATTGGTCCCATTTAAATTTGTGCATTGAACCGGTGACGTATTTTGCCCTATTAAGACAATATTTAAATTGCGGGGTATCTAAACAACATAAACCTTCTAATTAATTGTTGGGACCCTGGTTCCGCTTAATATTGCCTATTGTATCGCATCCTTGTCATGACATACATCATACATGCATCATACCCGATCTTTTGTCGTAGTATTAAATATTGCATCCGGTGTTTCTGCTAGTGCTTTGCTTCTTCACGGATTAGGCCGATGAGTTGATGCGAGTGACACCCGTTCTTCGGATGAATCTTCAGCAATGTTTTCAGGCGAGCATTCTCCCTCTTTCTACCTATTTTATATTTCTAGTCTTTATTTCCTCCTGTTGATCTATTGCTATCTGTGTTGCGATGCTATAGATCTTGTACCCCTTTATACTTCCCTGCAGCCTCTATATTGCCATGGGACCTCATATTACCTGTTGTTTGATAGATAGTCGGTCTTGTGAGTCGTAGTTGCTTGCTCAGGTGCTGCTTCGCGTCGTCGATGTTCCACCGTTGTTGGGTGGTTGGCACATGCTTAATGGTGGATATGATCATGGATTTAATTACTATTTAATAACTAAAATTGAAAGTAGGTAAATGCAGAGGCACTGGTGGGTAATAGACAATATTTGGTTTTTAACCGCCCACTTGTGTCCCGTAGGACCCCGAGTTCTTGACACATGTTCCGAGATCGAGCGCTCTAACCACAGGTGGGGTGTGTGGGCACCCCCATCGATTTAGTACCTGATTTCAAAGTACTGTACTAGGGGTCACAAAGTAGTTTGGGGCTTTATTACTATCTTGTACTTATGCCATGCTTTACTGCTTTATTTACGATTGCGCGTGGAGCGCAGATCTTGTTAGGAACCCGTGATACGTTTTTTTGTATCGACAAGCCCGATCACACTTCGGGTTCCCGATCGTTTACCGTCGACACAAACCACAGGTCCGTCTCGAGACCGGCCGACTTTTCTGGGTAGCTTAGTGGGTGGCCCCATGTGCTTGCTTTGGTGCAGGCGTCATGTCTGAAACCCCGTCGACATACCGTTGGGTGTATGTTTTGTGATCTTGTACCTACCTGATCTGACAACAAGGGTGTAGGTGCGTGTGGAAACTTTGGTGCACCCCTGCAGGGTTAAATCTTTTCGAGAAGCCGTGTCCGCGGTTATGTACGACTTGGAGCACAGTTCTCGATCATAGACAACTATAACTAAAGTTTACTGTTATAATTTGACTTGTATCTGATATGACTAGTAATCAGCTTCACTACAACGGAATGGCTAAATAAAAGTACCAACAACTGCTGGGTTTGAGATATCTCATGATAATTGTATCTAACTAGTAAGTGTTGCAACTACAACGGAATGGTTAATTAAAAGTACCCACTGCTTATTATATCAGGATGGCTCATACTATCTATATATGACTAGTAAGTGTTGCAACTATAACAGAATGGATAAAACTGCCAACCGTGTGAGTTTCCTCGGCTTGACTTCCTCGTTTGGTCTTGAGGGGGGAAATACCAGGATGGGTTTGTTTGGTGGTAGTATCAGTTTGGATCCGAATAGGTGTTTCTCATCTCTCTCTAATAGCCGACAAATGTATTGAGTCTCTATAGGTTGTTTAGTGCATGCTCCACTGCCGCTTCAGTCCACCATACCTATGTAGGCGAGGACCGCTGAATTATAGTCTCGCCGTGTACTGGCCTCAGTACTGACCGCTCTCTTTTTCCTTTGCCCTTTGTCGGCACCCCTTTTGTTTAAGCAGGTTTTGAGATCGACGTCGTTAGCAGGGTTACCCTTCCGGCTTGGCCTAGGCAGGGTTATGGACGCCGTTGGTTATTCTTCAGGGCTCTTAGCCCCATTTGCATCTTGTCCGTAGTCGGACGCTGTATCATTTTCAAGTTGATTTGGATCTTGTATTGTATATCTGTATTCTTGACTCATGGAGTCGTTGTTGTATATATCTGTTCTGTGGGTTCCATCGTGGACTATTGTGTAGTGATATTACTTCGTTTTCCACCCGCACGAAAGTGCCTGGTGGGCACCTTTGAATCGTTTCTATGCGGGTTTGGCGGGAATCGCTAAAACTTGCATAGGGACGATTCCGAGGGTGTTACAGAGTGGTATCAGAGATTAGCAGTTACGATACCCCACTGATCCAGCCTGTAGTATAACCTAGCTAACGGACGTTGTAGTGTGTCAAAACTATTTTGAAAAATCGGTTGGATAGATCTGATTAGGTCTGCTTTTACTTCTTACCCCTCTCCTATTCTCCTTTCATCTCGACGTGTTTTGAATCATCTCTCTTATCCTTTCTTCGAGTCCAGGATTTCTCATGGTTGGGTTTCCGTCGTACCTCTAGGGTTTCGGTTCCGTCCTCTTGTAACGGTGCTTCGACATCCGACCTTCATGCTATCTAATGAATCTTTCATCTGTTGTATCTTTAAGTGGACCCAAAAAAACACTAAATTTTTTCTTTGTATCTTCCGGTGTTCTCCGACACGACGACATCATCTACATCAGATCTGATGAGTACCTGCATCCCTCCTTTGTTTCTGAACCTTGCTTGTCGAGATCTTCAGTCTGAATTCCGAGAGTTGGTTGCATAATTCTCCTATTCATGTGCAGAGTAATGCTTTGGGTGCGCGATGGAGTGATCACCATCCGACTACTCTTATCATTTGTGCATTGAATCGGTGGATCAAGCAATTTCACACCTTCCATAGAAGTTAGAGGTGGCCATATTTTTGAGACCTCGACCTTTACCTTTGTTTATACGGCGTGTTCTCTCGACGAACGGCAGCATCGACCCTTGTTAGTGGTGTCGCAAGGATCTATACGAAGTGAGAAGATTTTGATCGTCGGCCTTCTTCCCCGTATCATGAGGCGGATCTCGAGGGCGAGATCCATTGTTAGTGGTGTTGAATTGTAGCACCCCGAGAAAACCCGAACTAGAAAATTGCGTGTTATTTTATTTACTCATCATCATGACATCATGCATATTTCTGCCCTAAACTATTTTTCAAAAGCCCTATTTTATTTTCTACTTTAGCTCCTCTTATTTCAATTATAAGGCCAATCATTCCGAATATTTTATTTGTCTAACAAACTGTCTACAAAATCTTTTAAATAAAATTAAATAAACTTATATTTTCCGGGGAGGCACTCCAGCCGGCCGGCCCAAAAGCCCAACCGGCCAGACTACCTACTACCCAAAATAAACCCTAGCTAACCCTAATCCCCTTCCTACCCCAAACCTACCCAGCCGCCACCACCCGTGTATCCATCCCGCCGCCGAACAACCCCACCCACCCTGGTACCAAACACACAAACACACAACACACGCACGCCACACCCCTGGTGCCCCTTCCCTGGTCCCACTCCCGCACGCCTCGTCGCCCACCTACCGCGTACGACCGACGTGTTCCCTGCCCGCTAGCGCTCTACCGCTCGCTCGCCTTGACCCACCACGAGACCCACCCTGTCGCCCGCATCCCAGCCTCGCATCAATCCTCCCCGGCCTCGCCCAATTCGCCGTTGATGACCGCCACCTCTCCGCGCCGGCCCCTGCAAGCCCTCGCCTTGCCTCCTTCCGGCCATGCAATCCTCTTCTCGCTTCGCTCGCCAATGAGCTCGTCTCCTCTGCAGCGCCTTCTTAACGCGTCGCCGAGCGCCATCGGTCGCCTTCTCCATCTCCGGCGCCCTCTTGCATCGCTGCGCCCGGCCGCCTCGAGCTTCCCTCCTTGCTGCTACATCCTCCGTCGCCATCAGCAACGCCGAGCAGCCATCCCCGACCATCGCCTTGTTGTCCAGCCCGGAGCCCGCACGGGCCAACCTCGCCAGCCCTTGCGCCGTCCTTGTCGACCGTCGTCTGGCCACCTCCCTCCGTCGGCGTGCGCCCAACACCTCTGCCTTCTCACCCGTGCTTGTCGAGAAGTGAAGCAAGCAGGTTGATGTGCTCCTTTTATTTTTGCCTCGTTGTCCTAGACGATGTGTGACCCGATGCTAGTGATGTTGTTGTTCGGCTGACTACATGTATGGCATTTGGTGACCATTGAACAAGTTCTTCAAGACGGTTTGACCACTCTCGAAGATCGACCACATGGAAACCCGAAGACCCGATCCCGACGCCAGATCCGAAGATTGATCCCGGCGAGACCGAACCCGTCGAACCCTAACCAAGATCGTCGAGCCCCTATGTGTGACCCTTTCTCTAGACCCTATTTATATATATATATATATATATGATATCTACTTGTTACATTAAACTGTTCATGTTTGCATTCGTATTGTGGGTGTTTGGGGCTATTTTGAAGATCCACCTAAATTAAATATGGAAACCATAGGTGGGCTTTTATATTCCAATATTGGTCCCATTTAAATTTGTGCATTGAACCGGTGACATATTTTTCCCTATTAAGACAACATTTAAATTGCGGGATATCTAAACAACATGAACCTTCTAATTAATTGTTGGGACCCTGGTTCCGCTTAATATTGCCTATTGCATCGCATCCTTGCCATGCCATACATCATACATGCATCATGCCCGATCTTTTGCCGTAGTATTAAGTATTGCATACGGTGTTTCTGGTAGTGCTTTGCTTATTCACGGATTAGGCCGATGAGTTGATGCGAGTGACACCCGTTCTTCGGATGAATCATTAGCAATGTTTTCAGGCGAGCATTCTCCATCTTTCTACCTATTTTATATTTCTAGTCTTTATTTCCTCCTGTCGATCTATTGCTATCTGTGTTGCGATGTTATAGATCCCGTACCCCTTTATACTTCCCTGTAGCCTTTATATTGCCATGGACACCTCCTATTACCTGTTGTTTGGTATATAGTCGGTCTTGTGAGTCGTAGTTGCTTGCTCAGGTGCTGATTCGTGTCGTCGATGTTCCACCGTTATTGGGTGGTTGGCACATGATTAATGGTGGATATGATCATGGATTTAATTACTGTTTAATAACTAAAATTGAAAGTAGGTAAATGCAGAGGCACTGGTGGGTAATAGACAATATTTGGTTTTTAACCGCCCACTTGTGTCCCGTAGGACCCCGAGTTCTTGACACCTGTTTCGAGATCGAGCGCGCTAACCACAGGTGGGGTGTGTGGGCACCCCCATCGATTTATGACCTGATTTCAAAGTACTGTACTGGGGGCCACAAAGTAGTTTGGGGCTTTATTACTATTTTGTACTTATGCCATGCTTTACTGCTTTATTTACGATTGTGCGTGGAGCGCCTGTACTGTTTAGGAACCCCGTGATACGTTTTTGCTTTATCGACAAGCCTAGTCACACTTTCGGGTTCCCGATCGTTTCTGATGTCGACAAACCACAGGTCCGTCTCGGAGATCGGCCGACTTCGTTACGGGTATCTTAGTGGGGTGGACCCCATGTGCTTGCTTTGGGTCTGGGTAACGTCGTGTCCGAAACCCCGTCGACATACCGTTGGGTGTATGTTTTGTGATCTTGTACCTACCTGATCTGACAACAAGGGTGTAGGTGCGTGTGGAAACTTTGGTGCACCCCTGCAGGGTTAAATATTTTCGAGAAGCCGTGTCCGCGGTTATGGACGAGTTGGAGCACAATTCTCGATCATAGACAACTATAACTAAAGTTTACTGTTATAATTTGACTTGTATCCGATATGACTAGTAATCAGCTTCACTACAACGGAATGGCTAAATAAAAGTACCAACAACTGCTGGGTTTGAGATATCTCATGCTAATTGTATCTGACTAGTAAGTGTTGCAACTACAACGGAATGGTTAATTAAAAGTACCCACTGCTTATTATATCAGGATGACTCATACTATCTATATATGACTAGTAAGTGTTGCAACTATAACAGAATGGATAAAACTGCCAACCGTGTGAGTTTCCTCGGCTTGACTTCCTCGTTTGGTCTTGAGGGGGGAAATACCAGGATGGGTTTGTTTGGTGGTAGTATCAGTTTGGATCCGAATAGGTCTTTCTAATCTCTCTCTAATAGCCGACAAATGTATTTAGTCTCTATAGGTTGTTTAGCGCATGCTCTGCTGCCGCTTCAATCCACCATACCTATGTAGGCGAGGACCGCCAAATCATTTCTATGCGAGTTTGGCGGGAATCGCTGAAACTTGCATAGGGACAATTCCGAGGGTGTTACACTTAATGTGCCTTAATAGAATTATGTGTTGTTTTAGCATACAAAGGCATAGTATTGTGGTATTCTCCTTTGATGCTTTGTTTGGGTTGAAATGGCACATTCTCACGTCATGTTATGATTATGAAAAAGTCACCTTAGCCCCTATGATCATTTAGTTTTTGACTTGTGGTACCACTTTATGCTTTGATTAGTAATGTTTTGTCGCTCTGCATGATTATGACCATTATTGCTCTCTTAGTTGGTCGCTCCTAGTCTTTTGCTAGCCTCCACTTGTATTGATTAAGATCTACGCATGCATCCAACTCCCAAGAAACCAAGTTATTCCAAAGTGTCTACTATAAATTTCTATGTATGGTGTGTTACACCATTCCAAGTATATATTCTTATTTTATCTATCTTCCAAATTAAACTTGTTATGTGAAAGTTAGTGATTAAAGGTCTCACAAACTTGATGGCACACTTTATTTTTCTTGCCCCTAATAAACTTGAACCACTATATCATCTACTCCCTCCGTTTGAAAGTTAAAACATCTTATATTTTGAAACGGATGGAGTATGCTGTATATGCTTGCACTTATAAGTTGGGATTAGCAGAACTGTGCTGTCACGGAGAACGCTTTCAACACTTGTAAATATCTATCCAGTTGATATCATGCTCTTTTGTTTATTGATGTCGTCGGTGTGAAATGAAAGGAGAGCTTGTAAGTCCATGGAGTTATGTATGTGTGTTAGAAAAATTCCTGGGCCGCTATCCTAAGCCATGCCTAATCATGGTGGAAACTTGTAGCATCACCACAGTGAGCAATCAATGAAGCATTCTTCTTATCAAAAAAGAGATATAAAAAAGAGATTGAGAAAAAGAAAAAAATGAGAAAAGAGAAAAGAGAGAAAAAACACCATTTTCCCATGGTAAATAAGAATATTGTTGAGATGCTCATTGTCTGCTTGCCTTGTCATTTTGTTATGGGATAGCTCCTGTATCATTGGGAAAGGGGTACCCCGTTAACGGTTCTCTATGATACACATGTACTTACTATGATAAGAACTTATCGTGACTAAAGTTGAGTAGGATGAGGAGCGACCCTCGTACTCAATGGACATGAGATTGCCAACTTATACTTTGTCAAGAATATACTCCATACTTTGTTCACTTTAACCTTAATCACTTCAAGATGCTTATGATAGGGGCAATGAGAGCTGAAAGCTAACAAGTACCATAATTTTTGGAAGCTCTTTATGAGACTTGAAATCCCTGCTTCCCTTTAAAGGGCCTTTCTTCCACTATTATATTGAGTCTCAACCTTCTATACTTAGGCACCAATTAAGAGAGCATAGTTGCCATTGCTAGTTCTATGTGCATTGTCCCAAAACTTATTGATTGATTCATATTTATAATATTGCTTGCTCTTGAACTATTTGTATCTAGTCACCCTTATGAACTTTGAAGGTGTCCTATGTATTTATGTTTTGATAATCCATGAGGCACAAGCTAAATGCCACTATGATATGTTTTCTATATGTGAAACAAACAAACGTTTTTCAATGCATTGTTATTCATGAATCTTTGTTTGTATCCTTTCATGTTGCAGCATAGTTTCTTTGTCTTACTGTTAGAACTTCATCTTTTATGCTCATGTTTAGAGTTCTTTGATCCTAGATTTCAATGCTTGCAAATGGTTTGATCTTGATTATAATGGTGCATGTCACCTAAAAAATTATTCTTTTTATCACTTACCTACTCGAGGACAAGGAGGAGTTAAGCTTGGCGATACCTAAACCCTGGGAGGTGTGGCCGCCTCGGTCTCCCCCTTCACCTATAATAAGCCCCCGATACCTAAACCCTAAGTAACCGATCAGATCTCCACGAAAAAGTCTGTAGCCGCCACCATCGTCCTTAGATCGGGGGATCTGAAGCTCTTCCCGGCACCCTGCCGGAGGGGAGAGATCATCCTGGAGGCCTTCTTCATCACCATGCCAGCCTCCGGTATGATGCGTGAGTAGTTCCACTTTAGACTATGGGTCCATACAGTAGCTAGATGGTTGTTTCTCCTCCTTTGTGCTAGCATGTTTAGATCTTCTGAGCTCCGTTCATGATCAAGATCATATATTTGTAATTATGAATGTTGTGTTTGCGGGGATCCGATGGATATTGAGATACTATGTCAGATTGGTTAATGGTTTTATCGTATTGATTCTATCATGTCAGTGTTGTTTGAGATCTTGCATTCTCTCCGTTTCTAGTAGCTATCTTGGCCAAGTAGATTCTAGTGACTCCAAGAGGGAGTATTTGTGCTCGATAGTGGGTCCATGCCTCTATTGAATCTGGGGAAGTGACAGAAATCTCTAAGGTTGTAGATGTGTTGTTGGTAATAGGTAGAAAACAACGATCTTTTGTTCATGGAACAATTGTATTGTTTACTTTACACAATTTGCTTAAAGCAGTTATCCGTCGCTTGCAACTTAATACTGGAGGGGGTTCGGATGATAACCTGAAGGTGGATTACTAGTCATAGATGTAGTTGGATGGCGGTCTATGTATATTGTTATAATGCCCAATCGAATCTCATAAGATCATGAATGTCTAGTATTGCATTGTTATGCCTTGCTCAGTCCTATCAATTGTCCCGCTGTAATTTGTTTACCCAGCATGGTATGTTGTTTATCTTAAGGAGAACACCTCTAGTGAATTGTGGACCCCGGTCCAATCTTTACCATTGATACATCTTCCACTATTACTGTTTACTTTCTGCAAGCCACGATTACCTTCCACACCATACGTTTAATCCTTTGTTTTCAGCAAACCGGTGAGATTGACAACCTCACTGTTCGTTGGGGCAAAGTCTTGAGTTTGTGTTGTGCAAGTTTCCAAGTTGCTAGCAACACCTTTGAGTCTTTTCCTTCCTCCTACTGGTTCGATAACCTTGATTTCATACTGAGGGAAGGCTTACTTTTGTGCTCCTCATTCCTTCCTCTTGGGGTTTCCCAACGAAGGTCTTAAGTGATCTGAGCCGCATCAGCTTCCTATGGCGGAAATCGCTCGCCGGAGTACCCACACAGCCACGGCAGTGATGCTCGTGGAAGCGCTCCCGTTATAGCTCCCAATGCCCCTGCTACGGGCGATCCCAAGCAAGCCGTGTCGTAGAATCAACAGGTCATGTCGGTCCGCATGGAGTTCTCTTCCATCGCCCGCGCTACAGCATGCTGTGGCAGTGCCACCTCCCATGGCCTCTGGTCGTGGCCCGAACCTTCTTCCTCAACGACAGGAGGTCGGGCGTGTCGAGGTCAAGCTACCCAATGGCCACACAGTAGGTCGGAGGGGACCTCGCGGTCTAGTCATGTGTCTGCCGCCTCCTGCTGGTATGTCCCGCGTTGGCGCCACCCGTCGACCTCGTCGTATTGCCGCTCCTGCGTTGGCCATGGACGCACACATCAAGCACCGTCGGTGGCCTCCTTATCGACCAGGGTCATGTCGTCTTGCTCTAGAGTGTG
Source organism: Avena longiglumis (assembly GCA_030063025.1). Taxonomy (NCBI): domain Eukaryota; kingdom Viridiplantae; phylum Streptophyta; class Magnoliopsida; order Poales; family Poaceae; genus Avena; species Avena longiglumis. The sequence goes on along the minus strand of CP125977.1, from coordinate 428,950,387 downwards.
GGCGATGCGCGGCCGAAGAGTATGCTACGGCAGCAGCGTGAGATCTTGGGAGAGAAGAGGATATAGCGGAGTAGGGGAGAGAGGAGGTGACTTTCCATTTTACAAAAAAAACAAATTTTGTCACTTCCTAATATTTATCACCCTGGTTTGTTTCCGTTGTGCCACGTAAGTCCAAAATGGTTCCCACATATCAGTTTTGCGGCTAGCCAAGTGTCTTAGACGAATTAGTGCTTTTTGTTACGCGTTAGCGCTGAACTGTTGGTTTTTAAAACCCTAACATAGAGTGGTGGTTTTTTGGAAAACTAGCCTATAATATGGTGGTTTTTTTTGTAATTTTCTCGCCAAAACTTGAAATACATAAAGTATGCTGGTAGTAATTCTATTTTGAACCGTGAACAACTCTTTCGGTTTACCTTATTTATTTATTTTGAAATGAGGAAAAAAAGCCTTTGACTTTATAAATTTAAGGAAAAGTCTTTTTTGCCTCGTTTAAAAAAAACATAATGTAAGCCGAAGAAGTTGTTCACGGTTTGAAATATGCTTGCACAGAAAAAAACTAGAATTCATCTTGTAATTTAAAAATAGACCCACTGGTGATAGATAGTTCATACATCGATACATAGTTCATCGGACCAGACTAAACCCTAAGAAAAAGCGATAGATAGACCTAACTATAGCACCCGGGCAAAACCACTACCAGAAAATCATATGTCCTATCTATGTGCATCATCATGACATCATGCATCTGTTTGTCTAAAAGTATTTTGCTAAAAGTCCTATTTTGTTTTCTACATTAGCCTTGCCTTGTCATTCAAAGTGCAACCTCAGGTCTTCCTGTATATTTTGTATGTCTAAAAATAGTTTACAAAAGTCTTCTAGAATAATAACAAAACTCTTGTATTATTTTTGGGAGGCAGCCAGTCAGGCCCAAAAGCCAGCCGGCCACCTCCAAACCCTAACTACACCAAACCGTAAACCTAACCCTAACCCTACCCTCACTGTGCCGCCGCCACCATGGAACCAACACACCGCGGAGCGAGCGCGAGTCCACCCCAGCTCCGTAGTGTCACACTCCTAGCAACGCGGCCCATGGTACGCACGCTTCCGGCGAAGTGTCGAACCCCACCCACAATCTTCCGATTGCCCGGACCCACCCTCTGGCGTCGCGACATGCTCTCTCCCCACATACCGCCCACCCCCGCCTGCATGGACCCCTGGCCCCACCACCCCGTGCGACACGCGAACCCCACCCCCGCTCTCCTTGCTTGACCCGCGATCCCCACCCCTTCCCCGCGTCGTCGCCATCTTCCCCATTCCCGAGCACCGCCGCCACCTCTTGATATGTCCATTTTGCATCACTATTCTATATCATAAGTTGCTTCTATTCATTAATATATTTCATATTAAGAGGTGATACTTATGTTATTTCATCTGTTTTTGCATGTTGGATGATTCTTAGAGGATGAACTGCCGGAGTCAGGATTTTGATGGAAAAGCGGTGTCTAGATGCAATTTTCGCGAAGAACAGAAAAATACCAGAAAAACTATAGAAAATTATATTTTTCCAGAAGACGAAGAAATCCAGAAGGGGAGGCGGAGTTGGGCCACAAGGGGCCCACACACCCCCAGGCGCAGGCCACCCTAGGCCGCGCCTATAGGGGGTGTGTCCACCCTGGCCCACCTCTGGATCCGCCCTCTCGCCTATATCTTCTCCTCAAAACCCTAAAGTCAGGGGGGCGACCATAGAAAGATTCCGACGCCTCTGCGGGGCGGAAACTATAAAAAGAGAAAGAGCTCTCCGGAAGACAGATTTCTGCTGGGGAAATTTCTTCCCGGAGAGGGGAGATCGTCGCCATCAACACCGTCATCAAGCTATACTTCATCGGGATCATCATCATCATGCACACCATCATCTCCACTAGCACCATCATCACCACTCCATCCCGCTGTAACAATTGTGTTGAATCTTGCATAGTTTTAGATTGTTATCCATCATCATATCATCTCTGATCTTGATCCATATGATTTCTTGTGAGTAGTTCGTTTAGTTCTTGAGTACATGGGAGAAGTCATGTTGTTAGTAGTGGAATTGTGTTGAGGTATTATTCAATGGTTTAATATTTAAGTTGTGGTGTTATTCTTCTAGCGGTGTCATGTGAATGTCGACTACATGATACTTCACCATTTATGGGCCTAGGGGAAGGAATTGTGTATTTGGCTACTAATTGTGGGGTTTCCGGAGTGACATAAACCTAAAGCCCTGTTAGGAAACCTTTGCACAAGGGAGTGTAGGATCTCAGAGTTTAAGGCCGTGGTTAGGTTTTTATCTTAATTGCTTTCTTTTAGTTGTGGATGCTTGCAAGGGGTTTAATCACAAGTATATATTAGTCCAAATAAGGTCGGTAGATTAGCACAGGTTCACCCACACATCACTTATAAAACCAAAGAAGATTAATCAACTATCTGAAACAAAAGCACTTGACACTATTCCCATGTGTCCTTGAGAACGTTTGGTCCTCATAAGTATTACTACCAGCTTGTCCTTTGCTAAGAAAGGATTGGGCCACTTGCTGCAATTATTTGCTATCTTTATTTCCTTGCACTTTATTTCTTTGCTTTATCAAAAAAACCTAAAAATCCGTTTACTAAGTATTTACAGAGATTTCCTACACTAAACCACTAGTCAACACCTTCTGCTCCTCATTGGGATCGACACTCCTATTTATCGAAAGTACTACGATACACCCCCTATACTTATGGGTCATCAAGACTATTTTTTGGCGCCGTTACCGGGAAGTGAAGCGCTATTGAAGAGTGGAACTGGTAAAGGAAACTTCAACTCTGAGTATTGCTCTTTATTTTTTTTGTTAATTTGTTTCCAATATGGATAACCCGCTGGGTTTCCTATTTGGGAAAACTACTACCACTATTAGGGTAGTAGATGAACCACCACCTATTGAGATAGATCCTTTTAAGATACCTACAAGAATTTTTGATCGTGTTATGGATAATTATTATTTTGGGGATGGAACTGTTCATCCTGGTGATCACTTGCTTTTTATACATGAATTGTGCGGGTTGTTTAAGTGTGCAGGTATCACAACTCAATAGGTTAAGGAGAAGTTACTCTCTATATCATTGAAAGGAAGAACTGAAAAATAGTATAAGCTGCTGAAGAATGGAAAAGCCATGGAATGGGAGGAAATAGTACCTCCCTTTTACTCTAAATTATATCCTCCCAGTGAGATTCATAAGGATAGGAATCAAATATATAACTCTTGGCCACGTGATGGAGAGAGTACAACCCAAGCTTGGGGGAGATTGAAGTTATTAATGCTTAAATGTCCTATTCATGAACTCCCTAACAATATTATTATTATTAATAACTTTTATGCAAGGCTTTCTCTTCATGACAAAGATTTATTAGATGCTTCTTGCGCTGGATCATTCACACATATGAAATAAGAAGCTAAACGGGATCTTCTGGACCGTATTCAAGAGAACACTGAAGCATGGGAGAATGACAAAGGAAGAAAGTCAGGTAAAAATTATGATTATGAATGCATTAAATCTATTATCGGAACTGATGACTTTCATGATATTAGTACTGAGTATGGTCTTGATTCTCAAGTTCTTGCAAATTCCTTTAAGGCATTTGCCTCTTATATTGAAATCCCCAAAAAGGAGTGGAACAAGTACCATGCACCTTATAAAGATATTGTTAATCATGTTCCTGTTAGAAGAACTGAAGTTTGTAATGTTGATCCTATTTTGCCTGAACCTTATATTGAGAAAATCCCTTTTCCTGCTAAGGTAAAGGAACATTATATTATAGATAATGTGGTTAGCAAAAGTACAAAGAAAACTGTAGAACCCGATGAGCAAATAAACATTGAACCTGTAGTAGCCATTGTGAAAGATCTTATCACTAAAAATATAGAAGATGAGCACATTGTCTTCTGTGAAGACGCTTCTCATATTGTCTCTCATCCTAGTAAAGCTAGTAAAACTAGTGTCCCTATGCTTTCTGTTAGAATTGGTGATCATTGCTATTATGGTTTATGTGATATTGGTGCTAGTTCTAGTGCTATTCCTTATGAGCTTTACAGAGAAATTATGCATGAAATTGGTCCTTGTGAGCTTGAGGACATTTATGTGCTTATTCCCCTTGCTAATAGAGAGACAGTATGTCCAATTGGTATTGTAAGAGATGTGGAGGTTCTTTGTGGTAAGATTAAATATCCTACTGATTTTCTAGTGCTTGGTTCTGAAGCTAGTAAAACTTGTCCTATCATTTTTGATATACCTTTATTGAATACTTGTGGGGATAGATTGTAAGAAGGAGAAAGTTTTAACCAAGTTTGATGGAGAATCTTATGAGTTTAACTTTTCCAAGTTTGCCAAAACTCCTTATGAAAATGAATTGCCTAATGAGGATTTCAGGGTTGAACAACTTGCTGCTATTTCTCTTGCTCCTAATAATTCCTTGCAACACTATATGGAAGATCTTGAAAGTGAGGTCTTCATGAAGGAAAGAAATGAGATTGACGAGATTTTCCTTCGTCAACCTGAGATACTTAAGCACAACCTACCTATGGAAGATTTGGGTACCACACTACCACCTAAAGGGGATCCTGTTTTCGATTTAAAACCTCTACCTGATGATCTTAAATATGCTTATCTAGACGATAAGAAAATATATCCTATTATTATTAGTTCTAAACTTTTAGGAAAGGAAGAGGAAAGATTATTGGAAGTATTGAAGAAACACTAAGGATCTATGGGGTATACTCTTGATGATTTAAAAGGGATTTCTTGTACTATATGTCAACATGCTATTAACATAGAGCCTGATGCAAAACTAGTTGTTGAACCCCAACGTCGTTTAAACCCTTAAATGAAGGAAGTGGTAAGAAGTGAGGTATTAAAACTTCTTGATGCTGGTATTATTTTTCCTATTGCTGATAGTAGATGGGTTAGTCCTGTTCATTGTGTCCCCAAGAAAGGAGGAATAATTGTTGTGCCTAATGAAAATAATGAGCTTATACCTCAAAGAGTAGTGGTTGGTTATAGGATGTGCGTTGATTTTAGAAAGGTGAATAAAGTCACTAAGAAAGATCATTATCCTCTGCCTTTTATTGATCAAATGCTAGAAAGGTTGTCTAAGAAGACTCACTTTTGTTTTCTTGATGGTTATTCTGGGTTCTGTCAAATTGCTGTGAGAGCACAAGGCCAAGAGACCACTTTCACTTGTCCCTATGGAACTTATGCTTATAGGTGTATGCCTTTTGGTTTATGTAATGCTCCTGCTACCTTTCAGAGATGTATGTCTGCTATCTTTCATGGTTTTGGTGAAGAAATTGTGGAAGTTTTCATGGATGATTTCTCTGTCTATGGAACCTCTTTGATAATTGTTTGCACAACCTTGATAAAGTTTTGCAGAGATGTGAAGAAACTAATCTTTTTCTTAATTGGGAGAAATGCCACTTCATGGTTAATGAAGGGATTGTTCTTGGACACAAAATTTCTGAAAGAGGTATTTAAGTAGACAGAGCCAAAGTTGAAGCAATTGAGAAAATGCCTTGCCAGGGATGTGAAAGGTATTCGTAGTATCCTTGGTCATGCTGGTCTTCATAGAAGGTTTATTAAAGATTTCTCCAAAATTTCAATGCTCCTTACTAATCTTCTTCAAAAAGATGTACCTTTTGTTTTTGATGATGATTGTAAGGAAGCTTTTGAAACTTTGGAGAAATCTTTGACTACTGCTCCTATTGTCCAACCACCTGATTGGAATTTACCCTTTAAAATTATGTGTGATGCTAGTGATTTTGCTGTGGGTGCTGTTCTTGGGCAACGGATATATAAAAATTTGAATGTTATTCATTATGCTAGTAAGACTCTTGATGCTGCTCAAAAGAACTATGCTACTACTAAATAGGAGTTCTTAGCTGTAATCTTTGCTTGTGATAAGTTTAGACCTTATATTGTTGATTCAAAAGTTACCATTCATATTGATCATGCTGCTATTAAGTACCTTATAACAAAGAAAGACGTTAAGCCTAGTCTTATCATATGGGTGCTGGTTTTACAAGAGTTTGATCTGCATATTGTACACAGGAAAGGTGCTGAAAATCCGGTTGCTGATAATTTATCTCGTTTGGAAAAAATTCTTTTGATCATATGCCTGTTAATGATAGTTTTCCAAATGAACAGTTGGCTGCAATAAAGGTAAGCCCGCGGGAGAGTCCTTGGTATGCTGATGATGCTAACTTTATTGTTTCCAAGTATTTGCCTCCAACCTTTACAACCCATCAAAGAAGGAAATTCTTTTATGATCTGAGGCATTACTTTTGGTATGACCCACACTTATACAAAGAAGGAGTAGATGGTATTATGCAGAGATGTGTCCCAGAATATGAAAAACAAGAGATATTGAGAAAATGTCATGGCAGTGCTTATGGAGGACATCATGTTGGGGATAGGACTGCACAAAAAGTTTTACAATCAGGTTTTTATTGGCCTACTCACTTCAAGAACACAAGGAAGTTTATTTTTATCATGTGATGAATGTCCAAGAGTTGGTAACATTTCTAGACGCAATGAAATGCATATGAATTATTCTCTTGTTATTGAACCTTCTTATTGTTGGGGATTTGACTTTATGGGTCCTTTTCCTCCTTCAAATGGGTATACTCATATTCTTGTTGCTGTTGATTATGTTACAAAGTGGGTGGAAGCCATACCTACAAATAGTGCTGATGGTAAGACCTCTTTAAAAATTCTTAAAGATGTTATTTTTCCTAGGTTTCGTGTGCCTAGATATGTAACATCCCTAAATTCATATTCCAAAACTCATTCATGTCATCCTTGCATCCATCATCATTTAGGGTTTTTCTCAAAATCATTTCAGAAACAGGAGCATTTGTGGCTCATTATTTTATGTATGAAAACCCTAGCCTTTGTGCTACATGCTAATGAGATAGATGCTATTATTCATTCAGGATGTTTTGAATTCAAACTTAAGTGGTCTCAAAAGCTTGAGCAAGGTTTCAAAACAAAAATATGGAATAAAACCAAAGTTTTGCCTATTATTATATCTCCTAAAAGGCTTGGTTTTATTGGATTATTTTCAAATAACCTAAGTAAGTCTGAGTGAACAGATGTGTGTTACACCTATTTAAATGCAAGGAACACTGTACAAAAGGCTGGAGCAAGTTTGAATTCAAACTTAATTGAAAAGAGGTTTGAAAACCATTTCTAGAAATTCAATCAGAAAAAGAAAAGGAATAAAGAGGGAAAAAAATAGACAACCAGCCAATCTGGCCGACCCATTAACACGGCCCAGCCATAGCCCCACCCATGAACCGTTTTATTTCACTCACCCCCGCACCCACCGAGTGACCGACGGGCAAGACCCACTCCCTCTCCTTTCCTCTCGCTGACAGCCGCGGCCCACACGACGTCGTCGTCTCCACCCGTAGACAGCTCAACCAAATCACGCCGGCCGTTCCCAGTATTGATTCGCAGCGTCAATTCACGATGAATGCCGGAGTAAATCTCGCTCACGACCAGGCTACTTAAACCCCCTCTGCCTCTCCTTCTCCCCAAACCCCGAACCCAGGCGCCACCAGGCTGCGTGAATTGCTCCCTGCAACCCCGCCGTCTCCGACGAGCTGCAGCCACGATTCCGGCCAACTCCGACCACCCCTCTGCTTCTGCTTCACACGAGCAGACTCCGCTTGGCCTCACGCATCTCCTAGTACCTCTGGTTCGCCCGCGCGTGACCCAGAACGTCGGCAACGCAAACGACTGAGCCGCCACCGTCTTCGGCTTCAACTCCGTCGAGCTCCTCCGGTAAGACCAGACCGCCCCAAGCCTTTTTCTTCACGCACGCGTATTCTCCGTGAACTCCTGCATCTAACCACATCCTCTGCTTGCCTTCTCGTGATCGACAGCGTCGCCTTCGACCTCGAACTGAACCATCCGTCGCCAGACCCTACTCCGGCGAGCAATCCACCGCAACCCTGAGCGCCCCTTGCCGAGCTGACCACACGTTGAGCATCCCCACGTCCTTGCGATCACGGTGAGTACCTTCCCTACCCTTCTAGCGTCAGTACGCGGCCGCCACCGTCGACCGTTGCCGCCACACGCTGCTCAGCGCCCGATTAGTGGCTCGCTGATTGAGTCCGTTGGATCTGTATCGTAGGGCTAGGATAGATTTTAAACGAAGAGATACGCGCGCATCTGAGCCGCCAGATCTAAGTTATATCCTACGGTCCGCATCTATCGATCCGACCGAATCGGTACGCGCCAGTAGTTTTGCGACACGTGTCTAGGGTTGGATCTGAAATAGAAATTCAAATCAGATTTAGATCAGATTTTCAAATGGCTATAACTTGAGATTTCCACGTTGAAATTTTGCAAACTTTATACCGTTGGATTCAGTGAAACAAGGCCTTTCTGAATCTACAATGTGTTTAACAAATAGTAACTGATAAAATGACTTTGTAAGCAGAAACATGTTTAGGTATATTTTGAGCATAGATTTAGTTTAGTAATTTGTTTTAGGGCTAAATGAGTTTGGTTAGCAAACTTTTTGGCTTGGTTATGTTTCTGTTTCATGCACTTGCTTGGTAGAGTTTTTCAAAGATCATCACTTAGCATTTTCTTGCATGCATGCTTTCATATTTTTGCTTGTATATGAATTGTATGTAATTGTGTGCTACAAAATTTTTGTGTAGATTTTGTTAGTGACTGTAATTGTGAAGAGTGCCACTCTCCCCATTACCAAGGCAAGTGATACTTCATGATATTTCCACCCCTTTATTTTGAATAAGCATTAGAATTATTTTGCTAAGTCTTGCATGTTACTTTTGCCAAATGCTATGTTGGGAAATCCTATGTAGTGTAGAATTGTAGAATTGCTAGGGAATTTTCCTAAGTTAAGTTACTATGCCATGCTTAGCCTAGCTAGTAGAAAACATGGGTTGGTAAAGAATGTACATGCCATGATGAAATAATTCTAAGTCCTTTGGGACTCATGCTTTTCTTAATAAAACAACTAAGTCAATGAACTTCCTGGGTGGAATGGGACTTGAATGGTGGTTTTTGGTTGAGTGGTTACACAAGGCCATGGATTTGGCTTGTGTATCTCACTTGTGGAATGCCACCCAGGCACAAAGGTATTTGGAGGCCAAGTGTTGAGAAAGCTTACAGTGCAACCACTTGGCAATATGGGCTCTGCCATGATCATATAGGTTGCTAGAACTTAGTCACTTGGACAGTTGGTGGTAGAGGGAATGATAGGTTGGAGCGCGTCCATTTGACTAAGGAAAGGCTTCTGAAAGGTCCTGTCTTGGGAAACCAAGTCTGGTGGGGAAAGTGCACAACCTCCGCAGATGGAAAATCTAAGTACTTAGCCATGTCCATGGCAATGGACAACTTGAGCATCAAGACATGTAAGCTACAAGAATCATCACTCCAACTTCTAAGTAAAACTTGTGGGTGAACAAGGGTAAAGGACCCCAATGTCTATTGGTGGTTTCTTAGGAAATTTTTTGACAAAGAAAAACTTAGTGATTTCAACTAATAGGGAAAACCTATTTTCAAGCAAAGCAAGCCAAGCTACACTTAGCCAAAATGCATATAGTAATATAGTCCACTTAAAATTTACTAAGGTATCACTTGCCAATACTATTCCAAAGTATTGACCCACTGTGGCTGTAACTTGTGATGTTGCAGGTTACTCCGATGATGAGTAGGAGTCATGAGTCTACACTCAACATGCTTGCCTGTGGCACATGAAGATGAGGACTTGTGTTTATTTACTCATTCCATAAACTCTTGTACTAGGCCTTTGGCCCTGAGTTGTAAAAGACTATGTTTTATCTCTAGAATGAATGTAATAAACGACCTTTGTATCTGCGTACTTCATCTTAAACTGTGGATGCTAGCATTGATCCAGGGACTAGCATTGCAATCACAGGGATCCTTTCCTTTACAAAGGAGGGATCTTACAAATGGTATCAGAGCACTGTGTTGCCTGTAGGATTATGACCCCTAGGAATGGAAAACCACTAAGGAAAATTTTTCAACTACTTCTACACTTGTCTATTCTTCTCGTAGAACTTTTCTAATCTTCTCATTCTCATCTCTATTTGTAGATGAACTCCATCAACGAAGCCGTGAAGAAAGGACCACTCATGACCATGACCTTAGAGTGTGAAACTGAGTTTCCCAAAATTCTCAAGGACCTCATGGTGGCAATGGAAGCACATGGTGCAGCTGTTTATAAAGGCTTTCCAGTGATGGATGAAGGAGTGGAGTATTGGCGGGTGCAACTTCACTTGTACAAAAACAAGGAAGACAACCACAAAGAAAGAGGATTCTGCATGTATACCAACACTGTGATGCACACCACATTCTTTGAGTCAACAAGAGAAGCAGCTTGGAGGACTATCAAAGAACTTAGTGCTAGAGTCAAGTGTAGAATGCTCAACCTCCAAAAAGACTTAGAGAAAGAGAAGGAGCTTACCCAAGAGTTGGAAGCCACCAACCAAACCTTAAGGGGAGATATTATAGACTTAGTGATGGAATCATGTGAACAAGATAGGTGGATTGCCTCTAGAAACATTGTGTTAGCCAACAGATCCAGTGAGATAGGATTGTGAACGCATTTCGTTAGTTGGACCACCACCTATCACCTTATTTTCCAAATGATACCTTAAATAAGTTTGGACCTTGATTGATGTAATGGATTCATGTATGCATGACTTTGTGATTTTGTGTTCCAAGGATGTATATGTGATGTTGTCTTTGTTTATCTTAAATAGTGTTGTTCTAACTTTTCTATCTTATAAATATATGCCTATTACCATCAACACTGTTGAGGAGTTCCAGGTTACCCGTTTCAGTCCTCGTATCGTTGAGCTTACCACTTTGCTCGATCTCCCTCTTCCCACCATCATGGTGCACCCACTCACCAAGTTCGAGAGGAAGGACCTCTGGGGCTTCAAGGTGAACCAGCCCGGACGCCAGACAGAGCCTACTACAGAGGCCATCGTCTTCAAGCTTATGCACGATGACAGGGAGAGAGGCATGGAGGTCGTCATGCAGGACCTGATAGGACGTTTGTTAGGCCGTCACTCCCGACAGGTTAGGGGCACCCACTTCCACGTCTTCGGAAGACGTGATGTTGATGGAGAGTCCATCGACTTTGAGGACGACTCGAGGGACGTAGCAGAGTTGATACGTCTCTATTTACAGGACTTAGAGTCTCTTATCAGGCACGTGGACACGGACAGGACCAACGTCATGCTCAGCAATGACGAGCTCCAGGTGCAGCTTCGCGAGAAGGACAAGCTTTTCGCACAGCAGGATGAGATAGTCAAGGAAATGGAGACGAAGTTCGAGGCCCAGGACCGTAAGTTCAAGAGTCAGGAGAAACGCGTCCAGGATAGGAACAAGAAGATCCGGGACATGACCGAGGAACTGAAGTCCAAGGATTTCGAGCTAGAGCAGCAGCAGATGGTGATCGAGAGGCTTCGCTCCCAGAAGAGGGCTCTCAAGGCCAAGATCGATTCCTTGACCACTACTATTGAGGAGAACAAGACCGCGATGGAGAACGCAGGTCTTACCTTTATCGAGGAGGAGATTGATGCTGATGAGTAGACTTGACTACTCGTTTATCTTTCATTATCGTACTTGTTATTCTTGAACTTGTTATTGGACCATCCGACATGTGGATGGCTTGCCACTTGTGTGTTTTATTTCGAGAACTTTGTTATTCTGTTGTTGAGCTTTTATCCTTGAGTTGCATGCTATGTGTTTGCTTGTGATGTATTGTGCATAAAACATCTATGGGTATCTCATTCTTATCTATTTGAACAAACCACAAATGCCTTTCCTTTAGTGCAAACCCCAGCCCCAACAACATCACTCCAGAAATGCAGCAGATGATGAATGCTCAGACGCAACTTATGCAGATGATGACAACATTCATCCAAAACCAGAATAACAACAACAACAACAACAACAACCCTCCGGGTTTTGATATGCTCACTAGATTTCTGCGTTTGAGGCCAGCTAAGTTTTCGGGGACAACTGATCCCATGGTGGCCAATGATTGGCTACGTTCTGTGAACAAGGACTTAGTGACCGTGGATGCACGGATGCTGAAAAGGTCAGGTTCACAGCACATCTGTTGGAAGGGCCAGCCGCCACATGGTGGGAAAACTTCCAAATCACCACTCCTTTAGATGAGGTGACTTGGGCTATCTTTGAAGATGGCTTTCGCACTTCTCATATCTCATCAGGAATGATGATCCTGAAAAATAAGGAGTTTCACAACTTGAAGCAGCGCCACCGCAGCGTGGCTGAATACATAGAAGAGTTCAACAATCTGGCGCGCTATGCACCGGATGAGGTTGACACAGATGCCAAAAGAAAGGAAAAGTTTCTGGAAGGCTTGAATGATGAGTTAAACTTGCATTTGTCTGTGGCATATGTTCCAACTTATCAGTCTCTGTGTGACAAGGCTGCTATTTTGGAGAATAAAATGAAGCAAGTCGAGAGTAGGAAGAGTAAACACTCCGACAATCATAGCTCGGGATCGTCTCACAAACGATCTCACTATGATGACAGTGGAAGCTCAGGATCCCATAAGCATGGTAAATTCAACGAGCACCACAACCACAACCGTCATGACAACAAGCATCACCGCAGTCATGACAATGACAAGTACAAGAACCACAAGAGTGGACATAAGAGCCACCACAGTGGAAATGGTAGTGGAAGTGGAAGTCAGCCTGCTAAAAGGGACATCAGTCAGGTTGAGTGCTTCAAATGCAAGAAGATGGGACACTATGCAAATGAGTGCCCCGAAAAGAAAGTTGAAGGACCTGTCAAGCCCAATCGTTTCCAGAAAGGACAGGTGAACCACATTAATGTGGAGGAGGTCTATGAAGAGCCTGACGCTGTTGCTGGTAAGTTCAGACTCAATTCCATTCCAGCATTTGTACTCTTCGACACTGGTGCATCTCATTCATTCATATCAAAAGCATTTGTTGATAGAAATGGGTTTGCATCTGAAAACATTGGGTGTCCAATAAAAGTTAGTTCTCCGGGTGGAGATATGATAGTAAGTCTTGGATGCCGGGATCTTGTCATAGAGTTTGGAAAGCATAAGTTTCCATTGAGCCTGATAATCCTAGATTCCCAAGGACTAGACGTAATATTGGGAATGGATTGGATGACTAAGTATGAAGGAGTACTAGATTGTGCTAATCGTACTGTTGCACTCACAACCCCAGAAGGAAAAAGAATAAAATTCAGGTCAAACTTTGAATCCAAAAGAAGTAAGCTGAATTCTCTTAAGGGGGTTAGCATGGACAGTGTGCCAATTGTATGTGAGTATCCGGATGTGTTTCCGGAAGAGTTGCCAGGAATGCCACCAGATAGAGATGTGGAATTTCTGATAGATTTGCTACCAGGATCGGGACCAATAGCCAAGAGACCATAAAAAATGTCAGTTGATGAACTGAAAGAGCTCAAAAAGCAACTAGGAGAACAGTTGCAGAAAGGATTTATTCAACCAAGTTCTTCATCTTGGGGAGCCCCGGTATTGTTCGTGGAGAAGAAAGATAGAAGCCAAAGGTTATGCATAGATTACTGTTCACTCAACGAGGTAACTATCAAGAACAAATATCCTTTGCCCAGAATCAATGACTTGTTTGATCAGCTAGAGGGAGCATGTGTGTTCTCGAAGATTGATCTCCGGTCAGGCTATTTTCAACTCAAGATAAGAGAGCAAGACATACCTAAAACAGCATTCACCACAAGGTATGGGTTGTATGAGTATACCGTGATGCCTTTCGGCTTAACCAATGCTCCAGCATACTTCATGAATATGATGAACAAGGTGTTCATGGAATTCCTTGACAAGTTTGTTGTCGTTTTCATCGATGACATCTTAGTCTACTCCAAGAGCAAAGAAGAACATGAGGGACACTTGTGTTTGATACTTGAAAAATTAAGGGAGCATAAACTTTATGCCAAATTCAGAAAGTGTGAGTTTTGGTTAGAGGAAGTTGGTTTTCTTGGTCATGTTATGACAAAGGATGGTGTGGCAGTTGATCCTGCTAAAGTTTCAGCTGTGACAGAATGGGAATCTCCCAAGAACGTGAAAGAAGTACGCAGTTTCCTTGGCTTAGCAGGTTACTACAGAAGATTCATTGAGAATTTCTCAAAGGTTGCTAAGCCAATGACTGAATTGTTAAAGAAAGATAAGAAGTTTGCTTGGTCTGAAGGTTGTGAAGTTAGTTTTCAAGAATTGAAGAAGAGACTTGTGACAGCACCAGTTCTATGTCTGCCAGATTTGGAAAAGGATTTCCAAGTATATTGTGATGCGTCTCATCAAGGTTTGGGTGTCGTACTTATGCAAGACGGTAAAGTTGTGGCCTATGCCCCGAGACAACTCAAAACACATGAAGTAAACTATCCTACTCATGATTTGGAGTTAGCCTCTGTCGTCCATGCACTCAAAACATGGAGACATTACCTTTTGGGAAAACGTTGTGAAGTGTTCACGGACCACAAAAGTTTAAAGTATATCTTCACCCAAAAGGAAATCAATATGAGACAAAGAAGATGGTTAGAGCTTATCAAGGATTATGACTTGAGTTTGCAATACCACCTCGGTAAAGCAAACGTTGTAGCAGATGCTCTAAGTCGTAAGGTATTTGTGAATGGCCTTACCAAAGGTGAATTGCCAGATGATTTGTGTGCTCAATTCAAAGAACTCTGATTGGAAATCGTACCTAAAGGACATCTTATGTCTTTGGATGTTCAACCCACTTTGTTGGACAAGATCCGAGAAGCTCAGAAGACCGATAAGGAAATTGAAAGGATCAAGGAAAATATTGGCCAAGGGAGAGCTAAAAATTTCCATGAAGACGAACAGGGTACGTTATGGCATGGGAAACATATCTGTGTACCACAAGATCCGGAGTTACGGAAATTGATTTTACAAGAAGCACACAACTCTCCGTATTCTATTCATCCGGGTAACACCAAAATGTACATGGACATGAAAGAAAGATTTTGGTGGAACAATCTCGAGAGAGACATCGCCGAACATATTGCTTTGTGTGATGTGTGTAGTAGAGTAAAGGCGGAGCATCAGAAACCAGCCGGTTTGCTTCAACCACTACCTATTCCTGATTGGAAATGGGACAATATTGGTATGGATTTCATCACCAGATTACCAAGGACCAGATCAGGATATGATTCCATTTGGGTAGTCGTGGATCGCTTAACTAAAGTGGCACATTTCATACCCGTAAAGACAACCTATACAAGTGCCAAGTTAGCTAAAATCTACATGAGTAGAATTGTATGCCTTCACGGTGTGCCTAAGAGTATTGTATCCGATAGGGGAACCCAATTCACTTCTCATTTTTGGAGACAGCTACATGAGTCATTAAGAACAAGGTTGGAATTCAGTACTGCTTTTCATCCTCAAACCGATGGACAAACAGAAAGGACTAACCAAATCCTCGAAGATATGTTGAGGGCATGTGCCCTAGACTATGGAGAAAGTTGGGATGAAAGTCTGCCTTACGCAGAATTTTCTTATAATAATAGCTATCAAGCCAGCATTGAGATGGCACCGTTTGAGTTTCTCTATGGAAGAAAATGTACCACCCCATTGTTATGGAATGGTGTGGGAGAGAGAAGTTTATTTGGGACAGATCTTATCAAAGAAGCCGAAGAGAAGGTCAAATTGGTTAAGGACAGGTTGAAGATAGCACAGTCCCGACAGAAAAGCTACGCAGATCCTAAGCGTAGAGAAGTCACCTACGAAGTTGGTGATAGGGCTTATCTTAGAGTATCACCACTCCGTGGAGTGAAAAGATTCGGAGTCAAAGGAAAGTTGGCACCAAGGTATGTTGGGCCATTCAAGATTTTGAGTCGCAAAGGAGAAGTTGCTTATGAAATTGAACTGCCAACATCTCTATCAGCAGTCCATAATGTATTTCATGTGAGTCAGCTTAAGAAATGTCACCCAGAAATGGAAGAATCTTCTTTGAAGGATACCATACCTTTGGAAGAAGTTCAACTGGAAAGTGATCTCACTTATGAAGAAAAGCCTATCAAGATTCTTGAGACTGCAGAAAGAGTAACGAGAACGAAAACTATCAAGTTTTGCAAAGTGCAATGGAACCATCATACCGAAGAGGAAGCGACATGGGAAAGAGAAGATGATCTTCGGAAAGACCACCCACACCTATTTGCTAGCCAATCCAAATCTCGAGGGCGAGATTCATCTTAAGGGGGTTAGATTTGTAACATCCCTAAATTCATATTCCAAAACTCATTCATGTCATCCTTGCATCCATCATCATTTAGGGTTTTTCTCAAAATCATTTTAGAAACAGGAGCATTTGTGGCTCATTATTTTATGTATGAAAACCCTAGCCTTTGTGCTACATGCTAATGAGATAGATGCTATTATTCATTCAGGATGTTTTGAATTCAAACTTAAGTGGTCTCAAAAGCTTGAGCAAGGTTTCAAAACAAAAATATGGAATAAAACCAAAGTTTTGCCTATTATTATATCTCCTAAAAGGCTTGGTTTTATTGGATTATTTTCAAATAACCTAAGTAAGTCTGAGTGAATAGATGTGTGTTACACCTATTTAAATGCAAGGAACACTGTACAAAAGGCTGGAGCAAGTTTGAATTCAAACTTAATTGAAAAGAGGTTTGAAAACCATTTCTAGAAATTCAATCAGAAAAAGAAAAGGAATAAAGAGGAAAAAAAATAGACAACCAGCCAATCTGGCCGACCCAGCCCAACACGGCCCATCTAGCCAGCAGCCCCCACCCCCGCGAACCGTTTTATTTCACTCACCCCCGCACCCACCGAGTGACCGACGGGCAGGACCCACTCCCTCTCCTTTCCTCTCGCTGACAGCCGCGGCCCACACGACGTCGTCGTCTCCACCCGCAGACAGCTCAATCCCCAAATCACGCCGGCCGTTCCCAGTATTGATTCGTGGTGTCAATTCACGATGAATGCCGGAGTAAATCTCGCTCACGACCAGGCTACTTAAACCCCTCCCTCTCTCCTTCTCCCCAAACCCGAACCAGGCGCCACCAGTGCGTGAATTGCTCTCGCAACCCCGCCGTCTCCGATGAGCTGCAGCCACGATTCCGGCCAACTCCGACCACCCCTCTGCTTCTGCTTCACACGAGCAGACTCCGCTTGGCCTCACGCATCTCCTAGTACCTCTGGTTCGCCCGCGCGTGACCCAGAACGTCGGCAACGCAAACGACTGAGCCGCCACCGTCTTTGGCTTCAACTCCGTCGAGCTCCTCCGGTAAGACCAGACCGCCCCAAGCCTTTTTCTTCACGCACGCGTATTCTCCGTGAACTCCTACATCTAACCACATCCTCTGCTTGCCTTCACGTGATCGGCAAGTCGCCGACCTCGAACTGAACCATCCGTCGCCAGACCCTACTCCGGCGAGCAATCCACCGCAACCCTGAGCGCCCCTTGCCGAGCTGACCACACGTTGAGCATCCCCACGTCCTTGCGATCACGGTGAGTACCTTCCCTACCCTTATAGCGTCCTGTATCGCCGGCGCCGCCACCGTCTGACCGTCGCCGCCGCGCGCAGTCGTTCAGCGCCGCTAGTTAGTGGCTCGCTGATTGAGTCCATTGGATCTGTATCGTAGGGCTAGGATAGATCTTAAACGAAGAGGTACGCGCGCATCTGAGCCGCCAGATCTAAGTTAGATCCTACGGTCCACATCTATCGATCCGACCGAATCGGTACGCGCCAGTAGTTTTGCGACACGTGTCTAGGGTTGGATCTGAAATAGAAATTCAAATCAGATTTAGATCAGATTTTCAAATGGCTATAACTTGAGATTTCCACGATGGAATTTTGCAAACTTTATACCGTTGGATTCAGTGAAACAAGGCCTTTCTGAATCTACAATGTGTTTAACAAATAGTAACTGATAAAATGACTTTGTAAGCAGAAACATGTTTAGGTATATTTTGAGCATAGATTTAGTTTAGTAATTTGTTTTAGGGCTAAATGAGTTTGGTTAACAAACTTTTTGGCTTGGTTATGTTTCTGTTTCATGCACTTGCTTGGTAGAGTTTTTCAAAGATCATCACTTAGCATTTTCTTGCATGCATGCTTTCATATTTTTGCTTGTATATGAATTGTATGTAATTGTGTGCTACAAAATTTTTGTGTAGATTTTTTTAGTGACTATGATTGTGAAGAGTGCCACTCTCCCCATTACCAAGGCAAGTGATACTTCATGATATTTCCACCCCTTTATTTTGAATAAGCATTAGAATTATTTTGCTAAGTCTTGCATGTTACTTTTGCCAAATGCTATGTTGGGAAATCCTATGTAGTGTAGAATTGTAGAATTGCTAGGGAATTTTCCTAAGTTAAGTTACTATGCCATGATTAGCCTAGCTAGTAGAAAACATGGGTTGGTAAAGAATGTACATGCCATGATGAAATAATTCTAAGTCTTTGGGACTCATGCTTTTCTTAATAAAACAACTAAGTCAATGAACTTCCTGGGTGGAATGGGACTTGAATGGTGGTTTTTGGTTGAGTGGTTACACAAGGCCATGGATTTGGCTTGTGTATCTCACTTGTGGAATGCCACCCAGGCACAAAGGGATTTGGAGGCCAAGTGTTGAGAAAGCTTACAGTGCAACCACTTGGCAATATGGGCTCTGCCATGATCATATAGGTTGCTAGAACTTAGTCACTTGGACAGTTGGTGGTAGAGGGAATGATAGGTTGGAGCGCGTCCATTTGACTAAGGAAAGGCTTCTGAAAGGTCCTGTCTTGGGAAACCAAGTCTGGTGGGGAAAGTGCACAACCTCTGCAGATGGAAAATCTAAGTACTTAGCCATGTCCATGGCAATGGATAACTTGAGCATCAAGACATGGAAGCTACAAGAATCTCATCACTCCAACTTCTAAGTAAAACTTTTGGGTGAACAAGGGTAAAGGACCCCAATGTCTATTGGTGGTTTCTTGGGAAAGTTTTTGACAAAGAAAAACTTAGTGATTTCAACTAATAGGGAAAACCTATTTTCAAGCAAAGCAAGCCAAGCTACACTTAGCCAAAATGCATATAGTAATATAGACCACTTAAAATTTACTAAGGTATCACTTGCCAATACTATTCCAAAGTATTAACCCACTGTGGCTGTAACTTGTGATGTTGCAGGTTACTCCGATGATGAGTAGGAGTCATGAGTCTACACTCAACATGCTTGCCTGTGGCACATGAAGATGAGGACTTGTGTTTATTTACTTATTCCATAAACTCTTGTACTAGGCCTTTGGCCCTGAGTTGTAAAAGACTATGTTTTATCTCTGGAATGAATGTAATAAACGACCTTTGTATCTGTGTACTTCATATTAAACTGTGGATGCTAGCATTGATCCAGGGACTAGCATTGCAATCACAGGGATCCTTTCCTTTACAAAGGAGGGATCTTACAAGATATCTCATGACTGAAGGGGGTTCTCATTTTATTCATGGTGGTTTTAGGAATACTCTTGCTAAATATGATATTAACCATATAATTTATTCATCTTATCACTCCCAAACCAGTAGGCAAGTAGAACTTTCTAATAGAGAATTTAAATCTATATTGCAAAATACTGTTAATAGATCTAGGAAAAATTGGGCAAAAAAGTTGAATGACGCTTTATGGGCTTATAGAACTGCTTATAAAAATCCTATGGGAATGTCTCCTTACAAAATGGTTTATGGTAAAGCTTGTCACTTGCCTCTAGAATTAGAACACAAAGCTTATTGGGCAGTGAAAGAACTGAATAGAGATTTTATACTTGTTGGCGAGAAAAGATTGCTTGACTTAAGTACCTTAGATGAGTGGAGAAGTGAAGCTTATGAAAATGCTAGACTCTTTAAGGAAAAAGTAAAAGGATGGCATGATAGGATAATTCTCAAAAGGAAGTTTGTTGGTGAGAAAGTTCTTTTGTATAGGTCTCTTCTCAGAATTTTTGCAGGGAAATTACTCTCAAAATGGGAAGGACCTTTTGTTATTGAGGATGTGTATCGTTCAGGATCCATTAAAATATCTTCTTTGAAGGACAAGACTACACAAGTGGTGAATGTTCAAAGGCTCAAACATTATATTTCTGGAGATTCTTATAATGAAGATGTTGATATTATTCAAATGGTTACTTCGGAAGAATTTATTAGAAACCAAACTCCAGAATCTGCAGAGTCTGTCTCTGAATAGGTAAAAAGTTCTGAAAATAGAAGGTTCGCGAAAACCTTATCTCTTTATATTTTCGATGTTTTTATTCCATAAGGAAGGTTACGAGACGAAACAGAGGAGGAAACGGAGCCCGGGTGGGCCACACCCACTAGTGGCGCGGGCCCCAGCTAGCCGGGCCACCAGGGGGTATGAGCCCCTAGAGTCCGTCTCCGCCCCATTTTCTCATAGTACCTTCCTTATGTCGTCAAACTTCATAATATATACCCCCGGATCCCCCGAGGTTCGTATATCATGTTCTTGTCGTGTTTTCGTTTCGATCTATTTTTGTCAGGAATTTTTCTCAAGTTTAGAGGCACCATGGTCTTCGCTAACGACAAGGGCAAGGAGCCTATGGAAGAAGAAAGGATCGTTGCTAAGTGCGAAGACATGGATATGATTGGAGATCGAGGAGGAAGTAAAGGACATGTCAGTAGGCATGAAGGGATAAACTGCCACAAGATCAAGGGCAAGAAAACCTACTTTTGTAGGGGCAATTAACACTGGACGTGCTTTTTCTCATAATATGCAAGGGATGATGACCTCCATTACAGACTTCAGATCCTGCCTTGAGACAGTGGAAGCCCTTCGAACCACTAATGAGTTTTGTAATAAGTACCATGCTCTAAGGATGAAGGTGGATATACTTCAAGAGGAGAATAACAGGCTTGGTAAGATGCTGGAGGGTTTTATCACCCTAAACAAGGGAACACCACCAGCACCGAAGGAGTAATTCGTCATCAGGTTTTGGCATCCCCTTGGCTTGTTCCAAGCTTGGGGGAGTGCCGCGGTATCACGTCATTGTCTTTTATCTTTTTAGTAGAGTCATATCTTGAATAGATAAGTTATCATATAGGTTGGTTTGCATTGTGGAAGTATCTCTCCTTTAGTTGGTTATCCCTTGGTGTGAGTGCCTTTATGAATATTAATGAGAAGCTTCATCTTTTACTTTTTGCACATCTTATTTTAGTTTGCAATCTCTATTATATGATTGATCTTGTTGATTAGTATTGGTATCACTTTGGGAGCATCAAGTGAATCTAAATTGGTTTTGGTAAATCGAGCTCTGGTCAGTAGCAACACTTTTTGAGGTTTGAAAGGAAAAGAGAAAAGCACTTACAGGTATTTTATATCGTTTTCTTTCTTTCTTGATTGGCCCATAATCTTAGTATTATTTATTTAATATCTTTTGTGTCTTCAAGGAAGGTTGCATATTTGGCTTTATCACTTGTATGTTTGCTTGTCTCCTTCAACTCTTTTACTTGCTACCCAGCCTTGCTAGCCAAAAACCTGTACTGAGAGGGAATACTTCTCGTGCATCCAATCCTTTAAACCAAAACCTATGCCATTTGTGTCCACCATATCTACCTATTAGCCTTATTGATATTCCAAGTAATTTCTCAAGCTTCGTCTATCTTTAAAATTAAAAAATTCTTTTGTTATGTGAAAACTAGCTAGTAAAGCTGTCATGAACTTGATGGCACACCTTATTTTCTTGCCCCTAATAAACTCGAACCATTGTTTCATCGAAGTTGTATATGCTTGCACCTATACATTGGGATTAGCAGAACCGTGCTGTCACGGGGAACGCTTTCAACACCTATAAATATCTAATCAGTTGATATCATGCTCTTTTGTTTGCGGATGTCTTCAGTGTGAAATAAAAGGGGAGCTTGTAAGTCCATGGAGTTATGTATGTGTGTTAGATAAACGCCTAGGCCGCTAGCCTAAGCCATACCTAATCATGGTGGAAACTTGCAACATCACCATTGTCAACACCCAGATTTTTAATCCCAGATGACTGTTATGCCATACATCGCAATCCCAGGATTACCATTTTTGCGAGACATAACAGATTGGATATCACAATACATCATCCATTACAAACCATACATAAGGTCTTACAACAAGTAAATGATCTCATGATCCAGTGTTAATACAATCATAGCAGTGAAATAACGTAATAATAATGATAGCATAGGCGAGACTCCATCTTCATGGTCACAGGCAATGCTGATGATGGGATATGATGCTAGTTGTCGTATCCTTCCTGCGGTCCATCCTCCTGATAGTCCTCTTCATAGTCTGGCCACGGGAATAGCTAGGGACAAAGCCATGAGTACTCTTTAAGTACTCGCAAACTAATACTAACAAGTGAAGTGGTTTTTGAGTAGGAAGTACTAGGCTCTAGGTTGTTTTGCAAAAAGCCAGATTTATCTCTATTGAGTTCCGAAGCAAAGAAAGCTCGTTGAAAGTTTTGTAACACCTAAATGGAAACTTAAATTTCATATCACAACTCTGTTGTGGTCAAGTCAAAGTCATGATTCATTTCATAAGTAATTTTAAAAACATCTGACGATGGAACAATATGGCCACTCCAACTGTCCATAACCGTGGACGCGGCTATTCGAATAGTTTGACACTCTGCAGAGGTGGTACAATTTCACCACAATATTCGATACATCTGTTAGGAACAAATCCTGAATTCACCATAGTCAGTATGCGGATAATCAATCCTAACATTTCAATTACACGCCCTAGTATAGGCACCTCTCCTGTGAGTTTGGCTTCCCAACGACCAACTGTTATGTTGGGAACTACACAGGTGGACAATCTTCACAAGGTAGCCTCAGGTCAAACCTTGGCCGCAAGGGAACCCATACTAAGGTATATAAATTTCCATTCAAGCCCTACCCAAATTTCGGGTATTGTGGTTGTACGGTAAAATTGGAATGGTATCGCATCCAGACAACCATCAGTTTTATAAAGGGCTAAGGCTTAGGCCTCAACATTTTCATCATCAAAATCGTCTGGTGTTCAAGAACACATGGCAAAACATTTCAATAGAATGACTCATCATTCTAAGGTTTTCATAACCATTTTCACCAATTATTCCCATCTAAAGTGATAAAGTTTTATGCTTAGCACCAGCATATACAAGTGGGGTTAAATACTAATGATGGGTGGTAAACAAGTGTATCTTATCTAAGTTCAATCTCATGCCTCAGGATGACATCAAGATTTTCTAACTTAGGCCAAGTTTTATGCTCTTTATGCTACCTTTAATAATCTTTCTAAAATCTACAAGTCACTAAGTAAACTCTAATAGGAAGCTTTGATAAAGAAATGAAATACTAAGCTTGCAAGTAAAACTAGGATTGGTATCAAGTGGTGTAAACTTGCATGCTTTAGCTTAGCTTGCTAAGGTAGTAGCTTGCTAAGATAACTTGCAATGTTAGGCTTGCAAAATTGCAAGTATAAGCTTGCCAAGTCAACTGGTAGTATTAGGCTTGCCTTGTGCAAAACAATGGTTAAAGTTCTCCTCAGCTTCTTCCTCATAGTATTCTCCTTCCTTGGTCGGTACTAGCGTCTATAAATAAATATGAGGTACACAATCACCAAACAATACTTAACTACTTTTATTGATCACACCAAGGTTTTCACTAGATGATCTAGCATCATCACAAACATTACAATCATCAAAGCACTTGTCTTATTTATTTTTGGAAAAGTAATTTCTACTCATTGAAAAACTACTTAAGATTTAATATTCTCCAACTAAAACATGTGATCATGTTGACACATGTCATCACCACATATTTCAGTACTTGGGAATGTGATTTAAAGTGGTGTCACAATTTAATATGGTTTAACCTTTTTATTTTAATTAATTAAAGTGACTAGAATGGCCTATGAGGCATTCTTTTATTACTTGTTCATTATTTCTGCAAGTAAACCTAGATATTTTTATATATTCAGAAAGGTCTTGTTAAATTTGATTTTTGAGAGTTGGAATCAACTCAAAATCTTTCATGGTTGAATTTTGAAAAATGTTTGAATGCAGAAAAGATTCTACCTTATTATTTTTACTATAGGTGTCTATAATTCCAAATGACTTGAATCAAATGGGCTTGGATTAAGAATTCTAGTACCTTTCTAAGAAAATTGGTTTCATGCAATTTGGTTTAGTGAACCGACCTGTGTTGATTTTTGAATCTAGGTATAGAAATAAGTTTGAAACTAAAAGAATAAACCTAAATTCAAACTACTGGGTCACGCGGGAATTAAAATGTGCCAGCCCACGGTGCACAGCGCACACGCGGGTGGGTTTAAGTGGATGACCCCACCAGTCAGCGAGACAGGGGGCGAAGCGGTACGGGGTGATCTAGACCGTGTGATCAAACTCTAATCGAACGGCCACGACCTATCGTCTCCGTCGGGCAACTTCGGCGAGACAGAACCCTAGCGCGTCCAGTGGGGGTATATGAGGGCTCACCGGTGCTCAGGCGAGGGTCGGCGATGGGGGCGAACGACGAAGTCGACGACGGCGAACCTCCTGGTACCGGCGGCTTCTCCTGGGGTGGATCCAATCGCTGGCTCCTTTCTTCCTCCTCTGCGACAGACTCTGGCCAAATTCCGGTGACCTGCTGCTCGCCTTGCTCTGGGAATGAGTGGGGGTAGTTCTGAGAGAGAGGGGAGTGAGATGGTGTGCTTAGTTCGAACGGGGGTGACCTCTATTTATAGTGCAGCGAGGGGACCGAAAGGCGCGGGCTGAGCTCGTCGGTGTCGTCGGCACAGCGAGATAAAGGCATGTGCGACGGTAGGGGCGGTGCTGTGTTCCCTAGCGAAGCTCAATGGCGTTGTTGCGAGGCGTGGGGCGGTGTGAGACGGTTGGAATGCTGCGGTGCTCTGGGCGGGTCCGATGGGCATTTTAATGGCGCACCGTGGGTACGGGTCACGCGGCGGCGAACGGGGTTGTCTGGCGGTCTCCTGGGACGGTGGTGATCACGCTTGCACGCGGCAAGGACGGCGCACAGTTTGTGGGTGTGTGTCGCGTGCGGATTGCTGGCGCGCTCTCGGCATGGCGCAGAGGCATAGAGCGCGGCGATTTTAGGGTGGTCTGGTGGCTTGTTACTCGTTGGCGTTGGACAAGGGGTGGCGGTGGACGGTGGTCAGTGTCCTAGACATGGTTGGCGAGGCTAGAGCTTCTCTTAGCTTGCTGTCAACTGAGGGGGGGCAAGTTGAGCTCGGCATGGTCACCATTGATGGCATTGGCAAGCTCACAGTGGTGCTAGAGCTTTGTTAATTGGGCTAGATGATCTACTACTATATTGTTGTGAACCAGAGAGGGATCAAGTTAGGCGAAATCACTGCTCACAATAGTGTTTAATGTTTGTTTGTTTTGTGTCTACAAGGTGTTTGATGAAATGGCCGAAAGATATTTAAATTTGAATTTTTGATTCAAACTTGGTGGGTGTACTAGTTACATACTCGGTAGTCTCTGGTTAGTTGGAAAGGTCAAGGGGAATTGGTTTGGTTGGTTTTTGAGAATTGGGTGATCTTCCCATATGAACTAGATTCGGTTTTGAATTGTCATTTGAATCAAGTTGCCAAATGTTTCTATAAGTTTGAAAGGTGGGATTTGGTTCACTTTTACTTGGTATAGCAAGGGGTGAAAATAAATAGAATTGTTTCTGTTTGAAATCTTGGACTAGAAACACTCAAATTGGTCTAGTGAGCAAGATTGGCAAAAATGACCATTTGCTTTATTTGGTTTGTTTTTATTTTTCTCTTGATTTGTTTCTGCTTGGAAATGTTTTAGATGATGTTGTTTTCATCCTTAAACCATTCCTTGCTATTTAGAACAATTACACAAGTCCATTCATGCATTCATACAATCATCACATTCACACATGCATTCATATTGATTTGATTAACAAAAGTTTTCGTTAACCCTAATTTTGGTGAATGGAATTTGATAATCATTGTTCAATATTTTTGGGATGTTACAAACCTTCCCTCCTTAAACAAAATCTTGTCCCAAGATTTGAGAAAGAAGAAAACTAGGATTTAAAAAGATCGGGAAACTCCGTCTTCATGTGATCTTCTCGCTCCCAGGTAGCTTCTTCTTCACTGTGGTTACTCCACTGAATCTTGAGAAACTTGATGCTTCGGGTCCTGGTGGTCCTGAAAGCTTCTTCTAAAATACGTATGGGTACTTCGGGATACGTCAGGTCATTGTTAATCTCTATGGTCCGGTGATCAATGTTCTTGAAAACTTCAGTCTTCTCCGGGACTTCAAGGCATTTGCAAAGTAACGATATATGGAACTCATTATGCACTGCTAACATCTCCTCTAGCAGTTCCAGTTGATATGATACTTCTCCTCAACGATTTAGAATCTTGAAAGGTCCAATAATCTGGGGGCTAACTTTCCTTTGAGCTGGAAACGCTGCATTCCCTTCAAAGGCGACACTTTGAGATACACAAAATCTCCAATATTGAAAGTGAGGTCTCGACGTCTCTTGTCGGCATAACTCTTCTGTCTGGACTGGGCGGTCTTGAGGTGCTCACGAATCTTGTGAAATTTCTCCTCTGCTTCTCGTAGGATGTCGGGTTCAAAAATCTGACTCTCTCCTACTTCCGACCAATTCAAAGGGGTACGACACTTCCTTCCATACATGAATTCAAATGGGGCCATTTGCAAACTAGCTTGATAACTGTTGTTGTAAGAAAATTCTGCGAAAGGCAGACCGTCTTCCCATTTAGATCCATATTCTAACACATAGGCTCTCAACATATCTTCGAGTATTTGATTTACTCGCTCCGTTTGTCCATCGGTCTGAGGGTGATACGCGGTGCTGAAATCTAGTCTAGTTCCTAGTCCTTCTTGGACTTTCTTCCAGAATATTGAGGTAAACTGAGTTCCTTGATCCGACACGATGTTCTTGGGGAATCCATGCAAACTGATGATTCTAGCGATGTATAACTCTGCTAGTTTCAAACTCTGGTAGGTAGTCTTGACTGGTAAGAAATGAGCGACTTTGGACAATCTATCAACTATGACCCAAATGGAGTCATTTCCCCTACTAGATGTAGGTAATCCGGTGATAAAGTCCATTCCAACTGAATCCCATTTCCTTTCCAGAATCTTCAGTGGTTGCAACAGTCCCGCGGGTATCTGATGTCCCGCCTTGACTCTCTGACAAATATCACACTTGGCGATGTAGCTTACGATTTCTCTCTTCATCTTATGCCACCAAAATTGCTCCTTTAAATCCTGGTACATCTTTGTTCCTCCGGGGTGGATAGAATAAAGAGTATCATGGGCCTCTTACAAAATATCCTGCTGCAATCTGAGTCTGCTGGTACACAGAGACGTCCTTTGTACCACAGAACTCCTTCATCTTCGGTAAATCTGGGTACTTTGCCTGTACCGATACGACGTTTAATTCCATCGATACTAGCATTTCCTTTTTGCGCCTCCTTGATCTGACTGATCAAAGTAGGTTGAAGTTCTATGCTAGCCAAAAATCCTTCACTTACTAATTCCATTCTAAAATTTTCCATCTCCTTGTGCAGACTTGGTTGCTCCTTCAGAATCATGGAGTTCAAGCAGCACGGCAATCGGTTAAGGGCATCTTCTACCACATTGGCTTTACCGGGGTGATAGTGAATGTCTAGGTCATAGTCCTTGATTAGATCTATCCATCTTATCTGCCTCATATTCAGCTCCTTTTGAGTGAATATATACTTCAGGTTCTTGTGATCCGAATAAATGTCACAACGGTTTCCCATAAGGTAATGCCTCCATGTATTCAGGGCTAAAACTACGGTTGCTTGTTCAAGATCATGAGTAGGATAATTCTGTTCATGCTGCTTCAGTTGTCGGGACAGATAAGATATTACTTTGCCTTCTTGCATTAGCACACATCCGATACCGATCTTGGATGCGTCACAATACACATCAAAGGGCTTCGTAATATCCGACATTATCAGAATTGGGGCTGAAATCAATCTCCTCTTGAGTTCTTGAAAACTCGCTTCACATTTGCCTGTCCATTCAAACTTCTTGTCCTTCTTCAACAATTGGGTCATGGGTCTTGCGATACTCGAGAATCCTTCTATAAACTTGCGGTAATATCCCGCTAATCCGAGAAATGCACGAACTTGGGTTTGAGTGGTCAGGGCTTGCCAATCTTCAACATCCTTCACCTTTGCAGGGTCAACGGCAATTCCTCCGGCTGATACAATATGTCCGAGGAATCCTACATCCTATAACCAGAATTCACATTTGCTAAACTTGGCATACAACTGATGCTCCCTAAGGGTTCCAAGGATGGTCCACAAGTGTATCTCATGTTCTTCTTCTGATTTGGAATAGATCAGAATGTCATCGATGAAAACAATGACAAACTTATCCAGGAAGTCCATAAAAATCTTATTCATGAGGTTCATGAAATAAGCGGCGGCATTGGTTAATCCAAAAGACATGACAGTATTCTCATACAGTCCATATCTGGTGGTAAAGGCAGTCTTTGGAATATCCTCTGCTTGAATCTTGAGTTGATGATAACCAGTTCTAAGATCAATCTTAGAGAACACTTTGGCACCAGTCAACTAGTCAAACAGGTCTACTATCTTTGTCAACGGGTACTTGTTCTTGATGGTGACATCATTTAACTTCCGATAATCCGTGCACAAACAGTTACCTCCATCCTTCTTGTCCACAAACAAGACATGTGATCTCCATGGCGACACACTTGGTTGGATCAATCCTATCTCTAGCATAGCATCCAGTTGCTTCTTCAGCTCCACTAGTTCGGATGGGTTCATACTATATGGTCTCTAGGCTATGGGTCCAGTTCCAGGGATTAGTTCAATGATAAACTCGATATCCTGATCTGGGGGAATACCGGGCAAAACATCTAGAAATACATCGGGGTATTCACAGACTACTCTGACTTGGTCAATGGTTGGCTGTGCTATACTCTTGTTGCACTTGAATTGACGGGGCAAGGTTTCAGATACATGCTCTACTGATATTCCAGTTATACTGGTCATGGTGATGGCTTTCTTGGCACAGTCGATTAATCCTTTATGTTTCGACATCCAATCCATTCCTAGTACTACTTCCAAACCTTTAGTTCTGAGTACTATTGGATTAGCATAAAAATCTATGCCATGGATTCAGAGAGGTACGACTTTGCAAATTTGTCTAGCTTTGGTGGTTGAACCAGCAATTTGAACTATCATAACATGCTTCAATTTGGTTGGTTGAATCTTACTAGTGCATGCAAATTCTTCGGTAACAAACGAGTGCGATGCTCCAGAATCAAACAACACTCTTGCAAGCACTGAGTTAACAGAAAACATACCCATCACGACATCTGGCTTCTTGGGCTTCTTCAACATGCATGAGAAAGAGACGACCATTGCGGTTGAGCGAATTCCCTGGGGTGAACCTTCTTCCAGGATGAACACGACGCTACTGCTGAGCTGGGGCATTCACATTGGGGGCTGCTGCAAGATTCTTGGGGAACTTATTGGAATAGTGACCTTTGACTCCACATTCATAACAAGTAACCTAAGACTTGTCTTTTCCTGCAACAGGCACAACATTGCTTCCAGTCCTCGGGGCAGTGTTGGTGTTGGGTGCGTCATTGTTGTTGTTAAACTTAGGCGGTGCACGGTTGAAATTGCTGGGCCGGGGTTGTTGTGATTTCCTCCGGGCCTTGGGTTTCCTCCTCCACGGTTGGGATAGGTTGGACGGTTCATCGGGGGTCTATTGGTTCTTGGGGCAAATCCTAGAGATGGGTTGGGGCGATACTTTGGTGTATGGTGGGTTACCGGTTGATGCATCATGCAACGCTTGCGGTTCTCGTTGGCTTGGTTGATCTTGCCTTCCATCTGAATGGCAGAATCCACTAAGGCTTCAATGTTAGAAAATGGGATATTGACTAACATTGTCTGCATCTCATCGTGCAGACCATTCAGGAATCTCTCCTTCTTCTTGGCTTCAGTGTCTATCTCATCAGGTGCATACCTAGCCAATAACAAAAATTTGTCACAGTACTCAACTACTGCCATTCTTCCTTGCTTTAGTTCTCTGAATTCATCTCTCATCCTCTTGATCAAACCCGGTGGCACATGGGTTCTGCTAAACTTGACTTTGAATTCCTCCCAAGTCATCATTTGACCTCCATTCATGGCACAAATGTTGTTCCACCATGCTCTTGCATCTCCAGCCAGGTAGTGGGTGGCAAACAGTACCTTTTCGTTAGCTTCCACTCCGGCAACTTCTAGGTTGTTCTCCATGGTTTGCAGCCAATCATCGGCATCTAGGGGATCTTTAGACTTAGTGAAAATGGGTGGATTGGTGTTCTGTAAATTCTTGAGCTTGGATCCATGGTTGTCCTGATTTCCGTGGCCTTGATTGTTGTTGGCCATTTGAGCGATGTGCTGAAGGGTGGCTAAGTTGGCTTGACGTTCGGCTCTTTCAGCTTCGCGGTCTGAAACTAACATTTGCAAAATTTGCAACATTGGGTCCGGGGATGAATTGCTTCCTCCGCGAGGCATATGAAGATTGAGATAGATCATGAGACAAGATGGAAATTTCTAAGGTTCAGGGTTTTGTAAAGTTTTTGAAGTTTGACTCAGATTTTTCTAGCAACTTGCTTTTCATTCATTCATTCACACAATACAATACACAGCACAACAAAGAAAAACAGATGGTTTTAAGAACCATTCTGTGAAACTACAATACAGTGGGACCGGATACAATTCATTAACGCTAGTGCTCAAGTGATACTACTCCTCGGAATCGGTGGCTTCATCCTCACCATCCTCATAATCATCATCATCAATGAAGGCGAAGTCATCCTCATCGATGAAAAAGTCCATGGCCTGATCCTCCAGAAAGTCATCATCGTCACTGAGATAGGAGTAAGGGTCTCCACGAAGGTCTTCCCCTGCATTCTCCCTCTCCTCAAGCTGCATGTCTCTCTCGTGGATGGTCTCCTCCAAATACGTGATCCGGGTACAAAGACGGTGATGGGGATATGCCTACTGGGGTATCCTCAGCAGGACGTTTCCGACTGGCCCAAAGGCTGGCGAGTGGGCCTGCAGAACGGCGAGTGGATCAAGGCCCATCAGGGTACCAAAGCGATCGGAGGTCAAGGCCCAAAGTAGTAGATAGGCCCAGTCGGTCGAGTTAAACGATTGACAAAGTTGTAACAATCGGTTGAGATATGTAAACCCTAGGAGGTAAGCCTATATAAACCTCCCTAAGGGGTGAGAGATACGCCCGGATACACCCAAGCAACTCGCCGCCTAGCCGAAGTTCGCCCATTGTAAACATCTCCATAATACAATCTAGCAGAGTAGGTCTTTACCCTCCGGGGCCGAACTGGTAAAACCGAGTCTCCGCCTCATCTCGCACCGCAGATGGCTGGCCGCCTTGCCCTTCGTTTCTACTACTCGCCGATTGCAGCATCTGCCGTGGTCATTCCCTCGGCATGGCGCCCACCGTGGGCCTGGCCGTCTGGCCGGTGTTCTGGCGAGATCCAATCTGCCCATCAACGAGGCGGTCGCCACCGCCGCATGATAGCGATTGGCGAGATGCTCCAGATCTTTCCAAGCAGCTACGTCCGGCGGCACGACCGTCACGCCTGGCGTGATCCCGCCATCGGCACGATCAGCCTCTTCGCCGGCTTCACCGACGCCATCACCTCGGAGGACTCGGCTCGCATCCGCGAAGTCGCCACCACGCGATCGGCTCTCCGAGAGCGATCCGCACGATCCACCGCCTCCGAGTACGACTCGCCCACCAACGTGGCGAGAATTCAGCGGCCGCGAAGACGCGACCCTCACCGACGACGCCGACTCGGCGACCGGCGTCACTCGCCGGATCCATCACCGCTGCCTCGTCCGCGGGCTCCATCGCCGGTCTCCAACGCGGAGATTTCGAGACCCTCCATCCTCGGGATCTTCGACTCCGACCGGTCGGAGAACTCCGCCGACCTCCACGACGGTGCCGATCGCCACGCTGCCTACATGGCTACCGCACCGATCCGCCGGAGGACCTTTCTCCACCCGATCCCTCCTAACGCCACGGCGACGGAGGTCGAGGAACTCCGCCGACATCGGCGGAGGCGATGCAAGGAGCAGGCCGAGCGCGAAAATTTCGCCTCGGCGGTGATGTACAGAACCGCGCTACTACCACCAGCCGGATCAGGTCACGCTGAACCCCACCGTTCAAGGGCGCGCCGAACTTCGACGACGAGAACGACCCGGCTCGATAGCCGAGCGCGATCTGCGAACGCGCCACCGGAGGAAGCAACCGCCCGCCAGATCAACGCGGCGATGGGTGCCCCACCACCACCCAACCGCACCTCCTGTGGACCAGCGCGGATAGTCGTCTCCTCACGGGAGCGACGAACGGCCTTCCACCGTTCTCCACCGATGGACAACCTCGTGGCAGGCCGAGCGCCGACAGATCACGGCGACCGCGACGGCGCCTTACAGATCCAAAGACGCCGGGCCCTACTCGCGAGGGCCGTAGAACAGCAGAAAGCAGGCGCCGACTCGCAGGGGCGAGTGTACTCGCGCTCCTCCGGAAGTAGGGCGGCCTCAAGCGGCCGTCCAGCGGTGGCAAACACCCTCAATTGCCCGCCGCCGGAGCCACTGCAGCTCCAACGACGACCCGCGAATGCGGCACTCTCCACAAACGATCCCAGGCCGGCGACCAACCTCGTCGCCGCCAATGGAGAGCCAATCGACGCTCGCACTCATATCATCGCCAACCAGAACTGGCGCGCACGCCAGCCCGACGACTTGCGGCACACCCTAACTACTCGCCGCGATGGCGAGCCTATGGGGTCGCTCAGTCGACTAGGGCCCAAGTGCCGGACCAATGATCCGAGGCGAAAAGTACCCACCCAACTTCAAGGCGCCAAGGAGATCGAAAATACGACTCCTCGTGACGACCCCGGTCCGGCTTGACACATACCTCATGGCAATGGGGATCGCGGGTCACCGACCTACTACGCCGTTACCTCCCACCGATGATGGAGGGACGCGGCAATGGATCAACACGCCCCCGGACGAGATCGACTCGGGAGGAAATGCGAGACGCCGTCGAGCACTTCGAGTGCTCCTACACCCGCCACCACCATCGAGGACCGAACGATGCGTCCGGGGACCCATGAGTCGACCCGCAATGGGTCCAACGGTGGCAAGAGCTCAGCATGGTCGGCATCCACCGGACACCGCTATCCATTGCTTCAAGACCTCGTGCCGCCACGAGCCTCTAGTCGCCAAACTCAAGCGACACGCCCGACGCCGACAACATCCCCGACCTCCTCGAGATCGCCAAACGATCGCCGAGGAAGATCCCAATCAAGACGTCGACGACGAGTCCGGGGACAACGACGACGGGCGGCAACGGGCGCCGCCGAGCAGACTCGCTACAGCGGCACTCGCCTCACGAGCAAGCGCCGCAACGATGGGCGAAGTCGACTTTGCCGCCAATGCTTGGCACGCATAACGCGACCCCAAGAGCTACCGCGACGGAGGGCAACGACGACGGCGGGAACTACAAGAACAAGCCAAGGTTCGATCCCGCCCTCCTTAACCAACCATGCGTTTCAGCAGGGAAGGAAAGCCCGCCACGCACGCCACCGCCGACTGCCACACCCTCAGGGAGATCGAGAAGGCACGGCACGCGCGGGAGGACACCGACAACGACCCGCAAAATGGCGGAAAATTCGGCAAAGTGGCCGGCTCGCTCCACACCTTCACCGGCTTCAACACGAAGCGCGAGAAGAAGGTCATCGCCAGCCTGCCGCCGTCAACGCGGTGGCCAGACAGACGTCCCCGCCTCGAACTGGTCGGAGCAGCCTATCACCGAGCCGCAAGACCACTCGCCACGCATCGAGTACCGGGACGAGTCGCCTGGTGGTCAAGCCCAAGGTCGGCGACTCGCTCCCAAGACTCGATGGACGGCGGCAGCTCCATCAACATCCTCTACCTCGACACCTTCAGCGATCGCGGCTCCCCGCAATGATGATCGAGACCACCCACACCACGTTCCACGGCATCGCCCCCGGTCGGAAGGCGTACCCGATCGGCAAGGTCACGCTACCCGTCACCTTCGCACTCCGCGAACTTCCGCACCGGCGGATCGTCTTCGAGCTGGTGCCCTTCGACAGCCCTTACCATTGCGTCTGGGCGCCAGCGTTCGCCAAATTCATGGCGGCACCCCACGCTGCATAACGCGATGAAGCTCCCCGGCCGCGGGCGTCATCACCATCAACGGCGACTCGACATGGCCGCCGAATGCGAGGCCAAAGGAGCCGAACTCGCCGACGCCGTGATCGCGGCGAAGCTAGTCACGCCGATGAGCTCGCCAATACGCGAAGGGTCAACAACGACGACCCCACAATACTTAAGAAGCCCAACTCGAGGGCACAAACACCTCAACCTTTGAGGCCACGACGCACACCGACTGGCCGAGCTGGTCCCAGCGACCCGGCCGGTGACGATCGGGACGACATGAGCCCAGCATAGGAAGGCGCGCCATCGAGTTCCTCCGTGAGAACAGGGACATCTTCGCATGGAAACCCTCCGACATGCCCGGTGTCCCTAGGGAGCTCGCGAGCACAAATTAAACGCCGACCCCAAAGTGCGACCGGTCAAGCGCCGCTACGGCCATTCAACGAAGAACGCCGTCGGGCAATCGCCGAAGAAGTGCAGCGTCTACCGCTGCCGCTTCATTCGCCAATCAAATACTCAAGTGGCAAACCCAGTCTGGTCGAAAAGAAAACGGACCGGAGAATGTGTATCGACTACACAAACCTGAACAGCGCCGCCCAAAGGAGCAGTCCTCCCGCTGATTGATCGGATCATCGACTCCACCGCGGGCTCGAGTCGCTGTTTCCTCGACGCCTACTCGGGTATAACCAGATCAAAATGGCTGTCGAGGGCGAGGAGAAGACGGCGTTCATCACGCCATTCGAGCCTTCGCTACACCGCCATGACCTTCGGCCTCAAGAACGCCGAGCAACGTACCAACGGTGCATGCAAGAATGCCTCGCGAGCCAAATTGGCCGCAACATCCACGTCTACATCGACGACGTGGTCGTAAAATCCGCTCGCCAAGGCGACCTACTCGCCGACCTCGCGGAGACCTTCGCCAACCTGCGGAGGTACAAGATAAAGCTCAACCCAGGCAAGTGCACCTTCGGTGTACCCGCCGGCAATTACTAGGTACGTCGTCTCCAAACGAGGATCGAGGCAAACCCAACGAAGATCGACACGATCGCCTCGGCAAACCCGAAAGTGCTGACGCCCGTCGAGCTGGCCGGGCGGTAGCGGCTCGCCGCTTCATCCCCTGGGCGAAAAGGCGATGCCCCTATACCTCGATGCGCAAGAATCCCACCTTCCAGGGGACAAGGAGGCGGACGGGCTCCGCGACCTCAAAAAGGTGCTACTCGCCGCACCACTACTGCCGCACCGTCGACAAGGAGCCCATGCTGGTTTACGTCGCGGCGTCCGAAAGCGCTGTCATTATGTAATGGTCGAACGACCAGAGGAAGGAAAAGCGCCAGTCCAGCGGCGGTATACTACATCACGAGGTCTTAACCGAGTCGCCAGCGATACCCACAGTACCAAAAGCTGGTATATGCGGTTCAGAGCTCAGCGCCCGCCAGACTACTTCGTGAGCACCCCATCACGCCGTCTCCTCCGCTCCACTACAAGACATCATCCGAATCGCGAGGCGGGCGGAGTCGCCAAGTGGGCCGTCGAGATCGGCGTCCACAACATTAAGTACGACACGCAGGCGATTAAGTCCGAGCACGGCCGATTTCCTCGCCGACCGGGAGGAGGCCCAGCAGCTGAGAAGCCGCGCCTCCATTATCGAGCACTTCGACGGGTCCAAGAACGCGACGGCGCAGAGCGGGATAGTCTTGACCTCCAAAGGCGACAAGCTCCGCCATACTCCGCCAATTCACGCCCGCACCAACAACATGGCTGAATCGAGGCCCTACTCCACGGCATGCGAGCCGCAGGAGATGAGCGTCAATCGCCTTCGATGCTACGGAGACTCCGACCTGCAGGGTCAAGTCGCCGCACCGCGACGCCGTCTCTACCATGGCGGCATACCGCCAAGAGGTGGACAAGGTGGGCGCCACTTCACCGCTACTCGGTCGAGTGGATCGACAGGAGGAAAACGAGGAGGCCGACGCCTCTCGCATCGGGTCGGCACGATCCGCACCACCGCCGGCGTGTTCCTCGACACCATCTTCACGCCGTCGGTCTCTCCTCCGAAGGAGATCGACATTGAGTCCCGCTCAACCAGAGGCAACCTTGGTCGCACTTCCACCGAACCGCACGATCGGACCAAGCCCTACATCGCCTACCGGAGACGGGCAACCTGCCCGCAGACGAGACAAGCGCCGAATGATTGTTCGCCGATGCAAGTCCTACACCATCGCCGACGGCGAAGCTACAAGCGCAGCGTCACCGGCGTGTTCCAACGCTGCGTCCAACCAGTGAAGGACGCAAAATCTTACACGACATCCACTCAGCGATCGGCCACCACGCCGCTGCGTTCCTGGTCGCCAAAGCCATGCGACACGGCTTCTCTTGGCCCATCAGACACGCCGACGCTGCCGATATCGCGCCGGTGCCGGCACGCCAACCGCACGCACGCTCCAAGTTCGCGCCAAAACAATACCCATCACCGCCATTCGCCGTGGGGCATGGACATGGTCGGCCCTTCAAGAAGGCCCTCTGGCTACACCCACCGCTGGTCGCCACGACAAATTCACAAAGTGGGTAGAAGCCAAGCCAATCCGAAATGCGACGGAAGATCGCCACTAAGTTCCTCGCGAGCTCATATACCGCTACGGTTTCCCAACAAAGATCATCACGGACAACGGCACAAACTTCGCCAAGGGAGCAATGGCCGAGTTCTGCGAGGAGCACCACATCCGGCTCGACCTCGCGTCAGTCGCACACCCGGAATCCAACGGCCAGGCGGAACGAGCCAACCAAAGCATCCTCCACGGCCTGAAGCCGCGACTCCAAGTACCACTCGAGCGCACCGCCGGGTCAAGAGCTTCCCTCCGTCATCTGGGGAATTCGCACCTCGGTCAACAGGTCGACGGGATTCACCCCCTTCTTCATGGTCTACGGCGCGGAAGCCGTCATGCCAACCGACCTCGAACACGACTCGCCGCGGATCGTCCATTATACGGAGGCCGCAAACGAACTGGCCCGCCAAGATGGGCTCGACCAACTCGACGAAGCGACCTCGCCCGATCGCGACCGCTATCTATCGGCAAGGGCTCGTCGCTACCACAGCCGACGGGTGAAAACCCGCACCTTCCGTGAAGGCGACTTGGTGCTACGCCTCATCCAGACAAGAAGGGCATGCACAAGCTCCCTCCATGGGAAGGCCCGTTTATCGGCAGACTCGCAACGACGCCTACTACCTCGTCGACGTCCGCTGGGACGGTGAACTCGGCGTCAAGCCGTGGAATGTAAATCTTCCGGAAGTTCTATACCTAGAACCCCACATGTGTACTCTCCATCGCTATGAATAAAAGAAACGGTTACGCAAAAAATTGTCTACTCTCCATTCCTTGTGCCACTCGACTTTCGTAATTAAGCATTATGCTAAAATACGAAGTCAACCCTTGGTACAGCGACCGCACGTAAGTAAAGCGATGCAAGAGCACCGAGTCATTTCAGTCTTGCATCGTCCACGAAAAACGCCAACCGGAGCCCCATCGAGTCGCCTAGCTCGACTGGTTTACGAACCAAGACATCGTCTCGCTTCCCACGACCCTGGTCCTCCGCATCCTTGGCGAAGCGACTCGAACGGCTAAGTACCACGCCGGGGACCGGATACCGTTCGTCTCGATCGGACAGGAAAACGCCAAGTAAGAGAGCGTGCCCAGACTCGCACGCGACCGACCCACCGGGCAGCAGGAGCGACGCTAACACAAACGCGCCAGTCCTCAACCACCCTCGAGTCGCGCCTTGAACTACCAAGTACCACGCCGGGGACTCGGCCACCCGCACCGTCACAGACGGAAAACGGTAAAGTATAGAGCACTCGAGGGAGTCGCCTTGCGACTGGCTCTCCGAGCTCGGGCGAGTCGACTCAACCAACAACACACGTGATAAACAACAAAACATCATATTTAAGGTGAAACCCGCAAAAGGGCGGACGCGCTCGGGGACTCACCCAAAATCAATCCAAAACACGCAAACAAATAGCAAAATGAACACAACGTTCCATTCAATCGCATATCGCATTGTCTTACATTACAAAATATGCCTACTCGGCAGAATTGTTACTAACACTATTCCGCAGGCTTCGACGATGAGGTACCAGCGTCCCGGCGCTTCCGGATGAATACAGTGTACGGGTTCGATGGATAAGTTGTCAGCTGGCCCGCCATCGCCGCGCGGAAGGGCTGCTCGACCTGAAGTCGCGATGGCGGCTCGGCGTCGTCGCGCGACGACCGCTTCGGTACGGAAGAAGGTCGCCCATCGCCCAAACACGCCCGAATACGCGCGCACGCCTGCAGCTTAAGAACTTCGACAGATCCACCGTGCGACGATGAAGGATAACCACTCGCACGTCGTCGAGGTCGAAATCTTCGGGAAGTGGGCGAGTCCTGCACTCGAGCCGCCGCTCCCACGTCGAAAAGCCGACCGCCATGAACTCCACGACAGCGGCGCCTTCTCCAAGTACTCCCACACCTCAATGAGGTCATTGGGAATAACCTCCGTGGGCGACATCTCTTGAAGGTAGGCGCGGATGCAAGTCGCCGACAAATACGCCGAAGTCGACGAGCATGCTCACGCACTCC
This sequence comes from Avena longiglumis, assembly GCA_030063025.1. Taxonomy (NCBI): domain Eukaryota; kingdom Viridiplantae; phylum Streptophyta; class Magnoliopsida; order Poales; family Poaceae; genus Avena; species Avena longiglumis. Next base: position 428,911,383 of record CP125977.1, on the reverse strand, counting down.
TCGCATCAAGAGAACTCGCTTCTTCATGGCTACCAATCATACGGCCTGCTAGATGGAAACAGTAGTGAGCACCACGGAAACCACAAAATACAACCACAAGACGGGAAGACGCACTCACCGATCAGCACGGGGCGAGCCCAGTAATGAAGCTTTGAAGCGATGTCTTCGCCCCGAAGCCCAACGATGAGGGCTTCCGACACTTTCGGTCTTCCTCCGCGGCAACGGCGGCCTTAGCTCGCCCGTTCACGAGCTCGCTTCTTCTTCGCCTCCCGATTCAAGGCTCGAGGTCGGCAATCCTTTGCTCAGCAGCGCTTAACGCAGACTTCGCCGCCGTCAGCTCGCCAGCAGGGACAAGCTCCTGGCGAGCCACCTCTGCCTGCGCAGCAATCGCCTGCAGCTCCTTGTTTACTTCTTGGAGAGCGCCCAACTCCTTTTCAGCACGCTGCTTCGCAGCCAATCGCTCTGCCGACTCCAGTTGTAAACCCTGCAAAGTTTCAAAGTCAGTTCACACGAAAACAACTCAGTGCCCACCCGCTACAATTTAGCGGGTGCGCACTCGGGGACTGGTGGCTCGAAAAATACTCAGTGCTCACCCGCTACAATTTAGCGGGTGCGCACTCGGGGACTGGTGGCTCGAAAAATACTCAGTGCTCACCCGCTACAATTTAGCGGGTGCGCACTCGGGGACTGGTGGCTCGAAAAATACTAAGTGCCCACCCGCTACAATTTAGCGAGTACGCACTCGGGGACTGGTGGCTCGAAAAATACTAAGTGCCAACCCGCTACAATTTAGCGAGTACGCACTCGGGGACTGGACTCGAACGCACGAAACAAATAATTAGAAGAATCAGGCGGCGCAAAACACCGACCTGATCCTCGGGACCGGAGGTACCGGATGGCGCGCCAAGCATGCCGTCTGCGCTTGGCGTCCACGGACGCAAGCAGCGCCGTGTGTGCCCGCGACGTTGGTCAATCTCAGCGTCGGCGGCCTCGAGCGGGTTGAGTCGCAGCCTCACTCGCCGTGGCCGCCTTGGTCATGAAGCGGGGAAGGTAGCACCGCCCAAAGGAGCTCGCTTCTTCCGGTCTAGGCAACGGCCTCCCTTCGTGGATGCGGTCGCTTCAACGGCGGGCCCAGCGTGCGACGCCGTGTCGTCGAGACGATGCGATGTAATCGCCTTGGCCTTCTTGCTGCCTTCCGTGGAAGCGGCGACCTCATCCACCTTCCTCTTACGAGAAGGGTCCTCCCGCTAGTGGCGGAGGGCACCTTGGCCACCGTCGGATGGCTCATCTTCTTCACTCCGGTCCTACGAATCGAGACAATTCAGGAAAAAAGATTCAAAATACTAAGAGAGAAAGGCGAACGCCGAGTGCACTCACTTGGCGACGGGACTGAGACGCAGCCCTGTGCGAAGGCCGGCCGTTTTTCAGCTCGGGGCCAAGCCGCGATCGAGCCCTGTGTCCGTGGTGCCGGGCCCAGGACACGGACGGTTTCTTTGATGTCGAGGTAGCGGTTGGCGCCTCCGGGGCGCCCTCGGCGGAGGTTTCCTTGCTAGGAGCCGCGCGGCCGGAGCCTCCTTGCGGCGAGACCGCCACGTTCGGGACCCCTTTGCGAGGTGAAGTCGCCACCGGAGCCTTCCTAGCCGGAGATCGGCGCGAAGGGCGGGGGTATCGAGGCCAGCGGTGCCTCCATGGATGGTGCGTCTAGCGTGATTGTTGCCGGGGCCGCCCCGTCACCGGCCGAGCTATGGGCGTCGGAGCTGCTCGCTGAGCGCGGCGGTGAGGCCATCTTTGGCGGCTTCGCCCTCCTTAGGGGGGCCCTCGCCTCTTTCTCCTTCTTCTTCTTCGCGGGAGTGGCCTGACGGAGCGAGGTGGTCTCCGGGAGTTCCTCGTCATCATCATGACGCTCGAGGCTCCTGCTCGCCTCGAGTTCGCGCTGACGTTGCCCGCGGGTCTTTCGGAACAGTGGGGCGATCTCCTCTTCGGATTCGTCCTCATCGTCCTCATTGCCCTTGGCAGGAGGCGACTCGCTTGTGTCCTGGGCGGATGGCCCGAAGCTGTCGTCATCGGCGGGTGGAAGCCACCCTTCCACCACTTGGAATAGCTGCGTTAACACGGAACAAAGTTAGAATTACCGCGACTGCATATGCTGCGACTGCGAATAAGATCAGGTTATTACCGTTGGAGCCGGACGCTTCGTGGTGTATGGAGGGAGCCCGGCCTGCGCATCCGTGTATGCCGCCTGGGTGATCCTCTTCGCCGCAGAGGTAGTCCTCCGCTTCCACTCGGCGAGGCAGGCCTTCGTCGAGTCTTCTCGGCCGTGTCTTGGTACATGTAGTGCTCATACTGGGAAGCGGACGAAGTCGCCGCAAGCCAACAGTTGTACAGTTCACCGTCTGAGCCCTTCTTCTTCGGACCGCGAATGGTCTGGAGCATCTCGTCGACGACCATCCGCTGATCGTCGGGAAGCTTGGCGACCTGAAGATTGCTGCTCGGAGCGGTCGGCCGAAATCTGTGGGATCGCCGCCTCGTCCGGGTCGCCTCGGTCACGTAAAACCAAGACTTTTCGATCATTGCTTGGCCGGCAGCATCAAGTCGAAGAAGGAGGCTTTGGATTTCAGTTGGAAGGTTAAGCCATGGCTAGCATTGGGCTTCGCCTCCTCGCTGATCCGTCCATGGAACAGATCTTGCCACAAGGGAAAATAGGGCAGCCCAAGTAGCACTCGCAGAACGCCACAAAGATGGCGAGCTTCTCGATACTATGGGGACCCAGATCCGAGGGCTGGATCCGTAGTAGTAGGCCGGAAGAACAGAAGTGGGAAACCCAAACCCCGCTCGAGGTGACTAGTGAAGCAGATGAACTCTCTCGCTGGTTCGGATCGTTTCTCCGCGGGGATTCGCCAACAGCCGCGAGGATTCCGGCCTCCTCGAAGGAGGCCGCCATACCGGTACACTTGGATCTACCCAAGGTTCGTGGAGAGGCCATGGCGAGGATTTGCTTGGAGGTCGGAGGATTGCGGTCGCGAGATCAACGGGCAAAGATATGCGTACTCGGAAGAAATGGTGGGCGGTTGGCTTTCCGATGGCCAACCATTCCCTTATATAGCGAGCTGCCCGCCAAATTAGGGGGCCGTACGCGATGATTACGCCAAAGTTACCGCGGTTACCTTAACGGCTAGTTTGACCACGCCGACGGTCCGCCTCCGCCACTCGGTTCGCTGAGTTATTCGCCGAGGCCACGATCCGCTGGTTCGGTGCACTCAAACGCGACTTTTCGCCGGATTTTTCCTTTGTACAGAGCCCGCCGACGATTCGACCGATGCCAACTTGAAGCCAGATACCGATCGCCGGCCACCCGCGCCTAATCGACGACGGCCTCGGGGACTACCGATGGGGATATGCCTCCGGGTATCCTCGGCAGACGTTCCGATCGCCCAAAGGTGGCGAGTGGGCCTGCAGAACGGCGAGTGGATCAAGGCCCATCAGGTACCAAAGCATCGGAGGTCAAGGCCCAAAGTAGTAGATAGGCCCAATGGTCGAAAGTTAAACGATTGACAAAGTTGTAACCGAATCGGTTGAGATATGTAAACCCTAGGGAGGTAAGCCTATATAAACCTCCTAAGGGGTGAGTAGAGATACGTTCGGATACACAAGCAACTCGCGCCTAGCCGAGTTCGCCCATTGTAAACATCTCCATAATACAATCTAGCAGAGTAGGTCTTTACTCCGGGGCCGAACTCGTAAAACCCTGAGTCTCCGCCCTCATCTCGCACCGCAGATGGCTGGCCGCCCTTGCCCTTCGTTCTACTACTCGCTGCCGATTGCAGCATCTGCCGTGGTCATTCCCTCGACAGACGGGAAATGATGCACTCCTTCTTGTCGAGCTGACGGCGACGAGACTTGTGATCCTTCACTAGCATGGCAAAAGTCTGATCCTTCTTGGCGTCGATGGCATACTTGTGGTTGGCGTAGGAGCGGGCATTGTCCAACTCCTTCTAACGACCATACATCATGAAGCTGAGGTGGTCCAATTGAATCTTCAGCTCATGGTGATATGGGGCCTCCAATGGCTGTCCCATAACATCACGCCTTGGATAGAACTCAAAGCGGGTACCCTTGATCTGATTGATACTCTGCCCACATAGACGGTCAAGAGCTTCCTGCATTGCCCTGGCAATTCCATCGAGCCAGTTGTCCTCTCTCAAGATGAACTGAATTCCCTCTGAGGTGGGGGGCTTCAATCTTTCCTCGGAGACTTGCAACAACCAGCCATTGCAATACCTCTGCTTCCTGATCGTTGAGCTGAGCTCCGAAGAACTCGGGGTGCGGACGCTTCAGAAGTTCCAAAAGCTGGTCCAAGTCACGCTCAAATATGAGGTCTCCTCCATTCCACAACTGATAGAACTTGCTATACTTCACGTCCATCTATAAGAATATAGGATGAGTAAGTTAGTAGAGTGATCAAGTGTGTCAAATTTTATGTAAGTTTGCAAGAATTTTTGAGGAACATGAATTTTTCATGAAATAATCCAAGTGGTAAGAATGAGAATAAGTTTTCATAAATACTCACTTTCTTGGTTTTGAAACTAAGTTTTTGATTGAAACGTCCATTCTAAACTAGGGTATCCTATGGTCAGGATGGCTCTGATACCAACTTGTCAACACCCAGATTTTTAATCCCAGATGCCTGTCCATACATCGCAATCCCATGATTACCATTTTTGCAATACATAACATATTGGATATCATAGTACATCATCCATTACAAACCATACATAAGGTCTTACAACAAGTAAAGGATCTCATGATCCAGTCTTAATACAAATAGCAGCAGAATAACGTAATAATAACGATAGCGTAGGCGAGACTCCATCTTCATGGTCATAGGCAATGCTGACGATGGGAGATGATCCTAGTTGTCGTATCCTTCCTGTGGTCCATCCTCCTGATAGTCCTCTTCATAGTCCGGCCACGGGAATAGCCAGGGATAAAGCCATGAGTACTCTTTAAGTACTCGCAAACTAATACTAACAAGTGAAGTGGTTTTTGAGTAGGAAGTACTAGGCTCTAGGTTGTTTTGCAAAAAGCCATATTTATCTCTACTGAGTTCAGAAGCAAAGAAAGCTCGTTGAAAGTTTTGTAACACCTAAGTGGGAACTTAAATTTCATATCACAACTCTGTTGTGGTTAAGTCAAAGTCATGATTTATTTCACAAGTCATTTTGAAAACATCTGACGATGGAACAGTATGGCCACTCCAACTGTCCATAACCACGGACGCGGCTATTCAAATAGTTTGACACTCTGCAGAGGTGGTACACTTTCACCACAACATTCGATACATCCATCAGGAACAAATCCTGAATTCACCATACTCAGTATGCGGATAATCAATCCTAACCTTTCAATTACACACCATAGTATAGGCACCTCTCTTGTGAGTTTGACCTCCCAACCATGACCAACTGTCATCTTGGGAACTACACAGGTGGACAATCTTCACAAGGTAGCCTCAGGTCAAACCTTGGCTGCAACGGAACCCATACTAAGGTATATAAATTTCTAGTCAAGCCCTACCCAAATTTCGGGTATTGTGGTTGTACGGTAAAATTGGAATGGTATCGCATCCAGACAACCATCAGTTTTATAAAGGGCTAAGGCTTAGGCCTCAACATTTTCATCATCAAAATCATCTGGTGTTCAAGCACACATGGCAAAACATTTCAGTAGAATGAATCATCATTCTAAGGTTTTCATAACCATTTTCACCAAGTATTCCCATCTAAAGTGATCAAGTTTTATGCTTAGCACTAGCATCTACAAGTGGGGGTAAATACTAATGATGGGTGGTAAACAAGTGTATCTTATCTAAGTTCAATCTCATGCCTCAGGATGACATCAAGATTTTCTAAATTAGGCCAAGTTTTATGCTCTTTATGCTACCTTTAATAATCTTTCTAAAATCTACAAGTGAAACTCTAATAGGAAGCTTTGATAAAGAAATAAAATACTAAGCTTGCAAGTAAAACTAGGATTGGGTATCAAGTGGTGTAAACTTGCAAGTAAAACTTGCATGGTTTAGCTTAGCTTGCTAAGGTAGTAGCTTGCTAAGATAACTTGCAATGTTATGCTTGCATAATTGCAAGTATAATCTTGCCAAGTCAACTGGTAGTATTAGGCTTGCCTTGTGCAGAACAGTGGTTAAAGTTCTCCTCGGCTTCTTCCTCGTAGTATTCTCCTTCCTCCTCGTATCTTTGGTCGGTACTAGCGTCTATAAATAAATACGAGGTACACAATCACCAAACAATACTTAACTACTTTTATTTATCACACCAAGGTTTTCACTAGATGATCTAGCATCATCCCAAACATTACAATCATCAAAGCACTTGTCTTATTTATTTTTGGAAAAGTAATTTCTACTCATTGAAAAACTACTTAAGATTTAATATTCTCCAACTAAAACATGGGATCATGTTGGCACATGTCATCACCACATATTTCAGTACTTGGGAATGTGATTTAAAGTGGTGTCACAATTTAATAAGGTTTAACCTTTTTATTTTAATTAATTAAAGTGACTAGAATGGACTATAAGGCATTCTTTTATTACTTGTTCATTATTTCTGCAAGTAAACCTAGATATTTTAATATATTCAGAAAGGTCTTGTTAAATTTGATTTTAGAGAGTTGGAATCAACTCAAAAGCTTTCATGGTTGAATTTTGAAAAAAAATTGAATGCAGAAAAGCTTCTGCCTTGTTATTTTTACTATAGGTGATCTACAATTCCAAATGATTTGAATCAAATGGGCTTGGATTAAGAATTCTAGTACCTTTCTAAGAAAATTGGTTTCATGCAATTTGGTTTAGTGAATCAACCTGGGTTGATTTAAGAATCTAGGTACATAACTGAGTTTGAAACTAAAATAATTCAAACTACTAGGTCACGCAGGAATGAAAATGGGCCAGCCCACAGTGCATAGCGCACGCGTGGGTGGGTTTAAGTGGATGACCCCACCAGTCAGCAAGACAGGGGGGCGAAGCGGTACGGGGTGATCTAGACCCTGCGATCAAACTCTAATCGAACGGCCACGATCTATCGTCTCTGTCGGGAAACTCCGGCGAGGCAGAACCCTAGAGCGGCCAGTGGGGGTCTACGGGGGCTCACCGGGGCTCAGGCGATGGGGGCGAACGACGAAGTCGACGACGACGAACCTCCTGGTACCGGCGGCTTCTCCTGGGGTGGCTCCAATCGCTGGCTCCTTTCTTCCTCCTCCGGGGCGGCTCCAAATTCCGGCGACCTGCTGCTCACCTTGCTCCGGGAATGAGTGGGGGTGGTTCTGGGAGAGAGGGGAGTGAGATGGTGTGCTGAGTTCGAACGGGGGTGGCCTCTATTTATAGTGCAGCGAGGGGACCAAAAGGCGCGGGCTGAGCTCATCGGTGTCGTCGGCACAACGAGCTAAAGGCATGGGCGATGGTAGGGGGCGGTGCTGTGTTCCCTGGCGACGCTCAACGTCGTGGTTGCGAGGCGTGGGGCGGTGTGAGACGGTCAGAACGCTGCGGTGCTCTAGGCGGGTCCGACGGGCATTTTAATGGCGCACCGCGGCTACGGGTCACGCGGCGGCGAACGGGGTTGTCTGGCGGTCTCCTGGGACGGTGTCGATCACGCTTGCACACGGCGAGGGCGACGCGCGGTCTGTGGGCGTGTGTCGCGTGTGGCGCGCTGGCGCGCTCTCGGCATGGCGTAGAGGCATAGGACACACCTATTCTAGGATGGTACAGTGGCTTGTTGCTCATTGGCGTTGGACATGGGGTGGCAGTGGACGGTGGTTAGTGTCCTATACATGGTTGGCGAGGCTAGAGCTTCTCCTAGCTTGCTATCGACTGAGGGGGTGTCAAGTTGAGCTCAACATGGTCACCATTGATGGTAATGGCAAGCTCAAAGTGGTGCTAGATCTTGTTAATTGGGATAGATGAATTACTAATAGCTTGCTGTGAACCAGAGAGGGAAAAAGTTAGGCCAAATCACTGCTCACAATAGTGTTTGATGTTTGTTTGTTTTGTGTCTGCAAGGTGTTTGATGAAATGGCCGAAAGAGATTTAAATTTGATTTTTTTATTCAAACTTGGTGGGTGTACTAGTTACATACTTAGTAGTCTTTGGTTAGTTGGAAAGGTCAAGGGGAATTGGTTTTGTTGGTTTTTGAGAATTGGGTGATCTTCCCATATGAACTAGATTCAGTTTTGAATTGTCATTTGAATCAAGTTGCCAAATGTTTCTATAAGTTTGAAAGGTGGGCTTTGGTTCACTTTTACTTGATCTAGAAAGGGGTGAAAAGAAATAGAATTGTTTCTGTTTGAAATCTTGGACTAGAAACACTCAAAGTGGTCTAGTGAGCAAGATTGGCAAAAATGACCATTTGCTTTATTTGGTTTGTTTTTTATTTTTCTCTTGATTTGTTTCTACTTGGAAATATTTTAGATGATGTTGTTTTCATCCTTAAACCATTCCTTGCTATTTATAACAATCACACAAGTCCATTCATGCATTCATACAATCATCACATTCACACATGCATTCATATTGATTTGATTAACAAAAGTTTTTGTTAACCCTAATTTTGGTGATTGGAATTTGATAATAATTGTTCAATATTTTTGGGATGTTACAACCATAGTGAGCAATCTATGAAGCTTTCTTCTTATAAAAAAGGAGAGACATATTGAAAATAGGAAAGAGAGAAAAAGCACCATTTTCCCATGGTAAATAAGAGATTGCTGAGATGCTCACTGTCTGCTTGCCTTGTCATTTTGATATGGGATAGCTCCTGTATCATGTGCAAGGGGTACCCCGTTGGCGGTTCTCTATGATACACATGTACTTACTATGACAAGAACTTACCGGTAACTAAAGTTGAGTAGCATGAGGAGCGGCCCTCGTACTCAAGGGACTGTTGGAATTATGCCCTAGAGGCAATAATAAAGATGTTATTATTATAATTCTTGTTCATGATAAAGTTTATATTCCATGCTAGAATTGTATTAAGCGGAAACTTTAATACTTGTGTGGTTTGTGAACAACACCGTGTCCCTAGTACGCCTCTATGGACTAGCTCATTGATCAATGATGGTTAAGGTTTCCTAACCATAGACATGAGTTGTCAATTGATAATGAGATCATATCATTGGGAGAATGATATGATGGACAGACCCAAACTAAGCGAAGCAATTAGATCGTTTCATCGTGTTCATCTTTGCGAAGCTTTTCCTATGTCAAATATTGTATTCCTTAGACCATGAGAAAATGCAACTCCCTGGTACCGGAAGAAAGCTTTGAGGTCATCAAACGTCATCCTATGAGAGGGTGATCATAAAGGTGTCTCTCAGGTGATCGGAAAGTATCCTGGGTTGTATGTATCGAGATGGAATTTGTCCCTCCCAAGTCGGAGAGATATACTGGGCCCACTCGTAATCGATATCAACACCGCTTGAAAGCATGTGGTTAAGGAGTTAATCACAAAGTGATATCGGATTACGGAACGATTAAAGTACTTCCGTGAACGAGATTGAACTAGGTATGACGATACCGACGATCGAATCTCGAGCAAGTAAAATATCGCGAGACGAAGGGAATATATATATGGGATTGATTGAATCGGCATCGTGGTTCATCCGATATGATCATCGATGAATGTGGGAGTCAATATGGGTGCCTGCACCGCTGTTGATTATTGATAGAAGATCATGTTCGCATATTCTCGAACCCGCAGGTCACACACTTAACGTATCTCGACGCTAGGATAGATTGGATAATTGGTTTATGAATTTTTGTTCGAGTCTCGGATGGGATCCGGATATCACGAGAGGTTCCGGAATGGTCCGGAGAATAAGATTCATATAAGGCTGCAGTTTTTGGAGTTCGAATTGTTCCGTTAATCGGTATTGTACCGAAGCTTCTAGAACCTTCCGGAAGGGACCAACGTGGCCCCACCTTCCGGGAGGGGCATGAGGGAGTGTCCTGGCCGCATTGGGCCAGGGCAAGGCCCCATAGGCCCAGCCGATCCTAGATAAGTTTAAACTCGTTTAAACTAGAGATAGGATTTCTAGATAAGGGAGAGTTTAAATCGTTTAAACTAGAGATAGGATTTATAGATAAGGGAGAGTTTAAATTGTTTAAACTAGAGATAGGCTTGGAGGAGGGGCAGGGCTGGCCGCCTCTATATATAGAGGGGGTGCGCCTCCCCACACACACCTTCCTCCAAGCCCTAGCTGCCTTGCTACCTTCCTCTCCCCCTCCCGACTGTTTGTAGGCGAAGCCCTGCAGCAAAAATTCTCCACCATATACACCACGCCGTCGTGTTGTAGATCTAATCTATCTCTCCACCATACTCGCTGGTCCGAGGAAGGAGGAGACGTCGAGGTGCTGCACGTGTGCATCTCACGGAGGCACCGCCACTTGTGGTGCTAGATCGGATCGGATCGCGAGGAGGAGAAGCGACTACATCACCCATGTTCCGATTTAACGCTCACAGCGAATCTTCAAGGGTATGAAGATCTAATCCAATCTCTCTCGTTGTTTGCATCTCCTAGATTAGATCTTGGCTTTCCTCTGCTCGCTCCGTAGAAAATTTTGATTTACTATGCCGCCAAATCCTTCAAATGGTATCAGAGCTAGATCTATGCGTAGATGTGTTTCACAGGGAGAACGCAACATGGTTGTTGCGGGCGTTGATGTTTTCTGTTGCAAGCCTCTTGTTTGTGTTCTTCTTATGACGCGGGATAGTGAGATTGAAGCGGTCCAGGCCAACCTTACGCGACGTCGTCATGAGACCGCTCACTTGACGTGTGGCTTGTACCACACATGCGGCCGGTGGATGTCGTTCTCTCACTATAGTTGTCATGGGATTAACACCGAGTTTGGCAACCATAATATCACCATTGTGGCTTTCCGTAGTAAGAATCGTTCTTAGCATCTACTCCCATAAGCCACGTAAAACATGCAACAACAAAGTAGAGGCGTCTAACTTGTTTTTGCAGGAGTGTTTTCTCGTGATATGGTATGGCCCAAGATGTGATGTGTATATTGTATGCGATGATCATGTTTTGTAATGTTTCACGACTTGCATGTCGATGAGTACACAACCGCAGGAGCCATATGGTTGTCTTTATAATTGTGTATGACCTGAGTCAACTTCTTATACGCCATGTAATAGCTTTACTTTATCGCTAAGTAGTTAGCAATAGTTGTAGTTGCTATTCGTGGTGGAGGCAATCATGGTGGAGTGATGGAGATCATGCTTAACGCACAAGATGGAGATCATTGCGCGAGGATTGGCTATACCATGTCACATAAAGTTATATGCATGTGATGTTTATCCTTTATGTATCTTATTATGCTTAGATCGACGGTAGCATTATAAGATGATTCCTCACTTAAAGATCAAGATAAAACTGTGTTCTCCCCAAGTATGCACCGCTGAAAGTTCGTCGTGTCCAAGCATCACGTGATGATCGGGTGCTATAGACTCTACGCTCACATACAACGGGTGCAAGCCAGTTTTGCACACGCGGAAATACTTGGGTCTAACTTGACGAGCCTAGCATGTACAGACATGGCCTCGGAACACAAGAACCGAAAGGTTAAGCATGAGTCATATGAATGATATGATCGACACTTCGTTGTCCACCATTGAAACCACATCTCTTCTCGTGATGATCAGATTAGGTGTGGTGAATTTGGATCGTGTTCACTAAACAACTTGAGGGATGTTAAATTTAGGGGAGTTCATCTAGTAATTTGATTAAGTTGAACTATTTATCATGAACATAGTCTAAATTGTACTTGCAAATACTGTAGATCCAATGGCCAAGTCCAACTTCAACTTCAACGTTTTTGCTGAGAAATAAAAGCTTAGAAACAATGGGTCTAACTTCACCAACTGGTTCCGCAATCTAGAATCATTCTGTCTGGCGGACAAAAGGACTATGTCCTTGAGAAAGCGTTAGGTAACCCCCCTGCTGCAACTGCGCCGGCTGATGAGGAAGCTGTCTATCAGTCGCGCAAAGATGATTATGGTGTGATTAAGAGCACCATGTTGTTTGCTATGGAACCGGAGCTTCAAAATCGTTTTGAAACCTATCCCGGGCCCTTTGAGATTCTCGAGGAGCTGAAAACCATGTTTCAGACTCAAGCCCGTTCTGAGGGATATGAGATCTCTGAGAAGTTCTTTAACTGCAAGATGGAGGAAGGGAGTTCCGTTAGTGAGCACGCCATAAAGATGTCGGGCTACACTCAACGCCTTGAGCAACTGGAATGCACGATTCTAGAGGAGCTCAAGATTGACAGGGTTCTGCAATCACTCCCTCCCAGCTACAAAAGTTTTGTAGTGACTCATAATCAGATTGGTTCCACTGATACGATCACCGAGCTCTTCGCAAAGCTGAAGGCTGCGGAAGTGGACATCAAGAAGGATAATCACATGTTGATGGTCAACAAGCCCTCCTTTAAGAAAGGTAAGGGAGCAAAGAAGACCTTCAAGAAGGGCGGCGGCAAGCGCAATGCCCCTGCTGAGAAGAAGCTCAGGTCTGGTCCTAAGCTAATCGAGTGCTTCTATTGCAAGGACAGGGTCACGAAGCAATCGTCCGAAGTACTTAGCGGACAAGAAGGCTGGCACCATCAAAGGTATATTTGATATACATGTTATTGATGTTTTCCTTACTAGCCCTCGTTGTAGTGCCTGGGTATTTGATACCGGTTCAGCTAATATTTGTAACTCAAACAGAGCTACGGAATAGACGGCGGCGAGGGATGAGGTGACAATGCGCTGCTGGCAACGGATCAAGAGTTGATGTGATGGCCGTCAGACGCCTCCTTAGTTTTACCTTCGGATTAGTTTTAAACCTTAATAAATGTTATTATGTGCGTTGAGCATGAACATTATTTCCGGATCATGTTTATTGCAAGACGGTTATTCATTTAAATCGGAGAATAATGGTTGTTCTATTTATATGAGTAACATCTTTTATGGTCATGCACCTCTTGTGAATGGTTTATTTCTTCTAAATCTCGAAGGGATGAAACACACATCCATAACATTGAGGCTAAGAGATGCAAAGTAGATAGTGATAATACTACTTATTTGTGGCAATCGTCTAGGTCATATTGGTGTAAAGCGCATGAAGAAACTCCATTCGATGGACTTTGAGTCTCTTGATTTTGAATCATTTGACACATGCGAACCATGCCTCATGGGCAAGATGATCAAAACCCCGTTCTCCAGTATGATGGAGCGAGCAACGGACGTGTTGGAAATCATACATACCGATGTATGCGGACCGATGAGTGTTTCGACGCGCGGTGGATATCGCTATTTTCTCACTTTTACTGATGACTTAAGTAGATATGGGTATATCTATTTAATGAAACATAAATCAAACGCTTGAAAATTTCAAAGAATTTCAGAATGAAGTGGAGAACCATCGTAATGTAAAGATTAAGTTTCTACGATCCGATCGTGGAGGTGAATATTTGAGTTATGATTTTCTCACGCATCTTAAAGCAAGTGGAATCGTTTCACAACTCACGCCACCCGAACACCACAATAAGAATGGTGTGTTCGAACGGAATCGAACCCTATTAGATATGGTCCGATCAATGATGTCTCTTACTGATTTGCCGTTATCATTTTGGGGTTATGCATTAAAAACCGCTGCATTCACTTTAAATAGGGCTCCATCTAAATCCGTTGAGACGACACCGTATGAACTGTGGTTTGGTGCTAAACCTAAGTTGTCGCTTTAAAGTTTGGGGATGCAAGCTTACGCCAAGAAGTTGATGCCGACAAGCTCGAACCCAAAGCGAGAAATGCGTCTTCATAGGATACCCTAAGGAAACCATTGGGTATACCTTCTATCACGTAACCAAGGCAAAGTGTTTGTCGAAGAACGGTTCCTTTCTTGAGAAGGAGTTTCTCTCGAAAGAAGTGAGTGGGAGGAAAGTAGAGCTAGACGAGGTTATTGAACCTTCTCTTGAATTGGAGAGTAGCGCAGACCTGAAATTGTTCCAAAGCCGCTGCAGAACAATAGAGGAAGCTAATGACAAGGATCATGAAGCTTGGACGATGTCGCACATCGAACGTCGCAGTGGACAAGGTCGGTGCCCCTCCCGAGTGGTACGGCAACTCGCTCTGACTGCCTTGTTGGTAGAAGACAAAGTGAACCTACGAACTATGAGGAAGCGATGATGAGCCCAGACTACGAGAAATGGTCGAAGCCATGAACCGAATTGGGATCCATGAGCAAAAACCAAGTATGGACTTTGGTGGATCCTCCTAGCGACCGAAAGGCCGTTGAGTGCAAATGGATATTCAAGAAGAAAACGGACGCGATGGTAATGTTACCGCCTATAAAGCACGGCTTGTCGCAAAGGTTTTCAACAAGTTCAAGGTGTTGACTACGATGAGACTTTCTCCCGTAGCGATGTTTAAGTCCATTCGGATTTTATTAGCAATTGCTGCGTTTCATGATTATGAAATATGGCGATGGATGTCAAGATCGCTTTCCTCAATGGGAACATTGATGAAGAGTTGTATATGATGCAACCCAAGGTTTGGTCGATCCTAAGGATGCTAGTAAAGTATGCAAACTTCACGCTCCATTTATGGACTGAAGCAAGCATCTCGGAGTTGGAACCTTCGCTTTGATCAAGTAATCAAGAGCTTTGGATTTGTTCCAAATTGCTACGGCTTATATCTACAAGAAAGTGAGTGGGAGCTCGGTGACGTTTCTGGTACTATATGTGGATGACATATTGATTATTGGAAATGACATCAACATGCTTAACGATGTGAAGAGTTATTTGAACAAGTGTTTTTCAATGAAAGACCTAGGTGAAGTTGCTTATATATTGGGCATCAAAATCTATAGAGATAGACAAAGACGCCTGATAGCTTTAAGCCAGAGTACATACCTAGACAAAGTTCAAAAGGTTCGTAATGGATAAGGCAAAGAAAGGTTCAGGCCTATGTTGTCGTAAGATATTGAGCAAGGCTCATTGCCCACCTACGGTAAATGATAGGGAAGCTATGAGCAAAGTGCCTTATGCCTCGCCATAGGTTCCATCATGTATGCCATGCGTGTACTAGAACGGATGTGTCCAATGCTCTTAGTTTGACGAGCAGATATCAAAGTGATCCAGGAGTGGAACACTGGACATCCGTGAAGAACATCCTAAAGTACCTAAATAGAACTAAAGAAATGGTCTTAGTCTATGGGGGGGATGAACAGCTTGTCGTAAAATGTTACGTCAATGCTAGTTTCGAATCGACAAGGATGATTCTAAATCTCGATTGTGATACGTTTATATTTTGAATGGAGGAGCTGGAGTCGAGAAGCTGCAAGCAAAGCGTGATCGCGGGATCTACAGAGAAGCGAATACATGGCTGCAGCGTCAAGTGAAGGAGTTTGGATCAGAAACTTCATCATCGATCTTGGCGTGGTTCCAAGTGCATTGGACCCATCGGATATATTGTGTGACAACACCGCGCCATAGCACTCGCTAAGGAACCAAGATATCATCCAAAGACCAAGCATATCAACGCAAGTTTCATATAATCCGAGATTATATAGCGTATGGAGATCTCAAGATTAGCAAAGTACATACGGATCTGAATGTCGCAGATCCATTGACTAAACCTCTTCCACGTAAACATGATCAACACCTCGATTGCCATGGGTGTGGGATTGTTGCCAAATGTAAACTAGATTATTGACTCTAGTGCAAGTGGGAGATCTGGAATTATTCCCTAGAGGCAATAATAAAGATGTTATTATTATAATTCTTGTTCATGATAAAGTTTATATTCCATGCTAGAATTGTATTAAGCGGAAACTTTAATACTTGTGTGGTTTGTGAACAACACCGTGTCCCTAGTACGCCTCTATGGACTAGCTCATTGATTAATGATGGTTAAGGTTTCTAACCATAGACATGAGTTGTCAATTGATAATGAGATCATATCATTGGGAGAATGATATGATGGATGACTCAAACTAAGCGAAGCAATTAGATCGTTTCATCGTGTTCATCTTTGTGAAGCTTTTCCTATGTCAAATATTGTATTCCTTAGACCATGAGATAATGCAACTCCCTCGTACCGGAAGAAATCTTTGAGGTCATCAAACGTCATCCTATGAGAGGGTGATCATAAAGGTGTCTCTCAGGTGATCGGAAAGTATCTGTTGGGTTGTATGTATCGAGATGGAATTTGTCCCTCCCAAGTCGGAGAGATATACTTCGGGCCCACTCGGTAATCGATATCAACACCGCTTGCAAGCATGTGGTTAAGGAGTTAATCACAAAGTGATATCGGATTACGGAACGATTAAAGTACTTGCTGTGAACGAGATTGAACTAGGTATGACGATACCGACGATCGAATCTCGAGCAAGTAAAATATCGCGAGACGAAGGGAATATATATATGAGACTGATTGAATCCTGGCATCGTGGTTCATCCGATATGATCATCGATGAATGTGTGGGAGTCAATATGGGTGCCTGCACTACTGTTGATTATTGATAGAAGATCATGTCTGCATATTCTCGAACCCGCAGGGTCACACACTTAACGTATCTCGACGCTAGGATAGATTGGATAATTGGTTTATGAATTTTTGTTCGGAGTATCCGATGGGATCCGGGATATCACGAGAGGTCCCGGAATGGTCCGGAGAATAAGATTCATATAAGGCAGTGCAGTTTTTGGAGTTCGGAATTGTTCCGGGTTAATCGGTATTGTACCGGAAGCTTCTAGAACCTTCCGGAAGGGGACCAACGTGGCCCCACCTTCCGGGAGGGGGCATGTGCCTATGAGGGAGTGTCCTGGCCGCATTGGGCCAGGGGCACAAGGCCCCATAGGGCCCAGCCGATCCTAGATAAGTTTAAACTCGTTTAAACTAGAGATAGGATTTCTAGATAAGGGAGAGTTTAAATCGTTTAAAGTAGAGATAGGATTTCTAGATAAGGGAGAGTTTAAATTGTTTAAACTAGAGATAGGCTTGGAGGAGGGGCAAGGGCTGGCTGCCCCCCCTCTATATATAGAGGGGTGGTGCGCCCCCTCCCCACACACACACCTTCCTCCAAGCCCTAGCTGCCTTGCTACCTTCCTCTCCCTCTCCCGACTGTTTGTAGGCGAAGCCCTGCAGCAGAAATTCTCCACCATATACACCACGCCATCGTGTTGTAGATCCAATCTATCTCTCCACCATACTCGCTGGTCCGAGGAAGGAGGAGACGTCGAGGTGCTGCACGTGTGCATCTCACGGAGGCACCGCCACTTGTGGTGCTAGATCGGATCGGATCGCGAGGAGGAGAAGCGAGTACGACTACATCACCCATGTTCCGATTTACGTTCACTGTGCGAATCTTCAAGGGTATGAAGATCTAATCCAATCTCTCTCGTTGTTTGCATCTCCTAGATTAGATCTTGGCTTTCCCTCTGTTCGCTCCGTAGAAAATTTTGATTTACTATGCCGCGAAACCCTTCAGGGACATGAGATTTCCAACTTATATTTCTCAAGCATATACTCCATCATTGTTCACTTTAACCTTAATCACCTCAAATATGCTTATGATAGGGGCAATGAGAGCTCAAAGTTAGTAAGTACCATAATCTTTTGAAAGCTCTTTATGAACTTGAAATCCTTGCTTCCCTCTCTGAAGGGACTTTATCTTACTTCTTAGTTTAGTTAGTAAACCTATTCCTTTCTACCTCCAGCAAGCATTTGAGTTGTTGTGTTTCAATCATTCATATGATGATTTATTCAATCATGTTATTTATCTTCCTTGTGTTTCACAAGACTCTTATCTGAATGAGTATTACTTTGATAGCCATTATTGTGAAAAGACTTTTATGTTTAAGCAAAGAGTACTCCTGTTATGAACTTCTTTACCAAAGCTTTGTTTGAAAACTGTTTGCCAATTGTTCTCTAACCAAGAACAAATTTTGCCATTCCCAATTATGATTTATCTTTATGCATCTTTATTGTGACTCCCATGTCCGTTGCAAGTTAAGTTATATAATGGTGAGTTGCTTTCTACTATGAGTTGTGTATTGGTAAGTGTGATGCTTCTTGTCCGTATTATTTTTATCGACACTTCACTCCATAAACCTATGGACATGTTTACTGAGCTCAGTTTTCGCTTGGGGACAAGCGAGGTATAAGATTGGGGGGAGTTGATACGTCCATTTTTCATCACTATTCTATATCATAAATTGCTTCTATTCATTGATATATTTCATATTAAGAGGTGATACTTATGTTATTTCATCTGTTTTTGCATGTTGGATGATTCTTGGAGGATGAACTGGCGGAGTCATGATTCTGATGGAAAAAGCGGTGTCTATATGCAATTTTCATGAAGATCAGAAAAACTACAGAAAAATATATTTTTCTAGAAGACGAAGAAAGCCAGAAGGGGAAGCGGAGTTGGGCCATAGGGGCCCCACAACCCCTAGGCGCGGGCCACCCTGGGCCGCGCCTACAGGGGTGTATCCACCCTGGCCCACCTCTAGCTCCGCCCTCTCGCCTATATCTTCTCCTCGAAACCCTAAAGTCAGGGTGGACCACAGAAAGATTCCGCTGCCTCTATGTGGAAGAATCTACAGAGAGAGAAAGAGCTCTCCTGCAGACAGATTTCTGCCGGAGAAATTCCTTCCCAGAGAGGGGAGATCATCGCCATCAACACCGTCATCAAGCTATACTTCATTGGGATCATCATCATCATCCACACCATCATATCCACCAACACCATCATCACCACTCCATCCCGTTGTAACAATTTTTTTGAATCTTGCATAGTTCTTAGGGGAAACTTTCCTGGTGTTGATTACTTTTGTAGTTGATGCTTGTGAGTGGAACCATTGAATTATTGTTTATGTTCATATTATTATCCATCATCATATTATCTCTTATCTTGATCCATATGATGTCTCGTGAGTAGTTCATTTAGTTCTTGAGGACATGGGAGAAGTTATGTTGTTAGTACTGGAATTGTGTTGAGGTATTTATTCAATGGTTTAATATTTAATGTGTGGTGCTATTCTTCTAGTGGTGTCATGTGAACGTCGACTACATGATACTTCACCATTTATGGGCCTAGGGGAATGCATTGTGTATTTGGCTACTAATTGTGGGGTTGCCGGAGTGACATAAACCTGAACCCCCATTAGGAAACCTTTGCACAAGGGAGTGTAGGATCTCAGAGTTTAAGGCTATGGTTAGGTTTTTATTTTAATTGCTTTCTTGTAGTTGCGGATGCTTGCAAAGGGTTTAATCACAAGTATGTATTAGTCCAAGTAAGGTCAGTACATTAGCACAAGTTCACCCACACAACACTTATAGAACAAAAGAAGATTAATCAACTATATGAAACGAAAGCACTTGACAGTATTCCCATGAGTCCTCGAGAACGTTTGGTCCTCATAAGTATTACCACTGGCTTGTCCTTTGCTAAGAAATGATTGGGCCACTTGCTGCAATTATTTGATATCTTTATTTACTTGCACTTTATTTCTTTGATTTATCAAAAAAACCTAAAAATCCGTTTGCTAAGTATTTACAGAGATTTGCTGCTCCAAACCACTAGTCAACACCTTTTGCTCCTTGTTGGGATCGTCACTCCTATTTATCAAAAGTACTACGATAAACCCCCTATACTTGTGGGTCATCACCTTTTGCCGCTTGGCCCTCTCCAACTCCCCGCCGTCCTTTTCTTCTTCGGCCACCCCAGCCTCGCCTGCCATTCCCCCGCCACTCCTTCCCCCGTTTTGCCCAGCCGTGGCCACCGACGTGCGCCTCTTGTTCCTCAGCGCCACTGGACACCCCTCTCCAACATGTCGCCTGTGTTCGTGCCTCCCCTCCGGTCCTCCCTCGCATCGGCCCTGCAAGTCGCTCACCACCACCGCCCCCACGCGTCCTCACCGAGTCGCCAGAGCTCTCCCTTACGCTCCATGTCCCCGGTGTCCCTCACGCGTCGGCTGTGACCTCCTCTCCATTTTCCCCACAGGCTGTTGTGCTGCTCTGCTCCGTCGCCAGTGCCCCGCGCCTGCCGCCACTTGTCTTGTCGTGGTGGTGGCACGGCAGATGCCATGGGTAGGCTTAAGTTGGGGGCCGAATGGGTGCTTGTGGTCACTGGGGAGGGAGTGCACGGTCGAGCCATGCACGAAGAACAAGAAGAACTCTCCACACTTGACAATTTGATTGATACCCCAAAGATTACAAGTGCTCCTTGAGCTGTATTGGCTTGAGTACGCAGCACATGTTCCCTACTTGGTCCAACCTCCCTCTACTTCTGCTATGCCCTCCCTTATATAGGCAGTGCTAGCTAGCTAATACCCCTTTGGGTTCTAGAGTTCACTGTTTGGATCTTGGTCCCTATAATATGGGCCGGGTTATGGGCTTGCCTTAAGCCCATAGGCCCGGTCCATAAAGCTTGACAGCTAACGGTCTTCTGGTACACTGCTTCTTGTTCTTTTTGGCGTCACGCAGTTACTTTGTACGTCGGCGCTTGCTTTTGGCGTCACCGGCTTCTTTTGTGTCATCCCGACGTCACCCTTCTCTTTTGACCATGCTTTACCATGGTCCTTCCCGAACCTTACTCGGAAAGGTGCCACGCGTCCTTCTTGACTCGGCTCGTTGGTACCTGCAAGGGTTACAACTTTGTCCTATACGAGCCGAGATAGTTTGTATCTCGGCTTTCATGCTTATCTTACCCGGCCGTTCTTACCCGACCTGGTTCATTTTTTACTCAGATCCAACCCAGCTGCGCTATGTTTCCCCTCTCATGACACTACCGGGGGTTATCCCCCGACATTAGTCCCTGTCGGTGAGGTTCAGCAGCTGTTAGGCGTCTCCAGGTTCCTTTTGTGTGAATGGAACTTAGTTTTTGTCTTTTATCTACCTCAGTTTTGCATCTTGTCGGGTTAGTCTGACAATTCCGGGTCAATTCTTTGACTTCTTGGCTCATTCTTGCCTCGAGCCGAGTTATTTTGGCCCATTCCGGGTCATTTTCGGCGCACTTCAGTCACTGACAACTAGTAATCATGATTACTTGCCTCAATTTTTGTTCCAAGTTCTGGCGGCACGGTAACGGCTGCATAGTTATTCCCCGTCACTGTGGTAGTCCCATCGGTCTGCGCCTCTTGTCCTTCTAGCCGTGACGTGGCACCGGATATTTCGTGTATCTTTGGCTACGTGGAGCTCGCTGACTGGCTCTCCCGGCCTGGTACACAGCCACACGCTGGCCGCACGGCACAGTTAGATCCCACGACGGGTTTTTTTACTGCCCATAAGTAGGGGTTGGGGGTTTCCACTTCCCCCACGCCCGTTCAGTTTCCTTAGCCTTTCTTCTTCCTCGTGCCTGCAAGATTGAACTACCTCCTTTGCGGTTCCTTCTCCCTCTTGCTTTAGTGCTACGATTGCCCCTTCCCTCTTTCGATTTCATCACGGGTCCTCGCTGTTCCAAGCCTCTCCTTTCCGTGGAGGAGACAGACTCCGACGATCCCATGGACGCTCGTGACGACGATGGTGTCTTGAGGAATGGAGGTTCCCTCCGTGAGCGCCAAGTTGGGAAGGCTCAGGTCTCCACCAAGAGGTGGAGTGGCTCGCTCCGCACGCATTCCACTGCAGTGGATTGCCGCCTCCCACCGTGAGATTTCTCCCACACCTCAAGCGGCGGGTGGTTTTTCTTTCCCACTTTGAACGCGGTTTTGCTCTTCCTGTGAGCACCTTCTTTTCCTCGTTTCTTTCTACCTTCCATCTGCAGACCCACCATCTTCCTGCCAATGAAATTGGCTCTCTTTCTTGTTTCATATCTGCTTGCGAGGCCTATCTTGGAATTTGGCCCACAGTTCCTTTGCGGGCCAAGTCTTTTGGCTTTAAAGTTCAGGTTGTTCCCCAGCCTGGTGCTCCTCGATCCGAGAAGAGGCCGACCCGGTGTGGTGCTGCTAGCATCACCCCAGGAGAGATTCTATCTTTCCTCGGGTTACCGGCATTGACTCCTGCAAGAAGTGGCATAGAACTTTTTTCTATGTCAAAAACAACGGGTCCACTGACAACATCCGGCTTCCCCCTTTCTCGGACGAGGTCCCCAACAAGAAGTTCTGGCAACTTGACCCGCGCGACCAACACGATGCGGTTAATGAGGCAAATGCTATCCTGGAAAGGTTGTTGTCGCCGGATGGAAAGGTTGTTCTCAGTAAGCATAGAAGCACCAAGCCGAACTCCAGAAGGAGCGCGATGAGGTGACTCGGCTGAAGAAACTGATGGCCGAGACGGAGGAGAAGCACTTGGCCGAGGTGAAAGGGCTGAAGGAGGAGCTTGCCGAGAAGAACGAGCAGTAGGCTGCCAGCACCGAGAAGACTAAGAGGCTGCTTGACGAGGCCAAGTCATTGGTCGAGTCGACAAATATGAACCTCGACGCCCTTCAAGCCAAGACCAAGACTTGGCATAGCAATCTCGCTGCCATCAACTTCTTTCTCGGTAGTGAGTTCTTACTCTTTACGCATTGTCCAAGTCCTGCTGGATCTCTTCCATCTGCCCTTGCTATTTGCTAACTTCCTCTTTTTGCTTGCAGAAAACTTTCCTGAGGCCAACATGTTTGCCATCCGAGCCATGAAGAAGGTGAGGGCCGAAGCTGGTGCTGCTGCTAATGGCGATGTGTCCATGGAGGAGCTCCGTGCAGCGGTGTATTAACGGATCAAGACCCTCAGATCTTGCGGTGTGGATTTTCTCAAGCCAGCCATCCATGTGTTTCGCATGCTCTGGCCGGATGAAGACCCACCCGAACTCATCGAGCCACTCGCCGACAGACTGCTCCTTACTGAAGACCGGTTGGATCAATGGCGTGAGTCGGTGGGCCGAGCTGCAGCGGACAAGGCTCTCTCCTTCGCGCTTTCATGGTACGAGGACATCAACCTCGACGTTCTTGCTCGTATAAGGGGAGATGGCAAATGGCTGAATGACCCGGAGCTGATCAAAAAGCGCCAGGAGAGAGCTTACGCCATGATCGAGTACACCATGGTGCACGCTTGGTGTGAAGGGCCTAGCTTTCTCGACCTTGGCGACCCGCTCGTCATAGTTGCTGATGAAGAGGGTGGTGACAGCAAGGCAACCGAGTCAGATGATCCAGATGACCCGGCTACAGATGCCCCTCACCCGGCCGATGCCCCAAGCACTCCTGGCTCCGAGAACGCTCCTCCGAGTTCTTCTGCTCCTTAGGCCAACAGATACTTGAACTTTTATTAGATCCCTGGTATGCCGGGTACAGATGTAACATACATTGCACTCGAAGTTTGATTATGTGCCTTTTGATAGGATTTATATGTTTGCGTTATGCTCTTAGTGCGAATCATTCAAGGGCAAGTCCCTGAGTTTCATTTTGCTGTGTCACCTTTCCTTGCCTCTGGCCCTTGGCTATCTTTTTCGGTGTTCGACATTAGGATCTCAAAGTACAAAGGATATAGTTAGCGGGTATGAAACTTGGATAGCTTGGCCGAGACTACTCGACACGTAGTATAACAAGACCTGCAGAGAGTTAGGCAAAAATTAAAGCCGACTCGCATTTCTCCCTTGTATTTATCCGGCATTCGTGTTTACTCGTCTTAGATCCTTTTATCTTGCTTGCCATGAAGCCGTGTTTTCGGACAACAGCATAGTCGAAGAGTTGATTTCTTACAAGTAAACACTACTTGTTCCGAGATAAATTTCGGGTATCACGCCAGCCGACGCAAAATAATTTAAATGGAAAGCCTAAGGGGTAGTCCCCGAGTCAATCTTTCGAATCATACCATTTTATTATTGGCACATAGCCGGCAAACACATCCGACATATGAGAGTTCGAGTGATACATGCACTGCTTCTCTTAAGTATAGAAGGGACGAAGCAATGCCACATTCCATGGCCTTTTGGTTTCATCTCCTGACCTGTCCGCCTTGTTCTTTTGCGCTTCACTAGCGTCTATGAGATAGTAGGAATCATTGTGCAATGCTTTGCTTACAATGAATGGACCTTCCCATGGAGGTAATAATTTATGCATTCCAGCAGTGCGCTGCACCAGCCGTAGCACCATATCTCCTTCTCGAAAAACACGAGGTTGCACTTTCCGGCTATGGTAGCGTCGGAGATTTTGTTGATATATACCAGATCTGGAGAATGCCAGTTCCCTTGCTTCTTCGAGTAAATCTACTCCATCTTCTCAGGCCTCTTTTACCTTGGCTTCCAAGTATTGCCTTATTATTGGCGAGTCATATTATATGTCGGCAGACAAAACTGCTTCAACCCCATATACAAGGAAAAATGGCGTACAACCAGTTGATCGATTCGGAGTCGTTCTTAAGCTCCACAGTACTGACGGTAGTTCCTCTAGCCAACAACCAGGTGATCTCTGGAGTGGTTCCATTAAGCGCGGTTTTATCCCGGAAAGAACTAAGCCATTAGCCCGTTCAACTTGTCCATTTGATTCTGGATGGGCGACTGACGCTACGTCGAGTATTATTCGGTGTTCCCCACAGAAGCGAGCAAAAGCTCCTTTGGCAAAGTTTGTGCCATTGTTCGTGATCACACTGTGCGGGTAATCGTATCTGAGGATTATATCCCTTAGTAATGTAACAGCTGTTTTGCCGTCCAGTTTTTTGATTGGTTTCACTTCTATCCACTTAGTGAACTTATCAATCATGACCAAGATATGAGTCATGCCTCCCCTTGCTGGTTTGAATGGTCCTACCATATCTAGGCACCATACTGCAAACGGCCAAGTGATTGGTATAGTCTTCAATTCAGACGCTGGTAAATGTGACTTGGACGCATAGTGTTGACAACCACTGCATCTCCCGACTAACTCTTGCGCTTGTGCCAATGCGCTTGGCCAGTAGAATCCATGTCGGAATGCCTTGGATACCAACGCTCTTGATGACGCATGGTTCCCGCACTCTCCTTGATGGATATCCAACAAGATCTCCTGGCCTTGCTCTGAGCTGATGCAACACTGCAGTACACTTGTCACACTTTGCTTGTAGAGTTCCTTGTTGATTATGGTGTATGCTTTTGCTCTTCGTGCTGTTTGCCTTGCCAGTGTTTCATCACTCGGCAAGGTTCCATCTTTCAAATAACTGAATATTGGTTGTGCCCACGTTGGTATTAGTGGTTCCGGGTCTGCTTCAACATCAATGTCCATTGGTTCCGCCGACATAACCTGATGAGTCCCCGAGTGTGATTCGACTACCCCTGAGGTGAATGGATCAGTTCCCGAGTGACTCGAACCTACCCCTGAGTCGATATCCATTGGCACTGCCTTTGATTCCTGACTCGCCGAGATGACCCTGATTGATTCGGACTCTGGTGACGGCTTGATCGATGGCTTCCTGAGATGCTCCAATGCTACCCCTGGTGGTATTGCTTGTCTAGATGATCCTAGCTTGGATAACACGTCTGCTGCCTCATTTTCTTCTCTAGGAATGTGATGAAATTCACAACCGTCAAAATATCCCAAAATTTGCTGCACATGAAAGCGATATAATGCCATGTTTGCATCCAGTGCGTCCCAATGTCCAGACACTTGCGGAATCACCAAATCTGAATTGCCAAAACACATGATCCTTTTGATACCAATTTCCTTGGCTACTTTAATGCCATGGACGAGTGCTTCATACTCGGCAACATTGTTAGAAGCAGCAAAATGAATCTGGAAGACATACCTCGCTTGATCCTCTTGGAGATGTGAGCACTATCCGGCGCCTGCACCCATTCTCGTCTTGGACCCGTCAAAATGCATTTTCCAAAGATTGATCCGGTGGTGGCTCAGAGCATCTCCATCCATTCTACAAATAAATCTGCAACGGCTTGAGATTTTATTGCATCCCGCCTATCATATTGTAGAGTGTATGGTGCCAGTTCAATGGCCCATTTGGCTACTCGGCCGCTGGCATATTTGCTGCCCAATATATCCGAGATAGGTGCCTTGCATATTACCCGGATTGGGTGTTCTTGAAAATAATGTTTCAGCTTTTTTGCTGCCATATATACCCCATATGTCATCTTCTGATAATGCGGGTAATTCTGTTTCGAGAAAAAGAGCACTTCGCTCAAGTAATATACTGGTCTTTGGATTGATTTGCCCCTTTCTTCACGTTCAACCACTATTACTGCACTAACAACTCTGTTGGTTGCGGCGACATAGAGCAACATTGGCTCCTTGGATAGTGGTGACGCTAATATTGGTGATGTTGTCAACATTTTCTTTAATTCATGGAAAGCTCTATCAGCTTGCTATGTCCATGTGAATTTGTCTGATTTCTTCATCAGTTGATATAGTGGTAGGGCTTTTTCGCCTAGCCGACTAACAAACCTGCTCAATGAAGCCAGACATCCAGTAAAATTATGGACATCATTGAGGGTTTTTGGCAATTCCATTCTTTCGATGGCCCTGATCTTTGTCGGGTTAGCTTCAATTCCTCGGCTGGATACAAGGAATCCGAGTAATTTCCCAGCTAGGACACCAAATGTACATTTTTCCGGGTTAAGTTTCATCCGGAATCTTCTCAAGTTTGCGAATGTTTGACGCAAGTCCTCAATTAGAGTATGACTTTGTTTGGTTTTTATTACCACGTCATCGACGTATACTTGAACATTTTTGTCCAATTGATCTTGCAAGCATTTTTGCATGCATCTTTGATATGTTGCGCCTGCATTTCTCAATCCGAATGGCATGGTGCGATAGCAATAAGCCCCGCACGGGGTGATAAAAGCTGTCTTTATTTGATCATTTGGATTCAGTGGAATCTGATGGAATCCTAAATATGCATCCACAAATGACAACAACTCACACCCAGCAGTAGAATCTATGACTTGATCGATCCGAGGCAGAGGAAATGGATCGTTTGGACACGCCTTATTGAGGTTCGTGTAATCAATACACATGCGCCATATCACTGCCATGTTCGGGTCATCTTTCTTCTTCTCGACCAGGACTGGGTTTGACAACCAGTCCGGGTGCATCACTTCCATGATGAATCCAGCAGCTAAAAGTCTTGGAATCTCGGCCGCTATTACTTTCCTCCTATCTTCGGCGAAGCGGCGGAGGGGTTGCTTCACCGGCCTTGCATCTGGTCTTACATGAAGAGAGTGCTCAGCCAGCTCCCTCGGAACTCCTTGCAGATCTTGAGTGGACCATGCAAATATGTCCCGATTCTCACGGAAGAAGCTGGTGAGCTCGCTTTCCTATTTATCTGTAAGGCCAGCCCCAATGGTTACTGTGCGCTCTGGGAAAGTTTCATCCACCTGCACCTTCTTGGTTTCCTTGGTAGCTTGAAATGACACATTGCCATGCGGGTTGGTGAGTGCCGGCATGGACATTTGTGCTGCTTTGGCCAATGCTGCCACCTCCAACATCTGACTTTTCTCTTGTGCTATGACGAGTGACTCGACCAGTGAAGATCCGACTGAGGCACAAGCAATAGATCTTTTGTAATCTCCTTCAACTGTGATCACCCCACATGGGCCTGGCAGCTTCATCTTCAAGTAAGCGATGTGAGGAGTAGCCATGAACTTTGCCATAGCCGGCCTGCCGAGTAAGGCATGATATGAGCTGACCAAATCTACTACCTCGAACTCTATGGCTTCAGTGCGACAATTTTCTCTGTTGCTGAATAAGACGTCGACCCAGATCTTGCAAATTGGCTCACAGGAAAATCCCAGCACAATCCCGTGGAAAGTGGTCTTAGTCGGCTCCAGCATGTTCATGGTAATGCCTAACTTGAGCATAGTATCATTGTACATGATGTTGATGCTACTGCCATCATCGATTAACACCTTTGAAAATTTCACGTTGATATCTGGGCCCATGAACGTTGGATCCAGAACCAGAGCGTATCCTCCTGGGGTTGGCATGATTTTGTGGTGATCCTTTATACTCCAAGTTATCTCTTGCTCAGACCAATGCATGTACTTGGGAATTGTCGGCATCGTGGCATTCACTTCCATCATTCGTCGCTGCTAGCTCTTCTTTTCATTTGGCTCTGTGACAAAGACAACATAGCTCTAGTGATGGTTCTCTGTACTCATTTCTGGTTCCGTGGCCGACATGGGCATCGTCACCTCTTGGATTGTGCACTTGGTGCACAGCTTATCTTCTTTCTTGATTCTGATACCTCGGCTGCCTGTTTTCATATCTATTATCTGCTCCTACTGCTTGAGCATTTCCTCCTGTAAGTGGAGGAGGGGGAGGTGGTGGAAGCTGCTTATTCGGCGAGTCCACTCTGTCTCCTTTCTAAAACCAAGTGCATTGCCTTGTTGAGTGATTTTCCGGCGTACTCGGACTTGGCGTGTGAAACTTACACGGCTGATCCAGCATCATCTCATAGGTGTATTTTTGTCGGTCTTGATACTGTTTCCTCTGATCGTATGGCCTTTTTCCGTCATTTTTTGGCACCCATTGTTGTTTACCATTTGTCCTTTGACGCTGACTGCTTCCAGCATCTGGATGATCCTGACTCACTGCTGCAACCTTAGCCGAACCATACCTGTAATCCGGCCTCCCGTCTCTTCTCTTCCTTCTGTATTCGGATCTCTCCTGGTGCCTTTGCGACCCGGCAGCGTCATAGATCTGAGTCTCAGTCATCCCGTCTGCCGACATGAGCAGCGGCTGAGTCGGATCTCCTAACGCGTACGAGTCGGTGATTCTTATCATCTCTGCTAGGCTTCCCAGCATATCTCTTTGTAACCTTTGCCACAACACACTCTCATGTCTACATCCTTGTGCAAACCATGCGATTGCTTGTGACTCGATTACCCCTTCACAAGAGTTACGCATCGTACACCACCTTGTGAGGAACTCCATGTCTGTCTCATTCGGTCTTTGCTTGCACATTGCTAGTTGCTGTGGGCGATTCGGCCTCTTGTAAGTGCTCGTGAAATTGCTCACGAAAGCGTCGTGAAAATCAATCCAACTGTTGATGCTTCCGGGTGGAAAATTGTTCAACCATACCCGAGCTGGTCCTTCCAGCATCTGCGGTACATAACGTACTGCCCATCTCAAGTTTCCCTGCGCGATCTTCACAGCAGTTCCATAATCTATGAGCCAATCCTCTAGCTTTGTGCTTCCATCATATGTTTTTGTCCCTCTGGCCAGCTGGAAATTTGGCACCGGTGGCTCCTTCATGATCCTTGGGACAAAACATGGTGGAACCTGCGGACCTTGTGATTCAATTATCTCTGCCATTTTTATGCGGTCAAGCTTCAGCCTGGCATCATCCGGCTGAAGGTTCCTACCTCCGTATCTCGCTCCCATTGCTTGATATGCATGATCCGGCAGCTCATACCCGTCATTTACCATAGCCGAGTAACCATCATTATACTTATTCGCGTTTGGGTCAGCTGGCTGTTGAACTGCTTTTCCCACGCTCTGCTGTCTTCTTTTCGGCTGAGCTGGTGCGTTATTCGGAGTTGGATTTCCTCCTCCTGCCGAGTGAGTTGCGCGCGGAGTATGAGGCGCAAAATTTTGCCCTCCGTTGTCATTTCTTTGTCCATTTTTTCCTGGTTTTCATTTTCTCAGGGATTATTTCTTTTTGCCCCTTGCGCATGCGCCGGGTTTCCTTGAACTACTACCGAATCATAGGCGACCATCTGCTTGTTTCTTCTAGAATCCACACTTTTTTCCTTTCTCGGCCTGGGTGCCGTTCCGGGTGAGGATGCCGTGTGCCCAGCCGATCTTGCCGGAACAGGAGTCGCCGAGTGAACCAGCTGTGATCTCCCTGCTATATCCGAATTTGGTCTGCAATATGCCTCATTCAGCATGCTGGCTGCTTTTACTAACTCATTGACTCGTTCTTGCTGCCTTTTCTTTGCTTCCCACTCCAAGTGGGGTAATTCTGCCATTGCTGCTTCTGCTACTCGCAGATTAGCTGCTGCTGTGTTGTACGTTGGACGCATGGCCGTCTCATTGCTGTTCTCTGGTGTTATCTTTGATGTCGCATCTGCCAGTTCTTCATTGAGGTTCCTTCCTCTCAATCTTGTTGCATCAAGCCGGGTCTTTGCGCCCTTGACTCGATTTGCCGAGTTAAGCTCTCGGATAGTGATATCCACATCCTGATGTAATTGTGCTAGCTCCTTTGCTTTCCCCAGGACTTTTATCCTGGCTTCTTCCAACTAGGCTTGCACACGCGAAGGGTCAACTGCTTGTGCCACTGGCTCTGCCAACTTGTCTATCGCTTCCTGTAGCTCCTTAGCTCTTTTGCTCCTAGCTATGTTCTCTGGTTTCTCCAGCGGCGCCTTTGCTATTCTTGCAGCCCTCGGCGTTTCCTCATGATTTCCTCCTTCTGTGGTTTCATTTACCACTGGAACTACTGGGGGAGCTACGGGGTTTGTGGCAGTCATCATTACCTCCATGGAGACGAGTTGGAGAGGTTTCCCAGCGACTGGTGCCGTTGGGGGATCCGGCGCCAGGACGACCTGCTCAGGATATGCGCGCTCCACGCGCACCGCAATGTAGACCTGGTGCTCGCCGAATTTGATGAAGCGACCGCCCCTAGGGAACGGCTTGGTCCCGAAGCAGCCTGCGTTGTCGCTGACGAAGTTGAGCGCTCCAAACCTCTGGATGAGGCCAGAGTAGACGCGCTTGCCGGTCTTGGCGATGATGTTGCCCGTCCGGATGAAGACTCCATCAAGCACCTGCTTCTGCCCCACGGTGGGCGTCAACTGTCGTGGTGGTGGCACGACAGATGCCATGGGTAGGCTTAAATTGGGGGTCGAATGGGTGCTTGTGGTCACCGGGGAGGGAGTGCACGGTCGAGCCATGCACGAAGAACAAGAAGAACTCTCCACACTTGACAATTTGATTGATACCCCAAAGATTACAAGTGCTTCTTGAGCTGTATTGGCTTGAGTACGCAGCACCTGTTCCCTACTTGGTCCAACCTCCCTCTACTTCTGCTATGCCCTCCCTTATATAGGCAGTGCTAGCTAGATAATACCCCTTTGGGTTCTAGGGTTCATTGTTTGGATCTTGGTCCCTACAATATGGGCCAGGTTATGGGCTTGCCTTAAGCCCATAGGCCCGGTCCATAAATCTTGACAGCTAACGGTCTTCTGGTACACTGATTCTTTTTCTTTTTGGCGTCACGCTGTTACTTTGTACGTCAGCGCTTGCTTTGGGCGTCACCCGACTTATTTTGTATCATCCCGGCGTCGCCCTTCTCTTTTGACCATGCTTTACCATGGTCCTTCCCGAACCTTACTTGGAAAGGTGCCACACGTCCTTCTTGACTCGGCTCGTCGGTACCTGCAAGGGTTAAAACTTTGTCCTATACGGGCCGAGATAGTTTGTATCTCGGCTTTCATGCTTATCTTACCCGGCCGTTCTTACCCGGCCTGGTTCATTTTTTACTCGGAGCCAACCCAGCTACGCTATGTTTCCCCTCTCGTGACACTACCAGGGGTTATCCCCCCGACACGTCTCCAACCAGACCTCCCTCACACCGTCCCCAACCGCTCATCATCACCGCATACCGTGCCGGCCTCGCCCATCACCGGCGTGTGCGTCCCCGACGTCCTATTGACCAAGATCATCAGCCCCTTCCCCAACAGGTGATGGCTCCCTATGCTATGAAGGACGGCGACGTCCACGACGTGTTCTGCGGGTTTTGTTGCTGCTGCTTCCGGTGTTTGTGCCTGCCGTTTTGTTTGGTTGATGTTTTCTCGTGCCCACGCAGACTTCTAGTCTAGGCCAGCTGATGCGTAAAACATCCCATGGCCGTCCACCCGAATGTACCTCTATGTGCCGTCCAAAGCCTCTTGATCCTTTGATAAGGGCCTATGCCAAGATCTTCCGAAGACCATCAGTGTAAATTCCTAGTCCGACATCAATCTGAAGCCGGACCCCAAGGACTCCGTCATGGAAAAAATTCCAAGGCCTTCTGACACACCGGAGAATCCCCAGATGCCAAGACCGCCCACATGGAACCCTATCCTTCAGAATGCCAAGTTCTTCTTCACGGATTCAAAGACCCTACGCTCGGAGTCCGAAGATCGAGACCAATCCTGAAGCCCGGTCCGAAGACCAAATCCCGATCCCCCGATCCGTCCGATCTCAAGACCTTCGCCTCGATGTCTGACCCATATCTGAGCCCGCCCTATTTTTATATTATGTCATATATACTTGTGCATTTAAATTAGCATGCTTGTGCATATATCATGTGGTTTGGGGGCATGATGCCAATTCACCTAATAATTCAATATAGATCCATATGCGGTATTTTCTAGTCTTATATGGGATCCATTTAAATTTGTGTAGCGAATCAAAGACTTAATTGGCCTTGTTAATACAACATTTAAATTTTGGGGTATCTAAACAACATAAACCACCTAAACAATTGTCGGGACCACGGTTCCGCTTAATATTTCCTAATTGTACTGTAGCTTTGCCATGTCATATAGCATGCCTGATCTTCTAGCCTAGTATTAAATAGTGCATCCGTTGTTTCTTCTAGTGCTTTGCTTCTTCACGGATGAGGCCGATGAGTTGATGTGAGTGCCGACCCGATCTTCTGATAAACCTTCGGCAGTGTTTTCTAGGCGAGCATTCTCCCCCTTTATACCTATCTTACTTTTATAGTCTTTATTTCCTCATGTTGATCTATTGCTATCTGTGTTGGGATGCTCTAGTTTTCGTACCCGTGATATCCCTTGCAACCACTATATTGCCTTGGACACCTCCTATTACCTATCGTTTGGTAGATAGTTGGCCTTGCGAGTCGTGGTTACTTGCTTAGGTGTTGTTTCAATGTCGTCAAGTACCACAGTTGTTGGAACATCGCCATATGCTTTATGTTGGAGATGATCATGACTTAAATTACAACTTGATATTAAAATGTTGGGAATAGTTATAACTAATGCAAAGGCACCGGTGGAAAATAGATGTGATTTGGTTTTTAACCGCTCACTGGTGTCCTGTAGGACCCCGAGTACTTGATAATTGTTCCTTGACTACTCGCACTATCCGCGTGTGGGACCATGAATCCCCTTAGCGAGAGCTTGAATCATATCGTATTTCTTGGGCCCACAAACTAGTTTGGGTTTTATTACTATCATGTACTTATGCCATGCTTATGCCATATTTACTGCTTTATTTACTACCATTGCTCGTGGAGAGCGTTTACTACTATACTGTTTAAGTAAGCGGAGTGTTTTTGCGGTATCGACTAGCCCAGGCACACTTTCGGGTTCCCAGTCGTTTACAGCCATTGACGCAAACCTCTGGGTCCATTCCGGAGCCGGCCAACTTCATCGCGGGTAGCTTGGTGGGGTGGCTCCCTAAAATATTATATGAATCTTGTGATTGCTTTGTCGTGATGCCTCTTTGGGTTTTCATTTGGTTTTTCCAAGGTTGATAGTGCGTGTGTTGCTATTTGTGCTCCCCTGCAGGGTAAAACTTTTTGAAAGCGTGTCCGCGGTTATGGACGAACTGGAGCATAATATCTCGATCATAGACAACTATAACTAAAGTAGTGCTATAAATTTGACTTTGTAATGACTAGTAATCAGCTTCACTACAACAGAATGGCTAAAGAAAAGTACAAACAACTACTGGAATTGGGATGCCTCATGCTATATGTATCTGACTAGTAAGTATCGCAACTACAATGGAATGGTTAACTAAAAGTGCCTACTACTTATTATATCAGGATGACTCATGCTATCTATATCTAACTAGTAAGTGCTACAACTATAATGGAATGAATAAAATCGCCAACTGTGTGAGTTTTCTCGGTACGACTTCCTCGTTTGGTCTCGAGGGGGGAACACCGGGATGGGTATGATTGGTGTTAGTATCAAGATGAATCCGAATAGGTCTTTCTTATCCCTCTCTGATTGCCGATAGTTGTATCGAGTCTCTATAGGTTGTTTAGTGCATGCCGCGCTGCCGCTTCAGTCCACCATACCTATGTAGGCGAGGATCGCCGAATTCTAAGACTCGCCATGTACTGGCCTCAGTATTGACCGCTATATTTTTTCCTTTGCCCTTGCCGACGCCCCTTTTATTTAAGCAGGTTGAGATCGACGTCGTTAGTAGGGTTACCCTTCCGACTTGGCCTGGGCAGGGTTATGGACGTCATTAGTTATTCTTCAGGGCTCTTAGCTTAATTTGCATCTTATTCGTACTCAGAAGTGTATCGTTTTCAAGGTGATTTGGATCTTTGTACTGTATATCCGTATTCTTGACTCATGGATTCGTGTTCTATATATTTGTTCTATGGGTTCCATCATGGAGTAATGTGTAATGCTATTACTTCATTTTCCACCCGCACGAAAGTTCTTGGTGGGCAGCTTTGAATCGTTTCTATGCGGATTTGGCAGGAATCTTTGAAACTTGCATAGGGCCGATTCAAGGGTGTTACACTAACCCTAACCAAAAGGGAGAGATAATTCACCTACTATGGCAAAATTGTCAGACCGCAAGACTTCACTGGAGGAGACGAAGATAGCGGTACGAACATACCATGCCACCACCTGCTCCTCAGCCTCTAGGGGAGAAGTCATCCTCCTCCTCGGAGAGGTCGATGGCCCACACCTCATCAGTGGGCCACTCGTCATCCTCCGACAAGTCGGTGGCCTAGTCATCATGTTCCTCCTCTGGCAGCTCGGTGGCGGGGGGTGATGACCGTCTCGAGCTCCTTGGATCCACATCATTTGCGCCTTTGTGGTGAGGCAAGACCGAGACAAAATAGTCCAGGTCATTCCGTGTACCCGAGAGGTCGCGAGACAAAGTGGACGAATCTCCATGGACCTGCCCACTTGGCAATGCGGCTGGCCATGTGCGGTCACCACAGTGGTTAACTGGCAACATTCTCATAGAGTAATGGCGGCGGAGCCATATGTTGTCGTGGTCAGTGGGAATTCGGTGAATTTGGAGGCGTAGAGAAGCGGAGGAGGCGGCGGGGAATTTTGTCGGCATGTGACTCTCAAATCGGCTTCCAACTCATAAATATATTGGTCGAGGGGGGAGGTATAAGGCAGGCCTTAAATAATTTTAAGGGTTCGATGTCTGATCGGAAATAATAAAGTTGCCAAAACATATAAGTGATGGGAACATATAAGCGGTCTCTTAGAGATGCTCTAGGGGTAGTGAATCTGTGAATATAGTTTGGCCGTTTAGCCTTGTGGGTTTTTCTTGGTAGTGTCCACCTATTTCACTCTCTCTTTCTTCTTTGTATAAGATCATAGTCCCCCAGGAAAGGTTTTCACGGTATACAATAGTTTTCATGTTATAAAATAGATAATTTTATGGTAAACAACATCTATATGTAACCTTTAGTCATGAAGGCATTTAGGGGTTAATACTTAATAGAAGCATCTCGAGGTTTATGAATGATATCCAAGAAAACAAGGGAACCTAGCAACATGCATGTTATTCTAGGTGTTGGAAATGTGTCTCATGTTGGAATTTTGTCTAATAAAGGCTCGGTACATTTATATTATTCAAAAATTCCTGAAATCCTAGAGGCTCACTTGGCTCATCCATGCAAAGCAAGATATGGGAGACAAGTTTAGTCTCATATTGCTAGTTGAGTAAAAGTTTGACCTCCTTAGAAGGAGGCTTCTCCACCACTTGTAAGAGCATGAGAAGGAGAGGCCTACACACATGATCCTCCTCCACCGCCCGCTACGACACGCCTTGTCGCGGGTCACCGAAATCTCGCCGAGTCGAGCTTTATTTTAGCACGCATGACTTCTATCTTACAATTTCTGAACCCTTTGGGTCACACACACTCACACACACTTAAATTTCTAGCACATTTCCAAATACAAATGCTATATGAAGATGAGAGAGATAGGAGTTCCAAGAATGTCTCGGACTAATTCCGAGATATCCCGGATGATCCTAAAAGTGTCATGTTCTTAATGGTGCGTGGAATGGCACTAGGAATATATGGAAGGTGCTTTAAAGCTTCCAAAAGGGTCTAGAATATTCCAAACTTAATTAGAAAGGTCAGAAGGTTCCATAATAAGTGTAGCCATCCCGCCTTAAGGGGCAAGGTATTTACCCGTAGGGCAATTTGGATTTAGCAAAGAAAGTTGAATTCTAGTAGGTTTCCTTTGGCAAAACCTACCGGATCTCGCCGAAACTTCGGTCCAGGATCTTGGCCGACCTATGGGCCTTGGCCACCTATATGGGACCAAGGGGCGCCCTACAGGCTTTCCAAGTCATAGCCCTAGTCCCTACCTTGAAACACCTCCACCCGCACCCGAAACCCTAGTCGACGTTGTTGCCTTGTTGAGCCAACACCCAAGCTTTTGGTGCCCTCATGTCACACCATATCCTCGTCTCCATCGATCAAAACCCTAGTTGCTCTCCTATCTCATGTGGGAGCGTTGCCGGATCGTCTACTTAGTTTAGATCTAAACTAGACGGCGATCACGGAGCACCTGATCTTCATCGACTTGCTTCCCCACTTCGTTCTGGGCTTGATCGTAGGGCATCGGGGTGACGTTGCACCTTTGTGTGTGGATACCTTGGAGGTGTTGTATGGATGCTTGATTGTGTGGAGCTACATGAGGAGATTCTTTCCGCGACTAATTAACTAGTTGCAAGAATCGACGAACGGCTTCATCAACATGGTCATCAAATTTTCGCTACTTGATGACAAGGGTATGATCTTGTTGTTTACAACTCCATGATGATCTTGGTTATCGTGACGTAGCGCATTCCCCAACATTAGGTACATTATCTAAAAAAGGAAACAAGATAAATGACGTATTTTACTTTATTCGTGTGGGTATAGATTTAGATGTAGTATTATCAGTAGCCGTTAAAAATCAATCAAAGAACTAAGGGCTAGTGAGGGTGATGAAAATGGATCGCTTTCCATCTTCAATGAATAAACGTAAATGGAAAAACATGAAAATAGTAATGGAAAAATATTAAATGCATTGCAGAAATAAAACATAATGATAATTTGCGAAAGACGTGCTATTTTTCGTTTTAACACTGGTACGTAAATCTTGCCATGCAAGATTTGGCCCAACTCAGTTTTGCCCACCAAAATACCTAATAATTGCTATATATATATGCAATACATCATCATATTTGTAGCCATCTTACAAATTTGATTTGTTGATTTGGTTGTGTTTTTCTTTATGGTGCAAAAGGTTTTGAGTTATAAACTTTTGCGTCATAATTTTGCTTTTGTCATATTCTATATGTATTTATTTGTGGATGTACTATGCATTTTTATCCATTTTTGGATTTTTTGTATTAGTTTTGCTTCCGCCAAACTCTATATGGAGATAAACGCGACATCATACAGTTGCCACTTTATTTTTGTCCCTAGACGGTTGTGTGCTTGTATTTTTGCATCTATTGTCATCTCCTCATATTTGAAAACTCGGTTATGATTTTATTTTAGAACTACCAGCTACAACATACGCCTACATCATGCATTCTCGTATTTGGGCTACTCTAAAGATTTCTATGTAGGGGGTGGACAGGATGAACCATAGCCATGTTGTGAAGGTGGTGAGTAAGGAACCAACGAGGATGGACAGAGCTTCCAGAGGGACAAATGGGGCCATGCCACCTTATTGTTCTTTATTTACTTTTCTCTCCATATGTTTCTTTTTGGTTTCATATCTAGCCTACCTTTTTTTGAAAAAAAGTCTGATGTTATAGATGTTGTCCTTATCGATGTCCGAGATTATCATTTGTTCTACTAAATTTTATGTACATGTCCGCGTACTTGTTACATGCTTCTTTTCATAATATATATTATTAAATTAAAGTTGGTGGCAATGGTATGCCACACAATTTTGGTAAGTCTAATTTTTTTCACTTAGCCCCTCAAGAATTGAAATGTTAACCCGTGATCCTCTTACTGGTTTGCCTTTTCCCAACTAAATAAAGAAGAGATCAATATGTTCCTCCATACCACCTATACTCCTCGATCTTCAGCGCGTCGCCACCCAATCGATGGAAGGAGCGAAGAGAGGAATAATGTAAAGAGTTCCCATAGAAATTCTCTCCTCCCTTAATTTGTCCATGGGCATCAGTGTTAAGAGATCTTGAGTTCAATACCGGACTGATGCATGACTAAATAAAAATATTGTAGCCCACTTTTGGTCCATGTTTAGGCTTGGTCTCTTCCATCAAATCGATTTTTGGTTGCATTTTCTAGAACATTCATTTCTATAGTGTAGTTGCGGTGAATCTAAACTACAAAGAAAGCGTGGTTCAAAGTCCATGGCATTTCCTTAGGTTGTAGATTGCAGGCTTCCTCTATGGTTCTCTTGGTCTAGGATGAGAGACTTACTTGCAGTTGTATATGGTATCCGAGCCAAGATATCTTGAGTTCAAGACTCTACTGGCGCAATATTAAATAAAAATATTGTATCCATATTCGACCCACATATAGGCATATTGATTTTTGGTTGCATTGGCCAGAGAATGCAATTCTATAGTTTAGTCGCAATGACCTAGACAAAGAAGGAAGCGCGGTTTAGAGCCCACGGTGTTTCTATTAGATTTATATGGGATTTGGCTCATGCGGATAGTCCATGTAGCCTAATAAATTCTAAAATCTCAAGGCCCATGTACAATGGCATCTTGGAGCTATGTGGCAAACAAAGTTTAGCTCATATTGTTAGTTGGCAGAGAGTTAGAGCAGGTTATAAGGTGATTTGTTACACTCTTACTAAGTGAGTGAGAGTAGAAGGAGTCCACACGCACTCCTCGTCCTTGAACACCCACCTCGCCTCGTCCGCACACATGACGTGTTTTGTGAATCGATTTCGAGTTAGAAAATCATTTTATGAAAGATTATATGTTTTCTTGGTGCACCAACTAGGTGTATACGTGTATGCCACATGTGTGTTCCAACATGCTTGTCCATGTCTGCAATGTGTGCCGACTTACTTGTGCATGATTGATACGTACCCGCTTTCTGGAGTCCTTATTATCCGCATGGTGATTCGGTCGGCTCACCTTTTAGGCTATATGATAGACAGAAGAAATTCTGGAGCACTTTGTACTTGTTTGTCTCTCTCATCCTTTGTTACCTTTGCTGTGTTGCTCTCCAGGCTTCCCCATCCCGGTAACTGCGTGCATAGCCATTCGGGAGAGCAGGCTTCCGAAGCCGCGTCAATTGAGATCCTACATCTGGAGATGGGCGATAACGTTTATGGGGAGCGTATCAACGTGAATGCTCACCTTCGTTCATTTGTGTCTAAGCCGACTATGCATCTTCTTCGTGGATACGGCAACTGACAACCTCAACACCATCATGGCCGACTGGTGACCCACAAGTATAGGCGATCACAATAGTCTTCGAGGGTAGTATAACCTAATTTATTGATTTGACACAAGAGGAGTCAAAGAATACTTATAAGCCTTAACAACCGAGTTTTCAATTCAGATATACCTAGAAATACTCTTGCTCACAGTAGTTTATCAGTAGCAACAGTCTTATAGCAGCAATAGCAAAGTAACAACAGAAGTAAAACAAAGACAGTAGTAAAAATAGTAGCAAACAACGGGATTTAAATGCGGTAGGCATAGGGATGGATGGACGGACGTTGCATGGACAAGACTATTCATGTAGTTTCAAGTTCTAGGGCATTTACAGATAAATAAGATAAAGTATCCAAGTACTAAATAATCATAGGCATGTGTTCCATATATAGTCATACGTGCTCGCAATGAGAACTTGCACAACATCTTTTGTCTCGTCAGCCCGTTGCAGCGGGGCCTTAAGGGAATCTACTGGCAATTAAGGTATCCCTTTTAATACAGTACCGGAGCAAAGCATTAACACTCCGTGAACACATGTAATCCTCATATCACAACCATCCCCTCCGGCTGTCCCAATTTCTGTCACTTCGGGGCCTTCGGTTCTAGACAATAATATGTGTAAACAACTTGCAGATAAGATCATAAACAATACTATCATCATGAATCAATAACATGTTCATATCTGAGATCATGGCACTTGGGCGCTAGTGACAAGCATTAAGCATAACAAGTTGCAACAAAGTCAAATAGCACTAACAAAGATACTAGGCACCATGCCCTAACAATCTTATTCGATTACATGATAGATCTCATCCAATACCTACCATCCACATAGCCTACAACGGGGGATTACTCACTCATGGATGCAGGAAACATGGATGGTTGATGGAGAGGCGTTGGTGATGATGATGGCGATGATCTCCTCCAATTCCCCGTCCCATCAGGGTGCTAAAACGAAGTTTCTGATTATGAATCGCGGTTTCTGGTGGTGGCGACGCAGTGGAACTCTATCTGGAAAAACGTCAAAACCCCCTTCTGTTTTCAGGTCAGAAGGCTCTATGTAGGCGAAGAGGGAGACCGAGGGGGTGCCCGAGGTGGCCTCACCAACCCTAGGCGCGGCCTGGCCTGGCCCGCGCGGCCAGGGGTGTGGGCCCCTCGTGGACCTCCTCTGTCTCGTCTTCTGGCTCCGTGAGTCTTCTGGTAAAATAGGAGTTTTACGATATTTTCCGGGATTTTTCCTGAAAGTTGATTTTATGCACAAAAACTAGACACCAAAGCAATTCTGCTGAAAACAGCGTCAGTCTGTGTTAGTTGTATCCAAATCACACAAATAAGAGGAGAAACAATAACAAAAGTATTCGGGAAAGTAGATACATTTTGGACATATCAACTCACCCCAAGCTTAACTTATTGCTTGTCCTCAAGCAATTTAGTTGAAATCTGAGTGGGATAAAAGAAACTTTCACGAACACATTTGCTTCATGTAATGTAAATATTCTCAGCACATGAGTAGATACTTAGACAATTCATAATAAGGAGTATGCAACTAAGTGTACTCAATAGTCATGCAAGCTATGAAGAGATTCCAACACAATAATAATAAGTATCATGAGGCATAAGCATAAGCAACAATGTAATGCTCATAAGAAGGTATGATAGAGTGGTATCTCGCTTGCCTTTGATTGTAGAGCAAAACATAAATGCCAAGGCACCTCTGAAGCTCAAGTGAAGACTAGAAGTATAGATAGCAAAGATACAAGATCAAAGTTATGTCATAATTAACCAAGTTTTGAGACAAGCACATTACACTAAGAATGACAACTATGCTCTCAAGAAGGTGCTCATAGAATAAGTGGTGACTCAACAAAGAAATGAAAAGGTTTTGAAAAGTTTGAAAGGCTTCCAAATGCTGAAAGTATGGTACTCATTAGCTTTGAGCTCTCATTGCCTCTATCATAGGCATATTTAGATGGTTAAGTTTAAAGTAAGGTCCAATATGAGTTATATGCTTGACAGACCATAAACTGGAAATCTCATGTCCCTTGAGTACGAGGACCGTTCCTCATGCTACTCAACTTTAGTTACCGATAAGTTCTTGTCATCGTAAATACATGTGTTATCATAGAGAACCGCCAATGGGGTACCCCTTGTCCCATTACACAGGAGCTATCCCATATCAAAATGACAAGGCAACAGACAGTGAGCATCTCAGCGATCCTTTATTTACCATGAGAATGGTGCATATATTTTTTCTCTTCTCTTTTTTTCTATATAATTTTTTTTTGAGGATGCTTCATAGATTTCTCAATATGGTTATGCTGCAAGTTTCTACCATGATTAGGCATGGCTTAGGCTAGCGGCCAAGGCATTTCTCTAACACATATACATAACTCCATGGATTTACAAGTTCCCCTTTATTTCACACTGCCGACATCTGTAAACAAAAGAGCATGATATCAACTGGATAATATTTATAGGTGTTGAAAGCGTTCCCTATGACAACACGATTCTGCTAACTTCCAGCCTATAATTTGTAAGCATATAACTTTCATGGACAGTCACAATGGTTCAAGTTTATTAAGTACATGAAAATAAAGTGTGCCATCAAGTTCG
Source organism: Avena longiglumis (assembly GCA_030063025.1). Lineage (NCBI taxonomy): Eukaryota > Viridiplantae > Streptophyta > Magnoliopsida > Poales > Poaceae > Avena > Avena longiglumis. The sequence goes on along the minus strand of CP125977.1, from coordinate 428,869,440 downwards.
TGAGAGCTTTACTAACTAACTTTCCCATAACAAGCAAACATTTTATTTGGAAGAAAACAAGGCATAATAAATATGCACGGAATAGCAATGATGTTAATAGGTAGATATGGTGGACACTTTTTACAATATTGGTTTTGGGGAGTTGGAAGCACGAGTAGATCTCATACTCAATGCAAGTGAAGGCCAGCAATAGAAAGGGAGCGACAAACGAGAGAGCAATAACTGTCATAATCATGCTCGCAACAAAACAAAATTAAGTATGGCATAAAAGTGATACAAGAACTCTAAGGAGGAATAAATCATCGAGGCTTAACTGAATTTTGTTCAGTCATATGCATGCGTGAGCATGTGACAAGTTGATTCAAATGAAACATTCAGAGGAGGATACCACAATGTCATACCAAGTTATGAATAGAACAATGCAAGCAAACATTCATATGACATGCTACAAACTATTAGCAAGTTGGAGCTAATCATAAGAGAGCAAGAACTACTAAGAAACCAATAAATATATACACCTTACATGAACAGACTAAGTATGCCCACAATGATGGGTATATGTACAAAAATGAAGACAAATAGAGTTCATTACCAGCCTCTTACCACACCTCGAGTTGTCATTAATCATCATTATTGCCTTTCACTTGTGTGACTTGAATAATAACATGAAACCAAACTCCAAAGGAGTCACTGAGAACCGCCGAACCCTGCAACAAACTTAACAAAACCAAAGAAGAACAACACATATTTTTGGGTTTTCGATTTTTAAAGCAAGCACTCAAAGCAAAAGCAAACAAAGCAAAATATTTTTGGATTTTTCTTTTAGCAAACCAAAGCAAAAAGAAATAAAATCAAACCAAAGCTAAAGGACAAAGAAACAAACAAAGAGAAACAACGAAAATATTTTTGGTCTTTTTTGTGTTTTGGAAAGCAGAAACAAAAACTAAAAAGAAAGCGAAACATGGATTACAAAGTACCAACGAAACATGATATGTAGATGAGCGTGCTGTCGGTATACCTCCCCCCCAAGCTTAGGCTTTTGGCCTAAGTGGAGATCAATCAAAACGCGGGTAGTAACCCCAAGTCGATGGATCATCGTAGGAATGATCATAATCAGGCCCTCGTGGTGAAGAAGAATAAGCGCCCCAATCATAAGAGGGCTGCTGGTATGAAGACTCTCCCATGTTGGAGGGCTGAACCGAATTATCTTTAGCATCATCTCCGACATTCTCCTCTTGCTGAGAGAGCTCCACGATGTATGTGTCAAGTTCTTCCTCCGTGAGTGACCATCCTTGCTTGGTATCAAAGTCAAACAAAGCAGGTGCAGGCAAAGGGACTACTTTCTCAGACTTACCCCCTCTCCAACCACTCTTGACAAAGGTTATTTCATAAGGTAACTCGCTCAAACTAGCCCAAGAAGAAACGAATTTATGATGTACCATGGAATTGAGATCTAGCCTCTCTATGGGAAACTGGAAGTCTGAATGATGAGGCGCTAAACCATGCAAAGCTAATAAACAGGATGCAATGAGACCTCCACAAATTCCACCTTTCTCGCGGTTAGCAGCAAGACGGAAGGCTATCAAATCACCCAAGTTATAAGTTCTATCCCTTTTCAAAGTAGCTGAGATAAAAGCTAGGTAAAATGAAGATAACTTACTAGTAGTCTTCCTGGCAAGAACACACTTGGCAATGAAATAGGAAAAATAACGAATGTAAGGGTAATGAATATTCCAAATTTTACCACTCTCCTTTGAAAAGCTGCATCCTTGGCAAATCTCCGCATATAAGTCCATGAGTGGCGTAGGCCTCTCTCTAATCTTCTCACATGAACCCCACTGTGGCACTCTGATAGCTGCACAAAAATCATCAAAAGGGAGGTTGACAACTATATTGTAAATTTTGTAGTGAACCATGGGATTAGGAAAATACCAACTAAATCGAAAATCCTGCACCATAGATATAGTTAGTTTCACATATTGGTAAGGTTCTTATGCAACAAAATGCTCCAACCCTGCATTAGAAATTAGAGTTTGGAAATCCTGAAATATCCCTGCAGCTCTCACGAATTTTGGGCATGGATAAATGGAGGAGAAAAATTCCTCCTCGCGGTGAACTTTCATAACCTCCGGTACCCTTAGTTCATGTTGGTTCAGCTGGTATTCACTCATCTTCTTTTCTGAAATTTTTAGGCAAACATCAAACCAAGTGATTTCAAAGTTAATGAATGATGAGGAACTACTATATGAACTTGCTACAGGGCTCAACATACATCAAAATGAAATCTCAAAGTATAGAAGAACCAGGCAAGCTCACACAACCTGTCACCTACAGTAGCAAAATACTCAAGATACAATCCACCAATCAAAAATATAATTGGACAAGCAGAGGAGGCACATACCGGAGAGCAATCCCTCCAAAAAATCAGCAACAAAGATGGGCTGAGCAAGGAGATCGAAAATCGGGAGCAAGAACAGAAGGAACTCGAGCTATGCAAAGTTTTCCGGTGTTTTTCGGGAGAGAGAAAGAAGTGGCTGGAAGGAGGCAAGGTGGAGTTCCAGGGGTGGACCACACCTAGGACAGGCGTGCCCTGGGGCTAGCCGCGCCATCAGGGGGTGTGCTGGCCTGTTGGGTCCCCCTGGGTCACTCCAGGTGCCCCTCTGCCCCTTTTTTCGAGGAAAAATTTAATATTAATTTTCTAGATTTTTTGGGGAAACTTTATTTTTGGCCAATTTTTAGGTTATGAAAATTGATTTTCTCGCAGAAAAAGATTTTTGAAAGACACAAAAGCATACCAAAACAAAAACTACATAAGTTCTAAGACACTCTAAAAAGCAAGCAACTAACAAAACTAAGAATAGCAAGACGAAAAGCAAAGATTGGAATGGAGAAAAATAAAAAGGTGAGCAAGTATAATCATTATGAAAGCATTGTTTTGTCCATTAAAATCCCTTTGTTAACAAGGTTGATCAAGTCTTGTTACCAAAACAATTTTATATGAAACAAAACTTTGCATTTCACTAAATGATTAGGTTACCTCAATCTTGATACAAATAGTCCAAATCATAATAGTTTCAAAACTTTCTTGTGGTATGGGACAATATATTTCTCCAACTTTGATGCCCTCAAAATTTTCAATTGAATTTAGGCCATAACTATTATCAATCTTCTTGTGGAAATAGACAATATGCTCTTTGTCATTAATACTAAAAGTTACTTTTCCTTGATTACAATTGATGACAACACCTGCAGTATTAAGAAAAGGTATCCTAAGAATAATACACATATTATCATCTTCAGGCATCTCAAGCACAACAAAATCAGTTAATACCAAGCAAATATGAGCCACTTGAACAGGAACATCCTCACATATACCAACAGGAATAGTAGTAGACTTATCAGCCATTTGCAAAGATATATCAGTTGGTATCAATTTTTTCTAGCTGAAGTCTCTTGTAGTGAGAAAAAGGCATAACACTAACTCTAGCTCCCAAATCACACAAAGCAGTTCTAACATAATTATTTTTAATAGAGCAATAAATAGTTGGAATACCTGGATCACCAATTTTTTTGGAACCTTACCATTGAAGGAATAATTAGCAAGCAAAGAAGAAATGTCCTCATTAGGAATCTTCCTTTTATTAGAGAAAATATCCTTCATATACTTTGAATAAGGAGGCAATTTAATAACATCAGTCAAAGGAATTTGCAAAAATAAAGGTTTCATCCACTCACAAAACTTATTATAGTGTTCTTCTTCCTTTGACTTGTGTTTCTTATTAGGAAAAGGCATTGGTTTCTGCACCTATGGTTTTCTTTCACTACCATGTTTATTAGCAATAAAATCTTCCTTAGTGTACTTGGTGTTCTTTGTGTGCTTTTCAGGTTCTTCTTCAATTTCTTCCTTATCAGGAGCATCATTTTTATCATTACCACTTTTAGTTTCAGCATCAGAGACATATATACTATTAGGATCTATAACAGGTTCAGAAGATTCTACAACTGTTTTATGTTTCTTTTTCTTTCTCTTAGAAGTACCACTATTTTCAGCTTATTGAGAATCTTGCTAAATTCTTTTAGGATGTCCCTCAGGATATAGAGGATCCTGAGTGGTAGCACCACTCCTAGTTCTAATTTCATAAGCATGTTTATCTCTAGAAGCATTAACTAGCATATCTTTTGTACTTTAGCAAGTTGATCAATTTGAGTTTAAACCATTTGGAAGTGTTTAACAAGCATTTTAACATCATTAGCGGTTCTTTCCACAATATCTTTCAACTCATTAATAGATCTAGAGTTTTCCAATAAATGATTCTGAACTTGTTTATTAAAATTAGCTTGTTTTACAATAAAAGTATCAAATTCCTCTAAGCATTTATCCGGAGGTTTACCATAAGGAATATCACCTTCATTAAAATGTTGGAGAGAGTGTACCTCAATAGAGGATGAGTGGGAGATTGGATTACATAATTCTTCTATAGGAGGTAAATTCTTCACATCTTCAGATTTAATACGCGTATCCTTAAGATGTTTCTTAGCTTCTTTCATCACTTCATCATTTAGTTCAATCATTCCCCTCTTCTTTGGTGTTGGTATTGGTGTTGGTTCGGGCACAATTGGTTCTGATGTATTTGGCTCAGGTGTAATTGGCTTAGGTGTAGTCCAATCATCATAATTCTTGCTTATTTTAGCCATTAATTCTTCAGCTTCTGCAGGAGTTCTTTTACTAAAAAGACAATCAGCAAAACTATCCAGGTATGCCCTAGATTCATCAGTTAGTCCATTATAATATATATCAAGAAGCTCATTTTTAGGTAATGGACATCCAGGATGTGCATGAATCATGGAACAGAACCTTGTCCATGACTCAGGCAATTTCTCCTCTTCTCCCTGTTTAAAATCAAAAAGTTTCTGCAAAACAGCATGTCTAGCACTAGGAGGGAAATATTACTGAAATAAAGTAGCAATCAAGGCTATCAATGGATCTAGGAGTTAAATTATTAAACCAAGCTTTAGCTTCTCCTTTTAGTGAAAATGGGAAAATTTTAGCAACAAAGTAGGTGCGCATCTTAACATCATCAGAAAATAAGGCACTCATAGTAGAAAGCTCAGTCATATGTGCCACAACCCTTTCATTCTCAGTCCCACAAAAAAGTTCTTTCTCAATAATGTTTATATAGGATAAATCAAGAGAGAAATCATAATATTTTTCTTTAATGTCTATGGGAGAAGTGGCAAACTTAGCATTAGGAGACAATTTAGGTATAATAGTACGTTTCTCAAGGAGACTCTTAATAGCACTAGCACCACGTGTGTTTTGATATTTTTCAATAAATTCATTAGTCATTTCAATATAACCATCATTAATATCATAACTCTCTCTAGACTCAGGTGAGCTAACAGGTGTAATAGTGTCTTCATTAGGAGTTTCGGTGTTTCCCAATATAGTTCTAGCAATTGTGGCATCTAGGAAAGGACCTAATGAACCACTCTCATCAAGCACAGTAGAAGTAACATCATGAGCATCAGAAGCAATTTCAGATTTAGCAGTAGTAGAAATGTGTATAGCATGTGTATGTGGTGGTGGTGTAACAAGCTTACTTATAACAGATGGTGAATCAAGAGAAGTAGAGGTGTTTAGAAATGTACCTCTTATTGTAGTGGATGGTAAAATAGGAAACTTTCCATCACGAATTTTCCCCATGATGAAAAGGATAGCAGCGAACAATAATAATCCCAAGTGAACTTACAAATAAAGTTATGCTCCCCGGCAACGGCGCTAGAAAATAGTCTTGATGACCCACAAGTATAGGGGATCACAACAGTCTTCAAGGGTAGTATAACCCAATTTATTGATTCGACACAAGGGGAGCCAAAGAATACTTATAAGCCTTAACAACTGAGTTGTTAATTCAGATGCACCTAGAAATAGTCTTTCTCACAATAGTTTATCAGTAGCAACAGTCTTATAGCAGCAATAGCAAAGTAACATCAGTAGTAAAACAAAGGCAGTAGTAACAATAGTAGTAAACAACAGGATTTGAGTGCGGTAGGCATAGGAATGGATGGACGGGCGTTGCATGGACAAGAATATTCATGTAATTTCAAGATCTAGGGCATTTGTAGATAAATAAGATAATGCATCCAAGTACTAAATAATCATAGGCATGTGTTCCATATATAGTCATACGTGCTCGCAATGAGAACTTGCACAACATCTTTTGTCCTACCAGCCCGTTGCAGCGGGGACTCAAGGGAATCTACTAGCAATTAAGGTACTCATTTTAATAGAGTATCAGAGCAAAGCATTAACACTCCGTGAACACATGTGATCCTCATATCACAACCATCCTCTCACTACTAGGAAACTAGCCATAGATAGACAAACCTTTTGTGGCAGAAGTCTTCACACTTTTGTGGCGCATATAGGAAAAATGCGCCACAGAAGTTGGAACTTCTGTGGCGCATATGTCCACATGCGCCACAGAACTTCCAACTTCTGTAGCGCATATAGAGGCATGCGCCACAGAAGTTGGAGTAGGAAAAACAGATTCTACCCCCTCCCCCCGAGGATCGCCTTTTTAGCCTTGCAAAAAATATTATAAAATGAGAAGCACTTCAAAAAATAAAATCCTTTAACATAGTGATAGGTAATATGGTATAGTTTGTAGGAAAATTAACAAACATGCATTTCGAATTTTTATGCAAAAAAAGTTTATGCCACGGTAAAACGGTCGTAACTTTTGCATACGATATCGGAAAAATATGTATAATATACCAAAATGGCGAGAACGAGATTTCGCATCCACTCGCAACCACCTACGGTCGTTTAGAGATTATTTAGATTTTCAAAATTTGAAAAGAGTAAAAAGTTATGGCCAAAATATTGTTTTTTCCTGCAAAAAAAATAAAAAAGGAGGACAAACTTCTGTGGCGCATTTCTTCCATATGCGCCACTGAAGTCTTGGCCAAAATTCAAAATTTGAATCCCGTCCCTTCTCCCTCTCTTATACTCTTCCACTCCTCCACCCTTCCCCTCCTCACCTTCTTCTCTCATTCTCCTCACCTTCTCCTCCTCCTCCACCCCGGTGAGATCCTCCTCCTCCTCCACCCCAGTGAGCTTCTCCTCCTCCTCCACCACCACCCCGGTGAGCTCCTCCCTCCTCCACTTCGGTGAGATCTTCCCTCCTCCACCCCGGTGAGCTCCTCCTCCTCCTCCCACCTCCCTCCTCCTCCACCCCGGCGAGCTCCTCCTCCTCCCACCTCCCACCTCCTCCATCCCGGCGAGCTCCTCCTCTGGCAACCTTCTCCTCCTCCTCTGGCCTCCTCCTCCTCCGGTGGCCTCCTCCTCTCCTCCACCGACGACCTCCACCTCCTCCACCAGCGACCTCCTTCTCTCCTCCATCGGTGACCCCCACCTCCGGCGAGCACCACCTCCGGCCAGATCTGGCCGGGTTTTTTTTTTAAATTTGAAAAAAACTTCTATGGCGCATATTGGCCAAATGCGCCACAGAAGTTTAAGATCTGGTTCGGGACTTCTGTGGCGCATTTTGGCAATATGCGCCACAGAAGTTTTTTAGACTTATGTGGCGCATTTCAATATGCGCCACAAAACTGCAATTTAGTGGCGAGATAACAGTGGCGTATCCCATATGAGCCACAGAAGTACCAAAATGGTGCGCCACTGATAGGCTGTTTCCTAGTAGTGCCCCCGGCTGTCCCCATTTCTGTCACTTTGGGGCCTTCGGTTCTAGAAAATAATATGTGTAAACAACTTGTAGATAATATCACAAACAATACTATCATCATGAGTCAATAACATGTTCATATCTGAGATCATGGCACTCGGGCCCTAGTGACAAGCATTAAGCACAACAAGTTGCAACAAAGTCAAATAGCACTAACAAAGATACTAGGAACCATGCCCTAACAATCTTATTCAATTATATGATAGATCTCATCCAATCCCTACCATCCCCATAGCCTACAGCGGGGGATTACTCACTCATGGATGGGGGAAACATGGATGGTTGATGGAGAGGCGTTGGTGATGATGATGGCGATAATCTCCTCCAATTCCCCGTCCCGGCAGGGTGTCATAATGGAGTTTCTGATTCCGAATCACGGTTTCTGGTGGTGGCGGCGCAACGGAACTCTATCTGAAAAATGTCGAAAACCCCTCTGTTTTTAGGTCAGAAGGCTTTATGTAGGCGAAGATGGAGACCGAGGGGGTGCCCGAGGTGGCCTCACCACCCCCAGGTGCGGCCTGGCCTGGCCGCGTGGCCAGGGGGTGTGGGCCCCTCGTGGCCCTCCTCCGTCTCGTCTTCTGACTCCGCGAGTCTTCTGGTAAAATAGGAGTTTTGCGATATTTTCCGGGATTTTTCCTAAAAGTTGATTTTCTGCACAACAACTAGACACCAAAGCAATTCTGCTGAAAATAGAGTTAGTCCGTGTTAGCTGTATCCAAATCACACAAATTAGAGGAGAAACAATAGAAAAAGTGTTTGGGAAAGTAGATACGTTTTGGACATATCACCGACCTCAACAACAAAAGCGTTTTGGCGGCGACCTTTCTTGTTAACACATATGTGTTTCTCATATTCTTGTTTGCACTTGGTCTTTGTCTAGATACAGATCTGTTAGGAGTGCTTAGTATGATACATGTTGTTAAGTTCACAAGTGCATATATGATCTTGATTTCGGTAATTAATCTCACTCAGAAATTGTCTAATATCCCAACAATCCAAAAACCTTATGTATTTAGGCATTTTGCATCATCTGGTTTTGTTCTGACACTCAAAACGAGACCATTTACAGGTGCTCAGTTCAAGATATGGCAAACAAAAAACTACTTATGGCTCACTTCTACAGGCATAAAAGGAGTAGTGGCTGTCACTCTCAGAGGTCCGCTTACTCTTAATGAGGAGAAAGCTTTCAAGAAGGATGCCATGCACTTTGTTAGTTTCATACTTAGTGTGCTTGGATACAAGTTGGTTGCTGCATATCTGCATATTCGTGACGCCGGTGGTGAATTTTATGCTATGGAGAAGTTCAATGACTACAAGATGGTTTAAAACCGATCTGTAGTAGAACAAGCTCGTGAGATACAGATCATGGCAAAGGATGTTTGTGTTGGCATAGTAGATCTGAAGTTCACTTCGGGCAATATCGTGTAATCGAAGCACATGCAACATGTGTTGGGGTTCGCGCATGCAAAATAAAAAAATCCCCCTACATGAACAACCAAGACTATTCATAAAGACACTAACGGGGTTAGATCTAGGTACCATACCGACGTTGATGCGGAAGAGGACATTGGTCGATGTAGATGTTGAACATGGACGAGTCGATCCCCGCAGCTAGGTGTATCCTTCCCAACCGCGAGGAGACTGTCCACTCGATGCTAGGATCGAGTGGATGATCCCTCCATGGATTGTATGTGTCCAGTCTAGCGATCCATCAAAGCTCCGCTGGGGTAAGATCAACGTCAACGGTGCTTGTCACGCAACCTCCTAGCAGTACTATGATGGTGTAGAACGATATATATATATATATATATATATATATATATATATATATAGAGAGAGAGAGAGAGAGAAAGAGAAAGAGAAAGAAAGAGAGAGACTCACGGAGGATTTTTTGGTGTGTGTTTGTAGGAGAGCCCTAAGGCCTTTATATAGGAGGTGGAGGGGAGGGGCACGCGTCCTAGGGATCCTCCCCTAGGACGGGCCATGGTAGGGCCTAGGGGTGGGGCCCCTTCCTTTGGTAAGTTTCCCGATCTCCCATAATGGGAGATAATCTCCTTTCTTGTTTAGCAGATCCTCCAACTTGATAATCAAGTAAAATCGATTTCTTCCCAATTTAGAAGATATGATTGAAACTTTTCGTAAAAATATATTGTTGGAGATATGTCCTAAAGGCAAATAATAAAGAATTTATTATCATATCTCATTAGTTCATAACAGGTTTTATACCATACTATAACTGTATCAATCAGAAACATTGGTACACGTGTGGTATGTAAAAAAACCAAGTCCCTAGTAGCCTCTCTACAACTAATTCATTGGCCAACTGATGATCAAGGTTTATTGATCATGGACATTCATGCCAATTGACAATAAGGTCATATCATTAGATGAATGGGATTTGATGGACACTGTACCCAACATAAGTATTGCAAGGCAATCAAGTCACAAATTTCATCGTTGCACTACTTAGGAAATGAAGTATCATACTCCTTAGAGATCATATTTAATCAGTATCACCTGAGACTGCTTTGATTGTATCAATCGTCACACCATAACATGGTGATCATAAAGGTGGATCTCCGGTATTCTGAAGGGATAGGTTGAGGCATATGTATTAAGATCGGGATTTGTTCTCCTGCATTAAGGGAAGATACGTGGGGCCCACTCAGTGAGATTACATCCATAAAAGTTGCGCAGCGTATGACTTGGTCATGGGGATAGAATATCACGGGTACGAGTTAAGAAACGCTTGTGAGTAATGAGATTAAATTAGGTATGGTGATACCAACGATCAGATCTCAAACAAGTCATGTATTAGAGTAGCAAAAGGAATTGGACTCGACGTTGATGGTTCAAACAATATTGATATCGTGGAATACATAAGGTTCATTATGGTTATCTAGATCCCGCTCATGATCCTTGATTAGAGAAGCCTCTCGATCATGTTTGTGATGTTCTTATTTTTTTGCGGGTAAATGTCTGTGATGTTCTTAAACCGTAGGGTAACACACTTAAGGGTTCGATAATGCTTAGAGATAGTTTTGGATTCATCGGGATCACTAGAAGAAAGAGAAGAGAAAATCGAAAGTGTTCCGTGAGAGTCCGAAGGTAGTTCGAAGTGATCAAAAGGGAGTTTTGGATCATGAGAGATTAATTAAATATGATTTAACATTAATTATTGGAATTAATGAATAAAATCTTATTTAAATTTAATTATTTTGGGTAGCCCACTTAATGGGCAATTTCCGGGAGGAAGAGACCAATGGATATGAAAATAGCCATATTTCTCCGCATTAAATCATATTTTTAGTTAAATAAATGACCAAGAATCTTTCTAGTCTTGCTACTAATAACTAATTATTGCAAAGATGTGTGATTCTTTGTTTTAAATTGTGTTGTGCAGAAAATCACATTTTTAAGGAGAAATTAGGAGAATTTATTGAAAATTAAGATGTTGCCTACACAACCAAGTTAACTGGGGTCGAAGAGCAACCTTCTGGAGGCTTAACGACCCACGGTACATGCAAGGTCCGCCCGTACGGCCTGCCCGTACTAGGTGGCGACGGCTTCGTCGGGTCAAATCCTACAACTTTCATGAAGGCGCATATATATTTTGACACTCCAGACGCCGCGCAGAGAACCGTCATTCTCAGATTGCACCACAACACCACTGAATGAGATCCAGCACCATAGTTTCTCCTCTCCCTCCTCCATCCACTCCATAGACATAGCCATCATCTTATACTTGAGATCTCCTTATAAATTGGCGACCATTATAAGAATATCACATTTCAATCTAAGTACTTTGCATAATGTTTTCTATCCTTGATCTTATTGTTATGAGTGAGTAGTCCTCATGGAATGGGTTAGGGTGAAACCTCGTAGCGATTATGTGCATCTAATTCATGGGAGTATTTTATGGCGATTGAATAGAGATTCGTATCTTTGTATCTTTATCTCTATCTATCAAATGTGTGAATGGCATATTCGAATGGGAGCTAAGTGACTATCCTAGTCTTATATATGGATGACATATTTGAGTGGGAGCGTGAATATATTCTAATGTATGTAGATGACATATTTAAGAATGATGTAGTTGATATAAGTAATTATTTAAGTTAGTAAATATTTGATGGATGAAGTTGAACATGTATTAAACATTAGTATCTATCGAGATAGATCGGTATGTTTAATAAATATTAATGTCGAAATGTTTTTTGAATAAATTAAAAAAAAAGTTTAGAATGTCATAAATTAGATTCTTAAGAAGTTTAGAATGGAATAAGCAAAGAAAGAAGTTCTTGCTTGTATAACTAGATGAAGCATTGAGTTGATTTCATTATAAATAACTATGGTTGAAAGAAAGAAAAAGAGATGTGTTGCATCTCCTATGTCTCGGTCATAGGTTCTCTCATATAAACCATGTTGTATACTCGACTTAACGTGATCCAAGTTCTTAGTTGTCTAAAAAGAACCGAGGATCTACATTGATATACAAGTATGCGACTACTTCAGAATTAAGTGATCGAAAAGGAGTTTTGAATCATGAGTGATTAATTAAATATAATTTTAATATTAATTATTGAAATTGATGAATAAAATCTTATTTCATTTTTTTGGGCAACCCAATTAATGGGCCATTTTGTAGAGGAAGAGGCGCAAGAGGGGCCGCCGTCCCATGAAGGAGGAGTGGGGGCCGGCCGGCCTAGGGTTGGCACGCGTGTCCTACCCCAGCCATCACCCCTGTAGCATCCCAGTTGTCTAACATCTGTAATGCTACTTGATCTAGTAATAAAATGGCCACTTCCTACATATAATTGTTGCATCATCATCATATCATGTTCATGTCATCATGCCACCTTGCATTTGAGCATCATACAATAACCCTTGAGTTTTGGTTCTTATCTCATATGCATTGCTAGTTGTATTTGCCTCTTGATATTGTAGTGGGATCTTGATATATTGTTCAAATGCCCAAGTTGAGTTGGGGGCATATCTTTTATTGACTCCACCACCTTTCTTCACCACCTTATAATTCCACCATCCAATTAATATGAGCTGGCATTTAATTGAGTTTACCTAGCTCATGTGGGTTGGGTGGATCCAATACTTGTCCCTTTTTGCTTGGCCTTATTCCACTTTTGGGGAATGCATGGAATAATGCCATATGATTTTATGTTGTTTTCACAATATGAATACATGGCATTTATTATTTGCATGGGCCATGCAGAACCACCACATCCAAGTCATCTGGTTTTTATTTTGAAATTCTTAGAGTGGGTCTTTTCTCTTATCTCACTCTCTCCTTCCTTTGGCTTGATCTAGCTAGAGCCATGCAAGCACCACCTTTTTACCTCTCATTTGAATTTTTATTTGTTTTATTTTTGCATGGACCATCTCTTTTCCCTTTGCTTGATCTTGTTGTTTTGTCCAAACCATACCCCATGACCCCAATCCAACCCTAACCCTCTCTCACATCTCTTCCTCTCTCTCTCTAAACCCTACTCTCTCCTCCAAGATACTAAACCCTAATCACCTCATCTAGACTAGTCCTAATTGCACTCTCTCCCTCTCATCTCACCCTCTCTTCTAACCCTAAACCCTACCCCCTCTCTAAACCTTCCCCAACCCATGTGTGCTCATGTGGGAATGCTTAGCCCTAACCCCCTCCCCTTTCTTGGCCTCTTTCTCCCTCTCACCATGCATGAACCCACCGTCCTTGCATCCTCTCCCTGGCCCCACACATCATCTTCTCTCTTTACTCTTCTCTCTCTCCACCCCAAACCCAACTACCCTAGCCGAGCCTACCCCTCACCTCTCTCTTGCTCTCTCTCTCTGCCTGGCCTGCCCCACCCCGAGCCCCCTCTCACCTGGCCCACCTGGCAGCCCTTCCCCCCAGACCTGCCTAGCTACCCCTCCCCTGCCCATGCCTGGCCGCGCGAGCACGTGAGAGGGAAAGGAAAAAGGTGGCCGAAGCCACCTTCCCCTCCCCCACGCCATCTCCACCTCTCCCATCCTTATCTACACCCCACCTCTTCTCTGCCTCGCCCAGCTGCCTAGATCCACCCCAGGGCGCCCTGCCCACGCTCCCCTCTTCTCCTTCACCGCCACACCGTCGCCGGCACGAAAACCTTCGGCCTCTACCTCCCCCCTTGTCCAGCCGGAGGCGTGGTGCTCCAAGGTGTGGAGGAGGATCACGAAGACCCCTATAGCAGCCCGTGCCCGGAGACGCGAAGAGGAAGCCCCAGCCGCCGGAGCAGACGCGAGGCGACGCAAACCCTAGCTGCGCCGCCTCGCCGCCCGATCCGCTGCCGACTGAACCAACCCCACCGACAAGTCATGGTGAGCCCTCTTCCCCAGACACCGCCTCCTCCTCTCGCCTTGCATCGCCGCCTTCCGTCAACGCTCTGCGTGCCGCGCTGACCGACCGACAGCAGCAGCTCGATTCGCCTCTGTTCGTCGCCCCACCCCGCGTGCTGCAGCCACCCTCCGCGCTAGCTCCTTGAACGAGTATTGTAGTCCGTACTGCCGTCTCCATCTTTTGTTTTGGCATCGTCGTCTGAAACTCGCTCGGTGCATCGCCATCGTCAACCAAATTCCGGCCAGATCCGTCGAGCTTGTTTCGACAAGAAGCGTCGCGACAACCGATGACGCTTGCGTTTAGGCCCCGCAAACTCCCGCCTAAACCCGCGGTCCCGTTAGCCCACTGCCGTGGCTGCGTTTATAAAAAGGCTCCCCCACTTTTCTTTTTCTAAACCCGCAGTCCTCGTCTTGCCCACGTGTCGCGACCGGTGGCATGAGCGTGTGTGGCCTCACTGGTTCTGGGCAGCTTGTCGGCCTCATGACGGTAGAGCCACGGTGTGAAAAGGTCTGGAGCGTGCGTGTCGACCCAGTCAGCATGGCCCCATCTGTCTGCGGCTGTGGCTGGCTCAGCCTGAGTGTAAAAAGTCTGTGTTGTCTGTTTTAGTTCAAATTTAATTCAAACTAATTCAAATTCAAATTCAAATCTGATTTAAATAACTTTTAATTTATAAATCCAAATAATGCATATAATATATGTTTTTGAATCAGAAAAATGTGAGGATTTCAAATATGCCATCCAAAATTTGTTTTGCACACTTAAAATTTCAAGTTGATCTAAATTACAATAAAATGCCCCTGGACCTTTATAAATTAATAACTTCTGTTTTATAACTCCGAATTTGACAAATGATATGTCTAAAATGATCAGCTCGACGAGACCTTTCTGTTTATGCTATCCATGGCCTCAATTGCAGCATGCATCATATAAATATATAGTATACAGCAACTAATATGACATTAAAATGGGGCCAAAAATCAATAAAAATGTCATTTCTTGTATTCCACACCTCACCCATGCCATGCTACATTATTGCCATGCATCTTGTGCATCATTCATCATGGCATGATTGTTTGCTTGTAGCATTTTATCCATATGCTTGCGCACTTTAATTATGTTGGCCTTGTTTGTTTGGTTCTTCTTCGAATAGACACTGAGCAGGGGATATATCAAGAGAACCAGGAGCACTACCCAGATCCGTCTCTCGCTTTAACTGAGTTGCCAGGCAAGCACTACCACATGCTTGCATACATACAGTACCTATTGCCTCTATCTTATTCTTGCATCATTGAGTCGCGATTGCATTAAACTGAATCCCAAGTATTGCATAGCCTTACTTTTATACCCCACCAAGCTTGTTCCCCCATCCCATGAGCCATTACTACAGGACTTGTTTGAGCCATGCGAGTCGTAGAACAGCATGTGTAGGGTATGTGAGTGTCTGTTGAATAACGAGGTACCTAAAACAACTTAACCTGAGTAGTAATGGGATAACTAATGAAAGTGGCACCGGTGAGCAACATCTGCTATTTGGTTTTTCCTGCTCACTTGTGTCCCGTAGGACCCCGAGTACTTGATTCCTGTTCCTTGATTTATTCGCGCTATCCACATCCGGGAGGCTTATGGGAATCCCCTGAGCCAGAGCTTGATTCAGTCTTATTTCTTGGGGCCACAAACTAGTTTGAGGTTTTATTTACTATCCTGTACTTATGCCATGCTTTATTTACGATTGCGAGGAGCACACTATCGCTTAGGTAAGCGGAGTGTTTTCGCGGTATCGACAAGCCAGTCACACTTTCGGGTTCCCGGTCGTTACAGACCATTGTCGCAAACCTTGAGTCCGTCTCGAGTCATTAACTTCGCTATGGTCTACTCAATGGGGTGGCCCCCTGAAATATTTCCGAATCCTGTGATTGCTTTGTCGTGAAGGCCTCGTTGGGTTTTGATTTGGTTTTTCCGAGGTTGATCGAGTGTGTGTTGCTATTTGTGCACCCCTGCAGGGTAAAACTTTCTGAAAGCCGTGTCCGTGGTTATGGACGACTTGAAGCACAGTTTCTCGATCATAGACAAGCATAACTAAAGTACCGCTTTAATCTAACTAAGTAATTGACTAGTAAATAGTGCAACACTCATGGAATGGTTAATAAAATTGCCAACGGATGGGGGGTTATTCGTCCGCTTCCTCGTTGGTAAGCGAGGAGGAGGATGGATCTGATGAAATTACTGTTATAACTGTTTTCATTAATTCACGGACATCCGTCTATCATTGGTTAGGCGGATGGTTAGCGTTTATCTATAGCACTGTTAGGGTTTATCTTTCGCTGCAATTGCGTCACCCCAGGTTGTGTCCCCTTTAGAGGCATATAGACTTGCTGAGTACCCTTAGGGTCTCACACGATAAATTATTGGTTCAGATGAACAGGTACACTCGCAGGACGGATACTGGGTGGAAGAGGCTGATGATGTGGGCAACGATCGTTCGGTGTAGAGATTCCGGGAACGGGATCCGTGAGATCTGGGAGGGATGTGCTTATTTACGTGGCATCTTATGCCGATTTGCTTCTTATCCGCACTCGGACTTTGTTCCGCTTCCACTTGATACTCGATGTGTGGTGTATGAGGAAATATCCTAAAATATTATATCTATCTAGGTCATTTGAATCTTGTCGTATGCGTTGCTATATTTCCTTTCTTTCTAGATGGAATGGCTCGATGTACTTTTGTATGGTGGCATGCATACATACTCATTTGTGTATGTAGTTGATCCCTTCGCCGACATTCGCCGCTCAGACAGGTCCCGATGAATTGGAAGTGGTTGGGACGGCGAAGGTCTACCCGAGCGGCTTTTGGGGCCCCACCATTACTATTTCAACCACTTCCGCTCATCCGTGCTTGTATCTAGGAGTAATTCACCGAGGTAGTTACAATTGGTATCAGAGCCATCCCGACCTTCAGGGTCTCAGCCAAACGGTCGTTGTCAGTCTAGCAAATATTTTGGTAGTTATGTATACTAGGGAAAAACAAAACGCGAGAGTAGGACTGCTTCCATTTTTCTTCTTACCCACCCACCCACCCTTTTCTGGTAAGGAAGTGCAACGTTTTCAATCCTCTTCTTAAAATTCAAACTAGGATTCACGTGTTCTGGGTTTCCGTAGTACCATAGGTTGTGTGTGTGTGTGTGTGTAATTCCTTGTCTATCTGTTGCATCCAAGTTGTTATCTAATCAGCCTTTGGTTATCAACTGTTGGTACATTCCATACCGACAGGCTTTTGCAACCGACGCGATCTATCTGATTCGTTGTATATGACGCAATCTGTCTTACTCTTTGTTATCCGACGTTATCTTGTTTGGGGTGTTCGTTTCCGTAGTTACCAATCTTTAGGTTCGTCGTGAGAAGAAGGGGTTAGGATATGTGTTCCACTTGTTCATGTGCGGAGTAATGATTTGAGTGCGGGATGGAGTCGCGACCATACCACTACTCGTATCATTCGCTTTTGTATATTGAATTGGTAGAGTCACTAATCTTGATTCGTTAAGTGATTTTGCGCATCTATTGGTATTTTAATGCCGAAATTTGTGGAAAATTTTTCTTTGATATTTGTGTACCACACTCCTTTTCAGTCGTGTGCGATATGCTTAATATATTCTAGGTGATTTGAACTTTGTTGATATTTTAATATCATCTTAGTAAATTGTATCCTTTAATCTTGGTTAATTCCATCTTGGTACTATTTTGGATTATTATTATTCTCCATTATAGTACTGACTTGTGTTTTATATCAATCACAGGATGGCTCCACCACCACGCTGCCGTTCGATGAGGACATACCACCGAATCGGGATCCGCTGTCAAACATCGCCAATGCCTTGGCAGCAATGCAGCAGAACCAACAGCGCTTTGAGGAAAGTGTTCGGAGGAACGAGTTTGCTCCACTACCTCCACCTCCCAAGCGAGGAGACATCAAAAGCTTCCTGAAATTCAACCCTCGCCAGTTTGATGTTTCTGATCGACCACTGGATGCGGATGATTGGTTGCGTGAGATGTCAAGGCTACTCGAGACTGCTGATGTTCCGGTACAAGAGTGGGTAAAGTGTGCTACTCACCTTCTAAAGGGAGATGCAGCTCTCTGGTGGGAGAATTACTTGAAGGCAAGCTGCACTGGTTTTCAGCCTACTTGGGAAAGGTTCACGGGAGCGTTCAAGGAGCAGTATCTGTCAGAAATTGTCATGGAGAGGATGAAGGAAGCTTTTCTCAACCTTAAGCAGGGAAACGATAATGTCAACACCTATATCAGGAACTTCATGAATCTTTCTCGTTATGGTGGCGATGAGATATCTGATGCCAAGAAGAAGCAAAGAGGTTCGTGCAAGGGCTCAATGCATCGATCAAATATGCAATCACACATGCAAGGCGGCATCTTTCACGGAACTTCAAGACACAGCTGCAAGAGGAAGCAAGTAGGCAAGTGTTTGAGGAGTCCAAGAAACATAACCGTGATGCATCAAGCTCTTCAGCTATGGCAGCTCCTTCTAAGCGGCGTGTCTGGGTTCCTAACACCCCACCGTCGCTTCCGGCTCCACCAAGACCTGCAAGCTACGCGTCAAGGCCACTAAAATCCATCACTGCTGCTCCCAGGGGCTACAACCACCACTACCCTGGAGCGCCTGGCGGAGTCCCTGACTACGTTGCTTCACGTCCACCTGGTGCTTGTTTCACATGTGGAGATCCTGGACATCTGAACTGGAACTGTCCGCTGAAAAACAAAGCTCTTCCTCCACCCCCGCCAAGATCTGCAGCAAGCTCTCCTTTGGTTCGTGCACCACCACCTCGGGCTCTCAACATCAACACTAAGCCCGGGTCTACTGTTGCTCGTGCCAACTGTGTCAACGCCGCTCAAGCTGAGCATGCACCTGGAGTTGTGATGGGTATGCTTTCCGTTAACTCAGTCCCTGCACGAGTTTTGTTTGATTCTGGTGCATCACATTCGTTTGTTTCTATCAAGTTTGCAAGTGAGAATGGGTTAGCGTCGGATCCTCTTCTCAAGCGGTTAATGGTTCTTTCTCCTGGAGCAACAATGTCAGCTTCTAAAATCAGCCATGGCAATCAAATTGAGATTGGTGGCTCTTCGTTCTCGGCTTCCTTAATTGTTCTGGGCAATTCTGACATTGATGTCATCTTGGGCATGGATTGGTTGACAGCAAATGCAGTTGTGATTGATTGTGCTGAACGCTCAGTTTCTCTGAAGATTCCTGAAGTCCATATAGTCTTTTCTCCAAGTTTGACTCCTGCTATCCAACTTTTCTCTTTGGCGGCTCTGAATGATGATGCTATGGAAGCTATTCAGAGTGTTCCGGTGGTCTGTGAGTTTCCAGATGTCTTTCCTGAAGAGTTGCCAGGTATGCCTCCGGATCGTGAGGTTGAGTTTGTAATTGAGCTTGAACCTGGAACGACTCCTATCTCCAAGCGGCCTTATAAAATGGGTCCTTCTGAGTTGGCTGAACTCAAACGACAACTTGATGAACAAGAGAAGTTGGGTTTCATTCAACACGATTTCTTCTTGGGGTAGCCCAACAATCTTTGTGAAGAAGCGGGACAGGACTGATAGACTTTGTGTTGACTATCGGGCTCTCAATGCTAAAACCATCAAGAACAAATATCCCCTCCCGCGGATTAATGATCTCTTCGATCAGCTAGCTGGAGCTGTGGTATTCTCTAAGCTGGATTTGAGGAGTGTCTACCACCAAATCAAGATTCGAAAGGAAGATGTGCCTAAAACAGCTTTCACCACCCGCTATGGCCTGTACGAGTACACGGTCATGTCTTTCGGTCTCACCAACGCACCTGCTACCTTCTCGAGGCTGATGAACTCGGTTTTCATGGAGTACCTTGATAAGTTCGTTGTGGTCTATCTGGATGACATCCTGGTCTATTCTAAGTCCAAGGAAGAGCATGAAGAACACCTTCGGTGTGTCCTAAACAAGCTTCGTGAGAACCGCTTGTATGCAAAGTTCTCAAAGTGTGAGTTTTGGTCATCAAGTAACCTATCTTGGTCATGTCATCTCTGCCAAGGGCATTGCAGTCAACCCGGAAACTGTGAAGACAATTGTTGAATGGCTTCCTCCTGTTAATGTCAAAGAAGTGCGAAGTTTCCTTGGTTTGGATAGTTATTGCCGTTGCTTCGTTCAGAACTTCTCGAAGATAGCGAAGCCTCTTACCGATCTCCTCAAGAAAGGCAAGAAATACCTGTGGACTCCTGCATGTCAAGCAAGCTTTGAGACACTCAAAGAGAAGCTCACTTCCACGCCAGTCTTGGTTCCTCCGGATACATCTAAGCCTTTCCAGATATTTTGTGACGCCTCTTTGCAAGGATTGGGTGCGGTCCTTATGCAAGAGAAACAAGTGGTTGCTTATGCCTCTCGACAGTTGAAGACGCATGAGATCAACTATCCCACACATGACCTCGAGCTCGCAGCAGTTGTCTTTGCTTTGAAACTGTGGAGGCACTACTTGCTTGGCAACCGTTGTGAGATCTTTTCTGACCACAAAAGTTTGAAGTATATCTTCACTCAGCCTGATCTCAACCTTCGGCAGAGGAGATGGATTGAAGCAATCAATGATTTTGATTTGACCATCAACTACACTCCGAGCAAAGCTAATGTCATGGCCGATGCTCTTAGCCGCAAAGCTTATGTCAACAACCTCATGATGGAAGAACAACAGCCTCTCTTGTGCGAGGAATTCCGTCAGCTCAACCTTGAAATTGTGGAACAAGGGCATCTCCTGAACCTTCTGGATACTCCTCTCTTGGAAGAAAAGATTCGCTCTCGTCAGCTTGGCGATCCACACACCAAAAAGATCATCTCCAAACTTCAGCTTCCGAAGTATGAGTCCTTCCACGTTGATGATCAAGGCACGCTTTTCTTTGAACACCGGATGTTTGTTCCGAACTACCCGGGTTTGAGAGAGCAAGTTCTCAAGGAGGCGCATGATTCGGTTCTTTCTATCCATCCTGGCAGCACAAAGATGTACATGGACTTGAAAACACAATATTGGTGGCCTGGTTTGAAACGGTATTGTGCCAAGTATGTCTCGGAGTGTGATGTCTGCCGCAGAGTGAAAGCTGTCCATCAGAAACCTTACGGTCTTCTACAGCCATTGAAACCTCCGAAATGGAAATGGGAGAAAGTAGAGATGGACTTCATCACCGGTTTTCCAAGGACGCAGAAGGGCAACAATGCAATCTTTGTTGTCATTGACAGGCTCTCTAAAGTGGCTCATTTCTTCCCCGTCAAGGAAACAATTTCTGGAATTCAGTTGGCTGAGCTCTATATCAACAGAATTGTCTCTCTGTATGGGGTTCCGCTTGAGATCAGTTCAGACCGTGGAAGCATCTTCACTTCCAAGTTCTGGGAGAGTTTCCAAAATGCTTTGGGAACAAAGTTGAACTTCAGCACAGCTTACCACCCTCGCAAGGACAAGTAGAAAGGATCAATCAGATTACGGAGGATATGCTTCGTGCTTGCGTCATCTCTTTTGGCATGAAGTGGGAGGAATGTCTTCCTTATGCTGAATTATCTTACAACAATGACTTCCAAAAGTCTCAAGATGGCACCATTTGAGGCTCTCTATGGTCGCAAGTGCGTAACTCCGATTGGTTGGTCAGTGCAGGAGAAAGAATATGGTTTGGCCCGACATTGTAACTCAAGCGGAGGAGAAGGTGCATATCATTCTTGAGAACCACGAAGATTGCTCAAAGTCGTCGAAGAGCAATTATGACAGAAGCACGGACATGGTGTATGCCCTGTGATCTCGTTTACCTTCGTGTCACTCCCATGAGAGGCACACACCGCTTTGGTATCAAAGGAAAGCTGGCTCCTAGATACATCGGTCCTTTCAAAATTCGTGGAAGAAGAGGAGAAGTTGCTTATGCCCTTGAGCTCCCGAAAAAACTCAAAGTCCATGATGTTTTCCACATCTCTCAACTCAAGAAGTGCTTCAAAGATCCCGGCAGGACCGTGGATCATGAGCTAATCGATCTCCAAGAAGACCTGTCTTATCAAGAACACCCCACAAAAATCCTTGAGACCGCAGAAAGAAGGACTCGCAACAAGTCCATCAAGTTCTGTAAGGTGCAGTGGTCACACCATTCTGTTGATGAAGCCACTTGGGAGCGTGAAGATGAACTCCGTGCCAACTATCCTACCCTCTTTGTGTCTTCTGCTTCTTCCTAGAATCTCGGGGCGAGATTCCTGTTTAGTGGGGGAGAGTTGTAGCATCCCAGTTGTCTAACATCTGTAATGCTACTTGATCTAGTAATAAAATGGCCACTTCCTACATATAATTGTTGCATCATCATCATATCATGTTCATGTCATCATGCCACCTTGCATTTGAGCATCATACAATAACCCTTGAGTTTTGGTTCTTATCTCATATGCATTGCTAGTTGTATTTGCCTCTTGATATTGTAGTGGGATCTTGATATATTGTTCAAATGCCCAAGTTGAGTTGGGGGCATATCTTTTATTGACTCCACCACCTTTCTTCACCACCTTATAATTCCACCATCCAATTAATATGAGCTGGCATTTAATTGAGTTTACCTAGCTCATGTGGGTTGGGTGGATCCAATACTTGTCCCTTTTTGCTTGGCCTTATTCCACTTTTGGGGAATGCATGGAATAATGCCATATGATTTTATGTTGTTTTCACAATATGAATACATGGCATTTATTATTTGCATGGGCCATGCAGAACCACCACATCCAAGTCATCTGGTTTTTATTTTGAAATTCTTAGAGTGGGTCTTTTCTCTTATCTCACTCTCTCCTTCCTTTGGCTTGATCTAGCTAGAGCCATGCAAGCACCACCTTTTTACCTGTCATTTGAATTTTTATTTGTTTTATTTTTGCATGGACCATCTCTTTTCCATTTGCTTGAGCTTGTTGTTTTGTCCAAACCATACCCCATGACCCCAATCCAACCCTAACCCTCTCTCACATCTCTTCCTCTCTCTCTAAACCCTACTCTCTCCTCCAAGATACTAAACCCTAATCACCTCATCTAAACTAGTCCTAATTGCACTCTCTCCCTCTCATCTCACCCTCTCTTCTAACCCTAAACCCTACCCCCTCTCTAAACCTTCCCCAACCCATGTGTGCTCATGTGGGCATGCTTAGCCCTAACCCCCTCCCCTCTCTCGGCCTCTTTCTCCCTCTCACCATGCATGACCCCACCGTCCTTGCATCCTCTCCCTGGCCCCACACATCATCTTCTCTCTCTCCACCCCAAACCCAACTACCCTAGCCGAGCCTACCCCTCACCTCTCTCTTGCTCTCTCTCTGCCTGGCCTGCCCCACCCCGAGCCCCCTCTCACCTGGCCCACCTGGCAGCCCTTCCCCCCAGACCTGCCTAGCTACCCCTCCCCTGCCCATGCCTGTCACATGAAAGCACGTGAGAGGGAAAGGAAAAAGGTGGCCGAAGCCACCTTCCCCTCCCCCACGCCATCTCCACCTCTCCCATCCTTATCTACACCCCACCTCTTCTCTGCCTCGCCCAGCTGCCCAGATCCACCCCAGGGCGCCCTGCCCACGCTCCCCTCTTCTCCTTCATCGCCACACCGTCGCCGGCACGAAAACCTTCGGCCTCTACCTCCCCCCCTTGTCCAGCCGGAGGCGTGGTGCTCCAAGGTGTGGAGGAGGATCACGAAGACCCCCTGTAGCAGCCCGTGCCCGGAGACGCGAAGAGGAAGCCCCAGCCGCCGGAGCAGACGTGAGCCGACGCAAACCCTAGCTACGCCGCCCGCCTCGCCACGATCCGCTCGCCGACCAACCAACCCCACCGACAAGTCATTGGTGAGCCCTCTTCCCTAGACACCGCTCTCCCCTCTCGCTTGCATCGCCGCCGCCTTCCGAACGCTCACTGCGTGCATGCTGCGTCGCGCTGACCGACAAGAAGAAAGCAGCCTCGATTCGCTCGTTAAATCGCCCGCCCGCAGCCCACCCTCCGCTAGCTCCTTGAACGAGTATTGTAGTCCGTACTGCCGTCTCCATCTTTTGTTTTGGCATCGTCGTCTGAAACTCGCTCGGTGCATCGCCATCGTCAACCAAATTCCGGCCAGATCCGCCGTCGAGCTTGTTTCGGCGACAATGATGCCGATGACGCTTTTGCGTTTAGGCCCCCGCAGAAACTCCCGCCTAAACCCGCGGTCCCCGTTAGCCCCACCGTCAGCGGCTGTGGCCGTTTTATAAAAAGGCTCCCCCACTTTTCTTTTTCTAAACCCACAGTCCTCGTCTTGCCCACGTGTCGCGCACCAGGTGGCCGCGAGCGTGTGTTCTCCCCGGGCCCGCTTGTCGCCTCATGAGCTAGGTAGAGCCACGGTGAAAAGGTCTGAGCGTGCGTGTCGACCCAACAAGATGGCCCCATCTGTCATGGCCGTGGCTGGCTCAGCCTGAGTGTAAAAAGTCTGTGTTGTCTGTTTTAGTTCAAATTTAATTCAAACTAACTTAAATTCAAATTCAAATCTGATTTAAATAACTTTTAATTTATAAATCCAAATAATGCATATAATATATGTTTGAATCAGAAAAATGTGAGGATTTCAAATATGCCATCCAAAATTTGTTTTGCACACTTAAAATTTCAAGTTGATCTAAATTACAATAAAATGCCCCTGGACCTTTATAAATTAATAACTTCTGTTTTATAAATCCGAATTTGACAAATGATATGTCTAAAATGATCAGCTCGACGAGACCTTTCTGTTTATGCTATCCATGGCCTCAATTGCAGCATGCATCATATAAATATATAGTATACAGCAACTAATATGACATTAAAATGGGGCCAAAAATCAATAAAAATGTTATTTCTTGTATTCCACACCTCACCCATGCCATGCTACATTATTGCCATGCAACTTGTGCATCATTCATCATGGCATGATTGTTTGCTTGTAGCATTTTATCCATATGCTTGCGCACTTTAATTATGTTGGCCTTGTTTGTTTGGTTCTTCTTCGAATAGACACTGAGCAGGGGATATATCAAGAGAACCAGGAGCACTACCCAGATCCGTCTCTCGCTTCAACTGAGTTGCCAGGCAAGCACTACCACATGCTTGCATACATACAGTACCTATTGCCTCTATCTTATTCTTGCATCATTGAGTCGCGATTGCATTAAACTGAATCCCAAGTATTGCTTAGCCTTACTTTTATACCCCACCAAGCTTGTTCCCCCATCCCATGAGCCATTACTACAGGAGTTGTTTGAGCCATGCGAGTCGTAGAACAGCATGTGTAGGGTATGTGAGTGTCTGTTGAATAACGAGGTACCTAAAACAACTTAACCTGAGTAGTAATGGGATAACTAATGAAAGTGGCACCGGTGAGCAACATCTGCTATTTGGTTTTTCCTGCTCACTTGTGTCCCGTAGGACCCCGAGTACTTGATTCCTGTTCCTTGATTTATTCGCGCTATCCACATCCGGGAGGCTTATGGGACCCCCCTGAGCCAGAGCTTGATTCAGTCTTATTTCTTGGGGCCACAAACTAGTTTGAGGTTTTATTTACTATCCTGTACTTATGCCATGCTTTACTGCTTTATTTACGATTGTGCGAGGGACACACTGCATCTGTTAGGTAAGCGGAGTGTTTCGCGGTATCAACAAGCCAGTCACACTTTCGGGTTCCCGTTACGTACCATTGTCGCAAACCTTGAGTCCGTCTCGAGTCACTAACTTCTTGGGTCTACTCAATGGGGTGGCCCCAAATATTTCGAATCCTGTGATTGCTTTGTCGTGAAGGCCTCGTTGGGTTTTGATTTGGTTTTTCCGAGGTTGATCGAGTGTGTTGCTATTTGTGCACCTGCAGGTAAAACTTTCAAAGCCGTGTCCGTGGTTATGGACGACTTGGAGCATTTCTCGATCATAGACAAGCATAACTAAAGTACCGCTTTAATCGACTAAGTAATTGACTAGTAAATAGTGCAACACTCATGGAATGGTTAATAAAATTGCCAACGGATGGGGGTTGTTCGTCCGCTTCCTCGTTGGTAGCGAGGAGGAGGATGGATCGATGAAATTACCGTTATAATCGTTTTCATTCACGGACATCCGTCTATCTTTGGTTAGGCGGATGGTTAGCGTTTATCTGTAGAACCGTTAGGGTTTATCTTTCGCTGCAATTGCGTCACCCCAGGTTGTGTCCCCTTTAGAGGCATAAAGACTTGCTGAGTACCCTTAGGGTCTCACACGATAAATTATTGGTTCAGATGAACAGGTACACTCGCAGGACGGATACTGGGTGGAAGAGGCTGATGATGTGGGCAACGATCGTTCGGTGTAGAGATTCCGGGAACGGGGATCCGTGAGATCTGTGGGCGGGATGTGCTTATTTCTGTGGCATCTTATGCCGATTTGCTTCTTATCCGTACTCGGACTTTGTTCTGCCGCTTCCGCTTGATACTCTGATGTGTGGTGTATGAGGAAATATCCTAAAATATTATATCTATCTAGGTCATTTGAATCTTGCCGTATGGCGTTGCTATATTTCCTTTCTTTCTAGATGGAATGGCTCTGATGTACTTTTGTATGGTGGCTTGCATACATACTCATTTGTGTATGTAGTTGATCCCTTCGCCTGCCGATTACGCCGCCCGTACAGGTCACGATGAATTGGAAGTGGTTGGGACGGCCGAAAGGTCTACCCGTGAGCGGCTTTTGGGGCCCCACCGTACTATTTCAACCACTTCCGCTCATCCAGGCTTGTATCTAGGAGCGTAATTCACCGAGGTAGTTACAACCCCTCTCTTTTGTCCCACCTTGGGTGTTGTGCCTTGGAAGTCCCTCCCCTTCCCCTATATAAGGAGGGGCATGTGGGGAGGGGACGACACACAATTTCTCCCGAGCCTCCAGGTTCTCTCTCTTTCTCTCTCTCTCTCTCTGGCTTCCACACTCGTGGTTCCAAGAAGAACTACGCATGTGGAGGGCGACTTCAACACCAGCACGACGTCGCGTTGCTAGATCCTAGATCCAAAAGATCTACTTCCGCAATCTCGGCTGGATTGGAGAGATCAGGAGTCGTCGTTGAGCATCATACATGTGCCAAACCACCGAGGTGCTGCAAATTGTGGCACCTGGATTGCTGTGCGAGGAGCAACACGACCTTGATGTCAGTTATGTTGTTCAACTACATCATCCACATTCATTGTGAACGTTAACGCTTTCAGTCTATAACGGTACGTCATTGAAACCTTTCTTCCTACTATAGCATTAACTCATAGATATATCTCAGCAATTGGAGACGCTAGTTAGAAAAATTATTGTTTTCTGATACGAACCCTCATATATTTGATTGGATACTTTCTCGATTATGCAATGCACTAAATAAGGAAGGCTGGGGTGGCACCACATGGCCCATTATCCAGCCCTGGGAGGGCTGGCCGGTGGCCATGGGTGGGCTTAGATGGCCCAGGAGCCACCCCTATGGTGGGCCTGCCCCCTCGTATCCACTCCAAACCCCTTTCGGCACACTATTTCACCTCTGGTTTCTCTTAGATGAATCTGGTACCTTGATCCTATATATGCTCTCAAACCTTTCCAAAAGCTCTCCGACATATTCACCGTCTCAGGATGATTACGATAAACCTTGGAATCATCATCGACAACTTCAAAACAACTTTCTCGAATTAGGTTATTGCCACTAGAACTATTATGATTTCTCTCTGTCTGGTGTGTCTAGATACCATTTCGTACCCGGAAATATTCTGTTGTGTCTAGATACCATTTCGTGTCTCAATAAGTATCCGGAGATATAAGATGTTTTAGGTTTGTGAATAAGATGTATCTAGACACCTTTTAGTGTCTAGATTTATTTGAACTTATAAACTAAAAGGTGTCTAGATACATCTTCTTGACAAACCTAAAACATCTTATATTTATAAAGGGAGGGAGTATTTCAGTGTGTCTAGATACCATTTCAACGTATACTAATCCTTTGTGTGACAATCTGAGGTGATAAACGTCATGATTATTATACGTATACTAATCCTTCCTTTGCTTCAGGATATCTGTGTGACAATCTGAGGTGAGGTATTGGTATCGAACTCTTGATTAGTATACCGGTTATTCTTGTTATGATTTTACTCTTTTTTAACTTGTATCCTTATTCTGATATATTTTTTGATCATAGCACAGACGATTGAGTGATACCGAGCAGACCCGGAAAATTTCTCTCCATAGTAGAGGAGCGAGGGGTATTGAATTTGTACATTCACTCTTCATCAGAGCAGTTTGAGTTAGGCTCCTTAAATGTTGGATTTGAAAGTTGGTAAAGACCCACCCCATGTTTAAGACATTGGCTTCAGCCAACACTGATCTATTACTAATAAGGACCGGATGAGCCCAAGATTCTTGTAGCCAAGACTGAATAATTAATGATCGCATGAGCCTAAGCTTCTTGTAGTTACTAAGCTCTTCCATACGAAGAAAAAAATTCCTTCACTATGTTTGAGACCATCAATTGGCCAATAGATGGTGCCTGCTGGTGAACTTGCATTGCATCCGGCTGTTAGAGTATGTAATCGTATGGGTACGGGTACGGAGTAGTACTCCGACACATACACATACAAACCATGTATGCCACGTATGGCGCTATTTCCTACGCTTATATAAACACGCAACCGATGCCCCGGAGGGGTACGCATCGTTCCACCAAACACAAACATGGTATCAGAGTCGTCCTCTTCCGCGCTCTAGTTGCCCAAGAGAAAAAACCCCCAAGACCCCGCCGTCGTCTCAGCCTGCCGCCGCCGCACGCTGCAGTCGCTGGCCAAGATCAAAACAACACGATACAAAAAAGCCCCACGATCCAAGATCTGATCCGTCGCTGTCCCAGAACCTTCTGGTGCTGTGTCGATCTCAATCCCCAAGACCCAAGATTCGATCTGCTGCTGTCTGCATCGCATCGATCCAAGACCCAAGACCAAAAATCAATCTCGCCCACGCCCTCTCTGCTCGCAGACTCCCTGCATCAAGCCCAGCGATCACAATACGCCTTTGAAGATCTACGTCAAGCCTGCTGTCGCCGCATCGGGTCTCTGATTCTTTGCCGTGACCGCCTCCTCATACTATCACGTCGCAGCTTCGCTGCCACGTCTTCATCCTGCATCAACTATGACGTCATCATCGTCCTCTGCTTCGGCCACCGTGCTCGCTGCCGTGCTTGGGTCTCCACCCTCGCAGCTGCTCACGCGTGAAAACGCGCTTATCTGGAAGGCCCTCGTCATCCTGGCTCTCCGCGGTGCTCGTGTCCTCGACCTTGTTGAAGGGAACGAGGAGGCGCCAGAGAAGATCCTGGAGACGGAGGACATCAACAAAAAGAAGGTGACTATTGAAAATCCCGAGTACGCTGCTTGGATCTCGCGTGACCAGCAGGTACTCCGCTGGATCCTCAACGCCCTCTCCCCCGACGTGCTCGCACATGTTGTTGGGATTGAGACTTCAGCTAAGGCGTGGGATGCCATCAACGCCCACGTGTCTTCCACCTCCAAGACCAGGGTGCAGCAACTACGCTCTGCCCTCAACGACACCCGCAAAAACGACCTCTCTGCCGACAAATATTTTGCTAAGATGAAAGCTATTTCTTCTGAGTTGACTGCTGCAGGGAAATCTCTCGACGCTGATGAGCTGATCTGGTACGTCCTCAAGGGCCTTGGCAGCCACTACAACACTCTCCGCACCGCTGTCAACGCCAACCCCAGCACCACCCTCGACGATCTGCTTACTCAGGTCCAGGCGTATGACCGCATGCACAAGACCGAGGAGGGCTTCACCTCTTCGGCCAACGTGGCGCGTCGTGGTGGTGCACCTCCCCGCGGACCTGATCGGCCACGTCAGGATGACCGGCCGCGTCAGGAGGATCGTCCTCGCCAGCAGCAGTACGACGAGCGCCCGCGCTATGATGATCGGGGCCGTGGTGATGACCGCGGCCGCCAGGACTACCATGATCGTCGTGACTATCGCGACCGTCGCGATGATCAGGGCCGCCGCGATGGTGGCGGCTACCAGGGGCGCCGCTATGACGACGAGCGCCCTCATCGTCGTGATGATGAAGATCGGAGGGATCGAGGTGGGCGTGGCGGTAGGCGTGACCGTCAGCCCACCCCGTACGTAAACACCACATGTCAGATATGCAACATTCATGGGCACCCCGCTCGTGATTGTTGGTGGCGCTACAACGATGATCCCCGTGGTGATGGAGACCGTGGGAACAGAGGTGCCAACTTCACTGGAGTCGATACCAACTGGTATTATGATACTGGGGCCACCAACCACATCACCAGTGAGATGAGCAAGCTCCATACTCACGACAAGTATGATGGACATGATCGTGTTCGCACTACTGAAGGCTCAGGTATGCATATTAGTAACATTGGTCATTCAGTTTTGCGCACCTCTCATAATTCCTTCAATCTCCATGATATCCTTCATGTCCCAAGTGCCTCTAAAAGTTTATTATTTGTTCATCGATTTACTCTTGATAATCATGTCTTTATTGAGTTCCATCATTTCTTCTTTTTGATTAAGGACCAAGCAACATGACGCATTCTGTTTAGAGGTCCATGCTATGGAGGACTTTATCCTTTGATGCCCATCTCCGCCGAGTCCTCCAAGCATGCTTTCATCACAATAAAGCCATCATCATCTACATGGCATCGTCGCTTAGGACATCCATCTTCGTTTGTCGTTCAACAAGTTCTTAGAAGAAATAAGATAGCTTACACTCCAGAAATTAGTCCATATATCTGTGATTCTTGTCAGTTAGCTAAGAGTCACCAGTTGCCATACCCCATCTCCATCAGTAGATCCACTGTTCCTTTTGAACAAGTTTTTTCTGATGTATGGGGTCCTGCACCTATTTCTGTTGGGAAACATGCCTATTATGTAAGCTTTATTGATGACTATAGCAAGTTTGTTTGGATCTATTTGCTTAAAAAGCGTTCTGATGTTTATCAAGCTTTTCTGAATTGGCAAAGTTATGTTGAGCGCAAGTTTGATAGGAAAATTATTACTATGCAAACTGATTGGGGGGGTGAGTATGAGAAACTCAATTCCTTCTTCCAAAAAGCTGGTATTACACATCATGTTTCATGCCCACATGCCCATCAACAAAATGGTTCTGCTGAAAGAAAACATCGTCATATTGTTGAAGTTGGTCTTGGATTACTTGCTAATGCCTCCATGCCTCTTAAATATTGGGATGAAGCATTTCTCACAGCCACCTTTCTCATAAATTTACTCCCTAGCAAAGTCATTGATCTTGAGTCTCCCACTGAACGTCTTCTTCACATTACACCAAATTATGATGCTCTTAGAACTTTTGGCTGTGCTTGCTGGCCTAATCTTGTCCTTATAATACTAGGAAGCTAGCTTTTCGTTCCAAACGTTGTGTCTTTCTTGGCTATAGTCCCCTCCATAAAGGTGTTAAATGCCTAGATGTCTCCACAGGCCGTGTCTACATATCTCGTGATGTAGTTTTTGATGAGAATGTGTTTCCCTTCCAAGAACTTCATCCTAATGCCGGTGCTCTTCTTAAGAAAGAAATTTTACTCCTTCCAACACCCACTCTCAATGAGGATGCTCAAGCTACTGATGATCATATGTCTACTATTGTGCCTATTTGTGTTCCTCCTGTTTATGCTCCACAGGTAGATGCAGCAGCTGGTGAAAATTTGATGCAAAATGATGCTCCACAGCCTCCAGAATCCTATGTTGAAATCAGCTTGCAAAGTGATGAAAATGACACTGAAATCGAGGAAGATTCAGGGGAACATTCCCCTGGTCACTCCGATCCCGAGGGCGCCGCTCCCGGCGTTGATTCTCCTGGGACGTCGCGCGGTCCCGCGGCCTCGTGCCAGCGCGCCAACGCTACCGCGACGCCTCTGTCACCCGCGTCCCCGCCCTCCTCCACTCCGACGCTGCGTGGCGCAAAGTGCCCGCCTCCCCAGAATCGCGATGTCGTCCGACAAGACGGCTCTGCCGCCCAGGATCATCTCGGCGTTCCTGCGTGTCCCCGGTGCGCGCTGTCTCCGCTGATTCTGCGGGATCTTCGTGGCTGCCTCTAGTGCGCTCGCCGCACCACCGACACCACCAGACCTCGTACTCGCTTGCAAAAAGGCATTAGTCATCCAAAAAAATACACTGATGGTACTGTACGATATGGCATGCTCTCCTCTACAGGTGAACCTCGAAATTTGCCTGATGCTCTCAATGACACTCATTGGCGTGCTGCTATGCAAGATGAGTATGATGCTCTTATGTTAAACAAGACCTGGACTCTTGTTCCTCCAAGCTCCAACAAAAATATTATTGATTGCAAGTGGGTTTATCGTATCAAAAGACGTGCTGATGGTACTATTGATCGTTACAAGGCACGGTTGGTTGCAAAGGGGTTCAAGCAAAGGTATGGCATTGATTATGAAGACACCTTTAGTCCTGTTGTCAAGATAGCCACTATCAGAATTGTTCTCTCTATTTCTGTTTCCCGTGGTTGGAGTCTTCGGCAACTAGATGTCAAGAACGCGTTTCTTCATGGTGTTCTGGAAGAGGAGGTTTATATGAAACAGCCACCCGGTTTTGAACATCCTGATGCTCCTCGTCATATATGCAAGTTGGACAAAGCTCTTTATGGGTTAAAACAGGCTCCTCGTGCATGGTATTCTCGGTTGAGCTCCAAATTGCATGAGTTTGGTTTTCTTCCGTCTAAAGCTGACACCTCGTTGTTTCTATATGACAAGTCTGGTGTTACCATCTTTGTTCTCATTTATGTTGATGATATCATTGTGACAAGTTCCTCAGATGATGCTATCTCAGTTTTGCTCAAGGACCTCAATGTTCACTTTGCTATAAAAGATTTGGGAGATCTTCATTACTTTCTTGGTATTGAAGTGAAACGCACTCATGATGGGCTGCTCCTTACTCAAGAAAAATATGCCACTGACATTCTTACTCGAGTTGGTATGCTTGATTGTAAGTCTGCCCCTACTCCGCTGTCTCCATCTGAGCCTCTTTCTCTGCATGAAGGTACTCCTCTAGGTCCTGATGACAGTACTCAGTATCGCAGTATTGTTGGTGCTCTTCAGTATCTCACCCTTACACGGCCAGATCTGTCGTTTTCTGTGAACAAGGTCTGCCAGTATCTTCATGCTCCTACTACTGCTCATTGGACAGCAGCTAAACGCATACTTCGTTATGTTAAGGACACATCTCAGCTTGGTATTACGTTTAAGAGGTCTTCCTCTACACTTCTCAGTGCTTTCTCAGATGCTGATTGGGCAGGTTGTCTTGAGGATCGCCGCTCTACTTGAGGATTTGCTATTTTTCTAGGTCTAAATCTGGTGTCTTGGAGTGCCAGGAAGCAAGCCACTGTATCTAGATCCAGTACAGGGCTGAATATAAAGCATTAGCAAATGCTACTATCGAATTGATATGGGTTGAAGCTGTTCTTTGTGAAGCTCCGAGAGAAGCCTTGCTTATGGTGTGATAATCTGGGTGCAACATTCTTGTCTGCTAATCTGGTGTTTCATGGCCGCACCCAGCATATTGAGATTGATTATCATTTTGTTCGTGAGCGTGTTGCTAGCAACAGTCTTGACATCAAGTTTATTTCTACCAAGGACCAGGTAGCTGATGGCTTTACCAAACCACTTTCTATAAAATATTTAGATGAGTTTAAGCGTAATCTAAACCTCTCTCGTGGTTTAGATTAGGGGGATGTTAGAGTATGTAATCGTATGGATACGGGTACGGAGCAGTATTCCGTACACAAACCATGTACCCACGTAGGCTATTTTCTACGCTTATATAAACACGCAACCGATGCCCCGGAGGGGTGCAAATCTGTCAAATGAAATTCTGTCAAATGAAATTCTCTTTTGGTACTACTTCCTCCGTCTCGGTTTATAAGATTTACACGTATTTTTAGGTTAACAAATTAACCAACTTAGCATGAGATACATAAGATAAAAATTATATTATTAGAAACTTTAAATATTACATTTTCTAATGATATAATTTTTATATTATATAATTTATATTATATAACTCATGTGGACGACCTAGATATAGGTGTAAGTCTTATAAACTAGATATAGGGAGTAGCTAGGAAGGTCGAATTAATGGAAAAAACGACGAACATAACGTAACATAACATGAAGAGCGTACGCACGGTTTTTATTCTCATCATGGCGCGCGTGCATCGATCGAGATGCATGCAGCAGCTAGCAGAGCAAGGTGGTAATAAAAATTACTACTGTAGTACAAACATACTACCCACGTATGCAGGAGCTAGAGCTAGCTGACGGCGGTAGGCCGGCCGGGCAACTAGCTAGTAGCAAGCTTAATAAGGTGGTGACAATGCATAACAACTAGCACTGCCTCATGCACTTGCACTGGCGTAAGACGCCGTCGCAGTTGCCTCCGCCCCAGCCTTCGGCCATGCAGGTCTGCGCGCAGTTGTGGTCCGACATGCAGGCCCCCTTGAACCCCGCGCTCCGCCGCCGGCACACCTTCGCCTCCGCCCCCGGCACCGCCGCTTCCTCTGCAACACATCCATCCATTTTCATTTCTTACGCAATGATAAACTAATAGCTCCAATTCATTCATCCATACGATCGATCTATGATGATCTGAGAAGAGAGACCGAGTAATACGTACGTGCGATGAGGAGGAGGAGCATGAGCAACACCACCTGCGTCGCCACCTTCTTCGTCCACATGCCTAGCTAGTACTTTACCCGATCGAGCTCTCGATAGATCGGTAGGCGCAAGTTAACCGTATATGCACGTACGTACGGCGGCTTCGTGTTGGTGGAGTCGAGTGGGACGCGGTGTTGATCTCAGTGACGCCTCGCCTTTATACACAGCAACCAGCAGGGTCGAGGGCGGTTGACTGATCGGGGACTACCGTCGGTGCGTGGATGCACACGCGCCGAAAGACCGGGCCACGTAGCGTTGCTGCACCTCCACGTGGCAGCAGCGCCAAGTACGTGTGACCAGGACGATGCTCTCTCTTGGCCGGATCGGTTGCATGCATGCCAGGTTACGAACGAGAGGTAGGTCCGAGCGAGGTAGGCAGAGTGCTTGCATGCGGGACAGCGGCGAAACCGACCGTGCCCTGCCTTCCGATGGACGCCGACCGTGCGGATCGATCGATGTCTACCTCCCGTTTCCAGAACAGTCTGGTCGAGACAACGATACATAACAATGGAGCTGGCTCGATCGACTGGGAACAGTTCGCGTCCATGCGCTTGTCCTGTGATGCGATCCGCTTCGGCGAGCACCCTCGTCGATTTCAGGGCATCCACTATATTGGCAATAAGGCTATCCATAAACAAAAAGTAGACTACACGGAGTTCCACATACATAGTAGAGGCTATCAATAAGCTATCCATAAGCTTAAAATATTAAAGGTGACCTATAAGCTTGTGGGTTGTCCATAAACAATAAAATATTATTTTAGCTTCCCCCTCCCTCTTGCATGTATAGAACTTTAATTGACATGTGGGGCCAGCTTATAGACAAGTTTAACTAGATACATTGTGAGGCTATCCATAAGCTTGTGGTGTGATATGTGGGTTCCAGCTTATGGACAAGTTCTTCTACATACATAGGTGATGCCCTCACATAAAGAAACCGCCAGCGTTTTACAAGAATTTAACGGCAAAAAAACCGAAAGAAAAGAAAAACTCTGAAAACAGCCTCTTAGAGAAACAGGCAGCAGACATTCTAAGTGCAGAAAACCAAGCAAAAGCCTAGCAAGCAACTGCAAAGATAACCAACATCACATAGCAGCCCCACTTAAGAGCTTTTCGTAGATTCTTTATTCTTTTCCGTTGTCACCTATTTAAGAGAGCTGTTTTTCAAATTGAACATACGAAAACGCTAGGGTCAGATTGTTTTTCAGCGAAATTTTACCAAAAATTCTGAAAAGTTATCATAAAGAACCTGATGAATTTGTATGGGTTTTTACAGGTCGATCAATTGGATCTTTTTGACTAAATTTTGGCAATATAATTTTACTGTCTAAGGTTAATAATGCAGAACATATACAACCGTATCGTCCAATCTATCTTCTTAACATTAGCTTTAAATTTTTCATAAAAGTTTCCATGATTAGAATAAATTTAGTAGCTAACAATATTGTCTGTCCTTCTTAAACTGCTTTCATGCAAGGTAGAAATATCCTAAATTGCATAGTAATCTTGCATAAAACAATCCATGAACTATATTTAAAAAAATTAAATGATGTACCATTTAAGATTGATTTTGAAAAGACATATGACGAAGTTAATTGCTCTTTCTCTAGCAAACACTTCACATGAAAGTTTTTTCAAAGGAGTGTCGTGCTCTTATATAGTCCTTTGTGTCGGACGGTAGTGTTGCCATAAAAGTAAATGATGACATTGACAATTATTTTCAGACCAAGAAGGGACTAAGACAGGGGATCCACTATCGCCTATACTATTTAATATAGATTGAAGGACTAGTTCCCCACAATATTGATGACAGACTATCTATTCTTCACTACGCTGACGATACAATCTTATTTATGAAACACGATCTGGAGAAAACCAATAATCTAAAATTAATATTATCAGCATTTGAGCAATCTTTGGACAAAAATAAACTTTAATAAGAGTGAT
This sequence comes from Avena longiglumis, assembly GCA_030063025.1. NCBI lineage: Eukaryota > Viridiplantae > Streptophyta > Magnoliopsida > Poales > Poaceae > Avena > Avena longiglumis. Next base: position 428,832,627 of record CP125977.1, on the reverse strand, counting down.
CTGTGTTGTTTTGGCGAGGCTCAAAACGAGAACTACCTATATGCTGAACTTTTCGGCTCTGGTCAGGGGCAATTTCTAATCAACTATCTGAAAATAACGATTCACTATTGACTCACAATTGCTGAATAGAAACTTGTTGAGAAAAGGCTCCAAAAACGTCTTAAGTTGGAAAGGAAAATTACTATCCCTTGGGGAAGAATTGTATTCATAAATTCGGTACTAACCAACATGATATTGTATATAATCTTGTTTTTTCAGTTGCCAAAGGTGTCTTGAACAAAGTGGATTATTTCTGATCAAAATTATTTTGGCAGGGGGATAGTGAAAAAAATATCGACTGGCCAGATGGAATGTTGTTTGCCAATCGAAATAATACGGTGGACTTGGCATACATGATAGGCAAGTTAAGAATACCGCGCTTCTGGGTAAATGGCCATATAAACTATTGACCGAAGATGGTGTCTGACAAATCATTTTATAAAGTAAATATATGGTCTCTAAAGTTGTTCTCACGTAGGTTGGAAACCCGGTAACTTACATTTTTGGGCGGGACAAGAAACATTTCGTTCGTTTTGATGCTTTTAATATCAAGAATGGATCGCAGATTAGATTCTGAGAAGATAAGTGGCTTGGTCAAATTTCTCTTCACGGATAATATCCAGCTCTATATTTAATTGTTAGGCACAAGAGGGATACACTTTTCATAGTAATGGAATCTAGTCCTCCAAATGTGTCTTTCAGAAGAAATCTCATAGGTCTTCATCTGGTATGTTAGAATAACCTTTTATTATAATTATCCATGATACAATTGTCGGACGGTGTGGACGCGTTTAAATAGAAATGACTAGAAAGTACTAAATTTTCTGTTGACTCATTCTATAGAACTTGATTCAACCTGATATTCTGATCAGTGATAATAGTAAAATATGGAAAATAAAAATACTCCTAAAGATGAAGATATTCGCTTGGTATCTTCATAAGAGAGTAAATATTATTAAAGATAATCTTGTAGAGAGAAATTGGCATGGAAATACACAATGCGTATTTTGTCATCATGATGAGACAATCCATCATTTATTCTTTCATTGTAAATTTGCTCGCTCTATATGGTCATTCATCTAAATAACCTCTGGTTTATCTTTCCCTGTTCAGTGGCCAATATTTTTATAAATGATTGCATGGGATAGATGATAAATACATGACTTTATTTAGGATGGAAGCGTTTGGCATTATTTGATCGCTATGGCTATATAGAAATGACATGATTTTTAATAACATTGTATCTTCTCGCATGCAGGTTATTTATCGGGCCACGGATATTCTCTGGTCATGGACTATTCTCCAACGTATGGAGTTTCACGACTTGTTTGTGGCAGGGTCTACGCGATTAGAGGACACGGCGAGAGATATTTTCTTCCGACATGAATGGCCGCGTGATTTTCGAATTGATCTGTCATAGTTTAAGGTCGCTGTTTTGTTGGTGATTTTTGTAATTTTAGTCTACTTTCTGTTTTATCTTTTAGTGTAATTTTTACGGATGTGTGAATCCTAGTTATACAGAGACCCGGTATAAACATTACTCAAATTAATAAAAGCGTCTATTTCTAAAAAAAATATAGTTAGCCTAGTTGTATGCAATATTGACTAGGAATTAGGCATGTTACAAAATCTATAGACTATATTAGACGGATCATGAGAGATATTTTTGTCTTCAGGCAAGCATCATTCCTAGTCTTCCACAAGATCCAGCAAACCGCAGTCCCACCACTAAGTACCAATTTTTTTTACTAGCAAGAAATGATTTAAACCACAACCTAGCCATATCACTGGCACTAGCGGGAGATCTGATCAAGTTGAGTGCACAATATATCACATCGCCGACGCCTTCTAGCGATGCGTTACCGTAAGATTTAATTTACATATCTTACCTTAGATTAGCCTAAACATAAACACTACAAAAGAAAGTAGAAAAGAAGGATAACCATTATTCTGAGAATCATTAGTGTCTGGTCATCTTTAGTCATAGTCGAATAGGGAGAGAGCGGTCCTTTCATCACCAACAGTACCCTCCACATGCACACCGAGGAAGTAATAAGCCTTCGGTCCTAGAGCGATGGCTTGTGATAAGTGGTTTTATATCATCGCCGTATGAGATAATCACCTCGTACATGAGTCGGACTCCCTAATAATATGGTGCTAGGTACTCGAGACCCACTCCAAATAAACGTTGGAGGCGCCTCCAATCATATCACGGTAGTTGGGAAACAGGAGCAAAAGAAACCTAAATTCTCATTAGATAGGAGATAAGGTATGACTTATCTCTACTGTAACATGTAACACGAGATTAATTTCTACATTTTCTCACTTAGTTAAAGTGTTAATATTCACACTCAATAGAAAATCAAACTAAAGCAACGCGTTTCAGCGGTTTTTGAAACTCCGTTCACTACAGCACGCGACGGCTACGCCAAGGGCAAAGCCCACTTTGCCGTCGGCATACGCTACGCCGATGGCTGACGTCGGCGTAGCCCCCTCGGCGAAGGTCTCCCTCGGCAGAGCAAAAATGGCCGTCGGCGTATGCGACAACCGTCGGCGTAGAGCTATGCCGACGGCCGAGGCGGGCCCGTCGGCGTACCAGCCGTCGGCGAAAGGCGTCGTCGCCGTTACACGGCCAGCTAACGGCGCGGCACGTATGCCGACGGCCGCGACCCTCGGCGTAGCACGGGCACGTGGCAGCTATTGGGCCTCCTCAGGAAATGGGCTGGGCCGACGGCCGCGGCCCTCGGCGTACGGCCAGGCGTACGGCGACGGCCTGGCCCTCGGCGTAACCCCACACGTGGCAGCTGCTGGCCTCCCCAGGACACGGGCTGGGCCGACGGCTGGGGCCATATGTATCATCCATACATGCATCAACCATATGACGCGGGCTGGGCCGACGGCGTAGGCGCAACTGCTACGCCGACGGCCATGCCCTCGGTGTAGCCACGACCATATGGCACATGGCAGCTGCTACGCCGAGGGCATTGTCGTCGGCGTAGCAGCTGCACAGTATTTTTTTTCTGCCTTTTCATAGCACCACTCACAGCACATCACCATTCACAGCACATCACCATATGTATCATCCATACATGCATCAACATAATTCATACATGCATCAACATCATCAATACATCATAATTCAAACATCATTCATACATGTATCATCCACAACAAAGATCACATAATTCAAACATGTATCATCCATACAGCGTTCATACATGCATCGACATTATCACACATCCCTACAACTCTGGAGGAGAGGGGGTGTACCCGAGATCTTCCCTGGTGAAAAGTGGCGACCTCTGGCGAGGGTTGCGTCCAGTAGAAGCAGCAGAAGAGCCACCTGGCAATGGAGTAGGATAAGTGTGAAGCTCAGGAGTTAAGCACAAAGACAAAATAAAATGCATTAAAAAATAAAGGCATAATGCAATTAAGAAAACAGTTAAGCACAAAGACAAAATAAAATGCATTAAAAAATAAATACTCACTATCATTTTCACTCTCATTCTCATTCTCACTATCACTATCTTTTGAGTAGAAATCTGGATTCTCATCGAAGGGTGTAGGCTCATCATCGTTGTCATTCTCGGTATGGAGCTTCTCGAGCATACTTATGTCATGTAGATTCACCACTGACTCACCCCGAGTTTCTACATCGTTCCCAAGGTCCTCAAGATCAACCGGTTCTAAATCAAAGTGTCCGAAGTCCTCTTGCTCTTGATAGAAAATTCCCTCGTACGTTACAGGGTTAATGTTGTTGTAATCGTCCTCAGAGGGAATCGGTAGTTTACCATGTGGTGATACCTGGAACACGACTTTCCAGCCCTGGAGTTCCGCTTTCTGGCATGGGTAGGGCAAATAATAAACTTGGTTGGCTTGGTGAGCAACAACAAAGACTTCGGCTCCGCTATAGGTGGTTGAAGGCCTAACTTCAACTAACCCAATGGAAGGGGTACTTCTCAGTCCACCCCTTGGGTCAAACCAGTGGCACTTGAACACAACAAGATTGAGTTCGACATTCGTATGATTGAAGGTCAGCTCGTATACATTCTCTAACCTTCCGTAGTAATCAAGGGAATCGGCTCCTTTGGTTAACACCCCAGTATTTACCCTTTTTGCATTCGGTCGTCCTTTCTGGTGCGTCTCTGTATGGAAGCGAAACCCATTCACATCATACTTCTCATACTTCATGATGACACTGTTACAACCTTGGGAAACACATTTCATCTCATCTGACATCTCAACGTTGGGATCAGCTCCCTACAGGTACAAGAGGAACTTGTTGCGTTCAGTAGTTACGTGGAATAAGAGCGACAAGTCACATATTGCAAGGTAAGAGGGACATGTTAGAAATTACTTTTTCCATAAACCAGGACACAAAGTTTTTTTTATTTCCGGGAGCACCCTCTTTCAGTAGAGTGTCCAACTCCATGGAAGAGGGATCCGTCGGTCCCGGCCACTGTTCATCCGTGAAATGGCTAAGAAGGAGAAAATAAGCATTAGACGGAGACCGAGTTACTAGCTGCATAGAGAAATAGGGTGTTCACCATTTTACCTAATGAAATCGACCACTTCCTTCATGTTCATAAGCACATAGAGCATTATGCAATCCTTCTCTTCTTCGGCAACCTATATTTTAGTCCTTTACCGGCCTTGCCACCGGGAAATTGGAATAGTTCGAGATTGGGGTCATTCTTGGGCAGGTCGACATTGTAACGAGAGACCGGGTTATGCATAGTGGGAACATCATCGGGCCAGTAGGTTTTCGCGGCGTCTGCCATCTCCCGAAGGCATGTTGCTTCAGCTATGCATGCTTCAATCTTAGCTTTGTTTCCAGTTATCTTTCGAATATACTTAAACTCTCTCTCAATACAAAATTACCAACGAAATTGCACCGGCCCCCCCAAGAGTGCCTCGTTCGCGAGGTGCACAATGATATGTGCCATCGGAGTAAAGATGCCTGGCGGAAAGATCATCTCCAAATTGCATAGCAACTCTGGCACCTGAACTTGCAGCTTCTCAATCACTAGAGGACATATCTTCTTAGCATAGAGGGTGCGGAAGAAATGGCTCAACTCCGCAAGCACTCGCCATACTTTCTCGGGGAGATACCCTCGAACCATCACCGGCATCGGCCGCTCAATCCATATATGATAGTCGTGACTCTTGAGCCCGTTGACTTGTCCCGTCAAAAGATTGACTCCCTTACTTATATTCGAACAATAACCGTCAGGGAACATCACAACGTATTTGAGCCACCTAAATGACTCCTTCTTTTGGACATTATCAAGGCAGTAGTAGGCATGCGGCTTGAACCAATTCTTTCAACGGACAGTAGGAGGCTGCATGTGTAATCTCTTCCTATCATAAAGCTTCTCAACATCGACTCTAGCCTTGACATTATCCTTTGACTTCCCAGGAATGTTCAGGACTGTGTGAAAAAGGGACTCCCCGACATTCTTTTCGGTGTGCATCACATCGATGTTATGGGGAAGTTCGAGGTCCTTGTAATACACGAGATTCGTTAAGGCTGCCACGTGAGTCCAATTATGCGTTACACCGTATCCCGCAAATTGATGGCCAGTTCCCGGTGCCGCGGGCACGAGAGCACGTATCTCGGCATCAACAGCTGCACCCTCGAACTTTGGTACCTCTTTTACTTCATGCACAACTTTGCCCTTCTTGAAGTTCTTTCTATCTTCTCTGAACGAATGATTTCTTTTGAGGTACTGTCGATTCGTGTCAAACGCAACATATTTGCAACCCGACTTTAGCCAAAGGAACTCAAGTCGGTGCCTGCACACTGGGCATGGCCACTTACCAGCTGTACACCATCCGCATGTTAGGGCGTACCCGGGCATGCCATGCATAGTATACTGTAACCAAACTTTCATCAAAAAGTTTCTCTTTGATGCTCGGTCGTATGTCAACGTCCCGTGTATCCAAGAGTGGTTCAAATCATCCACAATCGGCTTCATGTAGACACTCAAGTTCTTCCCCGGATACTCAGGTCCTGGAATTATCAGCGACAAAAACATGGTCTTCCGTTGCATTAATACTCCGGGAGGGAGATTGAGCGGAATAACATACACTGGCCAGCAGCTGTACGAGGCCGTCGACATACCATATGGGTTGAAGCCATCTGTTGCTATCGCAATTCTAACATTCCGAGCCTCTTCTGCCCACCGGGGGTATCTGTCATCGAAGTTCTTCCATGCCTTACCATCAGATGGATGTCCCATCTTCTTCCGCCCGTGCTCGTCCTCGTATCTTTTCCCCTTCTTGTGCCACGTCATCTGTTTGGCAGTCTCCTCGCTCAAGTAAAGCCGCTGGATTATTTTTATGAATGGGAGATACCGAAGTATCTTCTTAGCGACCTTCGACTGCCTCACCTGACCATCCTTCCCCTTTATCTCTTCATATCTAGAGGCCTTACAAATGGGGGTATCTGTCATCGAAGTTCTTCCATGCCTTACCATCAGATGGATGTCCCATCTTCTTCCGCCCGTGCTCGTCCTCGTATCTTTTCCCCTTCTTGTGCCATGTCATCTGTTTGGCAGTCTCCTCGCTCAAGTAAAGCCGCTGGATTATTTTTATGAATGGGAGATACCGAAGTATCTTCTTAGCGACCTTCGACTGCCTCACCTGACCATCCTTCCCCTTTATCTCTTCATATCTAGAGGCCTTACAAATGGAGCAGTACTTGTCACCCTCAAACTGTTTCCAAAACAAAAGGCAACCTTTTGGACAACAATCTATCTTTTCATAATCCATGTTGAGCTCCTTCATGAGTTTCTTCGTTTTGTGAAAGGTTTTAGGCAGGCAATGCCCTTCGGGCAACATGTTACCACATGTTCTCAGATTAGTTTCAAAGTGAGAACGGGTGGCGGAGTACTGGCACTTGTCGGCTAGACACTGAGAGATGGCATCGAGCTGATAAATCTTTGCACCCTCGTATAGAGGCCTCTTAGCCGCGACCATCATATCAAGGAAGGCCTTCGCGGTTGGCTCCGGTTCCTCCGGTTCTGGTGATTCCTCCCGTGGAGGTGGCGAATTCGGTTGGTCGACATCGATAAGATCATCTAGCATGTTTCTAATCCCATCGTGCTCATTGCCATTGAGCCGCTGACGCATCACCTCACCTCTGTCACGTTCGTACCGAGCAAATTTGACTTGCGTGACATAGTTAGACATGTACCCATATTGCAGAAGGTGTTTGTACATGTCATCCTTTCCCTGACGATGACGCTTAGTGCAATGAGCCAGGGACAAAGTGCCCGAACCATTGCCTTCGAACCACGCGCTAACTCATTCACTAACAAATGAGTGTTCCGTACCCAATCGTTTGTTTTATTAGTCGCACTAATACGGCCACTGTACATCCACCCATTATCAGCCATCCTCTTCTGTTTTGTTGGGAGACAAACAACAAATATAACATTTTATATCAAACAGGAGATTAAATGCTTCATATTTTTACGCATTCATCAACCTACATGTCCAATAGGAAAAGAGGGTCCTAACCAGCCGCCGGATCCGTAGATTGGGTAAGTTCTCCCTGGTTCTACCCCGATCCAAGCAGAATTTCGGCAGCACCTCCCCGCTGCTCTCCCGATACACATCTCGACAAAAAGCCAAGAGTATGTGCATCCGGAGAACAACGAGGAGGCGCCACCAAAATCCTGTCTCGAATCGAGATAGAGCCAGGGAGGACCATACCCAACTACGAATCCGCCGACTGCCCGATAAAAGCCATAAGCGTTACGGTCCAAAATATGCGAGACCACTAATGCATATTAAGTCGCGTAACGCTTACGGTCGAGATGACGCCTAGGTGACGCGATAGACTTGGTGATCTAGACACGAAAATAAACCTAGGTACAAGAGAGGCGAACATATTCTCACCCTTGAAGCGTGATCAAATCGTCGAAGATGATCCGGGACCCTGCCGTCGAAACACTCCCCCCGCTCACCCTCTGGTAACTGCAAAAAACATGAGAAGATGGTTAAATATCCAACAAATGTCATTATTGTCTCATCTACAAAGAAAGGCACAAATGCCATTATTGTCTAATCTACAATATACAATGCACATATGCCCGGCACTAACACTATTTTCATTATTGTGTCATCTACAATATAAAATAGTTACATCTAAATATTAACATAATACAAACAATACACCTAAATAAATATAACTAAATACATCTAACAATACACCTAAAATTAACTACATCTACCAATACTAACAATACACATAACTAACTACACCTAAATTACCAATACTAACCTAATGGGGGAGGGTGTGCCTGTGGAGGGTGGGCGAGTGGGGAGGGCGCGGTGGGGGGAGGCGATGTGGGGGTGGCGGGGGGTGGGGGGGAGGCGTGAGGGGAGGGGGCAAGGGGGTGGCAAGGAGGGAGGAGGTGGTGGCGGTGGCTTGGGGAGGAGGGGGGTGCTAGCGGCGATGGCTTGGGGTAGGGAGGGGTGCTAGCGTCGGTGGCTCTGGGAGGCAATGGTGTCAAGGGCGGCTCGGGAGGCAGCGGCGGGAGGCCGAGGCGGGCGGATCGGGAGGCCGAGGGTGTGGCGGCCGGGCGGCTCGGGGAGGCTGAGGGGGCAGCGGCGGCGGGGACACGAGCTCGAGGACCGGCGGCTGGCGGCGGGGTCGGGGGCGGGCGAGCGGGAGGTTGGGGATATGATTGATTGGGGAGGAGTGGCCCGGGTGGGCCGCACGGGCATCCCTTAATGGATAGGGCTACGCCGACGGCCAGGCGTACGCTGAGGGCCGTCGTCGGTGTAGCTAGGGCGATTTTTTTTACTTAGACCTACGCCGACGGCCTGGCATACGCCGAGGGCTGCCGTCGGCGTAGCTAGCTTTTTTATTTTGTTATTAATAAAAAATTATTCAAGAAACTTTATTTGATGTTTACTAATATAACAAATGAAAATATATTATTTGGTGTCTACTATTATAGAAGAAACAATAATATCCATGATTTTACTAAGTGTTAACGCATGTCTACAAAGGGGGTCACACTTGGGACTTACACATGGCACCTATACCAACCTCTCACCACACTCACACACATATGCTAGAGACACATGCAAGTTTTCATCTGATTCCGATGTTCTCGTGGCCTTCCTCCGGCGAAACCCTGATATGTGCACACTCGGATCGTCTACCCCCTAGACGTTCCTCTGATAGGGGTAGCCCGGCGTAGCTATCTCTTGTTTTGTGTTTGTTTAGGTCATAGGGTTATGTAAAACCATGTTGGTTCACAAGTTGGGGCACTATCCTACACGGTTTCACCTAAACGGGGAGATTCCCCCCTTATACGGGTTCGGAACCTTCGCCTCTAGGTTAGAGCGCATGCATGCGAGGGGGACACATGAAAGCACCTATATGTAACACCCTCAGAATCGGACCTATGCAAGTTTTAGCGAAATCCGCCAAACCCGCATAGAAACGATTCAAAGGTGCCCACCAGGCACTTTCGTGCGGGTGGAAAACGAAGTAATAACATTACACAACAGTCCTCGATGGGACCCACAGAACAGATATATATACAACACGACTCCATGAGTCAAGAATACAGATATAATATACAAGATCCAAATCACCTTAAAAGATGGTCGCGTCCGACTACGGACAAGATGCAAATGGGGCTAAGAGCCCTGAAGAATAACCAATGGCGTCCATAACCCTGCCCAGGCCAAGCCGGAAGGGTAACCCTGCTAACGGCTTCGATCTCAAAACCTGCTTAAACAAAAAGGGGTGCCGACAAAGGGCAAAAGAAAAAGAGGAGCGTCGATCGAGGCCAAGACACGGCGAGACTAGAATTCATGGTCCTCGCCTACATAGGTATGGTGGATCAAGCGCAGCAAAGATGCACTAAACAACCTATAGAGACTCGATACAACTGGCGGCAATCAGAGGGGGGTAAGAAGGACCTATCCGGAACCAACTGATACTACCATCAAGCAAACCCATCCTGGTGTTTCCCCCTCGAGACCAAACGAGGAAGTCAACCGAGGAACTCACACCGTTGGCAGTTTTACTTATTCAGTTATAGTTGCGGCACTTTACTAGTCAGGTTTAGATAATCGTCCTGATAAAGTAAGCAGTGGGCACTTTTAGTTAACCAATCCGTTATAGTTGCGACACTTACTATTCAGATACAATTAGCATGCGATAACCCAAAAACCCAGCAGTTGTTGGTACTTTTATTTAGCCATTTCGTTGTAGTTGCAATACTTACTAGTCAGGTACAATTGTCGCAAGCGACAGCCAAAGCAAGCAATTGTGGGCAGTATTATTTAGCCATTCCATTATAGTGAAGTTGATTACTAGTCATTATAAAGTCAAATTTATAGCAATAAACTTTAGTTATGCTTGTCTATGGTCGAGATACTGTGCTCCAAGTCGTACATATCCGCGGACACGGCTTTCAGAAAGTTTTACCCGGCCGGGGTGCACCAATAGCAACACACGCTCGATCAACCTCGGAAAAACCAAATCAAAACCCAACGAGGCTTTCACGACAAAGCAATCGTGATTCAGAAATATTTCAGGGCCACCCTTGAGTCTTACCAACGAAGTAAGCTAGCTCCGAGACGGACTCAAGGTTTATGCGACAATGGTCAGAAGCGATCGGGAACCCAAAACTCGGGGTGTCGATACTGCCAGAATCACTCCGCTTACCTAAATAAGATAAAGGTGCTATCCTCGTCGCACAATTTAAATAAAGCAGAAAGCATGGCATAAGTACATGATCGTAAATAAAACCTCAAACTAGTTTGTGGCCCTAGAAATAAGATCAATCAAGCTCGCTCGGGGGTCCCATATACCTCCGAATGTGGATAGCGATAAATCAAGGAACAGTATCAAGTACTCGGGGTCCTACGGGACACAAGTGGCTGCTCGAAACCAAATATTATCTATCACCCACCGATGCCTCTGCTTACTTCAATTTTAGTTGTTAAACATGAATTAAAGTGTACGGTAAGTAAAGCTATGATCATCTCCAACATCAACATGCGGCAATACATCAACAACTGTGGCACTGGACGACACGCAATAGCACTTGAGCAAGCGACTACGACGCGCAAGTCCAACTATCTACCAAACAACAGGTAATAGGATGTGTCCAAGGCAATATAGGGCTGCACGGTATATCACAGGTACGAAAACTAAAGCATCGCAACACAGATAGCAATAGATCAACAGGAGGGAATAAATACTATAAAAGTAAGATAGGTAGAAAGGGGGAGATGCTCGCCTGAAAACATTGTCGAAGGTTCGACCGAAGATCGGGGCGAAGCTCACATCAACTCAACGGCCTTATCCGCGAAGAAGCAAAACACTAGAATAAACACCGGATGCAATATTTAATACATCGGCAGAAGATCGGCATGATGCATGTATGATGTATGACATGGCAAAGGTGCAATGCAATTAGGTCATATTAAGTGGAACCGGGGTCCGACAATTAATTAGGCGGTTCAAGTTGTTTAGAACCCCGCAATTTAAATGTTGTATTATCAAGACAAAAGATAGCACCGGTTCGCTACACAAGTTTAAATGAGGCCGATATGAGACTAGATTTGCCCGCATATGGGCCCCATATTTAATTATTAGGTGAATCGGCATAAGGCCCCAAACCACATGATATGCATGCGAGATGAATGATTTAATGTGCAACAATTTGTTATTACATTTATAAAATAGGGCTCGAGAAAAGGGGTCACACATAGGGTTCGACGATCTTGGTCCGAGGGTTCGGGGTCGGTCTCAGGGTTCAGGGGTTCGACGGGATCGTCTCGGCGGGATCGTTCTCGGGTAAACGGGGTAGATCTTGTCGCGTCCGGGTGCGGGACTTGGGTCGGTGTCGGGGCGCGTCGGGTTCTTCCGGGTCGGTGCCAATCTTGTCGTTGCGAGGATCTTGTCGGGTCCCACAGGGTCGACCTTGCCGTTGCGAGGGTCTTGACGGGCCCGCGCAATCGAGTCGGTGTTAGCGTTCGGGAGCGTTATCGTGACGAAATTGGCGTCCTGGGGATGATCCTGTCGCATCCGCGGTCGTCGGGTCGTGCTGACGGTCTTGTCGGTTCCACGGTTTCGGTCTTCGGGATCCAGGAAGGAGGCCCTCGGATCCTCGTGTCCGTGTCGGAGTACTTGGCGTCCGGTCTTCGGGCATCGGTGCGGGAAGGAGTTCTTGTCGTTTCCCCGATTGGCACCATGTCCCCTCCTCGGATGTGTGGGTATCGGGTTGGTCTTGACGTCGAGATCTTGGCTTGCTGGTGAGGCGGCACTTGGCGTTGGTTAAACTTGGTGGAGGCGTGGTACACAAACACGGAGATGATTGTCGATCTTGTGGCCTACAAAACGGAGCAACAAGCAGCTACACAACAGGGACCATTAGAGCATATAGGAGCCCGAGGTGCTGCCGCCCGTGCACCGAAGTTGTTGAGGCCGAACAGGGTACGGACGGATGCAAGGAGGCCACAGGGAGGCTGCTACGCTGCCAGCGAGGTGGGACCCGGTGGCGACGGCAGCTCGGCAGGGACAGAGGCAAGCGCCGGCGGTCAGAGGCGCCCGGCGACGACGAACTTGGCGGCAGAGGGGGCGAGGCGAGCTCGCCTGGGAGATGGCCGCGGCGAAGGGACTTGTGGAGGCTAGGTGGCCTCGACGCGACGGAACGAAAGGGAGGAAGACGCTCGTCCGGCAGCGGAGGGCGCGACCGTCGGCGAGTGAGGCGCAGACGGGGAGGGCGGAGAGCCGGCGGCGGACGGAGGCGGGACGGGTGGCGAAGCGGCGCCGAGGACGCGGGCGGACGCATCCGGCAGGGCGGCTGGGAGCTTGTGGAGGCTCGAGGGCGGGCGGCGCACGACGCGCCGAGGAGGAGGTTGGCGGCCGTGGGGCGGAGGATGCGGCGAGGACGGAGCCGGGCGGAGGATGCGGCGAGGGCGCTGCAGCGCTGAACCGGGCGGCGGGCTCGCCCGGAGGGACTGGCGGGCGGGAGGCGGGCGGCGGGCGCGGCCTGGGGAAGAGAGGCGGAGGAGAGGCGAGGGCGGCGGCAGAGCGGAAGCGAGGAGGAGGCGCAGCGCTGGAGGGCCGGAGAGGCCGGGAGGCGGCGCCTGAAGGGGCGCCCGGAGCTGCTGGGAGGGAGGCTGCAGGCCAAAGTGGGACGGAGTCGGGAGGAGGGACGGCTCGGGGAAGAACCAGGGAAGAGGGAGCGGGGTTGGGCGTGACGAGTGGTGGGCCTGTGGGGCGGTGGGTGGGAGGCAAGGCGTGTGGCGTGTAGTGTGTGGCCCTGGGTGAGTGCTGTGTGGGTGGGGAGGGTGAGAGAGAGAGGGTCTAGGTGGAGGGCTAGGATTGGTTAGAGGAGAGAGGGTAGCTGAGGTGGCGAGAGGCTATTGGAGGGAGTGATGTGGCTTGGGGTGGGTAGAATAGGTTGGGTAGGAATAGGATTTAGAGGTGGACCGTTCTTAATTTCTGGGGTGGTCGTTCGGGTCGATTCGGCCCGTTCGACTGCCCCACTAAAAATAATTTAATATTTTATATGTTTCAAACCGGGCTTTTGCAAACCGACATCATACAAAACAAAATATTCCGGCGACCCGGATTTTGCGTTTGAATAAAGATGGGGCGTTTTGAAAACAAAAACTAGGTTTTCCGAAAATAGTTTTATGCAAGCAAATGCAAGATGATGACGATGCTCAAATGCAATGTGGCATGATGACATGAGCATGCGGTCATGATGATGCAATGCACAAAAACAACGCGATTTTCTAGTAGTGGTTTTGGCGGGATGCCACACTATACCAACCTCTCACCACACTCACACACATATGCTAGGGACACATGCAAGTTTTCATCTGATTCCGATGTTCTCGTGACCTTCCTCCGGCGAAACCCTGATCTGTGCACACTCGGATCGTCTAACCCCCTAGACGTTCCTCTGACAGGGGTAGCCCGGCGTAGCTATCTCTTGTTTTGTGTTTGTTTAGGTCATAGGGTTATGTAAAACCATGTTGGTTCACAAGTTGGGGCACTATCCTACCCGGTTTCACCTCAACGGGGAGATTGCCCCCTTATACGGGTACGGAACCTTCGCCTCTAGGTTAGAGCGCATGCATGCGAGGGGGGACACATGCAAGCACCTATACCAACCTCTCACCACACTCACACACATATGCTAGGGACACATGCAAGTTTTCATCTGATTCCGATGTTCTCGTGGTCTTCCTCCGTGAAACCCCGATCTCCGTGCACTGACTGCCTACCCCTAGACGTTCCTCTCACAGGGGTAGCCCGACGTATCTCTCTCTTGTTTTGTGTTTGTTTAGGTCATAGGGTGATGTAAAACCATGTTGGTTCAAAAGTTGGGGCACTATCCTACCCGGTTTCACCTAAACGGGGAGATTCCCCCTTATACGGGTCTGGAACCTTCGCCTCTAGGTTAGAGCGCATGCATGCGAGGGGGGACACATGCAAGCACCTATACCAACCTCTCACCACACTCACACACATATGCTAGGGACACATGCAAGTTTTCATCTGATTCCGATGTTCTCGTGGTCTTCCTCCGGCGAAACCCTGATATGTGCACATTCGGATCTTCTACCCCCGTAGACGTTCCTCTCATAGGGGTAGACCGGTATATCTCTCTCTTGTTTTGTGTTTTTTTAGGTCATAGGGTGATGTAAAACCATGTTGGTTCGCAAGTTGGGGCACAATCCTACCCGGTTTCACCAGAACGGGGAGATTCCCCCTTATACGGGTCCGGAACCTTCGCTTCTAGGTTAGAGCGCATGCATGCGAGGGGGGACACATGCAAGCACCTATACCAACCTCTCACCACACTCACACACATATGCTAGGGACACATGCAATTTTTCATCTGATTCCGATGTTCTCGTGGTCTTCCTCCGGCGAAACCCTGATCTCTGTGCACACTCGGATCGTCTACCCCCTAGACGTTCCTCTCATAGGGGTAGCCCGGCGTAGCTATCTCTTGTTTTGTCATTGTTTAGGTCATAGGGTTAAGTAAAACCATGTTAGTTGACAAGTTGGGGCACTATCCTACCCGGTTTCACCTCAACGGGGAGATTCCCCCCTTATACGGGTACGGAACCTTGGCCTCTAGGTTAGAGCGCATGCATGCGAGGGGGGACACATGCAATCACCTATACCAACCTCTCACCACACTCACACACATATGCTAGGGACACATGCAAGTTTTCATCTGATTACGATGTTCTCATGGTCTTCCTCCGGCGATACCCTGATCTCTGTGCACACTCGGATCGTCTACCCCCCTAGACGTTCCTCTCATAGGGGTATCCCGGCGTAGCTCTCTCTTGTTTTGTGTTTGTTTAGGTCATAGGGTGATGTAAAACCATGTTGGTTCACAAGTTGGGGCACTATCCTACCCGGTTTCACCTCAACGGGGAGATTCCCCCTTATACGGGTACAGAACCTTCGCCTCTAGGTTAGAGCGCATGCATGCGAGGGGGGACACATTCAAGCACCTATACCAACCTCTCACCACACTCACACACATATGCTAGGTACACATGCATGTTTTCATCTGATTTCGATGTTCTCGTGGTCTTCCTCCGACGTAACCCTGATCTCTATGCACACTCGGATCGTCTACCCCCCTAGACGTTCCTCTCACAGGGGTAGCCCGGCGTAGCTCTCTCTTGTTTTGTGTTTGTTTAGGTCATAGGGTGATGTAAAACCATGTTGGTTCACAAGTTGGGGCACTATCCTACCCGGTTTCACCTCGACGGGGAGATTCCCCCTTATACGGGTCCGGAACCTTCGCTTCTAGGTTAGAGCACTTGCATGCGAGGAGGGACACATGCAAGCACCTATACCAACCTCTCACCACACTCACACACATATGCTATGGACACATGCAAGTTTTCATCTGATTCCGATGTTCTCGTGGTCTTCCTCCGGCGAAACCCTGATCTGTGCACACTCGGATCGTCTACCCCCCTAGACGTTCCTCTCACAGGGGTAGCCCGGCGTAGCTCTCTCTTGTTTTGTGTTTGTTTAGGTCATAGGGTGATGTAAAACCATGTTGGTTCACAAGTTGGGGCACTATCCTACCCGGTTTCACCTCGATGGGGAGATTCCCCCTTATACGGGTACGAAATCTTCGCTTCTAGGTTAGAGCACATGCATGCGAGGGGGGCACATGCAAGTACCTATACCAACCTCTCACCACACTCACACACATATGCTAGGGACACATGCAAGTTTTCATCTGATTCCGATGTTCTCGTGGTCTTCCTCCGGCGAAACCCTGATCTGTGCACACTCGGATCGTCTACCCCCCTAGACGTTCCTCTCACAGGGGTAGCCCGGCGTAGCTCTCTCTTGTTTTGTGTTTGTTTAGGTCATAGGGTTATTTAAAACCAAGTTGGTTCACAAGTTGGGGAACTATCCTACCCGGTTTCACCTAAACGGGGAGATTCCCCCCTTATACGGGTCCGGAACCTTCGCCTCTAGGTTAGAGCGCATGCATGCGAGGAGGGACACATGCAAGCACCTATACCAACCTCTCACCACACTCACACACATATGATAGGGACACATGCAAGTTTTCATCTGATTCCGATGTTCTCGTGGTCTTCCTCCGGCGAAACCCTGATCTCTGTGCACACTCGGATCGTCTACCCCCCTAGACGTTCCTCTGACAGGGGTAGCCCGGTGTAGCTCTCTCTTGTTTTGTGTTTGTTTAGGTCATAGGGTGATGTAAAACCATGTTGGTTCACAAGTTGGGGCACTATCCTACCCGGTTTCACCTCAACGGGGAGATTCCCCCTTATACGGGTACGGAACCTTCGCCTCTAGGTTAGAGCGCATGCATGCGAGGGGGGACACATGCAAGCACCTATACCAACCTCTCACCACACTCACACACATATTCTAGGGACACATGCAAGTTTTCATCTGATTCCGATGTTCTCGTGGTCTTCCTCCGGCGAAACCCTGATCTGTGCACACTCGGATCGTCTACCCCCTAGACGTTCCTCTCACAGGGGTAGCCCGGCGTAGCTCTCTCTTGTTTTGTGTTTGTTTAGGTCATAGGGTGATGTAAAACCATGTTGGTTCACAAGTTGGGGCACTATCCTACCCGGTTTCACCTCGACGGGGAGATTCCCCCTTATACGGGTACGGAACCTTCGCTTCTAGGTTAGAGCGCATGCATGCGAGGGGGGACACATGCAAGCACCTATACCAACCTCTCACCACACTCACACACATATGCTAGGGACACATGCAAGTTTTCATCTGATTCCGATGTTCTCGTGGTCTTCCTCTGGCGAAACCCTGATCTCTGTGCACACTCGGATCGTCTACCCCCCTAGACGTTCCTCTCATAGGGGTAGCTCTCTCTTGTTTTGTGTTTGTTTAGGTCATAGGGTGATGTAAAACCATGTTGGTTCACAAGTTGGGGCACTATCCTACCGGTTTCACCTCAACAGGAGATTCCCCCTTATACGGGTTCGAAACCTTCGCTTCTAGGTTAGAGCGCATGCATGCGAGGAGGGACACATGCAAGCACCTATACCAACCTCTCACCACACTCACACACATATGCTAGGGACACATGCAAGTTTTCATCTGATTCCGATGTTCTCGTGGTCTTCCTCCGGCGAAACCCTGATCTGTGCACACTCGGATCGTCTACCCCCCTAGACGTTCCTCTCACAGGGGTAGCCCGGCGTAGATCTCTCTTGTTTTGTGTTTGTTTAGGTCATAGGGTGATGTAAAACCATGTTGGTTCACAAGTTGGGGCACTATCCTACCCGGTTTCACCTCGACGGGGAGATTCCCCCTTATACGGGTCCGGAACATGCTATATCTACAAGAGAAACTATCGTCTGCTCCTCATTAGGGTTGACAAAACCACTTGCGATAAAAGCATTAAATCTTTGAACAGCTTCTCCAAAATGTGTGATACATAAAATTCACACACACTTCATGTGGGCGTGGTGAGTGCTATTCAGAACCACTTGCGATAATAACACTTACAAACATATAGAAATTTCTCGGGGTGTGAGAAGATTCGCAACGACATTTCATGTGGGCGTGTAGACTGCTATTCAGAGGGTACGAAATCATCCAATTAATAAAAAAAGAACATAAATAATTGATACAAATATAAAATAAGTGAAAAATGCAGAAGGCTATGCCGAGGGTGACCGTCGGCGTACGTGGCGGGTACGCCGAGGGTCGCCGTCGGCGTATAGTATGCCGAGGGCCGTCGTCGGCCTAACGGACGGCACCTTTAGCGCACCGTCCGTGCTGGCTTGCTACGCCGAGGGCCTCCACTACGCCGAGGGTGACCGTCTGCGTAGAGTATACTACGCCGACGGCTTGGCTACGCCGAGGGCTGGCCAGTTGGGCTGGCCTGGTCCGGTCCTACGCCGACGGCCCCGACGTTTGGCCTTCGGCAAAGCAAGAGGCCGTCGGCGCATCTGACCATTCCTGTAGTGGTTACATATAGCTAACCATAATATTATCTCGATAGGATGCTTACTCCTAACGAGAGTTGGATTGTTCTAATGGTTCTGTTTCTAGAATCAAAATTAAAGTATTTCTAATACACCTATGTGAGCTATGTGATCCTTAAACTAATTAAGTGAAAGTCCTTTGGTACATGGATCACGAGCATTGACTTAGTACTAATATGCTCGATCATAATGGTTGATCTTGGACTCTATCTTTTACAACGTGATACTTAGTGTTTATGTGTTTGGTAGCACCACTCGACTTATTATTACTTGAATAGAAAAATATGGCTTTGTTTCACATTACAAAGTAAGTGATTTTGAAATACTATCAACCACTCTTAAATTCGGGATGAAGTTCTTAAGCCATACGGCCTACCAGGATGCCTCATAACATGCCAAAAACTCAGCTTGCATCGTATACGATGTCATAAGGGTTTCCTTGGAGCTTTTCCATGAAATGACTCCTCCTTCAAGGGTGAAGATATAACTTGATGTGGACTTCTTGGTATCCATACACCCTACAAAGTATGCATGTGAATAACCATAACCTCTCTTTTTAATAGGGAAAGGACCACAAAGGGTCATGAAGTTGTATTAACTCCAAGTGGTGGTGTTATAGGTTACAAAGAGGACCTCTAAAAGGAAGAAATTACACCATAGTCCTCACATTTAGAACACAAGACCCTAGACTAAAAAAACATATTACAATCGGGTCCTTGACCACCGCTGATGCGATGAATCTTTAGAGAATGACCACCCACTCTGGCGCCGAGGACGGAACCACTTGGACCGAAGCATATGGGGAACACCATGATGAAGCTGTTGGGGTTCCGGGGCAGAAAATCAAAAAAATTACTATACGGGAACCCCGATTGCCCAAGATCTATCTACGAGTAATGCAGTAATGGCCAAAAGGTTTCGGATACATACTCTTGTAGTCCGAAAGAGGTTAACATTCTGAGGGGAACGTGGTTGATGTAGTCGTGCTCGTAGCCGAACTCAAGGTCGCAAAGCTCCTCGCAGATCACCCCTTGCTCCATCACCGTGCAGCAGTCCAACTCATGACATCCAAAGTGCCCCAAGTGTCGCACCTCGTGGTTTCGTACACATACGGTCTACGACCAGAACCTCTGTCTCCCTGATCACGCCGAGAGTACGTTGCGGAAGTAGATCTTCGACTTCAGAATCCCTGCAGCGCAACGGCATGTTGCAGATGTGTTGTCTCTTGCGCGAACAGCCCAGGGCCGTGCCAATGCGTGGAGACAACTAGAGAGAGAGAGATTAGAGAGGAGGAGGACGAGAGCTCACAACTCATGGGATATGTCATATTGGTGTGTCCCTCCAAGGGGAGAGGGGGGCCTCTTAATATAGGAGGGGAGGGGTAGCCTTTCCCCCCCCATCAAGCCATCCAACCGACAGCCAAGGGGGGAGGAGGCAGCGCCCAGGGGTGTGATACGCCCAATTTGCATCACCATTCTATATCATAATTTACCTCTATTCATTGATATTTGTCTTATTATGAAGTATTACTTATGGCTTTTCATTTGTTTATTCATGTTGGATGATTCTTGGAGGATGGACTGCAGGAGTCTGGATTCTGATGGAAAAGAAGGCGTTTCGGTGCAATTTCGTAAAGATCAGAAAACTACCATAAAAATATGGAAACATATTATTTTACCAGAAGACGAAGGAAGACAGAAGGAGGAGCAAAGAGGGTCCATAGGGGGCCCACACCCCCTAGGCAAGGGCCCACCTGACCCCGCGCCTAGGGCAGGTGTGGCCCACCTGTCCGGCCTCCAACTTCTCCCCTTCGCCTATATCTTACCTACGGAACCCTAAGCCTCAGGGAGCGGCCACAGATAGATTTCCGCCGCCTCTGGGGGCGAAAAACACCGAGAGAGAAATATCTCTCCGGTAGACAGATTTCTGCCGGGGGAATTCCTTCCCGGAGAGGGGAGACCGTCGCCATCAACACCGTCATCAAGTAAGGCTTCATCGAGATCATCATCATCATCATCATCCACACCATCATCTCCACCAGCACCATCATCACCACTCCGTCCCACTTTAACAATTGTGTTGGATATTTCTTTAGTTCATTAGGGGAAACTTTCCCGGTGTTAATTACTATTGTAGTTGATGCTTGTGAGTGGAACCATTGGATTATTGTTTATGTTCAAATTTTTATCCATTACCATATCACCTTTGATCTTGATCCATATGATGTCTTGTGAGTAGTTCGTTTAGTTCTTGAGCACATGGGAGAAGTCATGTTGTTAGTAGTGAATCTGTGATGAGTTATTATTCAATGATTTAGCATTTTAGTTGTGGTGCTATTCTTCTAGTGGTGTCATGTGAACGTCGACTATATGACACTTCGCCATTTATGGGCCTAGGGGAATGCATTGTGTATTTAGCTACTAATCGTGGGGTTGCCAGAGTGACAGAAACCTGAACCCCCGTTAGGACACCTTTGCACAAGGGAGTGTAGGATCTCAGAGTTTAAGGCTATGGTTAGATTTATATCTTAATTACTTTCCTATAGTTACGGATGTTTGCAGGGGGTTTAATCACAAGTATGTATTAGTACAAGTACGGTCGGTACATTAGCACAGGTTCACCCACACAATACTTACAACACCAGAGAAGGTTACTCAGCTATTTGAAGCGAAAGCACTTAACATAATTCCCATGTGTCCTCGAAAACGTTTGGTCCTTATAAGTATTTCCACTGGGTTGTCCTTTGCTAAGAAAGGATTGGGCCACTTGCTCCATTTGTTCGTTACCTTTGTTACTTGCTCCTTGTTTTGTTGCATTGTCAGAAAACCACTAAAAATCTGTTTGCTAAGTATTCACAGGGATTTCCTGCTCCATACCGTTGTTTAGCACCTTCTGCTCCTCGTTGGGATCGACACTCCTATTTATCGAAAGTACTACGATACACCCCCTATACTTGTGGGTCATTAGGGTAGGGGCAGCCCTGGGGCATCCCAAACCCTAACCCTAGGTCCCCTAGGGTTTCCCCTAGGCGCATAGGCCCTTAGGGCCCATCTGGGTGGTCGTCCCTCCTCCGGTTTCCCCATTAGTGGAATAACCATTTAAATCAGATTTTAATATTAATTACATTACTTAATATGTAAATATATCTTACCAAATTTGATTCGACCTAAAACACCTTTTAGTTCCCCTTCTATATCCTCTGAATAGCTTCGAAACATTCCGAAACAATTCCGGTCCTCTCACCGGAACTTTTCTAGTTTCCTTTCTTTATCCGAACAACTTCGGATCTTTCTCCTCGGAACAATTCCGATTTTCTCTTTCTCTACTATGATTCCAACTTACGTATAATCTCAAATCCGTTTGCAAAGTATTCACAGGGATTTCCTGCTCCATACCACTTTTCAGCACCTTCTGCTCCTCGTTCGGATCGACACTCCTATTTATCGAAAGTACTACGATAAAACCCCTATACTTGTGGGTCATCAGGGTAGGGGAAGCCCTGGGGAATCCCAAACCCTAACCCTAGGTGCCCTAGGGTTTCCCCTAGGCGCATAGGCCCTTAGGGCCCATCTGGGTGGTCATCCCTCCTCCGGTTTCCCCATTAGTGGAATAACCATTTAAATCAGATTTTAATATTAATTACATTACTTAATATGTAAATATATATTACCAAATTTGATTCGACCTAAAACACCTTTTAGTTCCCCTTCTATATCCTCCGAATAGCTTCGAAACATTCCGAAACAATTCCGGTCCTCTCACCGGAACTTTTCTAGTTTCCTTTCTTTATCCGAACAACTTCGGATCTTTCTCCTCGGAACAATTCCGATTTTATCTTTCTCTACTATGATTCCAACTTACGTATAATCTCAAATCCATTTGCTAAGTATTCACAGGGATTTCCTGCTCCATACCACTTTTCAGCACCTTCTGCTTCTCGTTGGGATCGACACTCCTATTTATCGAAAGTACTACGGTACACCCCCTATACTTGTGGGTCATCAAGACTATTTCTGGAACCGTTGCCGGGGAGTGAAGCGCTATTGAAGAGTGGAACTGGTAAGGGAAACTTTTACTGTGAGCATTGCTTTTGTTACTGCTTGTTACTTTGTTTCCAATATGGATAACCCACTTGGTTTTTTGTTTGGGAAAACTAGTACCACTGCTAGGTTAGTAGACAAACCTCCTGTTAATATAGATCCTTTTAAGATACCTACAAGTATTGTTAATCGTGTTATGGATAATTATTATTTTGGGGATGGAACAGTCCATCCTGGTGATCACTTGCTTTTTATCCATGAATTATGCGGGTTGTTTAAGTGTGTAGATATCACAACTGAACAGGTGAAGAAGAAGTTACTCTCCATATCCTTGAAAGGGAGAGTTGAAGAATGGACAATCCATGGAATGGGAGGAGATGGCATCTCTCTTTTACTCTAAATTTTATCCTCCCAGTGAGATTCATAAGGATAGAAATCTTATATATAACTTTTGGCCTCTTGATGGAGAGAGTACAACTCAAGCTTGGGGGAGATTGAAGTTACTAATGCTTAAGTGTCCTATTCATGAACTCCCTAACAATATTATTATCAATAACTTTTATGCTAGGCTTTCTCTTCATTATAAAGATTTATTAGATGCTTCTTGTGCTGGATCATTCACACGTATGAAGGAAGAGGCTAAATGGGATATCTTAGACCGTATTCAAGATAACACCGAAGCTTGGGAGAATGACAAAGGAAGAAAGTCAGGTATAAACTATGATTATGAATGCATTAAATATTTTATGGGAACTGATGACTTCCGTGATATTAGTAATGAGTTTGGTCTTGATTCCCAAAGTATTGCCAACTGTTTTAAGGCCTTTGACTCTTACATTGAAATTCCCAAGAAGAAGTGGAATAAGTACCATGCTCCTTATAAAGATGTCGTTAGTCATGTTCCAGTTAGAAGTACTCAAGTTTGTACTACTAGTCATATTGTGCTTGAACCTCATGTTGAGAAAATGCCTTTTCGAGCTAAGGTAAAGGAGTATTTTATGATTATTAGTGCAAATAACAAAGGTACAATGAAAACTGTGGAGCCTGGTAAGCAATTGAATATTGAACCTATGGGTGCTATTGTGAAAGACACTGTCACTAGAAATATAGAGGATGAGCACATTGTCTTCTGTGAAGATGCTTCTAATATTATCTCTCATCCTAGTAAGGCTAGAAAAGCTAGTGTTCCTGTGCTTTTTGTTAAAATTGGTGATCATTGCTACTATGGTTTATATGATATTGGTGCTAGTTCTAGTGCTATTCCTTATGAGCTTTACAGGGAAATTATGCATGAGATTGGTCCTTGTGAGCTAGAGTACATTGATATGGTTATCCACCTTGCTAATAAAGAAACCATTTGCCCCATTGGCATTGTAAGAGATGTGTAGGTTCTCTGTGGTAAGATTAAATATCCTGCTGATTTTCTAGTGCTTAATTCAGCAGCTAGCAAAATCTGTCCTATCATTTTTGGTAGACCTTTCTTGAACACTTATGGAGCCATTATTGCTTGTAAGAAGGAAAAAGTTTTAACTAAGTTTGATAGATATTCTTATGAGTTTCAATTTTCCAAATTTGCTAAAGCTCCTTATGAAAATAGCTGGCCTAATAAAGATTTCAGGATGGAACAACTTGCTTCTAATTATCCAGTCTATGACCTTGGACCTCTTTTTGCTGACTGTAAGTATGCTTACTCAAATGATAAAGTTGTTGCCAGCGACAGTTATATTGGCAACTTCATTCAAAGTGCTACTGAAAGTTATTATGAGAAAGGGAAACATGGTTTTATGCATCTCAATAATGTTAAGTTTCCCCGTTTTATGTTGAAAGCTTTGAAGTTGCATATGCTTTGTCTTCCTATGCTTGTGGCTTTTTATTTCAAAAATTCGTTTTCTCATGATACCCCCATGCATAGGAAGTGGGTTAGACTCAAGTGTGTTGGTTATTTGCTTCTTGATGCTCTCTTTCACTTCAAATATATATCTCCTTTGTGAGCATCTTTGGAAGTTTCAAGCCTAACTTAAAGGCATTAAAATAAAGTACTTGTTGGGAGATAACCTAAGAGTTTTGTCGAGCCTTGGAAGTTATTGTGTCAAGTTTTGTCGAGTCCTTTCTGTAATAACCGCTCCTTATCCTTTTTGTTTTGGTTTTTGTGTCAAGTTCAACTACTTTTGTGAAGTAGAGGAGTTGTGAAAAGTGGCTGTCCTGGGACAGATTTTTGTGCTACATTGTAAAACTTCATGAGGGATCTCAGTACTTCTGATGAAGCTGTATTTTTTTGAGCTTGTTCCCCAGGGTGTTACCCAACTTTCATTAGTTCTGCACTTTTTTATTTGAGCAACAGAAGGTTTTCGAAAAATTTAATCTTTAACTGCTGGTTTGTTTTGATAGATTTCTGCCATCATTTGCATTTACCTCTTACAGAAGCTTTTGTTTTGATGGGTTTTCAGTTGAAGTGTGTACCAAAGGTTTATTGTTTTTTCATACACTAATGTTGTAATTGAGTTTGTGCAAGGGTTTTGTAAGAAGGAAATTTTCAGGAGAAAGAGAAAGGAATCTGTAGAGTTCGTCTTTGAATAGGTAAAAGTGGTGAAAACAGAAGGTTCGTGAAACTCCAATCTTTTTATATTTTTGATGTTTTTAATGCATAAGGGAACTTACGAGACAAAACTGAAGAGGAAACGGAGCCCGGGGTGGACAAACCCACCCCAGGTCTGGCCGCGCCTGAGGGGGGTGTTCCCCCCTCGAACTCCGTCGCCGCTTCGTTTCCGTGTCAGTACTTTCTTTTTGCCTTGAAACTTCGTAATATATAACCCCACGGATCCCCCGAGGTTCGTGCATCGTGTTCTCGTCGTGTTTTTGTTTCAATCTGTTTTTGTTAGGAAATCTTCAAGTTTAGAGCACCATGGCCTCCGCCAATGACAAAGGCAACAAGCCCGAGGAAGAATAACCTCATGTCACTAAGGAGGAGGAGATTTTGGTAGGGTATGAAGGTGACATGGAGGAGGACAAGCAACCAGACACTCGCTCTACCGTCGCAAGCATTTGTTTGGTGGCACGACCTACCAAGCTTAAGAGGACAGCACGGATGTCTACAGGAGGGAAATCTCGACGTCATACTCTCTCTCCACGATCATCTCCTCCACGTAACAAGAGACCCTTCCATACACTTATACATGAATATAAATATCAACATGTTCCCGAAGGGAATTTGCCCTCGGTTTGGGATATGCCTCGTTCTAACAATGCAGAGAAGGATCATGCTAAGGATGAAGAGTGGGAAAAGAATAACAAGAACTGGGATTCTCGGACTGATATGATCATGAACCGTATAGAGCAAAACTCGGAGCTAATCTGTACTCTTACTTTTGAGTTCAAGGAGTTGAGGAAACTTATTGAGGATCTTATCAAGAGAACACCACCACCGAAGGAGCAATTCGTCATCAGGTTTGGCATCCCCTTGGCTTGTTCCAAGCTCGGGGGAGTGTCGCGGTATCACCAGCATTATCTTTTATATTTTACCTTTTTAGTGGATTCATATATGTGGTAGAGAGGTTATCCTATAGTTTGGTTTGCATGTGTAAGTATCTCTCCTTTAGTTGATTATTATGTATCCCTTGGTGTGAGTGCCTTTTTTTGGAATATTAATGAGAAGTCTCATCTTTACTTTTTGCACTTATTATTTTAGTTTGCAATCTCTATTATATGATCGATCTTGTTTATCAGTATTGGCACCACTTTGGGAGCATAAAGTGGATATAAATTGGTTTTGGCAAACCAAGTTCTGGTCAGTAGCAATACTTTTTGAGGTTTGAAAGAAAAAGAGAAAAGGCTTACAGGTATTTTGTATCATTTGTTTTCTTTCTTGTTGGCTCATAAGATTAGTATTCTTTTATTTAAGATTATTTTGTGTCTTCAAGGAAGATTGCATGTTTGGCTTTATTACTTGTATGTTTGCTTGTTCTTTCAACTCTCTTGCTTGCTACCCAACCTTGCTAGCCAAAAACCTATTTTGAGAAGGCATACTTCTCATGTTCCCAAAAACCTTTGAACCAAAACTTTTGACATTTGTGTCCACCAAATCTACCTAGTAGATTTTGCTATTCCAAGCAAATTCTCAATGTCGTGGTATTGCCGACGAGTACGCCATGGAGGGGTACTCACAGTGCGTGTTTACAGACGTGGGGGAAGGCGGACGGTTGACAGGTACGAGGTAACACAACTTACCCAGGTTCAGATCCTACAACGGTGGCGGAATCCTACTCCTGCTATAAATCACTATAATGGCAATACGCCGAGTTATAGAGATTGGTTCGCTATGCGAGGCATGAGTTGATTGGTGACCTAAAGGCTCCCATAGGCCCGACATATATAGTCGCCAGGTTCTAGGGTTACAGGGAAAAGTCCTAGCCGGACAGGTTATAGAGTCCTACACTGCTTACAACTAGTCTAGCGTGTCTTGCACTCCAAGGCTCTGGGTACATCGGTGACTCCACCGTAGCCTTCCTTTATCTGGCATGGGCCTCCCTTATGGATCCATCTAACTGGTCCGCCCAGCAGGCCATGGGCCATGCTACCAACTATGGGCCACCCGGGTTATCCGGATAGGAGACATGCTTATGAGGATACCCATATAGCATATCCCCAACAGTAGCCCTGGGAGAACTCTGAGATCTTGCGCCGTCTTGCCTCTGCAGGGTGAATGCTCCGTCTAGATGGATGTCAGCAAATCATCAAGCAATATCTTGTAGTCCTCCCAAAGAACCCTCCAAGGTTTTCTCCGTCTTCAATTTGTAAGTCAGAGAATTGCTGAACCTTCTACCGTACTCTTCCGTAGCCGGACTGGATCCGTCCATTCCGGAATCTTCCGATGTGATGGTTCATCTACCAGTGACGGCTAGGGCGACGTAGATATAGGTCAGCAACGCCTTGTAACTCATATATGCATAGAATACAATCATATCCGTTTTTCCCGCGCGTGCAATATGAACCGTTGGCAGCGACGGTTGGGAACGTGGCAAAATTTCCGTGCATGCGTCTACACACGTCGTCCACGCGTCAACCGTTCGATCGTCTTGCATGAATCTTGACGCCAAAGGTTATAAATTGTAACAGCGGTGGAATTTTTACTTTTCACCTCATTCTCCTCTGCGTCATCTTCTTCCTCCAACGAGCTCCTCCTCGAGCTCTCCGCGCGCTCTGCGAAAAACCCTAGCCCTTCAAATTTTCCCATTCTCCACCTTAACCTCCCCAATGGCCGACAGAAGCTCTGCCCCTTCCATGGCAGCATTAGGCGATGCCGCGACGAAGCCGGCGAGTACCATCCTCGTGCCCCCAGAGGGCCTAGTGATCCCCAAATCCGCGGTGGTTGAATCCACTGGCGGCGACCACAATCCAGTGACGCTGGAGCTTCTAGAGGAGGAAAACGACTCCCACAATGGGGACTGGCGCGGTTCGGACATCACGGACCGCGACATCAAGGAGCTGATCATTGAGGGCTACCTCCCTGCGATGGAGGGGCTCATCTAGCGGGCGGCGCCGGCCGGCGAGGTCACCCCTTCTCCCCAAGCCGGAGAGAAGGTGTACCTCAAAGCCCAAATGGTACGCTGCGTCTCCCTGCCCATATCCAATTTCTTCCTAGCTGTCCTCAACCATTACCGAGTACAGCCTCAGAACCTCTCCCCCAATAGCATCCTTGCGCTTAGCAACTACGCAGCGCTTTGCGAGGGTTACTTAGGGATTAGGCCTAGGGTAGATCTCTTTATCTATTTTTTCACCATCAAGCGGGAAGCCGGAGCGGGCAAGGACGAGCTCAGGAACTGCGACATGATTAGTTTTAAGATCCGGCCTGGCCGGCGGTTTCCCGACATCGTCGGTCATGAGTCTTGTAAAAACTAGCAGCGAACGTACTTCTATGGCCTAGGTATCCCTCTGGCTGGCCGGGAAGCTATGTACCTGTAACATCCCAGTATTAGAGCTTAAAAATAAGCTGAACCCAGATGTGTGCATTGCATTCATGCATAGAAAATCCGAATAAATTTTGCGCTTTTGAGCAAAACTTGTCAAATTGATTGAAGCGTCTCTTAACTTGATGGAATTGAAGTAGATCATCAAGTTAACTGTGATAAGTTTCAATATAACCATTTTTAAAACCTTATTTGGTTAAATATGATTTGGTCTACGGGTAGACCAGATATAATAATATGTCATTTATAATACATTGCTTAAATGATTCATAGATGATCCTTAAGGGATCATATCATATTATTCATCATATCAACTTATAAAAACTAAGTTAAGATTACCACTAAATTAATAAAATGCAATGATTAATGCTGACCTATCTTATTCTTATCTATTCTTACTATGAGTATCATAATAATACCTAACCTTAAACTCTTTAAATGAGTTGGAGTTGGAAAGAGACTAAGTCAAGATCATCCACTATATATCCTTCTTTCTATAGCAATCTTTATGGAACTTATCTTAATATCTGTTGTTCATCAATGTTGGATAATTCCTCATCGATTCACAAATTCTTTAACTCTCAGTCCTTGATCTACTATTTCTTGATCTTATCATAATATCTACTTAAATCTTTTAAAAGGGCATAGTCCATAAATAACCTTCATCCAATATGAGATACTAAGAAGATAATTTCAAGCTAATGGATTAGTAGGATTGATAAAGCCTTGTTTAGCCAACTAAGAACTTAAGCCATAAGTGATTAAAGGATTATAATGGTGATGCTTTAGCCACCAATATTGAATGCTTACATTTAGTATAATAATACTGGTGGGTAGAACATGATTGGAACTTTAGTAGAGATAAGTTATCCTAGAGTAATCATTGCAAGCCACATAAATATAATTTAGGGTTGGAGTAAAGTGAAAATAGGATGATATTATTCAATTAAAGCTAGTGTAGCATAGATTTTTAGAAGTAGTGTTAGTCATCCTAAAGGATAGTCAACTTTAGAGAAAGGTATTTGGATGCATACAACTATTGGAGAGACATTAGTAATGAATGATTAAGGAAGATTATGAGTAAAGTTTGAAGGAACTACTTGTTGGATGGGAGGCTATCAACATTAGAGTAGTAGATATAACCAAGCAAAGATGTGAGGAAGCTATGAAATACTTGAGTATTAAACTCATTCGATCCATCCATGAGTTTAGAAGGTTAATTAGTGAATAAGAATATTTCTATGAAGTAAACCTCATCATAATGATCATGATGATAGATAGGAAAAGGTAATATATCTAGGAAAGGAATTCTTTAATAATAAGTTTAGAATTATGAATCATGGAAGATAGTAAGTATTGGTAAACAATCAACTCTAAATCTTAAAACCAAGTATAATATCCATTCCATATTAAGAATTCCTCATCTTATAACTATATCACTTGATAGGAACATTTCCCTATAACAAATCACATAAGCACATCTCTGTTTATTCCAAATATCATAATTATATGTGCTTAGGAGTATCTTTATCAATTCCTTTCTATAAAACATTCTAATTATAACTTTCTATTATAAAAGGTGATGTCATCAAATATCACAAACAGAAGACAATATGCTTAATTATTAATTCTTTACTCATGTCCATAAAGGAATCTAAGTATATTGAAACCCCTAAATCCTAGAGTAAATATTCATAATTCAAAACCTTAAACTTCTTTGTTTATCCCAATTGAATATATACATTGCCATTTTCAAAATTAATGGGAGTAGTAATAACCATATCAATGTCTTTTATATTTCATGCATCAAATAATGGTATAGGATCATTATACATATAAAAGTTTCTATTCAAACTATGAGACAACTAGAGTTAAATTATAAACAAATAAGAACATACTCCCTCCGTTTCAAAATATAAGATGTTTTAAGTTTGTGAAGAAAATGTATCTAGACTTGTTTTAGTGTATAGATCCACTCCAAACATGAATGAACCTACATACTAAAACTAGTCTAGATACATTTGCTTCACAAAGCTAAAACATCTTATATTTTGAAACGGAGGGAGTATCATTTAGAAATCCATAACTAAAGGAGGAGAGTAAAATAATAAGAAAAGTTTCTACAAATTATTAAAAAGGGGTTCATATAGAGCAAATAAAGAAATATAAAAAGATTATATGATAAAGGTTCATAAATAATACCAAATACATTTTAGTATTATTGGAATTATCCAGCAAAGAAATTCTACAAAGAAAAGTTAAAAATCTAAGTCAAATTCAAATCTTTAAAGGAAAACAGAAAATAGAGAAAGGTAAAACAAACAAAAAACATTACCTGGCCGCATCCCAACCCTACCTGCTTACCTAACGCCCCTGTGCAGCCCACAATAGCCCAGCAACCAGCCCAACTCATTTCCATCTGTGACTGACAAGTAGGACCAAAGGAGGACCGCGGGTTGAGCTGAGAGAATTGCCAGGGGGTTATCCACAAAAGTTACATCGTCGTCATCCTCACGCACACAGGCAGCTCGCTTGAGGAGCTCGTCGCCGCTCGATGTCGTCGTCGTCAGCCGTGCGCCAAGATGCTCGTCGTCGTTCCAGAGAGGGATAAGAAGGCCACTACGACGCCCTGCCTCAATCCCTATTGCCTTTCCTCCTTATCTTCTCAGATGTGAAGGGGACCGAAACCCTAGCTCACCGGAGCCACCCCTCGCCGTCGAACCACATCTCCCCACACCCTTCCGAGCAGACATGGAGAAGCGCCGTCCTCCGTAGATCCTCTGAGAGAAATCCTGCATCAAGGGGAGCACTGGAGTGGATGAATTTGGCCGTTCTTCTTTGCGGCAGTTCGTCGGAAATCTTGTCAGAGAGCTCGCCTCCGACCGCGCATGTCCTCGCCGACCTATCTATCATCATCAGGGTGAGTTCCTGAACCTTCCAGTATCCTTAAATCGTCTGATCTCGATACGAATCACCGTCTCACCGTGTGCAACCGTCGGACACCGTCGGAGCTCGTCGGAGCTGAGGCTCCGATGACCATTTCCGAGCGGCACCGCCACTTTAGGACTCAGCACGATGCACTGATTTGAACTAGGCTTATTTCGCTTGCTAGAGCGCAGTAGATCGTCGCCGGTGACCAACCACTGACGGCGGTGGTGGTGCTGACACCATCGTTACATCATGCCGACGCCACCCTGGACCCAGTTCCTTGTTTAACCCAGTCTTTGTCTCGCGTGGCTGGTGACATGACCTTGGGCCCATGTGTCATCGATTGAGAGTAGAGAGAGGGTCAGCAACAAATGCATTTTCTAATCCTGAGACCTGAGGTGGACAATGGCTCACGGGTCAGTGACTCAGGATAGTCTTAGGTGCGGTGTAAAAATTATTTCCTGTTTAAGAAATAATAAAATGTTATAAAATCAATTATTAATATTTCAGAAATCAAATAAATGATTAAATCTTGTTTAATTAATAACTTTGGATTTACAATTCAGAAAAATATGTATAATATATGAAAATTTGTAGAAAAATAAAATCTGCAACTTAAACTTATTATCCAATATTATTATGATAATTATTTAAATAAATATTATTTAATAAAGGTTTATAAGTAATAAAACTTTGATAATTCATATTTTAATAATGGTAAATGTTAAAAATATAAATAGAATACCAAAGATCTTAGAAAAATAAGAATTTTAATTTAAAACTATAATCATGTATTATTATTTCACTTAAGTAAATATTTATTATTTATTAAGTAATTATAAAGTAATAAGAATTGTAAAAATCATATCTTATTATTTATAAATCACAAAAATAAATATAATATACCAAAATGATCACAAAATAATATCCACATATTAAAAATCTAATATTATCCTTTTGAGTTAAATAAAAATTTAAATATTTTAATAACTCAAATTTAAACTTATTTACTTTATTAATAATTCATATAAGGATAAATAAAATTTATTAATATTTCTAAAAAAGTCAAATAAATCTAATAAATAGTATTAGTCTTAAATATTAATAATATAAGATCATAATGGTTCATAACATTATAAATACCCTTGTCTTTAATTATCCTCAATCTTAAGGGAAGATTACATTCTCAAAGGATTCCTATTCATAATAAAAACCCTAAAGAACACCTTGTGAATAAATCAAATCCTTTCCATTTATGTTAACTATAAAATTACAAAAATACCACAACACTATAGAAAGTTCAAAAAGTAGTTAAGTGACAATATATCTTGATTTATAAACTACACCCACTCCTTTATAAAAGATAAATGATACTACTCCATTATAAAATCAAGAAACCACTACACTAAGTAAAAGGAGCACTAATATTAAGAAACCTAAAAGAAACATTCCAGATACACAAGATACAAATGTTATAAATATTAAACCTTCAAAATTATCTATATTTTAAAGTTAACTATATGTTTTATAGTTAAGTTTGGTCTGAAGTAGTTAAATTATAAAAACATCTCTAACCCAAACCATTCGAGCAAACATAAATAACAGCTACCCAACTCAACCAACCCCAAAGCTTGTCTAGACCTTAGAAGAGAAACCTTTTCTTTGAAGGTTATTCTTTTTGCCACTTCAAACAATAACTCTCAGATAAGCAATTTTGACTAGCATTGCATAAGTATATATATTTTATTGCTACTTATGTGTTGCCCACAACCACTCATAAGCTCTAATAGAAGCACAAATGTGAAACCTATCTAAAAGGACCACACATTCCAATGTAGCCATTTCCAAAATCCAAACTCTAGGACAACGTTATCCCCGGGATTTGTGTTTAGAACGTGCATCATATTACTTATGCATAAAAGCATATTGCTTCTTTAAACATTAGTCCTTATCGGACCAATGATGTTGATTTCAGATTTTGGATCTTATACTGACTCGAAGACCGTGAGTGCATAATCTTGCAATCACTAAAGTCAAGTTCACACTTGCTCATGTCCTTTGTTTAATTTCTGTAAAGTATTTTACAAATCCAGTGTTGTCATCACCTGCATTTGAAAAAGGTCTAAAAACACTATTTTCGATAATAATGTGAACTATTGGTTACTGATCCAGGATGATCAGCTAATCTATTAAATCTGACAGTTGGAATAACACTGCTCAGAACTATATCACATAGAACTTAACAACCAATGTCTCCAGTGATTCTTACGCCGTATATTACGCGTTAACCATGAGATTTGGAATGGGACGGAGAAGTCAGATGTATCTTCTTCCTCTCGCATGAAGTCGGATGTGCAGGTCATGGCTGTTATCCTCGAAGCGTTAATATTAATTGGTAATTCGTAGAGGATATGCAGCATATGGGTGGGAACCCTCAACATCCCACGATAGTTATGACATCTAACGGTTTGTAGAAATCATTGTCGTAATCCTTTATGTGGGCATGGTGTACACCAAGGAGGCATGCGAGATCGCGAAGGGGGCAGTGATTGGCTTGGATCATCTTCTGGGCCCCACATCATGGAATTGTGGACGGGAATAAGCTGCCCGGTTGTGCAACAAAGAGTTGATATCTAATGGGTACAGTGACGCACCTCTGCAGAGTGTAAGAACTGTAACTTGTTACTCCCTGTTCCGGGAATGAGCTACGAACGCGGAGGGAAAGGAACTCCATGAAAGTTCTGGTAAACCCGTGAAGGCTGACGAACATATATTTTCAGAATAAAAGCAACCTTTGAAGAAATTTTTATGAAAACTTGCATTGCCTATGACCTACGGTCTGTGGTTGTAGTTATAGTGCATCAAACACTCATTTTCTAGTGAATTTGCTGAGTACGCTCGTACTCAAATTATCTTCTTAACCCTTGCTAGATTCTAGAATTGGAATAGTCAACAACCACATCAAGTTATGCTCCAGGACTTATCAAGACCAGCTCAAGCTCTTCAATGAAGACAAGGAAGTCAACATATACCCCAACTCAAGTGAAGAAGAAGTTACTGATTTGGTGGGAATATAATCTCTAGCCAAAGAACCTATTCTATACTGTGTTGCAATAGCAGCAATGCCAATCTCTTAGCCAGAATATTAGACTTGATAGTATGATCGTTCTTGCATTATTTATTTTTGGATTCTTCTCCGTAAGAAGTTCTTTCTCTTTCTTTAACCTAGAGTGTTCTCTGGATCTTGTGTAAATAGTGAGTTGTAACCTTTAGCCATGTATTGGACCCGTTGTGTTTTTGTTGTGCCATTCTGAGGGATGTAATACTAGTGAACGGTGTTTCATTGGTGTTATGTCAACGACTATAGTATACTACATCATGCAATGGTATGTTGGGTCACCGCAGTACCCGGACTTTGTAGATGGAGCTGCCGCCGAAGCCCCGACATGGAGATCCTAGGCCTCCCTTTCCTCCGACATCGATGCTTCCCGCGCTATAAGGCGGATAGAGTGGTTCGTAGAGACGGGTATGACCGGATTGGACCTGGCCATGTGCTGGTTCGTCGGGCGGATCCAGCCTCTGCAGCACCGCTCGAAGTTGATGCACAAGTATACCAAGGATAGGAAGGATAGCCTCCGCATCTCCGAGGACAACTTCTCGAGCGACTCCGTCAAGCTCCGCCTTAAGTACATCATCAAAGTGAAGGATAGGAAGCGTGGCTTCACCATCACCTACGACATGTTCGAGGAGGGAAAGTGCCCGAAGGTACCTGTTTGTTTTCCGTGTATGACATATACTCCAGTTCTTCCGTCTAGCCATTACCATCTTCATCTAACACTTGTGGGATTTCACTTAACAGCTCAGCAATCTAAAGGAGGATAGCATGGCTA
Source organism: Avena longiglumis (assembly GCA_030063025.1). Classification (NCBI taxonomy): domain Eukaryota; kingdom Viridiplantae; phylum Streptophyta; class Magnoliopsida; order Poales; family Poaceae; genus Avena; species Avena longiglumis. The sequence goes on along the minus strand of CP125977.1, from coordinate 428,797,236 downwards.
TACAAATATATGATCCAAAGATGAAGGAAGTCACCGTCGTGTCTGGCGACGATGTCCCGCTGGCGCGAAAGCGGAAGAGCTCCCCCTCTGACGCTACCGACGGAGGCAAGAAAAATAAGACGGAGGGTGGAGCCTCCAAGAAGACTACCGCCGCCCTGGAGGGGGAGAAAAGAAAGGTTATCGGGATCCCCTTTGCCAAAGCACCCCCTCTTGTGTAAGCTTCTTTCTCTCCGACATTGTCCATTGCTTGTCTTATTCCTGTACTTATACTGTTTGTACGTTTCAGGAAAAAGGCCACTACCAGTTTGAAGAAGACCTCCAAAACTTTGGGGGCTTATAGAAACATCAAGGATATGTTGCATCGTGACGTATCTTCCCACGCATCTCCCGCCATTGCCCCTGTCACTCCTAGCATCCATCCTACGCCTGCTCCGACAAGCTCACAGGCCAAAGATGCATCTGGCCCTTCCTCCATGGAAGTGGAATCAGGTGCGTCCGCGGAGCTTGCCGTTGTCGGCGAACAGGCAACACAAGAAAGTGCCGCAACCCAAATGGCTGAAACTCCGGCTAAGGATGCCATCGGTAGCGGTAAGGCGATGGTGGAGAGTGGTACGTCTGCCAAAGGCGGCGCCTCCGCACCCAGGAAAACCATAGACTTCCCGAAGATAGTCTACCCAACACTTACGCCGAGTAGCTTCGCTTTGGTTCCTCGTGCGGCGCCGACATCTCCAACATGCGATCTTGAGGAGCTCCTTCGGCAAGAAGAAATCTTGCAAGGAAACAACCTTTCTTTTGGCAAGTTGCTTGTTGGGAGTGCTACCAACCTCAAGATCATTGCACTTGTAAGTTTTATTTGCCTTTTGCATTTCATATGAGTATCCCCCACTATAGCCCCCGAGGATTTAGATGGAAAACCATAGGTCTTTGCATCTAAATGCTCTAAGAGTGACTAAGATAGAAAACTTCTCACTGTAGCCCCCAAGCATATAGTTTGAATGAATTATTCCGACTAGATGCTTTAAGAGTAGCATACGCAGTGTTTGTAAATTTTGATATTGTAGCCCCCAAGCTTCTAGTTGTAACTGAATTAGTTCCGGCTAGATGCTTAAAGAAAGACTAAGCATATGACTGAATTTAAACACTTTATACTATAGCCCCCAAGCTTCTAGTTGAAAACTGAATCAGTTCTGACTAGATGCTTAAAGGAAGACCAAGCATATTGCTAAGTTAAAAACTCTCACCGTAGCCCCCAAGTAGACTAAACAGTGTTAAACGTTTCCACAGAATGAGAATGCTCGAAGAGGCGTGGCCAACGACAAGTACCAAAAGATGCGTGCGGACTTGGAAGCTGAAAAGGGTAAAACTGCCTTCTTGAAGGAATAAATCACCAAGAGAAGCGTCTGTTTTTCCTTTCTTTTTTGTATTCCGACTTGGTCTTATGCCAACATTCTCCAAGTACTTATTATGTACTATTCTTTCTTCGACTTGCAGAAGCCATTTCCAAGGCTAAGGATATTGTTGAACAATCCAAGCATATTCAGCAGCTGGATAGTGAAAACAAGATCCTTAAGCAAGAGAGGAAGGATATGCTAAAGATGCACGAGGACTCCATGAAAGTCCTGCAGGAGTCCGCCAACACGGAGATGAACCGCTTGAAGGACGAGATCATGGTCCTGAAAGAGCAAAAGAAAGCTGCCAATGAGCAAAATCAGCGCCATCTTGAAGCGTATAGGATCCTCCGATAAGAACGGGACTCCATGGCAGAAACTCTCCAGCGGGCTGAGATTAGCATCTTCAGTAAATGATTCTCCGCCGTGTACTTCTGTAGGATAGATACTCTGAATCTTCCTATGTTATTGAACTCATGCGTTCCTTTGTCTGAAATTTGCAGCTCCTATGGGGTTAACCTGGTCGCCTCCTCCGCCAAAAGAATGCATGGTCCTTGCCAGCAACTTTATCAACACCGCCATTAAGCAGACCAAGGAGATAGCCAAGCCCCTCCAAATTAACATCAAGGGGTGGATTCTGTGGCAAAGTTCTCGGAGATCCTGCGACGAGCCCCCGAGCGTATCGCAAGCTGGAAAGCTTCATGTACACGGTCCGATGCGAGGATGGCGCTGTAAATGGTCAAGGCGCACTACGAAGATGCCGACATCGACACGGTGACCTCCGGTATCCCCGACATGGACGACAAAGGCCAAAAGATAGATCACGAAGCTATCTTGATGTTGCTCGCGGGTTTTGACACCAGAGTCGTCGAGTTAGTCGACCCTAACGTCTTCGTTCCCATGAAAACCATTGACGGCGGCAGCCAAAGCTCCTCCGAGTCCCTCAACACTGCTGACTTCGAGGAAGATGGCTCTCCTGCTGCTAACGATGTTGCGTCCAAGTCACCTGTGCCAGAGGAATGAAAAACAATATGTAATATTTGTTTCCTCTGGAATTTGTATGCGGAAAAAACTACTTGTTAACTTAAGGCAGAAAATGATGGTTGTTATTTCCTGCTACTTAAGAACTGGTTCCAGCATGTATATATGTTTTAAGCAAGTGTTGGATTATCCATTAATTTTGTTTTTATGCTTGACTTTTCGTGAGTCGGAAGACTTGTTGTAGGAACCATGCGTTCAGGCGATGATGCCCAATGCCACCGTCAATAACCTAAGCACAAAATCGCCGACAATAAGTGCCGAAAGTCACTAGTCCAGAATCCACATAAAAACAACAAAGAACATGTAGACCAAGCTAACGCCCGTGGGCGGAATTTTCACAAGTGCAATCGCAAAGCTTGTGCATAAAGGTTTTATATGATCCAAAAATGAACACTAAAGGAGGTTAAAGACTCAGAAATATGAGTGAACCAGAGAGCTTTATTTCATTGATCATATAAGAGATACACAATAGATAAAAAATGCTAAGTGTAGAAAGGATGTAGTTGTTCTATGTTCCATGGCCGATCAAGCTCCGGGTAGTCATCATCCGAGTCACGTCGCTTGCGCTTATGATCCTCGCTGGGTCTGTCCTTCAGTTCACGATTGTCAACGAGGTAGTAAGACCCATTGAGTAGCGCCTTGCTTATGATGAACGGTCCTTCCCATGGCGGGGATAATTTGTGTGACTTCTTCTGCTTAAGTCGGAGCACCAGATCCCCCTCTCTAAACGAGCGATGCTGAACGCGGTGACTATGGTAGCTGTGTAGCTTTTGCTGGTACATGGCGGATCTTTGGCATGCCAATACGCGCTCCTCCTCGAGAAGTTCCACATCCAGGCGTCTGGATTTTTCAGCGTCATCTTCGTCGTAGGCGGCAACTCTTGCTGCATCGTGAAGGATGTCGGAAGGCAGGATGGCTTCTGCTCCATATACCATGAAGTAAGGGGTGTGGCCGGTGGATCTGTTGGGTGTAGTTTGTAAACTCCACAGCACAGATCGCAATTATTCCGCCTAGGCTCTATGTAGCGGTGCCTCAAGACCTAGCTTGATTTCCTGCAGAATTAATCCATTGGCTCGGTCAACCTGACCATTGGACTGTGGGTGTGCCACAGATGCAAGTGCAAGACGGATGCCTTTGTCCCAACAATAAGTCTCCACTTCTCCGAGTGACAAGTTGCTTCCGTTGTCGGTGATTATGCTATGTGGGAGACCAAATCTCACCACTAGATCCTGGACAAACCTAAGGGCAGTTGCCCCATCGAGATTTCTAATGGGTTTAGCTTCTATCCATTTGGTGAATTTGTCAATTTCTACTAGCAGATGCGTAAACCCACATGGTGTCGTCTATAACGGACCAACCATGTCTAGCCCCCAGACTGCAAACGGCCAAGTTATTGGTATTGTTCACAATTCTTCGGTAGGAACATGTGGTTGTCGGGCATAGTACTGGCATCCCATGCATGTCTCAACCAGCTTGTCGGCGTCCGCCTTCGCGGTCAGCCAGTAGAATCCTTGCCGGAAAGCTTTAGCGACCAATGATCGGGGAGTGGTGTGATGCCCGCTGAAAGTACAAAGGAAGTCGCCTAGAGGGGGGGGTGAATAGGCTTTTAAAATTATTACGGTTTAGGCTCAAGTAAATGCGGAATAAAACTAACGTTTAATTTATTGAGCACAAAATCTAGCCACTAAGTTCGCCTAGGTGCACCAACAACCTATGCTAAGCAATACAAGCAACAAGGTGATAGCAAGGTATAAATACTTCAAGCACGATGGCTATCACAATGTAAAGTGCATAAGTAAAGGGGTTCGGTTGAGAGATAACCGATGGATGCGGAGACGAAGATTTGTTTCCCGAAGTTCACTTCCAAAGAAGCTACGTCTCCGTTGGAGAGGTGTGATGGCGCAATGCTCTCCGAACTCCACAAATGGCTCACCTCGAGGTGTGGTGGCTCGATGCTCACCCAACGCCACACAAGGACTCACCCCGGATGCGGAAGCACGCAACTCACCGACGCCACAAAAGGCTCACCCTATTCTCCCAAGTGCGCACCACAAAAGGCGGGCACTTGCTCCACTATGGGACGCTTGAGGGCGGTCACAGAACCCGTACAAGATTGGCGCTAACTCCACAACTCAATTGGAGGCTCCCAACAACAATGCCACAAAAGGCCAACAATGCCACAAAAGGCCAACAATGCCACAAAAGGCTACAAGACCACAAAAGGTCAACAACCCAACCACACAACCGTCTAGGGTTCCAAGGAACCCAAGAGAAACAAGCTCACAAGCTTGAACTCGCCGAATCTCCGAGGAGAACTCAAACCTATGCACCAAATGCAAGGGCAAGACCTTCTCCCCCAAATTCCAACAAAGCTACAAAAGCTATTGGGGGAATAAGGGAGGAAGAACACAAGAGTAGAACTCAAACCTATGCACCAAATGCAAGGGCAAGACCTTCTCCCCCAAATTCCAACAAAGCTACAAAAGCTATTGGGGGAATAAGGGAGGAAGAACACAAGAGTAGAACTCAAACCTATGCACCAAATGCAAGGGCAAGTCCTTCTCTCCCAAATTCCAACAAAGCTACAAAAACTATTGGGGGAATAAGGGAGGAAGAACACAAGAGGAGAACACAAAACTCTCCAAGATCTAGATCCCAATGATTCCTTCACAAAGAAGGGATTTGACTTGGGGGGATTGTAGATCTAGATCTCCTCTCTCAAATCTCTCAAAAAGATGCAAGAATCATAGGAGGGGAAAGGGAGAGGGAAAGCTTCTTCAAGGTTGACAATGGAGGAGAGAGAGAGAAAGCCAAGAACCAAGAAGAAAAGCTAGTGCCCACGAAGGGGAAGAGGAGCCCCTTTTAAAGGGCTCCCAGATCTGCCCGTTATGGGCATTCGTGACACTGGCAGTACTTCGGTGGAGGTCGGAAGTTCGATGGCACCCAGCCATCGGTCGAAAACTCATGAGCGAAACTAAAAAATGAATCATGGCGGAACTTCCGGCTCTGGGAAGTTCAGCCAGCTCCAACGGTCATCGACCTGACGCCCTCGAGCATACCGGAAGTTCCGGTCAAAACAGACCGGAAGTTCCGGTGAACTTCCGATGCAAGTTCCGACAAAGTTCCGGCAAATAGAACGCTTCAAAATAGAAGGTTACTGAGCGTGAGCGGAAGAAGACCCGGAACTTCCACCGGAACTTTCGGCGGCAAAGATGCCCTAGCGGAACTTCCGGTGGGAAGCCGGAACTTCCGGTCAGGGAAATTCCAGAAACCAGAAAACCAGAAACGCAATATTGGGTATCACCTTGGGAGAAAATATCATGAATATATATGTGATCTATCCCCTAAGGTGTGGAGCCGGAAAACTCGCAAGATCAAAAACCGCAATAAGATATGCAAGTGAAATCCTTAGATGATGAGCTAGAGCTTGTTATGATGGTGACCACAAGCTCTAGATCCTCTCATGGACAAGAACCAAATAATAACCAAGAAAGATGATGATATGAATGCAAAGGTTTGAGCTCTCTCCGAACGATGCAAACGAGACACCCGCTTGAGAGCCCCTCTTGATAGTATGGCTATCTATCCTAAACCCGGTCTCCCAACTAACAACACGAGACCGGCAAAAGAGAAGCCCTATCAACATACCTTTGCCTTGAGCGTCCCACTTGAACTTGATGTAGACCGTCTTGTTCTTCTATAGTGGGAACACCTTTCTTGTTTGTTTCTTGCTCTTGCTTGATGAAGACTTGAAAAATGCTCCCCCATACTCCATGGGGAAACCTCTTCTTTGAACTTGTCTTCATCATTCCATGAGCACGAGGATGGCAAGCTTCAAGCATGAGATCTTCTAGAGATGGCGCATCTTGAGCTCGTCCTTCTTCATCCTTACTTGAGGTTGATCCATCTTGATGCAACTCTTTGCACATGCCTTGATCGACCTTCAAGCTCCTTCTTTCTTCATGATTCCAATGGGCACAAAGCCCTTGGACATTTCTTCATCTTCCAACCTTGAGACCAACACATGGCCCAAGCGATGCAAATGGACAAACCTACAAGTGAAACTCAATTAACACAATTAGTCCATAGAAATTGTCATTAATTACCAAAACCACACATGGGGGCATACATGCCCTTTCACCCGCAATATCCAAGATGGATTTCACATAGGATTTCAATACCTTCTTGCTGGGAAACACACTTAAGGTATACACCAGTAGTGCTTCTTTTGTAGAGTTGTCCATTGATTATGGTATATCCCTTTGCTCGACATATTATTTGCCATCTTTTGACCTCGTCGTCGGGCAAAGTTCCGTGTTCGAGATATTCCATGAACGATTTTGTCCAAGTCGGAGGGACCTTTGTCACCATGTGAACGAAAGAGTCAACTCTGTCCGGGTTGTCGATGTCCGCTCCCTTCACGGATGGTGTCCGTAGATTCTCCAGGAAAACTCCAGGAGGAATTCGTTTGCGCCCTGATCCAAGCTTAAACAATAGATCAGCCGCCTTGTTTTGCTCCCTAGGTATATACTTGACCTCGTAGCCCAAGAAACTCTTGGCTATCTCATCCACTTCGTCTCGATATGCCGCCATCATAGGGTTCCGCGCGTTCCAGGTGCCAGCCACCTACTGGGCAACCAATTTGGAATATCCACAGCAAACTATGCACTTGATGCCAGTATCCTTGGCTACGCGTAGTCCGTGAATGAGTGCTTCATACTCCGCCATGTTGTTCGTAGCCTCAAAGTGGATCTGCAGAACATAGTGTAGCTTGTCCCCAGTTGGTGACTGTAGCAGTACACCAGCCCCCGAGCCATTGAGTAGCTTTGATCCGTCAAAGTGCATCACCCAGTATTCTAGATCCGGCATTGGGGTAGCATCTGGCATCTTCGTCCAATCTGCGATAAAATCCGCCGAGGCTTGTGACTTGATAGTGTCACGTCTCTTGTAGGTGATCTCGAAGGCGGCAAGTTCAATGCCCCACTTCGCGACTCTTCCTGTAGCGTCGTTGTTGTTGATAATGTCTGACAGTGGATTCTTTCTCACCACTGTGATAGGGTGCTCTTGGAAATAGTGCCTCAGCTTCCGAGAAGCAAGGAATACTCCATAAGCTATCTTTTGGTAATGTGGGTAACGCTGCTTGGACTCCGTCAAGACCTCGCTTACATAGTAAACTGGTCGTTGAACTCCGTGCTCATATCCTGGTTCCTTCCGCTCTACCACGACGATGATGCTGATTACCCGGTGGGTGGCCACCATGTAAATTAACATGGGCTCCCCAGGCTCGGGTGCTGTACGGATAGGCGCTGAGGAAAGTATCTTATTGAGCTGCTTCAATGCTGCATCTGCCTCATCTGTCCACATGAATTTGTCCGCCTTCTTTAGCAACTTGTACAGCGGTAGATCTTTCTCTCCAAGTTGGCTAACAAACCGACTAACTTCTGCAACACAACATGTTGTATGTCCTTTAGGCATGTCGGACGGTTTATGTTTAAGATGGCCTTGATTTTCTCCGGGTTGACCTCGATTCCATGCTGGGAAACGATGAAGCCCAACAATTTGCCGGCTGGAACCTCGAAGACGCACTTCTTAGGGTTAAGCATCATGTTGTATTTCTAAAGATTATCAAAGGTTTCTTTTAAGTCGGAGATTAGGTCGTTTGACTTTTTAGACATCACCGCTATATTGTCCACATAGGCGTGAACGTTCCGACCAATCTGATCGTGTAGACAACGTTGCATTGTCCGCTGGTACGTAGCACCTGCGTTTTTTAGCCCAAAGGGCATTGTGACATAGCAAAACGTGTCGTAGGGTGTAGTGAACGAAGTGGCCAATTGGTCCGACTTCCTCATCTTGATCTGGTGGTATCCTGAGTATGCATCGAGAAAACATAAAAGTTCCAAGCCAGCCGTCGATTCAATGACTTGGTCAATGCGAGGCAAAGCAAACGGATATTTGGGACATGCCTTGTTCAAGCTGATGTAATCAACGCACATTCTTAATTCTTTGGTTCCTTTTTTGGGGACAAGTACAGGATTGGCCACCCATTGGGTGTGAAGGACTTCTCAGATAAAACTAGCCTTAAGTAACCTAGCTATCTCTTTGCCTATGGAGCGTCTCTTCTCATATCCAAAGTGTCGTAGAGGTTGTTTCGCTGGTTTACATTTTGGATCAATATTCAAGCTGTGCTCGGCAAGTTCCCTAGGTACACCTTTCATGTCGGCAGGTTGCGAGGCAAAGATGTCCCTATTCTCACGGAGGAACTCGATGAGCGCGCTTTCCTATTTAGGGTCCAGGTTCGTCCCAATGGCGGTGGTATTGGAGGCATTGCCTACCACAAGTTCCACCGGCTTGGTCTCGATGGCGGCCTTGAATGCTGGGGCGGAGTCAGAAATCTGTTTCTTCGACGCGGACATCTCCGAGGCATCAAACTTGCTCTGGATCTCCTTGAATTCTTCGTTGTAGAGACAACTAATGCGTAGGATGCTTCTCTGATCTCGTAGTCCCTTGCTTTGGTAAAGCTTCCGGATACGATGATGATACCGTTTGGTCCAGGTATCTTGAGTTTGTTGTAGACGAAGCATGGCTTGGACATGAAGGTGTGGAATATGTCGCGGCCGAATATGATGTGGTACACGCTCTTGAAGGGGACCACCTCAACGGTCATGCGTTCTTGGCGGTAATTATTAACATCACCAAAAGTGACCTGAAGTGTGATGCACCCAAGGGACCGAGCCTCCCGACCAGGAACTACGCCGTGGAAGAAGGTGTTGGTCCGCCTTAGGTTTGCCTCCATGATGTTCATCTTCTGCATTGTATCCAGGTACATGATGTTGATGCTGCTTCCACTATCCACCATACATTTGGTGAACTCATTGGCGTCAATCAGGGGGGTGATGACCATGGCGTATTGGTTCTCCATAGGGATGAGGTCTGGGTGATCCTTCCTATCCCAAGTAATTGGAATCTCCGACCAGCGCAGGTACTGGGGAACTGGGGGTAGAGTAGCGATCAGTATCCTCATGGAGGTATTATGTTGTCGGACGGTGGGGGTGCCAAGGAAAGTGTGGAAAACTGTAGCCTTCTTTTCGAAGGGGTTCTTGCCTTTGCCGTCGCTCTTGGTGGCGTGCTTGGGGTCAATGTCCTCGTCCATGTCACTTGAATCATTGGACTCCTCCTCCTTATTTTTTCCCTTGCCCTTGCCTCGCGGTCTGTTCTTCCGACTTTGCTTGTAGCTGGACTCCGGGTCCTCCTTGAGGTTGTTGACAAACTTGCTGTGGCGATTGGTGTGGGTGGCCTTGCTGTTGGCATAGAGGTGTACGCGGCATGGCATATCGCGGTACTCCTCGTAGGTTTGGGGAATGCGGAGCGCTGCCGAGGTAGTTTCACTTCCTCGCTACTTCCCACGACCTGCTCCTCGTCCTCGGCCACGCTGTCCGCCATCACCTCGTCATGCAAAAGGCATAGCGACCATGTCGGGGGTTTGCTTTTCTTCTGGTGTGGTCTTTCGCTTGGTCCAGTTGTTCCTCCGAGCTTGACTTGGAACGGCCGTTGCCGGCAGAGAGTCGCGAGCATCGTCGTCGGCAGCTGCGAACTCACTGGCCAACTGAATCATCTGGTTCAAGTCTAGCAGGTGATTGTCCTGCAAGCGCTTCAGCTTATGTCGGAGCAACGTGCCCCTTTCCAACCCATCGATGAAGGAGGCCATGGCGGTCTGGGCATGCACTCCTGCGTAGGAATTCTTCATATCTAGCCAGCGGTAGAGGTAGGCGCGATATGTCTCGTCTTTCTTGCACGCACCGCTGTAGATCGCCAATAGTGCAAGGATGTTTGTACGTACCCTCGAAGTTCTTGGTTAACGCTTCTTGCATGTCCAACCAATTGCAGATGTACCTTTCCGGCAAGTCATCAATCCATTGACGGGCCATGCCCGCCAACATCAATGGGAGGTACTTGACGGCGACGTTGGGGCTACCCCCGGCGATCTCCACCACGTTGCTATAGTCCTGCAACCATGTAGCTGGCTTGGTGGTGCCATCATAGGGCTTGATGGTCTTGTAAATCCAGAAACCTTTGGGGTAAGTTGCGGACCGTATCACAGGTCCAAAGCAACGTGTTCCTAGGTATGGTCCTTCCCAGGCCTCGTGGATCTTGTCCAGATGCGAACATGCATCGTATGGCTCCGGGCTTCTTTTCTTCTTCTTGCCATCAGGGGATGGGCTGCGTGAATGATGCAGGCCTCCTCCGCCATAGTGGCTGCTGGGTGCCGACAGAGGCGGAGGTGGCGGTGGGTTAGCCTTCTTGCTGTTTCCCTCCTACGATGCCTCACGCTTGTCGCGGTTGCTTGTCGGACGCGGAGGGTCATGGAGCGACCTGCTCTTGTGTCCTTGGTTGCGTTCTCTGTCATGACGGGTATTCTCTGCGTTGTCGCAGATGACGATGCCGCTCTGCCTTGGTGGGGGCATATCCGTATGACGGTGAGCCTTGGGGTCTTCGCGATGTCGGGGAGAGCGGGGCAGTGGCGATGGTCGACGAGGTTGGGCCTTACCTCCATGGTCAGAGGATATGTGGATAGCACCCTTCCTGTTATGCGCATCCCTCCGTCTTTGTTCTGGCAAACCCGTCTGAGACCCGACATCAAGTGGAGTTCTGTCCCTTGGCGTCTTATGCTGGCTAGACTGGCAAAACGTTGGGTCAGACTCAAGCCTCTGGGAGGTGGCCTTTTCCTGCTGTTTCACCCCCTTGGCCACTAGGTCATAGACCTGTTCCACCGCTTTGGGTGATCTATCCTGCTCCAGAAGGGTCTTGGCAATGGCGACGTTGTGGAGAGGAGTGGACATCACCTGCTTGCCTTCGCTGTTAATGTATGGTTTGGCCTGTGCCGGATTCGAGGGAGCACATCCTAGGTTTCGCCGCACACCAGGATCATTGATGATGTGAGTTGGAGCTTTCTTGGCCTTCTGCTGCTGCTGCAGAGTCTTGTACTCGGCCTCCATTGCTCTAGCTTTCTCTATTGACTTCTGCGCGTTGGCCAGATCTCGATCTAGCTTTGCGCCTTGCTCCGCGATGGCCTGCGCTTCCTCCAGCAGCTGCTGGCGCTTCTCGTCGAGCTGGACTACATTGCGAATATGAGCCACAGTCATGGGCTCGATGAGGATATTTCCGTACATCACTCTATCAGCTGGAGTGACTTGGGCAGCAGCTGACGTAGATGCCGGAGACGGAGGGTTTGCAGTGTTGTTGTTGCTCAAGCCGGTGACGAGTTCCTGTGGTTGCTGCACTGGGTTAGGCGGGGGTCATGTCCTTTGCGTGATCATTGTCGGCAGCCACAGGTGGTCCCTTCCCCTTGTCCGGTGATGTAGGCGGAGCTCTTCCGGGTTGATCTTCATCCATCGCCGTCCCAATGGTGATGAACACTTCTCGGGACGTGACGGTGTTGTTGGCCTGCTCGCCGCTCTTGTAATCCTCCTCCATCTCCTGCATGGCAGAGTCCAGCTCCTCCAGACTGAAGTCTATCTCCTCCAAATCTGTGCCGAAGTCGGCATAGAGCGCGTCAATCATAGAGTCAGAGGGTGCCGGGGATTCCTCGATGACGGGGGATGGAGGTGCGACCGCAGCGACGATGACTGGAGGTGGTGGCACAATTGCGGCGATGGCGGCAGGAGGCAGTGGTGGCGGTGGCTGAAGCGGTGGCGCTCCGTCAATGAGCGCAAGAGCTGTCTGAGCTGCCTCCTCAGCCTCCACGTAGTTGTTGACGGTGTTCACCATGCTTCGAAGGTGAGGCGTCCTGAAGCCTGCTGCCGTCTTAGAGAATGTCGGAGAAGCGTTCCCTGGTCCAGTTCTTACACAAAGTGATACATAGCATCATAATTGGGGTAATGCGCCAGATCGGATCGTATACGGAGCCACCTGGCAAGGTAATCACGGGGGTTTTCGCCCTCTCTTTGAACGCAACACGCTAGGTCAAAGATGGTAACCACGCCGACAAACTTGGATCTCTGCTGTCCAGACGCGCGGACGAAGCCGGCGGACTTGAAGTGATCTTCCACCATTATATCCTGCACAGGGGCGGTTTTGGTGGGCCTTGAATTTTTCCGATCTTTGTTGGCAAACTCCGAAGAGAGATCAGACATCGATCCTTCCGCGAACGTATCCTGCCCGTAGGCGGTCCGTGCGGGTCTTGATGCTCCTCCGACTCCCATGGAACTAGTGCCCGAGTCGGTTTCGCCGATGAAGAGGTGGATATCTCCGATAGGGACGATCGAGCATCGTGTAGGGTTCGTCTTTGCCGGGAGGTATGATCAGAACGTTGTAGGAGAAGAGAACACTACCAATGGCTACGGTTTCGCCGATTCCCGTGAAGATCTTAGTCCTCGCCCGCTGAAGAGCCTGAAGCGCCTCTTGCCCCCACGGTGGGCGCCAACTATCATGGTATTGCCGACGAGTACGCCATGGAGGGGTACTCACAGTGTATGTTTAGATAAGTGGGGGAAGGCGGACGGTTGACGGGTACGAGGTAACACAGCTTACCCAGGTTCAGATCCCACAACAGTGGCGGAATCCTACTCCTGCTATAAATCACTATAATGGCAATATGCCGAATTACAGGGATTGGTTCGCTATGCGAGGTATGAGTTGATTGGTGCCCTAAAGGCTCCCATAGGCCCGACTTATATAGTCTCCAGGTCCTAGGGTTACAGGGAAAAATACCAGAAAAATATGGAAACATATTATTTTACCAGAAGACGAAGGAAGCCAGAAGGAGGAGCGAAGAGGGGCCACAGGGGGGCCACACCCCCTAGGCGCCGGCCCACCTGACACCGCGCCTAGGGTAGGTGTGGCCCACCTGCCCGACCTCCGACTATGCCCCTTCGCCTATATCTTCCCTACGTAACCCTAAGCCTCAGGGAGCGACCACAGATAGATTTCCGCCGCCTCTGGGGGCGGAAAACACCGAGAGAGAAAGATCTCTCTAGTAGACAGATTTCTACCGAGGGAATTCCTTCCCGGAGAGGGAAGACCGTCGCCATCAACACTGTCATCAATCTAGGCATCATCGGGATCATCATCATCCACACCATCATCTCCACCAGCACCATCATCACCACTCTGTCCCGCTGTAACAGTTGTGTTGGATATTGCTTTAGTTCATTAGGGGAAACTTTCCCGGTGTTAATTACTATTGTAGTTGATGCCTGTGAGTGAAACCATTGGATTATTGTTTATGTTCAGATTGTTATCCATTACCATATCATCTTTGATCTTGATCCATATGATGTCTTGTGAGTAGTTCGTTTAGTTCTTGAGGACATGGGAGAAGTCATGTTGTTAGTAGTGAATCTGTGATGAGTTATTATTCAATGGTTTAGCATTTTAGTTGTGGTGCTATTCTTCTAGTGGTGTCATGTGAACGTCGACTACATGACACTTCACCATTTATGGGACTAGGGGAATGCATTGTGTATTTAGCTACTAATCGTGGGGTTGCCAGAGTGACAGAAACCTGAACCCCCGTTAGGACACCTTTGCACAAGGGAGTGTAGGACCTCAGAGTTTAAGGCTGTGGTTAGATTTATATCTTAATTACTTTCTTGTAGTTACGGATTTTTGCAGGGGGTTTAATCACAAGTATGTATTAGTACAAGTACGGCCGGTACATTAGCACAGGTTCACCCACATGATACTTACAACACCAGAGAAGAGTACTCAGATATTTGAAGCGAAAGCACTTGACAGAATTTCCATGTGTCCTCGAAAACGTTTGGTCCTTATAAGTATTTCCACCGGCTTGTCCTTTGCTAAGAAAGGATTGGGCCACTTGCTCCGTTTGTTCGTTACCTTTGTTACTTGCTCCTTGTTTTGTTGCCTTGTCAAAAAACCACTAAAAATCCGTTTGCTAAGTATTCACAGGGATTTCCTGCTCCATACCACTGTTCAGCACCTTCTGCTCCTTGTTGGGATCGACACTTCTATTTATCAAAAGTACTACGATACACCCCCTATACTTGTGGGTCATCAGGGTGGCGGCGGCCTTGGGGAATCCCAAACCCTAACCCTAGGTGCCCTAGTGTTTCCCCTAGGCGCATAGGCCCTTAGGGCCCATCTGGGTGGCCATCCCTCCTCCGGTTTCCCCCATTAGTGGAATAAACATTTAAATAAGATTTTAATATTAATTACATTAATTAATATGTAAATACATATTACCAAATTTGATTCGACCTAAAACACCTTTTAGTTCCCCTTCTATATCCTCTGAACAGCTTCGGAACATTCCGAAACAATTCCAATCCTCTCACCGGAACTTTTCTAGTTTCCTTTCTTTATCTGAACAACTTCGGATCTTTCTCCTCGGAACAATTCCAACTTTCTCTTTCTCTAGTATGATTCCAACTTACAGATAATCTCAAGCTCGTCGCACCCTTAAGTGTATCCCCTCACGGCTCGGGAATGGCACAGACATGACGTAGACTCTCTTGCGTCAATGATCAACATCGGGACCGTGATTCCCATAATGATCCCTGTGCATTCCAGATTGACGATGTCGTTTGAACCGTAAACATCGAGTCCATTTCCCTTTGTTTATTCGATACTACTTGTCCGAGATCCGATCGTTAAGGTATCTTCATACCTTGTTCAATCTCGTTACCGACAAGTACTGTTTACTTCTTAATATTACATCCCCATGACATAGTCACATGTTGCAACATTTATGGATGTAATCTCATCAAGTCGTCCTAACTGTATCTTAACCTTCACTGGGTGAACAAATCCCGCTATTGACGTAATCTCTTCTACATGTTCCCGGATACTCAACATACACCTTTATAATCATCATTTCACCGAGTGACACTTGATGCAGTCAAAGCAGCCTCGGGAGACAGTGATTTGATATGATCTCACGATCTAAGGAGAAGGACACTTCGTTTCTGACTATTGCAACGATAAACTATGTGACTTGATCGTGTCACAATCTTTGAGGAATGTCGATCACATCATTCACCATTGATATGACCTCGTTGTCAACCAGCGATATCACTTCATGATTAGGAAACCTTGATCATTATGTTGTCCAACGAACTAGTAATAGAGGATACTAACGAATTATGTTTCATATCACACTTGTATCAATGTTTCCACTTGATACAGTTATAGCACAATATAAAACTATTACAAATTTATAGGGATATGATAATAATAAACCTTTTATTATTTTTCTCTAAGGCATATTCCCTTCAGAAGCGGCAGGGCCTCCTTCTTGGCACTCTAGCCTAGAGGTTGAAGAAGACACCTAAGTCTACTCTGTAAAGGCCAACCACCCCATCCTTCCTTGCTCCAAGCGGCAGCGCTGGGACGCGGCGATGGACTCTCAAGAGGAGAAAGGATAGGGACAATAAAGAGAGGAGAGGCCAGTGTGGATAAGACCGACTACTCACTCATCACACGACTCCACCGTGAATACCACAAGATTACCGTATCCCTTATATTTAAACATGTATCTCCTAGTGCATGCCCAAACGATAGGATGACATCATACAAGGCTAACCCCTTTGCTACACGATACTAGCGACAATCCAAGGTAAGATTTAGATATCTATGTGATCTAGCCCTTGATCACTATACATGTCATCCTCGTTCTGTTTTCATTCTTTTTATTCGTTTGTATATATTCTGATGTTCTTATGATCATTATCAGAGTGTCTGGCCAAACGATAGGATGTCATCATAATACCAAGTGGTGTAAAATACATCTCCCCACTCATCAGGAGGAGCCCATTCTTGAACTATCTAAGTTTCCAAACATTTATTACCACTTTATTTAAGTGATTTTACCTTAAAATTATATTTTCAAGCATGAGATTACTTGATATTCTCATAGTCTAAGAACTTATGCATATGACTGATGTAATGATAAACTTACAACGGTGATGGAACTATCTTGTAGTAATAAAACATATAATTTGAGATCGGTTCAATACCAATGTTCTTAAGGTACTCTTATTGTTGTTGGTATATTTTTACTATAAGGATTAACTATTACCAAGAAATGAGACGATGTCACAACACACGAGCTAGTTCTAACGACGGGTTTAGGAATAAATTATTGTTTATCTTTTCTGCATGTGCATATGAGTTTTTAATTCTCACAATAACAATGCATAAGTATAGCATACAATCTTGCCTATATGACTCTAACTCTTTCCATGCACACCACATATGCTTCCACCTAAGCCGAATTCTTCGTGTTGGCATGTCCATCTAGTCTTGGACTCGAAGCTCGCCTCACTTTCGAATGCCACCCATGGCCATTGATGAGGCATCCATTTCCACCGTCGGTGTTAGCATTCACTTAGACTATCCCAACGCTTGGTCCATGTTCTAAATATTTATTTGCATAGGGTCCAACATTTAGTAGAGAAACCACTATATCTCAAAAGCCTAGAGTGGTGAGAGGAAGAAATCTATCCCTTATAACTTAGGTGTGACATCCTCATATAGGCGAGGTAAAACTAAACCTGAGCAGCCTCAATTGGTCAACAACGGCCTAACATTCCAGCCCTTGAGAAGCCTCTTAGAAAGATATGACAAGCCTAACATCCCAGCCCTATCTGACTCTGATACTAGATGTTAGAGTCCACTTAGCTAGCCACTTAGCTAACCCAACACTCAGTCTAACTTTTGACTCTGATATCAACACTTAGCCCATCTTCTGATAACTTTGATATCAGTTGCTAGCATCCATTTAGATAGCACAACACTCAGCTCACCTTCTGTATGTTTGTAGGCCTATGGCCAACTTTCAGCGAAGAGACCACATACTCCATCCAAAATCTTTGACTGATCAGCCCTTGTTCCCATGGCTAACATTCAACGGAAGCCCACTTCACTCAAAAGTTTATTCTGATGGGAGAAAAAAATCTCTTCTTATAGGCAGAGTGTATCCTTTTCCCCGTAGGAAGAGGTCCGTACATAGAGGTGAAACTGAACCTGAGCAGCCTCCACGGGACAACAATATTCTCTCTAAAAAGCTTACGACCAGATATATGACCGACCGATGTTCTAGAGCTCATTTCATCTAGATCTCTCACTTATAATCTAGGTATGGCATTATCAGAAGGTGGGACTCACTTATAATTTAGAGACATGGTATTCTCAGCAGCCTCGGATGTGACTAAACCGAGCAGCCCTCGAGTGGTTAAACCAAAGGTAGGCTCCATGCCCTCGATGGGCTCCACGGCCTCGCTATGGCCACCATAGCGCGTGCATCTATCCGCCGGTCTCCTCCTCTCGGCTTGTATCGAAATTTCATCAATTGTCTATTAATAACAACCTCCAAGCTAACAAAATTCTCGGTTAGCTGAAACCGTTTATTCTCAACAGATCGGAACTTATTATGTCCATTCAACGGAACATATATAACATGCACACCTTTATTCTCATCTTAGCCCACGCATCGGTCGAGATGCAGCAGCTAGCTTTGTTGCTAACATTTAGAAAACTTATATACTGTAGACAGATAGACATAGACACACGCGGGCACAGGAGCAGCTTAGCTAGCCAGCTGACGGCGGCGGTAGGCCTGCCGGCCGGGCAGATTGCTAGCGATGCATGACTAGCACTGCTTCATGCACTTGCACTTGCGGAAGGGCCCGTCGCAGTTGCCTCCGCCCCAGCCCTCGGCCATGCACACCTGCGCGCAGTTGTGGTCGGACATGCACACCCCCTTGAACCCCGCGCTCCGCCGCCGGCAGATCTTCGCCTCCGCCCCCGGCACCGCCGCTTCCTCTGCACACGTCCATTTTTTTTATCGCGTCAGGATACGTGCAATGCACTTAGCTAATAAGTCCAATTGATGAATTTGATGTGAGGGATCGGAGGAAATACGTACGCGCGATGAGGAGGAGGAGCATGACCAACACCACCTGAGTCGCAACCTTCTTCGTCCACATGGCTACTGCGCTACGATGATTGGTCGGTACTTTGGAGAGAAGAGTTGACAGTATACTACCAGTGAAGCTTGTGACTTGTGAGTGAGGTGAAGCAGATCGATCAGTTGGCAGCTTTATATACAGGACCAGTCGGTAGCTCTAGAAACTCCATGCGTCGGAGAGAGCTAGGAAACGTGGAATGCCGCCTGACGAGGCACATACACGTGGAGACTGCAGCTCATGCAGAGGCACGCACGTATGTCCGAGACGACGGTCGCTTTTGGCTGCATCGCTGCATGCGTGCCAGATCGCCAGCAGGTTACGACACCTAGCTAGGTCTTTTTTATTGATCGGTGCTAGTCGGCAGATACCTAGGTAGGTCCGACGTATCGGAAGGTTGCCACGGCTCGATCGTCGGTCGATCGGCAGCGCTCTTGCATGCATGACAGCGCCAACCCTGCCCTGTCCATCGATGGACACCACGCCGCCGGGCTAGATGTGCATGCATTGCTGTTTCACTCGGCACTAGCCAAGCTGAGGTCAAAGTTGGTCTTTGGTTTCAGACGAAAAGAAAAAATCTACCAGAATAACAGATCACTATACAGTATGTATACTTTTGGTTAATATAATGTTTCGATTATATGCTGGACAAAAAAATTATAGTTGCTAAAGAAATAACTTTAACAATTCCGAACAAGCGAAAAAGATAGCAAACGTAATAAACAGATGTTGTGACTATATGTTTTTTTCTAAATAATAAATACAAGTTCTGAAAAAGCAATGCATGGCATCGTGGCATTCCACGTGTACACCATGGGTTTAGGGGCCGGGGCCAGGGCCGACGCGTGGAGGTGAGCAATGCGCATGCATGATTCCACGTGTACACCTGCATGGCATCGTGCTCCTCCCCCGACCTTCCTATAAGTAGGAGAGATGGAGCTTTGCCTTGGTCGCAACAACGAGTGCAGGGCCTGAATCAGCAGCTACTATAGCCTTGTTCCACTCCACTTGCAGGAAATGGAGTTCAAGCCCAAGGCAAGCGTCTGCGTAGCGCTGCTGATGCTGCTTTTGCTTTCTTCATGTAAGCCGAAAAGTGTAACAACTCTTCTTCTATAAAAGAAAACTTCTCTGGACTAACTCTGTTAAAATTGTTTCGTTTGTCAGACGACAGCGGCAGCATGGTGGAGGCGCGGGTGTGCACGGGGAAGAGCCAGCACCACTCCTTCCCGTGCATCTCGGACAGGATCTGCAGCCGCACCTGCACCAAGGAGCAAGGCGGCGGCTGGACCGCCGGCTACTGCCACCTCAGGTTCTGCACCTGCCAGAAGCAGTGCTAGACGGACGCAAGACCCTCTGCCCCAGCGGGCAGCCCATCCATGGATCATGACGTCGTTTATCGTCCAAGTCGAACGGAAGCTACCCTCATGTCACCTCTATATGTACCCTAATCACCCCAGTCACAAGAGAAAATGTAGTGTAATAAAGCGTGACGCGCACTCACGCGTCACCTGTGTACTCTTTCGTAGCATAATGCAAAGCTTTGATTTCAGTGACAAACCATATCTTCATTCTTCTGCTGGACTAGCTAGCTAGCTTTCGTCCGAGATCATCATTACCCTCAGCATGCTTTTTATTGCGAAAAAGCTCGGCAAGTTTCCCACTCACGACAATGGTTCCCCGATTAAGTAACGGCAAGACACAGAGAGATAGCTGGTTTCAGTGCCGGAAGTGGCGGACGGCGGTGAAGACGAGGGAGACGCCATACTTGTCGCAGCAGTCGATGGCGTCCTTGTCCCTCATGCTGCCGCCGGGCTCCGCGATCACGCCGATGCCATTCTCGCACGCCTCCTCCACAGCGTCCTTCCAGGCTGCAGTGTACAGTTCCACATCGGTCAATTTACTTCACTTTATCCACGAATCCATTAATTAATACTTCCTCCGTTTTAAAATATAAGATGTTTTAGCTTTGTGAAGAAAATGAATCTAGACAACATATATTTTGAAACGGAGGGAGTACAAATTGTAAGCTCGGATCAATGGGGGTTTTGTTGTCTTGTTCTCACCGAACGGGAAGAAAGCGTCGCTGGCCAGAGCGGCGCCCTTGGCCTCTTCCCCTGCTTTCCTGAAGGCGAGCCGCAGGCTGTCCACCCTGTTTGGTTGCCCGCTCCCCATGCCCAGCATGCAGTTATTCTGCACTCACACAGCACCATCAATTCAATTCACTCGGCTAAATTCCATCAACACGTTTGTCACTAGTTTTTGAGTAATCTGTTTGCACTGCCTAATTTGACACAACACCGGTCAACAAGAAACAGGGCCAGAATTTCTTTGGTAGATAACACCACAGGTGCTTTCGCAACAGAGCTGTAATTTGTCTCTAGCTTTCCCTTTCTGTAGCGCAGTGGAGAAAGACACTAACCTTGGCGATCACAATGGCGTTGCTCTTCACGTGCTTCACGCAGAGCCACGCGAACTTGGCATCCGAGAGCTCGCTGTCTGTCGGAGCCTTCTGAGAAACCGTCCTGAAGGCGATGTCTTCAGGGGCTAGATCATCCGACTCCTGAGCTAGCCAACCGCCGCCAACCTGCCTCAGCGACAGCATCCCTTTCCCGCTTCTCTTCGCCTCGAGAATCCTCAGCGTCTTCGATTTCCCCTTGAGGACCTGGAGGCCCTTCTCCGTGTATCCTGGCGCAACCACAATCTCGTAGAACATCCTCGTCTCGCCATCCGTAGGACTCCTAAATTCGCGGATTTCCTTAGCGAGGTCCTACATAAATAAGGGATACTTCTAATGATGAGCATGCAGGAATGCGCCATGGACAGAAATAAGTGCAAAATTGTTAGAAGCTGCAGAACATGATATCTGAGCCTACTGGATACCTCATCAATTGTGGTGTTGAATGCAACGATCCCGCCAAATGCACTAACGGGATCTCCTTTTACGGCCAACCTGTATGCCTCAAGAATATCCTGCCGGGATGCAACGCCGCACGGATTGGTGTGTTTAACCACAACGCAAGTAGGATTCGCAAACTCCGACACACAGTTCCATGCAGCATCAGCATCCAAGTAGTTGTTATACGACATCTCCTGCAAAGAGGAAACATGCCACTTGTGAACCCCTCAAGAAATATAGTGTACTTTTGGGCAGCATGAGATCACAAAGAGCAATAATTTCCACTAACAAGTTGTATGTGCACCGGATAAGGCAAATACTCAAGTTAACTAGTGTCACCAACTTAAAAGGGACTGCTCTTTGTGTAAATATGTGTACCCCTTTGTAGAAGCAAGGTAAATGATCTCCTCACCTTTCCATGGTGCTGAACTGCTGTTGCAATACCACCGGCATTGAATACAGAAAGACTCTTGTCACCATAAAAAGCCGCCTTTTGATGAGGATTTTCACCATATCGAAGTGTAGACTTCAGCGAGAGGGGGACAGTAAAACTTGGGGGAAATATATCTCCTACATACAGAAGACCATGACAATGTTATATCTGACAAATTATCAGACAAAATCATCAGAAAACTACCAGATCATTTACCAAAAGAAGAGCCATACCTTTGCTAGATTGCTTCCATAACCACTCTGAGACAGCTGAGTCGTAAGAAGC
Source organism: Avena longiglumis (assembly GCA_030063025.1). Classification (NCBI taxonomy): domain Eukaryota; kingdom Viridiplantae; phylum Streptophyta; class Magnoliopsida; order Poales; family Poaceae; genus Avena; species Avena longiglumis. Next base: position 428,775,267 of record CP125977.1, on the reverse strand, counting down.
GACATGCTGGAAAGCTTTCCAAGCCAGCATCTTGCGGAACTGCTGGTCATCTTGCTTTCCTTGCAGATATTCCAATAGAGCAGGGTAATCTTCATGATCGACAACCACAAGAACATCCTTATGATTCTGTAAGGTTTAACACAGATATCAAAACTAAGAAGTACATTAGATCCTACTGACTACTACATAAATCCCACAAATTTAGATGAACAAATATATACAGTACTTTTACTAAACAGCAGGCACAATATATGTCAAGGTGAAGTGATGTTGTGAATGTAGCATGCAAGACTGCAACATGCATCTGAGCTTACAACTACAAATGAGCAAATCAGTCACCTTCGCTGCAGCTCGGATCATGGTAGGACCACCAATATCAATATTTTCAATCCCATCCTCAAAAGAAATTGGACCAGAGGTGACCTTATTATAGAATGGATACAAATTCACCACAACCACATCAAATGTCCCTGTGCCCAAAAAATGTCCTAGTTAGCTCACAATACAAGTCAGAATTGTTATCTCATAGCATGCCACTTGGAATAATTGTGCAACGGTCAATTAAGAGAAGGTGACGCATAAGAACAAATAAACACACCAATGCCATGCTCATTCAATGCTTTAAGATGATGCTCCTGGTCTCTTCGGGCAAGAATACCACCATGTATACTGGGGTGCAATGTTTTTACTCTCCCATCAAGCTGCAATCACCAAAATAGAAGAGTGAATGGAGATGGAAAAAAATTATACTCAATATACTGCTCGATATCCTTAAATGACTAGTCTGAGGAAAAGCACAAGGTTGGCTGAAATGGATTGCAACAGCAAAAATGAATTGGCATTGTTATCATCTGTCAATTATTCAACAACTAATGTGAGGATTCAGGACGTATCAAAGAGAAGAGATTTGAAAATACAGAGTTCTTATTATATCTGATTCTGTGACAATGCACCTTTGTTGCATGAATGGACAATATATTTACCAGCAGTGGCAACTATACTATGTTAAAACATTTCATGAAATTCAATTTTGCAACACTTCCAGTAAACTCGATTCAGGAACTGCTTTATTGACTATGATAAACAATGGTTGGAAGAAAAATCATTTCAACAGATGCTGCAGCAGCTGAACAAAAAAAAAATATACCATCTCAGGAAAATGTGTGATGTGTTCAACTTTTGTAACATTCACTCCTGCTGCTTCGAGACTTGACGCTGTACCACCAGTGGAGATAATAGAGAACCTACAGGACCAAAATCTTCATAAGATACTTCATAACTAGAATGGAGAAAAAACCAACATTAGTAAATCTAAGATGGATAATGCTTCTTCCTATAGAGAATTAAGATTCATAAATATAACAGTAAGTCAGCTCTGAGACGAACTGTCAATTTGAAAAAATATGCAGCTACGCATGTACAAGTTAATCTGTGATAGTGATGCATGGAAAAGCTATAGAACACAGCAAGACTTGACACATCCTGACAATAACTTGAAACAGGAAGGCAGATGTCAGTTATATAATTGAAGAGGGGAAGGGGGTCCCATAAGACGAAAGGATTACCCCAAGCTCTGAAGACCTCTTCCAAGATTGGCCAAGTCTGTTTTATCTGACAATGATATCAGTGCTTGCTTGACTCCTGTTGATGTTGGAAGATATCATTAGTTCATTGCTTCAGACATGTCATGAACAAGATAAAGTTAAATAAAGAGATCATACAACTCCTGAGACCTGTGCTTCCTATTCAAAAAGATTACTCCATTATCTCATAGTAATAACAAATTTAAACATGTGCATCGGACTTCTGTATTTCCAAACAGAACCAAACAACCAATACAAAACGTTTTCAAGAAGACAACATATTAACTGGCGAGTGCAGTACAATGTGCTATTACTTTAGTTTGCATATAAAACCGTTAAAAGTCAAACCACATGCTCGCGGTGTCATGAAATCCCTACCCAAACTAGTACTCCCTCCGTCCTAAAATAGAGGTCTTAGATTTGTCAAAATTTGGATGAACCATTATACTAAATAGTGTGTAGATTCATCCAAATTTTGACAAATCTGAGACATCTATTTTGGGACGGAGAGAGTACATAACAATTCAACCACACTTACAAAGGAAAAGCTGTATGGTCTAGTGACTTTTATGGAACAAAATACATGTCAGTCTAATTGTCCATTGCTCTTAGACTTGGCTATGGAAGGAAGTCACTCAGAAACAAAGAAGGCACTCACAGATTGCATAACAAACAAGCATCACCAACCACTTCTAAAATACTGTGAACAAGTTGCCTAATGTGATGTCGCTCATAGCTGCTACTTATCCTTTCCTGACACATCCACATCAGGGTTTTGAAAGGGCTTAAGTGATTTCAAACACATCACTGATAGAACTTAATGGAAAATCAACTCAATCCTACATCATCGTAGCAAAATCCACTTGGAAGTTGTACCACTATACAGTTCGAGGAATCCTACAGCGACATTACAAAATAGAAAAGGTCCCAACACGAAACCAAACAAAGTGTAGAGACACCCACCGCTGGAGGGTGCCGCCGACGCGCCAGCCTCCGCTGCGGCCATGGACGGACCCGGACCGCGCTCCGTGACCGAAGACGACGACGACGACAGGGAGATGCGGCGGCTCTGCGAGCAAAGAGACCAAACCAAACGGACTAAGCTCAGCAGGGCAGCGGAACAACAAGTGAAGCTTGGATGGAAACAGGGACTGTGAGCAGCCGAGGGAGTACCGCCGGGTGGTGGGGAGCGCGGATGAGGTGGCGGCTGTGAGGAGACGCGCGGACGCCGGCGACGAGCTTGGCGGCGGCGGCTGGGGAGCAGGGGGAGGCGAGATAAAGTGGCATTCTCGTTATTCCTGTACTTTATGCTTCGGTCGGAAGGGCAAGATTTTTTGAAGATATAAAGGTGAGGTGTTGCGGCGCTCGTTTGGACTTTTGGCTTGTGGTGGCTAGACTAGACCGCTCGATGGCCAAATGGACGATTCTGACCTCTTCGCAAAAGTTTAGCACAAAATGAACCCGTTTTCATTTTTTATCAGAATCTGACCCCTTTTGCTACCGTCAAATGCGGCGACAGTAGGCTTCATAGGGTACCCCACGGTCATCGGCGGTATCGAACCTGATCCACGCCCGTGTCGACGGACTTGACCAGTGCTGACGTGGAGATACCGCCGGCGACCGTGGCGGTAGGGTTCGTGATGTACCGTAGATCTCGAGGCGGTAGCAAACCATGTAACTAAATCGGTCTGTCTCATCTGAACGCGCCCCACCTAACACATCTCCACTTCCTCCTCTCTTACGATGAACACGGTTGCGGTGGTGGCGGCTCGGCTCTCTCTCCCTAGCCGAAATCCCTCCAATTTCTCCCCTCTTAAATCAATGGAAGTTTAGTGGATCTCAAGTTCTCAACCCAACATAGTCCAAGAGGTAAATCTCCCCCACCCCTTTCAATTTCTTCATGCAATCTATCCGATTTTGGCAAGATTTTTGAAACCCTAGTTCATGCTCTTAACATCTCATCCATTAAAATCTTGCAATGTAGTGACTATTTGACTTTATTTTGTTGTTTGTGTTGACTAGTTAACATGTATGTTTGGTTGATTTGTGTGGTAGAATATATAATTATGTCTACACTATGTGTGTGTATGTATGTGTGGATGTATATGTATTGGTTACAAAATAATTGTATATTGATGTATAGATTTATGCATAGTAACCGATTTATATCTATTAAATTTTATTAAAAGCATTTATGTGAAGATTATATGCATGATATGCTCATGGCATAGTTGAAGCCATGAATATGCTACTATGTTGCCATATGATTTATTTTCAGCATGCCCTTGTTTTCACAATGTAGGATGGAACGTTACTACCCCGGGCTTGAGTTGGCGTATTGAGAATAAGGAGGAGTTAAGCCCTAGACATTAAGCACTGAAGAAAATTCAGTTAAATTTATTAAGCTGTGAATTTTGACAAACATCTTAGACACACCTACACTAGTTGACCACTAGCAACACATAACACCTAAATTAACTGAATACTAACACTTCTTACTGAAGAAAGTGTCAATCGCACAAGTTTAATAAGTGAAAACCTAGCATACATGAATTTCCTTAGTATTAGAACCACTACTAGTAATCCAAAACATGTTACAACCTACTAGAACAACCTAGAAGCTACCAGAAACCCTAGAACACCATTACTGAGACATTATGGAAGATAAAACCCTAGAAATTTCCATGAGGACTAGTAGCAGAAACCCTAGGGGAAGAAGATATAGAGAGTGGGAGGCAATTTACCTTCGAAAGTGGGAGCCTAGCTCACCACTGGCCGAGGAGAGGAGAAAGACAAACACCACGACGATGGTGGCACCGGGAGTTCCCCGGAGGGGCACCTCACCATAGGCAAATCCACGCTAGCGGATAGGATGCGTGTGTGATGCAGAACGCCCACCAAGAGGTGCCATGGGAGCACTAGAGCATGATGGAGATGCCGACTATCGAAACCCTAGTTCAAGTTAGGGTAGGGCACCACCAATAGAAATCTCGAGGGGAAATCTAGTAGGATAGCATGGTATAGTGGGAGGAGGCTAGTATATAGGCATGAGCACAAAGGTGGAGATGGCCAGATATGGCTAGAATCGACGGGGCGACGCTGGCGGCAACACAGTAGCTAGGGGAATCGCGAGAGCGAGGGAGAGAGAGACACGGATGAGAGAGAGTGTTCGTGGACGCGCTACACAAAACAAAAAATTCTAGCGCATAACTAGGATCATATGCAAGGGGAGATGCAACAGATCATATCCTCGAAGATTGATCTAGCGGAATTTTGTCGATGACGAGGTTGGACGTGCGTTGATCCCCGCAACAAGCCTTAGTGAGTTGCAAGGAGATGTATTATCTCACGGACGGCTCCCATGAACATGCACCGATGAAGACGTCATTGTCAAAGTAGTCGGCGCATCGATTCCCATAGCTAGTCGATTAGGAGCGGGGAGATTTCTTCTTGTGAAGATCCCCATGATCAAGTGCTCCAAGTGTCGCACCTCCACCGGTATCCACACGTACAAGATCAATGGCACCACATCGAGGTGTTATCAAGAACACATGGTCAAAGCAGGAACATGTCAATGAAGATCCGGTAGCGCTTCCGTAGTCCCGTCTAGATTAGATCCAAACAGAGGTAGAACTTGGGAAACACTCTGACATCATAGTAGAATAATAAGTACCTAGGGCACACCCGCCCTAGGGTTTCGTACCACACTGTGGAGGTGGATAATAGAGTAGGAAGGCCGCAATGCGGCTAGGGCGCGCGGTGACGGCAGGCGCAGGACGGCGACTAGGGTTTTGGAGCGGCGGAGGTGCATCGGATTTGGGAGGCTAAGGCCAGGACTTGTGTGCCTTTTGGGGTGCCCCTTGGTGCTTTTATATATATTTCAAGTTCCCTTGGGTCGTCTAAGAGCCAGACCCAAAGTTTCGTCGAGTTCCGGTAGGATTTCTCCAATCCAAACCTACTTCAAAACTGCCTTATTTTGCCAATCCGAAATAGCCTTGGGGAACTTTACTTAACCCTTAAGGCAAACGTGGATTTACCTATTATGGAACCTTCTGGACTAATTAAGATGGCCCAGGACATCCTGGACCCTTTCGGAACCTTTCATAACCTTTGGAAACCTTCTGTTCCTTCCAAAACCTTTCATATATGTCCGGAACCATTTTGGACACTTCCGAGATCATCCGGGACCTCTCGAAACAATTATGAGACCATATGATACACTCTTGGAACCATTCTTTCATCTCATTAATGCTCAAAAATTATTTTGAACACTCTTGGCAACATTCCGGACACCTCCAATATATTCTGAGACACTCCAAACACCTTCGGAATTAATTCTCTACTAAATCTTCATTCACACTCGTATTCTAAATGCCATTGAACTCTTAAGTGTGTGACCATATGGGTTCAGATATTTTTTTACATGTCCGGAACTCATTCCGAGACAATGATTACTATTGGCGTCTTGATACACGTAGTAACCCAAGCAAATAAAACGAAGATCTTTATCGTGTGAACCATTGTATTATGTTTGATACATATTGTATTGCTCCATAGATACTTTACATTGCCTGAGATGAAACACTAGGTTATTCTTGTTATCCGGCATGTACTCTTTACTCATAATGCACTATCGATGTTCATGTGTTTAACAACTTGATCATGTGTCCGGCCAGACGATGACGAACATAATAGTACATGATGTTGGAATTATGCCCTAGAGGCAATAATAAAGATGTTATTATTATAATTCTTGTTCATGATAAAGTTTATATTCCATGCTAGAATTGTATTAAGCGGAAACATTAATACTTGTGTGGTTTGTAAACAACACCGTGTCCCTAGTACGCCTCTATGGACTAGCTCATTGATCAATGATGGTTAAGGTTTCCTAACCATAGACATGAGTTGTCAATTGATAATGAGATCATATCATTGGGAGAATGATATGATGGATGACCAAACTAAGCGAAGCAATTAGATCGTTCATCGTGTTCATCTTTGCGAAGCTTTTCCTATGTCAAATATTGTATTCCTTAGACCATGAGATAATGCAACTCCTGGTACGGAAGAAAGCTTTGAGGTCATCAAACGTCATCCTATGAGAGGGTGATCATAAAGGTGTCTCTCAGGTGATCGGAAAGTATCTGTTGGGTTGTATGTATCGAGATGGAATTTGTCCCTCCCAAGTCGGAGAGATATACTTCAGGCCCACTCGGTAATCGATATCAACACCGCTTGCAAGCATGTGGTTAAGGAGTTAATCACAAAGTGATATCGGATTACGGAACGAGTGAAGTACTTGCTGTGAACAAGATTGAACTAGGTATGACGGTACCGACGATCGAATCTCGAGCAAGTAAAATATCGCGAGACGAAGGGAATATATATATGGGATTGATTGAATCCTAGCATCGTGGTTCATCCGATATGATCATCGATGAATGTGTGGGAGTCAATATGGGTGCCTGCACCACTGCTGATTATTGATAGAAGATCATGTCGCATATTCTCGAACCCGCAGGTCACACACTTAACGATCTCGACGCTAGGATAGATTGGATAATTGGTTTATGAATTTTTGTTCGAGTCTCGGATGGGATCCGGACATCACGAGAGGTTCCTAATGGTCCGAGAATAAGATTCATATAAGGCGATGCAGTTTTGGAGTTGAATTGTTCGGGTTAATCGGTATTGTACGGAAGCTTCTAGAACCTTCCGGGGGACCAACGTGGCCCCACCTTCCGGGAGGGGCATGGGCCTATGAGTGAGTGTCCTGGCCGCATTGGGGGCACAAGGCCCCATAGGGCCCAAATGATCCTAGATAAGTTTAAACTCGTTTAAACTAGAGATAGGATTTCTAGATAAGGGAGAGTTTAAATCGTTTAAACTAGAGATAGGATTTCTAGATAAGGGAGAGTTTAAATTGTTTAAACTAGAGATAGGCTTGGAGGAGGGCAGGCTGGCCCCCCTCTATATATAGAGGGTGGTGCGCCTCCCCCCACACACCTTCCTCCAAGCCCTAGTAGCCTTGCTACCTTCCTCTCCCTCCCGACTGTTTGTAGGCGAAGCCTGCAGAAATTCTCCACCATATACACCACGTCGTCGTGTTGTAGATCCAATCTATCTCTCCACCATACTCGCTGGTCCGAGGAAGGAGGAGACGTCGAGGTGCTGCACGTGTGCATCTCACGGAGGCACCGCCACTTGTGGTGCTAGATCGGATCGGATCGCGAGGAGGAGAAGCGAGTACGACTACATCACCCACGTTCCGACGAACGTTCCGCTGTGCGAATCTTCAAGGGTATGAAGATCTAATCCAATCTCTCTCGTTGTTTGCATCTTCTAGATTAGATCTTGGCTTTCCCTCTGTTCGCTCCGTAGAAAACTCTGATTTACTATGCCGCGAAACCCTTCACATGAGTGGGCCCAAAGTGTATCTCTCCATTGTTAAGAGTAGCAATTCCTGCAAGCACCCCTGTGAATAATTGGTGTACCATATGGTAAGAGCAAGTATCAACTTTATGATTACTCTGTTAAGATCAATGTTTGAATAATCTTGCTACGTCCATATTGTACCCAAGTTCACATGTGTCTTGCGGTCAAACGATCTTTAGTAAAGGCAATACATTGTTGATGAGAAACTACCGATAACAATATTGACGATGTGTTTCACGGTATATTATGTTAGGTCTATCCATCATCGTTGTTATCCCAAAAACCCCGATCTCATTTATCACCGGCAACTCCACAACACATTGTTGTTTTGCCCATAGTTAGAAAACCGGGACTATCAATGATACATGAACTAGTCTTAGAGGCGAGACTAGGGATATGTAAATGGTGTTTATGATTCCACACATGTATTAGGTTTTTTCTCCAAATACTCATTATTCGGAACTAATATAATTACCTCATGGAATAATAAACTTAATCAGGAATAGGAAATATAGAATAATAAAATTTATTATTGCCTCTAGGGCATATTTCCATCAATATCCCACTTGCACTAGAGTCAATAATCTAGTCAATATTTTAGCACTTAACACCTATGGCATACCGGTGTCCTTCATGCTTTGCATGTGGTAAAATTTCTCAACGAATCTGACAAGTTCAGATCCGTGTGTATTTGCATATCTTTGTGTCTTTACGCATCACCCATTTTCAATGAGATGGCATTTATATATATTTGGTCAACTAGTGGTACCTTAGTTCATCGCCCGGAACTATGTGTCATCTATTATCGCATAATATATCTTCATAGTACTAGCACGCTCAGAACTATACTAAGTTTAAAAATGAACCTTTTGACTCATAACGCCCTCCTTTGCCGTTGTCATGACAATGATATACTCAGCCTTTCATAGTAGTACTAGTCATAATATTTAACTTTGGAACTCATCCAAATCCAACGTGGAATTTACTTCCATTTCACTATGCCACCTTCTATAATTCATGTAGCCTAATTGAGATTAAAATTATTTGTATATATAACAAGTCGAGTATCAATTTAACACCATATAAAAAACAGTTTGTCACTTATGCATACAAAACACATACTTACTATTGTCATGTGTGATCATCATATGTATCACTCTGGTATATGACCATAACATTTTATAGCATAATACACTGAAGGAAATGTGCCCTAGAGGAAAAAAATAAAGGAGTTTATTAAACACATTGCATTAGTTCATAATAGTTTTATATCATGCTATAACTATATCAATTGAAAACATTGATATAGGTGTGATATGTAAACAAAATCAGGTCCCTAGTAGCCTCTATTTAACTAGTTCATTGGTCAATGGATGGTCAAGGTTTCCTGACCATGTTGGTTCTTCGGCACCAATTGACAATGTAGCTATCTCATTATAGAATGAGATAGTGGACACCGTTCCGCAGATGATTGTTGCAACATGATCGTAACACAAAGTTCGTAGTTGCAATTGTCAGAAACATGGTGACTTGTTCCTCAGACCGTGAGACCATATTTAATACTGTCACCCGAGAGTGCTTAGAGAGCACCAAACGTCACTCTGTGAAAAGGTGATTATAAAGATGTGATCAGGTACTCGGAGGGGCAGGTTGAGGAATATGTGTCAAGAGTGGGATTTGTACATCCGTGTGATGGAAGATACTCTAGGCCCACTTGGATAAGTTATATATAAATGTTGCGCAACATGTGACTAGGTCACGGGGATATCACTTATCAGTACGAGTTTAAAGTAGCATTGCCGGTAACAAAATCGAACCCGACATGGTGGTGTCGATGAACAAATCTCGGACAATGCATGTATCGCAGAGACAAAAGGAACATAACACATATTGTTTCAGGTTCAAAATGATGGAGAATCGTGAGTGCATAGGGGTCATCATGGGAATCCTGGTCCCGCTGATAATCATTGATAGAGATCATGTCTATGACATTCCCGAACCATAGGGATGCACGCTTAAGAGCATTACAATGCTTAGAGATCTACCTATAAGAAGGAATCCCGAAAGAGAGAGAAACCAGAATGGTTCTGGGAGATCCAAAATTGTTCGAAGAAAGGAAGAAGGAAAAGGACTGAAAGGAGTTTTAGATAAATGGGAATTTAAATATGAATTTATCGTATGTTAATTGTAAATTAATATATTCTAAATAATATTTAAATTAAAATTTATAAATGCAACTTTCTTATTAGGCCAAACCCTGGAGGGATTTGATCTGAAAGGAAAGCCGCAGGAAAACGAGAAAGAAAAAGCAATCGCCGCCAATGGGTCACCGACTTGCCTGGTTAGGCGAAGCTAGCATTAGATGCCGCAGAGTGTGTGTCGACTTGTCATTGCTGTGCCAATGGGCTGAGGCCTTACAGACTCGGATCGGCACCGCAGCCTCCGCCGGCCGGGCTGGTGAGCGAGGCCGCCCACCCGGCCGCTGGCTACCGCAAGACGCTGGCAACGCTGGCGGCAGTGGGTGGGCCTACCGGCTTGCTCCACAGGTCGTTGTCTCCACCACATGCTATTGCTATTGCTGCCGAGCTGGGCCGCCGCGGGTTGGAATACTCCTCTCTATGTCTAAAGTTTCCTCTGCTAGTGCGTGGTCCCAATTCTGGACTACACACGCAAGGCGTTCTCTTCTGCGGAATGTCGTTGTGATGCCGGGATTCCAGCCACGAGGTCTACTTCTGCAACCTCGGAGGGATCTAAGCCCGGGAGTCATTGTCTTGCACTGTATGCATGTGGCAACTCAGTGGGGCTATTGAAGCTTCCAGACTATCGTCCGAGGACCAGGAAAAAAGGAGACTTGCGAGGAGGTTCGCGGCCTTGAGGTCGAACGAGTACGACTACATCAACCACGCTTCTGCATAAACTTAACGCGCTCTCGGTCTTCAAGGGTACGTTATTGTTGTCTTCCTCCGTTACTGCATTACTAGTAGATAGATCTTGGGGAATTAGGGTTTCCCGCATAGTAATTTTTTTGATTTTCTACACCGGAACCCCAATAGTGGTATCAAATCATGACCTATGCATAGTATGCTAGTACGGATTAGACACATGTAGAAGTGTGGGCATTGATACTCTAGTTGTTACCTTCCCACGTGCATTTGTTTATATCGCGGTACTATGAGATGAAGCGACCCAGACCGACCTTATGTATACTCTTATGCGAGACTGGTTCCACGCTCGACATACGTCTTGTACCATATAAGTGGCTCGCGTGTGTCTGTCTCTCTCACAGTAGTTGATATAGCATCTACAAAGGAAGGCCTCGAAAGGGGTATAGTATAAACAACTGTTGTATCCATGTTATGGTTGGAAGTTCGTAGGTAGAAGTGTTCTATTGCGAAAGCCTTAACAATAATGTAAAATCAATAATAGATAAAATAGAGGCGTCTAACTTTATATTGTAGTGAGGGCTTTATGATGTGATATGGTTACAATCGTGAATGAGGTAAGATAGTTTACTATTCCTATTGCTAAGAAGCATATTAATAGTCATCATGATGGTGAACGACAAGACCGGTGGCGTCGTGGACTTGGCGTAAAACTGGTGGCCTGATGGAGATCATGCCGGAGCACCTAATGGAGATCATGGAGCAAGAAGACAACCATGTCACGTCACATTTTGATTATATATGATTTAATCTTTGTGTGCATCTTGTTTGAGTGCTAGTATTAGATACACAACGTGGAATTTAAATAGGATGATCCCCAAATTAATTCCAATAATAGTCTTCCCCTAGTGTGTGCACCACCAAGAAAGTTCTTCGATATGAGGCAGACCATGACGATTGGGTGTCAGACATATCTATGTTCACATACAATGTGTAATCAATGTTGCACTGCAATACACACTAGTTAGAGTTGGCGAGCCTAGCATATGCAGACATGGCCTCGGAACACAAGAGATCAAAAGATCGAGCATGAGTCACATGGATGATGTGATTAACATTGGAGAATGTCTACCCTGGTAGCCTGATGACTGCATATTTGCATCATGTTTTATATTATTATTTTGCACTGCAGTGGTAGGATCTTGGTATTTTACGGCGTTCGCGCGCATCTTTTATGTCTATTTTCACCAGGATCGGGACAGAAGATGGATACGATGGACACAATTCTTAGGCCAGTTGTATTGGAGCGAAAATGAGTCAAAAACAGCGTAACTCGCTAATTTAGGAAATATCAATAACACAAGAATAAAACCCAAGGCGGTCGCGACAACCAGTGGTTTAATGACCAACTATACGGCGGGAACGTTTTCTCCGTCCATATAGTTCCCGCCGTATAGTTACCGCCGCCACCGCCTCTTCAAATAGTTTTGCCCCGTGCAATCAGATCAGGGAGCCGACATACAGAACGACCAGAAATCGCAGAAACCTCACCTCTAGAAGGGATCTAGAGGGGGAACTCATCCACCGGGGATCCATCTTCGCCCTACACAGATTCGGGATGCTAAGGCATCGATCTTCATCATCAACCGCTGCATCACCACCATCTCCATCCATCTCATCTACATCTTGTCTAGATCTTGTTGTAATTTTCGTACTCGTTGTGGATTTATACAAGTACTATTCATCTATGATAGATTCCATTGTCTTTGCCATGATGTTGATTGCCTCCATGTCTGAGTAGATCATTAGTTCTTGGGGATATGGAGAAACCCTAGCATGAGATTGAAATAAGATAAAGTTTATTAAGATATTCATCGATGTGACCATGTGTTATATTGTCTTGATATTGATGTTGAGAGAAGTCGACCTCTCAATATTTGCCTCTTGTGGGGGACTTAATAAAGGGAACTACTTGTTGGTATATGGATGTGTGCTAGCACTTACAATGACTATAAAGTTGTTGGCACTCCTTATATATCAACTTAGGAACCGAGTAAACTCACAGAACATTGTCCATGCCATGGGATACATCCTACGGGATAAAGTCCCTTAATAGCACAGTAATTTGATTGATGTCGATTGCTTATCTGCTGTGGTTATGAGGATGATGTGAGCAGTGGTTGCTGCCTATTCATCCAACTACGGAGTTCCTCCCACATATACATAGGTGAGAATGTTCATGATAATAATCTTTACCTTAAACCCTTTATAATGCTAGAGGTGTATCCGCTACTCCCTGAGAACACTTTTTCCCATTGCAGTTTCATATCTCTTTTACATACGTGATACTTACTTTCTGTATTCAGTTTGTTTTAATTTATTTATTATTTTCTTATACAAAAACCCCAAAACACCATTTTACACAACACTCACATTTTATCTTGTTACTTAGAACGTTATTTAGAATTACTATTTTAGTATTTAATTCAAGAGTTATTAGACTTCAAAACTCCCGATCCTTGTGGGATCGATATCTTTATTTCAAAACTAGCTACAAACGATATGTGCACTTGCAGTCATCAAGCTATTTTCTGGCGTCGTTGTCGGGGATCTAAGCGTTGTAGGCCTTTTATTTTTTGCTTATTTATTTTAGTCTTGGTAAGTTTTGTTTTGAGTTATAGGGTCCCACCAACATGATGGAGTTTGAGCATTTGACTAGTGCTAACCCACTTAACCACTTTGGGAAGCCCTATGATATTAATAAAAGAGACAAGTCCAACGAGAAGACAAGGGGGTTTGAAATAAATCCTCTACTACTTGGTATTTTACACAAGAAGCAATTTACTGGAGATAAAGAAAATCCCGATCCATATGAGCATACTGCATGCTTTAAGGATATATGTGGCACTTTCCAATTACCGGGGTATACTTCTAATGAGGTAAGGCTGAAACTTTTTAGTCAGACTTTGACTTGCACGGCTCTCTCATGGTATAGATCTTTACCCCATAAGCCACTACTACCTGGGATAATTTAGCTTATGAGTTTCTAGCTAAGTATTATCCTTTATCAAAATATTTTGGAATCAGGCGTCTTATAATGAATTGGAGGAACCGTCCTAATGAAGGACTAGTAAGAGCTTATATAAGATTTAAAGATTTACTTAATCAATGTCCTCATAATGATTTGCCTGAATGGTATTTATTGCATATCTTTTATGGCAGTTTAATTGAACCTAATAAATTGGAACTAGACTCTTTCGCGAGCGGATCTTTCATGAATCTTCCCATAACTAAAGCTTGGGCTTTTACTTAATAGAATTCGCGATCATAGAGTTTCTTGGAATTTTGGTCTAGGAAGCGAAGGAGGCATATAAATAGATTATGATTGTGTTCATGACTATAATAAAAAGGGCAATGTTAATGAATTATATAAAGAACTTTATTTCGATTCAGATCTTGTGTTGCATGTTGTTAAAGCTTTTACAGAACATATCAAAGCTCCAAAAGAGGGTTGGTTCAAGTATGATCCACCACCCGAACCTGAGAAGAAAAGAGAAGTTAAAGCAACACCGGCCTCCCTAGAACCAATGTATGATATACCTTTCCCTAACACTGCGCAGAAACATATTTTGGAATATGAACATGTTAAAGAAGTACAACAGAAGAAAGAAGACGAAAGTGTGCCAGAAGTTGAAGAACATTTGGATGAAACCAAAGATGAAGAGGCAATCAAGGAAGCAATTATGGCTATGTATGCACATTGCAACATAGTTGAACTTGATAAAGATACTTCCGTACTGGTTGAAGGTGAAATTAAGGTAAAAGATGTGGGTAAGCCTATTCTTCCATGCATATTTAAAGAAACCTCACATTATGGTTTATGTGATCTTGGCACCGCAGTTAATGTTATATCTTATGATTTTTATTTAGAAATAAAAGAAGAGATAGTACCAGCTAAAATAGAGAATCCTGATATGACAATCATGTTAGCTAATAAATCTCTTAGAGTTCCAATAGGAGTAGTTGAAGATGCAACTGTCACAATTGGCAATGAAAATTTTCCTATCGATTTTGTAGTTATTGATATGCCAGCTGGCACTCTTTGCCCAATTATATTTGGAAGAAACTTTTTGAATAATTTAGGTGCCAAAGTTGATTTCAAAAATGAGATTGTGTCTCTTAAGCTTGGGGAAGCAGAAAAAGAATTCCACTTTTCCAAATTTAAAGACAGACCTCTACAAATACAAGAAGAAGAGAAAGGAAAACTATTGAGGAGATGACAGCTCTGTTCTTTAGTAATGAAGTAGAATAAGAAAATGAAGGCTCAAATTATGAAGAATTAATTATGGAGGAAAGGTCCCTAGAAGAATTAGAAAGTGAATTCGGTTCGCTTCCCAGTTTAGGGCCTGCAACTGATGAGGCTTTTGAAGAGCCAGAAAAGAGAGGGGACGAGGAATTACCGCCTCCAGAATTGAATACTTTACTAGATAATCTTAAATATATATTTTTGGAAAATACATATTAGTGCTAAACTTTCAGGGGATGACGAAGAAGAACTCATGAAATTACTTAAGGAGCATCGCAAGGCCTTTGGGTACTTAATGGATAATTTGAAGGGCATTAGTCCCATGATAATTGCCCATCGAATATTCATGGAGGAAGGTGCTGAACCAGTTGCAGAGTTTAATTGACGGCTGAAGCCCATAATGAAGGAAGTGGTAAGAAAAGAAATAGTACACCTACTGGATGCAGGTATAATCTATCCTGTAAAATAAAGCGAATGGGTAATTCCTATTCATTGTGTTCCTAAGAAGGGCGGTTTTACTATTGTTCCTAATGAAATAATAAATTGATACCTACTAGAACTATTGTCAGACATAGGATGTGTATAGATTTCAGGAAATTGAATAAAGAAATAAGGAGAGATCACTATCATTTACCATTCATAGACCAAACTTTAGAGAGGTTAGCAAACCACACTCATTTTTGTTACTTGGACGGATACTCTGGTTTTTCCCAAATAGTTGTTCATCCTGATGACCAACTTAAAACAACTTTCATTAGTACTTATGGTTTACATGCTTACCGACGCATGCCTTTTGGTTTATGTAATGCTCCATCTACTTTTCAAAGATCCATGACTACCATTTTTGCAGATTTTATAGAATTAATAATGTAAGTATTTATGGATGACTTTTCCATCTATGGAACTTCATTTACTAGTTGCTTGGATAATCTCAAAAGGGTTTTGCAGCGTTGCAAAGAAACCAATCTTGTTCTAAACTGAGAGAAGTGCCATTTCATGGTCAAAGAAGGTGTAGTTATCAGACATAAGGTATCAGGTAAGGGTATTGAAGTAGACAGAGCTAAGGTCAAAGCAATAGAGATAATGCCACAACCAAGGGATATAAAAGGTATAAGAAGTTTTCTTGGTTATGTGGGTTTTTATAGAAGGTTTATTAGGAATTTCTCTGGCATTTCTAAACCCTTAACTAACCTATTGAAAAGGGGAGTAAGATTTAATTTTGAGGATAAATGCCTTATTGCCTTTGACAAACTTAAACCCGCTTTATCTCATGCTCCTATCATTAAACCACCTATATGGGATATGACTTTTGGTTTAATATGTGAAGCTAGTGATGATGTTGTAGGAGTAACTCTAGGACAACATATAGGTCGCAGATTTAATATTATACATCATGCTAGTAGAACTCTTAATAGTGCTCAAAAGAATTATCCTAAGGAAGAAAGAGAATGTTTTTCTGTAGTTTTATCTTGCGGCAAATTTCGTTCTTATATAGTTGATGTAAAATTAAGAGTTCATACAGATCGTGATGGTTTAAAAGAACTCCTTGAGAGGAAAAATCATAAGCCAAGACTGATATGTTGGATCCTTTTACTTTAAGAATTTGAATTGTAGATTATGCAGAGGAAAAAAAATAAAGATATTAGATGCATTATCCATATTTGCCTAGCAAGGAACCAATCTTATTGAGATAAACTTTAGTACTGGTGATTTTTTGTTTATGAGAATTATTAGATGAACTAAGGTCAATTCCTCCAAAAGAGAAGAAGTACTTGTTGTTGTAGGAGCTTGTCATCCCCGACTAAATAAACGGTAAGTACAAGGTAAGTTTTCTTTTTTTTTAATTAGTGATTTGTCTTCATAATTTATACTCCTGAAATTTTTACCTTTAAATTCCTCGTGTATTTCTGAAGTTTTGGAGGGTTTTTACCAACTATACGGCCGCAACTATATGGCCGGAGAATTTGCTCCCGTCGTATAGTTGGTCGTTAAACGTATTGTAGTCCCTTCGCAAAAACTTTCGATGTTTGAAAACTATACGACCGCAACTATACGGCTGAAGAATTTGCTCCCGCCGTATAGTTGGTCGCTAAATGTTCGGGCATGTCCGATTCTTTTTTGTTTTATTCAAAAAAAGGGTTTTTTCGGTTCCAAAACAGTAACCTAACCGACCTGGGCTCGAGATATTTGGAAATATCTGCCCAGAACCAACTATACGACCGCAACTATACGGGCCGCGCCTGTATAGTTGGTCGTTACGCAGCTGGATTTTTCCAAATCCGTGATTTCTTTCCCTGTTCCGTTAAGATTCTTTTCTTGGGCGTACTTTGGTGTTTCTCGCGAGTTTTACCGACCTCTAACCCCCCTTATATACTTCCATTGTGTTTCTCTTTAATCATAATCACTAGGAACCAATCTACCTCTTGTTCATACGTGAGGATACACAACCATAGAGCAACCAGGGGCCGAGAGGCCAAGGAGAGAAGTTCCTATGGAGATCGGGAGCAATAGAAAGCAAAACAAGGAGATCAAGACCATCTCTATGGAGTTTCTTGATGCCTACAAAGGACGCCGGGAGAAGGAGTTGAAAGCCCTCGAGCTGTAGATTGTAGAGGTGGATAAGGAGGCGCTAGGGACACCCATGCATCTTCGGTTTCTACAACTTTATCTTGATAAACTTGATGAAGATATTAAGCAGACGACTGGATCAGGTTTTTCTATGAGTCTTAAGGCGATACAAACCATCCAAGATACAAATGAGCTCATTAAAGAACAAGTGAAAGTGCTGGAGAGGAATAATATTTTCTACAAGATGTGTATTAAGGAACTGGAGGCTGTCAATCAATCCCTGTATCTCAGGCTAGCCCGTGAAGAGAAGATACGACGTGCCATGGCGCCACGGTGATCTACAATAATTACGGTATCAAATAATCACGAGGGATTATTTGATCCCGCCTGGCTTGATTCCAAGCTTGGGGATATCTTTAAGACCTTGTAATCTATCTTATAATTTTTATATTACTATTTTAGCTTTGCATTAGTTTGAGCTTAGAAATAAAGCTTGCATCATTAGAATTCCCTTCAAGAATAGTCGATCCCTTTAATGAAATTCTGAGTTTATTATCATATTGAGTTTGTGCTTGTCTTATTAGATATATGAATGGCTTGAGTATAATTTTACTTGCACTTGATAATAGCAATAGGAGTCTTCCACACCATTGGTATTAATGGAACATACAAAGATAATTTGTTCAATGTGTTGTAAGTTTATGGTTTGATTTACAAAGGAAAAATTATCTAATCAGTTAAGTTGAGAAAGAAACCTTGAGCAAAGTAAAATTAAAAGTGCTATCAAATTAGAGTAAGAACAAGACGAGGTAGAGTATTCAAGCTATAAAGATGCTTCATATACAATTGGAATTTGGTAATTGAGATTGTTAAACTTTTAAATACTACATGAAGTGGAATGTATGGCTAGATCCTTTGCACAACACTTAAACAAAAGTGTGAGCATATAAAAAAAGAAAAGAGAAAAAAATGTGCAAAGAGCAAATAGGCATACACCACTATCTTGTGGTGAGACAAAGGAACGTTTGAGATTTTAAATCCCAAGTGGATGTGTTAATCCTAAAACGCTTGGGAATACCTCGCTAACTCATTCGGTCAAACTGAAACACTTTTACATCATATTGAGAGTAATCTTTTGTGAACTGTTAAATGCTGAAGTGTGGAAGCCTGCTAATATTATTCAGATGGTTCGAGTAAGGTACTATTCATGAACTTATTCCTATGTATCATATATGATAAACACATGCTGCAACAACCTCATTTATTTTATCGACTCAGCTTCATGAAAATGAGGATCACATCCATTAAGGTAACCTTGCTCGGGACGAGCAAGAGTCTAAGCTTGGGGAATTTTATGAGTGCATATTTGCATCATGTTTTATATTATTATTTTGCACCGTGGTGGTAGGATCTTGGTATTTTACGGTGTTCGCGCACATCTTTTATGTCTATTTTCACCAGGATCAGGACAGATGATGGATACGATGGACACAATCCTTGGACCAGTTGTATTGGAGCGAAAAGGAGTCAAAAACAGCATAATCGCTAATTTGGTAAATATCAATAACACTAGAAGAAAACCCAAGGCGATCGCGACAACCAGTGGGTTTAACAACCAACTATATAGCGGGAACATTTTCTCCGGCCGTATAGTTGCCACCACCACCACCTCTTCAAATAGTTTCGCCCCGTGCAATCGGATCAGGTAGACAGCATATAGAACGACCAGAAATCACAGAAATGTCACCTCCAGAAGGGATCTGGAGGGGGAACTTATCCACCGGGGATCCATCTTTGCCCTACGCAGATCTGAGAGGCTAAGGCATCAATCTTCATCATCAAACGCTGCATCACCACCATCTCCATCCATCTCATCTATATCTTTTCTTGATCTTGTTATAATTTCCATACTCGTTGTGGATTTATAAAAGTACTATTCATCTATGATAGATTCCATTGTCTTTGCCATGATGTTGATTGCCTCCATGTCCGAGTAGATCATTAGTTCTTGGGAAGATGGAGAAACCCTAGCATGAGATTGAAATAAGATAAAGTTTATTATGATACTCATCGTTGTGACCATGTGTTAGATTGTCTTGATATTAATGTTGAGAGAAGTCGACCTCTCAATATTTGCCTCTTGTGGGGGACTTAATAAAGGGAACTACTTGTTGGTAGACGGAGGTGTGCTAGCACTTAAAGTGACTATAAAGCCGTTGGTACTCCGTACGTATCAACTTGGGAACCGAGGAAACTCACGGAATATTGTCCATGCCATGGGATACATCCTACGGGATAAAGTCCCTTAATAACGCAGTAATTCGATTGATGTCGATTGCTTGTGTGCTATGGTTATGAGAATGATGTGATTAGTGGTTACTGCCTATTCGTCTAATTACGGAGTTCCTCCCACACATACATAGTTGAGAATGTTCATGATAATAATATTTACCTTAAACCCTTTATAATGCTAGAGGTGTATCCGCTACTCCCTGAGAACACTTTTTTCCATTGCAGTTTCATATCTCTTTTACACACGCGATACTTACTTTCTGTATTCAGTTTGTTTTAATTTATTTATTGTTCTCTTATACAAAAACCCAAGAACACCTTTTTACACAACACTCGCATTTTATCTTGTTACTTAGAATGTTATTTAGCATTACTATTTCAGTATTTAATTCAAGAGTTATTAGACTTCAGAACTTCCGCTCCTTGTGGGATCGATATCTTTATTTTGAAACTAGCTACAAACGATCTGTGCACTTGCAGTCATCACAGCCACATCAAGGCCCATGACGATCAGGAATGATGTGGTGTAAAGGGATCGTGTAATCACTTAAATTGTTGTTAGGGATGAATATTGACATGGGAGTTTGTTAATTTGATTACAAATTAGACTCCTAATTATGAACTTAGTCTAAGTCCTTTTGCAAATATCTTGTAGACAATGTCCATCCCCTCAGTTTGCAACTCCTTTGGGCCATGTATGGATAGGGTGAAACTTAAGCTAGATGGGTCGAATTTCACCGACTCGTACCAACGCCTTAAAAGGATTCTCATAGAAAACGATCTTATCTATGTCCTTCGTGAACCCCTAGAAGATTTCCCTGATGACTCCGGTGGAAATGAAGGTGCGACTCTTCACGACCGCCGAGAGACTTTTATGATAGTCAAGTACGTACACCATTATTCATGCCATGGAACCTGGCTTGAGAGTACCCTTCCATGAAATCGGCACATATGATATGCTCGATGGATTGAAAAGTATGTTTCCAGCCGAGGAGAGATGCATGAAGTATGAGTACATAAAGGAGTTTGTCTCCATAAGGATGGAAGAAAACTCTGGCTTGGATAGCCAGCTGGACACCATGGAAAGGCTCCATGAACGTCTTAAGGATGCTATAGGATACTTGTTGACTAAAGTCCTTGCAATAGATGGGGTGTTGCATTCGCTTCCCCCCAGTTACAAGGACATCGTCAAGGACCACATCGCCTCAGGAATTCTGAATACCTTTCGCGAGATAATAGCCAAGCTAAGGACTATCAAGGTCGAACCCAAAGCTAGGAACGATGTCAACGGAGAAGGTATATGTTGATATACAAGTTACAAATATTTCCATGAAACACTTATGCAATTTTCAAGTATTGGATACTTACCCCTGGTTTATTTGAAATCAGGACCCTCTGCATGAGATTTGCAGATGGAACGAGGCACTGATGAAGTGATGATGGCAAGCAATCCGGTTGAAGGCCGAAAGAACTCCTTCCCTCGAAGTTTATCACTAGGATTAGAAGATTTGAATAAAAGCTTTGTAATCAAGTTTGTGAACCGTGCAAATGTGTCTTGCTTATTGAAAGACGATTATTCACATTAATAAGAAACAATTAGTTGTTCCTTTTTATATAAATTATTTCTTTTATGATTCACATTGAAATTACAAACAAGTTAATCTAGTCTTTAATTTATATGACAATAAAGCATTTATAAAGAATGAATAATTGCAAAGAGATATCTAAATGTGAATTTGAAACGGTTGAATCATTCAAAGTTTTCAGAATAAAGGTAGATGTAGAATAAACAAGAATGTCAAAGTCTTAGAAATTTGATACAAGTGACTTCGAATTCAAGTTAATGGAAATATATCATATAAGGACTTGTGAAAAACAGTTCCGCAAATTATGGTGATTGGACTAATCAATTAATTTTGATATGTCTAATACAACATAATCATAATGCATAAGATACATATGGTCTAAAATAAATTCCACTGGGATCAACATTACATAGTAGAGTTATATATTGAAATAGTAAACACTCAATAGGAACATCTAAAGATTCATGGAAACAGCAACATATGAGATATGTCAAGCTCAAGTTTCTAGAGATTTTCAATAGTTTGAAATTGTGGTGAATAGTAAGTATTTATAGTAAGTTATTAGTAAGACTAAGAACACAAATTCGAAACTAATACCTGAACAAGACAAAGTTTTTATTGTCTTAGTGTGGTACTTCTTTGAGAAAGTGTTTTCTCATAGAAGTGTTAGTGGAAGGACAGGAGAATAAGCAAAAGGTTTGATCTTGCCTCCAAATTGTTAAGAATATAAAACGGAATATGTTCCGGAGACAAACTTTACAAATAAAGGGAAACTATAATGATGCGATCATAAATGTTTCAGCTAATACTTTATAAAAGTAGGATTCAAGATTTTATTCTGCCTCTTACAGAATTTCATTCTTGATTCACTTGACTTATTATTGGAATAAGACATACCTATGAACTAAAAGAAATTTTGATGGACCTAAATACAAGAAATGACTTAGAGTCATGAAATACCAAATTAAGTAACATTTGAGATTATGAAGTAAAAGTTACTTAACCTCATTAAGTAATGGAATTTACTTAATCCTTCCCAGTAAAACTGCAAAGTTGAAAGGATGGAAATGAAACTTAAAAGGAAGACAAAAAGGCTTAATTTGTCACAAAGATGTTTTGACAAATGCTTAATGTCTATTGGATTCATTTAACAAATAAGTCCAATTTTGGAAATTTGCTAAGGACTGTTCAAAAATGCAAAGTCTTCAAGAATATGAAGAGAAAGGTTGTAATTGGTACAACAGGTAGGTTTTTATCAATCAAGAATTGCTGAAATCTTGTAGCAAAAATTCTCAATTTGATGCATGATCAAAGAATTTTGGATTTGCCAAGATTGTTGAGAAAGGGTTTTAAATTGAGTGGGAGCTAAGGAGTTTTCCAAATAAAATATGTGTTCGACATATTTGAGTGGGAGATGAGTAACATCCTAGAATTTCAAATATTGTTGATGTATTTGAGCGGGTGCATAAACAATGTTCTTGAATATGTGATTGACATATTGGTGAACAATGTGCTGGGTATTAGAAATGATTGGATCATTGGATGAAATTATACATAATATGACCCGTGTTCTTAGTTGTGAAGAATAAAGATTCTAGAATGATTCCTGAGTTAACCACTAAATTAGAGTTAATAGCGCAAAGGAAGCATGGTCAGAATCAAAGTTGCAAGGGTTGCACTTGGATTGAAACTATAAATATATAGAAGTATTAGGATACTTCTGAATTAGAAAGTTCGACTTCCGACTAGGTGTGTTTATAGTTATACATGACATCTTGAAGATCCAGTTGATTGATAGGTCATCATTGTATGTACGAGAAAATAAAAGTCTCACTTTGTAACCAAAATGCTAAGAGCACATTATATGATAATGGGGATTAATGTAAAATAGGTGACATTAATGATTTGCAAAATAGGACCTTATGTATCTGGTAAAACAGATTAAGGACAGTAAGTCCTCCATGAGCAACATGATCAATAAACACATATGAGTTATGGTTTATGATTAGTAGCAATGCAACTAGATTATATGGATTCTAGTGCAAGTGGGAGACATAAGGAAATGTGCCTTAGAGGCAAATAATAAAAGAGTTTATTAAACACATTCCATTACTTCATAATAGTTTTATATCATGTTATAACTATATCAATTGGAAACATTGATATAGGTGTGATATGTAAACAAACTCAGGTCCCTAGTAGACTCTATTTAACTAGTTCATTGGTCAACGGATGGTCAAGGTTTCCTGACCATGTTGGTTCTTCGGCACCAATTGACAATGGAGCTATCTCATTAGAGAATGAGATAGTGGACACCGTTCCACATATGATTGTTGCAACACGCTCATATCACAAAGTTCACAGTTGCAATTCTTAGAAACATAGTGACTTGTTCCTCAGACTGTGAGACCATATTTAATCACTATTACTCTTGAGTGCTTAGAGAGCATGAAACGTCACTTTGTGAAAAGGTGATTATAAAGATGTGATCAGGTACTCGGAGGGGCAGGTTGAGGCGTATGTGTCAAGAGTGGAATTTGTACATCCGTGTGATGGAAGATACTCTAGGCCCACTAATAGATGTGAGTTTCGATACATTTTGAATGGTTTTTCTTGATGGTTTTCATCTTGATTTAATGGTTTTCTAGCTTTACCTAATGCTAATACTTAGGTAGCAAAGAAAACTTGGTTTTCAGTGTATGTTTCAGGTTCTGAACATCAGCAGAGGGTTTCAACTGTAAAAATACAATATTCAGGTGAAAACAAGCAAGTCTCGTTTTGGAAGTAATCAAGGAAGGCAACCAATAGGTTTGACGACCAACTATATGACAGGAACATTTTCTCCGAACATATAGTTGCCGTCGCCTTCATCCTGTCAACAGGAACATCTTTCGTGAAGGAGGCATGCGAGAAAACATAACACAACAGCCGTCGTTCCATCTAGAGGGGAGAAAGTAGAGATCTAGAGAATAAGGGGAATACGTTCTTCATCTCGCTCCACGATCTTCGACCTCCTAGCCATAACACCCCCATAGCCATTACTTGTACTTGAGAGAGAGAGATCTTCACCTTGAAAGATTAGGGTTTGAGATTGTTTCTTCCTATCTTGAATTGTGTTGGATTGATTTTCTATTCTTATTGTGTATCTCCACGGTAATATTGAGAAGAACTCCTCTTATTTAACTATATTGACGATGCTTTCTTCTCTCATGTGTGAGTAAGTTCCTTTGGGTGTGGGAGATGTAGGGGATTGGTGATATGTGATGTGCCTATATATTTTCCATTAATTCGTGATTGATTTTAATTACTATATTGTGTGTGTTTGACTATTGCATAATGATTGTTGTCCAATTAAGGGCCCAGAAAACATGATACTTTGTTCTATATAGATAAGATCTTGTTTGCTAGCAGACCGGTGACCCCCGAGTGACACGGGGATATCAATGGAAAACTAGTTGAACTCGAGGAGCACGGGTAACCACTGTTCCTATTGCACTAGTCCGATCCAAGGAGCTTAATTGCTAAGCAACCTAAAGGATCTTAATTGCCTAGTGACTGACCATGGTTTTGGTAACAGACTAGTAGGATTATTGAAGTTGGGATGAAATCTACCAAGAGGATTTTCGTCTAATTATGGGTTGCTCGCCTACATACACTTATAAGATTATAATTGTTACACTTATCACTCATCCACCTGGCACAATCACTATCATCATGAACAGTATCTCCTCGCGCCCGCTTTGTCATCTGTGGAAAACAACAAACAATCGAATTGTTCTTTACTTTTATGCTTTTCATTTCTAAATTTTACATTTTAGTTTATTTAAATACATTCAGTTTAATCCAAATTTTGTTCTTATTTCAACACTTGTAGTCAATTCACTTGAAGACCTGTGACAACTTTGAGTGTGACAGAGACTTCATTCATAAACACTTTCCTTTGGGCTCCCTGTGGGATTGATATCTTAACTTTGAAACTATCTACGAACGATCTATGCAATTGCAGGCATCAAGCTATTTTCTGGCGCCGTCGTCGGGGAGCTAAGCGCTAAGTGTTTATCTCTTGACATTTCAGGTGTTACTACTACCAAATGGTCTCCCTAGAAGACAAAGGGTCTACACGATCTGGTAGGACCTATCTACCAAATTATTTTGAGCGCGTGCCTGCTCAAAGGCGCGAAGAAATTATTGAATTTTGTTTGAGATCAAATAAGATTGAAGTTGAAAATGTGAGTGATTTTATGGAAATCATGTCCATTCATAGGACAACTGCCAAGAAACCTGATAAAACTCTCAGAGAATAAAGTGCTCCAAATCCTGCTTATCTTAAACAACCAATAGAATTTCCTAATCCCGGAGTTACAGAATATCAATTTGATGGTGAGATTATTAAAATTTTGTAGGAAAAAGCTTTTAGTGGAAGGGAAGATGAAGATCCAGGAAGACATCTTAGAGAGTTCGATGATGTGATAATATCAATTGGACCAAAAGTTTTGCCTAGAGATTTTTCCCGTCTAAAATTATTCCGTTGGTATCTATAAGGTAAGGCTCTAAACTAGTTATATTCTCTCCCTCGCCATTGCATTAATTGCTAGGAAAACTACATTGTCAAATTCATAAACAAATTTAATCCTTTTAAAAAGGTAACTGAAATTAGAAAGAATATAGGCAATTTCAGTCAGAACGTGGGAGAAAACTACCCATAAGATTGCGATATATATTTTGGAATGATCAATTGTCGTGGTATTGCCTACGAGTACACCATGGAGGGGTCCTCATAGAGCGTGTTTAGAGACGTGGGGTAAGGCGGGAGGTTGGCGGGTAGGAGGTAACACATCTTACCCAGTTTTAGATTACATGACGGTGGCGGAATCCTACTCCTACTATAAATCACTATAATGGCAATATGCCGAGTTACAGGGACCGGTTCGCTATGCGAGGTATGAGTTGTATCATGCCCTAAAGGATCCCGCAGGTCCGGCTTATATAGTAGCCAGATCCTAGGGTTACAATCAAAGTCCTAGCCGGACAGGTTACAAAGTCTTACACATCACACAACTAGTCTAACGTGTCTTGCACTCCAAGGCTCCGGGTACGATGGTGACACCTCTGTAGCCTTCCTTCATCCGGCATGGGCCTTCCTTCTGGATCCATCTAACTGGGACATCCAGCAGGCCATGGGCCCTGCTACCAACTGTGGACCACCCAGGTTATCTGGATTAGAGACATGTAATGGTGATACCCATTTAGCATATCCCCAACAGTATCCCCCGGAGAACTCCGAGATCTTGCGCCGTCTTGCCTCTTCAGGTTGAATGCTCCATCTAGATGAATGTCGGCAAATCGTCAAGCAATATCTTGTAGTCCTCCCAAGAACCCTGCAATGCTCTTCGTCTTCAACATGTAAGTCGGAGAACTGCTGAATCATCCATCGTACTCTTCTCGTAGCCGGACAGGGTCCGTCCATGCCGGAATCTTCGGATGGGATGGTTCACTTGCCTATGTCAGTAGAGCATCATATACCATAGGTCAGCGATTCCTCGTAACTCACACATGTAGAGAACACAATCATAGCCGTTTTTCCTGCGCAAAGGATGCAAAACATTGGCGATGGCGGTGGGAACATGGCAAAATTTTCGCGCACGCGCTGTCCACGCAGCAACCATTCGATCAACTTGCACGAATCTTGACGCTGAGTACTATAAATTATAACCGTGGTAATTCTTATTCTTGAACCGCATTCTTCCTCGCATCGTCTTCTTCCTCCAGCAAAAACCTCCTCGAGCTCTCCGCGCGCACAAAGGAAAAAACCCTAGCTTTTCCCATATCTCTGTCAGTCTCCTTCCACACCAATGGCCAGCAACAACACCACACCATCCATGGAGGCGACGAGCGAAGCCACGGCCAAGTCGACGGGATCCGTCCACGTGCCTCCATAAGGCATGGTGGTGCCACGCACCGCGATGATGGAAACCACCGACGATGACCATATTCTAGTGGGGCTGGAACTACTGGAAGAGGAGGGCGATTCCCACAAGGGAGAGTGGTGCGACTCTGATATCACCGAGTGCGATCTCAAGGAGATGCTAGCCGAGGGGTACCTACCCATGACAGAGGGGCTAGTCTGGCGGGAGGCGCAGGCTGGCGAGGTCATCCCTTCTCCCCAAGCCGGAGAAAAGGTGTACCTTAAAGCCCAACTGGTATGCGGCGTCTCCCTCCCAATCTCCGACTTCTTCATAGAGGTCCTTAGTCACTACCGGGTTCAACCTCAGAACCTTTCTCCGAATAGCATCCTTGCGCTTAGCAACTACGCAGCGCTTTGTGAGGGCTACCTAGGAATTAGGCCTAGGTTAGATCTGTTTATATATTTCTTCACCGTCAAGAGGGAAGCTGGAGTGAGCAAGGATGAGCTCAGAAACTGTGGAACTATTAGCTTCAAGATCTGGCCTGGACGGCGGTTCCCCGACATTGTAGGCCACGAGTCCTGTAAGAACTGGCAGAGGACGTACTTCTATGGCCCAGATATCCCTCTGGATGGCTGAGAAGGAACGTACCCGGATTTTGTCGATGGAGCTGCCGCTGAAGCCCCGACATGGAGATCCCAAGCCCTCCTCCCCTCCAATGATGAAGCCTCCCGCGCTGTTAGGCGGATTGAGTGGCTCGTAGACACGGGTCTGACTGGGTTGGACCTAGCCATGTGTTGGTTCATCAGGCGGATCCAGCCTTTGCAGAACCGCGCGAAGCTCATGCACCAGTATACCAAGGATAGGAAGGATAGCCTCCGCATATTCGAGGACAACTTTTCGAGTGACTCCATCAAGCTCCGCCTCAAAGACATCGTCAAGGTGAAGAACAGGAAGCGTGGCTTCACCGTCACCTACGACATGTTCGAGGGCGGCACGTGCCTAGAGGTACCTGTTTTTATTTTCCGTGTATGAAATATACTCCAGTTCTTCTGTCTAACCATTACCATTGCATCTAACACTTCGGAATTCACTTAACAGCTAAAGAGTCTAGACGAAGATAGCATGGTTGTCCAAGTCTACGACCCTAAGATGAAGGATGTCACCGTCGTGTCCGATGATGATGTCCCGCTGGCGCGTAAGCGAAAGAGCTCCACCTCTAACACTGCCGACGGAGGCAAGAAGAAGAAGACGGAGGGTGGAGCCTCCAAGAGATCCACCGCCTCCCTAGAGGCAGAGAAAAGAAGAACGATTGGTATTCCATTGACAAAGGCACCAACCATTGTGTAAGATTCTTAACATCCGACATTGCCTTTTGCTTGTCTTGTTCCTGTACTTATACTTCTGCACGTTTCAGGAAGAAGGCCAGTATGAGTCTGAAGAAGACCTCCAAAACATCAGGGGCTTCTAAAAACATCAAAGAAATGTTTCACCAAGCATCTCCCTCCATCACCCGTCCAACTCCGAATGTCAAGCCTGCTAACGCACCGACAAGCTCTCTAGCAAAGGTAACGTCTGAACTTTCCGCCATGGAAGTGGACCCAGACGTTGCCGCGGAACTTGCTGTTGTCGGCGAGCAGGCGACACAAGAAAGCACCACATCCAAAGTGGCTAAAGCTCCGGCTAAGGATGCCACTGGTAGCGGTAAGGCGATGGTGGAAGGCGGAACTTCTGCCACAGGCGGCGCCACTACACCCAGGACACCAGCAGAGTTTTCGAAGATCGTCTACCTAGTGCTTACACCGAGTAGCTCAGCTCTGGTTCCTGGTGCTGCGTCGACTTCTCAGACATGTGGTATTGAGGAGCTGCTCAAGCAGGGGGATATCCTGCATGAAAATAGCCTTTCCTTCAGCAAGATACTTGCCGAGAGCGCCACCAACCTCAAGATCATTGCACTTGTAAGTTTTGTATGCCTTTTGCATTTCATATGTAGTATCCCACTGTATCCCCCGAGTATTTAGACGGAAAACCATAGGTATTTGTGTATGAATGCTCTAAGAGTGACTAATCTAGAAAACTTCACACTGTAGCCCCAATTATGTAGTTTGAATGAATTATTCCGACTAGATACTTTTAGAGTAGCATACACAGTGTTCGTAAATTTCAATACCGTAGACCCCAAGCTTCTAGTTGAAACAAAATTAGTTCCGACTAGATGCTTAAAGAAAGACTAAGCATATTGCTGAGTTAAAAACTCTCACTATAGCCCCTAAGCCTCTAGGTGGATATTTATCCGGCTAGATGCTCCAAGTAGACTAAGTAACTTTGATCTTTTTCGCAGAATGAGAATGCCCGGAGAGGCGTCGCCAACGAGAAGTTCCACAAGATGCGTGCTGACCTTAAAGCTAAAAAGGGTAAAACTGCCTTCTTGAAGGATCAAATCACCAAGAGCAAGAGTCTATTTTTCTTTTCAATTTTGCACTCAATCTTGGTCTCGCGCCATTAACCTCCGACTACTCATCGTGTGCTGTGATTTCTCCAACATGCAGAAGCTATTGCCAAGGCGAAGGATATTGTCGAGCAATAAAAGCACATAGAATTGCTGGATAGCGAGAACAAAATCCTCAAGCAGGAGAGGGCTAACACACTGAAGATGCAAGAAGTGTCTATGAAGGCCGTGCAGGAGTCTGCCAACACAGAGATCAACCAACTGATGGAGGAAATTGTGATCCTCAAGGAGCAGAAGAAAGCTGCCAAAGAGCAAAATAAACGCAACCTTGAGGCTTACAAGGTCCTTCGACAATAACGGGACTCCATGGCAAAGACTGTTGATGGCGCCTGAAAGCACTTCGTCGGGAAACCCCAAGAGCAAGGTGTGAAGAGCATAGAAGCAAGTCTTCATTCAGTAAGAAACCGAGGTTATCGAACCAGTAGGAGGAAGGAAATGTCTCAAATGTGTTTCTAGCAACATGGAAACCTGCACAACACAAACCCAAGACTTTGCCCCAACGAACAGTGAGGTTGTCAATCTCACCGGTTGCTGTAACAAAGGATTAACTATATGGTGTGGAAGGTAATAGTGGTTTGCAGCGAGTAAACAGTAACAATGTAAGATGTATCAATGGTAAAGATTGGACCGGGGTCCATAGTTCAACTTGGTTGTTGAACCAGGAATTTGAACTATCATAACATGCTTCAATTTGGTGGGTTGAATCTTACTAGTGCATGCAAATTCTTCCGTAACAAATGAGTGTGATGCTCTAGAATCAAATAACACTCTGGCAAGTACTGAGTTAACAGAAAACATACCCAGCACGACATCTGGCGCTTCTTGGGCTTCTTCAGCATGCATGAGAAAGAGACGGTCGTTGCGGTTGAGCGAGTTCCCTGGGGCAAACCTTCTTCCGGGCTGAACACGACGCTGCTGCTGAGCTGGGGCATTTGCATTGGGGGATGCGGCAATCTTCTTGGGACACTCATTGGAATAGTGACCTTTGGTTCCACATTCATAACAAGTCACCTGAGACTTGTCCTTTGCTGCAACAGGCACATCATTGCTTCCAGTCCTCGGGGCAGTGTTGGTGTTGGTGGCGGCATTGTTGTTGTTGAACTTTGGCGGTGCACGATTGAAATTGCTGGGGTTGCCGGGGTTGTTGTTGTGATTTCCTCCGGGCCTTGGGTTTCTTCCTCCACGGCTGGGGTAGGTCGGACGGTTCATCGGGGGTTTGTTGGTTCTTGGGGCAAATCCTAGGGATGGATTGGGGCGATACTTTGGGGTATGATGGGTTCCTAGTTGATGCATCATGTGACGCTTGCGGTTCTCATTAGCTTGGTTGATCTTGCCTTCCATCTGAATGGCAGAATCCACTAAGGCTTCAATATCAGCAAATGGGATATTGATTAACACTGTATGCATTTCATCATGCAGACCATTCAGGAATCTTTCCTTCTTCTTGGCTTCGATGTCGAACTCATCCGGTGCATACCTAGCCAATGACAAAAATTTGTCATGGTACTCAACTACGGTCATCCTTCCCTGCTTCAGTTCTCTGAATTCATCTCTCATCCTCTTGATCAAACCCGGTGGCACATGGATTCTGCTAAACTTGATTTTGAATTCCTCCCAAGTCATCATCTGACCTCCATTCATGGCGCGAACGCTGTTCCACCATGCTCTTGCATCTCCGGCCAGATAGTGGTTGGCAAATAGAACTTTCTTGTTGGCTTCCACTCCTGCAACTTCCAAGTTGTTCTCCATGGTTTGCAGCCAATCATCGGCATCGAGGGGCTCTTCAGACTTAGTGAAAATGGGTGGATTGGTATTCTGGAAGTTCTTGAGCTTGGATCCATGGTTGTCTAGATTTCAATGGCCTTGATTGTTGTTGGCCATCTGAGCGATGTGTTGGAGGGTGGCTAAGTTGGCTTGACGTTTGGCTCTTTCATCTTCACGGTCCAAAACCAACATTTGCAAGATCTGCAACATCGGGTCTGGGGACGAACTGCTTCCTCCGTGAGGCATCTGAAGATTGAGATAGATCATTGGAAAAGAGGGGAATTTCTAAGGTTCAGGGTTTTGGAAAAGTTTTCAAAGTTTGACTCAGATTTCTCTAGCAACTTGTTTTTCATTCATTCATAGCACACGATACAAACACACACCACAACAAAGGAAAACAGATGGTTTTAAGAACCATTCTGGGAAACTACGATACAGTGGGACCGGATACAACTCACTAACACTAGTGCTCAAGTCCTACTACTCCTTGGAGTCGGTGTCCTCATCATCCTTATCATCATCATCAATGAAAGCGAAATCATCCTCATCAGTGAAGAAGTCCATGGCCTGATCCTCCAGAAAGTCATCATCATCACTGAGATAGGAGTAGGGGTCTCCATGAAGGTCTTCCCCTGCATTCTCCCTCTCCTCAAGCTACATATCCCTCTCGTGGATGGTCTCCTCCAAGTCCGTGATCCGGTGGCGGAGACGGGCAATGATGCGCTCCTTCTTGTCGAGCTAACGGCGACGAGACTGGCGATTCTTCACCAGCATGGCGATGGTCTGATCCTTCTGAGCAGCGATGGCGTACTTGTGGTTGGCGTAGGAACATGCATTGTCCAACTCCTTCTGCCGGTCATACATCATAAAACTGAGGTGGTCCACTTGGTTCTTCAGCTCGGGGTGATATGGTGCCTCTAGTGGCTGTCCCATAGCATCACGTCTTGGGCAAAACTCAAAGCGGGTACCATTGATCTAGTTGATACTCTGCCCACACAGACGGGCAAGAGCTTCCTGCATGGCCCTGGCAAGTCCATCGAGCCAGTTGTTCTCTCTGATGGTGAACTGAATTCCCTCTGTGGTGGGAACTTCAATCTTTCCTGGAGACTTGCAACAATTAGCCATTGCAACTCCTCTCCTTCCTGATCGATGAGCTGAGCTCCGAAGAACTCGGGGTGCGGACGCTCCAACATTTCCGACAGCTGGTCCAAGTCACGCTCAAAGATGATGTCTCCTCCATTCCCCAACTGATAGAACTTGCTATACTTCACGTCCATCTATAAGAATGTAGAGTGAGTAAGTTAGTAGAGTGATCAAGTGTGTCAAATTTTATGTAAGTTTGCAAGAATTTTCGAAGAACATGAATTTTCATGAAAGAATCTAAGTGATAAGAATGAGAATAAGTTTTCATAAATACTCACTTCCTTGGTTTTGAAACTAAGTTTTTGATTCAAACGTCCATTCTAAACTAGGGTCTCCTATGGTCAGGATAGGTCTGATACCAACTTGTCAACACCCGGATTTTTAATCCTAGATGCCTGTTATGCCATACATCGCAATCCCAGGATTACCATTTTTGCAATACATAACAGATTGGATATCACAGTACATCATACATTACAAACCATACATAAGGTCTTACACAAATAAAGTATCACATGATCGAGTCTTAATACAAGTCAAGCAACGGAATAATGTAATAGTAATGATAGCGCAGGCGAAGCTCCATCTTCATGGTCACAGGCAATGCTGACGATGGGATATGAATCTAGTTGTAGTAACTTTCGTGCTGTCCGTCCTCCTGATAGTCCTCTTCATAGTCTGGCCAAGGTAAAAGCCAGGGACAAAGCCATGAGTACTCTTTAAGTACTCGCAAACTAATACTAACAAGTGAAATAGTTTTGAGTAGGGATACTAAGCTCTAGGTTGTTTTGCAAAAAGCCAGATTTATCTCTACTGAGTTCAGAAGCAAAGAAAGCTAGTTAAAAGTTTTATAACCCCTAAGTGGGAACTTGAATTTCATATCACAACCCTGTTGTGGTCAATTCAAGTCATGAATCATTTCATAAGTCATTTTGAAAACATCAGATGATGGAACAATATGGCCACTCCAACTGTCCATAACTGCGGACGCGGCTATTCGAATAGTTTGACACTCTGCAGAGGTGGTACACTTTCACCACAATATTCGATACATCCGTCAGTAACAATCCTGAATCACCATACTCAGTATGCGGATAATCAATCCTAACCTTTCAATTACACGCCCTAGTATAGGCACCTTTCCTGTGAGTTTGGCCTCCCAACCATGACCATCTATCATCTTGGGTACTGCACAGGTGGACAATCTTCACAAGGTAGCCTCAGCTCAAACCTTGGCCACAAGGGAACCCATACTAAGGTATATAAGTTTCCAGTCAAGCCCTACCCAATTTTCGGGTATTGTGGTTGTATGGTAAAATTGGAATGGTATCGCATCCAGACAACCATCAGTTTTATAAAGGGTTAAGGATCATGCCCTAACATTTCATCATCAAAATCATCTGGTGTTCAAGAACACATTTCAGTAGAATGACTCATCATTCTAAGGTTTTCATAGCCATTTTCACCCAGTATTCCCATCTAAAGTTTATCAAGTTTTATGGTTAGCACTAGCATCTACAAGTGGGGGTAAAAACTAATGATGGGTGAGAATCAAGTGTATCCTATCTAAGTTCAATCTCATGCCTCGGGATGACATCAAGATTATCTAACTTAGGACAAGTTTTATGCTCTTTATGCTACCTTTAAATATCTTTCTAAAATCTACAAGTGACTAAGTAATCTTTTATAAAGAAATAAATTACTAAGCTTGCAAATAAAACTAGGATTGGGTATCAAGTGGTGTAAGATTGCAAGTAAAACTTGCATGGTTTAGCTTAGCTTGCTAAGATATTAGTATAGGCTTGCCTTGTGCAGAGAAGTGGTTGACGTTCTCCTCGGCTTCTTCCTCGTAGTATTATCCTTCCTCTTCGTATCCTTGGTCGGTACTAGCATCTATAAATAAATACGAGGTACACAATCACCAAATAATACTTAACTATTTCTATTTATCACACCAAGGTTTTCACTAGATGATCCAGGATCATCACAAACATCACATAGATAAAGGCAATAGTTTTATTATTTTAGTTTAGAAAAGTAATTTCTAATAATTGAAAAACTACTTAAGTTTTAGTATTCTCCAACTAAAACATGGGATCATGTTGACACATGTCATCACCACATATTTCAGTACATGGGAATGTGATTTAAAGTGGTGTCACAATTTAATAAGGTTTAACCTTTTTATTTTAATTAATTAAAGTGACTAGAATGATCTATGAGGCATTCTTTTATTACTTATTCATTATTTATGCAAGTAAACCTAGATATTTTTATATATTCAGAAAGGTATAGTTAAATGTGATTTTTGAGAGTTGGAATCAACTCAAAATATTTTGTTGTTGAATTTTGAAAAATGTTTTAATGTAGAAAAGCTTTTGCCTTGTTATTTTTACTATAGGTGATACAATTCCAAATGAGTTGAATCAAATGGGCTTGGATTAAGAATTCCAGTACCTTTCTAACAAAATTGGTTTCATGCAATTTGGTTCAGTGAATCGACCTAGGTTGATTTTTTAATCTAGGTACAGAACTAGGTTTGAAAATAAATTGATAAAACCTAAATTTGAATTACTAGGTCACACGGGATGTTAACTGGGCCGGCCCACGGTGCACAGCGCATGCGTGGGTGGGTTTAAGTGAATGACCCCACCTGTCAGCGAGACAGGGGGTGCAAAGCGGTAAGGGGCAATCTAAACCGTGCGATCAAATTCTAATCCAACGGCCATGACCTATCGTCTCCGTCGGGCATCGCCAACAAGATAGAACCCTAGCGCGGCCAGTGGGGGTCTACGGGGGCTCACCGGGTCTCATGCGAGGGTCGGCGATGTGGGCGAACGACAAAGTCGAGGACGATGAACCTCCTGGTACCGGCGGCTTCTCTTGGGGCATCTCCAACTAACAGCTCCTTTCTTCCTCCTCTGCGGAAGACTCCGGCCAAATTACGGCGATGTGCTGCTCGCCTTGCTTCGGGAATGAGGTGGGGTGGTTATGAGAGAGAGGGGAGTGAGATGGTGTGAAGAATTCGAGCGGGGTTCCTCTATTTATAGTGCCAAGAGGGGACCGAAGGGCGCAGGTGGAGCTCGTCATGGTCATCGGCACAGCGAGCTACTGGCATGGGCGATGATAGGGGGTGGTTCTGTGTTCCCTGGCGAAGGTCAACGACATGGTTACGCGGCATGGGGCGGTGCGAGGTGGTCCGAACGTCACGGTGCTCTAGGTGGGTCCGACAGACAGTTTAATGGCGCACAACGTCTACGGTCCGTGCGGAGGCGAACGGGCGTGTCTGGGCGGTTCCCTAGGCGGTGGTGATCACGCTGATGGGCGGCAAAGGAGCGGCGTGGTCTGTGGGCATGTGTCGCGGGTGGCGCTCTGGCGCGCTCTCGGCATGCTCGCAGAGAGGTTGGGCATGCTCGGGCTGAGTGGTCCGGGGGCTGGCAAGGGTCGAGGCTTAGACAGGGGGTGGAGGTGGATGGTGGAGTGCCTGCTAGACTAGGTTGGTGAGGCTCCTAGCTGGCTGGCGACATTGGGGTGGCAAGGCTGCTCTCAGCATGCTCACCATTGATGGCATGGCAAGCTCGCAGTGGTGCTAGAGCTTGTTAAATGGGCTAGATGATCTACTAATAGCTTGTTGTGAACCAGAGAGGGAACAAGTTAGGCCACAATCACTGCTCCTAATAGTGTTTGATGTTTGTTTGTTTGGTATTTGCAAGGTGTTTGATGAAATGGCCGAAAGAGATTCAAATTTGAATTTTTATTCAAACTTTGTGGGTGTACTAGGTATATACTAAGTAGTCTCTGGTTAGTTGGAAAGGTCAAGGTGAATTGTTTTGGTTGGTTTTTGAAAAGGGGTGATCTTCACCTATGATAAATATTCAATTTTGACTTGTCATTTGAATCAAGTTGCCAAATGTTTCTGTAAGTTTGAAAGGTGGGATTGGTTTCCTTTTTACTTGGTGTAGCAAGGGGTGAAAAGAAATGGAAATGTTTCTGTTTGAAATCTTGGACTAGAAACACTCAAAGTGGCCTAGTGAGCAAGTTTGCAAAATATGACCATTTGCTTTATTTGGTTTGTTTTTTATTTTCTCTTGTTTTGTTTCTACTTGGAAATGTTTTAGATGATGTTTTTTTATATTTAAACCATTCCTTGGCATTTAGATCAATCACACAAGGCCATTCATGCATTCATATAATCATCACATACACACATGCATTCATTTGATTTTTATTTAACAAAAGTTTTTGTTAACCCTAAATTTTGGTGTTTGGAAATTTATAACCTTGATCAATATTTTGGGATGTTACAAACCTTCCCTCCTTAAACAAAATCTCGTCCCAAGATTTGAGAAAGAAGAAAAAATATACCTAGGATTTAAAGAGATCGAGAAACTCCGTCTTGATGTGGTCTTCTCGTTCCCAGGTAGCTTCTTCTTCAGTGTGGTTGCTCCATTGAATCTTGATAAACTTGATGCTGCGGGTCCTAGTGGTTTTGAAATATTCTTCCAAAATACGGATAGGTACTTCGGGGTACGTCAGGTCATCATTGATCTCTATGGTGCGGTGATCAGTATTCTTGAAAACTTCGGTCTTCTCCGGGACTTCAAGGCATTTTCGAAGTAACGATATATGGAACACGTTGTGCACTGCTGAAATCTCCTCTGGCAGTTCTAGTTGATACGATACTTCTCCTCGACAATTCAGAATCTTGAAAGTTCCAATATATCTGGGGGTTAACTTTCCCTTGAGCTGAAAACGTTGCATTCCCTTCAAAGGCGACACTTTGAGATACACAGAGCCTCCAATATTGAAAGCGAGGTCTCGACGTCTCTTGTCGGCATAACTCTTCTGTCTGGACTGGGCGGTCTTGAGGTGCTCACGAATCTTGTGAACTTTCTCTTCTGCTTCTCGTAGGATGCCGGGTCCAAAAATCTGACTCTCTCCTACTTCCGACCAATTCAAAGGGGTACGACACTTCCTTCCATACATGAATTCAAATGGGGACATTTGCAAACTATCTTGATAACTGTTGTTATACGAAAATTCTGCGAATGGCAGACAGTCTTCTCATTTAGATCCATACTCTAGCACACATGCTCTCAACATATCTTCAAGTATTTGATTTACTCACTCCATTTGTCCATCTGTTTGAGGGTGATAAGCTGTGCTGAAATCCAATCTTGTTCCCAATCCTTCTTGGACTTTCTTCCAGAATCTCGAGGTAAACCGAGTTCCTCGATTTGACACAATGTTCTTGGGGACTCCGTGCAAACTGACGATTCTAGTGATGTATAACTCTGCTAGCTTCGAGCTCTGGTAAGTGGTCTTGAGAGGTAAGAAATGGGCTACCTTGGACAATCTATCCACTATGACCCAAATAGAGTCATTTCTCCTACTAGAAGTAGGCAATCCGGTGATAAATTCCATTCCAACTGAATCCCGTTTCCATTCTAGAATATGTAATGGTTGCAATAGTCCTGCGGGTCTCTGATGTCCCGCCTTAACTCTCTGACAACTGTCACACTTGGCGATGTAGCTTCTGATTTCTCTCTTCATCTTATGGCACCAAAATGCTCCTTCAAATCTTGATACATCTTCGTTACTCCGGGGTGGATAGAATAAAGAGTATCATGAGCCTCTTTCAAGATAACTTCCTTCAACTCTGAATCTGCTGGCACACAGAGACGTCCTTCGTACCACAAAACTCCTTCTTCATCTTTGGTGAATCCGGGTACTTTTCCTATACCGATGCGACGTTTGATTCCGTCGATACTAGCATTTCCTTTCCGCGCCTCCTTGACCTGACTGATCAAAGTGGGTTGAAGTTCTATGCTAGCCAAAAATCCTTCACTTACCAATTCCATTTTGAAATCTTCCATATCCTTGTGCAAACTTGGTTGCTCCTTTAAAATCATGGAGTTCAAGCGGCATGGCAATCTATTAAGGGCATCTACTACCACATTGGCTTTACCAGGGTGATAATGGATGTCCAGATCATAGTCCTTGATTAGCTCGATCCATCTTCTTTGCCTCATATTCAGCTCCTTCTGAGTGAATATATATACTTCAGGATCTTGTGATCCGAATAAATTTCACAACGGTTTGCCATCAGGTAATGCCTCCATGTCTTTAGGGCTAGAACTACGGCTGCTAGTTCAAGGTCATGGGTAGGATAGTTCTGTTCATGCTGCTTCAGTTGTCTGGATAGATAAGATATAACTTTTCCTTCTTGCATCAACACACATATGAGACCGATCTTGGATGCATCACAATACACGTCAAACGGCTTCGTGATATACGGCATGATCAAGATGGGGGATGAAATCAATATCCTCTTGAGTTCTTGAAAACTCTCTTCACATTTGTTCGTCCATTCAAACTTCTTATCCTTCTTAACAATTGGGTCATGGGTCTTGCGGTACTCGAGAATCCTTCTATGGACTTACGGTAATATCCCGCCAATCCGAGAAATGCACGAACTTGGGTTTGAGTGGTTGGGGCTTGCCAATCTTCAACATCCTTCACCTTTGCAGGGTCAACGACAATTCCTCCTGCTGATACAATATGTACGAGGAATCCTACTTCCTGTCACCAAAATTCACATTTGCTAAACTTGGCATACAACTGATGCTCCCTAAGGGTTCCAAGGATGGTCCTCAGGTGTAGGTCATGTTCTTATTCTGATTTGGAATAGATCAGAATGTCATTGATGAAAACGACAACAAACTTATCCAGGAAGTCCATAAAAATCTTATTCATGAGGTTCATGAAATAAGCGGGGGCATTGGTTAATCCAAAATACATGACAGTGTACACATATAATCCATATCTGATGGTAAAGGCAGTATTTGGAATATCCTCTGCGCGAATCTTGAGTTGATGGTAACCAGTCCTAAGATCAATCTTAGAAAACACTTTGGCACCAGTCAACTGATCGAACATGTCTTCTATCTTGGGAAGTGGGTACTTGTTCTTTATGGTGATATCATTCAACTTCCGATAATCCGTACACAAACGGTTACCTCCATCTTTCTTGTCCACAAACAGTACTGATGATCTCCAGGGCGACGCACTTGGTTGGATGAATACTATCTCCAGCATAGCACCCAGTTGATTCTTCAGTTCCACTAGTTCGACGGGTTCATACTATATGGTCTCTGGGCTATGGGTCCGGTTCTAGGGATTAGTTCAATGATAAACTCGATATCCCGATCTGGGGGCATACCGGGCAAAACATCTGGAAATACAATGGGGTATTCACAGACTATTCCGACTTGGTCAATGGTTGGTTGGGCTAGATTCTTGTTGCACTTGAATTGACGGGGCAAAGTTTTAGATACATGCTCTACTGATATTCTAGCCGTACTGGTCATGGTTATGGCTTTCTTAGCATAGTCGATTAATCCTTTATGTTTCGACATCCAATCCATTCCTAGTACTACTTCCAAACCTTTTGTCCCAAGTACTATTAGATTAGCATAAAAATATATGCCATGGATTCGGATAGGCACGGCCTTGCAAATTTGTCT
Source organism: Avena longiglumis (assembly GCA_030063025.1). Classification (NCBI taxonomy): domain Eukaryota; kingdom Viridiplantae; phylum Streptophyta; class Magnoliopsida; order Poales; family Poaceae; genus Avena; species Avena longiglumis. The sequence goes on along the minus strand of CP125977.1, from coordinate 428,734,767 downwards.
AGCTTTGGTGGTTGAACCAGGTATTTGAACTATCATAACATGCTTCAATTTGGTGGGTTGAATCTTACTAGTGAATGCAAATTCTTCAGTAACAAATGAGTGTGATAATCAAACAACACTCTGGCAAGTAATGAGTTAACAGAAAACATACCCAACATGACATCTGGCGCTTCTTGGGCTTCTTTAGCATGCATGAGAAAGAGACGACCGTTGCGGTTGAGCAAGTTCCCTGGGGCAAACCTTCTTCCGGGATGAACACGACGCTGCTGCTGAGCTAGGGCATTTGCATTGGGGGATGCGGCAATATTCTTGGGACACTCATTGAAATAGTGACCTTTGGTTCCACATTCATAACAAGTCACCTGAGACTTGTCCTTTGCTGCAACAGGCACATCATTGCTTCCAGTCCTCGGGGCAGTGTTGGTGTTGGTGGCGGCATTGTTGTTGTTGAACTTTGGCAGTGCACGATTGAAATTGCTGGGGTTGTCGGGGTTGTTGTTGTGATTTCCTCCGGGACTTGGGTTTCCTCCTCCACGGTTGGGGTAGGTCGGACGGTTCATCGGGGTTTATTGATTCTTGGGGCAAATCCTGGGGATGGATTGGGGCGATACTTTGGGGTATGATGGGTTCCTGGTTGATGCATCATGCGACGCTTGTGGTTCTCATTAGCTTGGTTGATCTTTCCTTCCATCTCAATGGCAGAATCCACTAAGGCTTCAATATTAGCAAATGGGATATTGACTAACACTGTCTGCATTTCATCATGCAGACCATTCGGGAATCTTTCCTTCTTCTTGTCTTCGGTGTCGAACTCATCCGGTGCATACCTAGCCAATGACAAAAATTTGTCACGGTACTCAACTACGGTCATCCTTCCCTGCTTCAGTTCTATGAATTCATCCCTCATCCTCTTGATCAAACCCGGTAGCACATGGGTTCTGCTAAACTTGATTTTGAATTCCTCCCAAGTCATCATATGACCTCCATTCATGGCGCGAACGCTGTTCCACCATGCTCTTGCATCTCCGGCCAGATAGTGGGTGGCAAATAGAACTTTCTTGTTGGCTTCCGCTCCTGCAACTTCCAAGTTGTTCTCCATGGTTTGCAGCCAATCATCGGCATCGATGGGCTCTTCAGACTTAGTGAAAATGGGTGGATTGGTGTTCTGGAAGTTCTTGAACTTGGATCCATGGTTGTCCAGATTTCCATGGCCTTGATTGTTGTTGGCCATCTGAGCGATGTGTTGGAGGGTGGCTAAGTTGGCTTGACGTTCGGCTCTTTCAGCTTCACGGTCCAAAACCAACATTTGCAAGATCTGCAACATCGGGTCCGGGGACGAACTGCTTCCTCCGCGAGGCATCTGAAGATTGAGATAGATCATTGGGAAAGAGGGAAATTTCTAAGGTTAAGGGTTTTGGAAAAGTTTTCAAAGTTTGACTCAAATTTCTCTAGCAACTTGCTTTTCATTCATTCATAGCACACGATACAAACACACACCACAACAAAGGAAAACAGATGGTTTTAAGAACCATTCTAGGAAACTACGATACAGTGGGACCGGATACAACTCACTAACACTAGTGCTCAAGTCCTACTACTCCTTGGAGTCGGTGTCCTCATCATCCTTATCATCATCATCATCATCATCATCATCATCATCATCATCAATGAAGGCGAAATCATCCTCATAGGTGAAGAAGTCCATGGCCTGATCCTCCAGAAAGTCATCATCATCACTGAGATAGGAGTAGGGGTCTCCACGAAGGTCTTCCCCTACATTCTCCCTCTCCTCAAGCTACATATCCCTCTCGTGGATGGTCTCCTCCAAGTCCGTGATCCGGTGGCGGAGACGGGCAATGATGCGCTCCTTCTTGTCGAGCTGACGGCGATGAGACTGGCGATTCTTCACCGGCATGGCGATGGTTTGATCCTTCTGAGCAGCGATGGCGGACTTGTGGTTGGCATAGGAACGTGCATTGTCCAACTCCTTCTGCCGGTCATACATCATAAAACTGAGGTGGTCCACTTGGTTCTTCAGCTCGGGGTGATATGGTGCCTCTAGTGGCTGTCCCATAGCATCACGTCTTGGTAAAAACTCAAAGCGGGTACCATTGATCTAGTTGATACTCTGCCCACACAGACGGGCAAGAGCTTCCTGCATGGCCCTGGCAAGTCCATCGAGCCATTTGTTCTCTCTGATGGTGAACTGAATTCCCTATGTGGTGGGGAATTTAATCTTTCCTGGAGACTTGCAACAATTAGCCATTGCAACTCCTCTCCTTCCTGATCAAGTGTGTCAAATTTTATGTAAGTTTGCAAGAATCTTCGGAGAACATGAATTTTCATGAAAGAATCTAAGTGATAAGAATGAGAATAAGTTTTCATAAATACCCACTTCCTTGGTTTTGAAACTAAGCTTTTGATTCAAACGTCCATTCTAAACTAGGGTCTCCTATGGTCAGGATGGCTCTGATACCAACTTGTCAACACCCGGATTTTTAATCCCAGATGCCTGTTATGTCATACATCGCAATCCCAGGATTACCATTTTTGCAATACATAACATATTGGATATCACAGTACATCATACATTACAAACCATACATAAGGTCATACACAAATAAAGTATCACATGATCGAGTCTTAATACAAGTCAAGCAACGGAATAATGTAATAGTAATGATAGCGTAGGCGAAGCTCCATCTTCATGGTCACAGGCAATGCTGACGATGGGAGATGAACCTAGTTGTAGTAACTTTCCTGCTGTCCGTCCTCCTGATAGTCCTCTTCATAGTCTGGCCAAGGTAAAATCCAGGGACAAAGCCATGAGTACTCTTTAAGTACTCGCAAACTAATACTAACAAGTGAAGTAGTTTTGAGTAGGGATACTAAGCTCTAGGTTGTTTTGCAAAAAGCCAGATTTATATCTACTGAGTTCAGAAGCAAAGAAATCTAGTTGAAAGTTTTATAACACCTAAGTGGGAACTTGAATTTCATATCACAACCCTGTTGTGGTCAAGTCAAGTCATGAATCATTTCATAAGTCATTTTGAAAACATCTGATGACGGAACAATATGGCCACTCCAACTGTCCATAACCGCGGACGCGGCTATTCGAATAGTTTGACACTCTACAGAGGTGGTGCACTTTCACCACAACATTCGATACATTCGTCAGGAACAATCCTGAATCACCATACTCAGTATGCGGATAATCAATCCTAACCTTTCAATTACACGCCCTAGTATAGGCACCTTTCCTGTGAGTTTGGCCTCCCAACCATGACCATCTATCATCTTGGGTACTGCACAGGTGGACAATCTTCACAAGGTAGCCTCAACTCAAACCTTGGCCGCAAGGGAACCCATACTAAGGTATACAAGTTTCCAGTCAAGCCCTACCCAATTTTCGGGTATTGTGGTTGTATGGTAAAATTGGAATGGTATCGCATCCAGACAACCATCAGTTTTATAAAGGGTTAAGGATCATGCCCTAACATTTCATCATCAAAATCATCTGGTGTTCAAGAACACATGTCAAAACATTTCAGTAGAATGACTCATCATTCTAAGGTTTTCATAGCCATTTTCACCCAGTATTCCCATCTAAAGTTGATCAAGTTTTATGGTTAGCACTAGCATCTACAAGTGGGGGTAAACACTAATGATGGGTGATAATCAAGTGTATCCTATCTAAGTTCAATCTCATGCCTCAGGATGACATCAAGATTATCTAACTTAGGACAAGTTTTATGCTCTTTATGCTACCTTTAAATATCTTTCTAAAATCTACAAGTGACTAAGTAATCTTTTATAAAGAAATAAAATACTAAGCTTGCAAATAAAACTAGGATTGGGTATCAAGTGGTGTAAGATTGCAAGTAAAACTTGCATGGTTTAGCTTAGCTTGCTAAGATATTAGTATAGGCTTGCCTTGTGCAGAGCAGTGGTTGACGTTCTCCTCGGCTTCTTCCTCGTAGTATTATCCTTCCTCTTCGTATCCTTGGTCGGTACTAGCATCTATAAATAAATACGAGGTACACAATCACCAAATAATACTTAACTATTTCTATTTATCACACCAAGGTTTTCACTAGATGATCCAGGATCATCACAAACATCACAAAGATTAAGGCAATAGTTTTATTATTTTAGTTTAGAAAAGTAAGTTATAATAATTGAAAAACTACTTAAGTTTTAGTATTCACCAACTAAAACATGGGATCATGTTGACACATGTCATCACCACATATTTCAGTACGTGGGAATGTGATTTAAAGTGGTGTCACAATTTAATAAGATTTAACCTTTTTATTTTAATTAATTAAAGTGACTAGAATGATCTATGAGGCATTCTTTTATTACTTGTTCATTATTTCTGCAAGTAAACCTAGATATTTTTATATATTCAGAAAGGTATAGTTAAATGTGATTTTTAAGAGTTGGAATCGACTCAAAAGCTTTTGTGGTTGAATTTTGAAAAATGTTTGAATGCAGAAAAGCTTCTCCCTTGTTACTTTTACTATAGGTGATCTACAATTCCAAATGAGTTGAATCAAATGGGCTTGGATTAAGCGTTCCAGTACCTATGTAAAAAAATTGGTTTCACGCAATTTGGTTTAGTGAATCGACCTGGATTGATTTTTGAATCTAGGTACAGAACTAGGTTTGAAAATAAATTGATAAAACCTAAATTTGAATTACTGGGTCGCGCGGGATGTTAACTGGGCTGGACCACCGTGCACAGTGCACGCGCGGGTGGTTTTAAGTGAATGACCCCACCTGTCAGCGAGACAGGGGGTGCGAAGCGGTACGGGGCAATCTAAACCGTGTGATCAAATTCTAATCCAAAGGCCATGACCTATCGTCTCCGTCGGGCATCGCTGGCGAGACAGAACCCTAGCGCGGCCAGTGGGGGTCTACGGGGGCTCACCGGGGATCAGGCGAGGGTCGGTGATGGGGGCGAATGACAAATTCGATGACGACGAACCTACTGGTACCGACAGCTTCTCTTAGGGCGGATCCAATCAACAACTCCTTTCTTCCTCCTCCGCGACAGACTCCGGCCAAATTCCGGCGATGTGCTGCTCGCCTTGCTCCGGGAATGAGGTGGGGTGGTTCTGAGAGAGAGGGGAGTGAGATGGTGTGAATAATTCGAGCGGGGGTTGCCTCTATTTATAGTGCCAAGAGGGGACCGAAGGGCGCAGGTGGAGCTTGTCATGGTTGTTGGCACATCGAGCTACTGGCATGGGTGATGGTAGGGGCGGTGCTGTGCTCCCTGGCGAAGCCCAACGACATGGTTACGCGGTGTAGGGTGGTGCGAGGTGGTCGGAACGTCGCGGTGCTCTGGGCGGGTCTGACGGGCAGTTTAATGGCGCACAACGTCTACGGTCCGCACGACGGCGAACGGGCATGTCTGGGCGGTTTCCTGGGCGATGGTGATCACGCTGACGGGCGGCGAAGGCGGGGCATGGTCTATGGGCGTGTGTCTTGGGTGGCGCTCTGGCGCGCTCTCGGCACGCTCGCAGAGAGGTTGGGCATGCTCGGGTTGTGTGGTCCAGGGGCTGGCAAGGGTCGAGGCTTGGACAGGGGGTGGCGGTGGAAGGTGGAGTGCCTGCTAGACAAGGTTGGCGAGGATAATGAGGCTCCTAGCTGGCTGGCGACATTGGGGTGGCAAGGGTGCGCTCGACATGCTCACCATTGATGGCATGGCAAGATCATAGTGGTGCTAGAGCTTGTAAATGGGCTATATGATCAACTAATAGCTTGTTGTGAACCAGAGAGGGAACAAGTTAGGCCACAATCACTGCTCCTAATAGTGTTTGATGTTTGTTTGTTTGGTGTTTGCAAGGCGTTTGATGAAATGGCCGAAAGAGATTCAAATTTGAATTTTTGATTCAAACTTTGTGGGTGTACTAGGTATATACTAAGTAGTCTCTGGTTAGTTGGAAAGGTCAAGGTGAATTGGTTTGGTTGGTTTTTGAAAAGGGGTGATCTTCACATATGATAAAGATTCAATTTTGACTTGTCATTTGAATCAAGTTGCCAAATGTTTCTGTAAGTTTGAAAGGTGGGCTTGTGTTCCTTTTACTTGGTCTAGCAAGGGGTGAAAAGAAATGGAAATGTTTCTGTTTGAAATCTTGGACTAGAAACACTCAAAGTGGCCTAGTGAGCAAGTTTGGCAAATATGACCATTTGCTTTATTTGGTTTGTTTTTAATTTTCTCTTGTTTTGTTTCTTCTTGGAAATGTTTTAGATGATGTTGTTTTCATCTTTGAACCATTCCTTGGTATTTAGATCAATCACACAAGGCCATTCATGCATTCATACAATCATCACATACACACATGCATTCATTTGATTTTTATTTAACAAAAGTTTTTGTTAACCCTAAATTTTGGTGTTTGGAAATTGATAACCTTGATCAATATTTTTGGGATATTACACCCGTAGTGCAAGGTGGAACTACTCATGCTTCATACCGGAGGCTAGCATGATGAAGAAGAAGGCCTCCGGGATGATCTCCCTCCGGCAGGGTGCCGAGAAGAGCTTCAGATCCCCCCGATCTAGGGACGATGGTGGCGGAGGCTACAGACGGATTCGTGGCATATTGATCGAGTAATTAGGGTTTAGGCATCAGGGGGTCTTTATAGGCAAAGAGGCGAGGCAGGAGGGTCGCTAGGGCGGCCACACCCCCATCCCAGGCACGGGCCCACCTTGGCCGCACGGCTTGGGTATGTCGCCCCCTGGTGGCTCTCCTTCGTCTCGTATTCAGGCTTCGTGTTCCCCACGGTAAATATTGACTTTGGCTTTTGTCTCGTCAATTTGGAGAATATTGATTTTTTGCCTTTCTAGAACTAAAAACAGAAGAAAACATGCAACTGGCACTGTGACATCTTGTTAATAGGTTATTACCAGAAAACATATAAAAACACCTCAAAGTATAGACAAAGAAAAGCAAAGTAGGTACTAAACAAGCATGGAACATCAAAAATTATAGATACGTTTTCGACGTATCAAGCATCCCCAAGCTTAACTCCTGCTCGTCCTCGAGTAGGTAAGTGATAAAAATAATAATTTTTGAGGTGACATGCACCATCAAAATCAAGATCAAACCATTTGCAAGCATTGAAAGCTGGGATCAAAGAACTCTAAACATGAGCATGAAAGATGGAGTTCTAACAGTAACACAAAGTAACTATGCATGCAACATAAAAGGTTACAAACAAATATCATGAATAACATGCATTGAAAAACGTTTGTTTGTTTCACATACAGAAAACATGGCATAGTGGGATTCAGCTTGTCCCTCATGGAGTAGAAAATAGATGCATAGGACACCTTCAAAGTTCATAAGAGTGACTAGATACAAATAGCACAAGGACAAGCAATATCAACAATATGAATCAATCAATAAGTTTTGGGACACTGCACATAGAACTAAGAATGGCAACTATGATCTCTTAACTGGTTCCTAAAGGTAGAAAGTGGAGACTCAGTATAATAGTGGAAGAAAGGCCCTTCATAAGGGAAGTACGGATTTCAAGTCTCAAAAAGATCTTCCAAAAATCATGGTACTTGTTAGCTTTCAGCTCTCATTGCCCCTATCATAAGCATCTTGAAGTGATTAAGGTTAAAGTGAACAAACTATGGAGTATATGCTTGAGTAAGTATAAGTTGGCAATCTCATGTACCTTGAATACGAGGGCCGCAGCTTATGCTACTCAACTTTAGTCACCTGTAAGTTCTTGTCATAGTAAGTACATGTGTATCATAGAGAACCGCCAACGGGGTACCCCTTGCACATGATACATGATCTATCCCATAATCAAAATGACAAGGCAAGCAGACAATGAGCATCTCAACAATCTTCTTATTTACCATGGGAAAATGGTGCTTTCTTATCTCTTTCCTCTTTTCAATATGTCTCTTTTTTTAAAGAAGAAAGCTACATAGATGTCATTATGGTGATGCTGCAAGTTTCCAACATGATTAGGCATGGCTTAGGCTAGTGGCCCAGGCGTTTCTCTAACACACATACATAACTCCATGGACTTACAAGCTCCCCTTTTATTTCACACCGGCGACATCCATAGACAAAAGATCATGATATCAACTGTGTACAAAGTACAAGTGCAATGTTGAAAGCGTTCCCCATGACAGCACGGTTCTGCTAGTTCCAACGTATAAGTTCAAGCTTATACAACATAGATGACACAATGGTTGAAGTTTATTAGGGTCAAAAAATATAAAGTGTGCCATCAAGTTCGTGAGAGCTTTAATCACTAAGTTTTCACATAACAAAATACTTTTTAAATTGGAAGATAGATGAAGCCAAGAATATACTTGGAATGGTGTAACACACCATGCATAGGAGTTTATAGTGGACACTTTGAAATAACTCGGTTTCTTGGGAGTTGAATGCATGAGTAGAGCTTACTCATACAAGTGGAGGCTAGCAAAATACTGGGAGCGACCAACTAAGAGAGCAATAATGGTCATAATCATGCAGAGCGATAAAACATTACTAATCAAAGCATAAAGTGGTACTACAAGTCAAGGAATAAATGATCATAGAGGCTATGGTGACTTGTTCATAGTCATAACATGGTGTGAGCATGTGCCAAGTCAACCCAAACAAAGCATCAAAGGATAATACCACAATACTATGCTTTTGTATGCTAAAATAACACATGATTACTTCAAGGCACACTAAGCAATCCCAATTGTTTGGAACTAGCCATGCTACAACAATAATCACTAAGCATAAAGTCAAAACAACATCTAGCATGACATGCTAAAGTCTAAGTCACAGTCAAAGCAAGCTCCTCTTGTACTATTCAAGCAAGAACTTTCTACTGCTCTCCAACACCAATAAACTTATTTGAAACAACACAACAAGAATGGGGGTCCAAACTACTTTATTCAAGCAAACTAAGCAAACCAAACGAAAACTAAGACGCTCCAAGAACAACACAACTGTGCATGAAACAATAAAAACGAAGTGTCTAGAAATACCTGAGCTTTTTATTGATGAAGAAGGGGATGCCTTGGGCATCCCAAGACTTGACGCTTATAACTCTTGAATATTTCTTGGGGTGACACGGGGTGGCATCCCCAAGCTTGAGATTTTGTCCATTCTTCATCTCATTACATCATTCTCTCTCTACACCTAAAAATTTTCCTTTATACAAAACTTCACACAATCTTCATTAGCAACATTAGTGTATTCAAAAGATAATAGAACTTTTCTGTTTAGTTTGTTTGGCGTGTAATCTGAATCTCTTGCATCTCCTTTTTGACCCCCTAGGTGGGTCAGTACTACGTTGATGTGTGTGTGGTTGTTGTTCCGTCGTCTGATGATAATGGAACCCGATCCCTCTTCCCGGGGGATTGTATGGAAAAAAAAGATAATAGAACTTTGGGTGTAGATTTAGAACAGCAAAAATTTCACTAAAAACACAAGCTACTGTAGCAATTCCCTCAAAAATCTCAATTTCCCAAAAAGAACCCAAAAAAGAATCACTAAGAAGCAAATGCAAATAATGGCAGAAATCTATCAAAACAGACCAGCAGTTAGAAACCAATTTTTTCAAGGACCTTATGTTGCTCAAATCAAAATGTGTTGAACTAACAAAAGTTAGCTAACATATGGGGGGATTTATTCAGAAAATATCAGCTCATTTGGAATCACAGAGATTCTTCATGAACTTTTACGGTGGAGAACAAAAATCTGTTTCGGAACAGCAACTCCCCAAATCTTACTTCCCTCTCATTAGAGGTTATTCTTGTCACAAAAAGCAAATAAATAGGATAATGAGAGGTCATTACTATAGTAATAACTTCCAAGACTCAAGAAAACTCTTGGGTTATCTCCCAACAAGTACTTTTCTTTAACGCCTTTAAGTTAGGCACAAGAAGCAAGAATCAAGTGTTTTCAAATGAAGAAGCATTAACACCAACTCTATTGCTCCTACCTTTCTGTAACATCCCTAAAATCATGATTTCAAAGGTTGCATATCATTCATGCATGCATATAGAATTGAGATCAAATTCAAACTCATTTCAGAAAAACAGAGGCACATAGTGCTATCATTTGATGTGAGCAAACTTAAACCAAATGGCCATCCCCATTTGAGAGTTTGAATGTTTTAAACCTAGATTGTTTATCTCCCTTGTTGAATGGATTGAGTGTAGAATTTGAACCAAGCTTTACAAAATGGAAATGGTTTCAAAAACCATTTTTCAAACATTTGCCAATCAAGTGCAAAGTCCCTGTTATTTTGCTTCTCCCAAAATGACCAAGCCTTTACAAAGTAACCACATGGTTTTATGCCTAGATTTGAGACTGTTGCACACTACAAAAACCCCAGAAAGATTTGAATTCAAAAAGAGTTTGAATTCATTTGAAAACCATTCCTGAGAATCAAAACAGAAAAAGAAAAGGAATAAAGAAAGGAAAAGGGCCAGGCTCTCCTATTCTAGCCCAGCAGCAGAACCGGCCCAGCTAGCCCACCCGGCCTCTCGCTCGCTCGCTCGCACGCGCAGACGCACCCACGCGGTCGCTGACACCCAGACCCACCCCCTCTCTGCTTATTTCGCTGACGCGCGGGCCCCGTCCACGTCATCGTCTTCTTCCCCAAATCCCGCGCACGAACTCCGCCGCTGCCCGTTGCTGCCTTGATTCCGCGAGGTAAATGGCATTGATTCCCTGGGCGTTTCTTGTCGAGCCTCTGGCTATTTAATCCCCACTCTCTCGCGACATTACCCCTCAACCAATTCCTCCTTCACGCCACCAGGCTGCCCACAACTCGCTCGACGCTGTTCCGTTCACGACCGACGACTCGTGAGCTCCGTGTTCCCCTCTGCCCCTGACTCATGCTATCATGCTCAGCAACTTCTTGCGCATCCACTGACACGCCTTGTTTGCTCTCGCATGATCTGTAGCCTTGACAGCGACTTCAACTGAGCGCCACCGCTCTCTGCACGAACTCCGGCGACCTCTCCCCGTAAGTACCAGCCGCCCCTTGCCCTCTGTCTAATACGATTAGGATCCCCGTCGTCTTGCGCATCTGACTATACCATCCTTTTGACTTAGCGCGACGCAGAACCTCGCCAACGTCGACGACAACCGCACCCGACGCGTTTGCGAACTCCGGCGAGGAATCTCCGACGACCTCGTGCGCCCCTTCCCAAGCCATCACCACCTTGAGCTTCAGCACACCGCTGCGGTTCTGGTAAGCTTCTTCCCCACTCCCACGCGACCTAGAATGCCAGCACCACCGCTGACAGACGCGCCGCCGCTAGCGCCGCTCGGTTTTGGTTAGATGAATTGTAGCCGTCAGATCCAGATCCAGCGCGTAGGATTAGTCCACTTATCGAACCGTTATGTTTCGATCTGAACCGTGCATCACCACTTAGATCCTACGGCTCGCGTGCGTGATCCGGTGCGAACCGGTACGCGCCAGTAAAATTAAGACACGTGGCTAGGGTTAGAGTTTAAAATAGGATTTAAAACATATTTGGATTCAAATTTGATTAGGCTATAACTTTTGAATCCCACGTTAGATTTTTGCAAATTTTATACCGTTGGAATCAGGGAGACAAGCCCTTTCTGTTTATGCAATGTGTTTAAAGTTTAGGTTCTGTTAAAATGACTTTTTATGCAGAAACTTGTTTAAGGCTATTTTGAGTATAGGAATTGTTTAGGAATTTGTTTTAGGGTAAAATAAACTTGGATTGGCAAGATTTTTGACTTGTTTATGGTTCAGTACTATGCACTTGCTTGGTGGAGTTTTAAAAATCAGCACTTAGCATTCTTGCATGCATGCATACATATTTTTGTTTGTATATGACTTGTATGTGATTGTCGTTATAATCTTTGTGTAGATTTTAGTGCTAGTGATTATGATTGTGAAGAGTGATACTATCCCCATTACCAAGGCAAGTGGTACTTCATGAATATTTCCATCCCTATATTTCATACAAGCATTAGAAATATTTTGCTAAGTCTTGCATGTGATACTATTTTGCCAAATGCCATGTTGGGAAATCCTAAGTAGATATAGAATTTCTAGGAAATTCCTAAGTTAAGTTACTATGCCATGCTTAGCCTAGCTAGTAGCAAACAAGGGTTGGTAATGTATATACATGCTATGATGAAAATATTTCTAAGTCTTTTGACTTATGTTTTGCTTAATAAAACAACTAAGTCAATGAATCACCTGGGTGGAATGGGACTTGAATGGTGGTTTTTGGTTGAGTGGTTACACAAGGCCCATGGATATGGTTTACCTTGTGTATCTCACTTGTGGTATGCCACCCAGGCACACAGGGATTTTGGAGGCCAAGTGTTGAGAAGCTTATAGTGCAGCCACTTGGCAATATGGGCTCTGCCTTGATCACATAGGTTGCTAGAACTTAGTCATTTGGACAGTTGGTGGTAGTGGGATGATAGGTTGGAACGCGTCCATTTGGCTAAGGGAAGGCTTCTGAAAGGTCCTGTCTTGGGAAACCAAGTCTGGTGGGGAAAGTGCACAACCTCTGCAGATGGAAAAATCTAAGTACTTAGCCAAGTCCATGGCAATGGACAATTTGAGCATCAAGACATGGAAGCTATCAAGAATCTCATCACTCCAACTTCTAAGTAAAACTTGTGGGTGAACAAGGGTGAAGGACCTCAATGTCTATTGATGGTTTCTTGGGAAATGTTTTGACAAAGAAAAACTTAGTGATTTCAACTAATAGGAAAAACCATCAAATATCCCCATGCTGTTTGGTTGGCACGGAATTGAGCTGTCATTTCATTTGGCAAATCCATTCAAATATCCCCATGTGTAAACCTGATTCCTATCTTAAACCTGTCATTTCCAAATTCCGGTGGCAGCCAAACATGTGAGTGTTTTTGGAATCATAATATAAATGAAATGAATCCATGTATTCATTTCATTTCCACTAAATGAAATGAATACCTGGATGCCAAACGACCTCTTAGTGATTTCAACTAATAGGAAAAACCTATTTTGAGCAAATCAAGCCAAGCTACACTTAGCCAAAATGCATATAGTAATATAGTCCACTTAAAATTTACTAAGGTATCACTTGCCAATACTATTCCAAAGTATTGACCCACTGTGGCTATAACTTGTGATGTTGCAGGTTACTCCGATGATGATTAGGTGTCATGAGTCTACACTCAACATGCTTGCCTGTGGCACATGAAGATGAAGACTTATGTTTATTTACTTATTCCAAACTCTTGTATTAGGCCTGTGGCCTTGAGTTGTAAAAGACTATGTTTTATCTCTGGAATGGATGTAATAAATGACCTTTGTATATGTGTACTTCATCTTAAACCGTGGATGCTAGCAATGATCCAGGGACTAGCATTGCAATCACAGGGATCCTTTTCCTTTACAAAGGAGGGATCTTACAGATGGTATCAGAGCAATGTGTTGCCTGTAGGATTATGACCCTAGGATTGGAAACCACTAAGGAAAATTTTTCAACTACTTCTACACTTGTCTATTCTTCTCGTAAACTTTTCTAAATCTTATCTTTCTCATCTCTATTTGTAGATGAACTCCATCAACGAAGCCGTAAGGAAAGGACCACTCATGACCATGACCTTGGAGTGTGAGACTGAGTTTCCCAAAATTCTCAAGGACCTCATGGTGGCAATGGAAATACATGGTGCAGCTATGTACAAAGGCTTTCCAGTGAAGGATGAAGGAGTTGAGTACTGGTGGGTGCAACTTCACTTGTATAAAAACAAGGAAGACAACCACAAAGAAAAAGGATTCTGCATGTACACCAACACTGTGGTGCACACCACATTCTTTGAGTCAGCAAGAGAAGCAGCTTGGAGGACCATCAAATAACTTAGTGCTAGAGTCAAGTGCAGAATGCTCAACCTCCAAAAAGACTTGATGAAAGAGAAGGAACTTACCCAAGAGTTGGAAGCTACCAACCAAACCTTAAGAGGAGATATTATAGACTTAGTGATGGAATCATGTGAGCAAGATAGGCTGATTGCCTCTAGGAACATTGTGTTAGCCAACATATCCAGTGAGATAGGATTGTAAACATACTTCGTTAGTTGGACCACCACCTATCACCTTATTTTCCAAAATTATACCTTAAATAAGAATGGACCTTGGTTGATGTAATGGATTCATGTATGCATGACTTGTGTGATTTTGTTTTCCAAGGATATGTATGTGATGTTTGTCTTTGTTTTATCTTAAATTGTGTTGTTCTAACTTTTCTATATTATAAATAGATGCCTATTACCATCAGCACTGTTGAGGAGTTCCAGGTTACCCGCTTTGGTCCTTGTATCGTTGAGCTTACCACCTTGCTCAATCTCCCTCTTCCCACCATCATGGTGCATCCACTCACCAAGTTCTTGAGGAAGGACCTCTATGGCTTCAAGGTGAACCAGCCCGGACGCCAGACAGAGCCTACTACGGAGGCCATCGTCTTCAAGCTTATGCACGATGACAGGGAGAGAGGCATGGAGGTAGTTATGCAGGACCTGATAGGACGTCTGCTAGGACGACACTCCCGACAGGTTAGAGGCACCCATTTCCACGTCTTCGGAAGACGTGATGAGGATGGAGAGTCCATCGACTTCGAGGACGACTCGAGGGACGCCGCAGAGCCGATACGTCTGTACCTCCAGGACTTAGAGTCTCTCATTAGGCACGTGGACACGGACAGGACCAATGTCATGCTCAGCAATGACGAGCTCCAGGTGCAGCTTCGCGAGAAGGACAAGCTTTTCGCACAGCAGGACGAGATAGTCAAGGAAATGGAGGCGAAGTTCGAGACCCGGAACAAGAAGTTCAAAAGTCAGGAGAAGCGTGTTCAGGATAGGAACAAGAAGATCCGGGATATGACTGAAGAACTTCAGTCCAAGGACTTCGAGCTAGAGCAGCAGCAGACGGTGATAGAGAGGCTTCGTTCCCAGAAGAGGGCTCTCAAGGCCAAGATTGAGTCCTTGACCACTACTATTGAGGAGAACAAGACCGCGATGGAGAACGCAGGTCTTAACTTTGTCGAGGAGGAGATTGATGCTGATGAGTAGACTTGACTACTCGTTTATCTTTTATTATCGTACTTGTTATTTGAGAACTTGTTATTGGACCATCCGACATGTGGATGGCTTGCTACTTGTGTGTTTTACTTTGTGAACTTGTTATCTTGTTGTTGAACTTTTACCTTGTGTTGCATGCTATGTGTTTGCTTATGTGATGTAATGTGCATAAAAACATCTATGGGTATCTCATTCTTATCTCTATTTAAACAAACCACAGATGCCTCCCAGTCGTGCAAACCCCAACCCCAACAACAACAACAACATCACTCCAGAAATGCAGCAAATGATGACTGCTCAAACACAGCTGATGCAGATGATGACAACATTCATTCAGAACCAAAACAACAACAAGAACAACAACCCCAATAACAACAACAATAACAACAATAACAACAACAACCCTCCAGGCTTTGATATGCTCACCAGATTTTTGCGATTGAGGCCAGCTAAGTTCTCGGGGACGACTGATCCCATGGTGGCCAATGATTGGCTATGTTATGTAAACAAGGACTTAGTAACCGTGGGCTGCACGGATGCTGAAAAAGTTAGATTAGCACATCTGCTGGAAGGGCCAGCCACCACTTGGTGGGACAACTTTAAGATCACCACTCCTATAGATGAGGTGACTTGGGCTATCTTTGAGGATGACTTTCGCACTGCTCATATTTCATCAGGAATAATGAGCCTGAAAAAGAAAGAGTTCCACAACCTGAAACAGCGCCACCGCAGCATGGCTGAGTACATTGAAGAGTTCAACAACCTGGCGCGTTATGCACCGGATGAAGTTGACACGGATGCCAAGAGAAAGGAAAAATTTCTGGAAGGCTTGAATGATGAGCTGAATCTGCAACTGGCTGTGGCATATGTTCCCACTTATCAGTCGCTCTATGACAAGGCTGCAATATTGGAGAACAAAATGAAGCAAGTCGAGAGTAGAAAGAGAAAGCACTCCGACAAGCACAGCTCGGGATCGTCTCACAAACGATCTCACTATGATGACAGTGGAAGCTCAAGATCCCACAAGCATGGGAAATTCAACAAGCACCACATCCACAACCGTCATCACAACAAGCATCACCGCATTCATGACAATGACAAGTACAAGAACCACACGGGTGGACATAAGATCCACCACAGTGGTAATGGAAGTGGAAGTGGAAGTCGGCCTGCTAAGAGAGACATCAGTCAGGTTGAATGCTTCAAATGCAAGAAGATGGGACACTATGCAAATGAGTGCCCCGAAAATAAAGTTGAAGGACCTGTCAAGCCCAATCCTTTCCAGAAAGGACAGGTGAACCACATCAATGTGGAGGAGGTCTATGAGGAGCCTGATGCTGTTGCTGCTAAGTTCAGACTCAATTCCATTCCAACATTTGTACTCTTTGATACTGGTGCATCTCATTCATTCATATCAAGAGCATTTGTTGAAAGAAATGAACTACCAGTAGAAACTATTGGGTGTCCTATAAAAGTAAGTTCTCCTGGTGGAGAAATGATGGTGAATTCAGGATGCCATGATCTAGTCATAGAATTTGGGAAGTATAAGTTTCCCGTTAACTTGATAATTCTAAACTCCCAAGGATTGGATGTCAATCTGGGAATGGATTGGATGACTAAGTACAAAGGAGTGATAGATTGTGCCAACCATACTGTCTCACTCACAACTCCGGAAAATAAAAGGATCAGATTCAAGACCAGCTTTGAAGCAAAAAGGAGTATGCTTAATTCTCTTAAGGGGGTTAGCATGGACAGTGTACCAATTGTAAGTGAGTATCCGGATGTGTTTCCGGAAGAATTTCCAGGAATGCCACCGGATAGAGATGTGGAGTTTCTGATAGATTTGGTACCAGGGTCTGGACCAATAGCAAAGAGACCATATAAAATGTCAGTTGATGAACTGAAAGAACTCAAGAAGCAACTAGGAGAACAGTTGCAGAAAGGATTTATTCAACCCAGTTCTTCATCTTGGGGATCCCCAGTTTTGTTCGTCGAGAAGAAAGATAGAATTCAAAGGTTATGCATAGATTACCGTTCACTCAACGAGGTAACTATCAAGAACAAATACCCTTTGCCTAGAATCAATGACTTGTTTGATCAGCTAGAAGGAGCATGTGTGTTCTCAAAGATTGATCTCCGGTCAGGCTATTTTCAACTCAAGATAAGAGAACAAGACATACCTAAAATAGCATTCACCACAAGGTATGGATTGTATGAGTATACCGTAATGCCTTTTGGCTTGACCAATGCTCCAGCATACTTCATGAATATGATGAACAAGGTGTTCATGGAATTTCTTGACAAGTTTGTTGTCGTTTTCATCGATGACATCTTAGTCTACTCCAAGAGCAAAGAAGAACATGAAAGACACTTGCGTTTGATACTTGATAAATTAAGAGAGCATAAATTATATGCCAAATTCAGCAAGTGTGAGTTCTGGTTAGAGGAAGTTGGATTTCTTGGTCATGTTATGACAAAGGATGGTGTAGCAGTTGATCCTGCTAAAGTTTCAGCTGTGACAGAATGGGAATCTCCCAAGTCCGTGAAAGAAGTTCGTAGTTTCCTTGGCTTAGCAGGTTACTACAGAAGGTTTATTGAGAATTTCTCTAAGGTAGCTAAGCCCATGACTGAATTGTTAAAGAAAGACAATAATTTTGCTTGGTCCGAAGGTTGTGAACTCAGCTTTCAGGAGTTGAAGAAGAGACTTGTGACAGCACCAGTTTTATGTCTGCCATATTTGGAAAAGGATTTCCAGGTATATTGTGATGCATCTCATCAAGGTTTGGGTGTCGTACTTATGCAAGACGGTAAAGTTGTAGATTATGCCTCGAGACAACTCAAAACTCATGAAGTGAACTATCCTACTCATGATTTAGAGTTAGCCTCTGTCATCCATGCACTCAAAACATGGAGACACTACCTCTTGGGAAAGCGTTGTTAAGTGTTCACAGATCACAAGAGTTTGAAGTATATCTTCACCCAGAAGGAAATCAATATGAGGCAAAGAAGATGGTTAGAGCTTATCAAGGACTATGACTTAAGTTTGCAATACCACCCCGGTAAAGCAAATGTTGTAGCAGATGCTCTAAGTCGTAAGGTATTTGTAAATGGCCTTACCAAAGGAGAATTACCAGACGATTTGTGTACCCAATTCACAGAACTCAGATTGGATATTGTGCCTGAAGGACATCTCATGTCTTTGGATGTTCCACCCACTTTGTTGGACAAGATCAAAGAAGCTCAAAAGACCGATAAGGAAATTGAAGAGATGAAGGAAAAGATTGGCCAAGGGAAAGCTAAAAGTTTCCATGAAGACGAACAAGGTACTTTATGGCATGGGAAACGTATCTGTGTTCCACAAGATCCGGAGTTGCGGAAACTGATTTTGCAGGAAGCACACAACTCTCCGTATTCTATTCACCCGGGTAACACCAAAATGTACATGGACATGAAAGAAAGATTTTGGTGGAACAATCTCAAGAGGGACATCGCCGAACATATTGCTTTGTGTGATGTGTGTAGTAGAGTGAAAGCGGAGCATCAGAAACCAGCAGGTTTGCTTCAACCACTACCTATTCCTGATTGGAAGTGGGAAAAAATTGGTATGGATTTCATTACCGGATTACCAAGGACCAGGTCAGGATATGATTCAATATGGGTAGTAGTGGATCGCCTAACTAAAGTGGCTCATTTTATACCCGTGAAGACAACTTATACAAGTGCTAAGTTAGCCAAAATCTACATGAGTAGAATTGTATGTCTACATGGAGTGCCCAAGAGTATTGTATCTGATAGGGGAACTCAATTCACTTCCCATTTTTGGAGACAACTACATGAGTCATTGGGAACGAGGTTGGAATTCAGTACTGCTTTTCATCCTCAAACCGATGGACAAACAGAAAGGACTAATCAAATTCTGGAAGACATGTTGAGGGCATGTGCCCTAGACTATGGAGCCAGTTGGGATGAAAGTCTGCCTTACGCAGAATTTTCTTATAACAACAGCTATCAAGCCAGCATTGAGATGGCACCATTTGAGTTTCTCTACGGAAGAAAGTGTACCACCCCATTGTTATGGAATGGTGTGGGAGAAAGAAGTTTATTCGGGCCAGATCTTATCAAGGAAGCTGAAGAGAAGGTCAAATTGGTTAAAGACAGGTTGAAGATAGCACAGTCCCGACAGAAAAGCTACGCAGATCCTAAGCGTAGAGAGGTCACCTACGAAGTTGGCGATAGAGCTTATCTTAGAGTATCACCACTTCGTGGAGTGAAGAGATTCGGAGTCAAAGGAAAGTTAGCACCAAGATATGTTGGGCCATTCAAGATTCTAAGTCGCAAAGGAGAAGTTGCCTATGAAATTGAATTACCAGAATCTCTGTCAGCTGTCCATAATGTGTTTCATGTGAGTCAGCTTAAGAAATGTCACCCAGAAATGGAAGAAACTTCTTTGAAGGATACCATACCTTTGGAGGAAGTGCAACTAGAAAGTGACCTCACATATGAGGAGAAACCTATCAAGATTATTGAGACTGCAGAAAGAGTCACAAGGACAAAGACTATCAAGTTTTGCAAAGTACAGTGGAATCATCATTCCGAAGAGGAAGCAACATGGGAAAGAGAAGATGATCTTCGGAAAGACCACCCTCACCTATTTGCTAGCCAATCCGAATCTCGAGGGCGAGATTCATCTTAAGGGGGTTAGATTTGTAACATCCCTAAAATCATGATTTCAAAGGTGGCATATCATTCATGCATGCATATAGAATTGAGATCAAATTCAAACTCATTTCAGAAAAACAGAGGCACATAGTGCTATCATTTGATGTGAGCAAACTTAAACCAAATGGCCATCCCCATTTGAGAGTTTGACTGTTTTAAACCTAGATTGTTTATCTCCCTTGTTGAATGGATTGAGTGTGGAATTTGAACCAAGCTTTACAAAATGGAAATGGTTTCAAAAACCATTTTTCAAACATTTGCCAATCAAGTGCAAAGTCCCTGTTATTTTGCTTCTCCCAAAATGACCAAGCCTTTACAAAGTAACCACATGGCTTTATGCCTAGATTTGAGACTGTTGCACACTACAAAAACCCAGAAAGATTTGAATTCAAAAAGAGTTTGAATTCATTTGAAAACCATTCCTGAAAATCAAAACAGAAAAAGAAAAGGAATAAAGAAAGGAAAAGGGCCAGGCTTTCCTATTCTAGCCCAGCACCAGAACCGACCCAGCTAGCCCACCCGGCCTCTCTCTCGCCGCACGCGGCAGACGCACCACGCTGTCGCCGACACCCATACCCCACCCTCTTCGCTTATTTCACGACGCGGGCCGCCCACGCCATCGCCGTCTTCTTCCCCAAATCCCGCGACGAACTCCACTGCCCGCTGTTGCCTTGATTCCGCGAGGTAAATGGCATTGATTCCTGGCGTTTCTTGTCGAGCCTCCTATATAATCCCCACTCTCTCGCGACCATTTCCTCAACCAATTCCTCCTTCACGCCACCAGGCTGCCCACAACTCGCCGACGCCGCCATGTTCGACGATCGCCGACGACCTCGTGAGCTCCGTGTTCCCCTCTGCCCCTGACTCATGCTATCATGCTCAGCAACTTCTTGCGCATCCACTGACACGCCTTGTTTGCTCGCATGATCTCGTAGCCTCGACAATGACTTCAATCGAGCGCCGCCTTCGCACGAACTCCGGCGACCTCTCCTCGTAAGTACCAGCCGCCCCTTGCCCTCTGTCTAATACGATTAGGATCCCCATCGTCTTGCGCATCTGACTGTACCATCCTTTTGACTTAGCGCGACGCAGAACCTCGCCAATGTTGACGACAACCGCACCCAACGCGTTCGCGAACTCCGGCGAGGAATCTCCGACGACCTCGTGCGCCCCTTCCCAAGCCATCACCACCTTGAGCTTCAAAGACACCGCTGTTCGTAAGCTTCTTCCCCACTCCCTGCGACCTAGAACGCCGCCGCATCGACAGACGCTGGCCGCCGCTGCCGCTAGCGCCCGCTTTGGTTAGATGAATTGTAGCCGTCAGATCCAGATCCATCACGTAGGATTAGTCCACTTATCGAACCATTATGTTTCGATCTGAACCATGCATCGCCACTTAGATCCTACGGCTCGCGTGCGTGATCCGGTGCGAAGCTTGATAGAAAATTAAGACACGTGGCTAGGGTTAGAGTTTAAAAAAGGATTTAAAACAGATTTGGATTCAAATTTGATTAGGCTATAACTTTTGAATCCCACGTTAGATTTTTGCAAATTTTATACCGTTGGAATCAGGGAGACAAGCCCTTTATGTTTATGCAATGTGTTTAAAGTTTAGGTTCTGTTAAAATGACTTTTTATGCAGAAACTTGTTTAAGGCTATTTTGAGTATAGGAATTGTTTAGGAATTTGTTTTAGGGTAAAATAAACTTGGATTGGCAAGATTTTTGACTTGTTTATGGTTCAGTACTATGCACTTGCTTGGTGGAGTTTTAAAAATCAGCACTTAGCATTCTTGCATGCATGCATACATATTTTTGTTTGTATATGACTTGTATGTGATTGTGGTTATAATCTTTGTGTAGATTTTGGTGCTAGTGATTGTGATTGTGAAGAGTGCTACTCTCCCCATTACCAAGGCAAGTGGTACTTCATGAATATTTCCATCCCTATGTTTCATACAAGCATTAGAAATATTTTGCTAAGTCTTGCATGTGATACTATTTTGCCAAATGCCATGTTGGGAAATCCTAAGTAGATATAGAATTGCTAGGAAATTCCTAAGTTAAGTTACTATGCCATGCTTAGCCTAGCTAGTAGCAAACAAGGGTTGGTAATGTATATACATGCTATGATGAAAATATTTCTAAGTCTTTTGACTTATGTTTTGCTTAATAAAACAACTAAGTCAATGAATCACCTGGGTGGAATGGGACTTGAATGGTGGTTTTTGGTTGAGTGGTTACACAAGGCCCATGGATATGGTTTACCTTGTGTATCTCACTTGTGGTATGCCACCCAGGCACAAAGGGATTTTGGAGGCCAAGTGTTGAGAAGCTTATAGTGCAGCCACTTGGCAATATGGGCTCTGCCTTGATCACATAGGTTGCTAGAACTTAGTCATTTGGACAGTTGGTGGTAGTGGGATGATAGGTTGGAACGCGTCCATTTGGCTAAGGGAAGGCTTCTGAAAGGTCCTGTCTTAGGAAACCAAGTCTGGTGGGGAAAGTGCACAACCTCTGCAGATGGAAAAATCTAAGTACTTAGCCAAGTCCATGGCAATGGACAACTTGAGCATCAAGACATGGAAGCTATCAAGAATCTCATCACTCCAACTTCTAAGTAAAACTTGTGGGTGAACAAGGGTGAAGGACCTCAATGTCTATTGATGGTTTCTTGGGAAATGTTTTGACAAAGAAAAACTTAGTGATTTCAACTAATAGGAAAAACCTATTTTGAGCAAAGCAAGCCAAGCTACACTTAGCCAAAATGCATATAGTAATATAGTCCACTTAAAATTTACTAAGGTATCACTTGCCAATACTATTCCAAAGTATTGACCCAATCGTATCAGAACTTGTGATGTTGCAGGTTACTCCGATGATGATTAGGTGTCATGAGTATACACTCAACATGCTTGCCTGTGGCACATGAAGATGAAGACTTATGTTTATTTACTTATTCCAAACTCTTGTATTAGGCATGTGGCCTTGAGTTGTAAAAGACTATGTTTTATCTCTGGAATGGATGTAATAAATGACCTTTGTATCTGTGTACTTCATCTTAAACTGTGGATGCTAGCAATGATCCAGGGACTAGCATTGCAATCACAGGGATCCTTTTCCTTTACAAAGGAGGGATCTTACACTTTCTTACCTTTCTTCTTCTCTTTAGGTAATATGTGATTACTTATTGGAGGATCAAAATGCATAATGCCTTTTCCCACATCTATTATTGCTGCAAGGTGTTTCAGCAGGGATCTTCCAAGCGTAATTTGTCCCTTTCCTACATATTCAATAACAAGATAAAAAGTAGACACCATTTCCCCTGAGATTTTTGTAAACACACCTTCAGCTATTCCAATGGGTAATAAAGTTGCATTATTGGTAAGAGATATTTTTTCTCCTCCTTTAGAAAGTCCCCAAAGACTCAAAGACTCATAGATATCTTTAGGCATAAGGCAAAATTCAGACATGATATCACAACGAGCATCAAAAGTTTCACTATTTATAGAAACTTTTATTGTAGGAAACCATTTTGAAGGCTCAGAGTTTATTGGAACATAACCATGGTGCTCTCGAAGTGTGTGATAGCAACTGTTCAAAGCAGTTGTACTGGACTCAAGAGTGTTCAACCTAGCATAAATGTCTATAAAAGAAGAATCAGACTTGCTAGGCATATTATAAATTATAATCAACTTCTTTATGGCATCCAAAGCTTCATCCTCGGTCCATTGAAACATATCTTTCTCAGCTACAGCATCCAAAGCATATCTATAACAAAGATCAATACCGTTGTAGAAACTATTAATAACCAAGCTAAGACTCATCTTAGGCTCAGTTTCCCTTTGTAACATAGAGATTCAAGACCAAGCTTCTTTGAAACTCTCTTCACTTCCTTGCTTGAAAGTAAAGATCCTTTCCATAGGTGACACAGGGATTGGACCAAAAACCAGACATGGTAGCAACTAGAGCAGGAACTAATTTTTTTGTGTTTTTGATAAGAGAAAGCAAACCAAACTAAACTATTTTTTTGAAGTTTTTGATAAAAAGAGGCAAACAAAACCAAGCAAAACAAAAACCAAGTAAAGATAAAGGTTGTGAAGGACTCCCCTTGTGAAGACGTCCTTAGCCTCCCCGGCAACGGCGCCAGAAAACTTGTTGATGACGCCTGAAAGTTCTTCGTCGGGAAACCCCAAGAGCAAGGTGTGAAGAGCACAACAGCAAGTCTTCCCTCAGTAAGAAACCAAGGTTATTGAACCAGTAGGAGGAAGGACACGTCTCAAAGGTGTTGCTAGCAACTTGGAAACCTGCACAACACAAACCCAAGACTTTCCCCCACGAACAGTGAGGTTGTCAATATCACCGGTTGCTGTAACAAAGGATTAACTGTATGGTGTGCAAGGTAATGGTGGTTTGCAGCGAGTAAACAATAACAGTGGAAGATGTATCAATGGTAAAGATTGGACCAGGGTCCATAGTTCACTAGAGGTGTTCTCCTTAGATAAACAAACATGGCATGCTGGGTAAACAAATTATAGCAGGGCAATTGACAGGACTAAGCAAGGCATAACAATGCAATACTAGACATTCATGATCCTATGAGATTCGATTGGGAAATACAACAAGATACATAGACCGCCATCCAACTACATCTATGACTAGAAATCCACCTTCAGGTTATCATCCAAACCCCCTCCAATATTAAGTTGAAAGCAACAGATAACTGCTTTAAGCAAAGTGTGTAAGGTAAACAATCCACTTGTTCCATGAACAAGAGACCATTATTTCCTCCCTAGTGGCAATAACACATCTACAACCTTAGAGATTTCTGTCACTTCCCTTAGATTAAATAGAGGCATGAACCCACTATCGAGCATAAATACCCCCTCTTGGATTCACTAGCATCTACTTGGCCAAAATAGCTACTAGAAACAGAGAGCATGCAAGATCTCAAACAACACAGACATGATAGAATCAATAAGACAAAACCATTAATCAATAGACATAGTAATCTCAATATCCATCGGATCCCCGCAAACACAAGATGAATGATTACAAATAGATGATCTTGATCATGAACGGAGCTCACAAGATCTAAACATGGTAGCACAAAGGAGGAGATACAACCATCTAGCTACTACATGGACCCGTAGTCCAAGGTGGAACTACTCACGCTTCATACCGGAGGCTGGCATGATGAAGAAGAAGGCCTCCGGGATGATCTCCCCTCCGGCAGGGTGCCGGGAAGAGCTTTAGATCCCCCGATCTAGGGACGATGGTGGCGGCGGCTACAGACGGTTTCATAGAATATTGATCGGGTACTTAGGCTTTAGGCATCGGGGGGTCTTTATAGGTGAAGAGGCGAGGCAGGGGGGTCGCTAGGGTGGCCACACCCCCCAGACGCGGTCCCACCTTGGTCGCACGGCTAGGGGGTGTGGCCCCCTGGTGGCTCTCCTCTGTCTCGTATTCAGGCTTCGTGTTCCCCACGGTAAAATATTGACTTTGGCTTTTTTTCCCGTCCAATTCCAAGAATATTGATTTTCTGCCTTCTGGAACCAAAAATAAAAGAAAACATGCACCTGGCACTATGGCATCTTGTTAATAGGTTAGTACCAGAAAACATATAAAAACACCTGAAAGTGTAGACAAAGCAAAGAAAACTAGATACTAAACAAGCATGGAATATAAAAAATTATAGATACGTTTCTGACGTATCAAAGACGCTCCAACAAGCTGATGCGAGCATCTTTGGTAAGCAATCTCCATCTTGTACTTCTGTAAGCCAGGTACTCTGAACTTTTATGTTGTTGAACTCACGTATTCCATTGCTTGGCCGGAAATGCAGCTCCTATTGGTTTAACCAATACTCCTCCTCCACCAAAGGAATGCATGGTCCTTGCCGGCAACTTCATGATCACCGCCATCAAACAAGCAAAGGAAATTTCCAAGCCCCTGAACATCAACATCAAGGCGGTGGATTCCATCATGAAGTACTCAGAGATTCTGCGCCAAGCCCCCCAGCATATTGTAAGCTGGAAAGATTCATGTACCCAGGCTAGTGCAAGAATGTCGCTGGCTATGGTCAAGGCCCACTATGAAAATGCTGACATCGATAAAGTGACCTTGGGCCTGCCCGACGTAGACGATGACGGACAGAAGATTGATCACAAAGCTATCTGGTCATCGCTCGCTAGCTTACCAAAGTCGCCGAGTTGGTGGATCCAGACACCTTTGTGCCTCTCGAGATTATTGATGGCGACCAGCCTAGCTCCTCTGAGTCTCTCAAGACCAATGACTTTGTTGATGATCAGGATGACTCTCCTGCTGCCGACGACGTTACCTCAAAGTCTCCTATGCTAGAGGAATGAAAACACTTATGTAATATTTGTTTCCTCTGGATGCATGTATGTGAAAAAAACTGCAGTTTTAATCTTAAGGCGGATAACAATAGTTATATGTTTCCTGGTACTTAAGTACTAGTTCCAGCATGTATATATTTTTTAAGAAAGTGTTGGCCTATCCATTACTTTGGTTTTTATGCTTGAATTTTCGTGAGTCGGAAGACTCGTAGTCGGAACCATGCATTCAGGTGATGATACCCAATGGCACCGTAAAAAACCTAAGCACAAAATCGCTGACTTCGAGTGCTGAAAGTCACTACTCCAGAATCCACATAAAAACGACAAAGAACATGTAGACCAGAAAACTTAAGCTAACTCCCGTAGGCGGATTTTTCATAAGTGAAAATGCAAAACTTGCGCATAAAGGTTTTATACGATCCAAAAATGAACACTAAAGGAGGTAAAATACTCAAGCATATGAGTGAACCAAAGATTTTTATTTCATTGATCATATAAGAGGTACACAGTAGATAAAAATATGCTAAGTGTAAAAAGGACATAGCTGTGCTATGTTCGATGGCCGATCAAGCTCTGGGTAGTCATCATCCGGGTCACGTCGCTTACGCTTATGATCCTCGTTTGGTCTATCCTCAAGTTCACGATTGTCAATGAGGTAGTAAGACCCATTGAGTAGCGCCTTGCTTATGATGAATGGTCCTTCCCAGGGAAGATAATTTGTGTGACTTCTTCTTCTTAAGTTGGAGCACCAGATCGCACTCTTTAAACGAGCGATGCCAGACGTGGTGACTATGGTAGCTGCATAGCTTCTGCTGGTAGATGGCAGATCTTTGGCATGCCAATACGCGCTCTTCCTCGAGAAGGTCCACATCTAGGCGTCTGGATTATCCAGCATTATCTTCGTCATAGGCGGCAACCCTTGGTGAATCGTGAAGGATGTCGGAAGGAAGGATGGCTTCTGCTCCATATACAATGAAGTAAGGGGTGTAGCCGGTAGATCTGTTTGGTTTAGTTCATAAACTCCACATAACAGATGGTAATTCCTTCACCCAGGCTCCAGCTGCTCTATGTAGCGGTGCCTCGAGACGTGGCTTGATTCCCTGTAGAATTAATCCATTGGATCGCTCAATTTGCCCATTAGACTGTGGATGTTCCACAGACACTAAGTCAAGTCGGATTCCCTTCTCCCAACAATAAGCTTCCACTTCTCCGAGTGACAAGTTGTTGTCGTTGTCGGTGATAATGCTATGTGGGAGACCAAATCTCACCACGTCCCGGACAAACCTAAGGGCAGTTGCCCCATCAAGCTTTCTAATGGGTTTAGCTTCTATCCATTTGGTGAATTTATCAACTGCTACTAGCAGATGCGTAAACCCACATGATGTCGTCTGTAATGGACCAACCATGTCTAGCCCCCAGACTGCAAACTGCCAAGTTGTTGGTATTGTTCGCAATTCTTGAGCTGGAACATGTGGTTGTTGGGCATAGTACTGGCATCCCATGCATGTCTCAAATAGCTTGTCAGCGTCCGCCTTCGCAGTCAGCCAGTAGAATCCTTGCCGGAAGGCTTTGGAGACCAACGATCGAGGAGCGACATGATGCCCGCAATCTCCGAGATGGATCTCACGAAGT
The DNA here is from genome assembly GCA_030063025.1 of Avena longiglumis. NCBI lineage: Eukaryota > Viridiplantae > Streptophyta > Magnoliopsida > Poales > Poaceae > Avena > Avena longiglumis. The sequence continues at coordinate 428,706,961 of CP125977.1, read as the reverse complement.
ATTTCAATACCTTCTTGCTGGGAAACACACTTTAGGTATACACCAGTGGTGCTTCTTTTATAGAGATGTCCATTGATTATCATATAGCCCTTTGCTCGTCGTACTATTTGCCGAATTTCGACCTTGTCGATGGGCAAAGTTCCGTGTACGAGATACTCCATGAACGATTTTGTCCAAGCCGGAAGGACCTTTGTCACTATGTGAACAAAAGATTCAACTCTATCCAGGTTAGATGGATCCGCTCCCTTCACGGATGGTGTCCGTAGATGTTCCAGGAAAATGCCAGGCGAAATTGGTTTGCACCCTGATCCAAGCTTTATCCGCAGATCAGCCGCCTCATTTTGCTCCCTCTTGACATACTTGACTTCGTAGCCCTCAAAGCACTTGGCTATCTCGTCTACTTCGTCTCGATATGCCGCCATCATTGGTTTCCGCGCGTTCCAGGTGCCAGCCACCTGCTGGGCAACCAAGTCGGAATCTCCACAACAAACTATGTGCTTGATGCCAATATCCTTGGCTACGCGAAGTCCGTGAATGAGTGCTTCATATTCCGCCATGTTATTTGTAGCCTCAAAGTGTATCTGCAGAACGTAGTGCAGCTTTTCCCCACAGGATCAGAAAAGACACCAGCCCCCGAGCCGTTGAGTAGCTTTGATCCGTCAAAGTGCATCACCCAGTATTCTGGCTCTGGTACAGGGGTAGCACCTGGCATCTCCATCCAATCTGCAATGAAATCCGCCAAGACTTGTGATTTGATAGCGTCGCGTCTCTTGTAGGTGATCTCGAAGGTGGCAAGCTCAATGCCCCACTTCGCAACCCTTCCTGTAGTGTCGCTATTATTGATGATGTCGGACAGTGGAGCTTTACTCACAACTGTAATAGGGTGCTCCTGGAAATAGTGCCTTAGCTTCCGAGAAGCAAGGAACACTCCATAAGCTAGCTTCTGGTAGTGCGGGTAACGCTGCTTGGACCCCGTCAAGACCTTTCTTACATAGTAAACTGGTCATTGCAGTATGTACTCATGCGTTGGTTCTTTCTGCTCCACCACGACGACGATGATGATTACCCTGTTGGTGGCCGCCATGTAGATCAACATAGGCTCCATAGGCTCGGGTGCTGCAAGTATAGGTGACGAAGAAAGTATGTCCTTTAGCTTCTTGAGTGCAGCATCTGCTTCGTCCGTCCATGTAAATTTTTCCGCCTTCTTCAGCAACTTGTACAGTGGCAGAGCCTTCTCTCCAAGTCGGCTGATGAACCGGCTTACTGCTGCTACGCAGCCCGTGAGCCGTTGGATGTCCTTCAGGCATGTCGGACGGTTTATGTTTAGGATGGCCTTGATCTTCTCCGGGTTGATCTTGATTCCACGCTGGGAAATGATGAAGCCCAACAATTTGCCGGCCGGAACCCCGAAGACGCACTTCTTAGGGTTAAGCATCATGTTGTATTTCCGGAGATTATCAAAGGTTTCTTTTAAGTCGGAGATTAAGTCGTTTGACTTTCTAGACATCACCGCTATATCGTCCACATAGGCATGAACGTTCCGACCAATTTGATCATGTAGGAAATGCTGCATAGTCCGCTGGTACGTAGCACCTGCGTTTTTCAGCCCAAAGGGCATCGTGACATAGCAAAACGTGTTATAAGGTTTGGTGAACGAAGTGGCCACTTGGTCCGAATTCCTTATCTTTATCTGGTGGTATCCTGAGTATGCATCGAGAAAACAAAAAAGTTCCGAGCCAACCGTCGAGTCAATGACTTGGTCAATGTGAGGCAAATAAAATGGGTCTTTCGGGGACGCTTTGTTCAAGCCGGTGTAATCAACGCACATTCTTAATTCTTTGGTTCCCTTTTTGGGGACAAGTACAGGATTGGCCACCCATCAGGTGCGAAGGACTTCTCGGAAAAAACTAGCCTTAAGTAACCTAGCTATCTCTTTGCCCATGGCACGTATCTGCTCGTCTCTGAAGCGTCGTAGTGGTTGTTTCATCGGTTTGCATTTTGGATCAATATTCAAGCTGTGCTCGGCAAGTTCCCTAGGTACACCTTTCAAGTCGACAGGTTGCCAGGCAAAGATGTCCCTATTCTCACGGAGGAACTCGACGAGCGCGATTTCCTATTTAGGGTCTAGGTTTGTCCCAATGGCGGTGGTCTTGGAGGCATCGCCTACCACAAGTTCCATCGACTTGGTCTCGATGGCGGCCTTGAAGGCGGGATCGGAGTCAGGAATCTGCTTCTTCGATGCCAGCATCTTCGTGGCACCGACCTTGCTCTGGATCTCCTTGAATTCTTCGCTGTAGAGGATAGCTTCTGCAAAGGTTGCTTCTCCAATCTCGCAGTCCCTTGCCTTTGTAAAGCTTCCGGATATGGTGATGCCGCCGTTTGGTCCGGGTATCTTGAGCTTGTTATAGACGAAGTATGGCTTGTCCATGAATGCGTGGAAGATGTCGCGTCCGAATATGACGTGGTACACGCTTTTGAAGGGGACCACCTCGAAGGTCATGCGTTCTTGGCGGTAATTATTAACATCGCCAAAAGCGACCTGAAGCGTGATGCACCCAAGGGACCGAGCCTCCCGGCCAGGAACTATGCCATGGAACACGGTGCTGGTTTGCCTTAGGTTGGCCTCCGCCAGGTTCATCTTGTGCAGTGTATCCAGGTACATGATGTTGATGTTGCTTCCACTATCCACCATGCACTTGGTGAACTCGTTGCCGTCAATCAGAGGGTTGATGACCATGGCGTACTGGTTCTCCGTAGGGATGAGGTCTGGGTGATCCATCCTTCCTGTCCCAAGTGATTGGAATTTCCGACCAGCGCAGGCACTGGGGAACTGGGGGTAGGGTGGACATTAGTATCCTCATGGAGGTTTTCTGTGCCCGGGCAGTAGGGGTGCCAAGGAAAATGTGGTAGACGACGACCTTCTTATCGAAGGGGTTCTTGCCTTTGCCATCTCCCTTGTCGGTGTGCTTGGGGTCAACATCCTCGTCCATGTCACTTGAATCCTTGGACTCCTCTTCCTTCTTCTTCCCTTTGCCCTTGCCTCGTGGTCTGTTCTTCTGGCTTCGCTTGTAACTGGACTTCGGGTCCTCCTTGAGGTCGTTGAAGAACTTGCAATGGCGATTGGTGTGAGTGGCCTTGCCGTTGGCGTCGAGATGTACAAGGCATGGCATATCACGGTGCTCTTCGTACATTTGGGGAACACGGAGCGCTGCCGGGGTAGTTTCACTACCGCGGTGCTGCCCACGACCAGCCCCCTGTCCTCGGCCACGCTGTCCGCCGTCACCTCGTCCTGCAAACTTCATGGCGACCATGTCGGAGGTTTGCTTTTCTTCTGGAAGGCTCTTCCACTTGGTGCTGTTGTTCCTCTTAGCTTGGGTTGGAATGGCTATTCTGGAAATGAGCCGCGAGCATCGTCGTCGGCAGCCGCAAACTCACTGGCCAACTGGATCATCTGGTTGAGATCGAGCCTGTGATTGCCCTGCAGGCGCTTCAACTTATGTCGGAGCAACGTACATTTTTCCAACCCATCGATGAAGGTGGCCATGGAGGTCTGATCGTGCACTCCTGCACATGAATTCTTCATATCCAGCCAGCGAGAGAGGTAGGCTCGAGATGTCTCGTCTTTCTCTTGCACGCACCGCCGTAGATCGCCAACAGTGCATGGATGCTTATACGTACCCTCGAAGTTTTTGGTGAACGCTTCTTGCATGTCCAACCAGTTGCATATGGACTTTTCAGGGGAGTCATCAATCCATTCGCGGGCCATGCCTATCAACATCAGTGGGAGGTACTTAACGGCAATGTTGGGGTTACCCCTGGCGATCTCCACCGCATTGCCATAATCCTGCAACCACGTAGCTGGTTTGGCGCTGCCGTCATAGGGCTTGATCGTCTTGTCAATCCAGAAACCCTTGGGGTAAGTTGCAGTCCGTATTACAGGTCCAAAGCAACGTGGTCCCAGGTAAGGTCCTTCCCGGGCCTCGTGAATCTTGTCCAGGCATGAACGTGCGTCGTATGGCTCCGATCTTGTTCTTTTCTTCTTGCCGCCAGGGGATGGGCTGCATGAACGATGCGGGCCCTCTCCTCCATGGTGGCTGCTAGATGGCGACGGAGGCAGAGGTGGCGGTGGGTTATCCTTCTTGCTGTTACCCTCCTGCGATGCCTCACGTTTGTCGCAGTTGCTTGTCGGAAGAGGAGGGTCATGGCATGACCTGCTCTTGTGTCCTTAGTTGCGCTCTCCATCGTGACGGGGTTGCTCCGCATTGTCGCAGATGACGATGCCGCCTTGCCTTGGCGGAGCCATGCTCATACGATGGTGAGATTTTGGGTCTTCGCGATGTCGGGGAGATCGAGGCGATGGAGATGGGCGACGAGGATGAGCCTTGCCTCCGTGGTCGGAGTATATGGGGATAGCGTCCTTCATGTTGCGTGCATCCCTCCGTCTTCGCTCTGATGAACCCGTCTGTGACCCGACATCCTAAGGAGATCGGTCCCTTGGCGACTTAGGAATGCTAGACTGGCAATATTTTGGGTCAGACTCAAGCCTCTCAGAGGTGGCCTTTTCCTGTTGTTTTACCGCCTTTGCTACATGGTCATAGACCTGTTCCACAACTGCGGGTGATCTATCCTGCTCCAGAAGGGTCTTGGCGACGGCTAGGTTGAGAATAGGAGTGGGCATGACCTGCCTGCCCTCGCTGTCAATGTATGGCTTGGCTTGTGGCGGCTTCGGGGGAGCCCATCCTAGGTTTCGCTGTACACCAGGATCGTTGATGACGCAAGCTAGAGCTTTCTTATCCTTCTGCTGCTTGAGAAGAGTCTTGTACTCGGCCTCCATGGCTCTAGCTTTCTCTATTGACTTCCGCGCCTTGGCCAGACCTTGATCTAGCTTTGCGCCTTGCTCCGTGATGGCCTGCGCTTCCTCCAGTAACTGTTGGCGTGATGTCTACGCACTTATATTCTTGTAGACAGTTGTTGGGCCTCCAAGTGCAGAGGTTTGTAGAACAGCATGAAGTTTCCCTTAAGTGGATTACCCAAGGTTTATCGAACTCAGGGAGGAAGTGGTCAAAGGTATCCCTCTCAAGCAACCCTGCAATCAAGATACAAGAAGTCTCTTGTGTCCCCAACACATCCAATACACTTTTCAGGTGTATAGGTGCACTAGTTCGTCGAAGAGATAGTGAAATACAAGTGGTAACGGTGCTAGAAAATAGCTTGACGGTGAGGTAAAGACTAAAGGAAAAAGGAAGGAAGCAAACATGTAACAGATCTAGATGCAAACGGTGTTTCAATGTTTAGAAAAAAGGCCTAGGGATCATACTTTCACTAGTGAACACTCTCTCATATAAATATCTTCTCTTCATGATACTACTCTTAACTACTCTCCGGTTGGACACTCTAATCCACGGTAGGGCCTTCCCCAATCTAGATAACCCCACACTGTCACCTTGAGCGCTAGATGGTTCCAACAAACACCACAATTTCATAAAGACATCCAACTCCAAATATAACTCATGATAAATATATATGTAACCTAGCTTAAGTGCCACACACGGCGTGCACGCTGTCACTTTCACACACGTGGGGAAAATCATAGATCTATGAAAGCACGATGAGTATTTATGTAGACTCAAGCCTAAGTGCCACCATGGCGTGCATGCTGTCACTTTCACACACATGGGGAGAGCAAAGATCTATTGAAGAACTTGAGTAGCAAGGTAGATCTACTTGATTACAAAGCTCATGACCACAACAAGATCATGCATAGAGAGAGAGATGAACACATAGCTATCAATAGATCCCTTAGCCTTGAGGAAGAACTACTCCCTCCTCATCATGGGAATCAACAATGGTGATGAAGATGGTGGTGGAGATTGATGGAGATGGCTCCGGGGGCACTTCCTCGTCCCGACAGGGTGCCGGAACAGAGACTTTCTGTCCCCCGAATCTCCCCTTCGGTGGCCGCAGCGCTGCGAAACTTTTCGTGGCTTTTTTGTCGACTCCTTAGGGTTTCTGAGTCAGGGGCTTCTTATAGGTGAAGGAGGCAAGGTCGGTGGAGGGCCAGGAGGCCCACACCCCCTATGGGCGCGACCAGGGTAGGCCCCGCGCCCACCTAGGGTGTGGCCACCCTGGTGTCCTCCTCCGTCTCGTCTTTGATTTTCCGTATCGCTCAGGGAAAAATATGAACTTTGGCTTTTGTCCCGCCCAATTCCGAGATTATTCATTTTTTAGCTTTCTAAAACCAAAAACAGCAAAAAACAGGCAATTGACACTGTGGCATGTTGTCAATAGGTTAGTTCCAGAAAGTGTATAAAAATACCTCAAAGTGTAGACAAAACATAAGATAAATGATGTAAAACAAGCATGGAACATCAAAAATTATAGATACGTTTACGACGTATCAAGCATCCCCAAGCTTAACTCCTGCTTGTCCTCGAGTAGGTAAGTGATAAAAAGAATAATTTTTGAGGTGACATGCACCATCACAATCTTGATCAAACCATTGTAAAGCATTGAAAGCTGGGATCAAAGTACACTAAACATGAGCATGAAAGACGGAGTTCTAACAGTAAGACAAAGTAACTATGCATGAAACATGAAAGGCCACAAATAAAGATCATGAATAACATGCATTGAAAAACGTTTGTTTGTTTCACATATAGAAAACATGGCACAGTGGCATTCAGCTTGTCCCTCATAGAGTAGAAAATAGTTGCATAGGAAACCTTCAAAGTTCATAAGAGTGACTAGATACAAATAGCACAAGAACAAGTAATATCAACAATATATATCAATCAATAAGTTTTGGAACAATGCACATAGAACTAAGAATGGCAACTATGCTCTCTTAATTGGTGCCTAAGGATAGAAGGTGAAGACTCAATATAAAAGTGGAAGAAAGGCCCTTCATAAAGGGAAGCAGGGATTTCAAGTTTCAAAAAGAGCTTCCAAATATTATGGTACTTGTTAGCTTTCAACCCCCATTGCCCCTATCATAAGCATCTTGAAGTGATTAAGGTTGAAGTGAACAATCTATGGAGTATATGCTTGACAAAGTATAATTTGGCAATCTCATGTCCCTTGAATACGAGGGCCGCACCTCATGCTACTCAACTTTAGTCACTTGTAAGTTCTTGTCATAGTAAGTACATGTGTATCATAGAGAACCGCCAACGGGGTACCCCTTGCACATGATACAAGAGCTATCCCATAATCAAAATGACAAGGCAAGCAGACAATGAGCATCTCAACAATCTTCTTATTTACCATGGGAAAATGGTGCTTTTTTCTCTCTTTCCTCTTTTCAATATGTCTCTTTTTTTTAAAAGAATAAAGCTTCATAGATGTCATTATGGTGATGCTGCAAGTTTCCACCATGATTAGGCATGGCTTAGGCTAGCGGCCCAGGCGTTTCTCTAACACACATACATAACTCCATGGACTTACAAGCTCCCCTTTTATTTCACACCGGCGACATCCATAGACAAAAGAGCATGATATCAACTTTGTACAAAGTACAAGTGCAATTTTGAAAGCGTTCCCCATGTATAAATGCAAGCATATACAACATAGATGACACAATGGTTCAAGTTCATTAGGGGCAATAAAAATAAAGTGTGCCATCAAGTTTGTGAGAGCTTTAATCACTAAGTTTTCACATAACAAAATACTTTTTAATTGGAAGATAGATGAAAACAAGACAATACTTGGAATGGTGTAACACACCATGAATAGGAATTTATAGTGGACACTTTGGAATAACTTGGTTTCTTGGGAGTTGGATGCATGAGTAGATCTTACTCATACAAGTGGAGGCTAGCAGCAAAAGACTAGGAGCAACCAACTAAGAGAGCAATAATGGCCATAATCATGCAGAGCGACAAAACATTACTAATCAAAGCATAGAGTGGTACTACAAGTCAAGGACTAAATGATCATAGAGGCTATGGTGACTTCTTCATAGTCATAACATGGTGTGAGCATGTGCCAAGTCAACCCAAACAAAGCATCAAAGGAGAATATCACAATACTATGCTTTTGTATGCTAAAACAACACATGATTCTTTCAAGGCACATTAAGCAATCCTAATTGTTTGGAACAAGTCATGCTATAGCAATAATCACTAAGAATAAGGTCAAATCAACATCTAGCATGACATGATAAAGTCTAAGTCACAGTCAAAACAAGCTCCCTTTTGTATCACTTAAGCATGAAGCTTCCTTCTCTTTTCCAACACCAATCGACTTATTTGAAACAACTCACAAAGATAATAATCAACAAAGATAAGTGAGCTTCAAATCCACAAATAAGAACTAAAAAGTTCTAAGCTGAAAGAACAAGAAAACTAAGGCTAAACATAGTGCTAGCAAAATAGAACACTCAGAAGACAATAAGAATGAAATCTAGAGTGTTCTAGGCAATGAAAACAGAGCGTGTCTCTCTCCCAAAGAAGCGTGTTGTGATAAACTAACTTTATTCAAGAAAACTAAGAAAACAAAAACAAAAAATCAAAACTAAGACGCTCCAAGAACAACACAACAGTGCATGAAACAATAAAAACGAAGTGTCTAGAAAGAGACCTGAGATTTTTATTGATGAAGAAGGGGATTCCTTGGGCATCCCCAAGCTTTGATGCTTGTACCTCTTGAATATTTATTGGGGTGACATGGGGTGGCATCCCCAAGCTTGAGCTTTTGTCCATTCTTCATCTCATTACATCATTCTTTCTCTACACCTGAAAATTTTCCTTCATACAAAACTTCACACAATCTTCATTAGCAACATTAGTGTATTCAAAATATAATAGACCTTTGGGTTTAGCTTTATAACAGAAATTTTTTCACTAAAAACACAAGCTACTGTAGCAATTTCCCTCAAAAATCTCAATTTACCAAAGATAACCCAAAAATAAACCGATAAAGAGGCAAATGCAAATAATGACAGAAATCTATCAAAACAGACCAGCAGGTAGAAACAAATTTTTTCGAAGACCTTCTGTTGCTCAAATAAAAAAGTTTTGAACTAACGAAAGTTATTTAACATACTGTGGGATTTATTCATGAAATATCATCTCAATCCGACTTACATAGATTCATCACGAAGTTTTACGGTGGAGCACAAAAATCTGTTTCGGGACAGCAACTCCCCGAATCTTACTTCCCTCTCATTAGAGGTTATTCTTGGCACAAAAAGCAAATAAAAAGGATAAGGAGATGTCATTACTGAAGTAATTACTTTCAAGACTCAAGAAAACTCTTGGGTTATTTCCCAACAAGTACTTTTCTTTAACGCCTTTAAGTTAGGCTTGATAGTTTCTCACATAAGAAATATGAATTGAAGTAAAATAAAGCATCAAGAAGCAAATTAAAAACACATTTAAGTCTAACCCACTTCCTATGCATAGGAATCTTGTAAAGAAACAAGTCATGAAAGCACAAAGCAACAAGCATAGGAAAGCAAAACAAGTGCAACTTCAAAATTTTCAACATAAAGAGGGGAAACTTAATATTATTGAGATACATAAAACCATGTTTCCCTCTCTCATAATAACTTTCAGTAGCATCATGAATAAAATTAACAATATAACTATCACATAAAACATTCTTATCATGAGCCACATGCATAAAATAATTATTACTCTCCACATAAGCATAGTCATTCTTATTAATTGTAGTGGGAGCAAATTCAACAAAATAGCTATCATTATTATTCTCATCACCATAGTAATCAAATATAGGAGGCATATTGTAATCACAATAAATTTTCTCCTTAATAGTAGGTGGACTGAAAATATCATATCCATCATTGCAATCATCATATATTGGAGGTTTGGTATCATCATAAGCAATAGAATAGCTATCTTCCCAAGTGTGTTCATTTGTAAATGTATCATCATTGGAAGGAACATGGATAGCACTAATAGCACAAAAATTATTAATATCATCATTTTCAAAATTGGTGCCAAAGAGATTTTCAATATCAAAAGTAGTGTGCTTTTCCCAATCATGATCACTAACATAGGTAACAGGCATAGAAACATTATCTAGTTCAGACTCATCGGCAGAAACTATGATAGGAGCAACATGCTTAGGGGAAGATATTGTTTCCTCTCTCCTTTTACTCCTCTTCTTCTTCTTCTTCTTCTTCTTCTTCTCCTCTTTAGGAGGGATAGGCTTGAAAGGAAGCTTCTCCGCATACCCTGGTTTATTGTTAGAGACAATAGAAGAAACTTTGGAGGATTCCTCCTTTTCATTAATAAGAACAAAACTCATATTAGTCCTGTCATATTTTGGTAAAATATCATCTTTTATAAGATTTTGTATGTAAGTATTTGCGTGGAAATTATCAACACAATAAAGATGACAACCATGCAGGATGCTATTCATATCAAAAGCACTCATGTCTACCAAAGAAGTTTTTCTTGATAACTCTTCACACCCCAAAAATAATGTAAGTTCATCATGTTGATTATCAGTGATCGCGTTATCACAATACAAACTTGCAGTACTCATTGGATTAGAAAGGTCATTATTATGGCCTAAGCATTGAAAATTGAAATGACCCACTTCATAGTAGAGTTCACAAATAAAAGGATATAGGGCACAAACTTTTTTACCAAGATCATTTAGAGCCTTATACCACATTCTAGTTTTTTCATTCCAGTGGGTGATACAATAATCTTCTTCATTTTGATTCTTTTCACAAGGTCTATGTATTCCACAAAAATTAACATGCTTATAAGAAATAGTACTTTCAGAAGTTTGAGCATGTTTATTGCAATCATTAATAACATATTCATTTTCCATGCAAGTGTCTTTAAAAGGTTCATGATACATGTCCCATTTTTCTTTAGGAGCATTAATATTGGAAGAAAAATCTCTAAAACAATCAATAAGAATTTGAGTATCAATACCATACTTAGCACTAAGCTCTTTAAAATCAGCAGTTTCAGCAAAAGACTTAATGTAATCATACTCATAGTTTATACCTGGTTCTTTACCTTTATCGTTATCCCAATCTTCAGTATTGCTTTAAATTGTTTCAAGAAGATCCCACTTAGCTTTGACCTCCTTACTTGTGAAGGATCCCTCTAAATAGGCATCTAGATAGTCCTTGTAATGTCCTTAAAGCCTTGCATAAAATTATTGATAATAATATTACTGGAGAGCTCATGAATGGGACATTTGAGAATTAGTGACTTCAATCTTCCCCATGCTTGGGCAATACTTTCTCCATCATGAGGATGAAAATTATAAATATAATTCATATATTTATGAATTTCATGAGGAGGATAAAATTTAGAGTAAAAGAGAGATTCAAGTTCCTTCCACTTCAAATGATGAGGATCATCTAGTAGCTCATACCAATCCCTTGCTTTGTCCTTAAGTGATAAAAGGAATAGCTTCCTCTTAACTTGGTCCATTGAAATACCTGCACACTTGAACAACTCGCATAATTCATGTATAAAGAGTAAATGAACACCAGGATGGACAGTTCCATCTCAAAATAGTAGTTGTTTATAACACGTTCAAAAATTTCCATAGGTATTTTAAAAGGGACACTTTCAGCATGTGGATTTAAAATACCACAAGTATCATTAGAATTGCCACATATGGGAGATAAAGTATCATAAGAGCAAATTTTCTTCCCTAAAGCTGGGGAACTAAAAAGATCAATTTAATTAAAACTAGCTTCCCCAAGCTTAGATGTTTCCATAGAATTAGTAACAAAGGTGTTCAAAAAGTTCATACTAACAACATTGCTATTAGCACGCAAAGAAAGTTCCATATGTTTTTTAATTTTCTTTTCAAACCACTCATGTTCTAACTTAGGAAAAATACTAAAAGGCTCTCTAATTTTGTTGTTATTTTCCATTAAGCCTAACTAGTGAAAACAAGAAACAATAAGACAAAATTGCAGAATCTAAAGGAAATAACGAGCACTCACACCGGAGGATGTGAGTACCTTTTACCTTACCTCCCCGACAACGGCGCTAGAAAATAGCTTGATGTCTACGCACTTCTATTCTTGTAGACAGTTGCTGGGCCTCCAAGTGCAGAGGTTTGTAGAACAGCAGCAAGTTTCCCTTAAGTGGATTATCCAAGGTTTATCGAACTCAGGGAGGAAGTGGTCAAAGTTATCCCTCTTAAGCAACCCTGCAATCAAGATACAAGAAGTCTCTTATGTCCCCAACACACCCAATACACTTGTCAGGTGTATAGGTGCACTAGTTCGGTGAAGACATAGTGAAATACAAGTGGTAACAGTGCCAGAAAAAAGCTTGACGGTGAGGTAAAGACTAAAGGAAAAAAGAAGGAAGCAAGCAAACATGTAACAGATCTAGATGCAAACGGTGTTTAAATGTTTAGAAACAAGGCCTAGGGATCATACTTTCACTAGTGAACACTATCTCATATAAATATCTTCTCTTCATGATACTACTCTTAACTACTCTCCGGTTGGACACTCTAATCCACGGTAGGGCCTTCCCCAATCAAGATAACCCCACACTGTCACCTTGAGCGCTAGATGGTTCCAACAAACACCACAATTTCATAAAGACATCCAACTCCAAATATAACTCATGATAAATATATATGTAACCTAGCTTAAGTGCCACACACCGCGTGCACGCTGTCACTTTCACACACACGTGGGGGAAAGCATAGATCTATTAAAGCACGATGAGTATTTATGTAGACTCAAGCCTAAGTGCCACCATGGCATGCACACTGTCACTTTCACACACATGGGGAGAGCAGAGATCTATTGAAGCACTTGAGTAGCAAGGTAGATCTACTTGATTACAAAGCTCATGACGACAACAAGATCATGCATAGAGCGAGAGAGATGAACACATAGCTACCGGTAGAGCCCTTAGCCTTGAGGAAGAACTACTCCCTCCTCATCATGGGAATCAACAACAGTGATGAAGATGGTGGTGGAGATAGCTCCGGGGGAACTTCCCCGTCCCGGCAGGGTGCCGGAATATAGACTTTCTGTCCCCCGAATCTCCCCTTTGGTGGCGGCGGTGCTCCGGAACTTTTCATAGCTTTTTGGTCGACTCCTTAGGGTTTCTGAGTCGAGGGATTATTATAGGCGAAGGAGGCACGGTCGGTGGAGGGCCAGGGGTCCTACACCCCCTATGGGCATGGCCAGGGTGGGCCCCGCACCCACCTAGGGTGTGGCCACCCTGGTGCCCTCCTCCATCTCGTCTTCGATTTTCCGTATCGCTCAGGGAAAATATGAACTTTGGCTTTTGTCCTGTCCAATTCCGAGAATATTCTTTTTTTAGCTTTTTGAAACCAAAAACAGCAGAAAATTGGCAACTGACACTGTGGCATCTTGTCAATAGGTTAGTTCCAGAAAGTGTATAAAATTACCTCAAAGTGTAGACAAAACATAAGACAAATGATATAAAACAAGCATGGAGCATAAAAAATTATAGATATGTTTACAACGTATCATGGCGCTTCTCGTCAAGCTGGACTACATTCCGTATATGAGCTACAGTCATGGGCTCGATGAGCAAATTGCCGTACATCACCCTATCAGCTGGGGTGATTTGGGCAGCCGCAGACATAGATGCCGGGGGCAGCGGGTTTGCGGTGTTGTTGTTACTCGGACCGGCATTGAGTTCCTGCGGCTGCTGCAGTGGGTTAGGCGGAGGTGTCATGGCCTTTGCACGATCATTGTCAGTAGCAACAGGTGTCCCTTCCCCTTGTCCAACGCTTTAGGTGGAGCTTGTCCGGGTTGATCTTCCTCCATCACACTCCAATGGCGATGAACACCTCTCGGGATGTGATGGCTTTGTCGGCCTGCTCCTCACGCTTGATGTCCTCCTCCATCTCCAGCATATCAGAGTCGAGTTCCTCTGGATTGATGTTCATCTCCTCCGAGTCCACGCTGAGGTCGGAGTAGAGTGCGTCCATGTTGCGTGTTGTTGACGTGGGGCGCTTCGTCGGGAAACCCCAAGATCAAGGTATGATGAAGCACAGTAGCAAGTCTTCCCTCAGTAAGAAACCAAGGTTATTGAACCAGTAGGAGGAAAGAAACATCTCAAAGGTGTTGCAAGCAACGTGGAAACCTGCACAACACAAACTCAATACTTTGCCCCAACTAACAGTGAGGTTGTCAATCTCACCGGTTGCTGTAACAAAGGATTAACTGTATGGTGTGGAAGGTGATGGTGGTTTGCAGCAAGTAAACAGTAACAATGGAAGATGTATCAATGGTAAAGATTGGACCGGGGTCCATAGTTCACTAGAGGTGTTCTCCTTAGATAAACAAACATGTCATGCTAGCTAAACAAATTACAGCAGGGCAATTGACAGTACTGATCAAGGCATAACAATGCAATACTAGACATTCATGATCCTATGAGATTCGATTGGGCAATACAACAAGATACATACACCGCCATCAAACTACATCTATGACTAGAAGTCCACCTTTGGGTTATCATCCAAATCCCCTCCAGTATTAAGTTGAAAGCAACAGACAACTGCTTTAACGAAAGTGTGTAAGGTAAACAATCCACTTGTTCCATGAACAAGAGACCGTTGTTTTCTTCCTAGTGGCAATAGCACATCTACAACCTTAGAGATTTCTGTCACTTACCTTGATTAAATAGAGGCATGAACCCACTATCGAGCATAAATACCCCCTCTTGGAGTCACTAGCAACTACTTGGCCAAGAGCTACTAACAACGGAGAGCATGCAAGATCACAAACAACATAGACATGATAGAGTCAATAAGACAAAACCATTAATCAATCTGACATAGTAACCTCAATATCCATCGGATCCCCGCAAACACAACATGCATGATTACAAATAGATGAGATCTTGATCATGAACGGAGCTCACAAGATCTAGACATGAAAGAACATGGAGGAGATACAACCATCTAGCTACTACATGGACCCGTAGTCCAAGGTGGAACTACTCACGCTTCATACCAGAGGCTGGCATGATGAAGAAGAAGGCCTCCGGGATGATCTCCCCTCCGACAGGGTGCCGCGAAGAGCTTCAGATACCCCCGATCTAGGGACAATGGTGACGGCGGCTACAGACGGTCTCATGGAATATTGATCGGTTGCTTAGGGTTTAGGCATCGAGGGCTTCTTATAGGCGAAGAGGCAAGGCTGGGAGGCGGCCAGGGGGCCCACACCTTGCCAGCGCGCCTGTGGTGGCCACTGGGCTGCGCGCCTGTGGCACCCCTCCGTCTCTCCTCTGGACTTCGTGTTCTCCTCGGTGAAATATTGACTTTGGCTTTTGTCCCATACAATTCCGAGAATATTTCCTTACTAGATTTTCTGGAACCAAAAACAACAGAAAACAGGCAACTGGCACTGTGGCAACTTGTTAATAGGTTAGTACCAGAAAACATATGAAAGGCACCTCAAAGTGTGGACAAAGCAAAGCAAATTAGATACTAAACAAGCATGGAACATCAAAAATTATAGATACGTTTCCGACGTATCAATCATCCCCAAGCTTAACTCATGCTTGTCCTCGAGTAGGTAAGTGATAAAATAATAATTTTTGAGGTGACATGCACCATCAGAACCAAGATCAAACCATTTGCAAGCATTGAAAGCTGGGATCAAAGAAGTATAAACATGAGCATGAAAGATGGAGTTATAACAATAAGACAAAGTAACTATGCATGCAACATGAAAGGCTACAAACAAATATCATGAATAACATGCATTGAAAAACGTTTGTTTGTTTCACATACAGAAAACATGGCATAGTGGCATTCAGCTTGTCCCTCATAGAGTAGCAAATAGATGCATAGGACACCTTCAAAGTTCATAAGAGTGACTAGATACAAATAGCACAAGAACAAGCAATATCAACAATATGCATCAATCAATAAGTTTTGGGACACTGCACATAGAACTAAGAATGGCAACTATGATCTCTTAACTGGTGCCTAAATGTAGAAGGTGGAGACTCAATATAATAGTGGAATAAAGGCCCTTCATAAAAGGGAAGCAGGGATTTCAAGTTTCAAAAAGAGCTTCCAAAAATTATGGTACTTGTTAGCTTTCATCCCTCATTGCCCCTATCATAAGCATCTTGAAGTGATTAAGGTTAAAGTGAACAAACTATTGAGTATATGCTTGACAAAGTATAAGTTGGCAATCTCATGTCCCTTGAATACGATGGCCGCACCTCATGCTACTCAACTTTAGTCACCTGTATGTTCTTGTCATAGAAAGTACATGTGTATCATAGAGAACCGCCAACAGGGTACCCCTTGCGCATGGTACAGGAGCTATCCCATAACCAAAATGACAAGGCAAGCAGACAATGAGCATCTCAGCGATCTTTTTATTTGCTATTTGCATAGGGTTTTATTGAGTATGCTTCATAGATTGCTCATTATGGTGATGCTGCAAATTTCCACCATGATTAGTCATGGCTTAGGCTAGTGGCCCAGGCGTTTATCTAACACAAAATACATAACTCCATGGACTTACAAGCTCCGTTTTTATTTCACACCGGCGACATCCATAGACAAAAGAGCATGATATCAACTGTGTACAAAGTACAAGTGCAATGTTTAAAACGTATAAGTGCAAGCATATACAACAAATATGACACAATGATTCAAGTTTATTTGGGGCAACGAATATAAAGTGTGCCATCAAGTTTGTGAGAGCTTTAACAACTAAGTTTTCGCATAACAAAATACTTTTTAATTGGAAGATAGCTGAAAACAAGAATATACTTGGAATGGTGTGACACACCATGCATAGGAATTTATAGTGGAAACTTTGGAATAACTTGGTTTCTTGGGAGTTGGAAACATGAGTAGAGCTTACTCATACAAGTGGAGGCTAGCAAAAGACTGGGAGCAACCAACTAAGAGAGCAATAATGGCCATAATCATGCAGAGCGATAAAACATTACTAATCAAAGCATAGAGTAGTACTACAAGTCAAGTAATAAATGATCATAGAGGCTATGGTGACTTGTTCATAGTCATAACATGGTGTGATCATGTTCCAAGTCAACCCAAACAAAGCATCAAAGGAGAATACCATAATACTATGCTTTTTCATGCTAAAACAATGCATGATTCCTTCAAGGCACACTAAGCAATCCTAATTGTTTGGAACAACTCATGCTACAGCAATAATCACTAAGCATAAGGTCAAAACAACACCTAGCATGACATGCTAAAGTCTAAGTCACAGTCAATGCAAGCTCCTCCTGCACTTTCAAGCAAGAACTTTCTACTCCTTTCCAACACCAATCAACTTATTTGAAACAACACAGCGAGAACGGGGGTCCAAACTACTTTATTCAAGCAAACTAAACAAACTAAGCAAAGCAAATGAAAACTAAGAATCTCCAAGAACAACACAATAATGCATGAAACAATAAAAACAAAGTGTCTAGAAAGACCTGAGATTTTTATTGATGAAGAAGGGGATGCCTTGGGCATCCCCAAGCTTTAACGCTAGTACCTCTTGGATATTTCTTGGGGTGACACCGGGGTGGCATCCCCAAGATTGAGATTTTGTCCATTCTTCGTCTCATTACATCATTCTTTCTCTACACCTGAAATTTTCCTTCATACAAAACTTCACACAATCTTCATTAGCAACATTAGTGTATTCAACAGATAATAGACCCTTGGGTTTAGCTTTAGAACAGCAAAATATTTCACTAAAAACACAAGATACTGTAGCAACTCCTTCAAAAAACTCAATTTCCCAAAAAGAACCCAAAAAGGAATCAATAAGAAGCAAATGCAAATAATGGCAGAAATCTGTCAAAACAGACCAGCAGGTAGAAACCGATTTTTTCGAAGACCTTCTGTTGCTCAAATCAAAAAGTATTGAACTAACAAAAGTTAGATAACATACAGGGGATTTATTCATAAATTTTCAGCTCAATACGATTTACAGAGACTCCTCACGAATATTTATGGTGGAGGACATAAATCTGTTTCAGGACAGCAACTCCCCAAATCTTACTTCCCTCTCATTAGAGGTCATTCTTGGCACAAAAAGCAAACAAAAAGGATAAGGAGAGGTCATTACTGAAGTAATAACTTCCAATAATTAAGGAAAGTCTTGGGTTATCTCCCAACAAGTACTTTTCTTTAACGCCTTAAAGTTAGGCACAAGAAGCAAGAAATCAAGTATTTTCAAATGAAGAAGCATTAACATCAAACCTTGCTTTCAAAGGAGGAGCAAAAAGCAACTTCTCTCTCCTCATAGGGAAGTGTTCAATACCTTTCTTGAATGGAAATTGATATTTAATGGTGCCTTCTTTCATATTAATGATGGCACCGACAGTTCTAAGAAAAGGTCTTCCCAAAGTAATAGGACAAGAAGCATTGTATTCAACATCCAAAACATAGAAATCAATAGGGACATAAGCATTGCTAACCATAATGAGAACATCATTAACACTCCCCATGAGTTTCTTCTTAGCATTATCATTAAGTGAGACATCCAAATAACAATCTTCCAAATGTGGCAAATCAAGCATTTCATAAATCTTCCTAGGCATAATAGAGACACTAGAACCAAGATCACATGAAGCTTTGAGATCAAAGTCATTCACTTGTATATTAATAATGGGTTCCCAACTATCTTCCACTTTCCTAGGAATAGAATCTTTGTGTTTTAACTTCTCTTCCTTAATCTTAACAAGAGCATCTGTAATGTGTTTGGTGAAAACAACATGCATATCACTAGCATCAGGACTTCTAGCAAGCTTTTGGAGGAACATAATCACTTCAGAAATATTGCAACCATCAAGATCAAAATCAAACTTAGCATCACTAGTAGTAGACTCATTAGGATTAGTCATTGTTGGAGGAGGAATAGGGACTTCTTGTTGTTTAGTGGTATCCATATTAGTGGTGATGGTGCACACACTATTGTTTCTATCAATTTCAGCTT
This sequence comes from Avena longiglumis, assembly GCA_030063025.1. NCBI lineage: Eukaryota > Viridiplantae > Streptophyta > Magnoliopsida > Poales > Poaceae > Avena > Avena longiglumis. The sequence continues at coordinate 428,688,030 of CP125977.1, read as the reverse complement.
CCCTCTCCCACTTAGCATGAAGTTGAGCTAACAGTCTAACATTTTCATCAATAGTAACTTGTATGGCATGAGTAGCAGCAAAGGTACTTTCCATGGTCTCAGGTTTAGTAGCCATTTTATTAATCAAAGAGGACCGTGCTTCAGACAAAGAGGAAATAGTTTTCTCAACATTTAAAAGATTTTCCTCCACAGTCTTGTTGAAAGTGGTTTGTTTACTAATAAAGTCTTTGAGCATGACTTCAAGTTCAGAGGGGGCACTTCTAGCATTGTTGTAGGAGTTTCCATAGGTATTGCCATTATTAGGAGGATAAGCTCTATAATTGTTGTTACTACCAAAATTATTCCTATAGGGATTGTTGTTGAAATTGTTGTTTCTAATGAAGTTCACATCAACTTTCTATTCTTGAGAAACCAAAGAGGATAAGGGAACATTATTTGGATCTAAAGGAGCTTTCCCATTAACAAGCATAGCCATAATAACATCAATCTTATCACTTAAAGAGGAGGTTTCTTCAACAGAATTTACCTTCTTACCATGTGGAGCTCTCTCAGTGCGCCATTCGGAATAGTTAACCATCATATTATCAAGAAGTTTTTTTGTAGCACCCAAGGTGATGGTCATAAAGGTACCTCCAGCAGCTGAATCCAACAGGTTTCTTGAAAAGAAGTTCAATCCTGCATAAAAAGTCTTTATAATCATCCAAGCAGTAAGTCCATGAGTGGGACAATTCTTAACCAAAGATTTCATTATTTCCCAAGCTTGAGCAACATGTTCATTATCAAGTTGTTTAAATTTCATAATATCACTTCTCATAGATATAATCTTAGCAGGAGGGTAGTACTTTCCATTAAAAGCATTTTGCACTTAATCCAAGAATCGATACTATTTCTAGGCAAGGATAGCAACCATTCTTTAGCTTTTCCTCTCAAGGAGAAAGGAAAAGGCTTGAGCTTAACAATATCTCCATCTACATCCTTATACTTTTGCATCTCACAAAGTTCAACAAATTTATTGAGATGGACAGCAACATCATCAGAACTAGCACCAGAAAATTGCTCTCTCATCACAAGATTCAACAAAGCAGGCTTAATTTCATAAAAGGTAGCATCAGGAGCAGGTGGAGCAATAGGAGTGCTAAGGAAATCATTGTTGTTTGTGCTAGTGAAGTCACACAACTTGGTGTTCTCAGCAGAGTTCATTTTGGCAAAAGTGGAGCAAACCAAAAACAACAGCAATAGCTAGAGGATGACAATTTTTTTTTGATAAGAGAAAGCAAACCAAACTAAACTAATTTTTTTTGAGTTTTTGATAGAAATAGGAAAACAAAACCAAGAAAAGCAAAAACAAAGTAAAGAGAAAGGTTGAGGAGGACTCCCCTTGTGAAGACGTCCTTAGCCTCCCCGGCAACAGCGCCAGAAAATCTTGTTGCGTGTTGTTGACGTGGGACGCTTCATCGGGAAACCCCAAGAGCAAGGTATGATGCAGCACAGCAGCAAGTCTCCCTTAGTAACCGAGGTTATGGAACCAGTAGGAGGAAGGAAACGTCTCAAAGTTGTTGCAAGCAACATGGAAACCTGCACAACTCAAACTCAAGACTTTGCCCCAACTAATAGTGAGGCTGTCAATCTCACCGGTTGCTGTAATAAAGGATTAATCGTATGGTGTGGAAGGTGATGATGGTTTGCAGCAAGTAAACAGTAATAGTGGAAGATGTATCAATGGTAAAGATTGGACCGGGGTCCATAGTTCACTAGAGGTGTTCTCCTTAGATAAACAAATATGTCATGCTAGGTAAACAAATTATAGCAGGGCAATTGACAGGACTGAGCAAGGCATAACAATGCAATACTAGACTTTCATGATTATATGAGATTCGATTGGGCAATACAACAAGATACATAGACCCCCATCCAACTACATATATGACTAGAAGTCCACCTTTGGGTTATCATCCGAACCCCCTCTAGTATTAAATTGAAAGCAACATACAACTGCTTTAACCAAAGTGTGTAAGGTTAATAATCCACTTGTTACATGAACAAGAGACAGTTGTTTTCTCCCTAGTGGCAACAACACATCTACAACCTTAGAGATTTATGTCACTTCCCTTGATTAAATAGAGGCATGAACCCACTATCGAGCATAAATACCCCCTCTTGGAGTCACTAGCAACTACTTAGCCAAGATAGCTACTAAAAATGGAGAGCATGCAAGATCACAAAAAACATAGACATGATAGAGTCAATAAGACAAAATCATTAATCAATCTGACATAGTAATCTCAATATCCATCGGATCCCCGCAAACACAACATGCATGATTCCAAATAGATGAGATCTTGATCATGAATGGAGCTCACAAGATCTAGACATGAAAGCACAAGGAGGAGATACAACCATCTAGCTACTACATTGACCCGTAGTCCAAGGCGGAACTACTCACGCTTCATACCGGAGGCTAGCACGATGAAGAAGAAGGCCTCCGGGATGATCTCCCCTCCGACAGGGTGCCGGAAAGAGCTTCAGATACCCCCGATCTAGGCACAATGGTGGCAGCGGCTACAGACGGTTTCGTGGAATATTGATCGGGTGCTTAGGGTTTAGGCATCGAGGGCTTCTTATAGGCGAAGAGGCGAGGCTGGAGGCCACACTGTGCGGCCTGTGGTGAGCCAGCGCGGGGTTGTGGCCGCCCTGTGGCACCCCTCCATCTCTCCTCTGGACTTCGTGTTCTCCTCGGTGAAATATTGACTTTGGCTTTTGTCCCGTCTAATTCCGAGAATATTTCCTTACTAGCTTTTTTGGAACCAAAAACAACAGAAAACATGCAACTAGCACTATGGCATCTTGTGAATATGTTAGTTCCAGAAAGCATATGAAAAGCACCTCAAAGTGTGGACAAAGCAAAGCAAAGTAGAGACTAAACAAACATGGAACATAAAAAATTATAGATACGTTTCCGACGTATCAAGCATCCCCAAGCTTAACTCCTACTCGTCCTCGAGTAGGTAAGTGATAAAAGAATAATTTTTGAGGTGACATGCACCATCAAAACCAAGATCAAACCATTTGCAAGCATTAAAAGCTGGGATCAAAGAACTCTAAACATGTGCATGAAAGATGGAGTTCTAACAATAATACAAAGTAACTATGCATTCAACATGAAAGGCTACAAACAAAGATCATGAATAACATGCATTGAAAAACGTTTGTTTGTTTCACATACAGAAAACATAGCATAGTGGCATTCAGCTTGTCCCTCATGGAGTAGCAAATATATGCATATGACACCTTCAAAGTTCATAAGAGTGACTAGATACAAATAGCACAAGAACAAGCAATATCAACAATATGCATCAATCAATAAGTTTTGGGACACTGCACATAGAACTAAGAATGGCAACTATGCTCTCTTAACTGGTGCCTAAAGGTAGAAAGTGGAGACTCCGTATAATAGTGGATTAAAAGCCCTTCATAATGGGAAGCAGGGAATTCAAGTTTCAAAAAGAGCTTCCAAAAATTATGGTATTGGTTAGCTTTCATCCATCATTTCCCCTATCATAAGCATCTTGAAGTGATTAAGGTTAAAGTGAACAAACTATGGAGTATATGCTTGACAAAGTATAAGTTGGCAATCTCATGTCCCTCGAATACAAGGGCCGCGCCTCATGCTACTCAACTTTAGTCACCTGTAAGTTCTTGTCATAGTAAGTACATATGTATCATAGAGAACCGCCAACGGGGTACCCCTTGCACATGGTACAGGAGCTATCCCATAACCAAAATGACAAGGCAAGCAGACAATGAGCATCTCATCGATCTATTTATTTGCTATTTTGCAGAGGTTTTTATTGAGGATGCTTCACAGATTGCTCATTATGGTGATGCTACAAATTTCCAACATTATTGGCATGGCTTAGGCTAGCGGCCCAGGCGTTTCTCTAACACAAAATACATAACTCCATGGACTTACAAGATCCCTTTTTATTTCACATAGGCGACATCCATAGACAAAAGAGCATGATATCAACTGTGTACAAAGTATAAGTGCAATGTTGAATACGTTACCCATGACAACATGATTCTGCTAATTCCAACGTATAAGCGCAAGCATATACAACATAGATGACACAATGGTTCAAGTTTATTAGGAGCAAGGAATAAAAATTGTGCCATCGAGTTCGTGAGAGCTTTAATCACTATGTTTTCACATAACAAAATACTTTTTAATTTGAAGATAGCTTAAAACAAGAATATACTTGGAATGGTGTAACACACCATGCATAGGAATTTATAGTGGAAACTTTGGAATAACTTGGTTTCTTGGGAGTTGGAAGCATGATTAGAGCTTACTCATACAAGTGGAGGCTAGCAAAAGACTGGGAGCAACCAACTAAGAGAGCAATAATGGCCATAATCATGCAGAGCGACAAAACATTACTAATCAAAGCATAGAGTGGTAATACAAGTCAAGGACTAAATGATCATAGAGGCTATGGTGACTTGTTCATAGTCATAACATGGTGTGAGCATGTGCCAAGTCAAACCCAAACAAAACATCAAAGGAGAAAAGCACAATACTATGCTTTTGCATGCTAAAACAACGCATGATTTCTTCAAGGCACACTAAGCAATCCCAGTTGTTTGGAACAAGTCATACTACAGCAATAATCACTAAGCATAAGGTCAAAACAACACCTAGTATGACATGCTAAAGTCTAAGTCACAGTCAATGCAAGCTCCTTTTGCACTTCCAAGCAAGAACTTTCTACTCCTTTCCAATACCAATCAATTTATTTGAAACAACACAGCGAGAACGGGGGTACAAATTACTTTATTCAAGCAAACTAAACAAACTAAGCAAAGCAAACGAAAACTAAGACGCTCCAAGAACAACACAACAGTGCATGAAACAATAAAAATGAAGAAGAAGGCCTCCGGGATGATCTCCCCTCTTGTAGGGTACCGGGAAGAGCTTCTGATCCCCCCGATCTAGGGACGATGGTGGCGGCGGATACAGACGGTTTCGTGGAATATTGATCAGGTACTTAGTGTTTAGGCATTGGGGGCTTCTTATAGGCGAATAGGCGAGGCTAGGAGGAGGCCAGGGGGCCCACACCCTGCCCAGGCGTGGCCTAGGGTGGGCTCGCGCTTGGGGGGTGTGGCCACCTTGTGGCGCCCCTCCGTTTCTCCTCTGTACTCCGTGTTCTCCTCAGTGAAATATTGACTTTGGCTTTTGTCCCATCCAATTCCGAGAATATTTCCTTACTAGCTTTTCTGGAACCAAAAACAACAGAAAACAGGAAACTAACACTATGGCAACTTGTTAATAGGTTAGTACCAGAAAACACATGAAAAGCACCTCAAAGTGTGGACAAAGCAAAGCAAAGTAGATATTAAACAAGCATGGAACATAAAAAAATATAGATATGTTTACGACGTACCATTCCAGAACAGAGTCGGAGGGTGCGGGGGATTCCTCGACGACAAAAGAAGAAGCTGAGGCTACACGAACGTTGACTGGAGGCGGTGGTGGCGGTGGTGGTGGTTGATTGGGCGAGGTGCCGAGTGCGACTGCGAGCGCTGCTTGAGCTTCTGCATTAGCGTCCGCAAAGTTATTGATGGTGTGAACCATGCTTTCAAACATGAGGCGCCCTGAGGCCTGCAGCCCCCTTAGCGTATGCCGGAGAAGTGTACCGCGGTCTAGACCTTCCACAAAGTGATACATGGCATCATCATTGGGGTAGTGTTCCAGATCGGCTCGTATACGGAGCCACTTGGCTAGGTAATCGTGGGGGTTTTCACCCTCTCTCTGAACGCAACGCGCCAGATCGAAGATGGTCACCAAGCCGACGAACTTGGATCTCTGCTTTCCAGACGCATGGGCAAAGTCGACGGACTTGCAGTGATCTTCCACTATTATATCCTACACAGGGGCGGTTTGGGTGGGCCTTGAATTTTTCCGATCTAAGCTGGAAAACTCCAAAGAGAGCTCCGACTTTGATCCTTCCGCGAACGTATCCTACCCATAGGAAGTCCGTGCGGCCCTTGATGATCCTCCGACTTCCATGGAACTAGTACCCGAGTCGGTTTCTCCGATGAAGAGGTGGATGTCCCCGATTGGGACGATTGAGCAGCGGGTGGGGTTTGTCTTTGCCGGGATCCATAACTCGTCGAGAGGGACCATCAGAACGTTGCCGGAGAAGATAACATGACCGATGGCTATGGTTTTGCCGATTCCCGCGAAGATCTTGGACCTCGCCCATTGTAGTGCCTGAAGCGCCTCTTGCCCCACGGTGGGCGCCAACTGTCGTGGTATTGCCGATGAGTGCGCCATGGAGGGTTCCTCACAGAGCGTGTTTAGAGATGTGGGGTAAGGCGGGAGGTTGGCAGGTATTAGGTAAGACAGCTTACCCAGGTTTATATCCCACGATGGTGGAGGAATCCTACTCCTGCTATAAATCACTATAATAGCAATACGCCGAGTTATAGGGATCAGTAAGCTGTGCGAGGTATGAGTTGTATCGTGCCCTAAAGTCTCCCGCAGGTCCGTCTTATATAGTCGCCAGATCCTAGGGTTATAGGCAAAGTCCTAGCCGGACATGTTATAGAGTCCTACATGGTACACAACTAGTCTAACGTGTCTTGCACTCAAAGGCTCTGGGTACGATGGTGACTCCTCCGTAGCCTTCCTTCATTCGGCATGGGCCTCCCTTCTGATCCATCTAACTGGGCCGCCCAGCAGGCCATGGGCCCTGCTACCAACTGTGGGCCACCCGGGTTATCCGGATTAGAGACATGCAATGGTGATACCCATTTAGCATATCCCCAACATAAATAGTATTCCTAATCATGGATATTTTGAATCAACTGTTTGCCACTTATTTTAGCACGGTCTTAATACTCAATGTAGAGAGTTACTTGATTTATCAGAAGGAGGATCGGTAAATACTTTAACTGCTAAAGCCTGTTTAGAATTGATGTCCACTAGGGCTAAGAATGATTTTCTTTACAATCCTGATTTTGGTACTAAGCTAGAAAAAGTAATACTTCGTATAACCCCCGATCTTATGCCTGAAGTACGCAAAACAATGAAGAAAAAGTTATACCTTCTGAACTTGTTAAGGAAAACAATGTAGATCTATTACATATTTTTAGTGAAGAAGATGAAACTAGGAAAGTTTTTCAAGAATTAAAACATTGTTAGGCCAAATCTCATAATAACCTGCATAAGCAATTTCAAAGACATAAGAATATTTTGACAAAACTCACGGAAAGTTATGATGAGATTGGCCAAGAAATAAAATTATTTCACAAGTACCTTAGTATGATTGAAACCCAATGTGAACAAATAACATCTGGTTATCAATTTTTTTTCAAGATGATATAAATATTCATGTTTCTACTAATGTTGTTAAAAGGGGAGGTGCAGTTGTTACAGGACCATTAGGACCACCAGAATATGAAGCTAAAAAATATCGAAGGGAAAAAGCCTTGCTCAAAGCAAGCCAAGAAGATGACACATTGGTGGATCCTCAAGATGAAACTGCTCAAGAAACACACGACCAAACCTTGGAGGAGAAAAGTGATGCACATGATGACCGCTATGACTCTGATGCAGAGACTTTTGATCCAAGAGAAGAAAACGAGGTAAGTAATGAAGACGAAGTTGTTGCAGTAGAAAATAAGAAAAGTGATAAGCAGCAACAAAATAAAACAACTAAAGAGCCTGATCCCCACCTCCAAAAGGTAAAAGACAATGATGGTTGTACACGTAGTTGACGTGGAACCTGTTGGGAACCCCAAGAGCAAGGTGTGAAGAAGCACAGTAACAAGTTTCCCTCAGTAAGAAACCGAGGTTATCGAACTAGTAGGAGGAAGGAAACATCACACAAGTATTGCAAGCAACGCGGAGACCTGCATAACACAAACTCAAGACTTTGCCCCAATGAATCAGTGAGATTGTCAAGCTCACCGGTTTGCTGTAACAAAGGATTAAATGTATGGTGTGGAAGGTAAAGGTTTGCAGCAAGTAAACAAGTAATAGTGGAAGATGTATCAATGGTAAAGATTGGACCGGGGTCCATAGTTCACTAGAGGTGCTCTCTTTACATAAACAATATGGCATGAAGGGTAAACAAATTACAATAGGGCAATTGACAGGAACTGAGCAAGGCATAACAATGCAATACTAGACAAAAAGATCCTATGAGATTCGATTGGGCAATACAACAAGATACATAGACCGCCATCCAACTGCATCTATGACTAGAAGTCCACCTTCAGGTTATCATCCGAACCCCTCTAGTATTAAGTTGCAAGCAACATACAACTGCTTTAAGCAAAGTCGTAAGGTAAACAATCCACTTGTTCCATGAACAAGAGATCGATGTTTTCTCCCTAGTAGCAACATCACATCTACAACCGAAGAGATTTTTGTCACTTCCCTTGGAAACTAGAGGCATGAACCCACTATCGAGCATAAATACCCCCTCTTGGAGTCACTAGCAACTACTTGGCCACGATAGCTACTAACAACGGAGAGCATGCAAGATCACAAACAACACAGACATGATAGATTAAAATAGACAAAACCATTAATCAATCTGACATAGTAATCTCAATATCCATCGGATCTCCGCAAACACAACATGCATGATTACAAATAGATTAGATCTTGATCATGAACGGAGCTCACAAGATCTATACATGAAAGCACAAGGAGGAGATACAACCATCTAGCCACTACATGGACCCATAGTCCAAGGCGGAACTACTCATGCATCATACCGGAGAGAAGGCCTCCGCGATGATCTCCCCTCCGGCAGGGTGCCAGGAAGAACTTCAGATCCCCCTAATCTAGGGACGACGGTGGCGGCGGCTACAGAAGGTTTCGTGGAAATTTGATCGGGTCCTTAGGGTTTCTGCATTGGGGGCTTCTTATAGGCGAAGAGGCGAGGCTGGGAGGCGGCCAGGGGCCCCACACCCTACCCGTGCCTAGGGGGTCTGGCCGCCCTGGTTCATGTCTCCGTATCGTCTTCTGGATCCGTGTCCCTCACGGTAAAATATTGACTTTGGCTTTTATCCCGTCCAATTCCGAGAATATTGATTTTCCGCCTTTCTAGAACCAAAAACGGAAGAAAACAGGCAACTGGCACTGTGGCAACTTGTTAATAGGTTAGTTCCAGAAAATATATAAAAACACCTCAAAGTGTAGACAAAGCAAAGAAATTAGATACTAAACAAGCATGGAGCATCAAAAATTATAGATACGTTTCCGACATATCAGACAAGAATAAAAAATATGAGCAAAAACTTCCATATCCAGGTTGCAAACAGAAAGCACCTGATCAAGTAATCTATGATTCTTTCAAAAAGGTACTTGGTGATCTCCGTCTAGAAATCCCATTTGCGGATGCAATAAAAGTTCCTACCTATACTAAATTTCTCCGTGCTATTCTTAATAGAAAGCAAGAAATAATTGAAAGCATTGCCATGGTGACTAGTTATCCTGCTAATGGGAGGTTATTGTATAAATCGCGAGACCCCGGAATACCAATTATTTCATGCTCAATTGGCAAAACTGATATTCACACTGCCTTGTGTGATTTAGGTGTAGGAGTTAGTGTAATGCCATATTATTTCTATAAAAGGTTAGGACTGGGGGAGTATTCCCCTACTTCTATGACTTTACTGATGGCTAACAAATCAACTAAACGGCCCATTGGTGCGACTGAGGGTGTTCTACTTAGAATAGATGAGCATGTTATTCCCATTGATTTTATTATTCTTGAAATGCGAAAGCATGAAAAATTATCTATAATACTTGGAAGACCTTTTCTTAGTACTACAGGAGCGTCAGTTGATTTTGCCGAGGGAAAAATAATCTTCAATGTTTATGATGTTGAAATCATCTGGTATTTTCCAAAGAAGCTAGAAGAAGGAGAAATGTATATTCCACCAGCGAAACGAGTTCAAGTGGTAAGTGCCCTTGATAAGGGGCAACCCAAGGTAAGAATTCGAGAACCGAGAAAAGGTTGAAATATTCGACCATTCTCAATAAAATGCTTTATGGGAGTCAACCCATCATATTAATAAAATAGTTAAAGAATAAAATGTTCATCGTATTCTTACAACTTTTTCACAGACATTCATGTGGAAGCGCGGCCGTAAAGATGTAGCTGTCAAAAAGTAGTAGAAATATCGACTGAATAAGCGTAGATTAAGTGTAAAAATTAAGTTTGAGTTTTATCTCCGAAAACTAGCCTAAACATATTGTTCACATTAAAAAGTGTATCTCTAAAAATTTGGACGAAAAGCATGTTCTGGAGAGTCTAACGACCAACTATATGGCGGGAATATTTTTCCGGCCGTATAGTTTTGGTCGTATAGTTATCGACCCCCTTTTCACGAATTGTATCTCTCGGGGATAGTACGTTTAACGACCAACTATATGGCGAGAAGTTTTTCTCCGCCCGTATAGTTCGGATCTGGCAAAAATAAACCCTAATTTTTGCTGTCGCCGCAACTATACGGCGGGAACTATCTAACCCCCTCGTATAGTTCCCGCCGTATAGTTCATGCAACCACTTAAACGCGCCGGCAGGGCTAGTGTTCCTACTCCTCCTCACTTTCTCTCTCATATTCTCTCTCCAAACTACTCAAAACTCACCTAGAATTCTCGATTCTTCGCGGATTTCGTTCGTTTGAGTTGGGGAATCAACATATCGGTATATTTCTCTCCTATCCATGCTTTATTTTCAGAATTCCATGGTTGAAATTCTCACATTGATCTACTGGATGAACTCAAGTTTGTTTGATTTCCCCTTTTGATTTCTCACGTTAGGATTAAATTTTTCCACGTAGAATCATTCGTATATCATGTAGAAACTATATGCCTAAGGTTTTATGTTGAATTTTTTTAGTACATCAAGATGAACAAGCTTGGTAGCCTTTTCCGCAAGAACAAGCACCAATGTGGTGAGGTCTCGGGACTCCGGGCTAAGCTCGACAACAAGTACGCCATGGTTTCATCAAGGCGGGTGATACCCACACATTGGGCTGATGATGCCTTTCTCATCGCGACAGGGTTGAGATCAGATTTCGACCACATGTGTGCAAGTGCAGGGTTATCAATCCTCGCCTAGACAAGACACTACACCTACACTAAGCTCACCTTTGATTTCCTCGCCTCCTTCTACGATGACTACAGGTTGAAAGGTAATGCGTGCATGGTGAGCTTCACCATAAACTAGCAGCCATATCAAATTTCTTTCCAACAATTTTGTGATGCTTTTGGATTCCCTCATGACGGGGAACTAACTTTTACAAATTTATATGGTGTCTCAAGTGGAGAAACTTGGGAGGTTATTTCTGTTAACGGTGGCAGGGACTTCTACCAGAAAAATATGTCCACCATACAGAACCTGACAATCCGCTACTTCGCCTTGTTTCTCGCCAACACTCTGTTGGGAAGAGGAGATACCGGTTCCATGTCCCATGCATACCAAGGCACTCTTCCACAATGCACCACAGAGTCCCAATCCTGCGTCTCTACTCCTCCAGCACCTCCGCCACCAGAGCAGCAAACGAAAAGGTGACATTCACATTGGTGGATTGGTAACCCACCTTGTCCAAGCCTATGAAATTCCAATACCTATTATGCAACCTGTTGACGGCTCCATACTTATAGACATTAAATATATAACTTCTTGTGGATTTCTTGGTGTCTACCGAGCTAACAAGAGGCTTCAAGCATATCAGTTTGGTTATTTTAATGCCTCACGGGATGAGCAGGTGTCGCTGCCTTGTCCACAAGCTTTCTCTATTATGGGGAAGAACAACTGGATCCTCACCCAAGACCAAGTGAGGGAGATGATGGCTGAACTCCAGCCTAACCCCAAAGAGGACGAAGAAGGAGAGCAACAGGATGAGAAGGAGCAGGAGCAGTATAATCCTGCTTGGAAAGGATAGCAGCAGCAACAGAAAGGACCCTGGGACTCATGGCCTAATCAGCAGCAACAACAACAACAGGGGTTCAACGGCGTCCCCTATCAAGAATTTCTGCATCTCAACCAGCGCGTTGGGGAGATTGATCACACTCTTCAGGGAGTGAATGAGGATGTTAGTTCCCTCACTAACAGCTTCATTCACTTCATGGCCAACTTCCCTAACTACTACCAGCAGTACCCGTACCAGCCGCCGAATGACGGCAACAACTAAGCCTGGCAACAACCTAAGCTTGGGGGAGGTTTGAAAACCTCCAAACTTTGCATTCATATTTTTATTTCTTCTTTTGATTTATTTTACTTCTTTAAAAATTGCATGTTTACTTTCAGTTTTGCACTCCTAAATCGAAAAAACAAAAAAATAGTTGTAACTTCTATTGCAAATTTGTTTCTTTGTCTCTCTCTTAGATTGCTCAATTTCAGGTGACTTGGCAATAGGGAAATATAGGAGTATTCAACTCAAGTACAAGAACGAAGCAAGTAAGAGGAGGTATCACATTCCTTTCATCACCTCTTCTGCAATTTTAAATTGACTCTACAACTATTTGCTCACTTGTACTTGAGTCACTCCCACTTAGCTTGTTATCTTATAAATTCTATTCCTTTGCTAGTGTCTCCTTTTTATCTTTGAAATAGTGAGCAATGAACTTGGTTAAAATATTTCTAACATTTTTACAACAATAAAAAGCATCCAAAAGATGACTTGACTCCATGTTTAGCCCAAAGGATTTGATTTTAGAAACTACTCGACCCCATTGAGCTTAATGTAATAGACTTGATAGCACTTTTGAATGAAATTGTTTGATAAAATCGACGCTTTGAAGTAGTAGAGATTATGCCACTATTTTTCTAATAATGAAAGTAAGATATTTCTTTACGCGTGTTATTAAAACACTAGCGTGCTCCATGAGAAACTACTAACTCTACTGGCGAACGAAAAATCTAAATGTGGGAAACCACTTCTATTGAGTTATGTAAGCGTCTGTAGCTGCAATGCTATGATGAGTAAAAATTTTAGTCTCCTCGTGGTCTCACGTTCCAAGTGAATTTGTAGTAGGCCTCTAGCCCATTATTGCTCAACAGTTATCTATTGGCATGGTCACGAGTACGCAACACATTTCTAATTAACATGTTCAAAACATTGGCATAATTTCTCTATGGAAGATCTAAAAAATTTGAAAAGCAAGGAAAGGAAAAAAGTGCTTTCAGAGTCTTGAAATTTTGACGTGGTAGTAGATGAGTTGTTCTTAAATTGAATGTTTCTGGTGCCAACTTGAGTGCTCTTAATTCATTAAAGAAACAAGAGCAAAAATACTTTCACCTCTCAACAAAGAGAGAAACCAAAAGAATTTATTTCACTTTCCTAATTAAACTATTAACACTTGATCGGGCATATAATTTATTTGCTAGCAAGGTATACATGGTCAGGAAGTGGACTCAGTGCAATCTTGTAAATACTTGTATGATCATGTTTAAGATTGCAGGAATTGTAAAGAAAGGAATTTGGCACCAATTCGAGCTTGTAAGTCCTTTTATTTCAGTTTCGAATATCCGCTATTCTTCTCTATTTTATTGTCACTCGAGGGCGAGCAACATCTAAGCTTGGGGGAGTTGATAGCTATGAGATTCGATACATTTTTAATGGTTTTTCTTGATGGTTTTTGATGGCTATGAAATATAGTCATCCACGTCCGTATTAAAACTAGATATTATTCATATATTTGATGAAATATCTCTTTATTTCCTGCCACTAATGCCTAATGATCAAAGGGGTATGCAATCCTTTCTTGCTATTTTTTCCTGGGCAGATAATGACGTATTATGAAGGGAATCACTACATAAATGCCAAAGATACGATATTTCCAACATGCCAAAGAAACCAGGAGCCGTGAGGAGGCAAATGCAAGTTTAACGACCAACTATATGACCCGCCGCCGTATATTTTGCACCGACATTCTTAGGTCAAACAGAACAACTTTCGTGAAGGGAACCCTATATAAAGAGGCTTCAGGCAACGAGAAACAAGCCCTCCGACTCCACACCATCACTTCTTTCACCCTAAACTCTCCCTTCTTCCATGCCGGAAGAATAAATCTAGATCTAAACCTCTAAACCCTTCTCCACCACCATAGCCATCTTCCACCACTTCTAGTAGTAGATCTCATCTCCAATTGGCGATATTGTAAGACTATTTTCTATCAACTCTACGATCTCTATTATAATTTTTATGATTGTCAATTTCATCTCTATGTATGAGTAATTCTCCTTGGGCTAAGGGCTTCGGCCTATCCATGTAGCTTTTGTGCATGTTATTTATCAAAGATGGGATCATGTATTAGTTTGTATGACATGATGATTGTAGTACCCTCTCTTGCCTCAATCTAAGGACTTGTCAGGTACCTGTAGCATCCCAATTGTCTAACAATTGCAATGCTACTAGCCTAGTCTATATAAATGCTACTTCCTATATATAATTGTTGCATCATCATTATATCATGCTCATGTCATCATGCCACCTTGCATTTGAGCATCATATAAAACCCTTTTGATTTGGTTCTTCTCTCATATGCATTGTAAATTGTATTTGCCTCTTGATATTGTATTTGGTTCTTGATATATTGTTTAAATGCCCAAGTTGAGTTGGGGGCATATCTTTTATTCCACTCCACCACCCTTTCTTTCACCACCTTATAATTCCACCATCCCTTTATCCATGAGCTTTTATTTTATTTTCTTTTGGTATTTAATCTAGCTCATGGGAGATAGGATGGATCTACTTCCACAAATTCTTTTGCTTGGCTTTATTCCACTTTTGGGAATGCATAAGAATAATGCCATGTTAATATTATTGTTTTCACAAGAATAAACATGGCATTAATTATTTTGCATGGGCCATGCAAGAACCACCACATTTAAGTCTTTTGGATTTTATTTGAATTCTTGAGGGGATCATCTCCCATCTCATCTCTCTCCCTCTCTTTTGGCTTGATCTAGTTTGGTCTTGCTAAAATCCACCACCACACTTCTATCTCTCTCTTCCACTCCTTTTGTTGATCTTGTTTGAGTTTGCTAAACCCTACACCTATTCCACATATTCTTGTTTGATCTATTTTTGGTGCATGCAAGCATCTAAAATTCTAAACTCTAATCCTAGGCCTCATCTCTCTCTCATCTCACCCTCTCCCTTTACCCTCTCTAGCTAAACCCTAGCTCCAACCCTAGCTACACCCGAGCCTACCCCCTCTCTCTCTCTAGATCTCTCCCTGCCCTGCATGCCCACACCGAACCACCCTCCTTGGCCTCGCCCGTCCCCACCTGAAAGCCACCTGCCCTGCCCTGGCCGAGCCCCACCCGAGCACGTGAAGGAGGAGGAGAAAAGGTGGCCGAGCCACCTTTTCCACCGTCCACTCCCGCACGGCACCTCCCTCTCCCTCTCTACTATCTACCACCATCTCCCGGCTCTCCTCTGCCTCTCCCAGATCCGCCCAGGGCCTCGCCCTCTCCTCTCCTTCCTCTCCACCACCGTCTACCCCCAACGCCGGCCACCGTCTGCTCCACCGACGCTGCTTCGACCCAGCCGACGAGCGCGACGTGGAGGTGATCGAGGAGGACGAGGAGATCCCTCTGCTTCGCCCTGAAACCGCCAGCGAGGAGGAGAAGCCCAGGAGCGCCGGTACCAGCGCCGCCCGAAGCCAAACCCTAGCTCCGCTCGGCCCCTGCTTCGTCGACGATCGCCAGCGCCTCTGTCCGAACCACCACCGTCAACAGCCTCACGGTGAGCCACGCAACCTCCTAGACACCCTCGTCTTCGTCGTCGTTTCCTGGTCGCGTCGTATGTTCCGTCGAGCACCCTCTGTGCACCGGCGAGCGCGTGCGTCTGCTCGCTCATCGCGTCGCGGAACCTCATCTGGCCACGCAGCAGATCCCTAGCAACTACCCCTCCCTAGCCCAGCGGTAGCCGCCGCCGCCGCCAGGTCCCCAGTTCGATCCCCCGCGCGCCGCACCGTCCGCTGTCGAGCACCGTTTTGTCGTCAGAGATTCAGAGAAGAACAACAGTAGCCGCCGCCACTTTGCACTTCCCCCCCCCAAACCTTTTTACTCCTGACTCGCGGTCCGCCTGAGCCCACCTGTCAGCCGTAGTACCACTTTGCGATTAGGCACGGGTTTTACCGCCTCAACCCCGCAGTACCTGGATCTCCCGTGTCGCGTCCTGCTGGCCTTGGCGTGTGCCCCGAGGCTGCCGTGGCCCCACATCATCTCTTGTGGCTAGGTCAAGCCCCGGTGTAAAAAGCTTTTCTCGCGCGTGTGCTCCTCCAGTCAGCCTGGTCCCACCTGTCTCTGACTGTGTCTATGTCTGGGCTAAGTAACAAAAGTTTCTGCTCTTTTCTGTTTAATACAAATCTTTTAAAATTATTTCAAATTCAAATTCAAATCTGTTTTATAATAACTTTTAATTCTCAAATTCAAATCATATAAATAATATATGTTTTGAAATCAGAAAAATTTGAGGAATTCAAATATTCCATTCAAAATATATTTTAAACACTTTAAATTTCAAGTTGATTAAAATTACAATAAAATGCCCTTTTCCTAATTAATTAATAACTTTTGTTTTATAACTCCGAATTTGACAAATGATATGTCTAAATCGATCAGATCGACGATACCTTTCTGTTTATGCATTCCATGTTCTGAATTGCAGCATGCATCATATAAATATAAAGTATACAGCAACTGTTTGGAGTATAAAATGTGACCAAAACTCAATAAAATGCTTATTTCTTGTATTCTACACCTCACCCATGCCATGCTACTTTATTGCCATGCAAATTGTGCATCATTCATCATGGCATGATTGTTTGCTTGTCGCATTTTATTATTATGCTTGTGCACTTTATTTATGTTGGCCCTTGTTTGTTTGGTTCTTCTTCGAATATAGACGCGGGGATATATCAAGAAACCCAGGAGCACTACCCAGATCCTTCTCTCGCTTCAACTGAGCTGCCAGGCAAGCACTACCACATGCTTGCATACATATAGTACCTATTGCCTCTATCTTATTCTTGCATCATTGAGTCGCGATCGCATTAAACTGAATCCCAAGTACTGCATAGCCTTTACTTTTAAACAACACCGAAGCTTGTTCCTCCATCCCATGAGCCATTACTACAGGAGTTGTTTGAGCCATGCGGGTCGTAGAACGGCATGTGTAGGGTATGTGAGTGTCTGATGGATAACGAGGTACCTATACAACTTAACCTGAGTAGTAATGGGATAACTAATGAAAGTGGCACCGGTGAGCAATATCTGCTATTTGGTTTTTCATGCTCACTTGTGTCCCGTAGGACCCCAAGTACTTGATTCCTGTTCCTTGAATATTCGCGCTATCCACATCCGGGAGGCTTATGGGACCCCCCTGAGCCAGAGCTTGATTCATTCTTATTTCTTGGGGCCACAATTAGTTTGGGGCTTTATTACTATCTTGTACCTATGCCATGCTTTACTGCTTTATTTACGATTGTGCGAGGAGCACCTGTACTGTTTAGGTCCATGACACGTTTTCCCTGTATCGACAAGCCCAGTCACACTTTCGGGTTCCCAGTCGTTTACAGCCGTCCACACAAACCTTGAGTCCGTCTCGGAGTCGGCCAACTTCGTCGCGGGTAGCTTAATGGGGTGGCCCCCTGAAATATTTTTGAATCCTGTGATCGCTTTGTCGTGACTGCCTCGTTGGGTTTTGATTTGGTTTTTCCGAGGTTGATCGAGTGTGTGTTGCTATTTGTGCACCCCTGCAGGGTAAAACTTTCTGAAAGCCGTGTCCGCAGTTATGGACGACTTGGAGCACAGTTTCTCGATCATAGACAAGTATAACTAAAGTACCGCTTTTAATTTGACTAAGTAACTGACTAGTAAATAGTACAACACTCATGGAATGGATAATAAAACTGCCAACGGATGGGGGGTGTTTGTCCGCTTCCTCGTTGGTAAGCGAGGAGGAGGATGGATCTGTTAATATTACTGTTATAACTGTTGTTATTAATTCACGGACATCCATCTATCTTTGGTTAGGCGGATGGTTAGCGAGTATCTATAGAACTGTTAGGGTTTATCTTTTGCTGCAATTGCATCACCCCAGGTTGTGTCCCCTTTAGAGGCATAAAGACTTGCTGAGTACCCCTAGGGTCTCACACGATAAATTATTGATTCAGATGAACAGGTACACTCACAAGATGGATACTGGGTGGAGGAGACGGACGATGTGGGCAACGATCATTCAGTGTAGAGATTCCGGGAACAGGGATCCGTGAGATCTGTGGGCGGGATGTGTTTATTATGGGGCATCTTATGCCGATTTGCTTCTTATCCGTACTCGGATCTTGTTTGCCGCTTCCGCCTGATACTCTGATGTTTGATGTATGAGGAGATATCCTGAACTATTATATCTATCTAGGACATTTGGATCTTGCCGTATGGCGTTGCAATATTTCTATTTCTTTTAGATGGAATGGCTCTGAGGACTGTTGTATGGTGTCTTGCATACATACTCATTTGTGTATGTAGTTGATCCCTTCGCCTGCCGATTACGCCGCCCGTTCTTGTCCCGATGTTTGGAAATGGTTAGGACGGCCGAAAGGTCTACCTGTGAGTGGCATTTGGGCCCCACCGTACTATTTTAACCATTTCCGCTCATCCAGGCTTGTAACTAGGAGCGTAATTCACCGAGGTAGTTACAACCCAAGACCTCGAGGATTGATCCAGGTAAAGAGAGTGTGAGTAACGACTGATTTGCAGGATAGGAACCCCAGTGACAGAAAGGGTAGTACGACTATATGTGAGGAACTTACTTGGGATTAATGGTGACATAACTATGCATATCATTAGTTATCTTTATTCTATGGATGAGACTAGTAGGTTATTGCCATAAGCGGATGCGGAGGTGATAACATTTATGGATGCACTGCCCACATATAATTATCTTGCTCTAACAATTACATGATTACTTTATTATTATTTTTTATTCCTATCAGATGTTTTGCACAGCTACTAGTGAAAACCAAAGACCCTAGGCCCTATCTCTCTCCATCGTCAACAACAACAAGATCGCAAACTCTTGGTCCGGTGAAAATGCAATAGGAATTCTAAAACTCTCGAAGGTCCGTCTAAGTAATCTCACTTTGATTTATGCTTCCTAAGGATTCGATAAACCTAGGTCTACTAGGGAAAAGGAGCTATACTACATCCGTAATCCGGATCGAAGGTATCAGTTTTCGTCTTGATTTGATGGTTTTCTAGCTTTACCTAACACTAATACTTCGGTAGCATATAAAACTTGGTTTTCAGTGTATGCTTTAGGTTTTGAACATCAACAGAGGGTTTCAATAGCAAAAATACAATATTCAGGCCAAAACAAGCAAGTCTCTTTTTGGAAGTAATCAAGGACGACAGCCAATAGGTTTAACGACCAACTATACGGTGGGAACATTTTCTCCGTTTGTATAGTTCCTGTCGTATAGTTTCCGCCTCCTTCTAACATGGATATGCCCTACGGATAACCAATGTTAGCCTACCTGGTCTAGCCCGATGGAAGGCCCACTCGACGACCTGCCAGGGTCCATGACGCCTATGATGTTTCGGCTGCTATGAAGCCCATATGGACACGGACTCCCAAGCATACAAGACAAGGAATGATCAAGACTGGAGTTCGAATCTAACTTGTAACCAACTCGTTTCGGTACCTGAGACCTATCCTCCCCATATATAAAGGCTAGGAGGGTCCAACGAGGAGGACGGACGATGCAATAGATAGATCTATGATCTCCACCTCCACAATAGATCTACAGATCTAGATATCTCTTCCACCATCGTATACACACCTCCACGCCAGATTGCATTTGCACATCCCTGTAACTTTTATTTTCGCCGTAATCAAGAGCAGACAAGCAGAAGTAGGGTTTTCCCTCTAGGGGGCCTGAACCTGGGTAAATCTTGTGTCACGCATTGCTTGTCTATTAACCGTTCTACGACTTCCAGCATTATCATCTTATCCAAAACCCAAGTCCATAACAATGGGCATTGACGAAATCGAACCTCGTCATTGTCCAATCAACAGGAACAACTTTCATAAATGATGCATATGCGAAAACATAACACAACAGCCGTCGTTCCATCCAGAGGAGAGAAAGAATATATATGGAGAAGAAGGGTAAGACGTTCTTCATCTCGCTCCACGATCTTTGACCTCCTAGCCACAACACCCCCATAGCCATTACTTGTACTTGAGAGAGAGAGAGAGAGAGATATCTTCACCTTGCAAGATTAGGGTTTAAGGTTGTTTCTTCCTATCTTGAATTGTGTTGGATTGATTTTCTATTCTTATTGTGGATCTCCACAGTAATATTGAGAAGAACTCCTCTTATTTAATTATATTGATGATGCTTTCTTCTCTCATGTGTGAGTAAGTTCCTTCAGGCGTGGGAGATGTAGGGTATTGGTGAGATGTGATGTGCCTATATATTTTCCATTAATTTGTGATTGATTTTAATTACTATATTGTGTGTGCTTGACTATCTGTGGGATGCCTAATGCTTGTTGTCAAATTAAGGGCCCAGACAATAGGATACTTTGTTCTACATATATAAGATCTTGTTTGCAAGTAGACCAGCGACCCCCAAGTGACACGGGGATATAAATGGAAAACTAGTTGAACTCGAGGAGCACGAGAAACCACTGTTCCTATTGCACTAGTCCGATCCAAGGAGCTTAATTGCTAAGCAACCTAAAGTATCTTAATTGCCTAGTTACTGACCATGGTTTTGGTAACAGACTAGTAGGACTATTGAAGTTGGGATGAAATCTACCAAGAGGAGTTCCGGCTAATTATGGGTTTCTCGCCTACACACACACTTATAAGATTATAATTGTTACACTTATCACTCATCCACCTGACAAAATCACTATCATCATGAACTGTATCTCCCCGCGCCCGCTTTGTCATCTGCGGAAATCAACAAACAATCGAATCATTCTTTACTTTTATGCTTTTTATTTCTAAAGTTTACATTTTAGTTTATTTAAATACATTCAGTTTAATCCAAATTTTGTTCTTATTTCAACACTTGCAGTCAATTCACTTGAAGACCTGTGACAACTTTGAGTGTGACAGAGACTTCATTCGTAAACACTTTCCTTTGGGCTCTCTGTGGGATCGATATCTTAACTTAGAAACTAGCTACAAACGATATGTGCACTTGCAGACATCATCCACTTGGATAAGTTAAATCTAAATGTTGTGCAACATGTGACTAGGTCACGGGGATATCACTTATCGATACGAGTTTAAAGTAGCATTGTCGGTAATGATATCGAACCCGACATGTTGATGTCGATGATAAAATCTCGTACAATGCAAGTATCACAGAGACAAAAGGAACATAACACATATTGTTTCAGGTTCAAAACGATGGAGAATCGTGAGTGCATAGGGGTCATCATGGGCATCCCGGTCCCGCTGATATTCATTGATAGAGATCATGTCTATGACATTCTCGAACCATAGGGATGCACTCTTAAGGGCATTATGACACTTAGAGATCTACCTATAAGAGGTAATCCAAAAGATAGAGAAACCAGAATGGTTCTAGGAGATTCGAAGTTGTTCGGAGTAAGAAAGAAGGAAGGGGACTAAAAGGAGTTTTAGATAAATGGGAATTTAAATATGCATTTATTATATGTTAATTGTGAATTAATATATTCTAAATAATATTTAAATTAAGATTTATAAATGCAACTTTATTATTAGGCCAAACCTCGAGGGATTTGATCTAGAAGGAAAGCCGCGGGAAAACGAGAAAGAAAAACTAGTTGTTGCTGCCGCCAATGGTCCGCCTGACTGACCCAATTGGGCGAGCTGGCGTTAGACGTCGTGCAGGGGCAGGAGCTGTACCTGCCGCTGCTGCGCCAATGGGCTACGGCCTTACGGCCCGCTCAAGCTGTCACCGCACCAGTGCCGCAGGCCTCCGCGCCGGTTGGGCCGCGGGTGAGCGAGGCCGGCCCACCCGGGACGCCTGGCTGCCACGCGTGCTGGGCGACGCCTGGAAGGCCGCGTGCAGGTTGCTAGCCCACACGGCTTGCTCCACATGCCACTGCTGCCACCGCGCTGGGCCGCCGTGGGTGGCCCACCCGGGTGTGCCTGCTGGCCCAGCCGGTGGCAGCCCCTCTTTTCCCCTTATTTCTAAATTTAGTCCCACATGGGGCACCTAAGAGGGAGGGGTCTCCTCCATTCCCCTATATAAATAGGTGCCCATGGGTGGGATATTACACGCAATAAATTGAGATATTCCCTTTGGTTGGAATACTAATCTCTCTCTCTCTCTAAAGTTGCCTCCGCTAGTGCGTGGTCCCAAGTTTGGACTGCACACACAAGACGTTCTCTTCTGCGGCACGCTATTGTGCTGTCGGGATTCCAGCCAGGAGGTCTGCTTCCGCAACCTCGGCGGGATCCGAGCTTGGGAGTCGTTGTCTTGCACCGTATGCCTGTGGTAACTCGGTAGGGCTATTGAAGCTTCCAATCCATCATGCGAGGACCAGGACAAAAGGGGACTTGCGAGGAGCTTCGCGACCTTGAGGTCGGACGGGTATGACTAGATCAACCACACTTATGCATGAGTGTAATGCTCTCTCGGTCTTCAAGGGTACGTTATTGTTGTCTTCCCCCATTACTGCATTACTAGTAGATAGATATTGGGCAATTAGGGTTTCCCGCGTAGTAATTTTTTGATTTTCTGCATCGGAGCCCCAACAGACATATTTGGTTATGTGCATATCATGGTGTACATGATTCGTATAATCGTTCATATGGTTTTCCTCATCAAGTGTCAAAACACTTGATTCTTGCTTCAACCTCTTCCATGCAACAAGAACTCTTTGTTGTTGTCTTCATATTGAACCAATTCAATATTTTATCAATGTACTTCCGCATAACTATATTAGGCGCATCAATCTATCTATATAGATATTGATTCCCAATATTACCGTTTTGCCTAAGACTTTCACACAAATCTAATTGGGATTTCTATTTCGTGCTCATGGTTCGTTAGATGTACTTAATTTTCCTCAGTCGCTTAACTTTTTCTCACTTTTATCCATCTCCAACTACGAAACTCCGACACGGTCTGAAAATCGTTGTCCGTCAGCCTTATCGTTACGTGCTGATAAGTGGGGCCGTGTTTAATCGGTTCCCATAGTGGACCCTCACCGTTATGTGCTTAAAAGTGGGATCGGTTGGTCAGGTACGCATTATGCTGATGTGTGGGGCCGTGCCATGTAGGAATTCATGGGGCCAGCTTTTTGGGAATGCGTTATGGAGCATGCAGTGTGAGACCAAGTGGGACGCGTTTGGTGGTTACGTGCGCCATGTCGTCTAAATTGGAAGTTTTATTTTTTGATATTTTTATGAGTGGCCTTTTTAAGAGCGCCTTTTCCCCTTTATCTCGTTAACATTTGTGTTTTTTTGCCCAAAAAGGTAGCAAATCTAGATCAGCTTCTCTTTTTATTCATGGTTCCTTTTGGCCCTCATTTTTTCCAAACCTGGTAGCAAATCTAGAGCAGCAAATCTAAACAGCACTATAAATCCATTCAGTAAATGGAGCAGATGTAGATAAAGCGGCTAATATAGGATATATATATATAGTTTGATGCTTAAACAAAATTCGAAAATTAGGCCGCTCAGCAGCAGCGGACAAGTTCAATACAGACAAAACAAAAGAAGCTGATTTACAACAGCAGCAGCAGCAAAACAAGATCAGTGGCCCCTCATGGCAGCACAATACTCCTTAAAAGGAACTTTGTTTTTATTCAACTACCATATCTTGTGAATATGTAGTGGTTACTACAGTAATCCCAATATACTTAAGAATCACTATGCAAAATCTAATCTTATCATAATCAACTCTTTGAACTTTGTCATAAACTCATTTTACACAAGTCGAACTTCTATGGATGTGAACATCCATGTCTATCTCTTTATAGATCCATATATGTTTAATAGGCTTAATGCCATCCAGAGGGTCTACCAAGTATCGAAACTTGGTTTTCGTACATGGATACTATCCTTGATTTTATGGTGTCTAGCCATTTAATGGAGTTACGGCCCATCATTGCTTATTTGTAGTTGGTTCATCATGAAGGAGATATGCCCTAGAGGCAAATAATAAAGTGATTTATTTGATATATCTCTTGTATGTTCATAATACGTTTCTTACCGTTCTATAACTGTATTAATACAAACCATTAATACACGTGCGGTATGTTAACAAACTGGGTCTCTAGTTACCTCTAGTGAACTACCTCATTGGTCAAGAGATGATCTATGGTTTAGAGATCATGGGTGATAGTGCCAATTGACAATGAGGTCAAATAATTAGTTGAATGATATGATAGACAAACACCCAAAGTTAATCACAATGAGATCTAGTTACTTAAACGTTCATCATTGATGTTAACATAGAAACATCATGGCCTAATCCTTTGAATGTGATATAATGCATAATCGCCATTGTCGTGGTGGTGGCACGGCAGATGCCATGGGTAGGCTTAAGTTGGGGGCCGAATGGGTGCTTGTGGTCACCGGGGAGGGAGTGCACGGTCGAGCCATGCACGAAGAACAAGAAGAACTCTCCACACTTGACGATTTGATTGATACCCCAAAGATTACAAGTGCTCCTTGAGCTGTATTGGCTTGAGTACGCAGCACTTGTTCTCTACTTGGTCCAACCTCCTTCTACTACTGCTATGCCATCCCTTATATAGGCAGTGCTAGCTAGCTAATACCCCTTTGGGTTCTAGGGTTTACTGTTTGGATCTTGGTCCCTACAATATGGGCCGGGTTATGGTCTTGCCTTAAGCCCACAAGCCCGGTCCATAAAGCTTGACAGCTAACGGTCTTCTGGTACGCTGCTTCTGGTTCTTTTTGGCGTCACGTTGTTACTTTGTACGTCAGCGCTTGCTTTGGGCGTCACCCGGCTCCTTTTGTGTCACCCAGCGTCGCCCTTCTCTTTTGACCACTCTTTACCATGGTCCTTCCCGAACCTTACTCGGAAATGTGCCACGTGTCCTTCTTGACTCGGCCCTTCCTCGGTTGACTCGGCTCGTTGGTACCTGCAAGGGTTACAACTTTGTCCTATTCGGGCCGAGATAGTTTGTATCTCGGTTCTCATGCTTATCTTTCCCGACCGTTCTTACCCGGCCCGGTTCATTCTTCACTCGGAGCCAACCCAGCTGCGCTATGTTTCCCCTCTCGTGACCCTACCGGGGGTTATCCCCCCGACATTAGTCCCCGAAGCTGGTGAGGTCTAGCAGTTCAAGCTGTTAGGAGTCTCCAGGTTCCTTTTGTGTGAATGGAACTTAGTTTTTGTCTTTATCCGTTGCAATTTCACACTTTGCCGGGTTAGTCTGAAAATTTCGGGTCAATTCTTTAACTTCTTAGATCATTCTTGCCTCGAGACGAGTTACTTTGGCCAATTCCAGGTCATTTTTGGCACGCTTCAGTCACTGACAACCTGTAATCATGATTACTTGCCTCAATTTTTGTTCCAAGCTCTGGCGGCACAGTGACGGCTGCGCAGTTATTCCCCATCACTGTGGCTGTCCCATCGGTATGTGCCTCTTGTCCTTCCTGCCGTGACGTGGCAATGGATTTTTCGTGTATCTTTGGCTACGTGGCGCTTGCTCACTGGCTCTCCCGGCCTGGTACACGGCCACACTCTGGCCGCACGGCACAGTTAGATCCCACGACGGGTTTTTTTACTGCCCTTAAGTAGGGGTTGGGGGTTTCCACTTCCCCCACGCCCGTTCAGTTTCCTTAGACTTTCTTCCTCCTCGCGCCTGCAAGATCGAACTGCCCTCCTTGAGGTTCCTTCTCCCTCTTGCTCCTGTGCTGCGATTGCCCCTATCCTCCTTCGATTCCAGCACGGGTCCTTGTTGTTCCAAGCCTCTCCTTAGCAAGGAGGATACAGACTCCGATGACCTCATGGATGCTCGCGACGGTGCTGATGGCGCTGAGGAGCAGGAGATTCTTGCCGGCGAGCGCGGCGGCTGGGAAGGCTCGGAGGTCTCCATCGAGGAAGTGGAGTGGCTCCGCTCCACCAGACGCATTCCGCTGAAAGTGGATTGCCGCCTCCCTTCCGGTGAGATCTCTCCCAAACCTCAAGATGGCGAGCGGGTAGTTTTCCTTTCCCACTTTGAACGTGGTTTTGCTCTTCCTGTGAGCACTTTATTTTCCTCGTTTCTTTCTACCTTTCATCTGCAAACCCACCATCTTCCTGCTAATGCGATTGGCTCTCTCTCTTGTTTCATCTCTGCCTGCGAGGCCTATCTTGGAATTTGGCCCACAGTTCCTTTGTGGGCCAAGTATTTTGGCTTTAAAGTTCAGGTTGCTCCCCAGCCTGGTGCTCCTCGATCCGAGAAGAGGCCGAACCGGTGTGGTGCTGCTAGCATCACCCCCAGGAGAGATTCTATCTTTCCTCGGGTTACCGGCATTGACTCCTGCAAGAAGTGGCATAGAACCTTTTTCTATGTTAAAAACAGCGGGTCCACCGATAACATCCGGCTCCCCCTTTCTCGGATGAGGTTCCCCACAAGAAGCATTGGAAGCTTGACCCGCGCGACCAAGACGCTGCGGTAAACGAGGCTAACGCAATCCTGGAAAGGTTGCTATCGCCGGATGAGAACTTCCATCTCGCCGACTTCGACCTCATGTGCACCTTTGTTTCTCGCCGGGTCAGCCCCATCCAAGCGAGGAGCCAAAATATGTGCTTCATGAGTGGCTCTCACGATCCCACTCGGCACTCCACCAAGGAGCTCACCCACGACTCCATTGTCCGCCGCATAAGCTCAATCTTCAAATTGAACTTGGCGGATGATTGGGCTTGGAGCTGCCCACCGTTCAGCCGGGTCAGGCATGTTCCTTGGGTAAGTTTTCCGAATCTCTTTCTTGCCGAGTTGGCTTTAGCTCTTTTGCCACTCTTAGTTTAGTTCTTGTTTCTCATTATGTTTGTCTTTCGCAGAATCTCCTTCACCAGGTTGATGACAGTATTGTCCCTCCTGCTGGTTATCATGGGGATCGCTCTGACTCGGATGAGTTCGAGTATGACCTGGAGTGCTTCATGCCCATCCCGCACATTGCGGCTGCTTCAGCTTTGGGTAAGAGTCAATCTCGCAATCCCTTACAAGATTGGTCTGACGATGATGAGGATGATGATTGTACGCTTTTGGAGGTACATGCCTTGTGAGCTTAACCTTTTTGCTTATCCGAGTAAGCCCGTTATTTACTTTTGCAGCTGGCCAGGTACATGACATCCCTCCTCTCCCTTGGGCGGAGTCGGCAAGATTCCCGTCGCTAAGCCGAAGCGACGCGGAACCTCCTCCAGCACTCAGCCGGCTAAGAAGAACAAGCCCAGTCCGGCAGCTCCTGCTGCCTCTGCTGCTGCTAGCTTGGGTGAGACTCGTCAAGTTGTTGAGACTCGAGTAGCCCGCGACCCGGTCGTCACCGGGTAAGTTTCGCACCTTGCCTTTTCTGTTCTTTCCTTTCTCATCACTACTGTTCTCTTATATATGTCTTGTTATTTTCAGTGTTGCACCTTTGACAGCGAGTCAGGCTGCTTCTAGCATTGCCTCGCCGCTTAGGCCTGCACCTCCTCCAGCTAACTCGGCGGCGCCGAGTCCCGTCCGGGTTGAGGCTAGCACTGTTGAGGCTCACGCTTCTCAGTGTCAGTCAGACCGGTGGTTCATTCGGATAGCGCTCCTGGCGCTGGCCAGGAAAAACTTCCTGATCTTGGTGCCCACAAGTCTAGCACCAAGAAACCCTCTGCCACCAGTTCCTCTGGCATCAGCCCTCAAGATGATGTGAATGAACAACTTCCTGATCTTGGAGCCAGCAAAACTGCTGAACCTAGTCAGGGGGCTCCAAGATCCTATCCAAATCCTCCTGTTCGCTCTCAAATTCTGTCAAAGGGCCAGACCCAGCCCAAGGCTTCTGGTTCTACTCGCCCCTCTTCTGGCAAATCCACCTCTTCCAAGCAAACAACTCTAGTTTGCGCTCCGGGTTCTGCTCCTCAGATCCGGCCTCCAACGTCGGTGACAAAGCTTGCTTCAACGGGTAAGGGGGACGAATCCGTGGTTGCCGGATCAGGTGATGTCTCCAAGGCTGTTACCCTCCATACCTCTGCCGCTGCAACCCGTGCCACTGTGGGAACCGCCCTGAAAACGGGTCGAGTTCTCACTCGGACGCTCAGTGGGCAGAGCCTTGGTTTGGCTGAGCCTTACGCCGTGGCATGGAATGCAGTAGGTGAGCAAGAGGTCAGCACTCGTGTCGGGAAGAAGCTGAAGCTGGGCCCCAAGGTCGTCTCCGACATAACCCAGCAGGCCATTACTCTGATGGCCCACGCCGACGAAATAAATGAGGTGACATAACTTACTCTTTTGTACTGTTGAGTATTTCCTTTATACATATCACCTAGTCCCCGAGGTTACAGTTGAGTAAAAGACTTACTCGGCTGTAAGCTCTTAAGCTCTTTTGATTTCTTTTATGACAAACTCATGTTAGAGCTTCAATCCCTAGCCCTCGAGGTTACTGCCGAGTAAAGAACTTACTCGGATGTAAGCTCTTAAGCTCTTCTTTATTCGGACGTTCGCCTGTCCTGACTCTTCCTTATTGTCTAACTTCTTTGATTAGCTTACGCACAACGAGCGCACCAAGGTGCACCAAGCTCTCATCCTGGCGCATCGCAAGCTCGAACTTGCGTATGAGAAGCTGCAGACTGACACCTACGGCCAATGTAATATCTTTGATCTTCCTTTTTTTCTATTTGGTGTAATTTTTCTTGGTTCATCTTCTCATTTTTCCTCTCGCTCGTATTCCACAGCCACCACTCAGGATACCATCAACGATCTTCACTCGCAAATCAGCGAGCCCGAGAGTAAATTTCTTGCCTTCCTAAGCCAATAATTGAAAAAAAATTGTTGCTACTGACAAATTTTTGTTCTCAATAAGCAGAGAAGCACCAAGCCAAATTCCAGAAGGAGCGCGATGAGGTGACTCGGCTGAAGAAACTGATGGCCGAGACGGAGGAGAAGCACTTGGCCGAGGTGAAAGGGCTGAAGGAGGAGCTTGCCAAGAAGAACGAGCAGCAGGCTGCCAGCGCCGAGAAGACTAAGAAGCTGCTCGACGAGGCCGAGTCATTGGTCGAGTCAAAAAATATGAACCTCGACGCCCTTCAAGACAAGACCAAGACTTGGCATATCAAGCTCACTGCCATCAACTTCTTTCTCGGTAGTGAGTTCTTACTCTTTACGCATTGTCCAAGTCCTGCTGGATTTCTTCCATCTGCCCTTTCTATTTGCTAACTTTCTCTTTTTGCTTGCAGAGAACTTTCCTGAGGCCAACATGTTTGCCATCCGAGCCATGAAGAAAGTGAGAGCTGAGGCTGGTGCTCCTGCTAACGGCGAGGTGTCCATGGAGGTGCTGCTCGCAGTAGTGTCTGAACGGGTCAAGACCCTCAGATACTGCGGTGTGGACTTGCTCAAAGCGGCTATCCATGCGTTTCGCATGCTCTGGCCGGATGAAGACCCACCCGAACTAAGCGAGCCACTCGCCGACAAATTTCTCCTTACTGAAGACCGGCTGGATCAATGGCGTGAGTCGGCCGGCCGGGCTGCAGCGGACAAGGCTCTCTCCTTCGTGATTTCATGGTACGAGGACATCAACCTTGATGTTCTTGCTCACATAAGGGGAGATGGCAAATGGTTGAACGACCCGAAGCTGATCAAGAAGCGCTAGGAGCGAGCTTATGCCATGATCGAGTACACCATGGTGCACGCTTGGTGTGAAGGGCCCAGCTTCCTCGACCTTGGCGACCCGCTCGTCGAAGTTCCTATTCAAGAAGGTGGCGACAGCGAGGCGACCGAGTCAGATGATCCAGATGACCCGGCCGCAGACGCCCCTCACCCGGCCGATGCTCCAAGCACTCCTGGCTCCGAGAATGCTCCTCCGAGTTCTCCTACTCCTTAGGCCAACAAATACTCAAACTTGAAGTTTGACTATGTGCCTTGTGATAGGCTTTATATATTTGCGTTATGCTTTGAGTGCGAATCACTCAAGGACAAGTCCCCGAGTTTCATTTTGTCGTGTCACTTTTCCTTGCCTCTGGCCCTTGTCTACCTTTTTCGGTGTTCGACATTAGGATCTCAAAGTACAAAGGATATAGTTAGCGGGTATGAAACTTGGATAGCTTGGCCGAGACTACTCGACACGTAGTATAACAAGACCTACAGAGAGTTAGGCAAAAACTAAAGCCGACTCGCGTTTCTCCCTTGTATTTATCCGGCGTTCGTGTTTACTCGTCTTAGATATTTTTCTCTTACTTGCCATGAAGCCGTGTTTTCGGACAACAGCATAGTCGAAGAGTTGGTTTTTTCCGAATAAACACTACTCGTTCCGAGATAAATTTCGGGTATCACGCCAGCCGACATAGAATAATTGAAATGGAAAGCCTAAAGGGTAGTCCCCAAGTCAGTTTTTCGAATCATACCTTTTTATTATTAGCACATAGCCGACAAAAACGTCCGACATATGAGAGTTCGAGTGATACATGCACTGCTTCTCCTAAGTATAGAAGGGACGAAGCAGTGCCACATTCCATGTCCTTTTAGTTTCATCTCCTGACCTGTCTTCCTTGTTCTTTTGCGCTTCACGAGCATCTATGAGATAGTAGGAATCATTGTGCAATGCTTTGCTTACAATAAATGGACCTTCCCATGGAGGTGATAATTTATGTATTCCAGTTGTGCGCTGCACCAGCCGTAGCACCATATCTCCTTCTCGAAAAACAGGGGGTTGCACTTTCCGGCTATGGTAGCGTCGGAGATTTTGTTGATATATAGCAGATCTGGAGAACGCCAGTTCCCTTGCTTCTTCGAGTAAATCTACTCCATCTTCTCGGGCCTCTTTTACCTCGGCTTCCGAGTATTGCCTTATCCTTGGCGAGTCATATTCTATGTCGGCAGGCAAAACTGCTTTAGCCCCATATACAAGGAAAAATGGCGTATAACCAGTTGATCGCTTAGGAGTCATTCTTAATCTCCACAGTACTGAGGGTAGTTCCTCTAGCCAACAACCAGGTGATCTCTGGAGTGGTTCCATTAAGCGTGGTTTTATCCTGGACAGAACTAAGCCATTAGCCTGTTCAACTTGTCCATTTGATTCTGGATGGGCGACTGACGCTACGTCAAGTCTTATTCGGTGTTCCCCACAGAAGCGAGCAAAAGCTCCTTCGGCAAAGTTTGTGCCATTGTCCGTGATCACACTGTGTGGGTAACCGTATCTGAGGATTATATCCCTTAGGAATGTAACAACTGTTTTGCCGTCCAGTTTTTTGATTGGTTTCACTTCTATCCACTTAGTGAACTTATCAATCATGACCAAGATATGAGTCATGCCTCCCCTTGCTGGTTTGAATGGTCCTACCATATCTAGGCACCATACTGCAAACGGCCAAGTGATTGGTATAGTCTTCAATTCAGACGCTGGTAAATGTGACTTGGACACATAGTGTTGACAACCACTGCATTTCTCAACTAACTCTTGCGCTTGTGCCAATGCGCTTGGCCAGTAGAATCCATGTCGGAATGCCTTGGCTACCAACGCTCTTGATGATGCATGGTGCCCGCACTCTCCCTGATGGATATCCAACAAGATCTCCTGGCCTTGCTCTAAGCTAATGCAATGCTGCAGTACACTTGTCACACTTTGCTTGTAGAGTTCCTTGTTGATTATGGTGTATGCTTTTGCTCTTCGTGCCGTTTGCCTTGCTAGTGTTTCATCATCGGCAAGGTTCCATCTTTCAAATAACTGAATATTGGTTGTGCCCATGTTGGTATTAGTGGTTCCAGGTCTACTTCAACATCAATGTCCATTGGTTCCGCCAACATAACCTGAGGTGTCCCCGAGTGTGATTCGGCTACCCCTGAGGTGAACGGATCAGTCCCCGAGTGTCTCGAACCTACCCCTGAGTCGATATCCATTGGCACTGCCTCTGATTCCTGACTCGCCGGGATGACCCTGATTGATTCCGACTCTGGTGACTGCTTGATCGATGGCTTCCTGAGATGCTCTAATGCTACCCCTGGTGGTATTGCTTGTCTAGATGATCCGAGCTTGGATAACACATCTGCTGCCTCATTTTCTGCTCTAGGAATGTGATGAAATTCACAACCGTCAAAATATCCCGAAATTTGCTGCACGTGAAAGCGATATAATGCCATTTTTGCGTCCAGTGCGTCCCAATGTCCAGACACTTGCTGAATCACCAAATCCGAATCGCCAAAACACATCATCCTTTTGATACCAATTTCCTTGGCTACTTTAATGCCATGGACGAGTGCTTCATAATCGGCAACGTTGTTAGAAGCAGCAAAATGAATCTGCAAGACATACCTCAGTTGATCCCTCTTTGGAGATATGAGCACTATCCCGGCGCCCAGACCCATTCTCGTCTTGGACCCGTCAAAATGCATTTTCCAGTAATTTGGATCTGGCAGTGGTGGCTCGTAATGCATCTCCATCCATTCTACAAAGAAATCTGCAACGGCTTGAGATTTTATTGCATCCCTCCTATCATATTGTAGAGTGTATGGTGCTAGTTCAATGGCCCATTTGGCTACTCGGCCGCTGGCATCTTTGCTGCCCAATATATCCGAGATAGGTGCCTCGCATATTACCCGGATTGGGTGTTCTTGAAAATAATGTTTCAGCTTTTTTGCTGCCATATATACCCCATATGTCATCTTCTGATAATGCGGGTAATTCTGTTTCGAGACAGAGAGAACTTCGCTCAAGTAATATACTGGCCTTTGGACTGATTTTCCCCCGTCTTCATGTTCAACCACTATTACTGCACTTACAACTCTGTTGGTTGCGGTGACATAGAGCAACATTGGCTCCTTGGATAGTGGTGACGCTAATATTGGTGTTGTTGCCAACATTTTCTTTAATTCATGGAAAGCGCTATCATCTTGTTGTGTCCATGTGAAATTTGTCTGATTTCTTCATCAGCTGATATAGTGGTAGGGCTTTTTAGCCTAGCCGACTAACAAACCTGCACAATGAAGCCAGGCATCCAGTAAACTTCTGGACATCATTGAGGGTTTTTGGCAGTTCCATTCTTTCCATGGCCCTGATCTTTGTCGGGTTAGCTTTAATTCCTCGGCTGGATACAAGGAATCCGAGTAATTTTCCAGCCGGGACACCAAATGTACATTTTTCCGGGTTAAGTTTCATCCAGAATCTTCTCAAGTTTGCGAATGTTTGACGCAAGTCCTCAAATAGAGTATGACTTTGTTTGGTTATTATTACCATGTCATCGACGTATACTTGAACATTTTTGTCCAATTGATCTTGCAAGCATTTTTGCATGCATCTTTGATATGTTGCGCCTGCATTTCTCAATCCGAATGGCATGGTGCAATAGCAATAAGCCCCATACGGGGTGATAAAAGCTGTCTTTATTTGATCATTTGGATTTAGTGGAATATGATGGAATCCTGAATATGCATCCACAAATGACAACAACTCACACCCAGCAGTAGAATCTATGACTTGATCGATCCGAGGCAGAGGAAATGGATCTTTTGGACACGCCTTATTGAGGTTCGTGTAATCAATACACATGCCCATACCACTACCACGTTTGGGTCATCTTTCTTCTTCTCGACCAGGACTGGATTTGACAACCAGTCCGGGTGCAGCACTTCCATGATGAATCCAGCAGCTAAAAGTCTTGCAATCTCGGCCGCTATTACTTTCCTCCTATCTTCAGCGAAGCGCAGAGGGGTTGCTTCACCGGCCTTGCATCTGGTCTTACATGAAGAGAGTGCTCAGCCAGATCCCTCGGAACTCCTTGCAGATCTTGAGTGGACCATGCAAAGATTTCCCGATTCTCACGGAGGAAGCTGGTGAGCTCGCTTTCCTATTTATCTATAAGGCCAGCCCCAATGGTTACTGTGCGCTCTGGGAAAGTTTCATCCACCTGCACCTTCTTGGTTTCCTTGGTAGCTTGAAATGACACATTGACATGCGGGTTGGTGAGTGCCGGCATGGACATTTGTGCTGCTTTGGCCAATGCTGCCACCTCCAACATCTAACTTTTCTCTTGTGCCAGTGAAGACCCGGCTGAGCCACAAGCAATAGATCTTTTGTAATCTCCTTCAACTGTGATCACCCCACATGGGCCTGGCAGTTTCATCTTCAAGTAAGCGATGTGAGGAGTAGCCATGAACTTTGCCATAGCCAGCCTGCCGAGTAAGGCATGATATGAGCTGACCAAATCTACTACCTCGAACTCTATGGCTTCAGTGCGACAATTTTCCCTGTTCCCGAATAAGACGCCGACCCAGATCTTGCCAATTGGCTCACAGGACAATCCCGGCACAATCCCGTGGAAAGTGGTCTTAGTCGGCTCCAGCATGTTCATGGTAATGCCTAACTTGAGCATAGTATCCTTGTACATGATGTTGATGCTACTGCCATCATTGATTAACACCTTTGAAAATTTCACGTTGATATCTGGGCCCATGAACGTTGGATCCAGAACCAGAGCGTATCCTCCTAGGGTTGGCATGATTTTGGGGTGATCCTTTATACTCCAAGTTATCTCTTGCTCAGACCAATGCATGTATTTGGGAATTGCCGGCATCGTGGCATTCACTTCCATCATTCGTCGCTGCTGGCTCTTCTTGTCATTTGGCTCTATGACAAAGACAACATAGCTCTGGTGATGTTCTCTATACTCATTTCTGGTTTCGTGGCCGACATGGGCATCGTCACCTCTTGGATTGTGCACTTGGTGCACAGCTTCTCTTCTTTCTTGATTCTGATACCTCGGCTGGCTGTTTTCATATCTGTTATCTGCTCCTACTGCTTGAGCATTTCCTCCTGTAAGTGGAGGAGGGGGAGGTGGTGGAAGCTTCTTATTCGGTGAGTCCACTCTGTCTCCTTTCTGAAACCAAGTGCACTGCCTTGTTGAGTGATTTGCCGGCTTACTCGGACTTGGCATGTGAAACTTACACGGCTGATCCAGCATCATCTCATAGGTGTATTTTTGTCAGTCTTGATACTGTTTCCTCTGATTGTATGGCCTTTTGTCGTCATTCTTTGGCACCCATTGTTGTTGACCATTTGTCCTTTGACGCTGACTACTTCCAGCATCTGGATGATCCTGACTCACTGCTGCAACTTGAGCCAAACCATACCTGTAATCCGGCCTCTCGTCTCTTCTCTTGCTTCTGTATTCGGATCTCTCCTGGCGCCTTTGCGACCCGGCAGCGTCATAGATCTGAGTTTCAGTCATCCCGTCTGCCGACATGAGCAGCGGCTGAGTCGGATCTCCTAACGCGTACGAGTCGGCGATTCTTATCGTCTCTGCTAGGCTTGCCGGCATATCTCTTTGTAACCTTTGCCACAACACACTCTCATGTCTACATCCTTGTGCAAACCATGCGATTGCTTGTGACTCGATTACCCCTTCACAAGAGTTACGCATCATACAACACCTTGTGAGAAACTCCCTGTCTGTCTCATTCGGTCTTTGCTTGCACATTGCTAGTTGATGTGGGCGATTCGGCCTCTTGTAAGTGCTCGTGAAATTTCTCACGAAGGCGTCGTGAAAATCAATCCAACTATTCATGCTTCCGGGTGGCAAATTGTTCAACCA
Source organism: Avena longiglumis (assembly GCA_030063025.1). Classification (NCBI taxonomy): domain Eukaryota; kingdom Viridiplantae; phylum Streptophyta; class Magnoliopsida; order Poales; family Poaceae; genus Avena; species Avena longiglumis. The sequence continues at coordinate 428,652,263 of CP125977.1, read as the reverse complement.
TACCTGAGCTGGTCCTTCCAGCATCTGCGGTACGTAACGTACTTCCCATCTCAAGTTTCCCTGCGTGATCTTCACAGTGGTTCCATAATCTATGAGCCAATCCTCTGGCTTTGTGCTTCCATCATATGTTTTTGTCCCTCTGGCCAGCTCGAAATTCGGCACCGTGCCTCCTTCATGATCCTTGGGCCAAAACATGGTGGACCCTGCGGACCTTGTGATTCAATTATCTCTGCCATTTTCATGCGGTCAAGCTTCTGCCTGGCATCATCCGGTTGAAGGGTCCTACCTCCGTATCTCGCTCCCATTGCTTGATATGCATGATCCGGCAGCTCATACCCATCATTTACCATAGCCGAGTAACCATCATTATACTTATTCACGTTCGGGTCAGCTGGCTGTTGAACTGCTTTTCCCGCGCTCTACTGTCTTTTTTCCGGCTGAGATGGTGCATTATTCGGAGCTGGATTTCCTCCTCCTGCCGAGTGAGTTGCACGCCGAGTATGAGGCGCAAAATTTTGCCCTCCGTTGTCATTTCTCTGTCCAATTTTTTCCTGGTTTTCATTTTCTCGGGGATTATTTCTTTTTGCCCCTTGCGCATGCGCCGGGTTTCCTTGAACTACTGCCAAATCATAGGCGACCATCTGCTTGTTTCTTCCAGAATCCACACTTTTTTCTTTTCTCGGCCTGGGTGCCGCTCCGGGTGAGGATGTTGTGTGCCCAGCCGATCTTGCCAGAACATGAGTTGCCGAGTGAACCAGCTGTGATCTCCCTGCTATACCCGGATTTGCTCTGTAATATGCCTCATTCAGCATGCTAGCTGCTTTTACTAACTCATCGACTCGTTCTTGGTGCCTTTTGTTTGCTTCCCCCTCCAAGTGGGGTAATTCTGCCATTGTTGCTTCTGCTGCTCGCAGATTAGCTGCTGTTGTGTTGTACGTTGGACGCATGGCCGTCTCATTGTTGTTCTCTGGTGTTATCTTTGATGTCGCATCTGCCAGTTCTTCATTGAGGTTCTTTCCTCTCAATCTTGTTGCATCAAGCCGGGTCTTTGCGCCCTTGACTCGATTTGCCGAGTTAAGCTCTCAGATGATATCCACATCCTAGTGTAATTGTGCTAGATCCTTTGCTTTCTCCAGGACTTTTATCCTGGATTCTTCCAACTCGGCTTGCACACGCGAAGGGTCAGTTGCTTGTGCCACTGGCTCTGCCAACTTGTCTATCACTTCCTGTAGCTCCTTAGCTCTTTTGCTCCTAGCTATGTTCTCTGGTTTCTCCAGCGGCGCCTTTGCTGTTCTTGCAGCCCTTGGCGTTTCCTCATGATTTCCTCCTTCTGTGTTTTCATTTACCACTGGAACTCTTTGGGAGCTACGGGGTTTGGGGCGTCATCATTACCTCCATGGACGAGTTGGAGAGGTTTCGGCGGTGCCGTTGGGGGATCCGGCGCCAGGACGACGTGCTCAGGATATGCGCGCTCCACGTGCACTGCGACGTAGACCTGGTGCTCGCCGAATTTGATGAAGCGACCACCCCTAGGGAACGGCTTGGTCCCGAAGCAGCCCGCGTTGTTGCTGACGAAGTTGAGCGCTCCAAACCTCTGGATGAGGCCGTAGTAGACTCGCTCGTCGGTCTTGGCGATGATGTTGCCCGTCTGGATGTAGACTCCATCAAGCACCTGCTTGTGCCCCACGGTGGGCGCCAACTGTCGTGGTGGTGGCATGGTAGATGCCATGGGTAGGCTTAAGTTGGGGGCCGAATGGGTGCTTGTGGTCACTGGGGAGGGAGTGCACGGTCGAGCCATGCACGAAGAGCAAGAAGAACTCTCCACACTTGATGATTTGATTGATACCCCAAAGATTACAAGTGCTCCTTGAGCTGTATTGGCTTGAGTACGCAGCACTTGTTCTCTACTTGGTCCAACCTCCTTCTACTACTGCTATGCCCTCCCTTATATAGGCAGTGCTAGCTAGCTAATACCCCTTTGGGTTCTAGGGTTTACTGTTTGGATCTTGGTCCCTACAATATGGGCCGGGTTATGGGCTTGCCTTAAGCCCACAGGCCCGGTCCATAAAGCTTGACAGCTAACGGTCTTCTGGTACGCTGCTTCTGGTTCTTTTTGGCGTCACGCTGTTACTTTGTATGTCAGCGCTTGCTTTGGGCGTCACCCGGCTCCTTTTGTGTCACCCAGCGTCGCCCTTCTCTTTTGACCACGCTTTACCATGGTCCTTCCCGAACCTTACTCGGAAAGGTGCCACGTGTCCTTCTTGACTCGGACCTTCCTCGGTTGACTCGGCTCGTTGGTACCTGCAAGGGTTACAACTTTATCCTATTCGGGCCGAGATAGTTTGTATCTCGGTTCTCATGCTTATCTTTCCCGGCCGTTCTTACCCGGCCTGGTTCATTTTTCACTCGAAGCCAACCCAGCTGCGCTATGTTTCCCCTCTCGTGACCCTACCAGGGGTTATCCCCCCGACAACCATTTTAGAAGGAGACTTTGATGATATCAAGTATCAAGCTATAAAATGGTGATCATAAAGGTATCGTCAGGTTTCCTGAAGGGACAGGTTGAGGAGTTTTTATCAAGATTAGGATTTTCCAATCCAAGTAATGAATAGATACACATGGCCAACTCGGTGACGTTGCATTAACAAAGCCTGCAAGTGCATGACTAGGTCATGGAATGCAACGACATAGGAGCGAGTAAACGAGTTCATCAGAAATGAGATCGAACACATGGATGGAGATACCTAAGATAAAATATCGGATGACCTACGTATCGAATGGAAAAGGGAATAGGAAAACACAGTTAAAGGTTCAAGCAATGAGATTCGTGAATGCAAGGGTGGTCATTATGGGCATCCAGGTCCCGCTGATGATCATTGACGCAAGAGGGTTCTTGGTCATGTCCAGAGCATCTTCGGACCTAAGGGTGGCACACTTAAGGGTGGGGACGCTTATGGATCAAACATGCAAAGTAGAAGAAATGAGAGAGAGAGAAACCGAAAAGGTTCCGGGAAACACCAGATGATGATCGGAGGGGTCCGAAAGGTGTTCCAGAGTGAAAGATATAGTAGTATATGTGTTTTATGTATTAATTGGTTGAATTAATATTAAAACATATTTATTATTTATATTTTTGGACAACCTATATCTAATTGGGCCATTCCCCGGAGGGAAGGGCCCATAGGGCAATACGACAAGGATGGGAAGGGGCCTAGGCGCCTAGGATTTCCCCCGCATGGGGGTACCTAGGTTCGGCGGCTGCCCTAGGGCAGTGGAGGCGGTGGAGTACCCCACCCCCTGCCCAAGGGTTTGCCCTCCTATAAATATAGGGGTTCCCCTCCCCTCTACATACAACAACAAGTCTCCTATCTCTCTATATATTCCCTAGAGCTCTATCCACCAAGATTGGATCTAGCTCTTGTAGGATTAGTTCTCCATCTCCGTACTAACGTCGTGCGTAGGACGGTCCGGCTTCCATCTTATTCCGCTGATCTTCTAGACCGGAGTCCGGAAGATGTCCCTACACCAGACGTGTGTAGAATTTCGAGGCCCAACAATTGGGGTGTTGCTCGTCTTCATCACTATACGCCTACTTTTGTAAGGCGTGTCACGGTCCTCAAGGGTATGAACTCTTCCCCCTCTCCGTTACTTATGTCTACATAGAATATATCTTGGTTATCGTGTTCGTGTAGCTAGAAAATTTTGTTTCCTGCTGTGACACTAGAGGAGCCAGACCCCTAGCAACAGGGGCAATGGACATGGGTGAAAACCTTGTACTTACCTACATGTTAGGGATTTTTTTTGATTAAACTTATCAAATAGCCTAATTTCAACACTAAATACAAAATTGGTCGGGGTTTGTATGGATCCTGGCTCCGCCCCTGGTTGCGAACCCCAACTGTAGTATCAGAGCCAAAGCTATGGGTATACATGTCGTAAGGATAGAACACATAGAAATATGTGGGCATTGATTCTCTAGTTGCGACCCTCTTTTGTGTTCTTGTTATATCACGATACTATTGATGAAGCGGCCCCTAACCGACATTACGCGGTGATTCACGAGACTAGTCCACAAGTGTAAATGGATTTTTGGGGTGTCTGTCTCTCTACAGTAGTTGATATGACATTTACAACAGAAGGCCCCGAAAAGGGAGCAAAGAGGCAACCATTGAATCAACATTGTGGCTCAACATTCATAGGTGGGAACGGGTTCTGCCATGAAAAACCTAAAGCCACGTAAAACTTCCAAGAGATAAAGTATAAGCGTCTAACTTTATTTTGCAGGGGCGAGTGTCGTGACATGGAAATGGTAATTTTATGAAACGTCTTCCACTGGAGCTCTCGTTGGTGATCAAGGCGCCGCAACCATGTCATGACACCATACTTTTGAAGTATCTGTTTATACATATTGTTTGGCATACTATATTATATATACGACGGTAGCTTAAATAGGATGATCCCTCGTACAATTCCAATGATAGTGTTCCCCTTGTGTGTGCACTACCAATAAAGTTCCCCGGTATGAGGCACGTCGTGATGATCGGGTGTCAGACATACCTGTGTTCTCATACGGTGGGTGTAAGACATGTTGCACTGTAATACACGCAAGTTTGAGTTGGCGAGCCTAACATGTACAGACATGGCCTAGGAACATAAGATACCAAAAGGTCGAGCATGAATCACATGTTGATGTGATTGACATTTGAAATTTCTACCTCTAGATCTATATCGTCAGCCATGACGATCGGGGATGATATGGTGATATGGGATCATGTGATCACTAAACGAATGGAGAGATGTTCGTTTGAGTGGGAGCCCTATTAGTTTTAGTTTAGTGTAAACTTAAAACTTGAGCTCATTATATTATGAACATGGTCTAAACACATTGCAAATTCATTGTAGATATCTTGCCCACCGACCTTTAACCTTAGCTCATTCCTAGAGAACGATGATGACTGGCCCAGTTGATCTGGAGCCTATTGGGAACCCCAAGAGTAAGGTGTGCAACAGCACATCAGCAAGTTTTCCCTCAGTAAGAAACCGAGGTTATCGAACCAGTAGGAGGAAGGTAACGTCACATAGGTGTTGCAAGCAACGTGGAAACCTGCACAACACAAACTCAAGACTTTGCCCCAACGAATCAATGAGGTTGTCAAGCTCACTGGTTTGCTGTAACAAAGGATTAAACGTATGGTGTGGAAGGTAATGGTTTGCAGCAAGTAAACAAGTAACAGTGGAAGATGTATCAATGGTAAAGATTGGACCGAGGTCCATAGTTCACTAGACGTGCTCTCCTTAGATAAACAACATGGCATGAAGGGTAAACAAATTACAGCAGGGCAATTGACAGGAACTGAGCAAGGCATAATAATGCAATACCATACAAAAAGATCCTATGAGATTCGATTGGGCAATACAACAATATACATAGACCGCCATCCAAATGCATCTATGACTAGAAGTCCACCTTCAGGTTATCGTCCGAACCCCCTCTAGTATTAAGTTGTAAGCAACAGACAACTGCTTTAAGCAAAGTGTGTAAGGTAAACAATCCACTTGTTCTATGAACAAGAGACCGTTGTTTTCTCCCTAGTGGCAATAGCACATCTACAACCGAAGAGATTTCTGTCACTTCCCTCGGAAACTAGAGGCATGAACCCACTATCGAGCATAAATACCCCCTCTTGGAGTCACTAGCAACTACTTAGCCAAGATAGCTACTAACAACGGAGAGCATCCAAGATCACAACCAACACAAACATGATAGTATAAAATAGACAAAACCATTAATCAATCTGACATAGTAATCTCAATATCCATCGGATCCCCGCAAACACAACATGCATGATTACAAATAGATTAGATCTTGATCATGAACGGAGCTCACAAGATCTATACATGAAAGCACAAGGAGGAGATACAACCATCTAACTACTACATGGACCCATAGTCCAAGGTGGAACTACTCACGCTTCATACCGGAGAGAAGGCCTCCGGGATGATTTCCCCTCCGGCAGGGTGCCGGGAAGAACTTCAGATCCCCCCTGATCTAGGGACGACGGTGGCGGTGGCTACAGAAGGTTTCATGGAGTTTTGATCGGGTGCCTAGGGTTTCTGCATCGGGGGCTTCTTATAGGCGAAGAGGCGAGGCTGGGAGGCGGCCAGGGCCCCCACACCTTGCCCAGGCGTGGGGTGGGCCTACCCGCGCCTAGCGGGGTCTGGCTGCGCTGGTTCGCTTCTTTGTCTCGTCTTCTGTCTTCATGTCTCCCACGGTAAAATATTGACTTCGGCTTTTGTCCCGTCCAATTCCGAGAATATTGATTTTCTGCCTTTCTGGAACCAAAAATAGAAGAAAACAGGCAACTGGCACTGTGGGAACTTGTTAATAGATTACTTCCATAAAATATATAAAAACACCTCAAAGTGTAGAAAAAGCAAAGAAAAGTAGATACTAAACAAGCATGGAGCATCAAAAATTATAGATACATTTTCGACGTATCAAGCATCCCCAAGCTTAACTCCTGCTCATCCTCGAGTAGGTAAGTGATAAAAATAATAATTTTTGAGGTGACATGCACCATCAAAACCAATATAGAACCATTTGCAAGCATTGAAAGCTGGGATCAAAGAACTCTAAACATGTGCATGAAAGATGGAGTTCTAACAATAGGACAAAGTAACTATGCATGCAACATGAAAGGCTAAAAACAAAGATCATGAATAACATGCATTGAAAAACATTTGTTTATTTCACATACAAAAAACATGGCATAGTGGCATTCAGCTTGTATCTCATAGAGTAGCAAATAGATGCATAAGACACCTTCAAAGTTCACAAGGGTGACTAGAAACAAGTAGCACAAGAACAAGTAATATCACAATATGCATCAATCAATAAGTTCTGTGACACTGCACACAGAATGACAACTATGCTCTCTTAATGGTGCCTAAAAGTAGAAGGTGGAGACTCAAATAATGGTTGAAGCAAAGCCTTTCAAAAAGAAAGCAGGGATTTCAAGTTTCAAAAAGAGCTTCCAAAAATTATGGTACTTGTTAGCTTTCAACCCTCATTGCCCCTATCATAAGCATATTGAACTGATTAAGGTTAAAGTGAACAAAGATGGAGTATATGCTTGACAAAGTATAAGTTGGCAGTCTCAAGTCCCTTGAATACGAGGGCCACACCTCATGCTACTCAACTTTAGTCACTTGCAAGTTATTGTCATTGTAAGTACATGTGTATCATAGAGAACCACCAACGGGGTACCCCTTGCACATGGTACAAGAGCTATCCCATAACCAAAATGACAAGGCAAGTAGACAATGAGCATCTCAGCGATCTTTTTATTTACTATATGCATAGCTTTTTATTTAGGATTCTTCATAGATAGCTCACTATGGTGATGCTGCAAGTTTCCACCATGATTAGGCATGTCTTAGGCTAGCGGCCCAGGCATTTCTCTAACACAAAATACATACTCCATGGACTTACAAGTTCCCTCTTTATTTCACACCGGTGACATCCATAGACAAAAGAGCATGATATCAACCGAGTACAAAGTACAATTGCAATGTTTAAAACGTTCCTCGTGACAGCACGGTTCTGCTAATTCCAACGTATAAGTGCAAGCATATACAACATAGATGACACAATGGTTCAAGTTTATTAGGGGCAAAGAATATAAAGTGTGCCATCAAGTTTGTGAGGGCTTTAATCACTAAGTTTTCACATAACAAAATAGTTTTTAATTGGAAGATAACTGAAAACAAGAATATACTTAGAATGGTGTAACAAACCATGCATAGGAATTTATAGTGGACACTTTGGAATAACTTGGTTTCTTGGGAGTTGGAAGCATGAGTAGAGCTTACTCATATAAGTGGAGGCTAGAAAAAGACTGGGAGCTACCAACTAAGAGAGCAATAATGGCCATAATCATGCAGAGCAACAAAACATTACTAATCAAAGCATAGAGTGGTACTACAAGTTAAGGACTAAATTATCATAGAGGCTATGGTGACTTGTTCATAGTCATAACATGGTGTGAGCATGTGCCAATTCAACCCAAACAAAGCATCAAAGGAGAATACCACAATACTATGCTTTTGCATGCTAAAACAACGCATAATTCTTTCAAGGCACACTAAGAAATACCAATTGTTTGGAACAAGACAATCTACAACAATAATCACTAATCATAAGGTCAAAACAACACCTAGCATGTCATGTTAAAGTCTAAGTCACAGTCAATGCAAGCTCCTCTTGCATTTATCAAGCAAGAACTTACTACTCCTTTCCAACATAAAGTAACTTATTGAAAACAACACAGCGAGAACGGGGGTCCAAACTACTTTATTCAAGCAAACTAAACAAACTAAGAAAACCAAACGAAAACTAAGACGCTCCAAGAACAACACAACTGTGCATGAAACAATAAAAACGAAGTGTCTAGACAGACCTAAGCTTTTTATTGATAAAGAAGGGGATGCCTTGGGCATCCCCAAGCTTTGACGCTTGTACCTCTTGGATATTTCTTGGGGTTACACTGGGGTGGCGTCCCCAAGCTTGAGCTTTTGTCCATTCTTCATCTCATTACATCATTCTCTCCCTACACCTGGAAATTTTCCTTCATACAAAACTTCACACAATCTTCATTAGCAACATTAGTGTATTCAAAAGATAAAAGACCTTTAGGCAAAGCTTTGGAACAACAAGACTTTTCAATAAAAACTCGAACTACAGTAGTAACTCCTTCAAAAATCTCAATTCCCCAAAACAGAACTCAAAAAGGAATCAATAAGAAGCAAATGTAAATAATGGCAGAAATCTGTCAAAACAGACCAACAGGTAGAAACCGATTTTTTTGAACATCTTCTGTTGCTCAAATGAAAAAGTGATGAACTCAAGAAAGTTAGCTAACATAATGGGGGATTTATTCGTAAATTTTTATCTCAATACGAGTGATAGAGACTCCTCACAAATATTTTTGGTGGAGGACAGAAATCTGTTTTGGGACAGCAACTCCCCAAATCTTACTTCCCTCTCATTAGAGGTCATTCTTGGCACAAAAAGCAAACAAAAAGGATAAGGAGGTCATTAATGAAGTAATAACTTCCAAGACTCAAGGAAACTCTTGGGTTATCTCCCAACAAGTACTTTTCTTTAACGCCTTTAAGTTAGGCACAAGAAGCAACAAGAATCAAGTATTTTCAAATGAGGAATTGGGATCAATAGTTGCAAAATCTTCAACTATGACAGGTATCTCATCCAAATGAGTCTTGGAGGATCCCTTCTCATTTCTCTTTGGTTTACTACTTTCATCAAAAGGATTTTCAGGAACAATCCAATCAAAATTCTTTTCAAAGGCCTCATGCATCCCAACAAGCTTAAAGGGTATGGGTATCTTAAATTCATCTTTAGGCTTGGTTTTATCTGAAGTACCCACAACATCTACACATGAGCCTAGCATATTAAAACGCTCAAAGACCTTTTTGGCTTCCTTAGCAACATCATGGAACTCTTTGAGTAAAGTTTCAAGAATAAACTCTCTCTTTTCAGCATTCTTTTCTTCGTTTAGTTTTAGGAGCAAAATTTGCATCATGGGGTTAAGGCTAACAAACCTAGCATCCAACATATGAACTAAAGAAGCTACAGCAATTTCATAATTAGGAGCAAGTTCTTCTATAGATTTATCCTCAATATCCTCATGCTTGCTAACATGATTAAATAATTCTTCAATATTGTCTTTCCCAATTATGGAGCCACTACCTATAGAGAGGTCCTTCAGGGTGAACTTGGAGAGCAACATGGTGAGCTAGAACAGTGGTAACTAGAGTAGGAACTAATTTTTTGTGTTTTTGAAAAGAGGCAAACAAAATCAAGCAAAATAAACTAAGAAAACTAAAAACAAAGTAAAGAGAAAGGTTGAGGAGGACTCCCCTTGTGAAAACGTCCTTAGCCTCCCCGGCAACGGCGCCAGAAAAGCTTCGTGCTTGACGAGGAGGAAGAAGTTTGATGTACCTTTATTCCCTGGCAATGGCGCCAGAAAAGCTTGATGACTGGCTCAGTTGATCTGGAGCCTGTTGGGAACCCCAAGAAAAAGGTGTGAAGCAGCACAGCAGCAAGTTTTCCCTCAGCAAGAAACCGAGGTTATCGAACCAGTAGGAGGAAGGAAACATCACACAGGTGTTGCAAGCAACATGGAAACCTGCATAACACAAACTCAAGACTTTTCCCAAACGAATCAGTGAGGTTGTCAAGCTCACTGGTTTGCTGTAACAAAGGATTAAACGTATGGTGTGGAAGGTAATGGTTTGCAGCAAGTAAACAAGTAACAGTGGAAGATGTATCAATGGTAAAGGTTGGACCGGGGTCCATAGTTCACTAGAGGTGCTCTCCTTAGATAAACAACATGGCATGAAGGGTAAACAAATTACAGCAGGCACTTGGCAGAAGGAGCAAGGCATAACAATGCAATACCAGACAAAAAGATCCTATGAGATTCGATTGGGCAATACAACAATATACATAGACCGCCATCCAACTGCATCTATGACTAGAAGTCCACCTTCAGGTTATCGTCCGAACCCCCTCCAGTATTAAGTTGCAAGCAACAGACAATTGCTTTAAGAAAAGTGTGTAAGGTAAATAATCCACTTGTTCTATGAACACGAGATCGTTGTTTTCTCCCTAGTGGCAACAACACATCTATAACCCAAGAGATTTCTGTCACTTCCCTTGGAAACTAGAGGCATGAACCCACTATCGAGCATAAATACCCCCTCTTGGAGTCACTAGCAACTACTTGGCCAAGATAGCTGTAGGGTTCGCAGCATAGAAAACAAAATTTTCCTACGATGGGAACATCTAAGTACCAAGATCTATCTACTAGATACAAGCAACAGGTGGATATACATCCATGGAATACATACCCTCGAATACCGAATAGCGTTAAAGAGGTTGTACTCGTGGATGATGTAGACGAACGCTTGCCGATCTCAAGATCATGATGAAGTCCATCTGGTCCAGCCGGTCCAGCACCATCAAGTCTAGCACCGCAAAGCAGTGGTGCATCCGTTATCGCACACACGTATGGGTACCCCGACAACCTCCGCGCCCTCGCTCCAGAGAAGTAGCGGAAGCAACAAATCCTTCTAGAAAAAGCCATCGGGAACATGTATCTCGCTGATCCGAGACCATGGGGAAATTCTAAAGGGGGGAGAGAGATACTTCACGAGGAGGTGTGATTTGAGAGGATGAGAGGGGGCACCCAAGGGGCATGGCGCCCAGCCATGGGGGCTGCCCCCACCTCTCCCACATTCATGTGGGTGGAGCTCCCACTCAAAATGAAAAGCCTCCACTCCCATAAAAGAGCCTCCACTAAAAAAATCCACTCACATGCATTAAATTTCCACCAAATTTAATGCAAGCTCTCAGTTAAATAAAACTCTTTTATTTATTTATTCAGAATTTTGTTAATTAATTTAACTAATAAACATTAACATAAAACCCCTTGCTGGTATTTCATTTCACATGTAGAACTAGTAGCAATTTCAACCGAAACAGTTCCGGTGTCTAGTGAAATAAATTCCTGCGCTTTTCTTTTCTTTTTCTGACATATCATTTGCTCCGAATGGTGTCGGTACCCTTAAGTGTGTCACCCTACGGTTTGCGAATAATGCAGACATGATCGAGACCCCTCTCCGATCAATAATCAGCAGCGGGACCTAGAGATCCGAACTGACTCCCACACATTCAACAATGACTTCTGTGATCGTCTGAACCTTTTACGCTAGTATCTTAATCCCTTTGTTTCACGATATATTACATGTCCGAGATTCGATCATCGATATATCCATACCTAGTTTGATCTCATTACCGACATGCACTCTTTTTCTCGTTCCCGTGATATAACATTCTAGTGATCAAATCACTTGCTTGCAAGCTAATCAATGTGATATCACTGAGAGGGCCCAGAGCATATCTATCCGTCATCGGGATGAACAAATTCCACTCACTATCCATGAACCTCAACATAACACTTTAGTAGTTCTGAAGCCATCTTTATAATCACCCAGTTACGGTGTGACGTTTGATGTCATCGAGAAACTCTTCCGGTGTCAGTGATTGACATGATCTCATGGTCTAAGGATTAGGATCACTTCATAAGTTGTTATAGCAATATAAACTCAATGACTTTGATCGTAATGCTATACTTTGGATGAATGTTTATCACATCATTACACTAATGTTGTGACCTCGTTATTAACAACATCCAATGTCCATGATCAGGAAACTTTGATCATCTTGTTAATCAACGAGCTAGTTTATAAGAGAGGCATAACTAGGAACTTCCTTTGTGCTTATTAAACACACATGTATTAACGTTTCCGTATTAATACAATTATAGCATGCAAAATAAACATTTATCATAAATAAGGAATACAATAATAACCACTTTATTATTGCCTCTCGGGCATATTCCCTTCAGTCTCCCACTTGCACTAGAGACAATAATCTAGTTTGAAAACTTTGCGTATTTGAACACCTATGGCTTTCTGGTGTTCCATATACGCAACTGCAAGTGGTTAACATAATCTACAGATCTGACGCTTTCAGGTCCGTGTGTATTTGCATGTCTTTGCGTCTCCACGCATCACTCATTCTCTAATGAGATGGCATTGTATAAAGTTGGTCTTTTGGTGAGACCTTTAGTTCCTTGGGGTTAAATCATGCCGATACTATTGTCGTACAATATATCTTTAGTGTTAGCCCGTTGCGAACCACACCTTAGTTTGATAACAAACTACTTGACACAAATGCCCTCCTTTGCTGCTACTATAGTAGTCATATACTTAGCCTTTTGTTGTAGTATCCGTCACAATGTCTTAACTTTGGAATTCATCCAAATCCATCATGGAAACTCCTTTCCATTATATTGTGCCACCCATAGTTTAAATTTAAATAAACTTAATTTGTATCTTGTGACAAAACTAGTATCAATGTAACGCTTTACAATGAACTATTTGTAATTGTTTGTCACCTCTACACAAATATATTCTTAGTTCTTCCAAAAGATCATAAGAATATCCTTACTATCGTCCAATGATCATTTTATGATTTATTCTGGTATATGCTCATAACACTTAGAGCATAGGACATATCTGGATGTGTACATATCATGGTATGATTAATCAAAACATTCTCGTGATTTCACTCATCAAGTGTCAAAGCACTTGAATCTTGTTTCACTTATCAAGTGTCGATACACTTGAATCTTGATTCAATTCCTTTTCATGCGATAAGAACCTTTTCTTGTCGTTTCTATATTGAACTCCTTCAATATCTCATATATGTACGTTTGGCACAACCATATTAGCGTCACAGTCTATCCCCTATAGACATTCATGATAAATATTTGGGTTTTGCCTAAGTCTTTCATCGAAATGAAATTCTTAACCTTTGTCAATAAAAATTATATCATTTCTAATCAACAAGATGTCCTCCACATAATGTATTAGAAATATGTCTCAGCGATCCCACTTAATTTCTTGCAAATGCAAGCATCTCCATCGTCTCCTGATGAAAACTCCTTTTCATCACGGTGAAGATTCCAACTCCGCGATGCTTACTTCAACCATTAAAGTTTGCATGCCCTTTTTAGAATCCTTTGAATTTAACAAAACCCTTTGGACCGTGTCATGTACACGTCCTAGGTAACCATTCTATTAGAAGAACTTTGTTTTGTTTATTCATCTACCATATACTAAATTATATGTAGTGGTTGCTACTTTAATCCGTCCAGACTAAATATCACTATGAAAGATCAAATCTTTTCATAGTCAACTCCTTGAACATTGTCGTAAAATACTTTACTGACATGTCGATTATTTCATAGATGTGCAGCATCTATGTTTGTTTCTTTATAGATCCAAATATGACCGATAGGTTTTTACACCTTTCCGGAGGGTCTTCCAAGTTCAGAACTTGATTTCTCGTGTATGGAACTATCACGGATTTTATGGCTTCAAGCCATTTGACGGAGTCAGGGCCCATCATTGCTTATTTGCATGTAGTCGGTTCATCATTGTCAAACAATAATGATTTACTCTCAAATCTTAGCATTTGATTGTTTATCCGACCTACTTGGTTCAATAGGAACTTAGATCTCCGTGACTACAACCTTTGAGGCACATAAGCTATGAGCATTATGGCAGCCTCCAGAACCATTTCCGGCGCTGCGCAACTCAGCACATTTAGCTAAGGTTCGTTAACCTTATCAAAGTTCTATTGTCATCCCACTTAACTTTTGCGAAAAATTCCTTTTTCAAAAAACTTCACATTTCAAGCGACAAACCCTTTTGTCCTCGGTGTTATGGAGGAATATCCAATTGTTATTCGAAATAACCTACAAATACATGCTCATCCGACTTTGGTTGTAAACATCTTACTTATCCTTAGCATAACAAAATTTAAGAAAGGACAACTTGGGTTTTACCCCAACCATAACTCATATGGTGTCATTTCAACGGATCAAGATGGAGCTCTTTTCAGTGTAAAAGCGGTAGTCTCTAAAGCTTTAATCTTTTAAAACATAATGGCAGTTTTATAAATAACACTTTTGATCCAACCATGTCACACAAGGTTTCATTACAAATCTCAAACACTCCATACTCCTAGGGTGTTTTGGGAGATGTAAATCTAGGTGTTTTGCTAAACTTGTAACTCAAATAAATCCCTTTATGATAAATCATAATTCATTTATTTTTCTTGATACACTTGTAACTCAAATAAATCCCTTATGATAAAATCATAAACCATTTTATTTTCTTGTTACAATGATTTTTCACTTCATCTTGAAAGTCTTTGAAACATTTTCAAATATTCCATACTTCTTTCTCATTAAGTGAATATTCACTCAAATTTTCGGAGAAAGTATATGAAGTTGAAACCCATCGCTTACGACTACACATAATGGACTACATACATCGATATGTATAAATTCCAATATTTTAGTCATTCGTTCTTCTTTGGCCTTTGAACGAAGTTTTAATTATCCTGAGGAAAGTCTCACAAGCGTCACTTGATCAAATCAAAGACTCCAAAAATCCATGAATATGGAGATTCTTCATATTTTCTTTCCAATATAATTTAAATGGCGATGTCACTTCATAAGTGATCTTTCAATCATTTGTCTTGCGACATTTTAACATTAGGTTTTATGGATGTGATTTCTCCAACTAGATTTGTAAATCATCCATCTTATATGGAATACGGTAATTATTTGAACAACCTTTGTTCTCATAATACCTGATTTAAATAACGATTATTAAAACAAATCTTGAAGTCAATCTTTGATGTCAACGATAAATACAAACAACGGTTTGTTTGTTTTCGATGAACATCATCACATATTCTCTTGCTAGTTACTTAGGCCATTGTGGTTCATGAATTGCGTCGTTCTGTATGAAATTTCATACCAACCAATTTGGTATCCAATACCCAAGAACCACATTGTTTAACAAGCAAAGAATACAACTATAACATGTATATCATACATATACCTAAATTGGATATTTCCAATATTTTCTTTTCTGCCAAATATATTTAATAGATTCTCTTTCAGCATTTCCTTTTCCTTTTAAAAGAATCTATCAACATCAACAGTGGCGCCATATACATGACACATAGTCCAACGCGTGTATATTCAAATAATAATACCTTTGGACTCGCACTTTGAAGTAGATCACCATCATCAAATGATCGGCGTTCTTTCAAAATCCATTCTTTAGTAATCTTAGTGTAGTAAACACTTTACATATATCTTCTATTCATTCTTATCATGATGACTTTCATGATCAAGCTAATGTAGCTTATCAGGACGAATCTTGAGTATAATGTTACTTTCCAAAACCATGTTGACAACTCGTTGCAAATTAGATATTGACTATAGTAGGAGAGACAGACACCCGCTAGCCACTTATGCAAAACTAGTTGCATGTCAAGCGTGGAACAGGTCTCATGTGCGAGGACATGTAAAGTTTGTCCAAGCCGCTTCATCCCACTATTCCACCAATATCCAAATTATAACTAAGAAGCAAAAAATGATCATCATTGCCCACATACTCATATGTGTACTACCCGTGCAAAGCATCTACGCATAGACCTGGCTCTAATACCACTGTAGGGTTCACAACATAGAAAACAAATTTTTCCTATGATGGGAACATCAAATACCAAGATCTATCTACTAGATACAAGCAACGGGGGGATATACATCCATGTAATATATACCCTCGAAGACCAAATAGCGTTAACGAGGTTGTACTCGTGGATGATGTAGACGAACGCTTGCCTATCTCAAGATCGTGATGAAGTCCATCTGGTCCAGCCGGTCCAGCACCATCAAGTCCAGCACCGCAAAGCAGTGGTGCATCCGTGATTGCACACACGTTCGGGTACCCCGACAACCTCCGCGCCCTCGCTCCAGCGAAGCAGCGGAAGCAACAAATCCTTCCAGAAAAAGCCATCGGGAACATGTATCTCGCTGATCCGAGACCATGGGGAAATTCTAAAGGGGGAGAGAGATCATTCGCGAGGAGGTGTGCTTTGAGAGGATGATAGGGGGCACCCAAGGGCATGGCGCCCATCCATGGGGGCTTCACCCACCTCTCCCACATTCATGTGGGTGGAGCTCCCACTCAAAATGAAAAGCCTCCACTCCCATAAAAGAGCCTCCACTCAAAAATCCACTCACATGCATTAAATTTCCACCAAATTTAATGCAAGCTCTCATTTAAATAAAACTCTTTTATTTATTTATTCAGAATTTTGTTAATTACTTTAATTAAAAAAATCACATAAAACCCCTTGCTAGTATTTCATTTCACATGGAGAACTAGTTTCAGCAATTTCAATCGAAACAGTTTCGGTGTCTAGTGAAATAAATTCCTGCGCTTTTCTTTTATTTTTCTGACATATCATTTGCTCTGAATGGTGTCGGTATCCCTTAAGTGTGTCACCCTACGATTCTAAAATAATGCAGACATGATCGAGACCCCTCTCCGATCAATAATCAGCAGCGGGACCTAGAGATCCGTACTGACTCCCACACATTCAACGATGACTTTTGTGATCGTGTGAACCTTTTATGCTAGTATATTAATCCCTTTGTTTCACGATGTATTACATGTCCGAGATTCGATCATAGGTATCTCCATACCTAGTTTGATCTAGTTACCGACATGCACTCTTTTTCTCGTTCCCGTGATATAACATTCTAGTGATCAAATCACTTGCTTGCAAGCTAATCAATGTGATATCACCGAGAGGGCCAGAGCATATCTATCCGTCATCGGGATGAACAAATTCCACTCTCGATCCATGAACCTCAACATAACACTTCAGTAGTTCTGAAGCCATCTTTATAATCACCCAGTTACGGTGTGACGTTTGATGTCATCAAGAAACTCTTCTGGTGTCAGTGATTGACATGATCTCACGGTCTAAGGATTAGGATCACTTCGTAAGTTGTTATAGCAATATAAACTCAATGAATTTGATCGTAATGCTATACTTTGGATGAATGTTCATCACATCATTACACTAATGTTGTGACCTCGTTATTAGCAACATCCAATGTCCATGATCGGGAAACTTTGATCATCTTGTTAATCAACGAGCTAGTTTATAAGAGAGGCATAACTAGGAACTTCCTTTTTGTTTATTAAACACACATGTATTAAAGTGTCTGTATTAATACAATTATAGCATGCAAAATAAACATTTATTATAAATAAGGAATACGATAATAAGCACTTTATTATTGCCTCTCGGGCATATTCCCTTCAATAGCTACTAACAACGGAGAGCATGCAAGATCACAAACAACACAGACATGATAGTATCAAATAGACAAAACCATTAATCAATCTGACATAGTAATCTCAATATCCATCGGATCCCCACAAACACAACATGCATGATTACAAATAGATTAGATCTTGATCATGAACGGATCTCACAAGATCTATACATGAAGCACAAGGAGGAGATACCACCATCTATCTACTACATGGACCCATAGTCCAAGGTGGAACTACTCACGCTTCATACCGGAGAGAAGGCCTCTGGGACGATTTCCCCTCCGGCAGGGTGCCAGGAAGAAATTCAGATCCCCCCGATCTAGGGACGACGATGGCGGCGGCTACAGAAGGTTTCGTGGAGTTTTGATAGGGTGCCTAGGGTTTCTGCATCGGGGGCTTCTTATGGCGAAGAGGCGAGGCTGGGAGGCGGCCAGGGCCCCCACACCCTACCCAGGAGCGGGGTGGGCCCACCCGTGCCTAGGGGGGTCTAGCCGCCCTGGTTCGCTTCTCCGTCTCGTCTTCTGGCTTCATGTCCCCCAAGGTAAAATATTGACTTCGGCTTTTGTCCCGTTCAATTCCGAGAATATTCATTTTCTGCCTTTCTGGAACCAAAACTAGAAGAAAACATACAACTGGTACTATGGCAACTTGTTAATAGGTTAGTTCCAGAAAAGATATAAAAACACCTCAAAGTGTAGACAAAGCAAAGCAAAGTAGATACTAAACAAGCATGGATCATCAAAAATTATAGATACGTTTCCGACGTATCAAAGGACAAGCTAAAAACTGATGGGTCCAACTTCATCGCCTGACACCATATCCTGAGAATCCTCCTGGTCCCCTACAAGCTCAATTATGTCTTAGAGGTAGAGATGCCCACCAAACCCGCTAATACCGCCACTCAAGACGAAAAGAATGTCTGGTAGTCTAAGGCGGATGATTCCTACCTCATCCAGAGTGGAATGCTCTATTCCATGGAGCCGGATCTTCAAAAGCGTTCTGAGAAGATGAATGCTTTTGAGATCCTTGAGGATCTTACGACCGTCTTTTCTCCACAGGCTCGGGTTGAGAGGTATGAAGCTACCGAGCTCTTATTATCCGCCAAGATGGAAGAGCATAGCAGTTTGAGCGAGCACGTTGTCAAAATGTCCGTCTATGTTCAACGCTTGAACGCCCTGGATTGCAAAATCCCGGACGAGCTCACGATTGATAGGGTGCACTCATTGCCCTAGCTACAAATCTTTCATGATGAACTACAACATTTATGGGGATGGTTAAGACCCTTGATGAGTTGTTCGCCATGCTCAAAACTGCTGAGGTAGAAATCAAGAAGGAGCACACGGTGTTGATGGTCAATAAGATCACCAAATTTAAGAAGTCGGCACATAAGAAGGTCAAGAAGTCTAAGAAGGATGGAAATCCAGTTTCCAACCCCTCTAAGGTTCCAAGGCCCAATACCGGCGTCACGTGCTTCTACTGCAAGGGAGACGGGCACTGGAAGCGCAACTGCCTCAAGTACCTTGAGGACAAGAAAGCCCGCAAGTTTGCTGCAAAAGACAAGGGTATATTTTATATACATGTTATTAGTGTATTCCTTACAAGCGCCAGGAGTAACACCTATGTATTTGATACCGGCTCTGTTGCTCACATTTGTAACTCCCAGCAGGAGCTATGGAATAAACAACACCTAGGGAAGGACGAGGTGACGATTCGCGTCAGCAATGGATCGAAGGTCGATGTCAAGGTCGTCGGTGATCTACCTCTGTGTCTACCTTTAGGATTAATTTTAGTTTTGAATAAGTGCTACCTTGTACCCGCATTAAGCATGAATATTGTGAGTGGATCTTGCTTATTGCAAGATCATTATTCATTCAAATCTAGAACAAGTGGTTTTTCTATTTGTAGGGGTTCGTAGCATGGAAAACAAAAAAATTCTACCGCATGCAAACAAACAAGCCAAGATCTATCTACTAGATTGTAGCAACGAGTCGATAGAGGAACTCACCCTCGAAGATTCCAAAGCGGTTAACGAGAGCAAATTCTCGTGGGCGATGTAGACGTACTCTTGCCGATCTCAAGATCGCGTAGACGATCCTTCCGGCGCTGCGTTCCGGCAGCGCTTCCGCAGTCGGTCACACATTCGGTACTCTATGAAGACCTTCCTATCCCTTGTTCCAGCAGGCGGCGGAGGTTGTAGCACTCTCCTCGTGATTCCTACAGCACGACGGCGTGGTACCAGAAGTATAGGGTAGATCTCGCAGGGCTTCGCCTTAAGCCGGAGCAAGTATGGTGGAGCAAGAGAGGTGCCTTGGCGATCTAGGGTTTAGAAGCACCAAGGGGGAGGTTGGCCGGTGGCTAGGGCTTGGGGAAGCCCCAACTCGGTGAGTTGGACGAACCCTAGGTGGCGGTGGCGACTTGGAGGAGGCCGGCGGCTAGGGCTAGGGTTTTGAGTGTGAGAGGTAGGGGCGCCCTACCCCTCCTTATATAGGTGGAGGGTGGCCGGTTGGGAGGAGGGAGTCCTCCCCCAACTCGGACTCCTTGGACGACGGGTGGAGGGAGGGGAAATCCTCCCTAAGTAGGTTTCCTACTCTCCCTCCACCAAGCAAACTTGTCGTTTGACTTTTTCAAATTGGCGTTTGACTTTCAAACTAGGATTTGATTTCTCCCTTTATTTTTCCCAGCCAAGTGACCTAGTACATGATGCAACCATTCCATATTTTCATGACACATTCATGTACCCTTCCCCTCCGGAGTGTCGGACATTCCGGACCCTTCTAGAACATTCCTGGTGAAAACACCGGAATCATTCCCCAACTCCGAAACAGGACTTTCCTTATATGAATCTTATTCTCCGGACTATTCTGGATCTCCTCGTGATATCCCGGATCCCATCCGAGACTCCGAACAACATTCAGTCTCTTACTCATCATTCCATAACTACTCAACAACATCGAATCCTTAAGTGTGTCTCCCTATGGTTCGTGAATTATGCGGACATGATCGAGACACTTCTCCGATCAATAACCAATAGAGGAATCTGGAAATTCATATGGCTCCCACATATTTCTACGATTACTTTGCAATCGAATGAACCACTTACATATGATACCAATTTCCCTTTGTCTCACGATAGTTTACTTATCCGAGGTTTTAATCGTCGGTATCTCTACATACCTAGTTCAACCTCGTTACTGATAAGTACTCTTTTCTCGTTCCTGTGGTATTTGATCCCTTGTGAGCCAGTCACATGCTTGCAAGCCAATTAGATGACATTCCACCGAGAGGGCCCATAGTATATCTATCTGTCATATGGATGGACAAATCCCACTCTTGATCCATGTGCCTCAACCCATACTTTCCGAACACTCAATGCCACCTTTATAGCCACCCAGTTACGGTGTGGTGTTTGATGTCATCAAAGCATCCTTCCGGTGATGGTGATTAGCATGATCTCATGGTCGAAGGAATTAGGTTACTATGTATCAGAAAGCTTATAGCAATTGTGTAGGGTTCGTAGCATAGAAAACAAAAAATTTCCTACGATGGGAACTATGTACCAAGATCTATCTACTAGATACAAACAACGGGCGGATGTATATCCGTAGAGAACATACCCTTGAAGACCGAAAAAGCTTAACGAGTTCAACTCGTGGTTGATGTAGACGATCTCTTGCCGATCTCAAGATCGAGAGGAAGTCCTAGCGCCGCAAAGCAGCAGCGCATCCGTGCTCGCCCACACGTACAAGACACCGGGCAACCTCCGCCTCCTCGCTCCAGCGATGCAGAGGAAGCACAACCCTTTCTTGCCTAATAGCCACTGGGAACATGTATCTCGCTAGTCCGAGACCATGGGGGATAAATTCTAGAGGGGGAGAGAGATCCTTCACGAGGAGGTGTGAGAGACAAGTGAGAGGAGGGGATCCTTTTATAGGAGGAGGGGGGCACCCAAGGGGGTGGCCGCCGGCCATGGGGGCTGCCCCCTCCCCTCCTTCATTCATGTGGGTGGACACTCCACTCACAAAATGTCCTTTAAATTCCCTCCACTCAAAAGTCCACTCAAATTCCCATTAAATTTCCACCAAATTTAATGCAAACTCTCATTAAATAAAACTCTTTTATTTTTATTCAGAATTTTGTCAATTACTTTATGTAACACCCTCAGAATCGGACCTATGCAAGTTTTAGCGAAACCCGCCAAACCCACATAGAAACGATTCTGAGGTGCCCACCAGGCACTTTCGTGCGGGTGGAAAACGAAGTAATAACATTACACAGCAGTCCTCGATGGGACCCACAGAACCGATATATATAGCAGCGACTCAATGAGTCAAGAATACAGATTTACAATACGAAGATCCAAATCACCTTGAAATTGACACAGCGTCCGACTATGGACAAGATGCAAATGGGGCTAAGAGCCCTGAAGAATAACCAATGGCGTCCATAATAACCCTTGAGCCAAGCGGAAGGGTAACCCCGCTAACGGCGTCGATCTCAAAACCTGCTTAAACAAAGGGGTCACAAAGGGCAAAGGAAAAAGAGGAGCGTCGATCGAGGCCGATTACGGCGAGGCTAGAATTCGGCGGTCCTCGCCTACATAGGTATGGTGGACTGAAGCGGCCGCGGCAACATGCACTAAACAATCTGTACAGACTCGATACAACTGGCGACTATCAGAGAGGGATAAGAAAGACCTATTCGGAACCAACCTGATGCTACCATCAAACAAACCCATCCTGGTGTTCCCCCTCGCGACCAAACGAGAAAGTCAACCGAGGGACTCACACCGTTGGCAGTTTTATTTATTCGGTTATCGTTGCAGCAATTACTAGTCAGGTATAGCTAGTCATCCTGATAAATTAAGCAGTGGGCACTTTTAGTTAACCATTCCGTTATAGTGTCAACACTTACTAGTCAGATACATTTAGCATGAGATAACCCAAAACCCAGCAGTTGTTGGTACTTTTATTTAGCCATTCCGTTGTAGTTGCCATACTTACTAGTCAGGTACAATGGTCGCAAGCGACACTCCAAACAAGCAATTGTGGGCAGTATTATTAAGCCATTCCATTATAGTGAAGCTGATTACTAGTCATTATAAAGTCAAATTTATAGCACTACTTTAGTTATGCTTGTCTATGGTCGAGATACTGTGCTCCAAGTCGTCCATAACCGCGGACACGGCTTTCGAAAGTTTTACCGGCGGTGCACCAATAGCAACACACGCCGATCAACCTCGGAAAAACCAAATCAAAACCACGAGGCCTTCACGAAAAAGCAATCACAGGATTCAGAAATATTTGGGGCCACCCATTGAGTAGATCCATAGCAAGCGGTGACTCGAGACGGACTAAAGGTTTGCAACAATGGTCAAACGACTGGGAACCCGAAAGTGTGGCTGGGCTTGTCGATACAGAGAAAACATTCCGCTTACCTAAACAGTACAGTTTGCTCCTCGCACAATCGTAAATAAAGCAGGAGCAGGGCATAAGTACAGGATATTAAATAAAACCTCAAACTAGTTTGTGGCCCCAAGAAATAAGATGAATCAAGCTCGGCTGGGGGTCCCATATACCTCCGGATGTGGATAGCGATAAATCAAGGAACAGGTATCAAGTACTCGGGGTCCTACGGGACACAAGTGGGCGTTCGGAAACCAAATATTTTCTATCACCCACCGATGCCTCTGCTTACTTCAATTTTAGTTGTTAAACAGTAAATAAAGTGAACGGTAAGTAAAGCCATGATAATCTCCAACAGCAAACAGGCGGAAATTCTCCAACAACTGTGGCACTTGACAACACGCAACAGCACTTGAGCAAGCGACTACGACGCGCAGGGCCAACTATCTACCAAACAACAGGTAATAGGAGGTGTCCAAGGCTATATATGGCTGCAAGGTATATCACGGGTACGAAAACTATAGCATCGCAACACAGATAGCAAAAGATCAACAGGAGGGAATAAATACTAGAAAAGTAAGATAGGTAGAAAGGGAGATGCTGCTTTGAAAACATTGTCGAAGGTCCAATCAAGATCGGTAAGCTCACATCAACTCAACGGCCTTATCCGCGAAGAACCAAAACACTAGAACAAACACCGGATGCAATATTTAATACAACGACAGAAGATCGGCATGATGCATGTATGAGGTGTGGCATGGTAGATATGCGGTGCAATTAGGTCATATTAAGTGGAACCGGGGTCCCGACAATTAGTTAGATGGTTCAAGTTATTTAACTGCCCCGCAATTTAAATGCTGTCTTAACATGGCAGAAGATAGCACCGGGTTCGCTACACAAATTTAAATGAGGCCAATATGAGACTAGATTTGCCCGCATATGGGCCCCATATTTAATTATTAGGTGAATCGGCATAAGGCCCCCAAACCACACAATGTATGCATGCAAGAATGACAATTTAATATGCAACAAGTTGTATTATATTATAAAATAGGGTTTCGGGAAGGGGTTCACACATTAGGGTTCGGCGAACTTGGGGTTCCAGGGTTCGGGGTCGGTCTCAGGGTTCAGGGTTCGACGGGGCCGTTCTCGGACAACAGAAGTAGATCTTGTCGCATCCACGGTGGTCGGGCCATGTTGTCGGTCTTGACGTCTCAGGCGGGGTCCTTGGCGTTCCGGAAGGAAGTACTTGTTCTGGCGTCGGGGCATCGGATTCGCCCCGATTGGTGTCGATCTTGTCGGGCCCGCGCAGTAGATCTTGGTGTTTCCGGATGATCTTGCCGACTCCATGCGAAGGCGTTGGCGCTCTAGATCGGTCTTGGTCTCGCCATCGGGTCCTTGAAGGAGGTCATGGCGTCAGGGAGTTCATGTCGTTCAGGGTTCGGTCTCGGTCGGTCTTGTAGAAGTTCTTGGCGTCCATGGGGAGGATCTTCGGCTCCCTATCGACACACTTGAGGTTCCGGCTTGGTCATCGATGGGGAACTTGGGGCTTCGGGGCTTGATTGTTGGTGTCGGGCTCGGTCTTGGAGAAAACTTGTCGATGTTGTGACTCAACAAGGAGATGGCCGATCTTGGCGTTCCGAACTTCTCGCGTCCTCGATGCGAATAAGATCTGGTCAGGGCTCTTAGGTCCCTTTTATCCTTGCCTCGACAAAGGCATCGGACGCTCCAGGTGTCAACAACCAACAGACGACATCGGCCAAAACATGTGCCTGAGACACGATTGAGCAGCCCAAACAACCTCCTTGGTGTATCCAGGGAGGCACACGGCTCTGAGGAGGCGGGACCAGCGCCTTTCAGGCGCGGCCTCGGGCGCCGAGCGGCAGGCGGTGTCGGCGCCGCGATGACGAGGGGAGCGATGGCGCGGCCAGGCGTCTCGGCGAGGCAGGGTCGCCGAAGAAGCGGCACGCGGCGGGCGGCGTTAGCGAAGGAGCACCCGTCGGCGGCGGCGTGCTCGGCGGGGGCGTGGTCGCTGCCGGGCCGGGAGGAGCATCCGGCGGAGGAGGCGAGGGCGAGACAGGCGGGCGAGGAGGAGGGGCGTCTGGGAGGGCGAGGCGAGTGAAGCGAGCTTCGCCGTGCGAGGAGCGGAACCCGGCTCATGGAGGAGGGACCGGGAGAGGGCGGCGGGAGGTCTGTCGGCGGCGGAGATGAGCGGCGGGAGGCGCGGGTGGTTGGGCGAGATGGCGGGCGGCGCGGGAGGTCGGCGAGGCGGCCGGCGGGATGGGGATACGTGGGCGGGGTAGGGGTTGGGCGGGCGAGGCGCTGGAGGAGGACGGCGAGCGAGGCGGCACGGGCGGCCTGGCAGCGGCTGCAGCTCACGGAGAGGAGGATGAGCGCGAGGCGCCAGCGGTGGAGAGGAGAGGTTGGAGGAGAAAGGGACGGTTGGGGAAGTGGTCGGCGTGGGAGGCGTGTCGGCCACGTGGGACCCAGAGGAGAGTGGGGCAGTGGTGGCGTGTGGGGCTGGGCGTGTGGGTTGGGGTGTGTCTTTGTGAGTGTGGAGTGGGGTGAGAGAGTGGCTAGGTGGAGGGCTAGGATAGGTTAAGGGGAAGGGCAGAGTGACGTGGCGAGAGCCGATTGGGTGGGGTGAGGTGGAGGGGGTGTGGGTAGATTAGGTTGGGTAGCTGTAGTATTTTAGGTGGACCGATTTTTATTTCTGGGGGTGGTCGTTCGGGTCGAATCGGCCCGTTCGACTGCCCCCACTAAAAATAATTTAATATTTTATTTGTTTTAAACGGACCGTTTGCAAACCGATAGCAGACAAGACAAAATATTCCGGCGACCCGGGTTTGTGTGTGAATAAAGGTGGGGCGTTTTAGAAACAGAAAATAGGTTTTTCTGTAAATAGTTTTATACAAGCAAAGGCAAGATGATGACAATGCTCAAATGCAAGGTGGCATGATGACATGAGCATGCGGTCATGATGATGCAATGCACAAAAACAACGCGATTTTCTAGTAGTGGTTTTCCGGGATGCCACACTTTAATGACAAACATTCACAAATAACCCCTTGCTAGAATTCCATTTCACATGCATAACCACTTTATGCAATTTCACCCGAAAACCTGTTTCGGTGTCTAGTGAAATAAATTCCTGCGCTTGTTTATTCTTTCGGCATGAAACATTTGCTCCAACTGGATGCCAGTGTCCCTTAAGTGTGTCACCCTACGGTTTTCGAATAATGCGGACATGATCGAGACCCTTCTCCGATCAATAATCGATGGCGGGACACGAGATCCATACCGACTCCACACATTCAACGATGACTTTTCCCGTGATCGCTTGAACCTTTTACGCTTGTATCTTAATCCCTTTGTTTCACGATATATTACATGTCCGAGATTCGATCATTGGTATCTCCATACCTAGTTTGATCTCGTTACTGACATGCACTCTTTTCTCGTTCCCGTGATATAACATTCTAGTGATCAAATCACTTGCTTGCAAGCTAACCAATGTGATATCACCGAGAGGGCCCAGAACATATCTATCCGTCATCGGGATGAAAAAATTCCACTCTTGATCCATGATTCTCAACATAACACTTTAGTAGCTTTGAAGCCATCTTTATAATCACCCAGTTACGGAGTGACGTTTGATGTCAACAAGAAACTCTTCCGGTGTTAGTGATTGGCATGATCTCATGGTCTAAGGATTAGTACTACTTCGTAGTTTGTTTATAGCAATATAAACTCAATGTCTTTGATCGTAATGCTATACTTCGTATGAATGTTCATCACACCATTACACTAATGTTGTGATCTCGTTATTAACAACATCCAATGTCTATGATCAGGAAACCGTGATCATCTTGTTAATCAACGAACTAGTTTATGAGAGAGGCATAACTAGGAACTTTCTGTTTGTTTATTAAACACACATGTATTAACGTTTCCGTACAAATACAATTATAGCATGCAAAATAAACATCTATCATATACTTGGAATACACATAATAAAAATTTTATTATTGCCTCTCAGGGCATATTCCCTTCAGTCTCCCACTTGCACTAGAGACAATAATCTAGTTACATTGTGATGTATCTAACACCCATGGAGTTCTGGTGTAGATCATGTTTTGCTCTAGGGAGAGTTTTAGTCAACGGATCTTCTACATTGAGATCCGTATGTACTTTACAAATCTTTATATCTCCATCCTTGACATGCTCGCGGATGGAGTGAAACCGGTGCTTAATATGCTTGGAATGCTTGTGAGACCTTGGCTCTTTGGCATTGGCAATGGCACCATTGTTGTCACAATAGATCACCATTGGGTCCAACGCGTTTGCAACCACACCTAGTTCGCATATGAACTCCTTCATTCAAACTGCTTCCTGAGCCGCTTCTAGAGCAGCAACATATTCGGCCTCCGTTGTTGATCCCGCCACCACAGGTTGTTTGGAGCTCCTCCAACTAACCGCTCCACCATTCATGAAAAATACGTATCCGGATTGAGACTTAGAGTCATCCGGATCGGTGTCAAATCTAGCGTCGACATAACACTTAGTGACGAGCTCTTCTTCACCTCCGTATAAAAGAAACATATCCCAGTTGCAGGAATGCCAGTTTGCAAGAGCCTGCTGGGATGAAATTACACAGATCAATATGGCTGATCAAAGCATCTTTGAAGTTTTAGCCAGTATTAAAAATGACCTCAAGGTCCCTTTTGCAATGGAAATTCTGATACTTGGAACTTGGGGCATCTGGATTTGCAGAAATAATGAAATTTTCAACAATCAGCCTGCGTCGATGGAGACCTGGAAGGCTATTGTAGCTCAGGAATTAAGATGGGTCCTTTATAGAATTAAGAAGAAGTATTATCAGGGCCTTAAGGTTTGGATTGAAACCAATTTAGACAGGAGATAGCTGATTAGAATGTTATCCCTCTTCTTTGACGTGGAATATGTTTGTAAATATTCTTTTATAACTCTCTATAATATATAAAAATTGCAGTGGGGTTTTTTTGCCCTACTGTTTTACCCTCAAAAAAAAATAAACATATCCTTAGTTATTCGCAAGTACTTAAGGATATTCTTGAGCGCTTTCCAGTGTTCTGAACCTGGATCCGATTGGTACCTTCAAGTCAAACTAATAGCATGTGCCACATCCGGTCTTGTACATAGCATGGCGTACATTATAGAGCCTATGGCTGAAGCATAGGGGACCTTGTCCATTATCTCTCTTTCTTCCGCCGAAGCCGGACTTTGAGTCTTACTCAATGTCGTGCCTTGTGTCATAGGTAAGAACCCCTTCTTACTATTTTCCATTTTAAACTTCTTTAAAATCTTATCAAGGTATGTACTTTGCGATAGCCCTATTAGGCACCTAGATCTATCTCTATAGATCTTTATGCCTAATATGTATGACGCTTCACCTAGGTCCTTCATTGAAAATTTGCTGTTTACATAACTTTTAACACTATTTAAAAGATCTATATCATTTCCGATCAATAATATCTCATCCACATATAATATCAGAAATGCCACATTGCTCCCACTCACTTTCTTGTAAATACAAGCTTCTCCATAAGTTTGGACAAATCCAAACTCTTTGATCACCTCATCAAAGCGGAGATTCCAACTTCGTGATGCTTGCTTCAATCCATAGATGGATCTCTGAAGCTTGCACACCTTGTTAGCATCCTTAGGATCGACAAAACCCTTTGGTTGTATCATATACAACTCTTCTTCAATATTACCATTGAGAAACGCGGTTTTGACATCCATCTGCCATATCTCATAATCTAAATATGCAGCAATTGCTAACATAATCCTAACTGACTTTAGCATCGCTACGGGAGAGAATGTCTCATCGTAGTCAACTCCTTGAATTTGTCAAAACCCCTTTGCGACAAGTCGAGCTTTATAGACGGTTACATTACCATCAGCATCAGTTTTCCTTTTGAAAATCCATTTGTTCTCTGCGGCCTTTCGGTCGTGAGGTAAGTCCACCAAGTTCCAAACTTGATTTTCATACATGGATTCCATATCGGATTTCATGGCTTCTAACCATTTGTTGGAATCCGGGCTCATCATCGCTTCTTCATACGTCGCAGGGTCATCATTTTCATCAACCATGAAATTCATGACAGGATTTCCGTACAGCTCGGGAGCTGCACGCGTCCTGCTTGACCTGCGAGGTTCGGTAGTACTCTCTTTCGGAGTTTCATGATCATTATCATTAGTTCCCTCTTCAATGTGGAGCCAACTCCTAACAACTTCCTATTGCGCTATTCGCCATACTTTGAAGAGAAGGTTCAATAACCTCTTCGAGTTCTACCTTCCTACTACTCACACCTTTCGCGAGAAACTCTTTCTCTAGAAAGGATCCATTCTTGGCAATAAAAACCTTGCCCTCGGATCTGTGATAGAAGGAATACCCAATAGTTTCCTTAGGGTATCCAATGAAGACGCATTTTTCCGCTTTGGGTTCGAGTTTATCCGGTTGAAGTTTCTTCACATAAACATCACATCCCCAAACTTTAAGAAATGACAGCTTAGGTTTGTTTCCAAACCACAATTCATACGGTGTCTTTTCAACGGATTTAGATGGTGCCTGATTTAAAGTGAATGCAGCAGTTTCTAGTGCATAGCCCCAAAATGATAATGGCAAGTCCGTCAGAGACATCATAGATCGAACCATATCTAATAAAGTACGATTACGACGTTCCGACACACCATTTCGCTGTGGTGTTCCGGCAGGTGTGAGTTGTGAAACAATTCCACACTCTTTCATGTGAGTGCTAAACTCGTAACTTAGATACTCACCTCCACGGTCGGACCGTAGAAAATTGATCTTTCTATTACGATGATTTCCCACTTCATTATGAAATTCCTTAAACTTTTCAAAGGTTTCAGACTTGTGTTTCATCAAGTAGATATAACCGTATCTACTCAAATCATCTGTGAAAGTAACAAAATAACGATATCCACCTCGCGCCAACACATTCATTGGACCACATACATCAGAATGTATGATTTCCAATAAATTTGTCGCCCGTTCCATTGAACCGGAAAACGGCGTTCTAGTCATCTTGCCATAAGGCATGGCTCACATGTATCAAATGATCCATAATCAAGTGATTCCAAAAGTCCATCCGAATGGAGATTCTTCATGCGTTCAACGCCAATATGACCTAGACGGCAGTGCCACATATATGCAGATATATCATCATTTAGTTTAATCCTTTTAGCATCAACATTATGAATATGTGTAACATTATTATTGAGATCCAAAAGAAATAAACCATTCATCATCGGTGCATGACCATAAAAGATTTCATTCATATAAATGGAACAACCATTGTTCTCGGATTTAAATGAATAACCACTTCGCATCGAACATGATCTAGATACAATGTTCATGCTCAGTGCAGGCACCAGATAACAATTATTCAAGTTTATAACTAATCCCGACAGCAAGTGGAGAGGCAGCGTTCCAACGGCGATCACATCAACGCTTGATCCATTGCCGACACACATCTTGACCTCACCCCTTGCTAGCGGTCGCTTGCATGACCCACGATTCGAGTTACAAATATTAGCAACCTGAACTGGTATCAAATACCCAGGTGCTCTGCGAGCACTAGTCAAGTACACATCAATAACATGTATATCATATATACCTTTGTTTGCCTTGCGGCTTTCTTGTCGCCAAATACTTGGGGCGATTGCGCTTCGATGAAGCCCTTACAATAGTAGCACTCGGTATCGGACTTGGGTCCAACTCGGGGTTTCTTTTCAGCACGGCAACAGCTTTCGCCTTACTTCCTTCTTTTCCCTTCTTGTCTTTCTTGAAACCAGTGTTCCTATTGATCATCAACACTTGATGTTCCTTTTGATCTCCACTTCTGCGGTTTTAAGCATTGTAAGCTCGTGGAGAGACTTCTTCATGCCTTGCATATTATAGTTCATCACGAAGCTCTTATAGCTACGTGGCAGAGACTGCAGAACATGATGGATGCCTAAGTCAATGGGAATCGATATTCCCAAGGACACAAGCTTATCGGCGTAACCCGACATCTTGAGTACATGCTCACTAACGGAGCTGTGCTCTTCCATCATGCAGCTAAAGAACTTTTTTGAAGCGTTATAGCTCTCTGACATGTGTGTCAAAATCATTTTCAACTCACCCATTGTATCAAAAGCCGCCATTTTCAAACGCTTTGAGTTCGCTCTAGCCCATACAATATGACGCAATGAACTAAGTTGTGGTCCTCCTGACGAGTCTGATAGACATTCTTCTCCTCGTCAGGGGCATTATCTAAAGGTGGGGGGCCTAACAGCGCTTCTAGCACATATTGCTTTTGTGCAGCAGAGAGGAGAATCCTCAAATTCATGGCCCATTCGGTAAAGTTGCTACCGTTCATTGCAAGTTTCTCTTTCACCATGAACACATGAAATTAAAAGCAGGTGGTGCCATCTACAACAGAATTTGTAAAGTTTAGACTAAGTGTATGATAGATTGAGTTCAACTAATACATATTACGAATGAACTCCCACTCAAAAACGACATCCCTCATGCCTTTTTGGTGATTACATGAACCAAATCCACTACACCAAGTCTGATCATCACGTGAGTCGGTGTAGCTTCAAAGGCGAGCATCAAATGGGCATCATATCAACTATATGACTCATGCTTAACCTTTCGGTCCATGTTCCGAGGCCATGTCTGTACATGCTAGGCTCGCCAAGTTAGAACCTTAGTATTCGCGTGTGTAACTGTTTTACACCCGAAATATGGTCGTGGATCCAAGAACACCCGATCATCACGTGATGTCTTAGAGCAACGAAAACATAGTCGGTGCATACTAAAGGAAGAACACATTCTTATCTTGATATTTAAATGAGGGATCATCTTATTATGCTAACAAAGCGCTAAACAAGCAATATAAGATGCTATCAAACATCACATATTTATTAGTGAAATGATATGGTTCCCGCATATGATCTCTATCAGGTGCACCGTGGTATGATCACTATCATACCTATATCTGTAAATCCAAGGTCTATGGAGTTTACACGCTATGTGTGTTGTAAGAGTATCATCTCATACTTCTACTTACAACATTACCATATCATAACACTAGCCCAGCAACAATCTAAACTAGACGCCTCTAATTTATCCATTGCAAGTTTTACGTGGCTTAGGGCTTTCGAGATAGAACCGTTCTTACCTACGAACATGAACCACAACGAGGATAACCAAATTGTTGACAACTCGTTTGCAAAATAGATATTGACTATAGTAGGAGAGACAGACACCCGCTAGCCACTTATGCAAACTAGTTGCATGTCAAGCGTGGAACATGTCTCATGTGCGAGGACATGTAAAGTTTGTCCGGCCTTCATCCCACTATGCCACCAATATCCAAAATTACAACAAAGGAGCAACAACATGATCATCATAGCCCACATACTCATATGTACTACCTGTAAAGTATCTACATAGATCCGGCTCGATACCCTTTGTAGGGTTCGCAACATAGAAAACAAAAAAAATTCTACGATGGGAACTATGTACCAAGATCTATCTACTAGATACAAACAACAGGCGGATGTATATCCGTAGAGAACATACCCTTGAAGACCGACAAAGCTTAACGAGTTCAACTCGTGGTTGATGTAGACGATCTCTTGCCGATCTCAAGATCGAGAGGAAGTCCTAGCGCCGCAAAGCAGCAGCGCATCCGTGCTCGCACACACGTACAAGACACCGGGCAACCTCCGCCTCCTCGCTCCAGCGATGCAGCAGAAGCACAACCCTTTCTTGCCGAATAGCCACCGGGAACATGTATCTCGCTAGTCCGAGACCATGGGGGATAAATTCTAGAGGGGGAGAGAGATCCTTCACGAGGAGGTGTGAGAGACAAGTGAGAGGAGGGGCTCCTTTTATAGGAGGAGGGGGGCACCCAAGGGGGTGGCCGCCGTCCATGGGTGCTGCCCCCTCCCCTCCTTCATTCATGTGGGTGGACACTCCACTCACAAAATGTCCTTTAAATTCCCTCCACTCAAAAGTCCACTCAAATTCCCATTAAATTTCCACCAAATTTAATGCAAACTCTCATTAAATAAAACTCTTTTATTTTTATTCAGAATTTTGTCAATTACTTTAATGACAAACATTCACAAATAACCCCTTGCTAGAATTCCATTTCACATGCATAACCACTTTATGCAATTTCACCCGAAAACCTGTTTCGGTGTCTAGTGAAATAAATTCCTGCGCTTGTTTATTCTTTTGGCATGAAACATTTGCTCCAACTGGATGCCAGTGTCCCTTAAGTGTGTCACCCTACGGTTTTCGAATAATGCGGACATGATCGAGACCCTTCTCCGATCAATAATCAGTAGCGGGACCTGGAGATCCATACTGACTCCCACACATTCAACGATGACTTTTCCTGTGATCGTCGGAACCTTTTACGCTTGTATCTTAATCCCTTTGTTTCACGATATATTACATGTCCGAGATTCGATCATTGGTATCTCCATACCTAGTTTGATCTCGTTACTGACATGCACTCTTTCTCGTTCCGTGATATAACATTCTAGTGATCAAATCACTTGCTTGCAAGCTAACCAATGTGATATCACCGAGAGGGCCCAGAACATATCTATCCGTCATCGGGATGAAAAAATTCCACTCTTGATCCATGATTCTCAACATAACACTTTAGTAGCTTTGAAGCCATCTTTATAATCACCCAGTTACGGAGTGACGTTTGATGTCAACAAGAAACTCTTCCGGTGTTAGTGATTGGCATGATCTCATGGTCTAAGGATTAGTACTACTTCGTAGTTTGTTTATAGCAATATAAACTCAATGTCTTTGATCGTAATGCTATACTTCGTATGAATGTTCATCACACCATTACACTAATGTTGTGATCTCGTTATTAACAACATCCAATGTCTATGATCAGTAAACCGTGATCATCTTGTTAATCAACGAACTAGTTTATGAGAGAGGCATAACTAGGAACTTTCTGTTTGTTTATTAAACACACATGTATTAACGTTTCCGTACAAATACAATTATAGCATGCAAAATAAACATCTATCATATACTTGGAATACACATAATAAACATTTTATTATTGCCTCTCAGGGCATATTCCCTTCAAATTGAACTATTAAAATGACTTGATCTTTATGCTACGCTTATCTATAAGAGTATGTCCATCATACCATTCTCCTAATGATATGACCTTGTTATTAACAACATATCAAATTTTCATGATCAAGAAACCATGATCATCTATTAATCAACAAGCTAGTATTATAAAGAGGCTTTACCAAGGACTCTAATTTAGTTTACAAATCACACAAGTATTAATGTTTCTGGTCAATAATGTTATAGCATGAATGTAAACATTTATCATAAACGCAAAGATATAATAATAACTACATTTATTATTGCCTCTAGGGCATATCTCCAACAGTCTCCCACTTGCACTAGAGTCAACTAATCTAGATTACATGGTAATATACCGAACACCCATGGCAATTTGGTGTTGGTTATATTTTGCCCTCGGGAGAGGTTTAGTCAATGGATCCGCCACATTTAGATCTGTGTGTACTTTGCAAATATTTATGTCACCATCTTGGACATGTTCTCGAATAGCGTGAAAACGTAGTTGATGTGCTTCAGCTTCTTGTGTGACCTCTGTTCTTGCGCATTGGCTATGGCGCCCATGTTATCACAGTAGATAGACATTGGGTCCAGCGCACTTGGAACCACACCAAGCTCTGTAATGAACTCCTTCATCCATATCGCTTCTTGTGAAGCCTCCGAAGCAGCTATGTATTCTGATTCAGTTGAATATCTCGCCACAACGCTTTGTTTTGCACTCCTCCAGCTAATTGCTGCACCATTCAAAGTAAATACGTATCCAGATTGATATTTAGAATCATCCGGATCGGTGTTCCAACTAGCATCGGTGTAACCATTAACAACGAGCTGTTCATCACCTCCATAAGAAAGAACCATATCCTTAGTTCTTCTCAAGTACTTAAGGATGTTTTTGACCGCTGTCCAATGATCCACTCCTGGATCACTTTGATATCTGCTAGTCAAACTAACAGCATATGCAATGTCGGGTCTAGTACATAGCATGGCATACATTAGAGATCCTATGGCTAAGGCATAGGGAGTCTTACTCATCCTTTCTCTATCTTCTGCCGTTGGTGGACTTTGAGTTTTACTCAAGGTCGTATTGGGCAACATGGGCAAGAACCCTTTCTTGCTATCTTCCATTCCAAACCTCTTTAGAACTTTGTACAAATATGTACTTTGTGACAATGATATTAGACGTCTCGATCCATCTCTATAAATCTTTATGCCTAATATGTAAGCTGCTTCGCCAAGAGCTTTCATTGTAAAACTATTATTCAAATAATCCTTGACACTATTAAGAAGGTCTACATCATTCCCAATTAACAATATGTCATCTACATATAGTATTAAGAATGCTACAGAGATCCCACTCACTTTCTTGTAAATACAAGCTTCTCCATAAGTTTGTATAAAACCAAAACTTTTGATTACCTTATCAAAACGTTGATTCCAACTTCGGGATGCGTGCTTCAATCCATATATGGACCGTTGAAGTTTGCATACCTTGTTAGCATCTTCAGGATCGACAAAACCTTTGGGTTGCATCATATACAACTCTTCATCAATGTCTCCATTGAGGAACACCGTTTTGACATCCATCTGCCATATCTCATAATCATAATATACAGCGATTGCTAACAAAATCCTCACAGACTTTAGCTTCGCTACCGGTGAGAAAGTCTCATCGTAGTCAACTCCTTGAATTTGTCGAAACCCTTTTGCGACAAGTCGAGCTTTATAGACAGTAACATTACCATCAGCATCTGTTTTCTTCTTGAAAATCCATTTGTTCTCGACAGCCTTCCGGCCATCCGGTAAGTCCACCAAAGTCCATACTTGGTTTTCGTACATGGATCCAATCTCGGATTTCATGGCATCTTGCCATTTATTGGAATTTGGGCTCATCATCGCTTCCTCATATGTCGCAGGGTCATCGGTGTTGTCCACCAACATGACACTCATAACGGGATCATACCAATCAGGAGTCGTACGATTTCTTGTTGACCTGCGAGGTTCTGAGCAACTTCAACCGAAGTTTCATGATCATCATCATTAGCTTCCTCTCTTATTGGTGTAGGCGCCACAAGAACTACTTTCGGTGTTGCGCTACTTGCAAGTTCGAGAGAATGTTCAACAACCTCGTCGAGTTCTACTTTCCTTCCAGTCACTTCTTTCGAGAGAAATTCCTTCTCTAGAAAGGATCCATTCTTAGCAACGAATATTTTGCCCTCGGATCTATGATAGAAGGTATACCCAATAGTTTCCTTCGGGTATCCTATGAAGACGCATTTTTCTGCTTTGGGTTCAAGCTTCTCCGGCTGTAACTTATTTACATAAGCTTCGCAACCCCAAACTTTAAGGAACGACAATTTAGGTTTCTTCCCAAACCAGAATTCATACGGTGTCGTTTCAACGGATTTAGATGGTGCCATATTTAAAGTGAATGCGGCTGTTTCTAATGCATAACCCCAAAACGATAGTGACATCATAGAACGAACCATATCTAAGAGAGTTCGATTACGATGTTCGGACACACCATTACGCTGTGGTGTTCCCGGCGGTGTCAATTGTGAAAGTATTTCGCATTTCTTCAAATGCTTGCCAAACTCGTAACTTAGATATTCACCTCCACGGTCAGAATGTAGAAATTTATTCTTCTTGTTACGTTGATTCTCTACCTCACTTTGAAATTCCTTAAACTTCTCGAAAGTTTCGGACTTATGTTTCATGAAATAGATATAACCATATCTACTCAAGTCATCCGTGAAGGTAAGAAAATAACGATAACCACCGCGTGATGCTACACTCATTGGGCCACACACATCGGTATGTATGATTTCCAATAAGTCCGTAGCTCGCTCCATCATCCCAGAAAATGGAGTCTTAGTCATTTTACCCATCAGACATGCTTCACATCTTTCAAGTGATTCGAAATCAAGTGATTCAAGAAGTCCATCGGAATGGAGTTTCTTCATACGTTTCACTCCAATGTGACCAAGACGACAGTGCCACATATAGGTCGAGTTATCGCTCAATTTCAAACGTTTAGCTTCAATGTTATTAATATGTGTATTTCCACTATCGAGATTCAATAAGAATAGACCATCTATCAAAGGTGCATGTGCATAAAACATATTACTCATATAAATCTAACAACCATTATTCTCAGACTTAAACAAGTAACCGTCTCGCAATAAACATGATCCAGATATAATGTTCATGCTCAACGCAGGCACCAAATAACAATTATTTAAGTATAAAACTAATCGCGATGGTAGATGAAGAGGTAGCGTGCCGACCGCGATCACATCAACCTTTGATCCATTTCCAACGCGCATCGTCACCTCGTTCTTCGCTAGCTTCCGATTATTCTGTAGTACCTGTTTCGAGTTACAAATATGAGAAACCGAACCAGTATCAAATACCCAGGCACTACTATGAGTACTAGTGAGATACACATCAATAACATGTATATCGGATATACCTTTCTTCTTGATGTTGCCGTTCTCCAAATCCGCCAAGTACTTTGGGCAATTCTGCTTCCAGTGACCTTCTCCCTTGCAGTAAAAGCACTCAGTATCAGGCTTAGGCCCAGCCTTGGTCTTCTTCGTCGGTGCGGCAACTTTCTTACCACCCTTCTTGAAGTTTCCCTTTTGCTTAGACTTGCCTTTCTTGAATTTGGTGGTCTTATTGACCAACAACACTTGATGCTCTTTCTTGATCTCCAATTCTGCAGATTTCAACATGGAGAAGAGTTCTGGAAACGTCTTATTCATGTTTTGCATATTGTAGTTCATCACAAAGTTATTGTAACTTGGTGGTAGTGATTGGAGGACACGGTAAATCCCCAAAGCATTAGGAATCACTATACCCAAACTTTGGAGTTTGTTTGCCTGCCCAGACATCTTAAGCACATGCTCACTGGCGGAGCTGCCCTCTTCCATCTTCCAGTTAAAGAACTTTTCAGAAGCCTCATAACTCTCAACTGCCGCGTGAGCCTCAAATATCATTTTGAGTTCACGGACAATATCATGTGGGTCTTGGTTCTCAAACCTTTTCTGAAGCTCTGATTCCAAACCATACAAGATAGCACACTGAACTGTGGAGTACTGATTCTTCCGAGTGAGGTAAACATTATTTACTTCATCGGTAGCAAGCGTGAGTCACCAGTGCATCCAACACATAGGTCAAATTACCAGCATTGAGGACAATCCTCAAATTGCGGAACCAATCTGCGAAGTTGCTTTCATTGTTTTTCAACTTTTCTTTCTCTAGGAACGCATTAAAATTGATGGTAGGGGCCGCCATTGATCTACAACATATTTGCAATAGTTTATACTAAGTTTATGACAAATTGAGTTCTAATTAATAGTCAAATTAATCTAGGTGAACTCCCACTCAAAACAATATCCCTCACATTGTTTTAGTGATCACATGAACCAAATCCACCACATCAAAACCGATCATCACGAGAGTTGATGTAGCTTCAATGGCGAACAATCAACATGTTCATCATATCTACTATATGACTCATGCTTTACCTTTCGGTGATCCGTGTTCCGAGACCATGTCTATACATGCTAGGCTCGTCAAGATCAAACCTTAGCTTCTGCATGAGCAAATCTGGCTTGCTCACATTGTATACACCCACAGAATCTAACACACCAGATCATCACGTGGTGCTTCGAAACAATGAGCTTTAGCAACGGTGCTTACTAAGGATGAACACTTTAAAACTTGAAATTTGTGTGCTTGAGGGATCATCTTATAATGCTACCATCGTTAACTAAGCAATACAAGATGCATAAAGCAATTCATAATATGTGATATGATATGGCCTTTCTTCATGTGCTTCCGATCTCCATCTTCAAGCACGAACATGATCTCCATCATCACCGGTATAGCGTCAAGGTCAATGGCGTCGTTTCATGGTTGTCGTCCACCAGCTTCAACTATTACAACTACTTTGAATAGACACGCGGATCTTAATGGAATTTAAAGACAACCATATGGCTCCTGCCGGTTGCCAACTTACAATAAGGAACATTGCATACATCAAATATAATCACAATCATGGCCATATCACATCACAGCACACCCCTGCAAAACAAAGTTAGACGCCTCTAATTTTCTTTGCATATTTTACGTGGTTTGGGGCTTTCAACAAGTGTCGCTCTAACTTACGAAAAAGAACCACAACGTTGATGTTTGAACTATCAAGTGCCCGTTGTAAATTGGATCTATACTATGATGGGAGAGACAGGCACCCGCAAAGCCACTTATGCAATACAAGTTGCATGTTGAGTGTGGAGCAAGTCTCATGAACGATGTCATGTAAGGTTAGCCCGGACCGCTTCATCCCATCATACCGCAAGATGCAAAGTACACAAAAAGCAATTGATAATAAAAGCACCACTGCCCACAATGACCATTGTGTTCTACTCGTGCAACAGATCTACATATATACACGGCTTTGATACCACTGTAGGGTTCGTAGCATGGAAAACAAAAAATTTCTACCGCATGCAAACAAACAAGGCAAGATCTATCTACTAGATTGTAGCAACAAGTCGATAGAGGAACCCACCCTCAAAGATTCCAAAGCGGTTAACGAGAGCAAATTCTCGTGGGTGGTGTAGTCGTACTCTTACCGATCTCAAGATCGCATAGACGATCCTTCCGGTGCTGCATTCCGGCAGCGCTTCCACAGTCGGTCACACGTTCGGTACTCGATGAAGACCTTCCTCTCCCTTGTTCCAGCAGGCAGCGGAGGTTGTATCACTCTCCTCGTTATTCCAGCAGCACGACGGCGTGGTACCGGAAGTAGAGGGGAGATCTCATAGGGCTTCGCCTTAAGCCGGAGCGAGTATGGTGGAGCAAGAGAGGTGCCTTGGCGATCTAGGGTTTAGAAGCACCAAGGGGGAGCTTGGACAGCGTCTAGGGCTTGGGGAAGCCCCAACTCGGTGAGTTGGAGGAACCCTAGGTGGCAGCGGCGAGTTGGAGGAGGCCGGTGGCTAGGGCTAGGGTTTTGGGTATGAGGGGTAGGGGCGCCCTACCCCTACTTATATAGGTGGAGGGTGGCCGGTTGGAAGGAGGGAGTCCTCCCCCAACTCAGCCTCCTTGGCCGGCGGGTGGAGGGAGGGGAACTCCTCCCTAAGTAGGTTTCCTACTCTCCTTCCACCAAGCAAACTTGCCGTTTGACTTTTTCAAATTGGCGTTTGACTTTCAAACTAGGATTTGATTTCTCCCTTTATTTTGCCCAGCCAAGTGACCTAGTACATGATGCAACCATTCCATATTGTCATGACACATTCATGTACCCTTCCCCTCCGGAGTGCCGGACCTTCCGGACCCTTCTAGAACATTCCTGGTGAAAACACCGGAATCATTCCCCAACTCCGAAACAGGACTTTCCTTATATGAATCTTATTCTCCGGACCATTCCGGATCTCCTCGTGATATCCCGGATCCCATCCGAGACTCCGAACAACATTCGGTCTCTTACTCATCATTCCATAACTACTCAACAACATCGAATCCTTAAGTGTGTCTCCCTACGGTTCGTGAATTATGCGGACATGATCGAGACACTTCTCCGATCAATAACCAATAGAGGAATCTGGAAATTCATATGGCTCCCACATATTTCTATGATTACTTTGCGATCGAATGAAGAACTTACATACGATACCAATTTCCCTTTGTCTCACGATAGTTTACTTATCCGAGGTTTTGATCGTTGGTATCTCTGCATACCTAGTTCAACCTCATAACTGATAAGTACTCTTTTCTTGTTCCCGTGGTATGTGATCCCTTGTGAGCCAGTCACATGCTTGCAAGCCAATTGGATGACATTCCACCGAGAGGGCCCAGAGCATATCTATCCGTCATATGGATGGACAAATCCCACTCTTGATCCATGTGCCTCAACCCATACTTTACGAACACTCAATGCCACCTTTATAGCCACCCAGTTACGGTGCGGTGTTTGATGTCATCAAAGCATCCTTCCAGTGATGGTGATTAGCATGATCTCATGGTCGAAGGAATTAGGTTACTATGTATCAGAAAGCTTATAGCAATTGAACTATTAAAATGACTTGATCTTTATGCTATGCTTATCTATAGGAGTATGTCCATCATACCATTCTCCTAATGATATGACCTTGTTATTAACAACATCTCAAATGTTCATGATCAAGAAACCATGATCATCTATTAATCAACAAGCTAGTATTATAAAGAGGCTTTACTAGGGACTCTAATTTAGTTTACAAATCACACAAGTATTAATGTTTCTGGTCAATACTGTTATAGCATGAATGTAAACATTTATCATAAACACAAAGATATAATAATAACTACATTTATTATTGCCTCTAGGGCATATATCCAACACTATTTATACGAATGATATCTTTTATGTTCATGCGCGTGTATGCAAAGGTTTATTCTTGATGGATCTTGATTATAGTACACACATCCATAACATTGATGCCAAGCATTGCAAGCACAGTGATGATAATACCATATACCTATGGCATTTTCGTCTTGGTCACGTAAAGCGCATGAAGAAACTCCATTCTAATGGACTTCTAGAATCATTAGATTTCAAATCTTTTGAAACATGCAAGCCTTGCCTTATGGGCAATATGACTAGGATACCCTTCTCCAGTACAATGGATTGGGCAGCAAACCTGTTGGGAATCATACATACAGATGTGTGTGGACCAATGAGTGTCTCAACATGCAATGAATATTATTATTTTGTTACCTTTACTGACGATTTGAGTAGATATGGGTGTATCTACTTAATGAAGCACAAGTCCAAGACCTTTGAAAAGTTCAAAGAATTTTAGAAAGAGGTAGAGAAACAACTCAACAAGAAGATTAATCACCTTCAATAGGATCAAGGAGGTGAATACTTGAGTTATGAGTTTGGCATGCCCTTGAAGGACTACGATATTGTACCATATTTTACGCCAGCCGGAACACCACAATGTAATGGTGTGTCGGAACGGCGTAACCGTACCCTATTGGATAGTGTGCGGTCCATTATGTCTTTAACTGATATGTCTATATCATTCTGGGGCTATGCGTTAGAAACCGTAGCTTTTATTTTAAATAGAGCACCATCCAAATCCGTGGAGACAACACCATATGAGATATGGCATGGCAAGAAGCCAAAGTTGTCATTATTGAAAGTTTGGGGATGTGAGGCTTATGTTAATAAACTACAGTCTAACAAACTCGAACCTAAAGCGGAAAAATGTATCTTTGTAGGATACCCAAAGGAGATTGTTGGGTATACCTTCTACAACAAAGCTGAGGGCAAAACGTTTGTCACTAAGAACAACACCTTTCTAGGGAAAGAGTTTCTCGCGAAAGGAGTTAGTGGAAGGAAGATAGAGCTTGATGAGGTCATTGACCCTTCTCTCCAAATATCGAGTAGCGCAACGGAAACTGTTCTGGAACCTCCCTCTAAAGTGGAAGAAGAATAAAATGATATAGACCATAACATCGAATCTCCTACGATTCGAAGATCAGCAAGAGTACGTACCATCCCAGATTGGTATAGTAGTCTTGTGATGTTAGTCTTGTTAGATGAACAAGAAGAGCCTAAAAACTACAAGGAAGCAATGTAGAGTGCTGACTCTAAGAAATGGCTAGAAGCCATGAAATCCGAGTTAGGGTCCATGTATGAAAACCAAGTTTGGAACTTAGTAGATCGTCCTAAAGGTCGAAA
This sequence comes from Avena longiglumis, assembly GCA_030063025.1. Taxonomy (NCBI): domain Eukaryota; kingdom Viridiplantae; phylum Streptophyta; class Magnoliopsida; order Poales; family Poaceae; genus Avena; species Avena longiglumis. The sequence continues at coordinate 428,609,074 of CP125977.1, read as the reverse complement.
GACCATGGAAAATAAATGGATCTTTAAGAAGAAGACAAATGCTGATGGCAATGTGATTGTCCACAAGGCAAGACTTGTTGCAAAGAGTTTTTGACAAGTGGAAGGAATTGACTACATAGAGACCTTTTATCATGTAGCAATGTTGAAATCTGTCTGGATTTTACTAGCAATTACTGCATATTATAAATATGAGATATGGAATATGGATGTCAAGACCGCCTTACTCAATGGACACATTGATGAAGAATTGTATATGATGCAAACAGAAGGTTTTGTTGATCCTAAGGATGCTAGAAAGGTATGCAAGCTTGAACGATCCATTTATAGACTAAAGCAAGCATCTAGGAGTTGGAACCAGTGATTTGATCAAGTGATCAAGATTTTTGGATTTGTCCAAAATAGTCAAGAGGCTTGTGTTTACAAGAAAGCGATTGAGAGCTCAGTGGCATTCCTAGTAGTATATGTGGATGACATACTACTCATTGGAAATAATGTGGAATTATTAGGGAGCGTAAAGGAATATCTGAGTAGTCAGTCTTCCATGAAGGATCTAGGTGAAGTAGCCTATATATTAGGTATCAAGATCTATAGAGATAGATCAAGACGCCTGATACATTGAGCCATAGTAATTACATAGAGAAGATTTTGAAGAGGTCCAAAATGGAAGATGCCAAAAGGGGTTTTGTGCCTCTTGTGAAAGGTGTGCCATCGAGTAAGACTCAATGTCCAACAACAGCTGCTGATAGAGAAAGGATGGCAAACATTGCCTATGCCTCAGCGATAAGTTCTATCATGTATGTTATGCTGTGTACTCGACCTGATGTGGCTCTGGATCTTAGTTAGACATGTTGTTTCCAAAGTGATCTAGGAGTGGGACATTGGAAAGTTGTGAAAAATATCCTGAATTATCTTAAAAGAACTAAGGATATGTTCCTAGTCTTTGGAGGTGGTGAAGAAGCTGTAAACGTAACTAGTTACATGGATTCGAGCTGGAACACAGACTCTGATGACTCGAAGTCTCAAACAGGATATGTGTTTCTGGTGAATGGTGGCGCGGTAACCTGGAGAATCGTGAAACAACAAGTGGTGGCACAATCTTCAATGGAGTCGAAATACATCACAGTTAATGCAGCAGTGAATGAAGTTGTCTGGCTATGGAATTTCGTCATCGAACTTGGAGTTATTCCAAGTGCGGATGAACATGTGATAATCGTCTACGATAACACAGGTGCCATTGCAAAACGCATCGGAATCAGGAACTCATTCCATAGTCAAGCACATCCAGCTGAGATTCCATGTCATTAGAAAAATGTTGAAAATGGCGAGGTCAAGATTTTCAAAGTGCATACGGATCTGAATGATGCAGATCCGTTTACCAAAGGACTTCCAGAAGCCAAGCATGAGAAATACCAGGATACTATTGGTGTTAAGTCATTGCCTATTGTCAAACTAGATTAATTTATACTCTAGTGCAAGTGGGAGACTGAATGAGATATGCCCTAGAGGCAAATAATAAAGTGATTTATTTGATATATCTCTTGTATACTCATAATAATTTTCTTACCGTGCTATAACTGTATTAATACGAAATATTAATACACGTGTGGTATGTAAACAAACCAGATCTCTAGTTACCTCTAGCGAACTAGTTCATTGGTCAAGCGACGATCTATGTTTTCGAGATCATGGGTGATAGTGCCAATTGACAATGAGGTCATATCATTAGTTGAATGATATGATAGACAAACACCCAAAGTTAATCACATTGAGATCTAGTTACTTAAAACGTTCATCATTGATGATAACATAGAAACATCGTGGTCTAATCCTTTGACTGTGATATAATGCGTAATCACCATTTTAGAAGGAGACTTTGATGATATCAAGTATCAAGATGTAAAAGGGTGATCATAAATGTATCGTCAGGTTTCCTGAAGGGACAGGTTGAGGAGTTTTTATTAAGACCAGGATTTGCAATCCAAGTATCGTATAGATACACATGGCCAACTCGGTGATGTTGCATTAACAAAGCTTGCAAGCGCATGACTAGGTCATGGAATTCAATGACATATGAACGAATAAACGAGTTTATCGGAAACGAGATCGAACACATGTATGGAGATACCTGAGATCAAATCTCGGATTACCTAGGTATCGAATGGCAAAGGGAATAGGACAACATAGTTAAAGGTTCAAGCGATGAGATTAGTGAATGCATGGGTGGTCATTATGGGCATCCAGGTCCCGCTGATGATCATTGACGCAAGAGGGTTCTTGGTCATGTTCGGAGCATCTCCGAACCTAAGGGTGGCACACTTAAGGGTGGGTATGCTTAGGGATCGAACCGACACCGCAGGAGAAATGAGAGGGAGAAACCAGAAAGGTTCCGGGAAACACTCGATGATGATCGGAGGGGTCCGAAAGGTGTTCCAGAGTTAAAGATATAGTAGTATATGTGTTTTATCTATTAATTGGTTGAATTAATATTAAAACATATTTATTATTTATATTTTTGGACAGACTATATCTAATTGGTCCATTCCCTAGAGGGAAGGGCCCATAGAGCAAGGCGGCAAGGAGGGGAAGAGTCCCATGTTCCTAGGCACCTAGGGTTTTCCCCCGCGTGGAGGCACCTAGGGCCGGCGGCGGCGATTCCCTAGTGGCGACGGCGGTGGGGTTCCCCACCCCCATGCCCTAGGGTTTGCCCTCCCCTTCCTTCTATAAATATAGGGGTCCCCCCTCTACACACAACAACAAGTCTCCTCTCTCTATTCCCTAGAGCTCTCTCCACCAAGATTGGATCTAGATCTCGTGGGTTTAGTTCTCCACCTCCGTATTACCGTCGTGCGTAGGACGGTCCAGCTTCCATCTTCTTCCGCTGCTCGGCTGGATCGGAACCCGAGAGATGTCCCTACACCGGACGTGTGTAGAGCTTCAAGGCGCAACACTTGGGGTGCTTCTCGTCTTTATCGTTATATGACTACATGCGTAAGACGTGTCATGGTGTTCAAGGGTATGAACTCCGTCCCCCTCTCCGTTATTTATTTTTACATAGAATAGATATTGGTTATCGTGTTCGTGTAGCTAGAATTTTTTTGTTTCCTTCTGCAAAATTGTTGAAGTGGATGAAACATTAGACAGGGAGTCTGATTATGTCATGCACCTTGCATGGCATCAAGAACAACACCGTCTAAAGCTAAAGCCCCCTTGGACCACACAAGATTGCTTGGATTTAGGGACATCATCCTTCATGTCTTCATCCTCCATGAAACTCGTTCTCCCGCTTGGAGGCATCATTCTCCATGTCTTTGTCCTCCATGACAACACCAACACCAGGTTCCACATTGGCATCATCTTCTTGTTCATCGACTTGGTCACTATCATTCAACTCATATTACATTTCTTGGCTCAAAGGAGGTTGGCTGATATCATTCAACTTGACCGCATCATCAAGTGACACATTCCGAGTGGGGGTCATAACATCATGTGGGGAGGGACACTGGTTTAAGTCAATATGCAAGTGATCAACTTCGACCTTGTTAGAAAATAACTCGAGAGGCTTGTCTTGGGACGCCGTTGTATGCCCCCCAATCCAACTCACACTCAATAGGAATTTTCTTCATTCGAGTTTTATGCCCCAACCCAATATCATACCTTCCCTCTAGTTCAACTTTCTCCCTTGGATCCATCCGTTCCAAAACTTCTCCAACTCTTGCCACAACCTCAACATAGGTCAGGCTAGTGACAAAGACCAACACTTCCTCCTTTTTGTCAACATACTTGGCATTGTTACTAAAAACCTTCCTTGTCTACATAGTGGATATTCAAAATTCTTTCCATATACTCCCTCCGTCTCGAAATAGATGTCTTGGGTTTGTCAAAATTTGGACGAATCTATATATTAAATAGTGTCTAGATTCATCCATTTTTTAGCAAATTTGCGACATCTATTTTGAGACAGAGGAAGTATAAAAAATGACAACAAACATGAAGCATTATATGGTTATCTACAAAAGATAATGGAAAGAAATGTGGTATAACTACTACCACCGCAAACCCTATACCTAACCCTAAATGTCTAGGTATAATCACATGTAAGTGCCTAACTCAGTGCTTACTACACATCAGAAACATCATATAACCCACAATGCACCAATTTGAAGAATGGAACTGGGATACGTCTCGGGATGGGAATGGGTCGGGTCGGCCCCGCGGGTCGCTGACCCGACCCAGAAAAACAAGGCCGTTGGGCCGGCCGGGTCGGCCTCATATGAAAATCGGGTCAATGGAGCCGGCACCGACTAACCCATTGGGTCGGACGGGTCGACCCACCTCTAAGAAAATTGACATTCTAGTTGATTATTTCCAGTGCGTAGCTAACTTCAGCGAGTAGCATCAGATTGATTCGAACTTTTACCATACACGTACTACTAGGATTGGGTTTGTGACCCACTGGATCCATGTTGCTAGATTAGTTATCAACTGGTCATCAGGTAGCCCAGTATGACAATTATTCATCAGCTTAGCTAAGCTTTGTACAGTACTAGGTAAATATATTTTAGATAATTCTAGTATAAACAAAACTGAAAAAACATAAGAAAGTTATAATTTGGGTCGGCCCTAGATACCCATTGGGCTAGCTTCTAGTGAAATGGGTCGACCCATGGCCTCCAAAATTGGCCCCGAGGCCACGGGGCCAGGTCAAAGGCCAGGGCCGGGTCGGCCCATTCCTATCCTAAGATACGTCTACAAATCTAGAGTTTGGCCAAAAGTGAGCAATGCCACATAAACCAACAAAATCATGAGTTCCGAGAGAGATTACCTCAAAGGAAGCAAAACGTACCGATTCAACCAAAAATCCCTTTGATTTGGAAGTATTTGAAAGGGGATTGAATGAGGGGTGAGAAGGGGTAGCACGGGCCGGGGAGGAAGAATGGGGGCTGGGACGAGGGTGGGTGGCCCGAGCATGGTGCTGAAAGTACTTAACCCTTGGTCGCGTTGTCTTCAAACACTGTCCGAGAAAAACAAACGAAGTTACTTATAAGCTAAGCTAGTCATTGTTTTTCAGTTAATCATTCTTATAATTGAGCTGATGATCCTTCTGGCTTTATTCTAGACAAACTTGCGAATGATGTGTAACTATTGTGAGCGATTAATAAAATCCTGCATGAGTCTAATTGTTTCCTTAAAAAAAGCCTAATAGACGAAAACCCGCGTGTGTCTGACGGTAATGGCCCATTGCTATTTCTACCTTGGCCCCATCAAGTCCCTCGGTCCTGCTAGACAGACAGCCCAGCCTCGCACCTCAACCGGCCGCTGAATCCCCCGCCCGCCGCAACAAGCTACAAAAGCGTGCAGCGGTGCCGGGTCTCCAAGGCCGAAGACACGCGTCTCCTTGGCGGTTGGCATCCCTCACGCACGCACGTCCAGGGCCAGCCAGGTGAGTCAAGTCAAGCCGGTCTCCTCCCCGTCGCCCCCGCCTCTCCGCCTCCTTCGTCCTAGGGCTCGCCAGGTGTTTCCCATCGCGCGCCGCACCCTCCCTCCTTCCCTCCCGGCCCCCGGTAAGCAAAAACTCCAACCGTCGCTCCTCCTCCTCCTCCTCCGTCCCTCCCACCCCATCCCATCCGCGTCGCCCGTCCGTTACCTCGATCCCTTCCGGCCGATCGACAAGCATTTTCTCAGCCCTGGTCGTTCCATCCATGGACGCGGTTGGCCGACGTTGATTTTTTTTTTTTTTGCAATCGAGTTCTGCGCTGCAGATTGTCTATCTCGTGGTTTCATGTTCGATCGGATGGGTGCGGGCGGTTCGCGCGAGCCGGTGTTTTCTCTCGCTGCGTGATCTGGAGTTCTGGACATGTTTTTCCTCAATTGTAATAACATGCCACTGATTATTTTGGCGGTGTCCTGGTTAGATTTAGGGTATGGGGGCTTGTAATTTGTTTGATCTGACTGTTTCTTCGATCGCCACAGCTAATATTGGTACTAGTAGCGTTATCCTGTAGGCAGAAGTACAGAAAGGAGATGCATTCTTCTCTAGAATGTGGTAAATCGGACTTTTGGTTTAAGCAAAACTGTATAAAACACAAGAGATCCTTTAACTTAAGTGCGAATACTGAATTGTACAGCTGCTCTGTCGTTGTAAACTTGCATGACTTGCTCGCCTAGCTCCATGCAGGTTCTTGTCTTGCATAACTCTGCGTTGTTAATGTAGCTAGCTTCTTGGGATTCTCTTAGGTGGTGTTGTGCTACCTACATTAAATTTCCCCGGCTATGTGGCGTACGGCATCTATGGTGACCTGGGCTGCACCACCTGAATGGCCTTGCTTGTCATCTTGGCAGCATGATTTGCACTGCTAGTGTAAATGATTTGCCTATTACAAGTATTATTATGTGTTATGTCAGTGTTTGTGATGGGATGAGATTGAACGTTGCATTTAATTCTCCCTGCAAATGCAATGTATAATCCTAACAGATGGCATATGCACGTGGTGCAGTTAAATTTGTAGAATCGATCAATTACTTGACTGGTTTGGGAGAATTAGGATATAGTGGTGAAAGTCAGCAAACTCATTTAGATGTTTGACTTACTGAAAATAAGAAAATTTAATTTCTCAATAATCAAGTCGGATCTTTTTGTGTCATCTTCAAAAAAAGGTGGACTACTGTTTTCTATGCTTGGTCCTATTTGCTCTCGATACAGTTTTTTTTGTGTCATCTCTGTTTGTCCATAAATATGCCATTTAGAAAAATCTTTGGGTTTCTTTCTGGTAATAAAAAGTGGCAATTTTAGGTAAAATCTTTGTTATTCCGTAGAAATTTTCATTCCCTCCTAGATATTTATCGTAGAGAATGAGGATAGAAATTATCATGTGATCACGTGGAGAAGGTTGATGCTCATTTCTTTGGTTTTGTCTATTAGATTGATTTCCCTACAGATTGCTAGTTAATAGCCGGGAAGTGATTCATGGTAGATATGTTATCTTGAATTTCTGTAGATGGAAAGCATCCATATGTTTACTTGCATTGTTAATTACAAACTACATGATGGAACACTTGAAACTCTGCTGATAACACGATCAGTTATTGGTGTCTTTATTTTAGATTCAAGTATCATTTACCTTGAAATCTATGCATATTTTGATATCACCTCTGGAAGATTCTATTGGAGATGTCTTCCAATATAAGCAAAGGTGGTTTTAACTAGTTGAGGCAGATTCTTAGCTTAATATGGTATACATCAGAGCAGCAGAGAAATAACATAATCGTATAGTGATTCATGCAAGTTGTGCTTTTGTACATTTTTCTTCAATTTATTTTAAAATATCTTCTTTCTGGTTCTCATGTGAAAAATGGAGTTTACCTGGTTTTCAATTACATGCCGTTCTTACCTTTTACATTTAACACTGCCAATCTACCGACTTGAGCAATGCAATTTGTTGTAAATGATTGGTTCTGACGTTTCTGTAGCAGTTCCAGACGAAATTATCTTGGAAATGGATCAATACTCACAACCAAAGGTGGAAGGCGTCACTGGGGATGCACCTCCAGCATATGTGGCAACGACGTACCAACCTGTAGCGATGGTATCTGGAGCACCACCAGCAGGCAGTATCTTTCCTCCAGGCACCCAGGGTGTTCCAGTTTATCCAGCCACCCCAGTGCAGCTCTCAGATCAGAACCAGATTCCATTCCATGTGCTCCAGCAGCAGCAGCAGGAGCACCAGCTTCAGGCCTTCTGGGCCGAGCAGATGGCCGAGATTGAGCAGATGTCCGAGTTCAAGCTCCACAGCCTTCCTCTTGCGAGGATCAAGAGGATCATGAAGGCTGACGAGGACGTCCGCATGATTGCCGGGGAGGCGCCAGCGGTATTTGCTAAGGCCTGTGAGATGTTCATCCTAGAGCTGACACTGAGGGCATGGTTCCACTCCCAGGAGAAGAACAAGAGGACGCTGCAGAAGAGTGACATAGCCGCGGCGGTTGCTAGGACCGACATCTTTGATTTCTTGCTGGACATCATGCCCGAGGACGTGCAGAAGGAGGACGGCGCTGGGTTGCCGCCCGCGACAATGCAGGCTATGGTACCATTCAATGTCCCTGGAACTGGAATGGCCATGCCCGTCGGGATGTACCCAAACCAGCAGCTTGTGCCATTTGCTTGGACGCATCCTGAGCAGCAGCAACAACAGCAGCCGCCTTATGATGGTGGAAAAGATGAATGAGCATAGCTAGCTGAAACGGGAAGATCCATCAGTGGCCTAATGTGGTGGACTTGTAGAAAGTGCCCTTCTTTTATATGCTTATTATTTCCTGTATTTTGTTAGTGGCAGTAGTACCAGACTCGACTACGTTCTGGAATGAAACTTCATCAGCCTTAGGCATGAATCAATTTCTCTATTTAAGGTGGACATGCTATGTTTACCCTGGGTTTAGTGTACTGTCACTACACAGTATGGTGTTGGTTTAAAGGAACAGCTTCAACCAAATCTTATGGTAAACAAGCATTGGACTTTGCCGTGTTTGCCCCTTTCTCTTCTCTGTTTAAGGCGGACATGCTATGTTTGCCCTTGTTAGATTTAGTGAACTGTCACTAGAGAGTATTGTGTTGGTTTAAGGCTTTGTCTTGATATTATCTGGAATTCGTCATTTGACGCAACCTTGGCAGAGAAACATTGTAGGCCAAGCCTTTGCATGATGTATTAGAGTAACTGTAGGCGGGTGGTATCCTGTCAGGCAGCCAGTCTTATGGTGCATTTGGATTTTGCAAACGCTTCATTCTTCTATCTACAGGAAAAAATCATTCTGGATCATTGGATGGCCTGGCGATGATTATACCTAAATAAAATGTATTGAAGCTCTGCAAAGCTCACCTCCATCTTTCCTCTAGTTACAGCACTGTGAGTGCTCAGTTAATCCCAAATCTGATTAAATGCAGATCAGTTCAGTTAGAGCACTGAAAGACTAGTACGGAGTAACTTAATTACGATCATGTGCTATGGTACTAGATCATGGTACTATGCACAGTGTGAGACCTTATAGAGAGCATACCATCTCCAAAATTAATGATTCCTAAAAAGAACAGAATGATGAATGAAGCTCACTCAAGAACGGATCATCTACTTCAATGTTCACCTGCCCTACACAGTACACTGCTGCTCACTCTGAATCAAAACCAAAAAAGAGCTGAAAGAATGTTCATATATAGTATATCTGACCTACATTGAGAAGGCTTTCATGAGGAACATTAAATATCACACTGTGCTCTCTGCAGACCTTCCTAAGGAAGGCATACAGATGATCCACGACAATCTTCTTGACGATCCCCGAATCCCTGCGCGCGCGGACGATGGTGTTTCCAAGGATGTGCACGACGCCAGCATCCTTGCAGCTGTTCAGGAACTCCAGTTCATCGCTGAACGTCTGGCTCGAGTACCTTGTCAGGCTGTTCCCCGTCAGTGGCGACTTGGCCGGTGCAATGGAGTCCTGTGATGAGTAGCTCAGGTCACCGGCGGAGCACAGCGTGTTGCTCCCGGCCTTTGCGTTCGTCAGCAACGCGGTGGTGGATCTCTCGATTCTGTGCTCCATCAGGGTGAAGTCCTCGGAATCAGAATAGCCATCCATCATGCTCTCGAGCCTGACGAAGATCAAGAGCCTGTCGAGCAGCATCTTCTCAAAGTCGTCATTCTTCTTGTGGATGTCCTTGTACCCGTACCTCGTGACACAGCGGAACATGTGGAAGTTCTTTGGCCCGATCCTCTTCATCACAAAGCGTTCTTCAACTGGGACTGTGTACACCGGGAGGTACTTGACGCACACAAAGACGACAACCGAGTGGATGGCAGGGAGGTTGGTGATGAAATGGGAGAAGATGTGCGGGACGCCACTTGCCAACTCCGTGTACACAAAGCCAATCCCAGGGACCCTAACAAGTCCAAGGCTCGGCCCAAGTCCTAGAATCCAGGCCATGGAAACCTTGCTGTGCATCTCAAATTCATACCGCTTCACTGTGCAGAAATGCCACACATACATGATGATGAAGAAGGTGGTTGCGACGACTAGCGGGACCCAACCACCTTCATCCACCTTATTGATGCAGGCCATGAAGTATGGAAACTCCACCATCAACGAGAGCACGAGAAAGGTGACAACAAGGATCCAGTGGCTCTTCCACACCAGCAGCATTATCGGGACCATGAGGAATGTCGTTACCAGCATAACTATCACAACGGCAGTACCTGTTCATGTAGCATGGCATGCAAATAAGTAGGGCGTAATCATGAAATGCAGAGTGCATTATAAAAGGTCAGTTGCACTTGCTTTTTAGCATGTTAGTTGGCATTTCACAGGTTGTCCTAAACAATTTATGTTTTTTTGTCAAGTAAAGTACTGCCCACTAGATGATACTGACTCACTTCGCTTTTCAGAAAGGTAACCTCATTTATAGACCAAAGGGCCATGGCCTGCTTCATCAATGAGCCAAAACGATACACCAGGTCGGCGTTACCAACTTAATAGAGGAAGAGCAACAGTTCAAAGCACAATAACACAATAACAGAGAGAAACATAGAAGCCTAATTTAGCCTAGACTAAGCTTGCATTTATTTTATTCAAGTATTCCAGAATCAGATGCAGTGCATCACATCATGCGACAAAGTTCAGAGATATCGATAAAGAAAATTTCGATTCTGTGTGTCCAGTAGTGAAGTGAAAGGTACCCTACATATACTTGTTCGGCAACTATTTGAAAACTTGAAAAACTAACAAATTTAAGCGATTCATAGAAAAAACAAATAACACACCTAATTTCTTCTATTCAGTTATATGTCCAAGATGCAAATGAAGTTGTGAAAAGTAAAGCTCACCGTATGCATTTGCTATCTGGATTTTGTTCTTAAATCCAGCAGTAACAGCAATGCAAAGAATCATAAGTACCCAATTGATGTCAGGAATGTAAATCTGCCCAAGGAATTTTTTTGAGGTGTGCACAATACTGACACGGGGAAAACAACCCAGCGCAAGAGCCTGCTTTACGATTGAGTAGGTAGCAGATATGGTGGCTTGGCTTGCAACTACAGCTGCAAGAGTTGCAATGATGAATGCTGGCCAATATATGGTATCTGCAGTGATCAAACATCCTATCATGAGTATATCATAGTGCATACATCACTAGCAAACAGAAAGAATGGTGGGATATGCACTATGCCAATTTGCACATAGTGGCATGAATTTTTTCTTGGCATAAAATGGATTAATTTTTGTGCAGAGACCTGGAATGGAGCGATAGAAGGCATCAACTACATGGTCCTTGTTGACACTAATATAAGCAGCCTGCCCAGTGTACGCAAGGAGAAGGCAAGGGAACACCACTAATGTGAAAGCAATCTGCACATAGACATTATCACTTTATAGAAGCAACATATCGGTCATAATTGATTTACTGAAGGTGCTCATTACCTGAATAGCCAATACAGGGAAATGACATAGATCAGCAAATAATGCTTCGGTACCTGAAAGCAATGATAATATAGGTAATTCCTCTGTATCTTATGATCGATGCAAAATGTGACTAATCAATGAAATGTACATGAATTGCTAATGACCTGTGATGCTAAGCATGACTCCTCCAAGAGAGGTCCAGATCTCAGACTTCCCTCGTCGGAGAAACCGGTAGATATAGACTGGATTATATGCTTTTAGAACTGAAGTGTTGTACTTGTGTATATTGTATGCCCCAACGCTCCCAATTAGAATAAACCAAAGGAATACTAAAGGGGCAAAGAGCCATCCAACTTTATCTGTACCGTAGTGTTGCATGCTGAATAAGCCGATTAATATGATCACCGCAACGATTAGAACAACATCTGTCAGATATGGAGGAAACAAATATCAAGATTTCTCAACAATACTAGAGCAACAAACATACAAACTTGAGTGCTCCTCACTAGATCATAAGAAAAATGATCGGTACAGCCCAGCTACAGAAATTCACAATGGTTGCATATGCAGTTTTTAGATACATGACAGACATCAATTTCCTCTTTCCATTATGCTCAAGCTCAATTTCTTGTATATTAGCTCCATCATACTAAATTCACTTGAAAAATTAAGCAGATTTGCCCACACAAAACAAGCACAAATATAATAACCACATAAAAGAGCAGAATTACCTGTGCTCATCTTCGGATTCTGAACTCTTATTCCACCTGCCGCAGAGAGAACTGCAGAATACAAACATAAAAGTTATGATCCAAGTTCCAGTTGTATTGCTTGCAAAAAAGAAAATCGCTTAATACCTGATATAGCTGGAGTAAGGATCCCATCTCCAATGGCGGTACATGTACCAATAAGAACAAGAATAAGAAGACAATTCTTTTTATAAGCATGTCCCTCTAGCCATCTCTTCACTTTTGCTGCAAGTGAATTCTCCTCATAAGTTTGTCGGCTATATGTTGTTAGTTCTTCATCGGTCTTATGTTGGTTCGGTATAGTGCTGACCTTTGCGTGCCGGCAAAGTAGAGAATAAAGTGCAAATGTGCCACCTGTAAAGATAGCAAATGTTAGCTGAAATTGTGCAAACAAACTGCAGGAGACGTTTAAGTAACTATTGCTTGGGCAGTGAACACAAACTAAAATGCACTCAGTACTTCCCTCTATAGGGATATTCAGCATTATAAGTCGAGTGTTGTCTACCAATAATCATGGTATCCAATGGTTAAACCCTGTCGATAGAAATTTCATCACTAGAATGTTGTTGTGTAGTTAGATTCTAGCAATGCCACCAACATCAAATGGTATAATTGTAGAATCTTTGCAGTCACCCTTATTAAACCAAATCCTGTCTGTTAGAGAAAATCCATCACCAGTTTGTTGTGTGGCTCTGTGCAATCTACCTTTGGCCCCATGCTTAACTCCAACAAACTACATTTGTGAATGCATAAGTATCCTTTTCAATTGCATTCATATGCTTGCAAACACTGAAAGAATCATATAGAAAATATGGGCAAGCATGCGAGAATGTGAGATCTCACCTTGACCATTATCATTTGCCCGTAAGACAACAAAAACATACTTCATCAGAGGAATGAATGTGAGGGTGTAAATGATCAATGAAAGAGCTCCAATAACATCCTCATCACTGTCGACACCATGCGGGAATATATTATAGAAAACATACAATGGCGATGTACCCAAGTCACCAAAGACTACACCGAGGCTCTGAAATGCAAGACGGAGTAAAAGAACCGATGAAAACTTCTGCATAAACAATAAAAAGAAGAATTATATTAGTTTTAAAAAGGGCAAAAGCATTGCAGAGATACGGAGGAAATCATTTTTTTTACACCCACAATAAGAACATCACTCCGTCAGCCGTATGGTCTCCGGTCTTCTCTATATAAAAATAGTCCCGGATACTATGAAATACCAATTCAACACTATCATTGAAACCAAAAAGAAGCACTTATCAACTTTGTTTCAGATGGATACAAAAAGACACATGAGATACTTTATACTACTCAGGAAAACAGAGCTTACAGAAATATACTATTCAATTCAACATGCAAGTGTCAGTATCCAAATGCACAGACCTTCTCTATGTACATGTTCTTCAGACGGCTTGCCTCCTCATCAATGGGCTCATCAAGATCCTGACCCAGCTCCCACATGCTCCCATGGTTGGTCGTCTCTGTATCCGGTGTCGACCCCATGAGGCTCCTTGGACCTCAAAACCTCTCACCAGGAACTTTCCCAATGGCCGAAATCGGTCTTTGCAGCGACACACACAAGTTCTTTTCCGCAAGCTTTGAGGTTCCCAGATAGAATCCCAGAATCAAGTAGTAGTACACCTCTTGGACCTCTTACTCGCAATTCCACCTCAAAATCCTCAAATCTACGAGCGTGGCCTTGCCTAGTTCAAAACTTCAAACTCCAATTGACGAAGAATGGCCAAGAAAACATAAGAATCATCCAAATTAGAATGCCACTTCAAATCTCTAGTGCACAGCACACTCACCCCTCCGTGATCCCGGCAAGAACCGAAAAATGGGGGGTTTGGTCCCAAGAGCCAGGGACCAAAAGAATCGAAATCTCCGAATCAGAAGCGAGGATTCGGGAGTATCGAGCTAGCAATCCCCGCTCCCACTAGTCCGTGACACTCCCGTGCAAGAGAGATCAACCAAGAGTGATTCCTAGAAGCACCAGGAAAACCCAACAGAGAACCCCAATCTTTGGTCCCCAAAACCTCGGCAAGATCAAAGCTTCGATGCCAGCACAGTCGGCACCCAGAGCACAGGCACCGAGGTGGGCCGCACTCCAATTGGCAGGCGCGCAGAAATCTAGACAGAAGAGAGTGGGGTGAAATTATTCAGGGGAGAGAGAGAAGAAGAGAGGGGGGAGAGAGAGAGAGGACATAAAGGAAGTTGCAGGAAGAGCATATGCTGGCTGGGCTGGGGGAGGCGCCCTCCCTCGCCGCAAGAAGGGTGGAGACGTGGAGTGGAGGTAGGTGTGGAGCCCACAGATTGGAATTGCCATTAATTTCCTCGTGTGAAACTGGTTACTGAATTAAAAATATACATTCTACTGTACACTATAGTAATTCAGCTGGTTGGTTTCCACTAGGGGTGGACACAAAGCTCGGGGCTCGAGGCTTGGCTCGGGCTCGGCTCGGCTCGAAGGTTGGACAAGCCAAGCCTAAACCCTACTGCCCAGGCTCGAGGCTCGACAAGCCAGCTCGGTGAAGCTTGCAAGCCGGCTCGAAGGCTCGGTGCATAAAAAAATATTGACACATCATTTGCGAAAAATTGTAAGAGTTCACAATTTTAATCAACAATTAGTTGTCCATGCACTCAAAATTATCATTATCTATATAAATATACATGTTAACACACGTACAATAATATTTAACTACAATCTTTATATGGAATATAACATATATACACATAATATGATGCAGAAACTAGTTTGCTATAATATTTTTACCGACACAATGCACAACAGTGAACCGACACTGAATATATATTCCTCAATGGAAGATAGTGGAGATGCCAACATAGTATAAGGACACAATTTGAGGCAACAAATGTTGCATCGGATTTATTTCAAGTTGTCTCTGTTAATCTGTCTTACATTACATATCACGTCAGTCAATAGCACAACCTAATTTGAGTGGCTTCTTAGGAAAACCACTTTGCAATTGTGCAGTAAAATACTTCTAGCGATAGAGTTTGGGAATTTTACAACTAAAAAGCTGGATATTTTGTCATCAATTATTAACCCTCTCGGTTTTTTTAACTGAATAATTTTCTTAAACTTCCAACACATGCCATCAGTCCAAACTACAGAACAAACTGCTCTCTTGGAGATCCATGAGCAACGGGGTAGGAGTAGGAGGAGCGGGCTTGGAGAAGATCAAAAGAGGAGCAGGCAAGCACCCGGTCGCTGCTGCACCTGGTTGTTATGGAGGACACAGGAGAAAAGAAGCAGGTGAGCTGCCGGACAAGGGCAGCGGAGGGCCGGTGGGCAGCGGCCGCCACTAACCCTACACGGCGCCGTGCGCGTACACGGGGAACTAATTCAGGAGGAGCAAGGGTAGGGGCCATGGAGGAGGCAGCAGCATGGCGGATGAGGCGGTGGCGGTGGTGGTGCCGGCCCTACTGAAGATGGGAGACAACACATCTATATGAACAGAGGGGAATCGCACGCGGGGTGCTAGCGCAGGGGTAAGTTGGTTCAGAGTTTAGCGGTGGGCTCGACGAGCCGTCGAGCCAAGCCACGAGCCCACTTTTTGGAAATTTTCAGGTGCCAAGCCGAGCCAGGCTTGGCTCGAAATTTTCCGAGCTTGGTCGAGCCGAGCCACGAGCCGGCTCGGCTCGATTCCACCCCTAGTTTTCACGATAATGAGAGAAGGCACTAGTAGTAGTAGTTTTTTTTACGTCACACGCTACTTTTGGAATTCAAGTTTTGAGCGTTTTCTTTGTAGTGACGCGCTAAGGATCCCAATTCGTGTTCACGAAATGACCTACTAGAAAAAGACTCTTTTGTCCTCTTACACAAGCCTTGCTTCTGCTTGTTGCTGTGTTTTTTTATATTGGTTTGTGCATCCTCTGTCTCCAGGTTACATTTGATGTTGTACTTATTTTTTAAAAATTTTACTAATCTATTAATAATCATTAAAAGTAGTACGAAGAACTCTAAAATAATAAAATTTAAAATAAGTCCATGACCACCTAGCGATGATTACACACTAGCGCAAGTTGAAGACACGCCGTCGTCCTCGCTACTCCACCATTGGAGCTGCATAAAGCTTATCGTAGTAGAGATTGTTGTAGTAGACAGACGAAAAATCGTCATGCTAAAATCATAAAGGACCAACACATTAGAGCAGCAATCATCGCAATGATGACAACCATAGATTGAAAGATGCTCATGAAAACCAACTACGAAGTCCCGAGAGATTCACCGAACACATGACTCCACGCGTTCTTCACGAGCGCTAGACGCACCACAAGAGCGATAATAGGGGGAAGGAGCTTATTCCGACTTCAAGGTATAGTGGCCACCTCACCATCCCGAAAAAACACTGAAAAACGGACTAAACAAAGAACGAAAAACCCTTCCGCCAGCGAGAGGATGTGGTCCGACACTCCTCCAAGGCCCCAAGGTTTTTAAGAAAAATGGAGACGGAGTGGACCGACAACGTCACTGGCGATGGGGACAAAAACCTATATTGGTTTTAACCTCCTCCGGTCGCCGTCTTCTTGGCTTTGGTACCGGTTCGGTAACGAACTTGATGTTGTATTGTTGTGAGGACTATATGTAGTCGGAACCATTTTGACACTAATATGTCACTCTTTATCGAGAAATCTTAAATGTTGTAATACGGATAAACCTCATGTGCCGCAACTATATGACACTTATCTATGTTTTTATCGTCCTTTTCTTCTATATATCGATCTTTAAGTTTAGCTTAGGTCCTTGAAAAAGAATCAGAGTTGTTAACTCTTAGTAGGAGTAGATTTAGTTGAGTTCTCTGCAATATTTCATTTTTAAAACTCCAAGATTAAAGATTACGAATTTTCATTAGATAAACATACTATTACTTCATGGTGACTGTTCTCTTAGCTATACAGATGTATTTTATAAAATTGACTCAACCAATATTAATTTTACATTTTTTTAAACAAATTACTTTATTTACTACAACAGTGAATAAACATATATATATATAATTAACTAAAAATGAATATATAATTAAACATATATATAATTAACTAAAATAAGTTTATTTTCAGTCCGGTGGACATAAACACCCCCCAAAATAAACACATTTCAGTGCAAACTACCACACAAGTAAAATAAGATAAAATTCGAGCTGTAAGGACAATGCTTTTTTTTAGAATGACAAGGACAATGCTGGTGTGTAATATGCGGTCAACTCTAGCCTTTTAAAAAACTTTGTGCCTTTATGCATGAGAAAATTATAGCAAAGAGAGAGGGAGGAAAACCTAAATTGCCAAAAGGCCAAATAATGCTGCTACGTCGATCAGATACTACTAACTTCTTCTCTTTGGATTCTTGCCGACACGTGGTCCTCACAAACAATGAGGTCCCTGGTCGCTGCTGAGCTAGCAAGGTCCGTGGTCCTGCTGATGTTATTACTACTGCTCTCCTAGATTGGTTGGTTTCCCTTTTTCGTTTTCGGGTCTTTGGCGACCAAACCTGCTCTCCTAATTAACTATAGTAGCTTGTTTCTTTTTTTACCCCGGATATCCAGATTTCTGAATCTTTTGCATTCTTCTTTGGCAGTGGAAACAAACTATGAAAATTCTTGCAATTATGCATGTTAAAGCTAAGCATACATGAAACATTTTTCTTGTGAATGTAGTATTTTTTGAAACCAAACATACTACAAGCACAAGAATCCAATACTCTATTTGTATTTTTTTTATTAATTTTGGGCTCTTTGTACGGTTGTTAATGATTATTAATAGATCGATAAAATTTTCAAAAAAAACGAGGTGCTTATATGGTGGGTCGTTGTACTGGAGGCATTGGAGTATGTAGTAGATGGTTCTATCTAGAAAGATCTCTGTGGTGACTTAGTGCTTCACTGCATATTATAGAGCACGAGTCATGGGAATAATACTTACAAAAATCCATTTTTGTAAATATTATACCCTCAGAGTGGTATAATAGAACCGTTGCGGGTCCAACTAATATTTTATTTGTTACTCACAAATAATACGAGCTTCGAGATCCTCCTTGGTCCAGTGAGAATTCACTTCTACTAAGAAATTTAAAAGCACTAGCTTGAGAAACAATGGTACTTCTACGCTAAGCACCATCGGAGTATTACAATTTTATTGGGTTCAATCTAGATTTCTCAGCTCAACTATCCTATGCGTGTGGATCTATTCCTCAAAGTCTACTTTATCCTCCCATATTCCAAATTCTATTTCGTAGTCTATTCTTTCAATTTCACGTGAGAGATCGAGTTCATCGTAATAAACCTCCTCCTTAGTGAAGTATTCTGCATTATTTGTCTCTTCAGTCTTGGTGGTTTCTAAGCAAGGGTTTTAAGAAGTATAGACTGAGTACGAGCATACTCAAGAAATTATATAGTGGTTGTCTGATGCTCTGTCTAAAGCCGCGGATAAGAATCCTGGGTCTATGCTTAGTTTTCAATTCGGTTTTTAGAAAATGTAAGTTTTAGTCTTTTAAAACTATGTCCGTCAATCTTCACGAGTTGTACAGGATTTCACAAAATCCCTTTCCCGATGCGTTCGCAATCCTTTCCTAGGATATGGAGTAACATGTCACATTTATACACTCTCGAGAGGTGTGCTACTTTACCCACAAAGGTTTTTAGCCTTATTGTCCGGACAATCTTTACTGTTCAAATTTCTATTATTTAAGGCCGAGTCTAAAAACTAGCCAATCACTAGTCTCTCATGACCCTGTTGTCCATCCTTTTTAATGGGTTTCGGTCACGAGACCTACGCCCAATTACCATCCCTTCTAATATATCCGGTCGTTATCCTCGTACACGGGATAGGAACGTGACGGGCTCCCACCCATTGCTATTCCTCGCAAGGAACAACAACCTTACTAAGCATACAAGGACAAATGAAAGGAATAAGGTCTAAATGACTTGTCTGTCCCATTCCGGGATCTTTGGTTAGCTTTATATGGCTCTTTTGAATCGCTGACTATATTGGTTGTTAAGTCCAAACTTTCCCAGTACAATTGAAGCTCTACCATATATGGCTTCCCAACAACCATGTCTCTTAACCATGATTCTATCGTGGCCACCATTTCACATTTCATTTATAAAAACGAGCTTTTGCTTTTAATGCGGGTGATAGAGTTTTTAAAAAGGTTTTATAAAATGATTAAAGGACATGCAAGATTACACTTGAAAATGGTATACAAGCTTGATCTTGTAAGATTTATGCAAGAATAAACTTGCCTGTAGTTTTCGAATTCAGACAATTCAAAGCTTCTATACTATTCTGGACCTCAGTTTCTGCAAAGAAGCATTATTGGCCAGTAAGGACAATGTATAAAATCCAAATGCATACTTAAGGATCCTACATAACTATTTTTTTTGGGTTGATTGCTCGCTTCCTCCTAAATTAAGTGTTTTAGGTTTTATTTAAGTATTTTCTATGGTGAATTTTATTTCACTTTGGAGTTTTTTATAAAGAATTTCTTTTGTCAACGCTTTGACTATAGTACTACTTGGAATTTTTATTCCAGACTCTATTTCATAAATAATTAATGTTTATACTTGTAATTGCTATATTACTATTTTGGGTATCTATTCCTCTTTATTGATTATTTATAATGTAGAGTTTTATTAGAGGATTATTGAATTTTTTTATTTCATAATTCCAAAAAATAGGAATTCTCATTCCTTATATTTTCCCTATTTGGAACTATTTTTACTTTATTTATTTGGATTTTTTATTTTTATTTAGGGTTTTAATTCTATATTTAATGGTTTATATTTTTCATCACTTCATAACTATTTTTAAAATCCTCAAAAATTACTTTTTGTGTTCTATTCATTTTTCTCTTCCTAGGGGTATTTTTGTTTTATTTTTCTAAAATGTCTAGGGTTGTTTTTAGTTAAATGTGCATTAAGAGAATTGTGAAAAGACCAAAACACCCTTGGTCCCACCAGACAGTACAATCACTTAAGTGAATGGTCCCATTGGGTCCACACGTCATCCCTCGCCCCTCTCTCTCGCGCGCATGCTCTCACTATCTCTCTCGAGGCGATGGCCTTGCCGCCGCTCTGCCCCGCTGTCCTAGCCGTCTTCGGCCTTCCTCGACGCCATGCTTCGGCCTAAATTACTCCCCTCCTACTCTACCTTCCCACTGTCTATATTCGTCTCTCTCGCCTTCAATTATCCGCTCGCAACCCTTAACCTGATCTAGGGTTTCGGTGATGGCATTGTGGTGGTTCTCAGGCGCAAATCTAGCGTCCTCCCTGCCGTTGAGATGGTTTCTAATGGTGGCTACGCCGCCTCCCATGGATGTTGTGGCAGGAGCAGGTCGAGATGCCCCTATAGGGTACTCCATGTGCCGCCCTTTGCCGCTATTTCTACTCTACTTCCTCTTCTCAATCAGTGGTGAGTAGGGCTTCCACTTTTTGAAGGTAATTCCCTCTTCTATTGTTTCTTTTCTACAACAATTTCTACTGATGGTTCACCTGGGAGATTTTCCCAAATTTCTAGGATTTTCCCCTTCTTTTCTTTCTAAGGGTTTCAATTCTTGGGCTCCTGGTAAGTTCTAGGTTGTTCTAGGTGTTTCTAGGATGGTGTAGAGTATTCTAGTGTGGTTTAGTAAGTTAATTGTTGTTTTGCTGTTTGACACGATTTGATTCCTAGGTTTATTACTATTGCTTAGATTAGTGTTATAGTTCTTAGGTGTTAGTGTTCAAGCATGATCTTTTGTTAATGACTATGATTAGTGTGAGGTTGCTATGGCTAATTCTAGGTGTAGTGTATTGATCCTTTCATTTGCATGATCAATACCATGATTATCCTATCAAGTTAGGTTTTTCTATTTATTAGGTGGTAATTTTCTATCTGTTTATAGTTAAAATCTATAACTCATGTGAGTTATAGGTTTACCAGTTGTTCTAAATTAGTTTCTACTCTTCACTACAGATCCAACTTGACATTTGTCTCTGACAGTGTCTTCTTCATCCTCTAAACTTACAATAGCTTCTCTGACACTGCTCTCTTAGATTGGTTGGTTTCCCTTTTTTGTTTTCGGGTCTTTGGCGACCAAACATGCTATCCTAATTAACCATAGTAGCTTGTTTCTTTTTTACCTCTAAAATACAGAATTCTCAATCTTTTGCATTCTTCTTTAGATGTGGAAACAAACTATGAAAATGCTTGCAATTCTGCACGCTAAAATAAGCATACATGAAATATTTTTCTTATGATGGTAGTATTTTAGAAATCAAATATACTAAAAGAACAAGAATCCAATGCTCTATTTGTATTTTTTTATAATACTCCTGGGATCTTTGTACTATTGCTGATAATTATTAATAGATCGATAAAATTTTTACAAAAAAAGAGGTGCTTATGTGGCAAGTCTTTTTACAAGAGGCGTTGAAGTATGTAGGAGATGGCTCTATTTAGGAACATCTCCAACGGTAAGAAGGGGACGAGGAAATGATGTTGTTTCGAATATTAAGAATTTCTTTCAGATAAAGCAAATATTTTTACTCGAATAGTTTTTTCATATGCATAAATATTTTCCTGCCCTTGAACTCATGAATAAATTCATCTTCAAAATAGTGATTGTAGATTTTTTGTTGACAACTTTCTCTCTGTAAGTTGCACAATAACCATCGAAGAATACTCCCATGAATTTCTATAGGAAAGTTACTCATTGTCGAAGAATAACCGTGGGTTAATTACCGTGAAATATCAAAGAATCATTGTGAAAGAACTGGAGAATATGCATAAAATTACTCATGAATTAGTGACAAAAAATATCTAGTGTGGAGTAAAATAATCCAGGGTTTACAAAGATTGTGCTCCCTCCATCTCAAAATAGATGTCAGGATTTTTTTCTAAATTTGGATGTGTATCTATATACTAAATAGTGTCTAGATATACCAAATTTAGACAAATTTATGATATCTATTTTGATACGGATGGAGTAGCTTATATGCCCTCATATTCGTGTAACATCAGTGATAGGTAGTGCAAACTTCACTTTAGTTTTAAATTTTGTACCCCCTCTATTCCTAATTAGATGTCGTGGTTTTGTTTAGATTTGCATATCTAGACGCGTTTTCATATATAAGTTAGACAAATCCGTGACACCTAATTCTGGGACAAAGAGGATACATTTTCATTTATGTGGATAAACAAAAAAAACTAAGCAAGCGTTCACTAACTTTGATCTTTGATATTTAATGAAGTTTGTGCCTATGAAAATAATAATATAACTTCTTTACTTTTATAGTACAATTTTTCATAACTTCTTTACTTTTGTTGTAACATGTTTATAAAAAATAAAGGTCAGAGTAGCACGTCTATTAGAGACTGCAAGTGGACCTAAAATGTCTCATACACACATAACATATATCCTCTCCTCAGTATTGGTTGCTGACTAGTAATTTCAGAAGCACGGAGTACAAGTATATTACCGCTATGCACTCGCTCGTATGATGCCTACAAAGAGCAAGTATAATTGGGGGTGAGTTGATTGGCTCCGAGAGTTTAAATATTATATTTTTAATGAGGTAGAGGAGAGATGAGGTAGGCGGGCTATAACTTAAGAGTGAGCTCTCTCATGCGCCTATAAACACGTCGTGAGATTAACATGTAGATCATGTATTATTGACATGGGTATGATCAATCGGGTTTCTATGTTTAGTCACTCTAGACGCATAAAATTTTATGGCCCATGAAGGCCCAACGGAGTCTAAGAAGCACCCAATGAAATAAATACTTTCCTTAACTGATAAGTAATATTTAGGAATCGACGTAGAGTTCGTGTTGTAAATATTAACTTGTAACCTCTCTGGCTGCGGATCTAGGACCCAACCTATTATATAAAGGCTGGGAGGACCCGACGAAGAGGACACCTTAGTTTTCTAGCAATCCACCGTGAGCTAGATCGCAACTAGCGAACCAACGACTTTGTAACCAAGCTTTCTTAATAATCAGACTACATCGACTTCCTTGTTTATCTGATCAGCCGACAAAATCTCCAACTCTCTCTTTTCCATGAAACCCTAAGTTCATAACCATGGGCATTGCCGAGGTTACACCTTGTCAATTGGCGTCGTTTGTGGAAACTCTGAGCATTGGAGCCATAGATTCGGCGGCTTCCCTGTGGCATCCCGCAAAACCACTACTAGAAAATCGCGTTGAATTTGCGCATTGCATCGTCATCATCCTGCATTGTCTGCATAAAACGATGTTCGCAAATCCCGTTTTGTTTTCTAAAACGCCCCTCCTTTTTCAAACATCAAAACCGGGTCACCGGACTATTTTGTTTTGCCCGAAATCGGTTTGCAAAAACCTTGTTTGCAATAAATAAAAATTATAATTAATTTTAGCGGGGCAGTCGAACGGGCCGATTGACCCGAACGACCGCCCCAGACTTTAAAAGACGGTCCAACTACACCAATCCTAAATCCTAGACTCACCCAGCTTCCTACCCATCCCTACCCCTCCACATCACCCGGCCCAATCATCTCCTGCCACCTCACCCCTCCCTCTTCCCTCACCCTCTCAAAAACTGCCACCTAGCCTAACCCCTCTCTCTCCCCCCTCTCTCACATGCACTCACCCCACCAGGCCCACACGCCTTGCGCCTGCCCAACCCCACACACCGACGCCCTGACCAGGCCCGCCCCGCGTGGACCCCACCGGCCGACCCCTGTTCCTCTTCTCCATCCTCCCCGCGCGCTCTCCCTCACCCGCGTTCCCCGCTCGCTGCCTCCACCCTCCTCCTTCCTGGCGCCTCCCCAACCTCGCTCCCCACCCCGCGCGTGCTTCCTCTCCCTCTTCCTCCTCTGCGCCCCGCCTCCCCTTCCCTAGCCCGCCGCCGACGTCGCCCTCAACCCTCACCGCCCCTCCCCTACCTCACCGCTCCTCCGCGCTGCCTGTGCTCTTCGCCTCCACTGGCGAGCTCGCCCTCCCCCCGCCCGCCCCTCACGTCCTGTTGCCCTCCTCTCCAGCGTGGCTCCGCCCGCCCGCTTGTTCAGCGCAGCTGGCCGCGTCCTCGCCCGCGCCTCCTCAGTCCTCCTCCGCGCCCGCTGACGCCGCGCGCCTCGGCTTCCCTCATGACCGCCCGCTGACGCCGTCCTCGCCACCCGCGCGCACCACCCCCGAGCTCGCGGCCTTTGCTCCCGCTTACCACCTCGCCGGCGCCGGCCGGGCCTCCAGCGCGCCTCGCGCTCACCGCCTGCACGCCTCGGCCGGTCCTTCTCCGCCCAGGCGAGCTCGCCGTCGGCCCCACCTCCGTCGCCGGCGTCGCCTCGCCCTCTCTCCTCGCCTTGGTCGCCAGCTCCTGTCTGCCGTTCGCCGCCGGGCCGCCTCTGCTGCACGCCTCCAGCGCCCTCGAGCTTCGCCATCGCCGCTCCATCCTGCGAGCCCCGGCTAGTGACCGTCTTCCGCCCAGGCCTCCTCCGGAGGCACTGCAGCCCGTCACCGTCGGCCCGCGACCCTGTCGGACCTCCATCGCCGTCCTTCATCTGGAGAGTGGGCCTGGCGCCATGCCCCTTCGGTGGGACACCTTGCGGTCTTTGCTACAATGCGTGGTGGCGATATCCCGGTGGTTGGGGTTGTCCACAGAGCTGTGCCGGGCAAAAGGCCACCCTAAGGATGGACAGTACCAGAGATACTCAAGAAGCCCCGATCCGGCCCTCGAAATGACAAGATCTTCATCAGGGAACGACAAGCTCCACCTCATGAAATCCGGAAGACCCCGGTGTCGAACCCGAAGACAAGAGCCGTCCCCATACCAAGATCTGCATCGTTCTGAGCTTGACCAATGCGAGGAGAAACTCGATGACGCAAGTACCCCGAGATCCACCACGCGGACGCAGAGAAAAACCCTAGGACGCCAAGATCGCCACCTGTACCACAAGTACCGCACCCGGACGCCAAGTACTTCACCCCGAAGTCAAGACCGCCTCGACGGCGCGGACCCAACAAGACTCTTGCAACGGCAAGACCGACCCTGTGGGACCCGGCAAGACCTTCGCGATGACGAGAACGGCACCGACACAAGTTCTGCCCCGGACACCGAGACCCCGATGCGACAAGATCTGCCCCGATACCCGAGAACGGAACCGTCAACCCTGGACCCCGAGACCGAACCCCGAACCCCGGAACCCCAAGATCGTCGAGACCTCTAATGTGTGACCCCTTTTCCTCGAACCCTATTTTACAACATAATAACAATTGTTGCATATTGAATTGCCATTCTTCTCGCATGCATATCTGTGGTTTGGGGGCCTTATGCCAATTCACCTAATAATTAAATATGGGGCCCATATGCGGCAAATCTAGACTCATATCGGCCTCATTTAAACATGTGTAGCGAACCGTTTCCATCTGTTGCATTGCTAAAACAACCTTTAATATGCGGGGGTTTAAACAACTTGAACCATATATTAATTGTCGGGACCCCGGTCCCACTTAATATGACCTAATTGCATCGCACCTTTGCCATGTCATCCATCATACATGCATCATGCCGATCTTCTGTCGTTTTATTAAATAGCGCATCCGGTGTTTCTTCTAGTGATTTGCTTCTTCGCGGATAAGGCCGTTGAGTTGATGTGAGCTTCGCCCCGATCTTCGGGGAAAACCTTCGACAATGTTTTCAGGCGAGCATCTCCCTCTTTCTACCTATCTTGCTTTTATAGTATTTACTTCCCTCCTGTTGATCTATTGCTATCTGTGTTGCGATGCTTTAGTTTCCGTACCTGTGATATACCGTGCAGCCCTATATTGCCTTGGACACATCCTATTACCTGTTGTTTGGTAGATAGTTGGACTTGCGCGTCGTAGTTGCTTGCTCAAGTGCTGAAGTGTGTCGTCTTATGCCACGATTCTTGATGTATTGCCGCATGTTCTTTGTTGGAGATGATTCTAGTTTTACTTATCGTCACTTTAATTTCTGTTTAACAACTAAAATTGAATAAGCAGAGGCATCGGTGGGTGATAGATAATATTTGGTTTCGAGCCCACTTGTGTCCCGTAAGACCCGAGTACTTGATACTGTTCCTTGATTTTGCGCTATCCACATCCGGGAGGTATATGGGACCCCCAGGCGAGCTTGATTCCGTCTTATTTCTTGGGGCCACAAACTAGTTTGAGGTTTTATTACGATCTGTACTTATGCCATGTTTTCTTGCTTTATTAAGATTGTGCGAGGCACACTTGTCTGTTTAGGAGTGGGACACGCTTTCCGGTGTCGACAAGCCCAGCACACTTTCGGGTTCCCATCGTTCTGACCATCCACCCAAACCTTGAGGCCGTCTCGAGCTTGCTTACTCGTTGATTCTACTCTAAGGGTGGCCCTGAAATATTTCTGAATCCTGATTGTTCATCGTGAAAGCCTCGTTGGGTTTTGATTTGGTTTTCCGAGGTTGATCGGCGTGTGTTGCTATTGGTGCACCCGGCGGGTAAAACTTTCTCAAAGCCGTGTCGCGGATATGGACGACTTGGAGCACGATCTCGATCATAGACAAGCATAACTAAAGTTCTTGCTATTAATTTGACTTATAATGACTAGTAATCAGCTCCACTACAACGGAATGGCTAATTAATACCGCACAATTGCTGGTTTGGTTGTCGCTTGCGACAATTGTATATGACTAGTAAGTATTGCAACTACAACGAATTGGCTGAATAAAAGTAACAACAACTGCTGGGTTTTGGGATATCTCATGCTATTCATATCTGATTAGTAATTGTTGCAACTACAATGGAATGATTAAATAAAATGCCCGCTTACTTTATCGCGATTATCTAAATCGACTAGTAAAGTGCCACAACTATAACTGAATAAGTAAAACTGCCAACTGCGTGAGTTCCTCGGTTGACTTCCTCGTTTGGTCTCGAGGGGGAAACACCAGGATGGGTTTGTTTGGTCTTAGCTTCAGGTTGGATCCGGATAGGTCATTCTCATCTCTCTCTGATATCCTTGATTGTATCGAGTCTCTATAGGTTGTTTAGTGCATCTTTGCTGCCGCTCAGTCCACCATACCTATGTAGGCGAGGACCGCCGAATTCTAGCCTCGCCGTGTACTGGCCTCAGTACTGACGCTCCTTCTTTGTTTCTGCTTTGCCCTTTGTCGGCACCCTTTTTGTTAAGCAGGTTTTGAGATCGACGCCGTTAGCAGGGTTACCCTTCCGGCTTGGCCTGGGCAGGGTTATGGACGCCATTGGTTATTCTTCAGGGCTCTTAGCCCCATTTGCATCTTGTCCGTAGCTGGACGCTATATCGTTTCAAGGTGATTTGGATCTTTGTAAATTAAATCCGTATCCTTGACTCTTTGAGTCGCTGTTGTATATATCTGTTCTGTGGGTCCCATCGAGGACTGTTGTGTAATGTTATTACTTCGTTTTCCACCCGCACGAAAGTGCCTGGTGGGCACCTTTGAATCGTTTCTATGCGGGTTTGGCGAATTTTGCTAAAACTTGCATAGGTCCGATCGAGGGTGTTCTGAGTGGTATCGAGCACGGCGGTTGCGATACCCCACAAGTCCAGCCTGTAGGATAACCTAGCTAACGGCCGAAGTAGAGTGTCAAAACTATTTTCGAAAATCGGTGGAATAGTTCTGAATAGGTCTGATTTTTACTCCTTACCCTCTGCTGATCCCCTCTTATCTCGACGTGTTTTGAATCTGCTCTCTTATCTTTTCTTCGAGTCCAGGATTTCTCGTGGTTGGTTTTCCGTCGTACCTTCAGGGTTTCGCTTCCTCCTTTGATAACGGTGTTGCTACATCCGGTCTTCATGCTATCCGAGGAATCCTTTATCTGCGGTACCATTCCTTGTTCCTTGTTTGTTCCTTCCGGTGTTTTCCGACGCGACGACATCCTCTACACCCGATCCGATGCAGAGTCTGCATCACTCCTTTGTTTCCGAACCTCGCTTGTCGAGATCTTCAGTCTAAATTCCGAGAATGGTTGCACTCCCTTCTACTGATTGTGCGGAGTAATAGTTTGGGTGCGTGATGGACTGGCCCCCATGCCGACTACCCTTTCTATTCGCTTTCATACATTGAAGTGGACGAGAATGCATCGGTTCCCCTTCCCACCGGAGTAGAGGTGGCTTTATTTGTTGATGCCTCTATCTTCGTCCTTGTTTCCCCGGAGTGCCTCTCGACGATCAGGAGCTACGACCCTTTGTTGGTGGTGTCGCCGTTTTCAAGATGGAAGAAGGAAACCTCGTTAGTGGTGTCGCGAGGATCTACACGAAATGAGAAGATGCAGATCGCCGACCTTCCTTCCGGTACCATGAGGCGGATCTCGAGGGCGAGATCCATTGTTAGTGGTGTCGAATTGTGGCATCCCGCAAAACCACTACTAGAAAATCGCGTTGAATTTGCGCATTGCATCGTCATCATCCTGCATTGTCTGCATAAAACGATGTTCGCAAATCCCGTTTTGTTTTCTAAAACGCCCCTCCTTTTTCAAACATCAAAACCGGGTCACCGGACTATTTTGTTTTGCCCGAAATCGGTTTGCAAAAACCTTGTTTGCAATAAATAAAAATTATAATTAATTTTAGCGGGGCAGTCGAACGGGCCGATTGACCCGAACGACCGCCCCAGACTTTAAAAGACGGTCCAACTACACCAATCCTAAATCCTAGACTCACCCAGCTTCCTACCCATCCCTACCCCTCCACATCACCCGGCCCAATCATCTCCTGCCACCTCACCCCTCCCTCTTCCCTCACCCTCTCAAAAACTGCCACCTAGCCTAACCCCTCCCTCTCTCTCCCCTCTCTCTCACATGCACTCACCCCACCAGGCCCACACGCGACGCACGCCTCTGCCCAACCCCCACCGCCTGGCCCCGCCTGCGTGGACCCCACCGCCGACCCTGTTCCTCTTCTCCATCCTCCCCTGGCTCTCCCTCACCGCGTTCCCGCCTGCCTCCACCCCTCCTCCTTCTGGCGCCTCCCCAACCTCGCTCCCCCGTGCTTCCTCTCCTCTTCCTCTCTGCCCGCCCTTCCCTAGCCGCCGACGCCGCCTCAACCCTCACGCCCCTCCCTCACCGCTCCCTCACAAGCGCCTTTTGCTCTTCCGCCTCCATGGGCGAAGCCTTCCTCTGCCCCCCTCCGGCGTCCGCTGCCCTCCTCTCAGCGTGGCTCCGCCCGCCGCTTGTTCCAGCGGCGCCCGCGTCCTCCGCGCGCCTCCTCAGTCCTCCTCCGCCCCGACGACGCCCGCCCGCGCCGCCTCGCTTCCCTCGCGCCAAGCGCCGCCGTCCTCGCCACCCCGCGCGCCCACCACCCGCCCCGAGCTCGCGGCGCTTTGCTCGCCGCTACCACCCTCGCCACTGCCGCCTCCAGCGCGCCTCGCGCTCGCCCTGCACCGCCTCGCCCGGTCCTTCTCCGCCCGGCGAGCTTCGCCGTCGGCCCCACCTCCGTCGCCCGGTCGCCCTCGCCTCTCTCTCGCCGCCTTGTGTCGCCACCCGCTCCGCGTCGCCCGCCGTTCGCCCGGGCCGCCCCTCTGCAGCGGCACGCCCTCCGCGCGCCTCGAGCTCGCCGCCGTCGCCGCTCCATCCTGCGAGCCCCGCCGCTAGTGACCGTCTTCCCGCGCCCAGGCCTCCTCCGGCGAGGCCTGCAGCCCGTCCGTCACCGTGCCGGCCCCGCGACCCCTGTCGGACCTCCATCGCCGTCCCTTCATCTGCTGGAGAGTGGGCCCTGGCGCCATGCCCCTTCGGTGGGACCTGCTTGCGGTGCTGCTACAAGTACGTGGTGGCGATATCCCAGTGTGGTTGGGGTTGTCCACAGAGCTGTGCCGGGCAAAAGGCCACCCTAAGGATGGACAGTACCAGAGATACTCAAGAAGCCCCGATCCGGCCCTCGAAATGACAAGATCTTCATCAGGGAACGACAAGCTCCACCTCATGAAATCCGGAAGACCCCGGTGTCGAACCCGAAGACTCGCCGACAAGAGCCGTCCCCATACCAAGATCTGCATCGTTACAGGCTTCGCCGACCAATGCGCGAGGAGAAACTCGATGACGCAAGTACCCCGAGATCCACCACGCGGACGCAGAGAAAAACCCTAGGACGCCAAGATCGCCACCTGTACCACAAGTACCGCACCCGGACGCCAAGTACTTCACCCCGAAGTCAAGACCGCCTCGACGGCGCGGACCCAACAAGACTCTTGCAACGGCAAGACCGACCCTGTGGGACCCGGCAAGACCTTCGCGATGACGAGAACGGCACCGACACAAGTTCTGCCCCGGACACCGAGACCCCGATGCGACAAGATCTGCCCGATGCGAGAACGGAACTCAACCACGGACCCGAGACCGAACCCCGGAACCCCAAGATCGTCGAGACCTCTAATGTGTGACCCCTTTTCCTCGAACCCTATTTTACAACATAATAACAATTGTTGCATATTGAATTGCCATTCTTCTCGCATGCATATCTCATGGTTTGGGGGCCTTATGCCAATTCACCTAATAATTAAATATGGGGCCCATATGCAAATCTAGACTCATATCGGCCTCATTTAAACATGTGTAGCTGTTTCCATCTGTTGCATTGCTAAAACAACCTTTAATATGCGGGGGTTTAAACAACTTGAACCATATATTAATTGTCGGGACCCCGGTCCCACTTAATATGACCTAATTGCATCGCACCTTTGCCATGTCATCCATCATACATGCATCATGCCGATCTTCTGTCGTTTTATTAAATAGCGCATCCGGTGTTTCTTCTAGTGATTTGCTTCTTCGCGGATAAGGCCGTTGAGTTGATGTGAGCTTCGCCCCGATCTTCGGGGAAAACCTTCGACAATGTTTTCAGGCGAGCATCTCCCTCTTTCTACCTATCTTGCTTTTATAGTATTTACTTCCCTCCTGTTGATCTATTGCTATCTGTGTTGCGATGCTTTAGTTTCCGCACTGTGATATACCGTGCGCCCTATATTGCCTTGGACACATCCTATTACCGTTGTTTGGTAGATAGTTGGACTTGGCGCGTCGTAGTTGCTTGCTCAAGTCTTGAAGTGTGTCGTCTTATGCCACGATTCTTTGATGTATTGCCGCATGTTGCTGTTGGAGATGATTCTAGTTTTACTTATCGTCACTTTAATTTCTGTTTAACAACTAAAATTGAATAAGCAGAGGCATCGGTGGGTGATAGATAATATTTGGTTTCCGAACGCCCACTTGTGTCCCGTAAGACCCCGAGTACTTGATACCTGTTCCTTGATTTTGCGCGCTATCCACATCCGGGAGGTATATGGGACCCCCCTGAGCCGGAGCTTGATTCCGTCTTATTTCTTGGGGCCACAAACTAGTTTGAGGTTTTATTACGATCCTGTACTTATGCCATGTTTTACTGCTTTATTAAGATTGTGCGAGGAGCACACTGTACTGTTTAGGAGTGGGACACGTTTCCGCGGTGTCGACAAGCCCAGCCACACTTTCGGGTTCCCAGTCGTTCACAGCCGTCCACCCAAACCTTGAGGCCGTCTCGGAGCTTGCTTACTCCGTTGCGGATTCTACTCTAAGGGGTGGCCCCCTGAAATATTTCTGAATCCTGTGATTGTTCAGTCGTGAAAGCCTCGTTGGGTTTTGATTTGGTTTTTCCGAGGTTGATCGAGCGTGTGTTGCTATTGGTGCACCCCGGCCGGGTAAAACTTTCTGAAAGCCGTGTCCGCGGATATGGACGACTTGGAGCACAGTATCTCGATCATAGACAAGCATAACTAAAGTTTACTGCTATTAATTTGACTTATAATGACTAGTAATCAGCTCCACTACAACGGAATGGCTAATTAATACTGCCCACAATTGCTGGTTTGGTTGTCGCTTGCGACAATTGTATATGACTAGTAAGTATTGCAACTTCTAACGGTGGCTGAATAAAAGTAACAACAACTTTGGGTTTTGGGATATCTCATGCTATTCATATCTGATTAGTAATTGTTGCAACTACAATGGAATGAGTAAATAAAAATGCCCACGTCTTACTGTATCAGGACGATTATCTAAATCTGACTAGTAAAGTGCCACAACTATAACTGAATAAGTAAAAGCGCCAGCTCGTGAGTTCCTCGGTTGACTTCCTCGTTTGGTCTCGAGGGGGAAACACCAGGATGGGTTTGTTTGGTCTTAGCTTCAGGTTGGATCCGGATAGGTCATTCTCATCTCTCTCTGATATCCGCCAGTTGTATCGAGTCTCTATAGGTTGTTTAGTGCATCTTTGCCGCCGCTTGATCCACCATACCTATGTAGGCGAGGACCGCCGATTCTAGCCTCGCCGTGTCTTGGCCTCAAGATCGACGCTCCTTCTTTGTTTCTCGCTTTGCCCTTTCGGCACCCTTTTGTTAAGCGTGTTTTGAGATCGACGTTAGCAAGGTTACCCTTCCGCTTGGCACAGGCGGTTATGGACGCCATTGGTTATTCTTCAGGGCTCTTAGCCCCATTTGCATCTTGTCCGTAGCTGGACGCTATATCGTTTCAAGGTGATTTGGATCTTTGTAAATTAAATCCGTATCCTTGACTCTTTGAGTCGCTGTTGTATATATCTGTTCTGTGGGTCCCATCGAGGACTGTTGTGTAATGTTATTACTTCGTTTTCCACCCGCACGAAAGTGCCTGGTGGGCACCTTTGAATCGTTTCTATGCGGGTTTGGCGAATTTTGCTAAAACTTGCATAGGTCCGATTCTGAGGGTGTTACATTCCCCTTCATCAAGCAACAATCCTACGATCAATGTTGGTGAGGTCCATTACAATCTCGCCGATCTGCGCCCACCTACCCCTTTGTCAGCTCTTGTAGAGTTCGACCAAGAGACCAATCTCATGATCGGAAGTTTCCAATTTCACGTGGGAGCACCCGAGAACCCGTGCCTTTTGGCTCCGCTCAGCCTGGATCCGTTGGTTACACCAGCATCATCTATTAGTTCAACAGGAAAATCCATCTCCGATCTGACGAACGTCAAAGAAATCCGCAGAGACTCCGTAGATCTGGAAGATCTGGCTGATGCATATGATGACCTCTCTTTTGGCTCGATCTATGAGTCCATACTGCAGTGCAACTTAAGTCCATCTAGCTCAATTCCTGATGTAGCCGAAAAACATTAATTCCGGAATCAAGAAAGGTGTATCATACCCAGAGCAAGATCCCTAGGACTTCGCTGGATCACAAAACATCGTCTCCTACGAGTTTAGTGGTGATGACAACTACTCTAGTATGAGGCACCGCCAAGTGTGCGTGATCCAGTACGAAGGAACCTCGTCGTCATGTGATTCCAACGGTAACCTAATATTAACCCTGGTGATATTTTGTCGGATGATGCGCCAGGACGTCGCGAGGAAAGAGAGAATCCGCCAGAAGTAGACCTCCAAGTTGTGAACAGAGGAGGAGAGCGCACCGAATGCCTAACGTTCCAGTTTGCGCCTGTGGTCTGGCAGAAAGCTCGAGATGCAATATCGGGTGCAGTACCCATGACAATAGATGCCACGAGAGACGAGCTAATGGCTTACCAATACTTGCTGCACCACAAAATAAAAGATCTACTATGACTGTAGCAGTCCCTGGATGAGACGAAAAGGCTGGCCGATGAATCCATCTTACGTCGAGCGTAGCTCAGCTCCACTCGAAATTCCGGCAGTGTCACCGGAGGACCACATCCCAGACAGAGCACCTCACAGCTGTAGCATATCCCAGAAGCCGAAGGGCATGAGATGGCAATAGACTTGGATTTATCATTCATGTAAGTTGATTCTGCGGGTAACATCAAAGCAAAAATAGCACATGCCGCTCTCTTTGCCACCCAGACCTACCTCTTGACTACCCAGCCAACAGCCAATGATCCACTGGCAGCTATCCATCGCTCAGCCCTCATGGGATTAGGGATGGTAGGCGACACTCTCGCACAAGTATATCAAGGAACCAACATAGCGAGCCGACAAATCACCACGCCAACACAACAACCCTCGGCATGCAGGGACCACCGACGATCCAGCTCCCCCATCACGTACTCTTTTCGGGAGGACGATGCCAGGAACAACATTACACAAAGGAGGGTGGATAGATCCAGAGAAGAGCGCATCAACCAAAGATATTCTGACGGAGAAAGCGATGATGAGCACGAACCTTGTGGGGCCAGTTGCTTTACCTATCGGGTTCGCAAGACTCCGGTACCCAAGGATTTCAAACTCTCTCATGACCATCAAAAATATAATGGACTCCAAGAACCAACAACATGGCTGGCCGATTATCTGCAAACTGTCAAGCTCCTGGGTGGCTCCAAAGCTACGGCAATGCAAAGCCCTCAGTTACACTTGAGTGGTGCAGCATGCTCATGGCTTAGACAACTACCCGCGGAATCAATCAACAGTTGGAGCAATTTGGGGGAGAATTTTAATTCCACGTTCAAGCGACCCACATCTATTGAGGAGTTAAGGGCTTGCAAGCAAAAACCTGGAGAATTTATAAGGCTTACATACATCAGTGGAACATCATCAAAAATTCCACGGAGCACATCTCCGATGAAAGGGCAATCGACGCCTTCAACAATGGTTTGAAAAGGAAGGATTTCGTCGAGAAGCTAGGACATGTGAAGCCGAAAACAATCTCTCATTTGATGGATATGGCGAACCGTTGGGCTGATGGCGAGGACGCCGTCCACAACAAACATGGACGCTCACCCGAAGAGGACCGCGATAGGCAAAATTATGACAATGAAAGGAGGCGCCATTTTTACGGGTATAGCAAGCCCAATTACGTAGCAGCTAGTTTTGTCGGGGAGGACAACAGAAGGAGTGACAACCACAACAACGGATATCGCGGCAGCCAGGAAGATGCGGGAAAAAGCAAGCCAAGCCAACCATACCGACCAAGGGAACCCCCGATGTCCCCAATGCAACTACTAGAAGGGTCGTGCAACATGCACTTTTACGTTGATGCTGAGGGAAGACAACATTCAATCCACCTCATGAAGGATTGCCGCACTTTCCTCGAAATGCAAGCAGTAATAAACAACAGCACAAATCATGGGCACATCGCAGCTCCACGAACTCTAGATCTTGTGGCTCCACCACCACCTACAGGGCCAACGCCTCCTGGGCAGCCGCAACTTTCTCAGAATAGAAATCAGAACGATGAGTACTTGAGATCCAAGGGAGAAATTTCGATGATTCAAAAAGGGATCCCATCCAACAGGATCCAAAAGTTGATCACCCAACAAGTTAATATGGCGGTAACAGCACCACCCCAACCCCTGAATTCCTTCATTGGTTGAGCAGGAAATCTCCTTTGGCAGGGGCCGATCATCCGCTTAGATTACCTCGACCGGGTCATTTAGCCCTCATCGTTGATGCACAAATTGGCGAATTCGACATGAGCAAGGTCTTCATGGACGCGGGAAGCAGCATCAACCTCATCTACGCCAAAACCCTACAAGCAATGAACATCTCCTTGATGAATTTGGCGCCAATCAAAACATCTTTCCATAGGATAGTCCCAGGTAAACCCGAAATTTCTTTAGGAAAAATCTATCTTGATGTTGTCTTCGTATCCAGAGTATTAGGCGAAAAAAGCTCGAATTCAAAGTTATGGATTGGTGATCACAGTACCATGTGATTCTAGGGCGCCCAGCTTTTGCAAGATTCATGGCAGTACCACACTGCGTGGATTTGATGATGAATATGCCAGCGCCCAACGGGATCATTATAGTCAGAGGAAGCTTTAATCGGTCCGACAATTGTGATCGAGAGTTCAACAAAATCTCCAAATCCCTCAGGATGGTGACAGAATTCGAGCAGCTGAAGATATCAGCAAACACAGAGCTTTTGCCTAAAGTCTGGTCTATGTCTGACCTGACATTTGATCAAACAAAGGATACAAGGGAAATGCAGGTCCACCCAACGGACCCAAATAAAACGGCCCTGGTGTCCACCAACCTCAGCCCTGCATAGGAAGGCGCGCTCATCGAGTTCCTCCCTGAGCGCTGGGAGATTTATGCATGGGTACCATCAGACATGCCAGGAATCCCTTGGAAACTCGTTGAGCACGCACTTAATCTATATCCTGATGCCATGCTTATGAAGCAATCACTTCCCCGTTTTGTAGAACCTAAGAGAAAGGCCATTGGAAGAGAAATCCATCGCATCCTAGATGCCAACTTCATCAAGGAAATCAAGGAAGCACTTTCGGTCGCTAATCTTGTGTGTGTTCCGAAGAAAAACACAATGGAACTACGCATGTGTATCAACTTCACCTCCCTCAACAAACATTGTTTGAAGGATCACTTTCCACTCCCGCGAATCGATCAAATTATCGACGCAACAACTGGGTGCGAATGTATTTCCTTTCTGGATGCTTACTCCGGGTACCACGAGATTCAGATGAAGGTGGAATACCAAGATAAAACAACATTTATAACACCTTATGGTGTATTCTGCTACACGACAATGTCGTTTGGCCTCAAAAACACGGGTGCCACCTACCAGCGTATGATGCAAAATTGCCTCGGAAGCCAAATTGGCAATAACGTCCAAGTCTACATCGACGACGTCATCATCACCACCAAGCAGGAGTCGACCTTTATCAGTGACCTTTGGGAAACATTTGATAATCTCGACAAGTACCGCATCACGCTTAACCCGCTAAAGTGTTCCTTTGGAGTCCTAGCAGGACAACTAGGATATCTAGTTTTAGCAAGAGGGATAGAGGCGAACCCGGAGACAATACAAGCAATAATGACAATGAAGAAACCAACGAATCTTCATGGTGTTTAGCAACTGGCAGGACGTGTGGCAGCGCTCAGTAGGTTTATCCCTCGATTAGGAGAAAAGGCGCTCCCTTTCTACAAGCTCATGAAGAAATCGGAGAAATTCGAGTGGACCGACGAGGCTCAACAAGCGTTCGAAGCACTCAAAAAAACACTTTTGACATCACCCATTATTGTGTTGCCTAAAGAGAAAGAACCACTCCTTCTCTATATCGCCGCAACAAAAGTGGTTAGCACAATCCTGGTCATTGAAAGACCCGAAGAAGGGAAGACTCACGTCGTCCAGAGACCGGTGTATTACCTCAGCTAAGTTTTATCGCCTTCAAAGCAGAGGTATCCGTACTATCAAAAACTTGCATACGACATTTCATGACATCGTGCAAATTGCGCCATTATTTCTCAGAGCATCTGATAGTGGTCGTCAACGAGGCCCCCTCTCCAACATACTGAACAATCCAGAATCTATGGGATGTGTATTTGTTTGGGGCATTGAACTATCCCCTCAAGTTATCACGTACGAAAAGCGAAAGGTGATAAAATCCCAAGTGTTGCCTGATTTCATCACGGAGTGGACAGAGCTACAATGCACGGGTCCCCCAGATTTGTCAAGCCCATGGACAATGTACTTCGATGGATCCAAGCAAACCGAAGGAGCAGGAGCAGGCGTCATTCTAATCTCTCCATAAGGAGACAAGATGCGATACCTTTTGCGGATGAGCTTCCCCAATGCTTCAAACAACAAAGTTGAATATGAGGCCCTGTTGCACGGCATGCACATGGTCGGGGCCTGCGGTGCAACTCGCCTACAAAAATTTGGCGACTCAAATATCTTAGCACAACAAGTGATGAACGAGTGCGACATTGTTAGCGATAACATGATCGCATATCAAGACTTATACAACATTATGGAAGCACACTTTGACGGGTGCAAGGTATCTCACATTGGTCGAGGAAGTAACGAAGAGGCCGAAAACCTATCAAACATTGGATCCTTATGTCTCCCTGTGCCACCCAGGGTTTTCTGGGAGGAGATCATGGAGCGTTCTATCAAACCCGAGAAGGTCAAGGATGCAGCGGAAATTAGAAGCAAAAAATCCAAACCAGCCAAGGGCTCGGGGGCTGCGCTAGCCGAAGAGTACAAGGAAGAAGACCCCGAAGAAACGGAGGAATCCGCAGAAGTAATGATAGTGGAAACCACATAGGTGCAGTCGTATGTAGCATTGATGATGCGCAGAGAACTCCCCTGAGGATATAGTCGAGGAAAGACGCATCACCCGATGTTCTAAGGCCTTCAGAATTGTCAATGGTAAACTCTATAAAAGGAGCATCTCAGGAGTACTTCAGCGTTGTGTTACACAAGAAAAAGGGCAGCTCATTCTCAAATATATACACGAAGGAATATGCGGACATCATTCCAGCAGCCGCGCAATTGCAGCAAAGGCCTTCCGGTCAGGGTTTTACTGGCTCACAACGGTCCAAGACGCTAAGAACATCATAAGAACATGTGAAGCATGCCAACGCTTTGCAAACAATCCCAACGCACCAGTAGCGGAATTGTCCCCCATACCGTTGGCTTGGTCGTTCGCTTAGTGGGGCCTAGATATGGTCAAAAAACTCCACAAATCTTTGCCTGGTGGCCACGCCTTTCTGCTAGTAGTAGTCGACAAATTCACAAAGTGGATAGAGGCAGTACCTGTTATGAGCCAAGACGCAACCTCAGCTTTCAACTTCATCAAGTCGATAATCTTTCGCTTCGGGGTACCCCATAGCATCATCAGACAATGGTACAAATTTCACATCCAATGAGTTCAAGGACTTCTGCAAAGAGATGGGCATAAACGTTAGCTACACTTCAATGGCTTACCCACAAATAAACGGTCAAGTCGAAAAAGCCAATGGTCTCATCAGTCTCAAGAAAAGGCTATTAGCCCCACTCGAGAGAGCAAAATTCGCTTGGGTAGACGAACTACCCTCCGTCCTATGGACTCCACGAACAACTCCAAATACTGCTACGCAAGATACCCCTTTCTTTCTGCTTCCAGTAGAAATAACCCATGACTCTCCTCGGGTCGCCACTTATGACAAGGAAGCCTCACAGGAAGCACTAGAATATGGTGTCGATGCACCCGATAAAACAAGAGACGTCGCTCTGCAACGAGCAAAACAGTACCATTAGAACCTACACAATTATCATAGCCATCGATTGTGTCCAAGGTCCTTCATCATTGGGGACCTGGTCCATCGCCTCAAACAGATGGCCACGACAAGCTGGAATCCCTGTGGGAAGAGCCTTTCATCGTTACCGAAGTTATCCCCGGGAGGGCGTATAGGCTTCAAGACAAGAAGACTGGAGTCTAGTACTCCAACCCGTGGAACCTTGTGCAGCTGCGATGTTTCTACGCTTAGGATATTTATTTTTCGCAATTTACATTTAATAAGGCCTACGTCAAGGCTTCTCAGCCAAAGACTTGTGTTTTATATACAATAAGGCCTATGGCCAGGAGATTACGCCACATGTACCTTCGTACCCGAATATCAATAAATCTAAGTTCCTAAAACTTAGTCTACATTGTTCATATTTCGAATCTATCTTTCATCACCCATCTGACACTCGGGGGCTCCTCATCACAAGTGTTTACAAAAAAACATGCCATCCGATACTCAGGGGCTTTGCAGAAAAGCGCTACAAATATTCAGCTACGACGTTGATACGTCGTAAATGTATCTATAATTTTTGATGCTCCATGCTTGTTTTATATCAAGTTTATTATGTTTTTGTCTACACTTTGAGGTATTTTTATACATTTTCCGGAACTAACCTATTAACAAGATGCCATAGTGCCAGTTGCCTGTTTTTTGCTATTTTTGGTTTCAGAAAATCTAGTAAGGAAATATTCTCGGAATTGGACGGGATAAAATCAAAAGTCAATATTTTACCAGAAGGAACACGAAGTCCGAAGGGCAGACGAAGTGGGGCCACTAGGAGGCCACACCTGGTGGTGGTGCGGCCTAGGGGGCGCGCCAACCCTAGGTGTGGGCCCCTCGGGCGCCTACCGACCTTGCCCCTTCTCCTATAAAAGCACCCCGATGCAGAAACCCTAAGTACGCGATCAGATCTCCACGAAAAAGTCTGTAGCCGCCGCCATCTCCATCCCTAGATCGGGGGGATCCGAAGATCTTCTCGGCACCCTGCCGGAGGGGAGAGATCATCCCGGAGGCCTTCTTCATCACCATGCGTGAGTAGTTTCACCCTTGGAATATGGGTACATACAGTAGCTAGATGGTTGTTTATCCTCCTTTGTGCTATCATGTTTAGATATTGTGAGCTCCATTCATGATCAAAATCATCTATTTGTAATCATATATGTTGTGTTTGCGGGGATCCGATGGATATTGAGATACTATGTTAGATTGATTATTGATTCTATCATGTCTATGTTATTTGTGATCTTGCATGCTCTCTGTTGCTAGTAGCTATCTTGGCCAAGTAGATGCTTGTGACTCCAAGAGGGAGTATTTATGCTCGATAGTAGGTTCATGCCTCTAGTAATCTGGGGAAGTGACAGAAATCTCTAAGGTTGTAGATGTGTTTTTGCTACTAGGGATAAAACATCAATCCTTTGTCCATGGGGCAATTGTATTGTTTACTGTAACATCCCAGCATTTAGGAACTAACGAAGGGTAGATTTAGGAATATGAAATGTTGCATGCATTTATCTGTGAAAATGTGGGTAAAATTTTCACCAAATTAAAATCTTAAGTGATCAATGTTTCTTTCATCCTTTGAGATTAGGTTTAGTCTTAAAGGAGGATTGCTATAAACTTTGAGATGATCTTTAAGGAGTTATGTGTTTAAAATGAATTTGAATTTTAAACTTGAGTGTTTGAATTATAATTTAAATGATTTAGATATAAGTTTTGAAACTTAAATTAATTAAGAGATAAGTATTATAACTTAAATTTTATCCAAAGACAATATTGAATATGAAACTTATTTCATATTATCAATATATAAACAAGTTACAAAGAATGTAACCTACTGAAGCCATTTTCAAACTTCACAATTTACAAAAGAATAAAGAATAAGAATATTCTTTATTAATAATAATATAATCTTTATTGCAATTGAATAAAATAAAGATTACACGAATAATAAAAGAAAAATTACAAAATAATAAGAACATTATATTGAAATATTTACTAACTATCCTATATCTAAATCTAAACTAAATCTTCATCTTTATCTTTGTACCTGCAAAACAAAGACTAAATAAAAACAAAAGAAGATTAGTGTTAGTACTATTTCTCTCAGACATGTCAGTGAAATGCACTTGACAAATTCATCATTGAGAAATGTTATAAAAGGGGAAAGTTTCACCAATATGAAAGATTCCATCTTTCATAAATTCAAAGCCATAAGTGAAATGATAGCCAGGAGAGACCAAATCACCAGCCAGATGAAAGTAACCAGGTGAAAGTAAATTCCAGATTCTGAACATATCCACAAGTGCATAGCAGGCACACAAGCTGGACACACACCAGCATGCATATGGTGTGTTGTCGTCCTCACAAGCATAGCCCAATCTCACAAAACCACAGCACAGCCGTGGGGGGCACTAGTGCATCACTCCACTGCACAACACACAAGAACAACCAGTGTAGACAGCAGCTAAACCAAGCACATCAGCCAAACCAAACCACCAAGGATCAACCAAGCAGCACCAGGATGGTGACATAAGGAGGGAGATGGATCAGGTGGACAGCAAGGACAAGCCCAGGAGCTAGGAGGAGCAGGATAGCTCAAGAGCAAGAACAGGAGTCCAGCAAAAACCATATCAAGATCATCACCAACTTACTCCACAAACAACAAGATTCTGTGGTGAGTTTCATAAAACCTTCACATGATCTAATCATATCATCCAGGGAGAAGCATGTGTTGTTTTATAAAACAAACCCTCAGAAAGCACCCAAGTGGGGTGAATCCATCATAGGGATTTTAGAATCTAAAAGCAAACATCAAGGTATCTGGATCCAGCCAAAACTCAGAGCAACATCATTGCTCTGGTGGTCAAACTATATCTTACAATTCAAGCATATATGTATCTATGATCTATTTCTAGGCACATCCCTAAAGAAGGGTAGCACCTTAGAAACAAAGCCTTTGGATCCAGATCATGATCAAGTTCACTATCATTTTTCCAAGATTTGATTCAATCAAGAATAACTGGTACTACTACCAGAATTATCTAGATGAACCAATTAGATAAGATTTGAATTCCTAAGCCTCAGACCAACATCATTGGTCTTAGGAAATTCAAATAAGAGCATCTATATTTATCTTTCAAAGACAAGATTGCCTTAAGCATAAACTAACCAAATCCATGGTTTTGAATCAAACTTTTGTGCCATACCTGATGGTGTCACAAGAACAATCCAATATGAATCAGGAAAGACAGTAAATCATCATAGATTCAAACAATCAACTTAACTAATCATTTTCCTGTAAAACAGAAATCATAACTAGGATATTCCTATAATACAATTCACTGTTTGAGATCATAATGATCTCAAACCACATGTTAATTCCCAAGCTAACAGCACTAAGACAGTAGCTGTATCTTATCCTGTTATGACCATGAATCAAATAAACAGTGGAAAGCTAACAGATCATTAGCTTAACCAAGCATGATTCCCAAACAACTACATCATCTGAATCAGATGCAATCCCAAGCATCAAATCATCTAGTAAGTCCCTAGAAACACCATAGATCATTCTTAGCAAACAAGCCTCAGGCCAATAAGCAATTAGCATGTGTACAGACCATCCAAACATGAATCCAATCATCCAGTACATGATCAATCACATAACAGGAACCCTAAAATGGATAATCATCCTAAACGGAATCAGAACATAGACAGAGAGGACACTGCCAGTCTCTAACATCGAATCAACAAGCACATAAAGCACCAAGGGAGAAGACTCAAACTCACCGTAGGTCCTCGCTGAAGAAATTAAAGAGGAAGCAGATTGGCCGACAAACCGCGGCGGCACAGGGAGCACCCAGGGAGTGCTGCAACCTGCACCGGCCACGGCGGCGGCCACCACAGCATACGAATCCACCACACCACCACAGACGGGACCACGACGACGGCGGTAGCACTTTTTCCTAACCCTAGGGTTCGGTAATGGGGTGAACCTGGCCACGGAGAAGCCCCGAACTCAAATCCAATTGGATAGAACGAAAGGGCATCGTCGATAACCCCCTAATGCACCACGGCGGCGGCCGAAACAGCCGACGGCGGCGGGAATCGACGGTGGCGGCATCGCCGACCACGAGGTCGGGGTCAGAGGAGGAGAGGATAAACTCGTGGGAGAGAGAGAGAGGCAGTAAGGAGTGGGCCGAGCTGGGCCAGACCCTTCGGGGTGGCTCTTTTGTCTAGAATTAATGGGCCACTAGGGCCCAATAAGAATAATCGGCCCAGAAACAATTACAGGCCTGTTTCAATAAAAAGAAAAGACCAAAATACCCTTGGAATTAATAAAATTCTAGAAAATAAAATAAAAGTCCAAAAATTATAAATAAAATATTTTTGGATACACAAAAACCCAAACTACTCAAATAAATTAAAATATAAAATTTTAGACATTTCAATTTTATTAGGAATTTTGTAAATTATATATTACTTATTGAATTTTACAAAATTATTGAAGGGTGATAAAATTAATTAAAATTCACTTTCATTATGTATTAATATTTTAGTATTTTAGAAAAATACTAAATAAATATTTAATCACCATTTCTAATGTATAATTAATAATTCCTAAAGGAATTATTAAATCAATAAAAGTCAAATAGTAGGAAAAAAATAAAAAAACTCAATATATGTTATAAATATTAAAAAGTAATATTTGTAAATCCTTTATTACTAAAAAGGAACTTTTGGGGGAAAATTCATATAAAAATTAAATAATGCATTACATTACTTGCATAATCATCTTTGCTTCTTTAAATATTGTCCTTACCGGGCAATAATGATGTTTTTGTAGAACTAGAAGCTCAAGGTCCAGTGCAAGCATCAAACTTCACTACCTTGCCATCAGAAGGCAAGTTCATCACTTGCTCATGTCCTTTGAAGAGTCTTTATCAAAGTATTTGCAAATTGTGTGTTATCATATATGCTATAAAAGAAATAAAATATTATTTTCATAAATAAAGAAATCATAGATATCATCCTAAGTGGTGATATAATGGTGCAATAGAACTTAGGGTTCTATTTGCAACAATGATGATCAAGTAGGGACTTAATAACCCCTGACATCAGTGATTCTAGCGCCGTATATTACGCATTAGCCATGAGATTT
Organism: Avena longiglumis; assembly: GCA_030063025.1. NCBI lineage: Eukaryota > Viridiplantae > Streptophyta > Magnoliopsida > Poales > Poaceae > Avena > Avena longiglumis. The sequence goes on along the minus strand of CP125977.1, from coordinate 428,564,722 downwards.
GGAATGGGACAGAGAAGTCAGCTGTATCTTCTTCCTCTCGCATGAAGCCGGATGTGCAGGTCGTGGTTGTTATCCTCGTCGTGTGCATATTAATTGGTAATTCGTACAGGATATGCAGCATATGGGTGGGAATCCTCATCGTCCCACGATAGTTCTGGCATCTAACGGTTTGTACAAACCATTGCCATAATTCAGTATGTGGGCATGGTGTACACCAAGGAGGCATGCAGGGTCGCGAAGGGGGCAATGATTGGCTTGGACCAACTACTAGGCCCCACATCTTGGAATTGTGGACGGGAAAGTACGCCCGGTTGTGCAACAAGGAGTTGACCTCTCATGGGTAAAGTAATGCACCTCTGCAGAGTGTAAGATCTGTAACTTGTTACTCCCTGTTCCGGGAAGGAGCTATGAATGCGGCAGGAAAGGGACTCCATGAAAGTTCTGGTCAACCTGTGAAGGCTGATTGTCATAGTTTTTCGGAATAAAATCAATCTTTGAAGAAAGATTTACAAAAACTGCATAGTGCCAAGGATTTATAATCCGAGGTGGTAGTTAGAGCATCAAACTTCCCACCTTGCATATAATGAACTTGTTGGGTAACGCTGTTACTCATTCTTTCCTTTGATCCCTTGCTTAGACTCTGAGGATCCCGAAGACGTGCTAATGTATGAAGCCGAATGCCAAGAAGATGTGTTCTACAAGGAACCTGATCTGTCCGAAGGAGTTGAAGGAGTGGATTACGAAATCCGCTATGGTGTCGATGATAATGAGTCCAATTAAGTAACCCTAGTTAATAGTAACCAATGGAGCTGAGCAGCATGAACTCTATAGAATAAGTTGTTGATCTCAACTCCTAGACGGAGTTGCTACTTTTAAATTCCGCTAAACACTTTATATTTTGGTTTGTAAGTTGGATCTTTTGGAAGTCTTGAACTTCCGGTATTGTAATAATAATAATGTGTGTACATTTGTAATATGGACCCGCAATGTTTCTGTTGTACCACTTTGAGGGATGTGATATTTAAGGAACGATGTTCTATAGATGTCATGTCAACAACTATAGTATACTACACATGCAGTGGTATGCTGGGTCACCGCATTTACTTTACACACTTTGCTTAATGCAATTATCTGTTGCTTGCAACTTAATACTGAAAGGGGTTCGGATGATAACCTAAAGGTGGATTATTAGTCATAGATGAAGTTGGATTGCGGTCTATGTATTATGTTGTAAAGCCCAATCAAATCTCACAGAGATCAAGATGTCTAGTATAGATCAAGATGTATAGTATATGAATTGTTATGCTTTGTCAGTCTGTCAATTGTCCCACTATAATTTGTTCACCCAACATGCTATCTATCTTATGGATAACACCTCTAGTGAACTGTGGACCCCGGTCCATTACTTTATCCTTGATATACCATCTAACATCTACTGTTTACTATTTACTTTATACAAGCAATCACTATCTTTGATACTATATGTTTAATCCTTCGTTTTCAGCAAACCGGTGAGATTGACAACCTCACTATAAGTTGGGGCAAAGTATTGAGTTTGTGTTGTGCAGGTTTCAAGTTGTTAGCAACACCTTGGAGTTGTTTCCTTACTCCCACTAGTTCGATAACCTTGGTTTCATAACTGAGGAAAACTTGTTGTTGTGCTCATCATACCTTCTTCTTGGGGTTCCGAACGAGCTCTACATATCTGAGCCATCAAGCACTTTTCTGGCGCCGTTGCCGGGGAGATAAGGACAACTTCATTCTCTTCCTCCTCGCCAGTCACTTTTCAGGGAGAAAGAAGATTCTTGCAAGGGGAGTCTCTCACAACCAATCTCCTTACTTTGTTTTTGTTTTGCTTAGTTTCTTTTGATTTGTTTTGCTTGTTTCTTTTTATCAAAAATACAAAAAATAGTTTTGTTTGGTTTGATTTTCTTTTCTTATAAAACACACAAAATAGTTCTTTCTCTAGTTGTCACCTTGTTCTTAGCTCACCATGTTAATGCCTAAGTTCACCCTAAGAGACATTTCAATAGGCAGTGGCTCTATAATTGGGAAAAATAATATTGAAGAATTCTTTAATCATGTTAGCAAGCATGATGATATTGAGGATAGATCCTTAGCAGAACTTGCTCCAAATTATGAAATTGCTGCAGCTTGTTTAGTTCAAATGTTGGAGCCTAGGTTTTTTAATCTTAACCGCATGATGCAAGTAATGTTTCTTAAACTTAAAGATATTGAGGATACTGAAAATAGAGATTTTATTCTAGAAACTTTGCTTAAAGAATTCAATGATGTTGGTAAAGAGGCTAGCAAGGTCTTTGAACGTTTTAATATGCTAGGCTCATGTGTAGATGTTATGGGTACACTAGGAGAGGTGGAAAAAACCAAACCCAAAAATGGAGAGGAAATTAAAATACCAATACCTTTTAAACTTGTAGGAATGCATGAAGCCTTAGAAAAGAATTTAGATTGGATTGTTCCTGAAAACCGTTTGATGAAAATAGTAAACCCAAGAGTATTGAGAGAGGATCCTCTAGAACTTATTTGTATGGGATACCTTTCCTTGTTGAAGAAATTTATGGTATTGATCTTAATGCTTCTTCATTCGAAAATACTTGATTCTTGCTTTCTATGCCTAACTTAAAGGCGTTAAAGAAAAGTACTATTGGGAGATAACCCAAATTTTTGTTTTCAGTAAGTTTTTATTTTATTTTGTTGAGTCTTGGAAGGTATTTCCTCTGAAATAACCTCTCCTTATACGTTTTGTGTGTTTTTTATGCCAATAATAACCTCTAATGAGAGAGAAGTAAGATTTGGGGAAGTTGCTATCCCGAAACAGATTTGTGTGCTTCACTGTAAAAATTCGTGAAAAATACCAGTTCGTCATATTTAGCTGTAATTTTATAAGAATATGCCCCAGGTTGTTATCTAACTTTCGTTAGTTCAACACTTTTAGATTTGAGCAACATAAGGTCTTCGAAAAAATCGGTTTTTACCTGCTGGTCTGTTTTGACAGATTTCTGCCATTATTTGCATTTGCCTCTTATCAGTTTGTTTTTGAGTTCTATTTTATCACTTGATATTTTAAAAGGAGTTGCTACAATATCTTGTGTTTTCATGGAAGTTTTACCTATGTTTAAACTAAACCCAAAGGCTTAATATCTTGAATACACTAATGTTGCTAATGAAGATTGTGTGAAGTTTTGTATGAAGGAAATTTTCTTGTGTAGGGGAAGAATAATGTGATGAGATGAAGAATGGACAAAATCTCAAGCTTGGGGATGACACCCGTGTCACCCCAAGAAATATTCAAGAGGTACAAGCGTCAAAGCTTGGGTATGCCCAAGGCATCCCCTTCTTCATCAATAAAAATCTCAGTTTTTCTTTCAAAACACTTTATTTTTATTGCTTCATGCACTTTTGTGTTGTTCTTGGAGCGTCTTGGTTTTTGATTTTAGATTTCTTTTATTTGGTTTGATGGAATAAATTAGTTGGACCCTCGCATTCATATTTTGTTTCAAATAAGTCGATTGGTGTTGGAAAAGAGTAGGAAGCTTTATGCTTAAGTGGTACAAAAGGGAGCTTGTTTTGACAGTGGCTTAGACTTTATCATGTCATGCTAGATGTTGCTTTAACCTTATGATTAGTGATTATTATTGTAGCATGACTTGTTTCAAACAATTAAGATCGATTAATGCGCCTTGAAAGAATCATGCGTTGTTTTAGCATACAAAAGCATAATATTGTGGTATTCTCCTTTGATGCTTTATTTGGGTTGACTTGGCACATGCTTACACCATGTTAAGACTATGAACCAGTCACCTTAGCCTATATGATCATTTACTTTTTGACTTGTGATATCACTTTGATACGCCCAATTTGCATCACCTTTCTATATCATAATTTACCTCTATTCATTGATATTTGTTATTATGAGGTATTACTTATGGATTTTCATCTGTTTATGCATGTTGGATGATTCCTGGAGGATGGACTACCGGAGTCTGGATTCTGATGGAAAAGACGGCATTTTGGTGCAATTTCGCGAAGATCAGAAAAATACCAGAAAAATATGGAAACATATTATTTTACCGGAAGACGAAGGAAGCCAGAAGGAGGAGCGCAGGGGGGCCTCAGGGGGCCCACACCCCTAGGCGCGGGCCCACCTGACCCCACGCCTAGGATGGGTTTGGCCCGCCTGTTCGGCCCCCGACTCTGCCTCTTCGCCTATATCTTCCCTATGGAACCCTAACAACAGGGGGGAGACCACAGATAGATTTCCGCCACCTCTGGGAGGCGGAAAACACCAAGAGAGAAAGATCTCTCCGGCAGACAGATTTCTGCCAGGGGAATTCCTTCCTGGAGAGGGGAGACCGTCGCCATCAACACTGTCATCAAGATAGGCTTCATCGAGATCATCATCATCCACACCATCATCTTCACCAACACCATCATCACCACTCCGTCCCGCTATAACAATTGTGTTGGATATTGCTTAGTTCATTAGGGGAAACTTTCCCGGTGTTAATTACTATTGTAGTTGATGCTTGTGAGTGGAACCATTGGATTATTGTTTATGTTCAGATTGTTATCCATTATCATATCATCTTTGATCTTGATCCATATGATGTCTTGTGAGTAGTTCGTTTATTTCTTGAGAACATGGGAGAAGTCATGTTGTTAGTAGTGGATCTGTGTTGAGTTATTATTCAATGGTTTAGTATTTAAGTTGTGGTGCTATTCTTCTAGTGGTGTCATGTGAACGTCGACTACATGATACTTCACCATTTATGGGCCTAGGGGAATGCATTGTGTATTTGGCTACTAATTGTGGGGTTGCCGGAGTGACAGAAACCTGAACACCCGTTAGGACACCTTTGCACAAGGGAGTGTAGGATCTCAGAGTTTAAGGCCGTGGTTAGATTTATATCTTAATTACTTTCCTGTAGTTACGGATGTTTGCGGGGGGTTTATCACAAGTATGTATTAGTCCTAGGAAGGGCAGTATGTTAGCACAAGTTCACCCACACAACACTTACAAACACCAAAGAAGAGTACTCAACTATTTGCAGCGAAAGCACTTGACAGAATTCTCACGTGTTCTCGAGAACGTTTGGTCCTTATAAGTATTTTCACCGGCTTGTCCTTTGCTAAGAAAGGATTGGGACACTTGCTCCGTTTGTTCGTTACTTCTGTTACTTGCTCTTTGTTTTGTTGCCTTGTCAGAAAATCACTAAAAATCTGTTTGCTAAGTATTCACAGGGATTTCCTGCTCCATACCACTGTTCAACACCTTCTGCTCCTCGTTCGGATCGACACTCCTATTTATCGAAAGTACTGCGATACACCCCCTATACTTGTGGGTCATCAAGAATATTTTCTGGCGCCGTTGCCGGGGAGTGAAGCGCTATTGAAGAGTGGAACTGGTAAGGTAAACTTTTACTGTGAGTATTGCTTTTGTTACTGCTTGTTACTTTGTGTCCAATATGAATAACCCACTTGGTTTTCTATTTGGTAAAACTACTACCACTTGTATGGTAGTAGATGAACCACCACCTGTTGATATAGATCCTTTTAAGATACCTGCGAGTATTGTTAATCGTGTCATGGATAATTATTATTTTGGGGATGGAACTGTCCATCCTAGTGATCACTTGCTTTATATACATGAATTATGCGGGTTGTTTAAGTGTGCAGGTATCACAACTGAATAGGTGAAGAGGAAGTTACTCTCGATATCCTTGAAAGGGAAAGCCGAGGCATGGTATAAGCTGCTGAAGAATGGACAATCCATGGAATGGGAGGAGATGGCATCTCTCTTTTTCACTAAATTTTATCCTCCCAGTGAAATCCAAAAGGATAGAAGTCTTATATATAATTTTTGGCCTCTTGATGGAGAAAGTACAACTCAAGCTTGGGGGAGATTGAAGCTACTAATGCTTAAATGTCGTATTCATGAACTCCCTAACAATATTATTCTCAATAACTTTTATGCTAGGCTTTCTCTTCAGGATAAAGGTTTATTAGACGCTTCGTGCGCTGGATCATTCACAAGTATGAAGGAAGAAGCCAAATGGGATCTCTTAGACCATATTCAAGATAACACTGAGGCTTGGGAGAATGACAAAGGAAGAAAGTCAGGTATAAAATATGATTATGAGTGCATTAAATCTTTTATGGGTACTGATAGCTTCCGTGATATTAGCAATAAGTTTGGTCTTGACTCCCAAAGTATTGCCAACTATTTTAAGGCCTTTGCCTCTTACATTGAAATTCGTAACAAGAAGTGGAATAAGTACCATGCTCCTTATAAAGATGTTGTTAGTCATGTTCCTGTTAGAAGTACTCACATTTGTACTACTAATCATATTGTGCCTGAACCTCATGTTGAGAAAATGCCTTTCCCAGCTAAGGTAAAGGATTATTCCATGATTATTAGTGCAAATAAGATAGGTACAATGAAAACGGTGGAGCCTGGTAAGCATTTTAGTGATGAACCTGTGGTAGCTATTGTGAAAGACACTGTCACTAGAAATAGAGAGGATGAGAATATTGTATTCTGTGAAGACGCTTCCAATATTATCTCTCATCCTAGTAAAGATAGAAAAGCTAGTGTTTCAGTGCTTTCTGTTAAAATTGGTGATCATTGATACTATGGTTTATGTGACATTGGTGCTAGTTCTAGTGCTATTCCTTATGAGCTTTACAGAGAAATTATGCATGAGATTGGTCTTTGTGAGCTTGAGGACATTGATGTGATTATCCACCTTGCTAATAAGGAAACTATTTGCCCCATTGGCATTGTAAGAGATGTGGAGGTTCTTTGTGGTAAGATTAAGTATCCTGCTGATTTTCTAGTGCTTAATTCAGCAGCTAGCAAAACTTGTCCCATCATTTTTGGTAGACCTTTCTTAAACACTTGTGGAGCTATTATTGATTGTAAGAAGGAAAAAGTGTTAACTAAGTTTGATGGAGATTCTTATGAGTTTAACTTTTCCAAATTTGCTAAAGCTCCTTATGAAAATAGCTTGCTTAATAAAGATCTCAGGATGGAACAACCTGCTTCAATTGATCCAGTCTATGACCTTGGACCTCCTTTTGATGACTGTAAGTATGCTTATTCTGATGATAAAGTTGTTTCTAGTGACAGTTATATTGTCAAATTTATTCAAAGTGCCACTGAATGTTATTTTGAGAGAGGGAAACATGGTTTTATGCATCTCAATGATGTTAAGTTTCCCCATTTTATGTTGAGAGCTTTAAAGTTGCATATGTTTTGTCTTCCTATGCTTGTGGCTTTTTGTTTCAACAATTCATTTTCTCATGATACCCCCATGCATAGGAAGTGGGTTAGACTCAAGTGTTTTGGCTATTTGCTTCTTGATGCTCCCTATTCAGCACCTAGGGTGCAGAAAAGTTATTTTGCACCCAACATATTTTTACGCTGTTATACTAAAAAATTATGTTTTGTATACGAATAATTATGTTCATATAATCACCACAACCAAAAAATTTGACACAAAAATAATTTTTTTGAGTCATTATAGTGTAAAAAACACCAAAAATATGTCTTTTACGTCAAATTTTTTTACGGTATGTAAACAGAAAAAATTATGTCATTTTTAAATTTTATTATGTTCTTCTCAACTTACGAAGTAATACAAAATTTACGTGACGTAAAAATAATATACGGTTCTAAAGATAGAGGGTGGGTGTAGAATAACTCCTGGGTGTCAAATAGCGCCACTCTCTCTCTCTCTCTCTATATATATATATATATATATATATATATCCTATGTGAGCATCTTTGGAAATTTCAAGCCTAACTTAAAGGCATTAAAGAAAAGTACTTGTTGGGAGATAACCCAAGAGTTTTGTCGAGTCTTGGTAGTTATTACCTCTGGAATAACCGCTCCTTATCCTTTTTTTGGTTTTTGTGTCAAGTTCAACTACTTTTGTGAAGTAGAGGAGTTGTAAAAAGTGGCTGTCCTGGGACATATTTTTGTGCTGCATTATAAAAATTCATGAGGGAGCTCAGTACTTCGGATGGAGCTGCATTTTTCTGAGCTTATTCTCCTGGTTGTTACCCAACTTTCATCAGTTCTACACTTTTTGATTTGAACAACAGATGGTTTTCGAAAAAAATCAATCTTTACCTGCTGGTCTGTTTTGACAGATTTCTGCCATCATTTGCATTTGCCTCTTACATAAGCTTTTGTTTTGATGGGTTTTCAGTTGAAGTATGTACCAAAGATTCATTGTTTTTGTTTACACTAATGTTGTCATTGAGTTTGTGCAAAAGTTTTGTATGAAGGAAATTCTCAGGAGAAAGAGGAAAGGATCTGCAGAGTTCGTCTTTGAATACGTAAGAGTGGTGAAAACAGAAGGTTTGCGAATCTCCAATCTTTTTATATTTTTGATGTTTTTAATACATAAGGGAAGTTACGAGGAATCGAAGAGGAAGCGGGCAGGGTGGACAACCCACCCGGTAGCGGGCCCAGCCTGGCCACGCCTGAGGGGGGTGTTCCACCCTTGAACTCCGTCTCCGCTTCGTTTCTGTGTCAAAACCTTCCTTATGTATTGATTCTTCGAAATATATAATCCCCCGGATCCCCCAAGGTTCATGCATCGTGTTCTCGTTGTGGTTTCGTTTTGATCTATTTATGTTAGGAAATCTTCTCAAGTTTAGAGCACCATGGCCTCCGCCAACGACAAAGGCAAGAAGCCTGTGGAGATAGAGTTGGAAGAACACCACCACAGAAGGAGTGAATCTTCATCAGGTTTGTCATCCCCTTGGCTTGTTCCAAGATTGGGGGAGTGCCGCGGTATCACCACCATTATCTTTCATATTTTACCTTTTTAGTGGATTCATATCTGTGGTAGAGAAGTTATCTTATAGTTTGGTTTGCATGTGGAAGTATATCTCCTTTAGTTGATTATCTATGTATCCCTTGGAGTGAGTGCGTTTATTAGAATATTAATGAGAAGTCTCATCTTTACTTTTTGCACTTCTTATTTTAGTTTGCAATCTCTATTATATGATGGATCTTGTTGTTCCGTATTGGCACCACTTTGGGATCATCAAGTGGATCTAAATTGGTTTTGGCAAAGCGAGTTCTAATCAGTGACACTAGTTTGAAAGAAAAAGAAAGAGAGAAAAAGCTTACAGGTATTTGGTATCATTTGTTTTCTTTCTTGTTGGCTCATAGGCTCAGTATTCTTTTTTTAAGATTCTTTTGTGTCTTCAAGGAATATTGCATGTTTGGCTTTATTACTTGTATGTTTGTTTGTTTCTTTCAACTCTCTTGCTTGCTACCCAGCCTTGCTAGCCAAAAAACTGTTTTGAGAAGGCATAGTTCTCATGTTTCCAAAACCCTTTCAACCAAAAACTTTTACCACTTGTGTCCACCATATCTACCTAATAGCTATTGCTATTCCTAGCAAATTATCAAGCTTCATCTACCTTTCGAATTAAAAAGTATTTTGTTATGTGAAAACTAGTTAGTAGAGCTCTCACGAACTTGATGGCACACTATATTTACTTGCCCCTAATAAACTTGAACCATTGTGTACATCGAAGTTGTATATGCTTGTACGTTGGGATTAGCAGAACCGTGCTATCACGGGGAAGGTTTTCAACATTGCACTTGTACTTTGTACACAGTTGATATCGTGCTCTTTTGTCTATGGATGTCACCGGTGTGAAATAAAGAGGGAACTTGTAAGTCCATGGAGTTTGTATCCTGTGTTAGAGAAACGCCTGGGCCGCGAGCCTAAGCCATGCTTAATCATGGTGGAAACTTGCAGCATCACCATAGTGAGTCATCTATGAAGCATCCTCAATAAAAAGCTATATGCATAGTAAATAAAAATATTGCGGAGATGCTCATTGTCTGCTTGCCTTGTCATTTTGGTTATGGGAAAGCTCCTGTACCATGTGCAAGGGGTACCCCATTGGCGGTTCTCAATGCTATGCAAATACTAAGAATGACAAGAACTTACCTGGACCCAAAGTTGAGTATGCATGAGGAGTGGCCCTCATATTCAAGGGACATGAGATTGCCAACTTATATTTCGTCAAGCATATACTCCATCTTTGTTCACTTTAACCTTAATAATCTAAAGATGCTTATGATAGGGGCAATGAGGGCTCAAATCTAGCAAGTACCATAATATTTTGGAAGCTCTTTATGACTTGTAATCCCTGCTACCCTCTAAGAAGGGACCTTTCTCCCACTTCCAAGTTGAGTCAGTAAACCTACTTCCTCTCTGTCTCTAGCAAGCTTTTGAGTTGTTGTGTTTCAAGCATTCATATGGTGATTTATTCAATCATGTTCTTTATCTTCCTTGTTTGCAACAAACTCTTATCTATTGAGTATTACTTTGAAAGCCTTCACTTGTGAAAAACCTTTTTGAGAAAAGAGTGCTCCTGTTTTGAAACTTCTACAAAAAGCTTTTGTGAAACTATTTACCAGGTGTTCTCTGACCAAGAACAAGTTTGCCAATTCCAATTATGATTTATATTTATGCATCTCTATTGTGACCGATGTACTTGATTGCAAGCTAAGTTATATAATGGTGAGTTGCTTTCTTCTATGAGTTGTACAATGGTAAGTGTGATGCTTCTTGTTCGTTTTCTTTTATCGACACTTCACTCCAAAAACCTGTGGACATGTTTACTGAGCTCAGTATTCGCTTGGGGACAAGCGAAGTCTAAGCTTGGGGGAATTGATACGCGCAATTTGCATCACCTTTATATATCATAATTTACCTCTATTCATTGATATATGTCTTATTATGAGGTATTACGTATGGATTTTCATCTGTTTATGCATGTTGGATGATTCCTGGAGGATGGACTGACGGAGTCTGGATTCTGATGGAAAAGACGGCGTTTCAGTGCAATTTCGCGAAGATCAAAAAAATACCAGAAAAATATGGAAACATATTATTTTACCGAAAGACGAAGCAGCCAGAAGGAGGAGCGAAGGGGGGCCTCAGGGGGCCCACACCACCCTAGGCGCGGGCCCACCTGACCCCGCACCTAGGGTGGGTTTGGCCCACCTATTCGGCCTCCGACTCCGCCCCTTCGCCTATATCCTCCCTACTGAACCCTAACAACAGGGGGGCGACCACAGATAGATTTCCGCCGCCTCTGGGAGGCGGAAAACACCGAGAGAGAAAGATCTCTCCGGCAGACAGATTTCTGCCTGGGGAATTCCTTCCCGAAGAGGGGATACCGTTGCCATCAACACCGTCATCAAGCTAGGCTTCATCGGGATCATCATCATCCACACCATCATCTTCACCAGCACCATCATCACCACTCCGTCCCGCTGTAACAATTGTGTTGGGTATTGCTTAGTTCATTAGGGGAAACTTTCCCGGTGTTAATTACTATTGTAGTTGATGCTTGTGAGTGGAACCATTGGATTATTGTTTATGTTCAGATTGTTATCCATTATCATATCATCTTTGATCTTGATCCATATGATGTCTTGTGAGTAGTTCGTTTAGTTATTGAGGACATGGGAGAAGTCATGTTGTTAGTAGTGAATCTGTGTTGAATTATTATTCAATGGTTTAGTATTTAAGTTGTAGTGCTATTCTTCTAGTGGTGTCATGTGAACGTCGACTACATGATACTCCACCATTTATGGGCCTAGGGGAATTTGGCTACTAATTGTGGGGTTGCCGGAGTGACAGAAACCTGAACCCCTGTTAGGACACCTTTGCACAAGGGAGTGTATGATCTTAGAGTTTAAGGCTGTGGTTAGATTTATATCTTAATTACTTTCCTGTAGTTACGGATGTTTATAGTGGGTTTAATCACAAGTATGTATTAGTCCTAGGAAGGGCAGTATGTTAGCACAGGTTCACCCACACAACACTTACAAACACCAAAGAAGAGTACTCAGCTATTTGTAGCGAAAGCACTTGACAGAATTCGCATGTGTCCTCGAGAACATTTGGTTCTTCTAAGTATTTCCACCGGCTTGTCCTTTGATATTAAAGGATTGGGCCACTTGCTCCATTTGTTCGTTACTTCTGTTACTTGCTCTTTGTTTTGTTGCCTTGTTAGAAAACCACTAAAAATCCGTTTGCTAAGTATTCGCAGGGATTTCCTGCTCCATACCAATGTTCAGCACCTTCTGCTCCTTGTTGGGATCGACACTCCTATTTATCGAAAGTACTGCGATACACCCCCTATACTTGTGGGTCATCACACTTTATGCTTTAGTTAATAATGTTTTGTCACTTTGCATGATTATGGCCATTATTGCTCTCTTAGTTGGTCGCTCCTAGTATTTTGCTAGCCTCCACTTGTACTGAGTAAGCTCTACTCGTGCATCCAACTCCCAAGAAACCAAGTTATTCCAAAGAGTCCACTATAAATTCTTGTGCATGGTGTGTTACACCATTCCAAGTATATTCATGTTTTATCTATCTTCCAAATTAAACTTGTTATGTGAAAATTAGTGATTAAAGCTCTCGCAAACTTGATGGCACACTTTACTTTCTTGCACCTAATAAGCTTGAACCATTGTGTCATCTATGTTGTTATATGCTTGCACCTATAAGTTGGGAATTATCAGAACCATGCTGTCATGGGGAACACTTTCAACACTTGTAAATATTATCCAGTTGATATCATGATCTTTTGTTTATGGATGTCGGCGGTGTAAAATAAAAGGGGATCTTGTAAGTTCCTGGAGTATTATATATGTGTTATAGAAACGCCTAGGCGGCTAGACTAAGACATGCCTAATCATGGTGGAAACTTGCAGCATCACCATAGTGAGCAATCTATGAAGCATCTTCAGAAAAATATAGAAAAAAAGAAAAAAAGCACCATGCTCATGGTAAAGAAAAAGATCGTTGAGATGCTCGTTGTCTGTTGCCTTGTAATTTTGATATGGGATAGCTCCTGTGTCATGGGGCAAGAGGTACCCCGTTGGCGTTTCTCTATGATACACATATACTTACAATGACAAGGACTTGCTTGTGACTAAATTTGAGTAGCATGAGGAATAACCCTTGTACTCAAGGGACATGAGATTGCCAACTTATGATTTGTCAAGCATATACTTCATATTTGTTTCACTTTAACCCTAATCACTTCAAGATGCTTATGATAGGGGCAATGAGAGCTGAAAGCTAATAAGTACCATAATTTTTGGAAGCTCTTTATGAAACTTGAAATCCCTGCTTCCCTCTATGAAGGGCCTTTCTTTTTTTACTTTTATGTTGAGTCTCCATCTTCTATCTTTATGCACCAATTAAGAGAGCATAATTGTCATTCTTAGTTTAATCTGTTTGTCCCAAAAATTAATGATTGATTCATAATGTTGATATTGCTTGTTCTTAAATGTAGAGACCCCGCCTTTATAAGGTAAAGGATCCCTGTGATTGCAATGCTAGTCCCTAGATCAATAGCTAGCATCCACAGTTTAAGATGTAATATCAAGAAACAAAGGTCATAGTATAACTTTATAACCAGGAATAAAATAATTCATTACATCTTTCATAGCTCATTTGGCTATCTCATTACAATGCAACAGAAATAACTATATAGCATGGAGTCCTTCATCTTCAAAGTGCCACAGGCAATCATGTTGGTTGTAGACTTGTAATACTATTCAACACACTTGACTAACATAAAACAAACCTGCAACATAATAAGTTATAGACACAAGGGTCAATAACTTTGAATTGTATTAGCAAGTGATACTATGGTAGAGTAGTGGTATCTATCATCTATATGCATTTGGCTAAGTGTAGCCGAGGCTTGCTTTGCTCAAAATAAGTTGTTGAAAACACTAAGTTTTTGTTTGTCAAATCACCCAAGGAACAACCAATAGAATTGGTTAACATTTACCCTTGTTTAACCACAAGCTTTTAACTTAGAAATTGGGATGAGGAGATCCTTGATAGCTTCCATGTCTTGATGCTCAAATTGTCCATTGTCGGGGACACGACTAAGTACTTAGATTTTACTCTCTCGAGAGGTGGTGCACTTTCCCCACAAGACTCGACATGCATCGAGACAAGATCTTTTAGAAGCCTTCCCTTAGACCAAATGGACGCGCTCCATCCTATCACCCCCTACCACCCTCTGTCCATCTTGCTAATTTATTGCAACCTATATGATCCTAGCAGAGCCCATATACCAAGTGGTTGCATTAGAAATTTCTCAACATTTGACATCTCAAATCTCTTTGTTACTGGGTGGCTTTCCACAAGTGTGATACACAAGTTTTCGCCAGTTTACTGGCCCTATGTAACCACTCAACATAAATCCATTCTCACCATTCCACCCAGGTGATTCATTTACTTAGTAGTTTTATCAAGCAAAAACATAAGTCAAAAGACTTAGCAAAATTTCCATAGCATGTATATAAACCACCCTTGTTTGCTACTAGCTAGGCTAAGCATGATAGTAGTAGGAATCTTAACTTGGGGAAAATTCTACTAAGGCATAATCTAATATTATTTCCCAAGGCATAGTATACTTAGTAAAAATTCCATGCAAGTCCTACTTAGAAATATCACTAATGCATAGTCAAAATAGTAGGACAAAATGTATGAAGCACCACTTGCCTTTTTGGTAGAGAAACTAAGTTCACTCCTTGATCTTGCAATTGTCACACTCTTCAAAGTTCACTACAAGTCAATCAAGGCACAAATTCAAACTAGCATTCAAACAATTCACCACATAAAATAAAGAAAACAAAACAATGCATGCAAGCATGCAAAAGATTGTTTTATTGAAAAAGAGGTTTCTACTAAGGCTATAAACACTTTAAAACACCTATTGGTCATTTATAAAAGTGGCAAAACCGTTTAAAATCAAGTTAGTGAAAATGGGCAATTTAAATCATTTTTTGTTTTGCTAGAAATGATTTTATTCCAAGAATAATTTCTAGTGTTAGCCAAATATGTTTTTTTAAACATAATGCTAGTGTTTTATGCTCAAAGTGTTTAAAACGAATCCATTTACAAAAGGTTTCACTCAAAAATCATTTTTAAATAATAGCAACATTTTGTTTTACTAGAAATGCTTTTTATTCAAAGGAATAATTCCTTAGTGTCACAAAATATACTTTCAAATCCAAAAGTTAGTTTTTATGGTCAGTAGGTTCAAAACAAATCATTTGCAAAAGATTTTACCCAAAAATCATTTTTAGAATAATTTTTATACTCAAAATAGTCCTACAAATGTTTCTGCAAAAACAACTAATTTTACAGAATCAAAATACTAAACTAAGGGCATGGTTGCAAAGGTTTATTTTTCCTGATTCCAATGATATAAAATTTGTAAATTTTGGACATGTAGATCTAAAGTTATGAATTTTTCAAAATCAAATCACTAATATAAATGTTTCTCTTTCTAAAACACAGGCTGGGCCACGTGGCTAGTTGCTATTGGACGATACCAGTTCGTTTGGACCGACTAATATTGACCATTAGATCTTACTAACGATGCACGGTCCAGATCAAACATACCTCTTCGGTTAAGTCGTCTATTCCTGACCGTACGATCTAGATCTGACGGCTGACAGAACAGTGACCTAAGATGGGCGGCGCTAGCGACGGTGGATGGCGGCAGCACGCTCGGGCAGAGGTGTTCCGGCGAAACTAGGAAGCGAGGGAGAGGGAGGAGAGGCTCACCAGGTTCGCCGCGACATGCTGATGCTCGAGGAGGTCGTGGGGAGGCCAGGGGTTCTCGGACGTGACAGTAATTCCTTGCCGGAGCTGCTACTGGCGACGGCGTGCACGGAGTGTCATCGTTGGAGAAGCTACAGACCACAAGAATACAAATGGAAGGGGGGCGTTAGAAGAACGATAGAACAGAGAGTATCCAAGCGTCATCGCGAGGGAGAGGGGAGGTCAGGGTTCACCTGGAGAGGTCGTCGGAGCGGACGCATACGACGGCGGCGTTCAGGTGTTATCGTTGCCGGCGTTCTGGGACGTGCGCGGGAAAGCTAGGACTATCGGCAGATGCACACGGTGTTGGCGAGCTCGCTCGTGGAATCCAGTGGTAGTGGGGAGGTGAGGGCTGGCCGGAATTGGTGCCGGAGAGTCGTCGGTACAGTGGGGTTCGGGTGAGCAATTGGAGCAGGCTGGTGGGTCTGGTGGTGTGATGACTGTGGGAAAGGGAGAGAGGAGGGAGGCTCTTTAACATGCGTGATCACTGGGCAGTTTATTCGCGGCATTCAATCGAATTTTACTCTGTGGAATCAAAGCAGAAATGGCGAAGGAAAAGGGGAAAGGGAGCGGGTCTGGTGCGCGGGTGAAGACGAAGACGTTGACATGGCGTGGGACTAGGGTGTCAGCGAGTGAGGGGGTACAGGCTGTGGTGAGAAAAGAACAAGCTGGGGAGAGAGAGGAGTTGGGTGGGCTGCTGGGCCAAGCTGGGCTAGGGGTGCTGGGTAGGGTTAGATGGGCTGCCCTTTTGTACTTTTTTTCTTCTCAGTTTTCTTTTTCTTTTTCCTTTTCTATTTTCTGTTTTGAATCTATTCAAATATTTTTAACCATTTGTTTATATTCAAATTTCCAGAACCTTTTCAGTAGGTTTTGCACTTATTTATTAGTGTGTTTTGAAAGTCCATTTTTGAATAATTCAAAATATTTTAATTTTATTCAATATTTATTTAAAAGGGGCTTTTGTCTTTATTTTCAAGTAATATTTAATATGATTCAAAAGCTCACTTATGATTCAGATTTTTATCAAACCTTTTCTAAACCACAGTAGGTTTAATCTTATTTAATAATGTATTTAAATAATCCATTTTAAAATATTTCTTATATTCTCTTATGATTTGTTATTTATTTAAATTAGACATTTGTCCTTATTCGCATTATAATTTCTATTTTCATTTGAATCAAATGTTTTAAATTTCTATTTGATTTCAAACTTTTGCAAAACCTTTTAGTAGGTTTTAAATCATTTAGGAGTTGATTAGTTGGCCCACTTTGGAAAATATTCAATTATTTTCTCATGATTTATTATTTATTTTAATTAGGCCCTTTGTCTTTATTTGCATAATTTGTATATGGTTTCAAACCATATAATTCAATGTAATTAATCCTTTATTCTTTTTAAGTTAATTGGATAACTTTTAATCCATTTTGGCAATTTCAAATATTTTTCCCATGATTTGATTAATCATTTATATTACGGATTTTGTCTTCTTTTAAGTCAGACATGGTTCAAGTCCATATAAGTTTTATTCTAATAATATTTATTCCTTTATTTTATTTGGATTATTTTTATTCCATTTACTTATGGATTTAACTCAAGGTTTAAATTGTCTTCTAAATAATTTCCTTGGGATTTATTATTTAGTTTAGGCAATTTGTCTGTACTTAAATAAAATTGAATTTGGTTCAATTCATATAATTTTATTTAAATAACCTTTTATTCCTTTTTATTATTTAGTAGACTTTCATTTGTTTATTTATTTTTTCACATTTCAAAATTTGGAAAATTTTGGGATGTGATATTAAATTATTTGTATCTAGTCACCCTTATGAACTTTGAAGGTGTCCTATGCATTTATGTTTTTCTGTACCAAGAAGGACAAGCTGAATACCCACTCTTGCTATGTTTTCTATATGCAAAACAAACAAACGTCTTTCAATGCATTGTGATTCATGATCTTTTGTTTGTACCTTTTCATGTTACAACATAGTTTCTATGTTTTATTGTTGGAACTATATCTTTCATGTTCATGTTTAGAGTACTTTGATCCCAGCTATCAATGCTTTACAAATATTTTGATCAAGATTGTGATGGTGCATGTCACCTAAAAAATTATTCTTTTTATCACTTACCTACTCGAGGACAAGCAGGAGTTAAGCTTGGGGATGCTTGATACGTCGTAAACGTATCTATAATTTTTGATGCTCCATGCTTGTTTTATATCAACTTTCTTATGTTTTGTCTACACTTTGAGGTATTTTTATACATTTTACGAAACTAACCTATTAACAAGATGTCGCAGTGCCAGTTGCATGTTTTCTGCTGTTTTTGGTTTCAGAAAAGCTAGTAAGGAAATATTGTCGGAATTGGACGGGACAAAAGCCAAAGTCAATATTTTATCAGAAGGAACACGGAGTCCGAAGGGCAGCCAAAGTGGGGCCACGAGGCAGCCACACCTGGTGGCGGCACTGCCTAAGGGGGGTGCCAGCCCTAGGTGTGGGCCCATCAGGCGTCCACCAACCTTGCCCCTTCACCTATAAAAGCACCCTGATGCAGAAACCCTAAGTACCCGATCATATCTCCACAAAAAATTCCATAGCCGCCATCTCCATCCCTAGATCAGGGGGAGGGGGTGTCCGATGCTCTTCCCGGCACCCTGCCGGAGGGGAGAGATCATCCCGAAGGCCTTCTTCATCACCAGGAAGATATTTCCGCCACCCTACTGGTTCGATAAACTTGGTTTCATAACTGAGGGAAACTTGCTGATGTGATCATCATACCTTCCTCTTGGGGTTCCCAACGAGCTCTATGTATCTGAGCCAGCAGACGTCCAGCCTAAAAATCCTTGACCTGAATAGCTGACTCGGCCCCAGGGTGTCAGGCAAACGAAAGGGTCTCGCGTACATGCGAAATAAGTCAAATTTTGGAAAGAAAAACAAACATACAACACATGCACGCATCATGTTCTACAAAACAGAATTTACATATAGATTTTTTGTGTCTTATGTGCAGGAATTTGTTACAACTCAAAATTAAGGAAAAATCTTCGCTTCATCCAGCATTCTTTGGATGATCCGAATAGTAGGGAAACGAGCGACTTAATAATGAGGAGCCATAGTAAAAGCAACTGAAAGGACATTTACTGTCGTAATGAATTTTGGTGTTCTTTAACAACAAGTAGATCATTTTATAGTATGCTACTATCTACATGTTGATATAATGCAAAGTGAAAAGGACCCTTACTCTATGAAAAGTTTCCTACAAGATTTACATGTTTCTAGGAATTCTAAACCGAAGTCTTCGGTCTAGCTAGACCGGAGTCTCCGGTGTGGACCGGAGTTTCCACAGGAACCCCCGGAGGGGGCTACAGATTTCTAGCTGGGACAGTCTGGTAGGGGGTCCGTAGCAAGGTCCGAAGACTACTTAGGAATCTCTGGTGTTAGCCTCTGACCGGCGTCTTCGGTACCGCTGGACTGGAGTCTCCGGCCCACTTGGCTCGCGGCAGGGCTTGGTTAGTCAGTATGTTGGTCCGGAGGCTGGTCCGGAGATGGACCGGAATCTCCGGTGTATACCGGAGTCTCCGGTGTGCAGGCCGGATTCTCCGGTCTGAATTTTCTCCAACGGTCAGAAAACGATTCAGTGGAGGGGCTGCTTATAAATAGGGGACCTTATCCCCTTCCTCCAGCTCCTCGACTCACTCAAGAACACCAACCCCATTTGAGCCACCAAATCAACAAGATCTCTTCATCCGACCATCCAAAGTCATTGATCTTTGGAGAATCGAAGGAGGAGGCCTTGATTTACAGCTTCACCAAGAGAGATCTTCATTCCCCCTCATTCACTTGAGGGCCCCCATGCTCTAGTGTTTCTTTCGAAATCCTAGCTTTTGATTTGGTTCTTACAAGCTTGTATTTGATTGTTTGACAGCTTTCTTGTATTTGGGAGCCTCCAATTAAGTTGTGGATGTGTGCCCCAAACTTGTAGTAAAGGTGACGGCTTCCACCTTGAAGGTTGCCGATATAGTGGAAGAGGTGAATCGAACCCTTTGGGGTGAGGTTCATCGGAGAACGAGGGAGGCCTCTCATGGCGTTGGTAGTTTGAAACCACCCCCTCTCCAAACATAGACGTACTTCCCCTTAAAAGGAAGGAACTATGGGAAACAAATCCTTGTGTCTCTGCATCCACCACTTTGGTTACTTCTATCCTTTACCGCACTTTACTTTACTTGTTCTTGCTTAGTATTGTGCTTGTTGGTTATAGTTGACATATAGGTAAATTCACCTTTGTTGCATAATCTAGAGAATTTATCTTTCTTGCCAAACCCTAATTTGAAAAAGAATAAAATTTTAAGTAGCACCTATTCACCCCCCCCTCTAGGTGCCCATACGATCCTTTCAATTGCTATCAGAGCCTCAGCTCTTTATTCGTCTTTACCACCTAAGATTATATGGGTAGCCACGATGGGGAAGGTGGTGGTGAGCCTACCACCTCGGTGACCATGGATGATCTCAATAACTTGGAAACAAGATTGGGCTCCACCTTGGCCAACGAGATCAAATAATTGCACAAGCTACTTAAGCAACTTGTTAAAGATAAAGGTGGCTCATCATCCCCTTATCCTCGAGAGGAACCTCCACCATTACCTAAGGTGAATGCCCCGGTATCACCCACGGGTATGGTGGTGGCGAGTAATCAAGACAACACTAATTCCACCACAAAAAGGGATGGTGGGAAGGGAGAGCACCATGACTCTCATGTATGGTACACTCCCGACCGTCCAATTCCTCACCCTCATATAAACAATAGAGGAGACCCACCAAATCTAGATGCATCTACTTTTGCTCAATGGCAATCTCTAATGAAATCTCATGTGCGCAGCTCTTGTATTTAGTTATGGAACATAATTGAAGAAGGACTCTATATTGGGGATCCAAACAACTTGACAAGAAGATAAGTTGTCAATAGTCAAGTCAATGCCACTGCATTGCACATGATACAACAAGGATTGGGTACAAAATATTACCCACACATTGAGCACCTCAACACCGCCAAGGAAGCTTGGGATGCTCTCATGGAGTTGTATGTTGGGAATGAGAGCATGAGAAGGAACCGGTATGATGGACTAAGCAATGAAGCCGAAGGGTTCTATATGAAGGAAGGTGAAGATCATGAAGACATGTATCGCAGGCTCAAGACCACCGCCACCACTTTTAGGAATGTGGGTTCCTCACATGTGGATGATGCTTGGATAAAAAGGAAATATGTGAGTGCACTCATGCCCTTTGAGCCCACCGACTTGAAGAGCCTACAAGGAAGACACAACTACCACCTCATGACCTCCAATGAAGTTATGCAAGAGATGGCCTCTTTCAAGGTTGCCACCAAGAATGCAAAAGATGCCCGTGCTCGTGCACTTGGAATGAGCAATGTTTTCAATCTTTCATTAAAGTCAAAAGTTGTGGAACATGGGGATGAATATGATAGTGATGAAGGCCTCTCCATGAGCCACCCCGATGATGTCAAGATTGCTCATGGTGAATATATGGCCTTCTACTCAAAGAACTTTTGGAAGAACCCCGCCAAGGCCAAGATGGAAATGGAACGAAGAAGCAACCCAAATGGAAGAAGAGAAAATGTCACTAAATTGAGAACTTGCTTCAATTGTGGTGACCTCTATCACTTTGTGGAGGGTTGTCCCTATGAGAAGAAAGAAGATCATGGGGGTAAACTTGTGTTGAAGAAAACTTCCAAAGCTCCTTACAATAAACCCTTCATGAAGAAGAATCCCATCAACAAGAAGTCGGGTGAAATTGTGTTGATCACTCATGAAGAATTATCCTTCGAAAATGAAGATGATGAAGAGGAAACATTAGGTGGTGTGGCTTCTCTTGGCAGTACTTCTACTCCCACATTCTCCCTCTTTGACTCTCCAAATGAGAATCTCTCCAACAAGAACGTCACTTGCCTTATGGCAAGAGGAACGGAGGTATCTTCATCATCTCACCCCACCCTCTTGAGTAATGATGAAATGTCTCTCGAGGTCAAAAAGGAAATAATTACTTTTGATGAGTTCATGAATAACTTGCAAGGGTAACACAAGAGACATTTTTTGGACCTCTTAGATCAACTTTCTCACACCCAAGAGCTTCTTGATGGAAGATGTAAACTAGGAAGAGAACACATGATTGAGGTAGAAGCCTAAATAATGCTCTTGAAAAAGAACAAGAGACTAGGATGTCCCTTGAACTAAAACTTGAAGGGCTTGATGGGGCTAATGATTTAATTGTGAATAGACTCATTAAAGAACAAGACCTTGCTATTGCTAAATATAAAAGAGCTAAAAAGGACAAGATTGAGTTTGGTGTGGTTCATGAAAAACTTGCCGAGGACTTTAGTTTACTTGACAAGGCTCACAAGGCTTTGGAAAGTGAACTCTCGTCACTCACAAAGTCCCATGAAAAGCTTCAAACTCAATTGACCAATATTCCTTCACCTAGTAATTTCATTCCCTCTAGTAGTACAACTATTCTTGAAGAAAATGCTAGGTTGAAGGGGGAGCTAGGTAAGGCCACCTTTCCAAAAGGAAACAATTACATTGATGACCTCTTGAGTAAGCAAAGGTCAAATGGTTAGAAAGGGGGCATTGGTTTTGTCTCCAAAGCCAAGAAGAAGAAGGCCAAGCCCGCACAAGAGAAAGATAAGCCCATTGTGGATAGTAAGACCACAAGTGGTAAAACTATGTCTCATGATGATTTTGCGGGAAGTGCTAACCCTCACTATGTTCTAATGCATGATTATTATGGTGATGTGTATGCATAATATGTTGGCCCATTTGATGGTTATATTGCTTTGTCTATTTGGGTCCCCAAGACCCTTGTTGCTAACAAAAGAGGACCCATTGAAAAAATGGGTACCTAAAAACTAGCTTGATATTTTGTAGACATATGCTTCCGGAGGGTGAAAGTGGGTGCTTGATAGTGGTTGCACAAGTCATATGACCAGAAGCTCTTCTATTGTCAAGGAATTAAGGCCAAATGATGATTAAATATCCGTGACATATGCCGACAAGCCAAAGTCTAAGGTAATGGGTTTTGGCAAGGTAGTGGTTGCCCACGATATTAGACTCATGGACGTCATGCTTGTTGAGACCCTTGGTTACAATTTACTTTCAGTCCGTGCTCTTGGAAAGATGGGCTTTGCCGTCTTTATTGATGATGATATTGTGTTACTCATGTAGAGCAAGTCGCTCAACGTCGCTTTTGTTGGGTACGTCAAAAATGACTTGTATGTGGTGGACTTTTCGGGACAAACCACTACAAGTGCGATGTGCCTATTTGGAAAGGCCGATGTGGGTTGGTTATGGCATCACCGCCTAGCCCATGTCAATATGAGAACTTTGCAAAGTCTCCACAAGGATGGACACATTGTTGGACTAAAATAAAATGTTTCCTTTGCCAAAGATCATGTTTGCAGGGCTTGTGTTCAAGGAAAGATGCATGATGCTCCCCACAAGCCAAAGAACCGCATCAAGTCAACAAGGATCTTGGAGATCCTTCACGTGGATCTCTTTGGTCCTCCATCTCATGCAAGTCTTGGTGGGAATAAATATTGTTTGGTGATTGTTGATGACTATTCAAGATACTCATGGGTATATTTCTTCAAGTTGAAAAGTGAGACCCAAAAGACCTTCATCGACTTCATCAACATGGTGCAACGTCAATACAATGTCCCTGTGTTTATAATACAAAGCGAAAATGGCACCGAGTTCAAGAACTACACCTTGAATGGATTTCTTAGTGATGAGGGGATAAAACACCAATATTCTGCTGCATATACCCCTTAACAAAATGGTGTAGCCGAGAGGAATAATTGGACCCTTATTGAGATGGCAAGGACCATGTTGGCGGAGTTTAAATCTCCATACAACTTTTGGGCCGAAGCCATCTCCACTGCTTGCCATGCATCAAACCGGCTCTACCTCCGCAAAGAATTGATCAAGACTCCATACGAAATACTTACCGGTAACAAGGCCAACATATCTTACTTCCGGGTGTTCGGTTGTAAGTGTTTATATCTCATAAAGGGTATTCGTTTGTCCAAATTCGAGTCTAAAGCATTAGAGGGTATTTTTGTTGGCTATGGTCTCGAATCTCACACCTATAGAATCTATGATAAGCTCTTCGGAGCCGTCATAGAATCTTGTAGTGTGACCTTCGAAGAATATGATGGTCCCCAAGGGGGGCATGTTGATGCTTGTGAAGCAGATGATGAAATGCCTCAGGATGCCATAGGAAGAATGGTTGTGGGATATATCCGCCCCGTTGAGGAACCCCTTATGGCGGTTCGAGAAGAACTATGCTTTACTCAAGTGGATCCCTCATCTTCACAGCAACAACAAGCTCCATCTATCGAGGAGGACAATGACCCAAGCCAAAGACAAGCTATGGACCCTCAACATGTTGGTCAAGGTGATATCTCTAGTGAGGAGGAGCTTGAGTCACCATTCTCCAGAATGTCAAGTGTTGCTCGGTTTATTACACAAGGAAGATCTATGCAATATGCCGTGAGAACATCTCAACTCCAATCTAGTAATGTACCTGATCAAGACCAAGGTCAACCTTTGCCTCTTAATGAAGAGAATGATTCCGATGATGATCAAGGTCAAGTTGATGGTCAAGACAAGGACCAAAATGATGAAGAGGTCCCCCCCAAGAAACAACAAGGAGATCCACACTCGCCGCGAAGCTAGAATGGATAGGATGTTGGAATTAAGAGACCACTCTCTAGAGAATGTGGTTGGAGATCTAAGGAGAGGAATTTCCACAAGAGAACAATTGAAAAGGTTTAGTTAACACCAAGCACACATCTCCATGATTGAACCGAAGAAAGTGTGGGAAGATCTTGAAGATTTTGATTGGTTGGAAGCAATGCACAAAGAGCTCAACAACTTTGAGAGAAATAAAGTATGGAAGTTAGTTGAGAAGCCGAAGGATTGCCGCAATGTTGTAGGCACCAAGTGGATATTCAATAACAAGCAAGATGAGCATGGAATTATAGTAAGGAACAAGGCAAGATTGGTTGCACAAGGGTTCTCTCAAATTGAAGGCATTGATTATGGAGATACATATGCACTCGTGGCTCGCCTTGAGTCCTTCCGTATCCTTCTTGCTTATGCAGCACATCATAACTTTAAGTTGCAACAAATGGATGTAGAAAGTGCATTTCTTAATGGTCCATTGAATGAGTTGGTATATGTAAAGCAGCCTCAGGTATTTGAGGATCCCAACTTCCCAAACCATGTGTACAAACTTGATAATGCGCTCTATGGGCTCAAACAAGCCCCACGCACGTGGTATGAGCACCTTAGAGAGTTGTTGTTTGACCGTGGGTTTTAGGTTGGGAAAATTGATCTCACTCTTTTTACTAAGAAGGTCAATGGAGAGATTTTTGTATGCCAAATATATGTTGATGATATTATCTTTGGCTCATCTAACAAAGCTTTTAATGATGAATTCTCAAAGGTTATGACTAATTGGTTCCGGATGTCTATGGCGGGGGAGTTGAGAGTATTTCTTGGTTTTGAGATCAAGCAAGTAAGAGGAGGAACATTCTTCAACCAAGCCAAGTACACTCAAGATATGCTCAAAATATTCAACATGAAAGATTTGAATGGTGCTCCTACCCCCATGGCTACAAAGACTCATCTTGAACTAAATCCAAATGGTATACCGGTCTATGATTAGCTATTTGCTTTACCTTTGTGCATCTAAACCCGATATTGTGTTGAGTGTAGGAGTATGTGCAAGATATCAAGCGGCTCCTAAAGAAAGCCATTTGATGGCGGTCAAGATAATCTTTCGATATTTGTTTCATACCCCACACTATGGTCTTTGGTATCCTCGAGGGTCAACATTTGCTCTTTGTGGATACACGGACTCAGATTGGGTTGGTGATAAGGGTGATAGAAAATCAACATCCGGGGCTTGCCAATTCCTTGGTAGGTCCTTGGTATGTTGGTCTTCTAAGAAGCAAAATTGTATATCTCTCTCCACCGCCAAAGCCGAGTATGTGGCAGCTGCTAGTGCTCGCACTCAATTGCTATGGATGAGGCAAACTTTAAAGGAATACGGTTGCCATTGTGACAAAGTGCCTCTTCTATGTGACAATGAAAGTGCTATCAAGATTGCCTACAACCCGGTGGATCACACAAGGGCTAAGCATATTGAGATTCGTCATCACTTCATCAGATATCATGTTGCTCGAGGTGATATTGAGCTATCATATGTGTCAACCAAAGACCAACTTTCCGATATCTTCACGAAGCCACTTGATGAAGCAAGGTTTTGTTATTTGAGGAATGAACTAAATATCATAGATTCAAGGAGCTTGACTTTATCACCTTGCATACTCACCTATGTCTTGACCCTTATTTGGTTTAGGTGTAGGCATGGAGATAGGGGGAGTGAGGTCCTAATACATTGGACTATCCCTCCCCCCATAATGACAAAATTAGTAAATTCAATTCTCTTAATATCATTTTGTGATATGTGAGCTTCATTTATGAGTAGTGGCTATGAACCCAAGGATAATTCTTCACGATGTCATGCCACAAACTCTTACATGGTGGCCTCGGCCACCGCCCTCTTCTTAATGAAGAGTTGGGTCTTGGTTCGTGTCTATTTGGAGCTTTCTTGAATATTTTTGTGGATTTCTATGGTTCTTATTGATTCTTCACAGTGTGTCATCTTAACCCAAGCATATACCTTATCTTAAAACTGTCTCTCTCTCATATATGTCCCCAAAAAACAAACCTGGATTTTTTTGGTCGAGGAGGACCAAAGTCTCCAGTGCGCTCTGTAAGGTTCCCAACCTTTAATAAGGTAGAGTCCCCTGTGTTTACAATGCTAGTCCCTGGATCAATAGCTAGCATCCACAGTTAAGATGTAATATCAAGAAACAAAGGTCATAATACAACTTTATAACCAGGAATAACATAATTTATTACATCTTACATAGCTCATTTGGCTATTACATTACATTGCAGCAGAATATCTATAAGCATGGGGTCCTTCATCGTCAAAGTGCCACAGGCAGACATGTTGGTTGTAGACTTTGTAATCCTAATCAACACACTTCACTAAATCAATCAAACCTGCAACATAACAATTTACAGCCACAAGGGTCAATACATTTGAATTGTATTGGCAAGTGATAATATGGTAGTATAGTGGAGTCTATCACTATATGCATTTGGCAAAGTGGAGTTGAGGCTAGCATTGCTCAAAATAGATCTTCCTTATCATTTGAAAACACTAAGTTTTTGCTTGACAAAATAATCTTTCCCAAGGCATCTCCCAATCAAAGATTGAAGATCCTTTAACCCTTGTTCAACCACAAGTTTTTAACTTAGAAATTTGGATGATGAGATTCTTGATAGCTTCCATGTCTTGATGCTCAAATTGTCCTTTACCAGGGACATGGCTAAGTACTTATATTTTTACACTCTGCAGAGGTGGTGCACTTTCCCCACAAGACTTGGTTTCACCAAGACAAGATCTTTCAGAAGACTTCCCTTAGACCAAAATGGACGTGCTCCAACCTATCAAACTCTACCACCAACTGTCCATATGGCTAAGTTCTTGCAACCTATATGATCCAGGCAGAGCCCATAATGCCAAGTGGCTGCACTTGAAGCTTCTCAACATTTGACATCTCAAATCTATTTGTTCCTGGGTGGCAATCCACAAGTGTGATACACAAGGTAAACCATAGCCATGGGCCTTGTGTAACCACTCAACCAAAAACCACCAAGCAATTACCATTCCACCCAGGTGATTCATTAACTTAGTTGTTTTATTAAACAAAACACAAGTCCTCAGACTTAGAAATTTTTCCATAGTATGAATGTATATTCCACCCTTGTTTTATATTAGCTAAGCTAAGCTTGATAGTAGTAGGAATCTTAACTCAAGAAATTTTCTACTAAGGTTTCATCTACTAGGATTTCCCATAGCATGGTTTATACTTAGCAAAAATTCCATGCAAGTTTTACTTAGAAAAATCACTAATGCATAGTGAAAGTAATGGGACAAAAGTATGAAGCATCACTTGCCTTTTTGGTAGAGTATAGGTTCACTCCTTGATCTTTGCAATGTTCACACACTTCAAGTCACTACAAATCAATCAAGCAAACAATATTTCAATCTACCATTCAAGCAATTCATCACATAAAATCATATAAACAAGATAATGCATGCAAGCATGCCAAGCTTTGTTTTATTTGAAAAAGTGGTTTCTAATGGGTCATAAACATTTGAAAACACCTATTGGTCATTTTATAAAGTGGCAAAAGGTCATTTGCAAGGGATTTCACTTCCTAAACCATTTTCAAAAAGTATCATTTTATGTGGTGTAGAAATGTTTTTACTAAGGCATTAATCTATAGGGTTCAAAAAATATGTTTTGAAACCATAAAACTTTGTGTTTAGGGTCAAAGAGTTTGAAACAAAACATTTCCCAAAGGTTTTCTTCCAAAATCATTTTTAATAAATAAACCATATTTTTATTTGGCTAGAATTGGTTTTAAATCAAAGAATCATTCTTTTCCTTCACCAAATATATTTTTGAAATCACAAAGTGATTCCTAGGGTCAGTAGGTTCAAAACACACCATTTGCAAAAGATTTTATCCCCAAAATCGTTTTTGAACAATTTTTATAACCTAAACAAGCATACACAAGTTTCTACAAAAACAAACAAATTAACAGAAAATTTTTACTAAACAAATGGTATGGTTGGCTAGGGCTTGTTCCACTGATTCCATTGATATAAAGGTTGCAAAATTTGAACATGTAAATTAAAAGTTATGCAATTTACAAAATCATAAGTCTAATTGATCAAATTCTGTTTTTAAAACAAACTCTGGGACACGCGTCTGATTCCTATTCGTCGAAAACGTTTCGCGTGGATCGACTAACACAGACCGTAGGATTTAAGTGGAATCATACGGCTCAGAAGCGCGCGTACCCATTCGCTCACTTTCTATCCTAATCGTCAGATCCAAATCCTATGGTCCTAACTACTCTGACCAATACTCAAGGCTGGCGGCGACGCTCAAGGGCGGGCGACGAGGTCGTCGCCGGTGATACAGGACGCAAGGGAGAGGAGGAGAAGTCTCACCGTGTTCGCCGAAGCTTGGGGAAGCTCAAGGAGGTACTGGCTGGCGAAGGGGCGCACGGAGGTGAGGATAATGGCTCGCCGGAGTTGCGTCTGACGACGGCCACGTTCTGTCGTCGTCGAGGGCGGCGCTACGGGTCATGAGAGAGCAAACGGAGAGCATGGTTAGATGCGCAAGGTCAAGGCGAAGATGCGTGCGTGAAGGATAAGGAGAGGCGCGGTCGGAAACTACCTGTGGAGGTCGTCGGAGTTGGAGCAGACGGTGGCGCTACGGGTCGTCGTCGTTGTTGACGCTGCAAAGCACGCGCGGGCGAGCTTATGATACGGAGAGGTGCTCCTGGGTCTGGGGAAGGTGCCTGTGTTCTCGGGGAGGCAAGGGGTGGCGTGAGGTCGCCGGAATTTGCACTGGACCTCGTCAGAGCCAGTGGGCTTACCATGAGCAATTCGAGCAGCCCTGGGGCGGAGAGGAGCTGGAAACATAGGGGAAATGGGGAGAAGACGGACTCGTTTAAGGGGGCGTGGTCGCGGCGAGATTAAGGCGATGCATTGACGCGAATTCAACCGCGGCATTACTAGCAAGAAACGGCCGGCGTGGTCGTCGCGGGGTGAAGACGACGCTGAGCTGGCGTGGGGTCCTTTGTCAGCGTGAGAGAGGAGAGGGGAGTTGGGTCCACCGGTCGGCGTCTCTGCGGGTCTGTAAGCAGGTGCGAAACGTTTTTCTTCGGGAGAGAGAGGAGCTGGGCTGCTGGGCTTAGTGGGCCAGGTTGGGTTGGGCTGTCTTTGCTCTATTTTTTTTCTGTTCTGAATCTTTTTCCTTTTTCCAATTCAATTTCTGTTTTGAAATTCAAATCACAATTCAAACACTCCAAATCAAATAAACTTCCACTAAACTTTATATTGAGTTTAGCTCTGTTTAACTTTCCTCGGGAGAGAGAGGAGCTGGGCTGCTGGGCTTAGTGGGCCAGGTTGGGTTGGGCTGTCTTTGCTCTATTTTTTTTCTGTTCTGAATCTTTTTCCTTTTTCCAATTCAATTTCTGTTTTGAAATTCAAATCACAATTCAAACACTCCAAATCAAATAAACTTCCACTAAACTTTATATTGAGTTTAGCTCTGTTTAACAACACAAATCAAAGTCCAAAACAAAATAATTTTATTCTTTTTAGGACCCATTAATAATTAAATAAATGGACCTTAGTTATTAAATCAAATAGGGTTTGATTTATTTATTTTTAAAACTCTATTTGAAATTTAAATAAAACCAAAAACACTTCAGTAGGTTTTATTTGAGAATATAAAATACTTGGAAAACTTATTTAAAATAAATAAATAAGTTTTAGTGTTTATTTAAAATGGGAAAAGCCTTTACTTAAATAAAATTGGATATTAAATCCTTATTATTTTATTTAAATAAACCTTTACTATTTTTATCAAAACAAAATGTTTTATTTCAAAAGCTTGACCAAGGTTTATTTTGGCTATATAAAATAATCCTTATTTATATTTCTACCTTTTCTTTTGAAAACCAAATCTTTTATTAAAAGATCCAAAAATAGTAATTTTAAATATTTTTAAGTTTATTGTTTATTTATATTTTTAAATTCCTTTAGGATTTTATTTGATCCAAATAGGTTTTGAAAGTTCCCAATTGGATTCAAAAAGTTTCTTCTCACCCTGAAAATCAACAAAGTTTTATTTTATTCATTTATTTTTCACATAACAAGATTTGGAAAATCTTGGGATGTGACAGGCTACCACCCTTAAAATAAATCTCGTCCCGAGATTTGGGGAGGCTAGGGTTACAAGTGGGCTAAAAACAACTAGGGTACTACCACCCTTAAAAATTTTCCAACTAAATTACATCTTGGCTTGCTTGGGATCTTGATGTAACTTTCCTGGACAGAAGTTTGCATAGTGGCCTAATTCCTTGCATTTGAAACATGTGATAAGGCTGAGGTCTTGAGGTGGCTTCTCTGGACAATATGATGCATAATGTCCTAGCTCTTTGTAGTGGTTGCACATCATTTGGCTAATATCCTTCCTTATCTTGGGTTTCACTAGCTTTTCTTTCTCTTCTTGGCTCTTCTTCTTTTCTGGGCATTCACTAGCATAGTGTCCCATCTCTTTGCAATTGTAACATTGCACTTGAGTAATATCCTTCTTGTTAGGGTTGGGGCATTTCTTCTTCTTCTTGGGTCTCTCCAAAGCTAGGAGTGCTTCTAGTTCATGCTCTTCATATCTCACCTCAAAGGTGGGAAATCTTTCTCTCTTCTTGGGGCAGTTACTAGAGATATGACCTTCTTCTTCACAAGAGTAGCAACACTTTGTGGTCACTTTGGATTTGGCTTTATGTGGCATGGTTCTGACTTTGCCTTCATCCATCTTGGTAGAAGTTTTTCCCTTATGGAGGTTTCCAAACATTTGATGCATTCCATCTTGCTTCATTTGTTGAACTATAGGATAGATGGGGCATTGAATAGGGGCATGATTATTTCCTTCACATAGGAAGCAAGTAACTTGAGATGTGGGGCATTGACCAACTGGATGTTCCTCTTCACAATTGGGGCATTGATCCCTATGTTCCTTGGAAGTGTGACCCTTGTCTCCACAAATATTGCAAGCTTTGGTTCCTTCTAAAATAACATCTTTGTCATCCTTGTTGTTATTAGCTCTTTGGGAAAAGTTTTCTCTCATGTTGATCATTTGAGTAACCAATCCTTGCAACAATTGGGATTGAATTTTCAAAATCCTTTGTATGGCTGGGTCTAGTCCATTGTTGTTGGCTAAAAGCTGAGTTGTCTCTTGGCTCAACTGGTTTTGGGTTGCTATAAGTTCTCTCATGTTGTCTTCTTGGTTGTTGTTGTCATCAACCTTGATGTTGGAGTTTCTTGGAGTAGTCATCTGTTTGGGGTTGAATTGAGGTTAGAATAGGCAAGATATTTCTAAGGGAATAATTCTAATCACACACATCACAATTCACACAAGCAATGTGCAAGCAATAACAAACAAACATTCCACTCAAACAACAAGTTTCAAGCATATTTTTAGGCAACCAAAAATATTTTTGTTACACCACATAAGTTGGTGGGTTTGTCTTAAACAAAATATGGTGGTCCATCTATATGGTTCACTTGTGATTATTCCATCCTTCTTTGTTGTTTCTTCTTGAATGAGATCATGGTTTCCTTGGTAAAAATTCTTGTGTCTTGGCTACAAACTCCAAGATGATGATGATTCTTCTAAGTTGTGTTACCTTAGTCTTCAAGTCTTGAGTAATATTTCTTGTCTCACTTGTTTTCCTTAGTGGAATCCAAGGTTGAGGTCCTGGGTGAATATGCTGAAGATGTTGAAGTCATTAGAGTTGAAGAAGTTGAAGTCATTAGAGTTGAATATATTGAAGTCATTAGAGTTGATGAAGTCCTTTGCACATGGTGAAGTCTTTGGCCATGGGGTAGGTTTTTCCATCAAGTTGAAGTAGAAGAGATGTAGAGTTGAAACCAAAATGGTTGAGGAAAGAGTTTACAAGATTATTTGTAAATAAGTTTTGGAACAAATACAACTCCTATTTTTCTAAGGGTCTTTGTCCAATCCTAGGTTTACAAATCCTACAGGCAACACAATGCTCTGATACCATCTGTAAGGTTCCCAACCTATAATAAGGTAGAGTCCCCTGTGTTTACAATGCTAGTCCCTGGATCAATAGCTAGCATCCACAGTTAAGATGCAATATCAAGAAACAAAGGTCATAATACAACTTTATAACCAGGAATAACATAATTTATTACATCTTACATAGCTCATTTGGCTATTACATTACATTGCAGCAGAATATCTATAAGCATGGGGTCATTCATCTTCAAAGTGCCACAGGCAGACATGTTGGTTGTAGACTTTGTAATCCTAATCAACACACTTCACTAAATCAATCAAACCTGCAACATAACAAGTTATAGCCACAAGGGTCAATACATTTGAATTGTATTGGCAAGTGATACTATGGTAGTATAGTGGAGTCTATCATCTATATGCATTTGGCAAAGTGGAGTTGAGGCTTTCATTGCTCAAAATAGATCTTCCTTATCATTTGAAAACACTAAGTTTTTGCTTGACAAAATAATCTTTCCCAAGGCATCTCCCAATCAAAGATTGAAGATCCTTTAACCCTTGTTCAACCACAAGTTTTTAACTTAGAAATTTGGATGATGAGATTCTTGATAGCTTCCATGTCTTGATGCTCAAATTGTCCTTTACCAGGGACATGGCTAAGTACTTATATTTTTACACTCTGCAGAGGTGGTGCACTTTCCCCACAAGACTTGGTTTCACCAAGACAAGATCTTTCAGAAGCCTTTCCTTAGACCAAATGGACGCGCTCCAACCTATCATACCCTACCACCAACTGTCCATTTGGCTAAGTTATTGCAACCTATATGATCCAGGCAGAGCCCATAATGCCAAGTGGCTGCACTTGAAGCTTCTCAACATTTGACATCTCAAATCTCTTTGTTCCTGGGTGGCAATCCACAAGTGTGATACACAAGGTAAACCATAGCCATGGGCCTTGTGTAACCACTCAACCAAAAACCACCAAGCAATTACCATTCCACCCAGGTGATTCATTAACTTAGTTGTTTTATTAAACAAAACACAAGTCCTCAGACTTAGAAATTTTTCCATAGTATGAATGTATATTCCACCCTTGTTTTATATTATCTAAGCTAAGCTTGATAGTAGTAGGAATCTTAACTCAGGAAATTTTCTACTAAGGTTTCATCTACTAGGATTTCCCATAGCATGGTTTATACTTAGCAAAAATTCCATGCAAGTTTTACTTAGAAAAATCACTAATGCATAGTGAAAGTAATGGGACAAAAGTATGAAGCATCACTTGCCTTTTTGGTAGAGTATAGGTTCACTCCTTGATCTTTGCAATTTTAACACACTTCAAGTCACTACAAATCAATCAAGCAAACAATATTTCAATCTACCATTCAAGCAATTCATCACATAAATCATATAAACAAGATAATGCATGCAAGCATGCCAAGCTTTGTTTTATTTGAAAAAGTTGTTTCTAATGGGTCATAAACATTTGAAAACACCTATTGGTAATTTTATAAAGTGGCAAAAAGTCATTTTCAAGGGATTTCACTTCCTAAACCATTTTCAAAACAAAGTATCATTTTATGTGGTGTAGAAATGTTTTTACTAAGGCATTAATCTATAGGGTTCACAAAATATGTTTTCAAACCATAAAACTTTGTGTTTAGGGTCAGAGAGTTTGAAACAAAACATTTCCCAAAGGTTTTCTTCCAAAACCATTTTTAATAAATAAACCATATTTTTATTTAGCTAGAATTGGTTTTAAATCAAAGAATCATTCTTTTCCTTCACCAAATATAATTTTGAAATCACAAAGTGATTCCTATGGTCAGTAGGTTCAAAACACACCATTTGCAAAATATTTTATCCCCAAAATCATTTTTGAACAATTTTTATAACCTAAACAAGCATACACAAGTTTCTGCAAAAACAAACAAATTAACAGAAACTTTTTACTAAACAAATGGCATGGTTGGCTAGGGCTTGTTCCACTGATTCCATTGATATAAAGTTTTCAAAATTTGGACGTGTAGTTTAAAATTTATGCAATTTACAAAATCATAAGTCTAATTGATCAAATTCTGTTTTTAAAACAAACTCTGGGACACGCGTCTGATTCCTATTCGTCGAAAACGTTTCGCGTGGATCGACTAACACAGACCGTAGGATTTAAGTGGAATCATACGGCTCAGAAGCGCGCGTACCCATTCGCTCACTTTCTATCCTAATCGTCAGATCCAAATCCTATGGTCCTAACTACTCTGACCAATACTCAGCGGCGCTGGCGGCGACGCTCTGGCGGCAGCGCTCAGACGAGGTCGTCGCCGGTGATACAGGACGCAAGGGAGAGGAGGAGAAGTCTCACCGTGTTCGCCGAAGCTTGGGGAAGCTCAAGGAGGTACTGGCTGGCGAAGGGGCGCACGGAGGTGAGGATAATGGCTCGCGGCCCGACGACGGCCACGCTCGCCGTGCCGAGGGCGGCGCTACGGGTCATGAGAGAGCAAACGGAGAGCATGGTTAGATGCGCAAGGTCAAGGCGAAGATGCGTGCGTGAAGGATAAGGAGAGGCGCGGTCGGAAACTACCTGTGGAGGTCGTCGGAGTTGGAGCAGACGGTGGCGCTACGGGTCGTCGTCGTTGTTGACGCTGCAAAGCACGCGCGGGCGAGCTTATGATACGGAGAGGTGCTCCTGGGTCTGGGGAAGGTGCCTGTGTTCTCGGGGAGGCAAGGGGTGGCGTGAGGTCGCCGGAATTTGCACTGGACCTCGTCAGAGCCAGTGGGCTTACCATGAGCAATTCGAGCAGCCCTGGGGCGGAGAGGAGCTGGAAACATAGGGGAAATGGGGAGAAGAGGGACTCGTTTAAGGGGGCGTGGTCGCGGCGAGATTAAGGCGATGCATTGACGCGAATTCAACCGCGGCATTACTAGCAAGAAACGGCCGGCGTGGTCGTCGCGGGGTGAAGACGACGCTGAGCTGGCGTGGGGTCCTTTGTCAGCGTGAGAGAGGAGAGGGGAGTTGGGTCCACCGGTCGGCGTCTCTGGTCTGTGCAGCAAGTCGAAAGCTTTTCTTCGGGAGAGAGAGGAGCTGGGCTGCTGGGCTTAGTGGGCGAGGTTGGGCTGTCTTTGCTCTATTTTTTTTCTGTTCTGAATCT
This sequence comes from Avena longiglumis, assembly GCA_030063025.1. Classification (NCBI taxonomy): domain Eukaryota; kingdom Viridiplantae; phylum Streptophyta; class Magnoliopsida; order Poales; family Poaceae; genus Avena; species Avena longiglumis. The sequence continues at coordinate 428,529,088 of CP125977.1, read as the reverse complement.
TTTTCCTTTTTCTAATTCAATTTCTGTTTTGAAATTCAAATCACAATTCAAACACTCCAAATCAAATAAACTTCCACTAAACTTTATATTGAGTTTAGCTCTGTTTAACAACACAAATCAAAGTCCAAAACAAAATAATTTTATTCTTTCTAGGACCCATTAATAATTAAATAAATGGACCTTAGTTATTAAATCAAATAGGGTTTGATTTATTTATTTTTAAAACTCTATTTGAAATTTAAATAAAACAAAAACACTTTAGTAGGTTTTATTTGAGAATATAAATTACTTGGAAAACTTATTTAAAATAAATAAATAAGTTTTAGTGTTTATTTAAAATGGGAAAAGCCTTTACTTAAATAAAATTGGATATTAAATCCTTATTATTTTATTTAAATAAACATTTACTATTTTTATCAAAACAAAATGTTTTATTTCAAAAGCTTGACCAAGGTTTATTTTGGCTATATAAAATAATCCTTATTTATATTTCTACCTTTTCTTTTGAAAACCAAATCTTTTATTAAAAGATCCAAAAATAGTAATTTTAAATATTTTTAAGTTTATTGTTTATTTATCTTTTTAAATTCCTTTAGGATTTTATTTGATCCAAATAGGTTTTGAAAGTTCCCAATTGGATTCAAAAAGTTTCTTCTCACCCTGAAAATCAACAAAGTTTTATTTTATTCATTTATTTTTCACATAACAAGATTTGGAAAATCTTGGGATGTGACACGCTCGCACCGGAGTCTCCAGTGTAGGCTGGAGTCTCCGGTGTATATCGGAGTCTCCGGTCCAGACTGTTTCTGCCACTTAAAATGGGGGGACAGGGTGAACTGAAACAACAGTTTCATTCATCCACCCCCGTTCCCCACCCCTCAAACCCATCTCCCCTCTTCCAAAACTCCACCCCAGAGGTCAAGAAGCCCCCGGGATCTGCCGTGCCATCGGCCAACCTCCTCCTCTCCTCCATTGGGTCATTCCCACCGGTGGAATCAATCCCATGGACAGATCTGGTACCTCTCCTCCTCTTTTTCTCCTAGGGTTCATCCCTTGTTTTGTTTTTGAGGATTGGTGTTGTTTTGTCCATTGGAATCTCTTGTATGCGTGCACACTGGTACATTAGTCTTGTTGCCTTTCCTGATCTGTTAGATTCACCCCCTCCAGCAGCCTCCCAGGTCATGCCCGAGCCTCCCGACCGGAGATTCCGATCCTAGGGCCGGAGAGTCTGGTCCTTAGGACCGGAGACTCCGGTTTGAGCCAGAGACTCCAGTGTAGGGTGACTTAGATAGATTCAGTAATGCCTCAAGGATCTTGTGCTGCATTCTTGGGACATGTATGCTTACCTCCATGCTATCTCCCTCACTGCTTTTCACAGGTGCTGGTTCTCGTCGTCCTCCTCGCACTAAGTCCTCAACAAGGCGGGCTACTCTACGGTTTGATGAGTCAGAAGGGCAGTATGTTGTGCCACCATCCAACCGGAGACAATAGGTCGTGATGCAGCATACATGAGGAGGGAGCAGGAAAAGGCTGAGCAAGAGAACAGTGCCAAAAGGGAAAAGTATGAAAATCTTCAGTCTTTGGACCACATGTAAAAGAATGAGCACCATGAGCTACAGAAGACTGATTTCTATGACTTGCCACGTACCAGCGAGGATCCACGCTTTTGGAGGAAGGAGGAGGCTGTGTTCATGAAGGACGTTTTCGGTGTGCTCAAGAAGTCACCTGTGTGCCCCCAGAAATTTATGAGTGTTGAGCAGATGAGGCTCAGCCCCTACTTCTCTGATGCACTGTGGATTTGTGAGAAGTTGGGGCTGTTCAACTTGATGGAGCTCCGTGAAGACTACAACATCACACTTTTGCAACAGTTCTACGCCACTGTTGTGTTTGGATATGACCAAGCCAGGACCATGACTTGGATGACGGGAACCACCTGCTGCTCGGCAAATTTCTATGACTTTGCTAATCTCATCTTCGAGACCTTCCATGGCGTATCCACTCATGTTGGGTTGCGCATGCACTCAACAGCTCTTGGGGAGAACAAGATGAAGCTTGCCCCTTTGTATGGCAGCGAGAGTGTTGTGTGTGTGTGGGGGGGGGGGTCCAAGGGACTCAAGCCCCTCTACAATATGATGTTGAGGTTATACCGTCATACCATCTCACCGAGTGCTGGAAATGATGATGCCATTAGATGTGGGCTGGTCAATTTACTATATCATACCCATAGGATTCACAATGTTGGCCCCGAGGCAGATGCAAATCCTATTGATGTGATGTATTTCGTATCTGAGGAGATGTTTTTTTAGGGTATTAACAGTAGGAAAGGTTCCTACTGCCTCATTTTCATTAATAAAGGGTCAGAGTCTGTAGTGTTACATATTTACAGATTACAAGGGATTAAAAGATCTCCCAAAATGGTTAGAAAACATAAGACATCACGGGATTACAAACTATGGACTATGCTCTTGATGAGTGGGTGAGAATCCTCCTTTGTCCTATGGACCAGTAGTGATAGATCAACAACCAATCTTGACTTCTAGGCCTGGACCGAGGGTTATATGTTATTAAACCAGAGGTTGTTTCTCTCCTTCCAGATGTTCCAGGATCCAAGCAGGGTAATTTCCATAAATAGCTTTTTATTCTAGCTTTGTTTTCCTTGTTCAATGATTTGAAGCCTAGAGACAGCCATAGACCAAGAGATATTAATTGAACCCCAGCAAGCTTGACTGAAAGGACAATGAAAGAGCAAGTGTTCAATTGTTTCTTCAGTAGGATGGCTACACATTAAACAGTCATATCCAGTCCCAAGTGTATAATGCCTTCTTATAAGCATGTTTCTTGTATTCAACCTGTCAGAAAGAACAAACCATCCAAAGAACTTCACTTTTGTAGTGCATTTTGATTTCCACAGCCATTTGAAAGCTATATGTGGATTCAGGTTTCTAAAATTATACTGGTAATATCTGCTGGATGTGAAAACTTTGGCTCCCCAAACATAACTCCAAGTGTCTTAAAGGTGCTCACTAAGTTGTATCTCTCTGCAACTATTTTGAATTGTTCTTAATTTAGCTAAAGCTTCAGGTGACAGAGGAAGATAAAAAAGAGGTGCCAAACTGTCTGTAGTTAAAAATTCTTGGGCAAAGATATCTTCGTTCCTCACATAAGAATAGATAACTGGGTGGCTCTATTCTAAAATAGTGTCATACCACTGATCCTTCCAAAACAATGTATTGGCCCCATTATCAATTGTACTCTTAGCCTCTCCTCTAAATAAATGGGAGAGTCTAAAGACATCTCTCCACCAGAATGAGCCACAAGTCCCAGTAGCAGGTGGAACAGTATTATTGTAATAAGCATTCCAAACCAGAGAAACCCAGGGGGTGTCATCCTTGTTGTAAAACTTATGAAGGGACTTTAACAACAGGCCTTCATTTTGTATTTGTAGGTTGATTATACCAATACCTCCTTTATTCTTTGGTCTACAAATCATGTCCCAAGAAGCAAGAGAGTTGCATTTTTCACCTTCTTCAGTCTTTTTATTCCACAAGTAGTGTCTCTGAATTTTCTCTATGTGCCCCACAATCTTATCTGGTAATTTGATTGCACACATTGTGAAGGTGGCAACTGAAGCCAGTAAGGAGTTAATCACAGTCACTCTCCCACTATAAGACATCATCATGAATGATGTAGACACCTTTCTATCAATTCTGTCAATCAGTGGCATTATATCATAAACTATGGGTTTAGTGGTGCCAAGAGGGAGCCCTAAGTAAGTGAAAGACATTTTGGCAATTGAACAACCCAACATATCTGCAATTTCCTTAGTGATGTTGTCTGCCAGATTTATTGGTATGAGGTGAGACTTGTGAAAATTGATCTGTAAGCCAATAGAAACAACATAATTGTGAAGAATCCCTTTCATTACTTGAACCTGTTCTTTATCTGCTTGCATTATGATCAAAGTGTCATCTGCAAATTGGACAACTGGAAAATCCGGACCAAAGTCAGGGGAGAATGGAGCTTTGAGGATGTTTTCTCTGAATGCATTATTGATTGCAGACTGTAATAAGTCAGCAGCTAGAAAAAATATGAGGGGAGACAAAGGATCTCCTTGCCTGACACCTCTTTTGTAGTGAAATTGCCTCCCAGGTACTCCATTAAGCAGGACGACAGACTTTCCAGTGCCAAAAATAATTCCAATCCATTTTAGCCACTTATCATCAAAACCCATCTGTTTCATAATTTTCATCATAGCCAGAAGATCAATGGTATCAAAGGCTTTGGCAAAATCCAGCTTAAGCGGAATAATTTCTTTCTTAGAGGTTTCACATTGATAGAGAAATTCAAAAGCCCAAGCAAGGCAATCCTGAATGTTTATGCCTTTTAGAAAACCATATTGATTTTTATTAATAATTTTCAGTATTATCTTCTGGAGTCTGTTAGCCAAGATTTTGGTGATTAACTTCGGCACACAATTTAGCAGAGTATTTGACCTGAAATCATTGACAGTTTTAGGTGAACCCATCTTGGGAATGAGTGTTATGTGTCCCATGTTTATACTCTCTAGATTCAGGTCTCCTTCATAAAATTGAAAGCATAAAGACTAAATATCTTCCTTGATGATGTGCCAACAACTTTTTAGGAAGAGTCCATTAAATCCATCAGGACAAGGGGCTTTATCATTTGGCATTTCTTTAACCACTTTGTCAATTTCCTCTCTGGTAAATGGTATGGATAATACTTCAAGGCCCTCAGTTGGAGTAATCAGATGCTGTAGGTCAAAAAGCATCTCAGGCTGAGTAGAAGTACCCAATATTTCCTTGTAGACTTGAAAAATAGGAGTTTCTTTGTCAGCATGCTCAGTGACTAAAGAATCATCAGATATTTTGAGGGTATTGTTCCTTCTATATCTTTCAGTAGCAAAATTATGAAATAATTTTGTGTTCTCATCTCCAAACTTTGTCCATCTAATTGTGCACCTTTTCTTCCAATATGCATTTTGGTACTGCAATAACCTTGATAAATGAGCTTTTAGAATTTTCCTAAAATTTGCTTCTTGACAGAACAATGGCCTTCTATCTTCAAGGTTATCAAGTTTAGAGAGAACCATGTTGGTATTTTCAATACAAGTGGATAATTTTGAAATTGTTTTTCTCCAAAATTTCAAATCATATCTCAAATTTTTAAATTTTGCATTTATATTTGTAGCAGTATTGGACTTGTGAGTTGGTTTACCCCAACTCTTTGTTACAGCTTCCAGAAAACCAGGATGTTCTATCCAAAAGTTTTCAAATCTGAAAACCCTACTGCCAGGGATCTTAGTCTGTATAGAAACAACACAAGGAGTGTGATCAGAGGTTGGTTTTCCTTGTGTGGATACAACTATATTAGGATAGCTAGTTGTCCAATGCATGGATGTAAAAACCAATCAAGTTGCTCTAACAGAGGATCTTGTTGCATGTTGCTCCAGGTGTACTTTCTTCCTTTAATGGGCAATTCAGTGAGATGTGGCTCTCTAATGAAGTCATTGAAAATTAGCATGTCATTAATACCCCCCCCCCCCAATAATATTCCTGTTTACAGGGGACCTAATGAAATTAAAATCTCCCATTAAGATCCAGTCTTCATCATCAGGAATATTCACCTCAAACATCCATTTAATAATTTTTTCCCTCAATTCACCAGTACATGGGCCATAGATGTTAATTAAAGTCCAAGATTGATCTGAATGAGTAGAAGTGAAATGAATAGAGAGAGCAAACTGTTCACAATGCATAACCATTCCAGAAAAAAATTGAGCTATTCCAAATAATAATGAGGCCTCCAGAAGCACCCACAGAAGGCACATAAACAAACTCATCAAATCTTGCTAGACAACAAGCTTTAATAAACTTCAGATCAAAAGCTTCCTTTTTTGTCTCTTGCAAGAAAATAACTAAACATCCACTTACATTAATAGCATTCATTAAGGATAATTGTTTCTCTCTTGCATTAAGCCCCCTGATGTTCCAGCATAGAATAACCCATTGTTTAAACAGTGACATTATTACAACTCAAATATATAGAAACCAAAGTAAAAATGAACAGGCACTAGGCACTGCCAATATTCTCCTTCTCCTGCAAGCCTTCCATGAGCTTCTTAGGAGTGAGTTCATCCTGAGGAACACCACAAAGAGAAATTCCAATAGACTGGAGTACTGGGATTGGGGTTGCAAGAAGAGTCCTGTCAGTAATCAGGCCTTCATTGACAGGTATTATCCGAGTCATCTTTGCCTCCTCTGTGACTTCCACAACTTCCACTCCTGGAACCTTCCTTGGCTTCACTTTTGATTTAGTTTGCTTGGCATCACATATGATTTTAGGCTTAAAGCCCCTATATCTAGTAGCCCTTGAGCTCCTTCTGACTTGGTTGGTGGAAATTGGTGTCCCAAAGGGAATACCTTCTAGATCATCTAACACTGGAAGCTTTCTTTTGGTGCTAACCTGTGAGAAGGGTTGCATATCAGAGATCACCATAGATTGGTCAATGTTCATCAGTTTCATCTTCTTTGATTGGAGTAGCAACTCCCATTCATCAACCATTTCAAACTGAATAAACTTTGGCATAGAAATAGAGACATATAAGAGTTTGGTATTATCCAGAGCAAAGTTAGGGAAACAATATTCCTTGAAGGAAGAAAGAGAAAATTCCCATGCCATCCAGATTTCTGAGTTAACAGTCATTATAGTGGCATTGATCAAGCATAATTAATGGACATGGTGGTGTCAACTTGCATCAAGTCTGATCCAGATGAATTTCCATCAGACACATCAGATAAACTATCATGCCAGGCTTGCATAGGACTATCCTGGACATTGGTGATTGGAGGTGGCACACCATCCTGGAAACAAACCCCTTGTGCAGCTAAAATTTGCTGAAAATTAATCAGAGGAGGGTTTGGAAGTACTGCAACATCATCTTCTAGGGGTGCAACAAAATTTTCATCTTGTGCAGCACTATGATCAAAAAGTGCAGCAATCACTTGACCAGGGACAAACTGGCCTTGTTGGTGAAACTGAGCAGCATTGTTATGTCCTCCATTGTGCCCACCTTGAACATTTCCACCTCCAGGCATCTGATTATGATGATTCCAGTTGTCAAGTTGTTGCTGGTAAAGTTGTTTTGCTGTGAGACCCTCTCCATTCATGGGATGAGGATTTCCATCTTCTGTTGCTGGATCTTCAGGAGGAGGCAGGATTTCAGGCAAGTGAGCATTCCAGTTAGCACATCTAATTGAAATAACAGGTACAGTCCAAGAGTGTCTGGCACCACCAAGCTGATGAATAACCAAACTCTTGGGCACAAACTGTGGATAGACAATCCAAACCTTAACCAACACAGATTTATCATCTCCTCTAGGATTATGCCACATGGACAACAAGCCAAAATCCTAAACATCACTATGAATGTACTGGCTAGTCTGATAATCCAGGGGGAAAGCTAAAAATTGAATCCAAGTTTCCCTACCAAATGCAGTAAGACGCATGTTTCTGGCTTCATTGTGTTTCACAAAAGTGACAGTGGTAATATCATCAATCTCAAAGGAAGTCCCTACTGTAGCATCCGCAATCAGGGTTTCAGTCATAGTAAAAATTCCAAGGCCTAGAGGGTGATCATCGAAACGACTGACAAACAGTTGCGACTCATTCAATAGATTCATCACCTGAACCCTATAGTCCTCTCTAAGCTGAATCGGGATGAATCTATTGTTCTCGACAATTACCTTGCGATCATGTTGTAGAGGAGGTTCAGCTGGCACCACCATATGCGACCTCACCAAGCGGTCCACTGGCCTTGGGTCGATTGTCAAGCCATTAGGGAGAAAAGCCAGTGGATTTACTGGGAAGTTGGCCATTGATGTGGTGGAGAGAGATTTTTCGTCTGCCGGCGAAGAAGGAGATGAAGCGGCAGGGGAAGGGGGGGGGGAAACTCCAGGTGTAAAAACTGTTTGCTTCTTAATTACCCAGATATTCCGACCAGGAATATCGGTCTATTTGTTTGTGGTTGTTTTCTTTTTTTGCCAAACCCTTCGTTTCTTCTTTGGGAAGCTCCTGGCCCAGTGGCTCAATAAATGACAATTCCAACAACGCCAGCCCAATATGCATTTACTCGTCAGGTGACCAGATATTAAACACTTAATACACCAGTGGCTGTGCAAACCAGAGCACATCAAGCATTTACGGCCTAGAGCAGAATTACACACACAAAATGTCGGGCAGTAATCAACAAGATGATCACGATCTCCATGTCTGGAACAACGGCCCAAGATTTCAAAAACCAAAACTTTGATAGGGAAAAATTTCAAGTCCAATGCATGCATGATATCTTGGTCAGAGTAATGAGCCTGTCTCAGATCTTCGATCTTTTCTAACGTGACAGAAGGTAATTGCATGCAAAAGTTACGAAACTTTGAACTAGAAAAAACTTCCTTATGATCACGTTCAGGATCCACCAAAATAGGATCAGGAAAAATTCCAAAAAATAAAGGCCTAGCCTGATCAGATCCATGTGTAGATGTCACGGGAGGAACTTGTTGATGAAAAACAAATTTAGCCAATTCATGTGATGATGCCGAATGAGAACCTTGTGCAACACTTTTCTTGAGGAACTCCAGATTAGGTTTGAACCGAATGCGACTAGTATGAGAGATCCTCACATTATCATCAGAAGGCAGTCCAGTAAATGGATGATCATGCATGAAACCAGAGATCTGAGGATGAGAACCCCGAAACAAACTGAAAGAGCAAACAAAGTCTGGCCAAACCCTGACTTTAAGACCATAGATGAAATGCCCCACTTTGTTTGAAGCCACCAAAATATTCGATCACTTAATTGGAAAACATTGAATCTTGCAGCAATTCCACCAATACAACATTGAAGGGCAAGACCCACAAATTCAACATTCAGAGGAAAAGAGTCCGAAGATAAATAAACCACCAAGAAGAACTCATTGGCAGTCGAGGAAGGGAGGAAATGGACCATAGATCCAAAACATCGACACACCTGTTTAGCCAAAGCCTGGCCAGGAGAGAAATCCCAGTGGAGCAGGGCTTCCATAGTAGGGGTGGAGAAGGAACCCTAGATCGCCAAGGAATCGCCATGGGTGGGTGGATGGGGGGGTGGGTGAGTCGCCATCATCTCGCTTCTGTAGCCTTTTGTCCGTGGTGCCAACTTCCTCTTGAGGAGATGTTCCATGCCATTATGTACAAGAAGTCTCCTCCATATGCACCACTTGTTATGAGGCTCATCAACTCCCAGGTGCATGGTTCCCCACTTGGCTTGGCTCCCAACCTTACCGAGCACACTATAGTATCACCGCAGCAGAAGGGGCGCATGGGGCCTCCTCCTAGACGCTCTGATGGCAATGAGGAGGAGGATATCAATGAGACTGAGAGGGCCCCCTCTCCTACTAGGGCTCGGAGGAAGAGTGCCTCCAATGCACCTCTACCTCCCATGACACGTGACTTTGTACATGAGAAGGTCAAGAAGGGCACCTTCTGGGAGAGGACACTGTTTTGCATGAATGTAGACATCGGCAAGCAACAGCATGCCTCATACTAGAGCAACCGACGCATTGAGAAGATCCTCAAGGAAATTAAGGCTTAGGGAGAAGAGGATGAGGAGGAAGGAGAGGATGAGTACAATGATGAGCATGGCGCTCAACAGTCCACTTAGTCAGATCACACTCTTTCTTTTGGGGCATGGAATACACAACAGGACAACTTGATGGACTGGAAGACCTTTTCTGATGTCACCTCTGGATATGGGTACCAGGGTACCTCCTCTTCTCGCCCTCACAGCAAAGGGCCTGCAGCTCTAGTTGGTGATGATGATGTTGACTATGATGTGGGTGATGAGGATCAGGACATGGATGAGGATGAGGAGGATGACAAGGACTACTGATGTCGTGGTGGTGGCACGGCAGATGCCATGGGTAGGCTAAAGTATGGGGCCAATGGATGCTAGAGGGATCTGGGGAGGGAAGATGTAGTTGATTCTACACACAAAAGACTAAGGCAAAGATCTTTATTTCTCTTTCCTTGGGCTACAAGTGCTCCTTGAGCTGTGTACAAGAAGAAAGAGAGAACTTTACCAGCCTAACGGTACTAAATGAGCCGATGCCCTCCTCAGGGTCCAAGCCTCCCCTTATAAAGGAGAGCCTTGGGTTCCTTTAGGGCTGACGTGGCAAGCATATTAGAGTAATATGCTTGTCCCAATATAGTAGTTCGGCGGCCTCCTTTCCCTGTCGCCCCAATAATGACGGCAAGGTTCCAGAGGGCCCCTCCTACGTGCCTCGGGCTTCAGGACTGTCACCTCCGTGACCTCCTTCTGCCCCTCTGTCGCTCTGCGCCTTTGTCCCTTGTGCTTGGCTCTGCTCAGATTCTCCCTAGCCTGTGGCTGGAGTTTGACTTTAGGTTTCTCCTTCTCCTGCAAGCTTCGTATCATTTGGCCCTGCTTCGCGCAACTCGTCTTTCACCTGCATTAAGATTACTCGGGCTAACCCGCCGACTTACGATATCTCGGCCGGTAATGCCTTGCCATTATCATAAGGGTCTTGCCTTTCCTATCTCGGCCGACCTCTACAGATTCGCCGACTCGATCAGAACTTCGAAACCGGACGGGAACATCCTTTCGTCTTCGCCTTTACCCTATCCGAGGTCACCTCCCAACATTAGTCCTCGTCGGTATGGCCCCACCAACAACTTCGGCCGGGCCGTATCAGTTTCATGATATTCGTTCTGCATTGTTTCCGAGTTATCTTTTTCCCGTTCGAGGTATCATCATATCTTCTCGCGTACGCCTCGTCCTACGTGTCATACCCATCACTGTTTCTCTAGTTTTTTGTTCCTCTACAGTATTTACTGACAGGCTACAGTTATAACTGCGTCTGTCGCATCGGCGCTGCGACGCCTTGTGTGTCGTTTCCGTCGGGGATCGTGACCTTCTTTTCCACCGTGTGGTCCTTGGTGCGGTTCCACTTAGCGGAGTGCGGTCATGTGGCGCACACAATCTACACGGTCAACCGCCACACCCACGATCCCACTACCTCGCAGGCGGCACTGTTATAAAGAGGGGCGCGGGGCTGGGAGATTCACTTTCCCCCTCCGCTCACCTGCTGTAACACCCTCAGAATCGGACCTATGCAAGTTTGGGCAAAATTCACCAAACCCGCATAGAAACGATTCAAAGGTGCCCACCAGGCACTTTCGTGCGGGTGGAAAACGAAGTAATAACATTACACAACAGTCCTCGATGGGACCCACGTAGAGATATATATAACAGCGACTCCGAGTCAAGAATAGATATAATATACAAGATCCAAATCACCTTGAAAACGATAGAACGTCCGCTACGGACAAGATGCAAATGGGGCTAAGAGCCCGAAGAATAACCAATGGCGCCCATAACCCTGCCCAGGCCAAGAAGGGTAACCTCTAACGGCGTCGATCTCAAAACCTGCTTAACAAAAGGGGTGCCACAAAGGGCAAAGCAGAAAACAAAGAAGGAGCGTCGATCTTGAGGCCAAGACACGGCGAGGCTAGAATTCGGTCCTCGCCTACATAGGTATGGTGGATCAGCGGCAGCATGCACTAAACAACCTATAGAGACTCGATACAACTGGCGTCAATTAGAGAGGGGTGAGAATGACCTATCCGGATCCAACCTGAAGCTAACACCAAACAAAACCCAACCTGGCGTTTCCCCCTCGAGACCAAACGAGGAAGTCAACCGAGGAACTCACACAGTTGGCAGTTTTACTTGTTAGGTTATCGTTGCAGCATTTACTAGTCAGGTATAGATAGTCGTCCTGATAAGGTAAACAGTGGCACTTTTAGTTAACCATTCCGTTATAGTTGCAACAATTACTAATCAGATACAGATAGCATGTGATAAACCCAAAACCCAGCAGTTGTTGGTACTTTTATACAGCCAATTCGTTGTAGTTGCAATACTTACTAGTCAGATACAATTGTCGCAAGCGACAACCAAACAAGCAATGGTGGGCAGTATTAATTAGCCATTCCATTATAGTGAAGCTGATTACTAGTCATTATAAGTCAAATTTATAGCAAGAACTTTAGTTATGCTTGTCTATGATCGAGATATCGTGCTCCAAGTCGTCCATATCCGCGACACGGCTTTGAAAGTTTTACCCGCCGGGTGCACCAATAGCAACACACGCCGATCAACCTCGAAAACCAAATCAAAACCCAACGAGGCTTTCACGATTGAACAATCACAGATTCAGAAATATTTCAGGGGCCACCCTTGAGTATACCAACGGAGTAAGCAAGCTCCGACGGACTCAAGGTTTACGCCGATGGTCAGAACGACAGCAGGTCCCCAATCGGGACTGCCGACCGCAAAACATCCGTTTACCTAACAAGATAAAGTGCAAGACTCGCACAATCGTAATAAAGCAAAGAAACATGGCATAAGTACAGATCGTAAATAAAACCTCAAACTAGTTTGTGGCCCCAAGAAATAAGAATGAATCAAGCTCTGGCAGGGGGTCCCATATACCTCCGGATGTGGATAGCGCGCAAATCAAGGAACAGTATCAAGTACTCGGGTCTTACGGGACACAAGTGGGCTCGAAACCAAATATTATCTATCACCCACCGATGCCTCTGCTTATTCAATTTTAGTTGTTAAACGAAAGTAAAGTGAACAATAAGTAAAACTAGAATTCATCTCCAACATCAAGATGCGGCAATACATCAAGAATCGTGGCATATGGCGACACACATCAGCACTTGAGCAAGCAACTACGACGCGCAAGTCCAACTATCTACCAAACAACAGGTAATAGGGTGTGTCCAAGGCAATATAAGGCTGCAGGGGATATATCGGGTACGGAAACTAGAGCATCGCAACACAGATAGCAATAGATCAACAGGAGGGAATAAAGGCTATAAAAGTAAGATAGGTAGAAAGGGGGAGATGCTCGCCTGAAAACATTGTTGAAGGGTTCATCCGAAGATCGGGGCGAAGCTCACATCAACTCAACGGCCTTATCCGCGAAGAAGCAAAACGCTAGAATAAACACCGGATGCAATATTTAATACAACGGCAGAAGATCGGCATGATGCATGTATGATGCATGGCATGGCAAGGTGCGATGCAATTAGGTCAAGATTAAGCGGAACCGGGGTCCCGACATTAATTAGGTGGTTCAAGTTATTTGTTTACCCATAAATTAAATGTTGTCATAACATGGCCAAAATATAGCACCGGTTCGCTACATCAATTTTAAATGAGGCCAATATAAGGCTAGATTTGCCCGCATATGGGCCCCATTTTTAATTGTTAGGTGATTCGGCATAAGGCCCCCAAACCAATGCTATGCATGCGGGAATGACAATTTAACATGCAATCAAGTTGTTATTATGCATTTATAAAATAGGGTATTGAGGGAAAAAGGGGCACACATTTAGGTGCGGCGATCTTGTTAGGGTTCGACGCACTTGGGGTTCCGGGGTTCGGGGTCGGTCTCAGGGTTCGACGGAGCTGGGTACGGGGGTTCGGCGGAAGCGTTCTCGGTCACGGGGCAGATCTTGTCGCATTCGCGGTCTTCGGGTCATGTCGGCGGTCGTGGCATTCGGGATGAAGCACTTGTCGTTCTGCGTCGGTGCTGTTCTTATTGTCCGGGTTCGGAAACGGTCTTCAGGGTTCGCCATCGGGTCCGCGGACCAGGGTCTTCGGATTCCGTGAGGAAGAGCTTGGCGTGTCGGGATTTCGACGAGCTTGGCGTCCTATGTCGAAGTTCTTACCGTCCGGGTTCTCGAGCACCGCATCCGAGGAGTACTTGGCGTCCTCCGGGTTCGGCCTCCGGATCCGTGAAGATCTTGTCGCACGGACGGGTTCGGTCTTCGGCGCAACGGCCTTCGGCTTCCGTATAGGAGCACTCGGGGGTCTTGACGCCTAGGTTCCGTGAAGATCTTAGACGAGCTCGTCGATGATCCTGATTGTGGTTCCCGTCGGTCGATCTTGTCGCGTGTCCACCGAAGGGCAAGACCACGTTGACACTTGCGGTCGTGACACGGTCAGCAGGACGCTCGGGGATGGCCCAGGGGCGCGGGCTCGCGGGGCTGGGGCAGTACGCCGATGCACGCAGGGCCAGAGGGCGACGGCGAGGCCTCCGGCGGTGGCGCAGACTTGCAGGCGGCGGTGCTCGGGGGAGGCCGGAGAGGCGGGGAGAGCGAGGCCGGCGAGGTCGGCGACGAGCGCGCTCGCGGAGCTGCCTGGGTCGGCGAGCACGGGGTGGAGAGGGAGGCGGAGCTCCAGGGCGCGGCCGGGCTCGGGGCGCTCGTGGTGTGGAGGGCTCGAGTCGCCGGCGCGGGATAAGCGGCGAGGGGAGGCGCGGGCCGGAGGCGGCGGGCGGCCGGGACGCGGGCTGAGGCGGGACGGCGCCATGAGGCCGAGGGAGGCGAGCGAGGTAGGGGCGAGCGGGTTGGTGGGTGTGGGGCCGGGTCCAGGGAGAGTGGACCGCGTGAGGGGGGTCCTGGGCGCGTGCGTGGTTCCGTGTGCGTGTAGCGTGTATGCTGGGCTGCTGCGTTGTGTGGCTGAGAGTTGAGAGGGAGAGAGAGGGAAGGAAGAGAGGGGGGGGTTGGGTGATGTGGCTTGCTGGGATAGGCTAGGGAGAGGGGAGGGGGGAGGTGGCGGAGGCGGCGAGCGAGCGTGCTTGGGGGAAGGGAGGAAGAGGAGCACGGGGGAAGAGGAGGGAGAGCACGCGGGAGGAGAGGAGCGCGCGCGTGAGCGCGCGGTGGGGAGGGGTGGGAAGAGAAACAGTGGGGGGAGGGTGGACCAGGAGAGTGAGGGCCCAGGCAGGGGGCTGGTGAGAGAGGGTCACAGTGCGTGAGGGCGTTGGGGCCTGGGGTGGGTCCGACGGCGGGTGAGGTGGGATGAGAGAGAGAGCTGAGAGAGAGGGGGGTGAGGGATTAGGTGTCAGCGCGGGATTGGTGGGGGAGAGAGGAGAGGGTGAGGTGGCGCGTGGGGATAGGACAGGGTGAGGTGGCCAGGGTGGGTTGGGTAGAATATTAGGTGAGTTTAGGATTAGATGGGGTAGGCAGATTGGATGGTGGACCGTTTTAAAATCTGGGGCGGTCGTTCGGGTCAATCTGCCTGCGATCGCCCAAAAGAAAATAAAGATAAATTTTATTTGTGTTAAAACTCCATTGCAAACCGATAGCAACAACAAAATAATTTCGAGACCGTGTTTGGCGTTTGAATAGAAGATGGGGCGTTTAGAGACAAAACGGCTTTGCGAAAAATAGTTTTGGCAAACAATGCATGATGATGACGATGCAATGCACAAATTCAACGCGATTTTCTAGTAGTGATTTTGCGGGATGCCACAATTCGACACCACTAACAATGGATCTCGCCGAGATCCGCCTCATGGTACCGGAAGGAAGGTCGGCGATCCGATCCTTCGGCCAGGTAGATCCTCGCGACACCACTAACAAGAGGTCGTTGTCCGTGATCGCGGAGAACTCTCCGAACAAAAAGTCGAAGGTAGAGGTATCAACAAATAAAGCCCCTAACTTCCGTGAACGGAGTAAAATCGCTGGATCCACCGATTCGATGTACAAGAGCGAATGATAAGAGTAGTGGTATGGTAGCTACTCCATCCCGCACCCAAACCATTACTCGCATTACGAATAGGCGGATTATGCAACCAACTCTCGGATCGATCGAGATCTCGACAAGCGAGGTTCGAAACAAAGGGTGATACTGAGACTACATCGGATCTGGCGTAGAGGATGTCGTCGTCGGAAAACACCGAAGGCACAAACAAGGAACAAAGAATGGTACCACAGACGGATTCATCAGTACTGGAACACGAGGATAGAACTCCGTTATCGAGGAGGAAGCGAAACCTCAAGGTGCGACGAAACCCAACCACGAGAATTCGGACTCAAGAACGAGAAGAGAGCGGATTCAAAACACGAGGGGTAAGAGGAGAACAGCAGAGGGTAAGGAGTAAAATCAGACCTAACCGAACTATCCAACCGATTTTCAAAATAGTTTTGACACTCTACTTGGCCGTTAGCTAGGTTATCCTACAGTTGGACTTGTGGGGTATCGTAATCGCTGAGCTCGATACCACTCAGAACACCTCGAATCGGACCTATGCAAGTTTGGGCAAAATTCACCAAACCCGCATAGAAACGATTCAAAGGTGCTCACCAGCACTTTCGTGCGGGTGGAAAACGAAGTAATAACATTACACAGTCCTCGATGGGACCCACGGCAGATATATATAACGACTCGAGTCAAGAATACGATATAATATACAAGATCCAAATCACCTTGAAAACGATAGAACGTCCAGCTACGGACAAGATGCAAATGGGGCTAAGAGCCTCAAGAATAACCAATGCCCATAACCCTGCCGGCCAAGCCGGAAGGGTAACCCCGCTAACGGCCGATCTCAAAACCTGCTTAACAAAGGGGTGCCGACAAAGGGCAAAGCGAAAACAAAGAAGGAGCGTCGATCTGAGGCCAAGACACGGCGAGGCTAGAATCCGGTCCTCGCCTACATAGGTATGGTGGATCAAGCGGCAAAGATGCACTAAACAACCTATAGAGACTCGATACAACCGGCGTCAATTAGAGAGGTGAGAATGACCTATCCGGATCCAACCTGAAGCTAACACCAAACAAAACCCAACCTGGCGTTTCCCCCTCGAGACCAAACGAGGAAGTCAACCGAGGAACTCACACAGTTGGCAGTTTTACTTGTTAGGTTATCGTTGCAGCATTTACTAGTCAGGTATAGATAGTCGTCCTGATAAGGTAAACAGTGGCACTTTTAGTTAACCATTCCGTTATAGTTGCAACAATTACTAATCAGATACAGATAGCATGTGATAAACCCAAAACCCAGCAGTTGTTGGTACTTTTATACAGCCAATTCGTTGTAGTTGCAATACTTACTAGTCAGATACAATTGTCGCAAGCGACAACCAAACAAGCAATGGTGGGCAGTATTAATTAGCCATTCCATTATAGTGAAGCTGATTACTAGTCATTATAAGTCAAATTTATAGCAGTAAACTTTAGTTATGCTTGTCTATGATCGAGATATCGTCCAAGTCGTCCATATCCGCGACACGGCTTTGAAAGTTTTACCCGGCCGGGTGCACCAATAGCAACACACGCCGATCAACCTCGAAAACCAAATCAAAACCCAACGAGGCTTTCACGACTGAACAATCACAGGATTCAGAAATATTTCAGGGGGCCACCCCTTGGAGTATACCCGCAACGGAGTAAGCAAGCTCCGAGACGGACTCAAGGTTTACGTCGATGGTCAGAACGACGAGTCCCCAATCGGGAATCGACATGAAAACATCCCGCTTACCTAACAAGACAGGTGCAGACTCGCACAATCGTAAATAAAGCAAAGAAACATGGCATAAGTACAGATCGTAAATAAAACCTCAAACTAGTTTGTGGCCCCAAGAAATAAGAATGAATCAAGCTCGCTCGGGGTCCCATATACCTCCGGATGTGGATAGCGCTAAATCAAGGAATGTATCAAGTACTCGGGTCTTACGGGACACAAGTGGCTCGAAACCAAATATTATCTATCACCCACCGATGCCTCGCTTATTCAATTTTAGTTGTTAAACAGAAAGTAAAGTGAACAATAAGTAAAACTAGAATTCATCTCCAACATCAAGATGCGGCAATACATCAAGCAATGGCATATGGCGACACACATCAGACTTGAGCAAGCAACTACGACAGCAAGTCCAACTATCTACCAAACAATGTAATAGGGTGTGTCCAAGGCAATATAAGGTCATAGGGATATATCGGCGGAAACTAGAGCATCGCAACACAGATAGCAATAGATCAACAGGAGGGAATAAAGGCTATAAAAGTAAGATAGGTAGAAAGGGGGAGATGCTCGCCTGAAAACATTGTTGAAGGGTTCATCCGAAGATCGGGGCGAAGCTCACATCAACTCAACGGCCTTATCCGCGAAGAAGCAAAACGCTAGAATAAACACCGGATGCAATATTTAATACAACGGCAGAAGATCGGCATGATGCATGTATGATGCATGGCATGGCAAGGTGCGATGCAATTAGGTCAAGATTAAGCGGAACCGGGGTCCCGACATTAATTAGGTGGTTCAAGTTATTTGTTTACCCCGCAAATTAAATGTTGTCATAACATGGCCAAAATATAGCACCGGTTCGCTACATCAATTTTAAATGAGGCCAATATAAGGCTAGATTTGCCCGCATATGGGCCCCATTTTTAATTGTTAGGTGATTCGGCATAAGGCCCCCAAACCAATGCTATGCAAGCGGGAATGACAATTTAATATGAAATCCAGTTGTTATTATGCATTTATAAAATAGGGTATTGAGGGAAAAAGGGGCACACATTTAGGGTGCGGCGATCTTGTTAGGGTTCGACGCACTTGGGGTTCCGGGGTTCGGGGTCGGTCTCAGGGTTCGACGGAGCTGGGTACGGGGGTTCGGCGGAAGCGTTCTCGGTCACGGGGCAGATCTTGTCGCATTCGCGGTCTTCGGGTCATGTCGGCGGTCGTGGCATTCGGGATGAAGCACTTGTCGTTCTGCGTCGGTGCTGTTCTTATTGTCCGGGTTCGGAAACGGTCTTCAGGGTTCGCCATCGGGTCCGCGGACCAGGGTCTTCGGATTCCGTGAGGAAGAGCTTGGCGTGTCGGGATTTCGACGAGCTTGGCGTCCTATGTCGAAGTTCTTACCGTCCGGGTTCTCGAGCACCGCATCCGAGGAGTACTTGGCGTCCTCCGGGTTCGGCCTCCGGATCCGTGAAGATCTTGTCGCACGGACGGGTTCGGTCTTCGGCGCAACGGCCTTCGGCTTCCGTATAGGAGCACTCGGGGGTCTTGACGCCTAGGTTCCGTGAAGATCTTAGACGAGCTCGTCGATGATCCCGATTGTGGTTCCCGTCGGTCGATCTTGTCGCGTGTCCACCAAGGGCAAGACCACGCTGACACTTGCGGTCGTGACACGCCGCCAGGACGCCGGGATGGCCCAGGCGCGGCTCATGGGCTGGGCAGACGCCGATGCACGCAGGGCCAGAGGGCGACGGCGAGGCCTCCGGCGGTGGCGCAGACTTGCAGGCGGCGGTGCTCGGGGGAGGCCGGAGAGGCGGGGAGAGCGAGGCCGGCGAGGTCGGCGACGAGCGCGCTCGCGGAGCTGCCTGGGTCGGCGAGCACGGGGTGGAGAGGGAGGCGGAGCTCCAGGGCGCGGCCGGGCTCAGGGCGGCTCGTGTGCTGGAGGCTCGAGTCGCCGCGGGATAGCGGCGAGAGGCGCGGGCCGGAGGCGCGGTCGTGGGCGGCGGGCGCCGGACGCGTTGAGGCGGGACGGCCGGCGAGGCCGAGGGGAGGCGAGAGGTAGGGGACGAGCGGGGTTGGTGGGTGTGGGGCCGGGTCCAGGGAGAGTGGACCGCGTGAGGGGGGTCCTGGGCGCGTGCGTGGTTCCGTGTGCGTGTAGCGTGTATGCTGGGCTGCTGCGTTGTGTGGCTGAGAGTTGAGAGGGAGAGAGAGGGAAGGAAGGGAGGGGGGGGTTGGGTGATGTGGCTTGCTGGGATAGGCTAGGGAGAGGGGAGGGGAGGTGGCGGAGGGCGAGCGAGCGTGCTTGGGGGAAGGGAGGAAGAGGAGCACGGGGGAAGAGGAGGGAGAGCACGCGGGAGGAGAGGAGCGCGCGCGTGAGCGCGCGGTGGGGAGGGTTGGGAAGAGAAACAGTGGGGGGAGGGTGGACCAGGAGAGTGAGGGGCCCACGGGGCAGGGGGGCTGGTGAGAGGGTCAGTGTAGTGCGTGAGGGCGTGTGTGCGTTGGGGGCCTGGGGTGGGTCCGACGGTGGGTGAGGTGGGATGAGAGAGAGAGCTGAGAGAGAGGGGGGTGAGGGATTAGGTGTCAGCGCGGGATTGGTGGGGGAGAGAGGAGAGGGTGAGGTGGCGCGTGGGGATAGGACAGGGTGAGGTGGCCAGGGTGGGTTGGGTAGAATATTAGGTGAGTTTAGGATTAGATGGGGTAGGCAGATTGGATGGTGGACCGTTTTTAAAATAAACAGGGGTGGTCGTTCGGGTCAATCTGCCCGTTCGACTGCCCCAAAAGAAAATAAAGATAAATTTTATTTGTGTTAAAAACTCCATTGCAAACCGATAGCAACAACAAAAATAATTTCGGAGACCCGGTGTTTGGCGTTTGAATAGAAGATGGGGCGTTTAGAGACAAAACGGCTTTGCGAAAAATAGTTTTGGCAAACAATGCATGATGATGACGATGCAATGCACAAATTCAACGCGATTTTCTAGTAGTGATTTTGCGGGATGCCACACCTGCGCCCTTCTTCTTCCTCTCGCCTCTGTGCCCATTCGCGACTTCGCCGCCGTGCGTTCATCTGGGTCTCTGACGGCAGGGATCCCGCTGCACTGCTCCGTCTGCCTCGTCCCGGTTCGCTTGCTCCGGCGTCGTCGCCGGTGAGTTCTTCCGGTCCCATCGCCTAGGCTCTCCTCTAGACTCCTCTGTTTCCCTTTCGTTTTCGCGTGGTAGTTCCTTCGCTGCTCCGCCGCCGTTTCCGCGTAGAATCACGACGGGGCCGTGCAGTTCTAAGTTTTCCTCCGCCGCTAGTTCTTCCTCCGTAAATTTCTCCGGCGACCCCATGTCGAGCTCCGTCAGCGGTGCCCTTATTGAGGATGACGATGCTGCCTCTGGGCCCGAGCGGGGCTCGTGGCAGGGCTCTTCTGTCACCCGCCGAGAGGTTGAGTGGCTAATCCGAACTCGCCGGATTCCTGCCGAGGTAGCTTGTCGCTTACCCGGCAGCGAATCCTCTCCAGTTCTTAGGGAGGGCGAATATGTAGTCTTCATGTCACATTTTGCTCGCGGGTTTGGTCTCCCTCTCAGCGATTTCGCTAGGGAGTTCCTTGATTACTTCGGCCTTCAGCCGCATCATCTTCCTGCTAACGCCATCGCCTCTCTTTCTACCTTCATCTCCGCCTCGGAGGGATACTTCGGCCTATGGCCATCTGTGCATGTTTGGTCAAAGTTTTTTCAAATTCGATCCAACGTCGTCCCAGACAAATCTCTGCAACCCTCCGAGAAGTTGCTCACCCAATGCGGTGTTGCGTCCATCACACCTCGGAGGAAATCCGTATTTCCTCGCGTTGCAGGTCTAGAATCATGCAAGAAGTGGCATAAGTCATTCTTTTATGTCAAGAACTCTAGGAGTGAAGATAAGATTCGGCTCCCTGCTTTTTCCATCGGCCCTCCTTCCAAGCAGAACTGGACCTATAATCCGAGGAAGAGTCATGCTCTGGCCGAGTCTTTTGAGATTCGGCTGAAGGAACTAATCCGCTCCGGGCTACGCGGTGAGGATCTGATGACTACCTTCATCAGCAGCCGAATCTTCCCATTCCAGAAACGCACACACAAGCTCTGCTATATGAGCGGTCCTCTCGATCCCAATCGAGTCTCGACGGTGGAGCTGGACAACTACCTCATCTTCAAGCGTGTCTGGGCTATCTTTAAGACGGAGATGCCTGAGGACTGGGCCTGGGGATTGAAGCTGTTCACCCGCAAGCATCCCCCTCCCGAGGTGAGTTTACGCCTTTGTGTTTTGCTTCCTAATCGCGTCCGTGACTCTTTTTGCTAATTTCTCTCTTTCTTGTCCTGCAGAGGTTTGAGGAACAGAAGACTGAGGACGCCGAGGTTTTGTCACTCCCGTGGCCCGCGGATCGGAATACTCCAGACAGCGGGGAGACGGACTCGGAAGAGTTTGTTCCCAAGTCGGATCTCGCTCCGGCTCGCGCTCGCGGCAAGACCCCGGCCCACGAGGAGGAAGGTGATTCGGACGAGGTCCAAGTTCTAGAGGTAGTTGCCACAATGCCAATTTCTTATGCATTTCCAGCTTCTACTTTTTCAGCTAATCCGGCCGGTCAGGTTCACAACGCCGAGCCTCTTGCCTCCCGGCCTCCCGTTACCTCGGGGAAACGTAGAGCTCCAACTGATGCTTCAGAAGCTGCTCCCAGGAAACAAATAAAGAAATCAGCCCAGCACCCTCCGAAGCGTAAAACTATGCCCGAGGTTACTGGGTGAGTTGCTTTTTTTTGTATTTCTTGTTTCTATCTTTCTCCCTTCTGACTCGACCTTTTCTGTCTTTGCAGGGCTCCTCTTTCTGTTAAGCCCAGCGGTCCCCGCATGACGAGTCATACGACTCGGCCGCCTTCTCCTCCGCCTCCTGCGGATACCAGAGTTCCGAGTCCTGCTCGCGTTGCTTCTCCTCCTGCTCCGAATCAGACGCCACCTCGCCATGATGCGCCTGAGATTTCTCCTGTTGATGCCGATACACCTCGGCCCACAAGTATTCCTACCGAACCCGCTGCCTCCTCCGTGAACCCCGATGTTTCTGCTGAGATTCCTCCGACCCCCGCAGTCTTTACTGCGACACCAACTCCAGCCGAGGATATCAATATCTCGGCGCCCTCTTCAATCGTAATCCCTCCGGTTCCCAAAGATGCCACCCCAAGTGCCGAGGTATCGGCTCCTTCTGACGCCTCTCCTAAGGCAAGAAAGATCGTTGTTACCAAGCCTTCGTCCTTTCAGAAAGGACTTGCCAGCTCATCTCAGCCTACAATTGTTGATGGCGGGCTTCCTCTGTCAAGAGCATTGTTACTCCGACTGCTGATACACAGCTTGCTCTCCACAAGAGTCCGATGGCGGCGGTGGTTACCCAACATGTCCGAGGTAAAGTTCTGACTCGCACGGAGAGTGGGAACAGTCTCGGCTCGTTGGTCGAGTATGCCAACAATTGGAACGCTGCCGATCAGCTCGAAGGTAATCCAAGCAGCCAGCCGTTTCAACTCTCCGATATCAGCAGCCGCCTACATCAGGCTGCCAAGATCGTTCTTGAAAGTGATAGGATGAATGAGGTAATTGTTCTTATGGAGTTTTGATTAGTCCTCCTGATGCTATCATATATACTCTAGTCCCCGAAGCTTGCAACCGAATAACTTGTTATTCGTTTGGAAGTTTTATAATGCTTTACTTAGTTCAGTTTTTGTTAGGGTTCGAATATCCAGCCACCTAGATCCGAATTAAGCTTTGCTTGATTTGGATCTGTCTGAGCTTTGAATATCCAACCACCTAGATCCGAATTAAGCTTTGCTTGATTTGGATCTGTCTGAGCTTTGAATATCCAGTCACCTAGATCCGAATTAAGCTTTGCTTGATTTGGATCTGTCTGAGCTTTGAATATCCAGCCACCTAGATCCGAATTAAGCTTTGCTTGATTTGGATCTGTCTGAGCTTTGAATATCCAGCCACCTAGATCCGAATTAAGATTTTCTTGATTTGGATTTGTCTTAGCTTTGAATATCCAGAATTCGGATCTGTCTTAGCTTTGAATATCCAGCCATCTAGATCCGAATTAAGCTTTGCTTGATTCAGATCTGTCTTAGCTTTGAATATCCAGCCACCTAGATCCGAATTAAGCTTTGCTTGATTCTGATCTGTCGCATGTTCGAATATCTTATTGCTATTTGCTTTATTGCTTAGGTTGCGCATGACCGGCGGACCGCCGAATTCCAAAGGCTGCTTTTTGCGCATAAAAAATTGCAAGAAAAGTACGAGAAGGTTGTTCCTGTGGTGAAGAAAGTTGGTAAGTCGACAAACTCTTGCATCATCTCCGAAGCTCTTATTGTTTTGTACATGAGATGTTGGCTCACTTTGTTGGTAAACAGGGAACATCAATAATCTTAACATCCGTCTTGAGAAGAAGGTCAAGGCCCTGGAAGGTTAGTTACTCTTTTACTTTATATACTCCCCTTTGAAATGTGCACTAAGTTTCTTTTAACTCTTTTGGCTTTGGTAAAGCCGAGTTACAAACCTTTGCAGCGTCTCACCAAGATTGCACTCCCATGCCTGATGTGATGCTGCATTTTTTAGAACAAAGCGCTACTCACTCGGCGCAGATGAAGGATAAATGTAACACCCTCAGAATCGGACCTATGCAAGTTTGAGCAAAATTCGCCAAACCCGCATAGAAACGATTCAAAGGTGCCCACCAGGCACTTTCGTGCGGGTGGAAAACGAAGTAATAACATTACACAACAGTCCTCGATGGGACCCACAGAACAGATATATATAACAGCGACTCAAAGAGTCAAGAATACAGATATAATATACAAAGATCCAGATCACCTTGAAAACGCGGAGGCCCAGCTACGACAAGATGCAAATGGGGCTAAGAGCCCGAAGAATAACCAATGGCGTCCATAACCCTGCCAAAGCGGAAGGGTAACCCGCTAACGGCCGATCTCAAACCTGCTTAAACAAAAGGGTGCCGACAAAGGGCAAAGGAAAAGAAGGAGCCAAGATCGAGTCCAAGACACGCGAGGCTAGAATTGCGGTCCTCGCCTATAGGTATGGTGGATCGAGGCGGCAGCATGCACTAACAACCTATAGAGACTCGATACAACTGGCGGTTATCAGAGGGGGTGAGAATGACCTATCCGGATACAACCTGAAGCTAACACCAAACAAACCCATCCTGGTGTTTCCCCCTCGATACCAAACGAGGAAGTCAACCGAGGAACTCACACCGTTGGCAGTTTTACTTATTCAGTTATCGTTGCAGTAATTACTAGTCAGGTTTAGATATTCATCCTGATAAAGTAAGCAGTGGGCATTTTTACTTAACCATTCCGTTAGAGTTGTAACACTTACTAATCAGATATGAATAGCATGAGATAACCCTTAAACCCAGCAGTTGTTGGTACTTTTATTCAGCCATTCCGTTGTAGTTGCAATACTTACTAGTCAGATACAATTGTCGCAAGCGACAAACCAAACAAGCAATTGTGGACAGTATTATTTAGCCATTCCGTTATAGTGAAGCTGATTACTAGTCATTATAAAGTCAAATTTATAGCAATAAACTTTAGTTATGCTTGTCTATGATCGAGATACTGTGCTCCAAGTCGTCCATATCCGTGGACACGGCTTTCAGAAAGTTTTACCCGGCCGGGGTGCACCAATAGCAACACACGCTCGATCAACCTCGGAAAAACCAACTCAGAACCCAACGAGGCTTTCACGACTGAACAATCAGGATTCAGGAATATTTCAGGGGCCACCTTAAAGTAGACCCACGGCAGTAAGCAAGCTCCGAGACGGACTCAAGGTTGTGGGGACGGCTGTGAACGACTGGGAACCCAAAACTGGGCTTGTCGACACCGCGGAATCGTGCCATGATCCTAAACAGTACAGTGTGCTATCTGTCGCACAATTTAAATACATAAGTAGCATGGCATAAGTACAGGATAGTAAATAAAACCTCAAACTAGTTTGTGGCCCCAAGAAATAAGACGGAATCAAGCTCTGGCTCAGGGGGGTCCCATATACCTCCCGGATGTGGATAGCGCGATAAATCAAGGAACAAGTATCAAGTACTCGGGGTCCTACGGGACACAAGTGGGCGTTCGGAAACCAAATGTTATCTATCACCCACCGATGCCTCTGCTTACTTCAATTTTAGTTGTTAAACAGAAATTAAAGTGAACGGTAAGTAAAACTATGATCAGCTCCAACAACAACATGTGGCAATACATCAACCACTGTGGCATATGACGACACACAATAGCACTTGAGCAAGCGACTACGACACGCAAGTCCAACTATCTACCAAACAACAGGTAATAGGATGTGTCCAAGGCAATATGAGGCTGCAGGGAATTTTCAGGGAACGGACACTAGAGCATCGCAACACAGATAGCAATAGATCAACAGGAGGGAATAAATACTATAAAAGTAAGATAGGTAGAAAGGGGGAGATGCTCGCCTGAAAACATTGCCGAAGGTTCAACCGAAGATCGGGGCGACACTCGCATCAACTCAACGGCCTTATCCGCGAAGAAGCAAAACACTAGAAGAAACACCGGATGCAAGATTTAATACAACGGCAGAAGATCGGCATGATGCATGTATGATGCATGACATGGCAAGGGTGCGATGCGATTAGGTCATGTTAAGTGGAACCGGGGTTCCGACAATTAGTTAGATGGTTCCAGTTATTTAGAAGGCCCGCAATTTAAATGTTGTTTTAACATGGCAAAAGATAGTACTGGTTCGCTACACAAGTTTAAATGAGGCCAATATAAGGCTAGATTTGCCCGCATATGGGCCCCGTATTTAATTATTAGGTGAATAGGCATAAGGCCCCCAAACCACATGAATGTATGCATGCAAGACAATTATTATGCGACAAGTTGTATTATATTGTAAAAATAGGGTTTTCGGGAAGGGGTTCACACATTGAGGGGTTCGGCGATCTTGGGGCTCGATGGGGTTCGGGTTCGGTCTCAGGGTCCAGGGTTCGACGGTTCGGTCTCGGACAACAGAAGCGTTCTCGGATATCGGAGGTAGGTCTTGTCGCATCCGGGGTCTTCGGGTCATGTCAACGGTCATGGCGTTCGGGATGAAGCACTTGTCGCACTGGGGTCTCGGTGTCCGGGGTGAAGTACTCGACGTCCTCGAGTGAGTCCTTGGTTCGGTGTCGGGGCGCATCGGACCCGCCCGGGTCGGTGTCGTGATTGTCGTTGTGAAGACCTTGTCGGGTTCGCGGGTCTGGTCGGACTTGGCGTCCGGGGTGGAGTACTTGTCGTTCTCGTGGCGATCTTTGCGTCCTTCCGGTTCGGGTCTTGGCGTCCGAGGGTAGGTCTTGGCGTGTCGAGGGTGTCGAGTTCAAGGTTCTTATGCAACTCGTCGGGGGCGTCCCTGTGGTAGATCTTGGGGGTATCGCGGTTTTCGATGTCGATGGCGTCCTTGAATGGAATCGGTCACCGATAGCCTTCGCTTGTCAACGCATGTCGATCTTGTCCATGGTTCGTCCGTGCTACCGGTCTTGGTCTTTTGCGAAGGACTTGTCGACGAGATAAGGGCCCGAGACGAACTTGGAGGAACAGCTGCCAAAACCAGCGGCACCCGAGCCTGCAGGCAGAGGCGTCGACGTCGCTGCAGGGTCCGCTCGCGTCGGCTCGGGAGATGGTCCTGGCGACGGCGGCGGAGGGGCGCAGCCGCAGAGCGCGGGGAACGGCAGACGGGCGACATCGGGGCGGTCGCTTCACGGGCAACGGAGAGCGGCGAGGGAGGTGAAGCAGGGGGCGGCGGCCTGGGCGCCGGAGGGAGACGGCGAACGATGGCGCTGGGAGGAGGGAGGCGGCTGGCTGAAGAGGTGGTGGCCGAGGAGGAAGGCCGGGCGGAGGACGCTGGCGATAGGCGTGGAGGAGGCAGGCGGCGGTGAAGCGGGCTGGGCGGGCGGCATGGCGACGGCGCTTGGGAGCTCCGCCGGGAAGGAAAGCGGGAGCTGCGGTGGCGCGTGGCCGGGCGACGAGCCGGGCGCGGAGGAGAGGGATGGGCGGAGGCCGGGCGGGCCGACGGAGGCGGTGAGGCAGGCAGGCTGAAGCCGGGCAGGGGAGAGGAGGAAGCCAAAGCGCGAGGTGGAGGGCGGAGGGAGGGGCCGAAGCTCGTGGCACGGGCCGGACGGGGCGGAGGAGGGAGGTCTGGGGAGGAGGGTGAGGCGAGGCAAGGCAATGAGGAAGAGCACGGGGAGGCGCGAGGTAGGGGACGGGTGGTTGCAAGGCTGGCGTCGTGGGTGGGGCCAGGAGGAGGGGCCCAGGTTGGCAGTGGGTGGGGTGTGTTGAGTGGGGTGGGGCGGTGGCATGGTGTGTGCTGTGTGAGTTGGAGGGGAGTGGGGTGAGAGGAGAGAGGCTGCTGAGGTGGCAGGGTGTGGTTGGTGGGGATCTGGGGGTGGCTGAGGTGGCAGCGTATGAGTGGCCAGGGTGATGTGGAGGTTGGGTTGGGGTAGATAGATGGGTAGGTTTAGGATTTGGCAGGGCGGGTGTAGTTGGACCGTTTAATTCCTGGGGCGGTCGTTCGGGTCAATCGGCCCGTTCGACTGCCCCTCCCAAAATAATTTAATATTTTTATTTGATTGCGACGAACTTTGTAAATAGTTTTGGACAAACAAAATATCCGGCAGCATCCGGGGTTTTGCGTTTGGAATTAAGACGGTCGTTTAGAAAACATGAACCGGTTTATCCGCAAATAATTTTATGCAAACAAATGCAAGATGATGACGATGCTCAAATGCAATGTGGCATGATGACATGAGCATGCGGTCATGATGATGCAATGCACAAAAAAAACAACGCGATTTTCTAGTAGTGGTTTTGCGGGATGCCACAATAAAGATGACGAGATAGCTCGCTTGCGTGCCGAGGTGGAGTCCCTTAAGCTCTCTCAGAAGTCTGAATTAGAAAAAGTCGACCAGGAGTTCTCCGAGGAGAAGAATCGGCTAGCTCTGCAATTGCAGAAAAATAAAGAGCTCCTCGAGGCTGCCAAACTGAAGACACGGGGGATGATCGAGGATATCACTCACTTTGAGAAGAGCAAGAGTGACTGGGCTAAAGATCTTCAGATAATGCTGGGCTATATTCATCGTAAGCTTCTGACCTAGGCCGAGTTATCTTTTCCCTTGCTTACTGTTGACCGACGCCCTTCTGTTTTGCACAGACCATTTTCCAGAAGCTAAGCCCGTGAGCTCTAAAGCGGTGATTAATGCTCGTGTGCGCCGAGGTGTTCCTGCAGATGCGGACTCAGAGTACTCGATGTAAGACTTCTTGGTTGCTGTTGGCGCTGCAGTTGGTCCGATGAAGATTATGGGCAGGGATTTGGTGCAGGCAGCTATCCGAGCCTACCATGTTCTCTGGCCGAATACTTCTGGGACTCCTGATATTAATGAGGTCAAATTACTGGTGGAAAGATTAATGGCATCTGAGAGACAGCTAAGTCTTTGGAGGGAATCGGCCGGACGAGCTGGTGCTGATATGGCTCTCACTGTCATCATGTTATGGTATGAAGATATTTCTCTTGATACTTTGAGAAATTTGCGCACTGGTTCCCGTTGGGTTGAGGACCCAGACTTTGTCGCTCTCCGTCAAGCTCGTGCCTTCCATCTTGTTGAGTATGCCGACGTGCATAACTGGAATGAAGGTCCGAGTTTCCTTCCTAACCCGGAGGACAAGGTCGAAGTTGAGGATGCCTCGGATGATAACTCAGCTGAACAGGGCGAAGATGAGGGTGACTCGGCTACTTCTGGTGATTCCAGTTCGATCTCGGATGGTAACGGCGACGCACGATCCTCCTCCAAAGGTACTGGTCATTCCACTGCGCAAGCTGACGCTCCTCAACAGCCTCGGGCTTCCTCCGAAGTCGCTGCTGGGTCTATGGAGGGCGAGGCAACCTCGGCCGAAGTTCCACCTACCTCGGAGTGCCCAGCCCCTGACCAAGTCACTGCCTCTCCAGCTAAAAAACTCTAAGTCATTTCTTACCCCTGGTATGCCGGGCGTATGATGTACGTCAAACATTTGTCCATCTTTTGTGCGGTATGAATTTCTTTTGCCGTGTGCCGCTGAGACACATGTGTTTGTGATTGTTATTACTTTGTTTAACTGGTCCTGTTTTTCTGAATCCTTGCTTTGGCGGCCTTCAATTTCTTGAGTTTGGAGTATATATTTGCCTTTGTTCTCCCGTAGTTCGGCGTCCAATATTGCCTGACTCTGATAAACTTTGCCACTTGACCACTGTGGCTTGGACTGTTAATCTGGGCGTAAACCTTGAAGAACGTATTTGGGGAGAGCGAAATAATATCACTCTGGGAGCCTAAGTTTGATACCCACTCTTGTAACAAAGGATAACCCATACTTAGAAATAATATAGGGTAGTCCCCGAGCCACTGCTCAAGGCAATGAGGTTTAATATATAAACCAAATTTAGAAACAATATAGGACAGTCCCCGAGTCACTGCTCAAGGTGCCGAGGTTTAATATATAACACAGAATCAAAAATAATATATGTCAGTCCCCAAGCCACTGCTTTAGCGCCGAGGTCCAATACATGAATCAAACTTAGAAACAATATGGGGCAGTCCCCGAGTCACTGCTCAAGGTGTCGGGGTTTAATACATAAACCAAACTTAAAAACAATATAGTGCAGTCCCCGAGCCACTGCTCAAGGTGCCAAGGTTTGATACATAACATGAAATTTAAAAACAACATATGGCAGTCCCCGAGTCACTGCTCTGGACGCCGAGGTTCGATACATAGTTGGTGCTCCATCCCGAGGCATCATTTTACAATGTGTCATAAATGACTCCTACGAGTAAAATGGACGAAGTAAAGCTACGTTCCATGGTCTTTTCGATTCTTCGCCGGCTTTGTCTGCCCTGTTCTTTCCTGGTGATTGAGCATCGATTAGGTAATACACATCATTATGCAATGCTTTGCTCACGATGAATGGTCCTTCCCATGGAGGCGACAGCTTGTGCATGCCGGCCGTGCGTTGCACCAGCCGGAGAACCAAATCTCCTTCTTTAAACACTCTTGGATTCACCTTCTTGCTGTGATATCGTCGCAAGTCCTGCTGATAGATAGCTGATCTTGATAGCGCCAGCTCTCTGGCTTCTTCTAGCAGATCGACATCATCTTGCCGAGCTACCTCATTTACTTCAGCGGTTGTATACTGGGTAACCCTTGGCGAGTCATGTATTATGTCGGCTGGAAGCACAGCTTCTTCCCCATACACTAGAAAAAATGGTGTATAACATGTTGATCTGTTTGGGGTAGTCCTGAGGCTCCATAGTACTGCTGGTAGTTCCTCAATCCAACATCCTGCCGACCTTTGCAGCGGTTCGACGAGTCGTGGTTTTATTCCGGACAGTACTAGTCCATTAGACCTTTCTACTTGCCCATTGGATGCTGGGTGAGCCACAGAGGCGACATCTAGTCTTATGTGCTTTTATTGACAGAATCTAGCGAAGGCTCCTTCTGCAAAGTTTGTACCATTGTCTGTAATAACACTGTGTGGGTACCCATATCTTAAGATAATATCTTTGAGGAATTTCACTGCTGTGGGCCCATCACATTTCTTTATTGGTTTCACTTCAATCCATTTTGTGAATTTGTCCACCATTACTAATATGTGGGTCATCCCGCCTCGGGCTGGCTTAAATGGTCCCACCATATCTAAGCACCATACAGAAAATGGCCAAGTAATTGGTATTGTCTTTAACTAAGACGAAGGCATATGTATTTTGCTGGCATATCTTTGGCAACCATTACATTTTTCGACCAGTTCTTTGGCCTCTTTCAACGCTGTTGGCCAATAAAACCCATGCTTGAATGCTTTGGCCACTAAAGATCGGGATGAGGCGTGATGTCCGCATTCTCCTTGATGTATATCTAGGAGGATCTCCTGGCCTTCCGCCGAGCTCACACATATTTGCAACACACTTGTGACACTCCTTTTATACAGCTCATTGTTTATGATTGTATAAGCTTTAGCTCTTCTCACTGTCTGTCTTGCCAATATCTCGTTATTCGGCAAAATCGCATCTCTAAGGAAAGAGAATATGGGTTGCGCCCATGTAGGTGTGATTTTCTCTGGTGTAGTCTCACTATCTATTTCCATATTTTCTGCCGACATAACTACCTCGGATTTCTCCATACTAATCCTTGCGTCGGCTGGCTTTATTTTTGGAAATTCTGGGTTACATTGCTTGTCAATTTCCATAGGCACATTATCCTCTCTTGATTTTGCCGGAATAAAGATGGATTCGGACTCTGGAGACGGCGTTATTGATGGCTTCCTCAGGTGCTCTAGGGCGATACCTGGGGGAATTGACTGTCTGGTTGATCCGAGTTTTGACAATGTGTCTGCGGCGTCGTTTTCTGCCCGAGGTACATGATGAAGTTCACATCCATCGAAGTATCCACTAAGTTTTTGCACATGAAACCTATACAAAGCCATATTATCATCCAACGCATCCCAATTGCCTAAGACTTGCTGTACTACTAGATCTGAATCTCCATAGAACAAGATTCGGCATATGCCAATCTCTTTCGCCACCTTCAATCCATGGACTAGTGCTTCATATTCAGCTACATTGTTTGACGCGGCAAAATGTATTTGCAGCACATATCTCAGCTGGTCTCTTTTTGGCGAGGTTAACACTATTCCTGCCCCAAAACCATTTCTTAGTTTGGAACCGTCAAAGTGCATCGTCCAATAATTCAGATCTGGTAATGGTGGATCATATTGTACCTCGGCCCAATCTACGAAGAAGTCGGCCACAGCCTGAGATTTGATTGCATCTCGCCTATCGAATTGCGGAGCATAAGGTGACAATTCAATTGCCCATTTTGCTATTCGGCCACTTGCATCTTTGTTGCTCAATATGTCGGCTATGGGTGCTTCACAAATCACCTTGATGGGGTGCTCTTCGAAGTAATGTTTAAGTTTCTTTGCTAACATGTACACCCCATATGCCATCTTCTGATAATGTGGGTAATTTTGTTTTGAGGCTGATAGTACCTCGCTTAGGTAATACACCGGCCTTTGTACTGATTTATCATCTTCAATTCATTCCACCACGATCACAGCGCTCACTACTCTGTTGGTGGCTGCTATGTAAAGTAACATAGGATCTTTCGATAATGGAGAAGCCAAGACCGGCACTGTGACCAACATCTTTTTCAATTCATGAAATGCATTGTCTGCTTGTGGAGTCCAAATGAACTTATCAGATTTTTCCATCAGCTGATAAAGTGGTAGTGCTTTCTCTCCCAGCCGACATACAAATCGGCTGAGCGAGGCTAAACAACCTGTGAACTTTTGTACGTCATTTAGACATCTTGGCAATTCCATCCTTTCCACTGCTTTTATCTTAGTTGGGTTGGCCTCTATACCTCGGCTAGATACGAGAAAACCGAGCAATTTTCCCGCTGGCACACCAAATGTGCATTTTTCCGGGTTAAGCTTCATTCGGAACCTTCTCAGGTTCGCGAAAGTCTGCCGGATATCATCCAGTAGCGTTTTGCTTTCTTTGGTTTTGATAACCACATCATCTACATATACTTGTACATTTTTCCCTATCTGGTCATGTAGACATTTTTGCATGCATCTACGTCGTTGCTCTGCGCTCGCAGTCAATGGCATGGTGCGATAGCAATAAGCCCCGTACGGGGTAATAAACGCAGTCTTTATTTGATCGGCCGGATTTAACGGTATCTGGTGAAAACCAGAATACGCGTCTACAAATGATAATAGTTCACAACCAGCGGTCGAATCAATGACTTGGTCTATTCTAGGTAAAGGAAAAGGATCTTTTGGACACGCCTTGTTCAGGTTTGTGTAATCGATACACATTCGCCATACAATGGCTAAATTTGGATCATCCTTCTTCTTTTCCACTAGCACCGAGTTTGATAACCAATCCGGATACAACACCTCCATGATGAACCCGGCCGCGAGGAGCCGAGCTATTTCATCCCCTATTATTTTTCTCCTGTCTTCGGCGAAGCGGCGGAGAGGTTGCTTCACCGGCCTTGCTCCCGGCCTTACATTCAGAGAGTGCTCAGCCAACTCCCTCGGCACACCTTGCAGATCCTGAGTTGACCATGCAAAGATATCCCGATTCTCACGGAGGAAGTTGGTGAGCTCGCTTTCCTATTTAGCATCTAGGCCGGCACCAATGGTGACGGTGCGCTCTGGAAACTGCTCATCTATCTGGAACTTTTTTGTTTCTTTAGTCGGCTGAAAAGAGACACTTCCATGCGGGTTGGCTAATAACGGCATATTCAATTGTGCCGACTGAGCGAGGGCTGCCACCTCCTGAATCCTTCTTTTTCTCTTGCTATTACCAATGACTCGGCCAGATTTGATCCGGCTGAAGCACACTCCATTGACTTCCTGTAATCCCCTGCTACTGTTATCACCCCTTATGGCCCGAGTAACTTCATTTTCAGATAACTTATATGGCAGCTGCCCATGAATTTGGCCAATGATGGCCGTCCGAGTAGAGCATGATAGCAACTCTCTAGATCCACCACCCTAAACTCTAAATTTTCCGCTCTGCAATTATCTCTTGTGCCGAATAAGACATCCACTCGAACCTTACCAATGGGTTCGCAGGAAAGCCCTGGTACTATCCCATGGAAAGTGGTCCTCGTGGATTGCAGCATGTTCTGCAATATTCCGAGTTTATGCATCGTATCTTGTACATGATATTGATACTGCTCCCATTGTCAATGAGTACCTTTGAAAATTTCACATTAATGCTTGGTCCGACAAATGTCGGATCCAACACGAGTGCATACGACCCCGGACTCGGCATTATCTTGGGGTGATCCTTTATGCTCCAAGTTACTTCTTGATCCGACCAAGGCACATATCTTGGTACTGCCAGCATAACCGCATTTACTTCCATATGCCGGCGTTGTACACTCTGCTTGTCTTGCTGTTCTGTTGTGAACACGCAATACGACTGATGATGTTCTCTGTAATCATTGCGTCCATTATTTCCTGGATTTGTCCTTCCATCTGGACCTTGGTTTATCACTTGATGCACCGCATCTCTCCGGTCCGAGTTTTCATACCTCGGGGGAGGAGGTGGTAACATCAGTTGCTGTGCATTTGCTCCAGTCAACTGTGGCTGATGCTGCTGATGTGCCTGGAGAGACCCTGCATATATGCCTGCGCGGTTACCCATTGCATTTTTCATCCATGCACATTGGCGGGTTGTATGGTTGGCTGGTCTAGCCGGGTTTGACGTGTGAAATTTACTGTCACATCCCAAGATTTTCCAAATCTTGTTATGTGAAAAATAAATGAATAAAATAAACCTTTGTTGATTTTCAGGGTGAGAAGAAACTTTTGATTCCAATTGGAAACTATCAAACCTATTTTGATCAAACAAATCCTAAAAGGATTTGAAAAGATAAACAATTAATAAAGAAAATTTTAAATAAGTAAAAAATACTTATTTTGGATCTTTTAATAAAAATTTTGGTTTTCAAATGATAAGGTTTAATTATAAATAAGGATTATTTAAAGAGCCAAATTAAACCTTGGCCAAGCTTTTGAAATAAAATATTTTGTTTTGATTAAAGGAATAAAGGTCTATTTAAGTAAAATAAGGAGGATTTATTAATACCCAATTTTATTAAAGTAAAGGCTTTTCCCATTTTAAATAAACACTAAAACTTGTTATTCTATCTTAAATAAGTTTTCCAAATGTTTTATATTATCAAATAAAACCTACTGAATGGTTTTGATATTATTTTTCAAATGGAGATTTAAATAGAACAAATCCTATTTGAATAAATAACTAAGGACTATTTATTTAATTATTACATAGATCCTAAAAAGAATAAAAATATTATTTTGTTTTGGACCTTGGTTTGTGTTGTTAAACAGGACTAAAATCAATGCAAAGTTTGGCAAAGATTGAAGCCATGTGAGTGTTTGATTTGTTGTTTGAATTTCAAAAAAGAAAATTGAATTAGAAAAAGATAAAGAAATTAGAAAGAAAAAAATAAAATCAAACTCGACCCAACCCAGCTAAGCCCACTTGGCCCAGTTAGCCCAACTCCCCTCCTCCCCGCAGAAAACGATTCGCACCTACTAACTGACCCACAGAGACGCTGACCGGTGGACCCAACTCCCCACTCCTCTCTCACGCTGCCAAGCGGACCCCACTAGCCACCTCAGCATCGTCTTCCCCCTGCTCACGTCGCCCTGCCATTGCAGCCAGTAGCGCCGGCGATCAATTCGCGTTAACAGCGGCCATTACTCCATCCCATGACCATGCTGTCTTAAACACCCTCACCTCCTCTCTGATTCCCCTCAGACCCCGCTTTCCCGGACCCACCAGGATGCGACATTTTCGCCTCGCTTTGCCACTGCTCCGACGACGTCTCCGACCAAATTCCGGTGTCGTCCAGCCTCGCCTCGCCTTCCCAAGCACGCGAGCTTGCTCCTCAGCGCGCACTGCCAAGCTGCTCGCCCCGCCGCCCAGAGCCTCGGCTTCGACAACATCTGAGCGCCACCGTCACTTGCTGACACTCCGGCGACCTCCCCCTGGTAAGCCAGACCGCCCCGAGCCCTCTCACTCATGCTCACGTGAATCCCACACTCGCCTGCGTCTAACCATGTCCTTGTTTTCCCTCGGAGTGTACCACAGCGTCGCCCCCGACGACCTCCAGAGCCACCCGACGCCGCCACCTACTCCGGCGAGGAATCCCCGTCGCGTCCGAGCGCCCCTTGCCAAGCTGACCACGCATTGAGCATCACCTCGACCTCTTGAGCACGGTTAGCACCCCCGTTTCCTTCTTTGCTTCCTGTAGCCGCCATAACGCCGCTAGCCGAGCGTGCGCCGCCGCCAGCCGCCGCGCAACGCCGCCAGTTCCTGGTAGCCTCGCTGTAGCCGTTAGACCGGAATCGTCTGGCTGTGATAGAACATAGACGAAGGGGTATCGTGTGCCCCTGCGCCACTCGATCTTAGTTAGATCCAACGATCCAGCGAGCTCGATCCGACCGAACCGGTATCAGCCAATAGCAAGCCGTCGCGTGGCACTAGTTGATTTAAAACAGATTTTTGAATCAGATTGATACGCAAATTGTAAACCTTATAAATTTTGTTCCACACATCCAAAATTTGCAAATTTTATATCAATGGATTCATAAAAACAAGCCCTAGCCAACCATGCACTTTGTTTAGTAAAAAGCTTCTGGAAAAATGTTTGTTTTTGCAGAAACTTGTGTATGCTTGTTTAGGTTATAAAAATTGTTCTAAAATGATTTTAAGGATTGAAATCTTTGCAAAATGGTTTGTTGTGAACTTACTGACCCTAGGAACCAACTTAAGGGTTTAAAAATGTATTTGGTGAAGATTAGGATTGAATACTTGAATTAACTCATTTCTAGCCAAATAAAAATATTGATTTTGCTATAGAAATGATTTTTGAATAAAACCTTTGGAAAATGTTTTGGTCCAAACCTAATGACCCTAAACACCAAGTTTTGTGAACTAACAACTTATTTGGTGAACATTATAAAAATTATTACCTTACCAAAAGCATTTTCACCACATGAAATAATGATTTGATTTAAAAATGGTTTATAGATGAAACCCTTTTGCAAATGGTTTTGCCACTTTAGAAAATGACCACTTTGGACTTTACAATGTTTAGATCCTAGTACAAACCACCTTTGTAAATAAAACTATCTTTTGCATGCTTGCATGCATGACTTTGTTTCTATTATTTTTATGTGTGATGATTTGTTTGATTATTGTTTGGAATGCCAGTTGAATCTATGTTTGCTTGATTGATTTGTAGTGAAGTTAGAAGATTGTGATATTAGCAAGATCAAGAAGTGAACCAACATTCCCTACCAAAAAGGCAAGTGACACTATCATCCAAGTCCTACTATTTTCATTACACTTTGTGGATTTTGAAACATGCATGAGAAGGACTACTATATTTTGCTATGCTAAATCCTATTAGGATACCCTTATATATTCCTTAGTGAAAACAATGTAGTTGTAAAATGCTTAGCCATGCTATATGTTTTGAGAAGAGATACATGTTGAGATTTTATGAAGTCGAGAAAAGACTTATGTGTTATATAATAAAACAAGTACTCAATGAACCACCTGGGTGGACAAGGATACTCAAGTTTTGGAAAAGGTGGAAACAAGAGGAAACATGTTTATATGGCAATCTCTTTTTGTTGTGCACTAAAAGAAAACCACCCAGGGACTTAGAGATTGAACATGTTTCTCGTACAGTGGCTTCCATGTACAGCCACATGCTAAATGGGCACTGGCTTAGTCAATTACATTGTGGAAGACCCATGCATTGGCCTCTTCAGGTTAACTGGAAATGAGGGAACTAGGAACCCTACATTGGTGCCTGAAGACAAGCTAGCATTGTGTATGGGAGGACCCTATGGAAAGACTTCGTCACATTCTCAATCTGCCAGTACTCCATCTTGGTGAGTACTTATCCAGCGGCCACTGGTGGCAACAAGATGAGATTGTGTCATGTGGGTAAAGTGTACAACTTCTGCAGAAGATAAAATTCTAAGTACTTAGTTGTGTCCCCGGTTATGGACAATACTGAGCAACTAAGGCATGAAGCTATGCGAAATCTCGACATTCCAATTTTCTAAAAGCAAAACTTTAAAGTGACAACAAAAGACTTGAAGCACTTGGGGTGTACCAAGGAGCTCAAAAGATTTTTACAAAGACTTGAAGCACTTGGGGTGTACCAAGGAGCTCAGAAAGATTTTGACAAAAGATCAAAATTATTTGGAAAAAAATAGGGAAAATATTATTGCTTTCTACAAACAAGTCTAAACCCTACCTAGCCAAATATGCATGTATTGATAGGATCCGCTTATATTATACATAGTAGTGAAACTTGCCAATACAATTCAAATGTATTGACCCTTGTGGCTGTAACTTGTAATGTTGCAGGTTGGTTTGGTATTAGTGAAGTTGATCGATTAGGATTACAAGTCTACAACCAACATGTTTGCCTGTGGCACTTTGAAGATGAAGGACCCCATGCTTATAGATATTCTGCTGCAACGTAATGTAATAGCCAAATGAGCTATGTAAGATGTAATAAAATTATGTTATTCCTGGTTATAAAATTGTATTATGACCTTTGTCTCTTGATATTACATCTTAACTGTGGATGCTAGCTATTGATCTAGGGACTAGCATTGTAAAAACAGGGATCTCTACCTTATTAAAGGTTGGGACCTCTTACAGATGGTATCAGAGCAATGTGTTTCCTGTAGGATTTGTAAACCTAGGATTGGACAAAAACCCTTAGAAAAATAAGAGTTGTATTTGTTCCAAAACTTATTTACAAACAATCTTGTAAACTCTTTCCTCAACCATTTTGGTTTTGATTCTACATCTCTTCTATTTCAAACTTGATGGACAAAACCTACCCCATGGCCAAATACTTCACCATGTGCAAAGGACTTCATCAACTCTAATGACTTCAACATCTTCAACTCTAATGACTTCAACATCTTCAACTCTAATGACTTCAACATCTTCAGCATTTTCACCAAGGACCTCAACCTTGAATATCACTAAAGATTACAAGTGAGACAAGAAATCTTGCTCAAAGATTTGGAGACTAAGGGAAACACAACTTAGAAGGAGCCATCATCACCTTTGAAGATTTGTGACCAAGAGTTTTCCCAAGGAAACCATGATCTCATGCAAGAAGAATCAACCAAGAAGGAAGGAAAGATCACAAGTGAACCATATAGATGGACCACCATATTTAGTTTAAGCCAAACCCACCAACTTATGTGGTGTAACAAAAATATTTTTGGTTGCCTAAGAATATGCTTGGAAACTTGTGTTTGAAAGGAGTGTTTGTTTTTGATTGCTTGCACCTTGCTTGAGTGAATTGTGATGTGTGATTTGAATTGATTCCTTAGAAATATTTTGCCTATTCTAATCTCAATTCAAACCCAAACAGATGACTACTCCAAGAGACTCCAACATCAAGGTTGATGACAACAGCAACAACCAAGAGGACAACATGAGAGAACTCATAGCAACCCAAAACCAGTTGAACCAAATGACAGCTCAATTCATAGCCAACACCAGTGGGGAATATCCAACCCTACAAGGATTTTTGGAAAACCAAGCCCAAATGTTGCATAAGGTGACAGATCAAATGATCAACATGGAAGGCAACTCTTCCAAAGATGTTTGTGACAACAGGGATGACAAAGATGTTATCCTAGAAGGAATCAAAGCTTGCAATATTTGTGGAGACAAGGATCACACTTCCAAGGATCATGGAGATCAATGCCCCAACTGTGAAGAGAAACATCCAGTTGGCCAATGTCCCACCTCTCAAGCTACTTGTTACCTATGTGAAGGAAATAATCATGTCCCTATCCAATGCCCCATCTATTCAATAGTTGAACAAAGGAAACAAGGTGGAGTGCAACAACTAATTGCAAACTATCAAGTGGGAGCTAAGTCTACCAAGAAGGATGAAGACAAAGGAAAATCTCTACTTATACCTCCATGCAATACAACCCAGTTTAAAGGACCAAAGAAGAGGCATATGAATTATCCAAGGAGCAATAGAAGATCCAAGAAACCAGTAGACATTCCTACCTATAAGATAACATATGAAGAACATGAACTAGAAGCACTCCTAGCTTTGGAGAAACCCAAGAAAAAGAAGGACAAGAGCCATGTGCAATGTAATCATTGTAAAGAAATGGGACACTATTCCAGTGAATGTCCAGAGAAACAGAAGTATAAAGAGATTGGCCAAGTATGGTGCAAAAACTGCAAAGAGCTAGGCCATTATGCAGCAACTTATCCACAAGAGATACGTGAAGAACTCAAACTTATCACATGTTACAATTGTGGTAACCAAGGACATTATGCAAGAAACTGTCCAGAAAATATGAAGCATAAGATAAACAAGCCTATGAAGGATCTCAGCCTTGTCACATGTTTCAAGTGTGGAAACAAAGGACACTATGCAGATGTTTGCCCAGAGAAGTTTCCCCAAGATCCCAAGCAAGCCAATATGTAATTTAGTTGGAAAATTTTTAAGCGTGGTAGTACCTTAGATGCTTGAGCCTACTTGTAACCTAGCCTTCCCAAATCTCGGGACGAGATTTATTTTAAGGGTGGTAGCCTGTCACATCCCAAGATTTTCCAAATCTTGTTATGTGAAAAATAAATGAATAAAATAAACCTTTGTTGATTTTCAGGGTGAGAAGAAACTTTTGATTCCAATTGGAAACTATCAAACCTATTTTGATCAAACAAATCCTAAAAGGATTTGAAAAGATAAACAATTAATAAAGAAAATTTTAAATAAGTAAAAATTACTTATTTTGGATCTTTTAATAAAAAGTTTTGGTTTTCAAATGATAAGGTTGAATTATAAATAAGGATTATTTATAGAGCCAAATTAAACCTTGTCCAAGCTTTTGAAATAAAATATTTTGTTTTGATTAAAGGAATAAAGGTCTATTTAAGTAAAATAAGGAGGATTTATTAATACCCAATTTTATTAAAGTAAAGGCTTTTCCCATTTTAAATAAACACTAAAACTTGTTATTCTATCTTAAATAAGTTTTCCAAATGTTTTATATTATCAAATAAAACCTACTGAATGGTTTTGATATTATTTTTCAAATGGAGATTTAAATAGAACAAATCCTATTTGAATAAATAACTAAGGACTATTTATTTAATTATTACATAGATCCTAAAAAGAATAAAAATATTATTTTGTTTTGGACCTTGGTTTGTGTTGTTAAATAGGACTAAAATCAATGCAAAGTTTGGCAAAGATTGAAGCCATGTGAGTGTTTGATTTGTTGTTTGAATTTCAAAAAAGAAAATTGAATTAGAAAAAGATAAAGCAATTAGAAAGAAAAAAATAAAATCAAACTCGACCCAACCCAGCTAAGCCCACTTGGCCCAGTTAGCCCAACTCCCCTCCTCCCCACAGAAAAAGATTCGCACCTACTAACTGACCCACAGAGACGCTGACCGGTGGACCCAACTCCCCACTCCTCTCTCACGCTGCCAAGCGGACCCCACTAGCCACCTCAGCATCGTCTTCCCCCTGATCACGTCGCCCTGCCGTTGCAGCCAGTAACGCCGGCGATCAATTCGCATTAACAGCGGCCATTACTCCACCCCGCGACCATGCTGTCTTAAACACCCTCACCTCCTCTCTGATTCCCCTCAGACCTCGCTTTCCCGGACCCACCAGGCTGCGACATTTTTGCCTCGCTTTGCCACTGCTCCGACGACGTCTCCGACCAAATTCCGACGCCGTCCAGCCTCGCCTCGCCTTCCCAAGCACACGAGCTTGCTCCTCAGACCAGCGCGCACCTGCCAGTGCTTTCCGTTCGCCCGCGCTCGCCCCAGAGCCTCGGCTTCGACAACATCTGAGCGCCACTGTCACTTGCTGACACTCCGGCGACCTCCCCCTGGTAAGCCAGACCGCCCTGAGCCCTCTCAGTCATGCTCACGTGAATCCCACACTCGCCCGCGTCTAACCATGTCCTTGTTTTCCCTCGGAGTGTACCACAGTGTCGCCCCCGACGACCTCCAGAGCCACCCGACGCCGCCACCTACTCCGGCGAGGAATCCCCGTCGCGTCCGAGCGCCCCTTGCCAAGCTGACCACGCATTGAGCATCACCTCGACCTCGCGAGCACGGTGAGCACCCCCGTTTCCTTCTTTTCTTCCTGTAGAAGTCGTAACGCTGCTAGCCGAGCGTGCGCCGCCGCCAGCCGCCGCGCAGCGCCGCTAGTTCCTGGTAGCTTTGCTGTAGCCGTTAGATCGGAATCGTCTGGCTGTGATAGAACATAGACTAAGGGGTATCGTGTGCCCCTGCGCCACTCGATCTTAGTTAGATCCAACGATCCAGCGAACTCGATCCGACCGAACCGGTTCAGCCAATAGCAAGCCGCCGCGTGGCACTAGTTGATTTAAAACAGATTTTTGAATCAGATTGATATGCAAATTTGTAAACCTTATAACTTTTGATCCACACGTCCAAAATTTGCAAATTTTATATCAATGGATTCATAAAAACAAGCCCTAGCCAACCATGCACTTTGTTTAATAAAAAGCTTCTGGAAAAATGTTTGTTTTTGCAGAAACTTGTGTATGCTTGTTTAGGTTATAAAAATTGTTCCAAAATGATTTTAAGGATTGAAATCTTTGCAAAATGGTTTGTTGTGAACTTAGTGACCCTAGGAACCAACTTAAGGGTTTAAAAATGTATTTGGTGAAGATTAGGATTGAATACTTGAATTAACTCATTTCTAGCCAAATAAAAATATTAATTTTGCTATAGAAATGATTTTTGAATAAAACCTTTGGAAAATGTTTTGGTCCAAACCTACTGACCCTAAACACCAAGTTTTGTGAACTAACAACTTATTTGGTGAACATTATAAAAATTATTACCTTACCAAAAGCATTTTCACCACATGAAATAATGATTTGATTTAAAAATGGTTTATAGATGAAACCCTTTTGCAAATGGTTTTGCCACTTTAGAAAATGACCACTTTGGACTTTACAATGTTTAGAGCCTAGTAGAAACCACCTTTGCAAATAAAACTATCTTTTGCATGCTTTCATGCATGACTTTGTTTCTATTATTTTTATGTGTGATGATTTGTTTGATTATTGTTTGGAATTCCAGTTGAATCTATGTTTGCTTGATTGATTTGTAGTGAAGTTAGAAGATTGTGATATTAGCAAGATCAAGAATTGAACCAACATTCCCTACCAAAAAGGCAAGTGACACTATCATCCAAGCCCTACTATTTTCATTACACTTTGTGGATTTTGAAACATGCATGAGAAGGACTACTATATTTTGCTATGATAAATCCTATTAGGATACCCTTATATATTCCTTAGTGAAAACAATGTAGTTGTAAAATGCTTAGCCATGCTATATGTTTTGAGAAGAGATACATGTTGAGATTTTATGAAGTCGAGAAAAGACTTATGTGTTATATAATAAAACAAGTACTCAATGAACCACCTGGGTGGACAAGGATACTCAAGTTTTGGAAAAGGTGGAAACAAGAGGAAACATGTTTATATGGCAATCTCTTTTTGTTGTGCACTAAAAGAAAACCACCCAGGGACTTAGAGATTGAACATGTTTCTCGTACAGTGGCTTCCATGTACAGCCACATGCTAAATGGGCACTGGCTTAGTCAATTACATTGTGGAAGACCCATGCATTGGCCTCTTGAGTTAACTGGAAATGAGGAACTAGGAACCCTACATTGGTGCTGAAGACAAGCTAGCATTGT
Organism: Avena longiglumis; assembly: GCA_030063025.1. Taxonomy (NCBI): domain Eukaryota; kingdom Viridiplantae; phylum Streptophyta; class Magnoliopsida; order Poales; family Poaceae; genus Avena; species Avena longiglumis. The sequence goes on along the minus strand of CP125977.1, from coordinate 428,485,278 downwards.
GTATGGGAGGACCCTATGGAAAGACTTAGTCACATTCTCAATCGATTACTCCATCTTGGTGAGTACTTATCCAGCGGCCACTGGTGGCAACAAGATGAGATTGTGTCATGTGGGTAAAGTGTACAACTTCTGCAGAAGATAAAATTCTAAGTACTTAGTCGTGTCCCCGGTTATGGACAATACTGAGCAACTAAGGCATGAAGCTATGCGAAATCTCGACATTCCAATTTTCTAAAAGCAAAACTTTAAAGTGACAACAAAAGACTTGAAGCACTTGGGGTGTACCAAGGAGCTCAAAAGATTTTTACAAAGACTTGAAGCACTTGGGGTGTACCAAGGAGCTCAGAAAGATTTTGACAAAAGATCAAAATTATTTGGAAAAGGATAGGGAAAATATTATTGCTTTCTACAAACAAGTCTAAACCCTACCTAGCCAAATATGCATGTATTGATAGGATCCGCTTATATTATACATAGTAGTGAAACTTGCCAATACAATTCAAATGTATTGACCCTTGTGGCTGTAACTTGTAATGTTGCAGGTTGGTTTGGTATTAGTGAAGTTGATCGATTAGGATTACAAGTCTACAACCAACATGTTTGCCTGTGGCACTTTGAAGATGAAGGACCCCATGCTTATAGATATTCTGCTGCAACGTAATGTAATAGCCAAATGAGCTATGTAAGATGTAATAAAATTATGTTATTCCTGGTTATAAAATTGTATTATGACCTTTGTTTCTTGATATTACATCTTAACTGTGGATGCTAGCTATTGATCCAGGGACTAGCATTGTAAACACAGGGATCTCTACCTTATTAAAGGTTGGGACCTCTTACATTTACACGGCTGATCTAACATAGACTCAAACGTGTACTTCGGCCTCTCCTGCCATTGCTTCTTTTGCTCTGGTGTCCACTGTCTTTTTCCTTCATTCCTTAGTGTCCACTGCTGAGGACCATTCTTTTGCTGTTGACTATTTTTGTGACTCGGCTGATCTTGCACTATTGCTACCACCTGAGTTGAACCATATCTATAATCCGGTCTCTCTTCTCTTCTTCTTCCTCTGAAGTCATTGCGCCTGGATGACCCGACCACGTCTCTTGCATATTGATCTTGATGTTCTCGATGATCTGCCAACATTAATTCTGGTTGCGTCGGATCTCCCAATGCATAGGAATCCGCTATCCTGATGGTTTCTGCCAATGTGGTTGGCATATCTCTTTGCAGTCGCTGCCATAACACACTGGCATAGCGGCATCCTTGGGCGAACCAAGCTATTGCATGTGACTCTATAACTCCCTCGCACGAATTTCTCAGGTTACACCACCGAGTTAAGAATTCTCTGTCTGTCTCATTCGGCCTTTGCTTGCACGTGGCTAGCTGCTGCGTCCTGTTTGGCCTCTTGTAAGTACTGGTAAAATTGCTAACAAACATTTCTTCAAAATCCAACCAATAGTTGATGCTGCCTGCTGGCAGGTTATTCAGCCATACTCTAGCTGGTCGTTCCAACATTTGTGGGACATATCGTACTGCCCATTGTAAGTTTCCACCAGCTATTTTTACAGCAGTAGAATAGTCAATCAACCAATCCTGTGGTTTAGTGCTCCCATTGTATGTTTTTGTGCCTCTTGCCAGCTAAAAGTTCGGCATAGGCGGCTCGCCCATGATCCAAGGTCCGAAGCACGACGAACCTGGTGGACCCTGTTCTTCTAGCAGTTCGGACCGGTATAGCCGGTCCAGCTTCACTCTGGCGTCAGTTGACGGTAAATCTCTGTACAGAACTCTCTCCTGCATTCCATAGTGGTTATTTCCACCATGAATCGCATATTCCATCTCGGAATATCCATCATTATACCTCTCATTCACCTGGTTGTGGCGAACTGGTCTCACTTCTCTTTCCTGACGAGGTTCATGTCTCGGCTACGGGTTGGGTGGAGGTTCTCTCCTTCCTTCGACCGGGATATTGTTCTCGTGATTCCCTCTTCCGAGTTCTCCTCTTCCGAGTTCTCCTCTTCCGAGATCTCCATTGCCTCGGCTTCCGCCGCCCTTCTCGGCACGGCCGGGGTTTCTCTCGCCACTATTACCTCGGCTTACATTGCCTCAGTTCTCATTTGATTTTCCGGCTATCGCCGGATCATATGGAACAATTTGCTTATTTCTCTTTCCGAAATTCTTTCTCATCCTTTCGTGCATTGTTTCGGGTGAAGATGATGCTGCCACAGATAAAGGCGGTGTTGCTCCAGGCCAGTGAACCATTCGCGAGGCACAGCCTCATTGGTCTGCTCGAGCATTTCTTCATTCTATTGGTTACAATGCGCAGCTCATTCACACTTTCTTGCTTTGTTTACGGGCTTGCGGTCAATCCTTCTAACTCTAATGCTGCGGCATTTGCCGCTCTCAGGTTCTTTGCAGGGGTACTGTATCTCGGCAAGCCTAGATCAACTGAATCTGCCTTATGAGCATCATGCTCCTTGTTGATATCATCTATGAGGTTCTTTCCTCTTAATCTCAACTCGTCAACCCGCTCGGGGCGACGTCAAGCTTGTTTGCCCTGGCATATTCTCGCAGGGTCCTGTTTAAGGACCCCCGCAAGGCCGACACCTTTTTGCCTCTACCAGCACATTTTGCCTGGTTTCTTCCAACTCGGCCTGAGCATTTGCCGGATCAAGTATCGGTGCTACAGGTGTAGTCAGATTATCTATGGTTGCCTAAAGAATATTTTCTGGTCTTTCCAGAGATGGCCCTCTTACCCTTGGTGCCTTTGGGGTTGTCTCCTGCACCTCGGTCTGGTTGACCACTGAAGGAATTACCTCGGTGGGTTGTGGAGTTATGCACTGGCGCGCGACACGCCGCAGGTCTCTTGATCCGCTGCTACTCCCTTTGCACCCGGCTGCGACCATCACCTCGGCCAGCTGGCGGCGCCCATGGCCTTCGCGGCGCTAAGGGGAGGTTCTCCTGCAACAACAACCTGGTGAGGATAAACGCCGGAGATGTCGACGCCGACGTAGATCTGGTGCATGCCCAAGCTTATGAAGATGTCGTTGCGCGGAGGAGCTTTTCCCTTGAAGCTGCCCGCGTTGTCGCTGACATAGTCACAGAGATCAAATCTCCGGACCAAGCCAGAGACAATGCGCTCGCCAGTGTCGATGAAGTTTCCCGTCCGGATCATGACTCGGCTAGCTTTCTTGGCCCCCATGACCGCCAACTGTCATGGTGGTGGCACGGCAGATGCCATGGGTAGGCTAAAGTATGGGGCCAATGGATGCTAGACGGATCTGGGGAGGGAAGATATAGTTGATTCTACACACAAAAGACTAAGGCAAAGATCTTTATTTCTCCTTCCTTGGGCTACAAGTGCTCCTTGAGTTGTGTACAAGAAGAAAGAGAGAACTTTACCAGCCTAACGGTACTAAATGAGCCGATGCCCTCCTCAGGGTCCAAGCCTCCCCTTATAAAGGAGAGCCTTGGGTTCCTTTAGGGCTGACATGGCAAGCATATTCGTGGAATATGCTTGTCCCAATATAGTAGTTCGGCGGCCTCCTTTCCCTGTCGCCCCTCTAATGACGGCAAGGTTCCAGAGGGCCCCTCCTGCGTACCTCGGGCTTCAGGACTGTCACCTGCGTGACCTCCTTCTGCCCCTCTGTCGCTCTGCGCCTTTGTCCCTTGTGCTTGGCTCTGCTCAGATTCTCCCTAGCCTGTGGCCGGAGTTTGACTTTAGGCTTCTCCTTCTCCTGCAAGCTTCGTATCATTCGGCCCTGCTTCGCGCAACTCGGCTCGTCTTTCACCTGCATTAAGATTACTCGGGCTAACCCGGCCGACTTACACAGTATCTCGGCCGGGTAATGCCTTGCCATTACCATAAGGGTCTTTCCCTTTCCTATCTCGGCCGACCTCTACAGGATTCGGCCGACTCAGACTGTAACTCGGAAACTGGACGGGGAACATCCTTTCGTCTTTCCCCGTCTTTACCCTATCCAAGGTCACCTCCCCAACAACTGAGCTATTGGGGCACTAGCTTAGGTCTTTTCCCTTTTTGGTGTTTTGATGCCAAAGGGGGAGAAGACATTGTCATCGGGATTTGCATGGGTTTGGGTTGGATTTGATCTTTATTTGTTATCTCGAACTTCGTGTTTTATTTTCCTTATGTGCTTGCGAGACTATTTGCTATTTGTGTGAGAACTATGTGATTTATCTATGTACCACCTGTCACCATGATTTACTTGTTTACCTTAATGCACATAGTCAGGGGGGGATTTATTATCTTAATGCAAATTCTTCCATGCAAAATCACTTGTTGTCATCGAACACCAAAAAGGGGAGATTGAAAGGACATTTATTGTCATAATCAATTTTGGTGTTCGTTAACAACAAGTAGTGATGGGGATATGCCTACTGGGGTATGCCCAGCAGGGCGTTTCCTATTGTCCCAAGCTGCCAGCGAGTGGGCCCGCAGGACGGCGACTGGATTGAGACTTGGCGAGGACCCAGGCGACTGGAAGCTGGAGGCCTAGAAGCGTAGCTAGGCCCAGTCGTATTAGGTCAAAGACCCTCTGAATCCTCAACCAATTCGGTTGTAGATCTGTAAACCCCAGCGAGGTGAGCCTATATAAACCTTCCTAGGGTACGCATAGAAGACACGTTCCATCATACACCCCAGCAACTCGCCTCCTAGTCGTCGAGCTCGCCCTTGTACTCTCTCCATAATACAATCTAGTAGGAGTAGGTCTTTACCCTCCGGGGGGGGCGAACCTAGGTAAACCCTTGTGTCTCCGCCCTCATCTCGCACCGCAGATGGCAGGCCGCCCTTGCCCCATATTCTACTACTCGCTGCCGACTGCAGCATCTGTCGTGGCCATTCCCATGACAGTGGCGCCCACCGTGGGGCCTGGCCGGTCAGGCCGGTGTTCTGCGACGAGATCCAATCTACCCATCAACGAGACGATCGCCACTGGACGCATGATCGCGATCGGCGAGATCCTCCAGATCTTGCCGAGCAGCTACGTCCTGGCGGCACGCCCCGTCACACACAGCGTGATCATGCCGGTCGGCTTCACCGACACCATCACCTTGGAGGACCCGGCTCGCATCCGCGAGTCGCCGCCACGCAACCAGCTCTCTAAGAGCCAGGTCCACACTATACACCACCTCGCCTCCGAGTACGACTCGGCCCACAGCAACGCGGCCGAAACCACCATGGTCGCGAACGACGCGGCCCTCAACAACGACGCCGACTCGGCGATCCCGGTGTCTGATGCTGGATCCATCGTCACCGCGTCGCCCGCGGGATCCATCACCTAGGTCTCCAACGTGGGAGACTTCGAGGACCCCTCCATCCTTGGGATCTTCAACTTCGACTCCGGGTCGGAGAATTCTGGCGATTTCCACGCTGGATCTAGCCGCAATGTCACGCCCTACATGGCGAATGGAGCGGACCCCCCCCCCCCGCTAGACCCTTTCTCCACGCCGATCCCGCCGACCGCGACGGCAACGGAGGTCGAGGAACTCCGCGTGCAACTGGAGGAGGCGGTCCGCAAGGAACAAAAAGAGCGCAAAAAATTCCGCCTCGAGCAGGTGATAGCGCATGAGCTTTCGCTCTACCAGCAAATTCGTATCAGGTCGCGCCTAAACCCCACCGTTCAGGGCCTCGCCCTTAACTTCGACGACGAGAACGATCCGGCTCGCATAGCCGAGCGCGCGATCTGCGAAAGGTGCCGCCGGGAGGAAGTTCCCGGCCACCACCAGGCGTGATGGCTAACGGCGCCCCACCACCACCACCCGGCTGCACACCCCCCTGGGATCAGCCGAGAATCCTGGTCTCCTCGCGGGAGCGAGACGCGAATGGCCTCCCGCTGTTCTCCACCCCGATGGAAAATGTCGTCGCGAGCCGAGCTGCGGTCGACAACATCACCGTGACCGGGGGAAGGCGCCCTGTAGATCCAGTACGCCAAGGCTCTACTCGCCAAGGCAGTCGAGCAACAAAATGCGGGTGCCGACTCACAGGGTCGCATGTACTCGAGTTCGTCAGGCAGCAGGGCAGCCTCGAGCGGCCGCCCAGTGGTGGCAAACACCCTTAACTGCCCACCACCCGAGCCCCTGTAGCTATCCACCAACGACCCGTGACCGGAAAACAACCTTATCGCCACCAACGGGCAGCCAGTCGACGCGCGCACCCACATCATCAACAACCAGAGTTGGCGCGCACACCAGCCTGATGACCTGAGGCATACCCTCACCATCCGCCGCGACGGCGAACAAAGGGGTTCGCTAAGCCGAGTCGGACCCCAGTGCTTCGGACCAATGATCCGAGGCGAAAGATACTCGGCGAACTTCAAGGCGCCAAAGGAGATCGAGAAGTACGACCCCTCATACGACCTGTCCGTGTGGCTGGACACCTCCCTCATGGCGATGGGAATCGCCAGCCACACCGACCTGCTCGCCGCTCGCTACCTCCCCCTGATGATGGAGAGAGTGTGCTGACAATGGATCAACACCCTCCTCGCAGACAACATCAACTCTTGGGAGGAAATGCACGACGCCTTCGCCAGGCACTTCGAGGGCTCTTACACCCGCGCCACCACCATCGAGGACCTGGAGCGATGCGTCTAGGGACCCCGCGAGTCGACCCGCAGCGTGAGAAGAAGGTCATCGCCGCGCCATCGCCGTCGATGATCGAGATGACCTACACCACCTTCCACGACATCGTCCCTGGTCAGAAGGCATACCCAATCGGCAAGGTGACACTGCCAGTCACCTTTGGCACACCAGCAAACTTCCGCACCGAGCGGATCGTTTTCGAGCTGGTGCCGTTCAACAGCCCCTACCACTGCATCCTGGGGCGCCAGGCGTTTTCCAAATTCATGGCAGCGCCCCACTACACGTAAAACGCGATGAAGCTCCCGGGGCCATGCGCCATCATCACTGTCCATGGCGATCCCGACATGGCCGCAGAATGCGAGGCCAAAGGCACCGAACTCGCTGACACTGTCATCGCGGCAAAGGCCAACCATGCTGAGGAGCTCGCCAAGTTCGCGAGCGAGGTCAACAATGACGACCCCACCATACTCAAGAAGCCCAACTCGGAGGGTGGTAGCTCCACCGCCTTCGAGGCAACGACGCACACTCGCACCGTCGAGCTGGTCCCAGGCGACTCCAGCCAGACGGTGACGATTGGGACGGGCATGAACCCAGCATAGGAAGGCTCTCTCATCGAGTTCCAATGTGAGAATCGTGGCATCTTTGCATTGAAGCCATCCGACATGCCTGGTGTCCCGAGGGAACTCGCTGAGCACAAACTCAACGCCGACCCCAAAGTGCGACCTATCAAGCAGTCGCTGCGGCCCTTCAATGAAGAGCGCTGCCGACCAATCGTCGAGGAGGTGCAGCGTCTACTCGCTGCAGGCTTCATCCGGCCAATCAAATATTCCAAGTGGCTGTCAAACCCAGTCCTGGTCGAGAAGAAAAATGGGACCTGGAGAATGTGTATCGATTACACAAACCTCAACGGCCTTTGCCGAAGGCGATTCGTCCTCCCGCGGATCGACCAAATCATCGATTCAACCGCGGGCTCGGAGTCGCTATGCTTCCTCGATGCCTACTCTGGGTACAACCATATCAAAATGGCAGTCGAGGACGAGGAGAAGACGGCGTTCATCATGCCATTCGGATCATTCTGCTACACCGCCATGACCTTCGGCCTCAAGAACGCCGGGGCGACCTACCAGAGGTGTATGCAGGAGTGCCTTGAGAGCCAAATCGGCCGCAATATCCACATCTACATCGACGACATGGTAGTAAAGTCCACTCGCCAGGACGATCTACTCGCCGACCTGGCGGAAACCTTCGCCAACTTGCGGAGGTACAAGATAAAGCTAAACCTAGGGAAGTGCACTTCGGCGTACCTACTGGACAGCTGCTGGGGTACGTCATCTCCAAGCGCGGAATCAAGGCGATCCCCGCCATGATCAACACAATTGCCCGGATCGTCAAACCCGAGTGCCTGCGCGACGTCCAGAAGCTGGCCAGGCGATTCGCGGCTCTCAGTCGCTTCATCCCCTGGCTAGGCGAGAAGGCGATGCCCCTCTACCGCCTAATGTGCAAGAACCCCACTTTCCAGTGGGACAAGGAGGCAGACAACACGCTCCACGCTCTCAAGGAGGTGCTACTCGTGGCACAGCTACTCGCCACCCTAGTCGACAAGGAGCCCATGCTCGTCTACGTCGCGGCTTCCGAGCGCGTCGTCAGCGCCGTCATGGTCGTCGAACGACCAGAGGAGGGCAAGGAGCGCCCGTTGCAACAACCTGTATACTACATCAGCGAAGTCCTCACCGAGTCTCGCCAGCGCTACCCGCAGTACCAAAAATTGGTATATGCGGTCTTCAGAGCATAGCGGCGACTGCCGCACTACTTCCAGGAGCACCCAATAACAGTCGTCTCCTCAGCACCATTGCAGGACATCATCCTCAACCGTGAAGCGACCGGGCGAGTCGCCAAGTGGGCCATCGAGATCCGCGTCCACAACATCAGGTATGAGCCGTGCAAGGCGATCAAGTCACAGGATCTCGTAGATTTCCTCGCCGACTGGGAGGAGGCCCAGCAGCCAGAGAAACTGCCATACCTCCATTACTGGAGCCTACACTTCGACGGCTCCAAGAATGCAGATGGCGCAGGGGCAGGGATCGTGATCCATCTCCAAAGGGCGACAAGATACGCTACGTCCTCTACCTCGACTTCATCACCTGCACCAACAACATGGCTGAGTACGAGGCGCTACTCCACAGCATGCAGGCAGCCAAGGATATGAACATTAATCGCCTGCGCTGCTACAGCGAATCCGACCTTGTCGTCGGGCAAGTCGCCGGCACCTGTGACGCAGTCTCCCCCACCATGGCGGCATACCACCAAGTAGTGGACCAGCTGGGAGGCAACTTCGCGGGCTACTCCGTCGAGTGGATAGATAGGAGGAAGAACGAGGAGGCCGACGTACTCTCCCGCATCGGCTCGGCTCGACTCGCACCACCTGCCGACATCTTCCTCGACACCATCACAGAGCCTTCCATCTCTCCCGCAAGGGAGATCGACGTCGGAATTCTGCTGCAGCCAGAAGGAGCCCTGGTCGCACTGATCGCCAAGCCAAGCGACTGGACCGCGCCATACGTTGCTTACCTGGAGGGAGGCACCCTACCCGCTGACGATACAGAGGCCCAGATGATAGCACGCCGCTGCAAATCCTTCGTCATCATCAACGGCGAGATCCACAAGCGGAGCGTGACCGACGTGTTCCAACGTTGTGTCCAACCCGCAGAAGGACAAAAGATCCTCCAAGACATCCACACTGGAGACTGCGGCCACCATGCCAGCGCCCGCTCCCTAGTCGCCAAGGCCATGCGACATGGCTTCTACTGGCTCACCACACACGCCGACGCGGTCGACATCGTCCAACGGTGCGTCGGGTGCTAGAAGTACGCCAACCAGACCCACGTGCCGAGCTCGGCACTCAAGACCATCCCCATCACCTAGCCATTTGCCATATGGGGCATGGACATGGTGGGCCCATTCAAGAAGGCCCCCTCTAGATTCACCCACCTCCTAGTCGCAGTCGACCACTTCACAAAATGGGTGGAGGCCAAGACAGTCCGCAAGTGCGACGGGAAGACTGCCACCAAATTCCTACGCGAGCTCATCTATCGCTAGGGATTCCCGCACAACATCCAAACAACGGCACAAACTTTGCCAAAGGAGCCATGGCAGAATTCTGCGAGGATCACCATATACGACTCGACCTCGCCTCAGTCGCCCACCCGGAGTCCAATGGACAGGCGGAACGCGCCAACCAGAGCATCCTCCATGGCCTGAAGCCGCGACTGCAAGTTCCACTCGAGCGAACTCCCGGGTGCTGGGTCAAAGAACTCCCCTCTGTCATCTGGGGCATCCGCACCTCCGTCAACAGGTCGACAGGATTCACTCCCTTCTTCATAGTGTACGGTGACGAGGCCGTCATGCCAACCGACCTCGAGCACGATTCGCCATGGGTGGTCAATTACACGGAGGCCGACAACGAGCTCGCACGCCAGGATGGAGTCGACCAGCTCGACGAAGCGCACGATCTAGCTCGCTCCCGCACCGCCATCTACCAGCAAGGGCTTCGCCGCTACCACAACCGGCGAGTACGGACTCGCACCTTCCAGGAAGGCAACCTGGTACTGCATCTGATCCAGGACAAGAAGGGCATGCACAAGCTCTGTCCCGCTTGGGAGGGACCATTCGCCATCGGGCGAGTCCTGGGAAACAACGCCTACTACCTCACCGGCGTCCGAGGCGACGGAAAACTCGACGTCAAGCGGCCATGGAATGTAAACCTCCTACGGAAGTTCTACTCTTAGTACTCCAGACATGTACCTCGTACCCGCTATGAAATAAACAAGATCGATTCACACAAATTGCGTCCACTCTCCGTACCTTGTGCCACTCGCACTCGTAATAACAGCGTTACGCTACTCGCAGAAGTCAACCTTTGGTGACGGGACCGGCCCGGCCAAGTAGTGCGGTACGAGGGCACTAGAAAACTTTAGGCCGCGTACCGTCCATGAAAAAAGATAACCCGGAGCCCCATTGGAGTCGCCCCGCTCGACTGGATTCCCGAGTCAAGACAACTTCATTCGCTTCCCACAGCGACCCAGTCCTCCACATCCTCGGCGCATCGACTCGAATGGCAAAGTACCACGCTCGGAGACTGATGCCAGCCCACAGAAGAGCGGTTAGGGAAAAACGCCAAGTAGGAGAGCGCGCTCTGGACTCGCCACGCGACTGGTCTCACGGATCAGGTGGAGTGACGCGCCTAACACAACGCGCCTAGTCCTCACCTACCTCGGGCATGCGACTAGAACGGCCAAGTACCACGCTCGGGGACTCGGCGACCCGACCCCGTTCGCGCCCGGGAAAACGGCCAAGTAAAGAGCACCCCTTGGAGTTGCCATGCGACTGGCTCCCTGAGCCATGGCGAGTCGACCCTAACTCACTAACAGTTCACACAACATATAAAAACGAGGTCATCCATATCGCCTCTTGTGAAGCCTCCGAAGTAGCTATGTATTCCGATTCAGTTGAATATCTCGCCACAATGCTTTGCTTAGCACTACTCTAGCTCACTGCTGCACTATTCAAAGTAAATACGTATCCAGATGATCAGTGTTCCAACTAGCATCGGTGTAACCATTTACAACGAGTTGTTCTTCACCTCCATAAGAAAGAACCTTATCCTTAGTTCTTCTCAAGTACTTTAGGATATTTTTGACCTCTATCTAGTGATCTACTCAAGGATCACTTTGATATTTTGTAGTCAAACTAACATCATATGCAATATCCAATCTCGTATACAACATGGAATACATGATAGATCCTATGGTTGAGGCATAGGGAGTCTTACTCATCTTCTCTCTATCTTCTGCCGTAGCTGGACTTTGAGTTTTAGTCAAGGTCGTATTTGGAAACATGGGCAAGAACCCTTTCTTGCTATCTTCCATTCCAAATCTCTTTAGAACCTTGTCCAAATATGTACTTTGTGAAAGCGCTATTAAGCATCTTGATCTATCTCTATAAATCTTAATGCCTAATATGTATGCAGCTTTCTTTCATTGAAAAACCATTATTCAAGTAGTCTTTGACACTTTTAAGAAGTTCTATATCATTCCCAATCAACAATATGTCATCTACATATAGTACTAGGAATGCTACAGAGCTCTCACTCACTTTCTTGTAAATACAAGCTGATACGTCGGAAATGTATCTATAATTTTTGATGCTCCATGTGATACGTCCAAAACGTATCTACTTTCTCGAACACTTTGCTATTGTTTTTCCTCTATACTTGTGTGATTTGGATACAAATAACACGGACTCACGCTGTTTTCATCAGAATTACCTTGGTGTCTTGTTTTTGTGCAGAAAATGAACTATTAGGAAAAATCCCGGAAAATATGCCAAAAACTATTTCTCACCAGAAGATCCACGGAGCCAGAAGGGGAGACAGAGGGGAGGCCTGGGGGCCCAGACCCACCCTAGGCGCGGGCCCACTGACCCCGTGCCTGGGGGAGGTTTGGCCACCCCAGGCAGCTTCTCGGCCTCCCTTCGCGTCTATAAGTTGCCTTCTGACCTAAAAACAGAGTGGGGTTCGATAGTTTTCCAAAAAGATTTCTGCTCCACCGTCGCCACCAGAAACCAAGATTCGGATCCAGAAACTCCGTTCTGGCACCCTGCCGGGACGGGGAATTTGGAGAGGATCATCGCCAACGTCATCACCAACGCATCTCCATCAACCACCGATGTTTCCCTCATCCATGAGTGAGTAATCCCCCGCTATAGGCTTGGGGATGGTAGGGATTGGATGAGTTCTATCATGTAATAGAATAAGATATGTTAGGGCATAGTGCCTAGTATCTCTATTAGTGCTATTTCACTTTGTTGCAACTTGTTATGCTTAATGCTTGTCACTAGGGCCTGAGTGCCATGATCTCATATCTGAACTTATTATTGAATCATTATGATAGTATTGTTTATGGTCTTATCTGCAAGTTGTGTACACATATCATTGTCCGGATCCAAAGGCCCCAAAGTGACAATAATTGGGAAAACAGGATGGGATGGCTGTGGTGTGAGGATCACATGTGTTCTTGGAGTGTTAATACTTTGCTCTGGTGCTCTATTAAAAGGAGCACCTTAATTGCCAGTAGTTCCCTAGAGGCCCCACTGTCACGGGCTGGCTGGACAAAAGATGTTGTGCAAGTTCTCATTGCGAGCACGTATGACTATATTTGGAGCACATGCCTAGGATTGTTTAGTACTTGGATGCTTGTTATTACTTATATGCAATGCCCTAGACTTTGAAGTTACATGTTTATACTCGTCCATGGAACACCCGTCCATCCATCCCTATTCCTACCGCACTCGAATCCTACTGTTACTATTACTGTTACTATTGCTACTGTTTTACTGTTGTTGTTACTGTTGTTGTTGCTTTCCTGTTGCTACTACAAACTGTTGCTACTGATAAACTTCTATGAGCAAGAACTATTTCCAGGTGCAGCTGAACTGACAACTCAGTTGTTAAGGCTTGCAAGTATTATTTGGCTCCCCTTGTGTCGAATCAATAAATTGGGTAATACTACCCGCGAAGACTGTTGTGATCCCCTACACTTGTGGGTCATCAAGACTATTTTCTGGTGCCGTTGCCGGGGAGCATAGCTTTATTTGTAAGTTCACTTGGATATATTATTGTTCACTGCTACTCATTTCATCATGGGGAAGTCTCATGATGGAAAGTTCCCTATTTTACCATCCACTACAAGAAGAGGTACAAACCTAAACACCTCTGTTGCTCTTGATTCACCATCTGTTACAAGTAAGCTTGTCACACCACCACATGCTCATGCTACACACGCTGCTACTACTGCTGAATCTGAAACTGCTTTTAATACTCATGATGTTACTTCTACTGTGCTTGATGCGAGTGGTTCATTAGGTCCTTTTCTAGATGTTACTATGGCTAGTCTAGGAAATACCAAAACTCCTAGTGAAGACACTGTTACACCTGTTGGCTCACCTGAGTCTAGTGAGAGTTTTGATATTAATGATGGTTACATAGAGCTCACTGATGAATTTGTTGAAGAGTGCCGAAACACACATGGTGCTAGTGCTATTAAGAGTCTCCTTGCTAGACATACTATTATACCTAAGAAGTCCTATGATCCTAAGTTTGCCACCTCTCCCATAGATATTAAAGATAAAGATTATGATTTGTCTCTTGATTTATCTTATTTAGATATTGTTGAGAAAGAACCTTTTTGTGGTACTGAAAATGAGAGTTTTATGGCTCATATGAATGAGCTTTCTACTATGAGTGCTTTGTTCTCTGATGATTTTAAGATGCGCAAGTACTTTGTTGCTAAGATCTTCCCTTTTTCACTAAAATGAGAAGCTAGGGCTTGGTTTAATAGATTACCTCATGGTTCCATTGATAGCCCTGATTGCTTGATTGCTTCTTTCTTCCATAAATATTTTCCTCCCAGTGCTAGACATGCTGCTTTGCAGAGACTTTTTGATTTTAAACAGGAAGAAGAAGAGAAATTGCCTGAGTCATGGAAAAGATTTTGTTCCTTGATTCATGCATATCATGGATGTCCATTACCTAAGAATGAGTTGCTTGATATTTATTATAATGGACTAACTGATGATTCTAGGACCTACCTAGATAGCTTTGCTGATTGTGTTTTCAGGAAAAGGACTCCTACAGATGCTGAAGAATCAATGAACAAGATAAGCAAGAATTATGATGATTGGACTTCAACTGATTTGAATACACCTGAGCCTATTACTCCTGAACCAACTATTCCTGAACCAGTTCCAGCACCAACAACAAAGAAGAGGGGAGTTATTACATTAAATGATGAAGTGATGAAGGAAGCTAAGAAGTGTCTAAAGGAGAAAGGTATTCGAGCTGAAGATGTGAAGAATTTACCTCCTATATAAGAATTATGTAAGCCAATTCCCCACTCATCTACTATTGAGGTACACTCTCTCCAACACTTTGATAAAGGTGATATTCCTTATGGTAAGCCTCCTGATCAATTCTTAGAGGAACTTGACATTTTTATTGTCAAACAAGGTCATTTTAATAATCAGATTCATAATCATTTATTGGAAAACTCTAGAGCTATCCATGAGTTGAAAGATATTGTGTAAAGAACTTCTAATGATATTAAAATGCTTTGTAAACACTTTCAAATGGTTCAAACCCAACTTGATCAACTTGCTACAAAAGGATATGCTAGTTAATGCCTCAGGAAATAAACATGCTTATGGAATTAGAACTAGGAATGGTGCAGCTACTCAAGATCCTTTATATCCTGAAGGACACCCTAAAATAATAGAGCAGGATTCCCAACAAGGTGAGGATAGTGGTAGTCCTCGTAAGAGGAAGAAAAAGAAACATAAGAAAGTTGAGGAACCACTTGAACCTGCCGTAGATCCTAATAGTACATCTGTCCCTGATGCTGAAACTGAAAGTGGTAATAATGAGTCTCCTGATAAGGAGTAAGTCGAGGAAGAACCTGAGAAACACACTAAGAACACTAGATACACAAAGTAAGATTTTATTGCTAATAAACATGGTAAAGAGAGAGAACCTTGGGTGCAAAAACCTATGCCTTTTCCAGGTAAGAAACACAAGTCAAAGGAGGAAGAACACTACAGCAAGTTTTGTGAGTGGATGAAACCTTTATTCTTGCAAATTCCTTTGACTGATGCTATTAAATTGCCTCCTTATTTAAAGTATATGAAGGATATTGTCTCTAATAAAAGGAAGATTCCTAATGAGGAAATTTCTACTTTGCTTGCTAATTACTCCTTCAATGGTAAGGTTCCAAAGAAACTTGGTGATCCAGGTATACCAACTATTCCTTGCTCCATTAAGAATAATTATGTTAGAACTGCTTTATGTGATTTGGGAGCTGGAGTTAGTGTTATGCCTTTTTCTCTCTATAAGAGACTCCAGCTAGAAAAGTTGATACCAACTGATATTTCTTTGCAAATGGCAGATAAGTCAACTACTGTTCATGTTGGTATATGTGAGGATGTACCTATTCAAGTAGCTCATAATTGCATGGTCTTAACTGATTTTGTTGTGCTTGAAAAGCCTGAAGATGATAATATGTTTATTATTCTTGGGAGACCTTTTATTAATACTGCAGGTGCTGTCATCAATTGCAATCAAGGAAAAGTAACATTCAATATTAATTACAAAGAGCACACTGTCTATTTCCCCAAGAAGGTTGTTAAGAGCTATTGCCTGAATTCTATTGAAAATATTGAAGGCATAAAGGTTGGAGAAATATATTGTCCCATTCCACAAGAAAATATTGAAACTATTATGATTGGGACCATTGCTATCAAGTATGAGGTAACATAATCACCTTGTGGAATGCAAAGTTTTGTTTCATATAAGATTGTTTTGGTAACAAGACTTGATCAACCTTGTTAACAAAAGGATTTTAATGAAGAAAATAATGTTTCCACTGTGGTTATACTTGCTTTCTTTTTCCTTTCTCCTTCCTAGTATTTGCTTTAGCTTTAGTTTTGCTAGTTGTTTGCTTGTTTGAGTTTCTTAGAGATCCTGTAGTTTGGCTTTTGGTTTGATTTTGCTTCTTCTAAAAAAACTGTTTCTGCGAGAAAATCAATTTTCATACCCTGAAAATTTGCCAAAAATAAAGTTTCCCGAAAAATCCCAGAAAATTCAAAATAAACTTTTCCTCGAAAAAAGGGGCAGAGTGGCACCTGAGATGACCCAGGGGGCCACCCCTAGGCCCCACACCTGTGGTAGGCACGGGCCCACCACTGGTGGCGCCTAGGGGGGTCTGGCCCACCTGGCCCCTCCAGGCTGCCTCCTCAAAGCCACCTTCTTTCTCTCTCCCAAAAACACCGGAAAACTTGCTCAAGCTCAAGTTCTTGCTGTTCTTGCTCGCGATTTTCGATCTTCTTGTTTAGCCCATCTCAAGTGCTGATATTTGGAAGGATTGTTCCTTGGTATGTGCCTCCTCCACTTGTCCAATTAGATTTGTGATTGGTAGATTGTATCTTGAGTATTTCGCTATTGTAGGTGACAAGTTGTTTGAGCTTGCATTCTTATTCTATGCTTAGAAACTTTGTTTTGATGCTTGTGTAGTCCTCTAGCAAGTTCCTATAGTAGTTGCTCATCATTTATCAACTTAGAAATCACTTGGTTTGATGGTTGTCTAGAAATTTTAGCAAAGAAGATGAGTGATTATTCACTGAATCAATATGACTTGATGGTGCATGAGCCAATGAAGGTTCATCGTGAGGAGGCAGTTTTTCCCTCCATATACCCATGCCATTAATTTGTGAGAGCTGCGGGGATCCTCCAAGATTTCCAAACTTTGGTTACAAGTGCAGGGTTGGAGCACTTTGTTGAAGGTGAACCAATCCAATATGTTAAGCTAACCATGGCTTTTGTGCAGGACTTCCGGTTCACTTGGTCTACCTCTAATCCCATGGTCCACTACAAAATATATAATATGCCTATCAACCTGCCTTTTGCTGATTTCTGTGCAGCAATTAGAGTTCCTTAGTGGGGATCTTGTGAGAAGATTAAGGAGAGGCCCAAGTCACTTGTTGATTTGTATGTTGAGATTTTCCAAGGTTTCTACTTCTCAAAGGAAAGTGGTAAAATTCGGAACATCCAGCTCCCAGCTATTAGATGCTTTGCCTATTTCATTACCAAGTGTGTTCTTGCTAGAAAGACTGCTAGAAAGTTGTCTTATTTTGATCTAGATTTTATTGCAGCTGCTCTGGGTAGGAATAGTTCCTATAGTTTGGGTGCTTTGATAGCTCACCATCTCACCACCAACCGTGAGAAGGATGGAATTTGTGGAGGTCTCATTGCTTCTAGGTTGCTAGCTTTCCATGGTTTAGAGCCTCATTATTCAGATTTTCAGTTTTCCATAGAGAGGCTTGATATTGAATCCATGATTCGGCATGGTTTTGTTTCTTTGGGGGATAATGTGAGAAGTTTGCCATATGAACTATCTTTTGTCCAGCAAAGTCGGAGAAAAGGTAGGAGTGAGAAAATAGTTTATTTGCCTGCACCTGCTTTGTTTAACTTTGATAACAGGCAAGGATGGTCACTTACGGAGGAGGAGGAGGTTGAAACTTATGTGGGGGAACTCTCCCAGCAAGAGGAGAATGTTGAAGAGGATGCCGAAGACAATTCGGTTCAGCCCTCCAACTTGGGAGAGTCTTCATACCAGCAGCCCTCATTTGATTGGGGCGCGTCTTCTTCTTCATCACAGGTGCCTGACTATGATCATTCCTATGATGACCCACCAACATGGAGTTACTATCCGCGCTATTGAGCCCCACTTAGGCCAAAAGCCTAAGCTTGGGGGAGGTATACCGATGTCACACTCATCTATATATCATGTTCGGTCGGTTCTTTGTATATCCATTGTTTGGCTTTCTTTTTGGTTCTTGTTGCTTCTTTCTCAAAAACAAAAAAATACCAAAAATATTTTCGTTGTTTCTCTTGGTTTGTTTCTTTGCTTTGGTTTGCCTTAAAAATAAAAATCCAAAAAGATTTTGCTTTGTTTTTGTTTGGTTTTTCTTTGTTTGCTTGTTTCTAAAAAATCGAAAACACCAAAAATATTTGTTGTTCTTCTTTTGTTTTGTGAGTTCTTTGCAGGGATCAGCCGTCCTCAGTGGGTTTTGGTTTCATGTTAATTATTCAAGTCACACAAGTGAAGGGAAATAATGAAGATTAAGACAACTAGAGGTCTAGTAAGAGGCTGGTAACGAACTCTATTTGTTTCATTTTTGTACATATACTCATCATTGTGAGCATGCTTATCTTATTTGTGTAAGGTGTATGTCATTATGGATGCTTAAGTAGTTCTTGCTTGTCTATGATTAGCTCTAGCTTGCTAATAGTTTGTAGCATGTCATATGAATGTTTGCTTGCATTGTTTTATTCATACTTTGGTATGACATTGTGGTATCCTCCTCTGACTGTTCATGTGAATTGAATTGGCACATGCTCACGCATATATATGACTAATCAATAGTCAGTAAGCCTCGATGATTTATTTGCCTCAGAGTTCTTGTATCACTTTCATGCCATAATTAGTCATGTTTTGTTTCAAGCATGATTATGACAGTTATTGCTCTCTCGTTTGTCGCTCCATCTCTATTGCTAGCCTTCACTTGCACTGAGTATGTGCTCTACCTGTGCTTCCAACTCCCCAAAACCAATATTGCCAGCTATGTCCACCATACCTACCTATTAGCATCATTTCCTACTTCAGTGCATATTTTATATATGCCGTGTTTTCTTCCAAAATAAAATGTTTGTCTGTTTTGAGAAAGTTAGTTAGTAAAGCTCTCACGAACTTGATGGCACACTTTATTCCTTGCGCTTAATAATCTTGAACCATTGTGAATAGTCCATGAAAGTTATATGCTTGCTTATTATATGTTGGGAGTCAGCAGAACCGTGTTGTCATGGGGAACGCTTTCAACACTTTTTGGATAATTCTATCTAGTTGATACTTTGCTCTTTTGTTTACGGATGTCGACAATGTGAAATAAAAGGGGAAGTTGTTAGTTCATGGAGTTTATACATTATGTTAGAGAAACGCCTGGGCCGCTAGCCTAAGCCATGCTTAATCATGGTGAAAACTTGCAGCATCACTATAATGAGCATCTATGAAGCTTCCTTAATAAAAAGCTATGCATATGGTAAATAAAAAGATTGCTGAGATGCTCATTGTCTGCTTGCCTTGTCATTTTGGTTATGGGAAAGATCCTGTACCATGTGCAAGGGGTACCCCATTGGCGGTTCTCGATGATATGCATGTATTTACAATGACAAGAACTTTCAGGTGACCAAAGTTGAGTAGCATGCGGAGCGGTCCTCGTACTCAAGGGACTTGGGATTTCCAGTCTATGGTCTGTCAAGCATATGATTCAGAGTGGACCTCACTTTCACCTTAACCACATGAAGATGCCTATGATAGGGGAAATGAGAGCTCAAAGCTAACGACTACCTTCCTTTCAGCATTAGGAAGCCTTTCAAACCTTCACAAAAACTGTTTTCACAACTTTGTTGAGTCACCACTTATTCTATGATCACTTTCTTGAGAGCATAGTTGTCATTCTTGTGTTTGTTCCAAAACTTGGTTAATTATGTCATGACTTTGATGCTTGTATCTCTGATATCTTTATCTCTAGTCTTCATGTGAACTTCAGAGGTGCCTCAGCATTTATATTGTTCTCTTCAAAGAAAGGCAAGCGAGATACCACTCTATCATACCTTATTATGAGCATTGCAATGCTACTTATGTTTACATTTCATGCTACTTATTATTATTGAGTTGGTTTCTCTTCATAGCTTGCAATGACTATTGAATAGACTTAGTTGCATACTCCTTATTATGAATTGTCTAAGCATCTACTCCTGTGCTGAGAATATATACATCATATGAAGCAAAGTGTTCGTGAAAGTTCTTTTATCGCACTCAGTTTTCAACTAAATTGCTTGAGGACAAGCAATAAGCTAAGATTGGGGGAGTTGATACGTCCAAAACGTATCTACTTTCTCAAACACTTTGCTATTGTTTTTCTTCTATACTTGTGTGATTTGGATACAACTAACATGGACTGACGCTGTTTTCAGCAGAATTACCTTGGTGTCTTGTTTTTGTGCAAAAATGAACTATCAAGAAAATCCCGGAAAATATGCCAAAAACTATTTCTCACCAGAAGATTCACGGAGCCAGAAGGGGAGACATAGGGAACGCCTGGGGGCCCAGACCCACCCCAGGCGTGGGCCCACTAACCCTGCGCCTAGGGGAGGTTTGGCCACCCCAGGCAGCTTCTCGGCCTCCCTCCGCGTCTATAAGTTGCCTTATGACCTAAAAATAGAGGGGGGTTTGATAGTTTTCCAAAAAGAGTTCCGCTCCACCGCCGCCACCAGAAACCAAGATTCGGATCCAGAAACTCCGTTCTGGCACCCTGACGGGACGGGGAATTTGGAGAGGATCATCGCCATCATCATCACCAACGCATCTCCATCAACCACCGATCTTTCCCTCATCCATGAGTGAGTAATCCCCCGCTATAGGCTTGGGTATGGTAGGGATTGGATGAGTTCTATCATGTAATAGAATAAGATCTGTTAGGGCATAGTGCTTAGTATCTCTATTAGTGCTATTTGACTTTGTTGCAACTTGTTATGCTTAATGCTTGTCACTAGGGCCCGAGTGCCATGATCTCAGATCTAAACTTATTATTGAATCATTATGATAGTATTGTTTATGATCTTATCTGCAAGTTGTGTACACATATAATTGTCCGGATCCAAAGGCCCCAAAGTGACAATAATTGGGACAACCGGAGGGGATGGTTGTGGTGTGAGGATCACATGTGTTCACGGAGTGTTAATGCTTTGCTTCGGTGCTCTATTAAAAGGAGCACCTTAATTGCCAGTAGTTCCCTAGAGGCCCCGCTGCCACGGGCTGGCTAGACAGAAGATGTTGTGCAAGTTCTCATTGCGAGCACGTATGACTATATTTGGAGCACATGCCTAGGATTGTTTAGTACTTGGATGCTTGTTATTACTTATCTGCAATTCCCTATACTTTTAAGTTACATGTTTAGACTCGTCCATGCAACGCCCATCCATCCCTATGCCTACCGCACTGGAATCCTACTGTTACCGTTACTGTTACTATTGCTCATGTTTTACTGTTGTTGTTGCTACTACAAACTGTTGCTACTGATAAACTTCTGCGAGCAAGAACTATTTCCAGGTGCAGCTGAACTGACAACTCAGTTGTTAAGGCTTACAAGTATTATTTGGCTCCCCTTGTGTCGAATCAATAAATTGGTTAATACTACCCGCGAAGACTGTTGCGATCCCCTACACTTGTGGGTCATCACCATGCTTGTTTAGTATCTACTTTGCTTTGCTTTGTCTACACTTTGAGGTGCTTTTTACATGTTTTTTGGTAATAACATATTAACAAGTTGCCACACTGCCAGTTGCCTGTTTTCTGCTGTTTTTGGTTCCAGAAAAGCTAGTAAGGAAATATTCTCGGAATTGGACAGGACAAACGTTAAAGTAAATAACTTTCCGTGGGGAACAAGAAGTCCAGAGGGGTGACGAAGAGGCGTGACAGAGCGCCCAGAACCCCCCTAGGCGTGGGTGGGCCCTGCCCCGCGCCTAGGCAGGGTGTGGGGCCCTTGGCCACCGCCTCGGCCTCCCCCTTCGCCTATAAGAATCCCCCAATGCAGAAACTCTAAGTACCCGATCAAATCTCCATGAAACCATATGTAGCCGCCACCATCATCCCTATATCAGGAGGGATCTGAAGTTCTTCCCGGCACCCTGTCGGAGGGGAGATCATCCCGGACGCCTTCTCTCTGGTATGATGCGTGAGTAGTTCCACCTTGTACTATGGGTCCATGTAGTATCTATATGGTTGTATCTCCTCCTTGTGCTTTCATGTATAGATCTTGTGAGCTCCGTTCATGATCAAGATCTAATCTATTTGTAATCATGCATGTTGTGTTTGCGGGGATCCGATGGATATTGAGATTATTATGTTGGTTTGATTAATGGTTTTATCTTTATGATTCTATCATGTTTGTGTTGTTTGTGATCTTGCATGCTCTCCGTTGTTAGTAGCTATCTTGGCCAAGTAGTTGCTAGTGACTCCAAGAGGCGGTATTTATGCTTGATAGTGGGTTCATGCCTCTAGTTTCCAAGGGAAGTGACAGAAATCTCTCCGGTTGTAGATGTGATGTTGCTACTAGGGAGAAAACAACAGTATCTTGTTCATGGAACATGTGGACTGTTTACCTTACACACTTTGCTTAAAGCAGTTGTCTGTTGCTTGGAACTTAATACTGGAGGGGGTTCGGATGATAACCTGAAGGTGGACTTCTAGTCATAGATACAATTGGATGGCGGTCTATGTATCTTGTTGTATTGCCCAATCAAATTTGTCTTTCTGACTAGTAATTGCATTGTGATGCCTTGCTCAGTTCCTGTCAATTGCCCTGCTATATTTTGTTTACCCTCCATGCCATGTTATTTATCTATGGAGAGCACGTCTAGTGAACTATGGACCTCGGTCCAATCTTTACCATTGATACATCTTCCACTGTTACTTGTTTACTTGCTGCAAACCATTACCTTCTACACCATACGTTTAATCCTTTGTTACAGCAAACAGGTGAGCTTGACAACCTCACTGATTTGTTGGGGCAAAGTCTTGAGTTTGTGTTGTGCAGGTCTCCGCGTTGCTAGCAACACCTGTGTGACGTTTCCTTCCTCCTACTGGTTCGATAACCTCGGTTTTCTGATACGTTGGAAACGTATCTATAATTTTTTATGCTCCATGCTTGTTTAGTATCTACTTTGCTTTACTTGTCCACACTTTGAGGTGCTTTTTACATGTTCTCTGGTACTAACCTATTAACAAGTTGCAACAGTGCCAGATGCCTGTTTTATGCTGTTTTTGGTTTCAGAAAAGTTAGTAAAGAAATATTCTTGAAATTGGACGGGACGAAGGATAAAGTCAATTACTTCCCGTGGGGAACAAGAACTCCTGAGGAGAGCCGGAGGGGCCGACCAGAGGGTCCAAACCCTCCCAGGCACGGCCACAGGTGGGCCCGCGCCTGGCTAGAGTTTGGTGGCCCTGGCCGCCTCCTCGGCCTCCCCCTTCGCCTATAAGAAGCCCCCGTTGCAGAAACCCTGAGTACCCGATCAGAAATCCACGAAACCGTCTGTAGCCACCGCCACCATCGTCCCTAGATCGAGGGGGTCTGAAGATCTTCCCAGCACCCTGCCGGGGAGATCATCCCGGAGGCCTTCTCTCCGGTATGATGCGTGAGTAGTTTCACATTGGACTATGGGTCCATGTAGTAGCTAGATGGTTGTATCTCCTCCTTTGTGCTTTCATGTATAGATCTTGTGAGCTCCATTCATGATCAAGATCTAATCTATTTGTAATCATGCATGTTGTGTTTGCGGGGATCCGATGGATATTATAACATCCCAAAAATCATGTTTCAAACTCATGCATATCATCCATGCATCCATGATCATATAAATTTCATTTCAAACAAATCATTTAAAAACAGAAGCATATATGCTTATTATTTCATGTAAGTTTGCTCTAGCCTTAGTGCTATTTTCCAATGAGAAGAGTACTTTTTTTGTTCAGTACGGTTTGAATTCAAACTTAGGCACTTTCCAAAGCTTGAGCAAAGTTTTCAAAACAAAATGAGTAAATAAAACCAATATTATGCCTATAGTATATATCACATAAAGGCTTGGTTTTATTTTTATTTCCAATTGATTAAAGTGTTTTGAGTAAACAGTAGTGTTTGACACACATTTGAGTGCAAGGTTTGCAGTATAAAAATCTAGAGTAGATTTGAATTCAAACTCATTTGATTTGGAGTTGAAAATCATTTCAGAAAAATCAAACAGAAAAAGAAAAAGGATAAAAGAGAAAAAAATAAGCCAAACAACCTATCTGGCCCAACTAGCCCAAAGAACCCCCAAACGCGTTTTCTTCACTCACACACCCGCTAGGTCATTTGACTGGACCCACTCCTCTGTTTCTCGCTTCTTGACCGCCCACACGGCGTCATTGTCTCCACCCCGACGACATGTTCTTCCCTAATTCACGCCGTGCGTTTCCTGGTTTGATTCGCGACGTCAATTCGCGTTGATTGCAGGAGTAAATCACGCCCCCGTCTCTCCTACTTAAACCCCCTCTGTCCCCTCTCCAGACTTCGAGCACAGAGCGCCCCCAGGCTGCCCGTGAACACCCTTGCACCGCCGCAGACAGAGATCACTCCGGCGACCAATCCCGGTGAGCCCCGTGCGCCCCTTCTTCTCTAGTTCTTGCAGACAGCTTCGCAACTTCCTTGCGCACCTTCTGACACCATTGGTTCATCCTATACTGCCCC
The DNA here is from genome assembly GCA_030063025.1 of Avena longiglumis. Classification (NCBI taxonomy): domain Eukaryota; kingdom Viridiplantae; phylum Streptophyta; class Magnoliopsida; order Poales; family Poaceae; genus Avena; species Avena longiglumis. The sequence continues at coordinate 428,460,731 of CP125977.1, read as the reverse complement.
AGGTTGTCGTCTTCGTCAAGCATAGCAAGGTCCCGACGACGTCCTCAACTCCGGAGATTAAATTCGGTGAGCACCGTGTTCCCCTTCGCCTCTGATTCACACGAGCGTGTTCGCCATAGTCTTGCGCACCCCCTGATGCCTTTGATTTGTGCTAGGGTGACCAGGAGCGTCGCCAACGTCGCCGTCCGCCCGAGCCTGACGCTGTCAGCAACTCTGACGAGCCCGTGCAGCCGTGTCCGTGCGCCCCTTGCCAAGTCGTCGCCACGTTGAGCATCAGTGCATCGCTACGAGCCTGGTAAGCATCTCCGACGACCCCAGAACCCCCTATAGCGCCGCGCCGCCATAGACAGATCTCGCCGCCGCCAGTTGCCACCACTAGCGCCGCCCATCTGTGGTCGCTTTATCGAGGACCGTAGGATCTAGATCCAGCGCGTATAAACAGATCACTTAACGAAACGGTATGAGTAGATCTGGGCCATGCAGATTAAGTAGATCTAACGGCTTTGCGGCGTGATCTGTCTTGAACGATGCAGCGCCAATCGTAACATGACGCGTGTACGTAGTTCGTTTTAAAATTTTGAATTAGATCTATTAGTTGTTTGATTTTGTTTTAGCCATAACTTTTGATTCCCACGTTCAAATTTGACAAATTTTATATCAATGGAATCAGGAGAGCAAGCCCTTTCCAAATATGTAATGTGTTTAATGTTTTGTTTCTGTTAAAATGGTTTTATTTACAGAAACATGTGTAGGCCTATTTTGTGTATATTAATTATTTGAGAAATCTTTTAGTGTTTAAATAAATGTTGTTTGGCAAGTTTTAAACTTGTTTATGAACCAGTACTGTGCACTTGTCTTGTTGAGTTTAGAAAATCATCACATATCATATTGCATGCATCCTTATATTTTTGCTTGTATTTGTTTGGTATGTGATTTGTGGCTATGATTTTATGTAGATTTTGGTGCCAATAGTGATTGTGATTGTGAGGAGTGTAGATACTCTCCAAACTACGAAGGCAAGTGGTGCTTCATGATATTTTTATCCCTATGTTTTCTACTAAGCATTAGAAATATTTTGCTAGTCTTGCATGTTATATTTTGCTTATATGCCATGTTGGGAAATCCTAGTAGTGTAGAATTGCTAGGAAATTTCTAAGTTAAGATGCTTATCTATACCATGCTTAGCCTAGCTAGTAGCAACCAAGGGTGGTGAAATATACATACTATGATGAAAATATTTCTAAGTCTTTGGACTTGTGTTTTTGCCTAATAAAACAACTAAGTGAATGAATCACCTGGGTGGAATGGAAGGAATGGTTTATGTTGAGTGGTTACACAAGGCCCATTTCTATGGTTTACCTTGTGTATCTCACTTGTGGAAAGCCACCCAGGAACAAAGAGATTTGAGAGGCCAAATGTTAAGAAGCTTCTAGTGCAGCCACTTGGCAATATGGGTTCTGCCAGGATCATATAGGTTGCAATAACTTAGCCATTTGGACAGTTGGTGGTAGTGGGATGATAGGTTGGAGCGCGTCCATTTTGTCTAAGGGAAGGCTTCTGAAAGGTCCTGTCTTGGTGAAAATCAAGGCTTGTGGGGAAAGTGCACAACCTCTGCAGATGGAAGAATCTAAGTACTTAGCCATGTCCCTGGTATGGGACAACTTGAGCATCAAGACATGGAAGCTATCAAGAATCTCCTCATCCCAATTTCTAAGTAAAACTTGTGGGTGAACAAGGGTGAAGGACCTCAATGTCTATTGGTGGTTCCTTGGGAAAAGTTTTGACAAAGAAAAACTTAGTGATTTCAACTAATAGGCAAAACCTATTTTGAGCAAAGCAAGCCTAAGCTACACTTAGCCAAATTGCATATAGTATTTAGTCCACCAAAAATTATACTAAGGTATCACTTGTCAATACTATTCCAATGTATTGACCCACTGTGGCTGTAACTTGTGATGTTGCAGGTTACTCTGATGAGCATTAGGAGTCATGAGTCTACACTCAACATGTTTTCCTGTGGCACATGAAGATGAAGACTTTTATCTATTTACTTATTTAAACTCGTGTACTAGGCCTGTGGTCTTGGAGTTGTAAAGACTATGTTGTCTCTAGAATTACTGTAATAATGACCTTTGTTTCTGTGTACTTCATCTTAAACTGTGGATGCTAGCATTGATCCAGGGACTAGAATTGCAATCACAGGGATCCTTTTCCTTTATAAAGGAGGGGTCTTACAGATATTGAGATTATTATGTTGGTTTGATTAATGGTTTTGTCGTTATGATTCTATCATGTATGTGTTGTTTGTGATCTTGCATGCTCTCCGTTGCTAGTGGTTATATTGGCCAAGTAGTTGCTAGTGACTCCAAGAGGGGGTATTTATGCTCGATAGTGGGTTCATGTCTCTAGTTTCCAAGGGAAGTGACAATAATCTCTTCGGTTGTAGATGTGTTGTTGCTACTAGGGACAAAACAACGGTCTCTTGTTCATGGAACATGTGGACTGTTTACCTTACACACTTTGCTTAAAGCAGTTGTCTGTTTCTTGCAACTTAATACTGGAGGGGCTTCGGATGATAACCTGAAGGTGGACTTCTAGTCATAGATACAGTTGGATGGCGGTCTATGTATCTTGTTGTATTGCCCAATCAACCTCATAGGATCTTTCTGACTAGTAATTGCATTGTTATGCCTTGCTTAGTTCATGCCAATTGCCCCGCTATAATTTGTTTACCCTTCATGCCATGTTGTTTATCTAAGGAGAGAACCTCTAGTGAACTATGGACCCCGGTCCAATCTTTACCATTGATACATCTTTCACTGTTACTTGTTTACTTGCTTCAAACCATTACCATCCACACCATACGTTTAATCGTTTGTTACAGCAAACCGGTGAGCTTGACAACCTCATTGTTTCGTTGGGACAAAGTCTTGAGTTTGTGTTGTGCGTGTCTCCGTGTTGCTTGCAACACCAATGTGACGTTTCCTTCCTCCTTCTGGTTCGATAACCTCGGTCTCTACTGAGGGAAGACTTGCTGCTTGTTGCTTCACACCTTGCTCTTGGGGTTTCCAACGAAGTGCTCCACATAGGTGCATCAACAAGTTTTCTGGCGCCGTTGCTGAGGACATATATAGAACAGCTTCAACCTTTTCCTCCCCGTCAAGCACCAGCTAACAAGTTTTCTGGCGCCGTTGCCGGGGAGGCTAAGGACGTCTTCACTAGGGGAGTCCTTCACTTCCTTTCTCTTTACTTTGTTTTTAGTTTGCTTTGTTTATTTTGCTTGGTTTTGTTTGCCTCTTTTAAAAAACCCTAAAAATATTAGTCTAGTTTGGTTTGCTTGCTTTATTCAAAAACACAAAAAAATAGTTCCTGCTTTAGTTGCTGGTCTGTTGTTGCCTTGCTTGGTCATGCTTTCTATCAATGGATGTTCTTTGAAACTAGTTCTTATTGGCAAGGTGGGTTCACGGAAGAACAAAAGTATTATTATACAGAACACCATTTGTCACAAAAAGGGAAACAGTTATGGGAACAAATTGATAAGTTGAATACTATTGTTAGAGACGTGTGCTCTACTTATAATGTTACTTATTGCTTTGATAAGTCTTGTTGCTGTAGGAGGTATAAACACCTGCCTTTTCAATGTGAGTATAATGATAATGTTACCATATCTTCTTGTGTTAAAGGAAATTATGACTTTCATGATGTGGAACAAATTGAAGTATTTATTGCTTTCAAGGGTGCATTTGAACTTTCTAGTTTTCTTGAAAATACTGATGATGCACCTTATGAATGTGAGGTTTATGAGATACTTAAATTTTTATTTGATAATTATAAGGAATACAATGGCTATATTCTTGAATATTTTAATAAGTGTTTTCCACAAATGGAAGAGACTAATGCCTTGTAGGAGCCTATGGAAGAACAAATTGTTGAAACTGGAAGCTCATTAAATGAAAAAGAGGAGGAGAGTGATGAACAAAAGGAGGAAGAATGGATCTACCCATGCCTACCTTCTAATGAGAGTAACTCTTTACCTCTTATATTATTTGATTGTCCCAGGAGGATGAATGTTATGTTCCTATGGATCCTTTTGAAATATCTACTTTGGGTAAAACCTGTGAAGGTTTTAATCCCACTATTTTTGAGCTTGATAGAAATTATGTGTTTGTAGATCATGAAAAGCATGATTTATGTGATAGCTATATTGTTGAGTTTATTCATGATTCTAATGAAAATTATTATGAGAGAGGAAAATTTGGTTGTACAAGTTTTGATGGTATTGAAACGCCTCTCTTTGTGCTAAAAGTTTTGAAGTTACTCTTGTCTTATCTTCCTATGCATGTCACTTTGTTCTTCATGAATTTATTTGTGTACAAGATTCCTATGCATAGGAAGAGGGTTAGACTTAAATGTGTTTTTAATTTGCTTCTTGATGCTCTCTTTGACTTCAATTCATATTTCTCACGAGAGCATCTTCTCAAACTTCTTGTGCCTAACTTAAAGGTGTTAAAGAAAAGTACTTGTTGGGAGATAACCCAAGAGTTTCCTTGAGTCTTGGAAGTTATTACTTCTGTAAGAACCTCTCCTTATCATTTTTGTTTGCTTTTTGTGCCAAGAATTACCTCTAATGAGAGGGAAGTAAGATTTGGGGAGTTGCTGTCCCGAAACAGATTTATGTCCTCCACCAAAAAAATTCGTGAGGAGGCTCTGTAATTCGGATTGAGCTCAAAATTTATGAATAAATCCCCCAGTATGTTAGATAACTTTAGTTAGTTAAACAATTTTTGATTTGAGCAACAGAATATGTTCAAAAAAATCGGTTTCTACCTGCTGGTCTGTTTTGACAAATTTCTGCCATTATTTGCATTTGCTTCTTATTGATTCCTTTTTTAGTTCTCTTCAGGTAAATTGAGCTCTTGAAGGAGTTACTACAGTAACTTGTGTTTTTAGTGAAAAGCCTTATTGTTCCAAAGCTTTTCCATGTGGTCTAATATCTTTTGAATACACTAATGTTGCTAATGAAGATTGTGTGAAGTTTTGTATGAAGGAAAAAATTTAGGTGTAGAGAGAGAATGATGCAATGAGATGAAGAATGCACAAAAGCTCAAGCTTGGGGATGCCACCACGGTGTCACCCCAAGAAATATCCAAGAGGTACAAGCTTCAAAGCTTGGGGATGCCCAAGGCATCCCCTTCTTCATCAATAAAAAGCTCAGGTCTGTCTAGACACTTCGTTTTTATTGTTTCATGCACAGTTGTGTTGTTCTTGGAGCATCTTAGTTTTTGTTTGCTTTTCTTAGTTTGTTTAGTTTGCTTTAGTAGTTTGGACCCCCGTTCCCGCTGTGTTGTTTTGCAAATAAGCTTGCTTGGTGTTTGGAAAGGAGTAGTAAGTTCTTGCTTGAAGTGCAAGAGGAGCTTGCATTGACTATGACTTAGACTTTAGCATGACATGCTAGGTGTTGTTTTAGCATTATGCTTAGTGATAATTGCTGTAGCATGTCTTGTTCCAAACAATTGGGATTGCTTAGTATGCCTTTATTATGCGTTGTTTTAGCATGCAAAAGCATAGTATTGTGGTATTCTCCTTTGATGTTTTGCTTGGGTTGACTTGGCACATGCTTACACCATGTTATGACTCTCACAAATCACCATTAGCCTCTATGATCATTTAGTCCTTGACTTGTAGTACCACTCTTTGCTTTGATTAGTTTGCTTTGTTGCACTGCATGATTTTCGCCATTATTGCTCTCTTAGTTGGTTGCTCCCAGTCTTTTGCTAGCCTCCACTTGTATGAGTAAGTTCTACTCATGCCTCCAACTCCCAAGAAACCAAGTTATTACAAAGTGTCCACTATAAACTCCTATGCATGGTGTGTTACACCATTCCAAGTATATTCTTGTTTTCAACTATCTTCCAATTAAAAACTATTTTGTTATGTGAAAACTTAGTGATTAAAGCCCTCATGAACTTGATGGCACATTTTATTCTTTACCCCTAATAAACTTGAACCATTGTGACAACTTTTTTGTATATGCTTGCACTTATAAGTTGGAATTAGCAGAACCATGTTGTCACGGGGAACGTTTTCAACATTGCACTTGTACCTTGTTGTACTCAGTTGATATCATGCTCTTTTGTCTATGGATGTCACCGGTGTGAAATAAATAGGGAACTTGTAAGTCCATGGAGTTTGTATTCTGTGTTAGAGAAACGCCTGGGCCGCTAGCCTAAGCCATGCCTAATCATGGTGGAAACTTGCAACATCACCATAATGAGCTATCTATGAAGCATCCTCAATAAAAAGCTATGCATATGGTAAATAAAAAGATTGCTGAGATGCTCATTGTCCGCTTGCCTTGTCATTTTGGTTATGGGAAAGCTCCTGTACCATGTGCAAGGGGTACCCCATTGGTGGTTCTCAATGATATGCAAATACTTACAATTACAAGAACTTAAATGGACCCAAAGTTGAGTATGCATGAGGTGTGGCCCTCGTATTCAAGGGACTTGAGATTGCCAACTTATACTTTGTCAAGCATATGCTCCAGCTTTGCCACTTTAACCTTTACCACTTCAAGATGCTTATGATAGGGGCAATGAGGGCTGAAAGCTAACAAGTACCATAATTTTTGGAAGCTCTTTTTGAAACTTGTAATCCCTGCTTCCTTTACAAAAAGGCCTTTCTTCCACCACTATTGAGTCTCCATCTTCTACCTTTAGGCACCATTAAGAGAGCATAGTTGTCATTCTGTGTGCAGTGTTCCAAAGCTTATTAATTGATGCATATTGTGTTATTACTCGCTCTTGTGCTATTTATTTCTAGTCACCCTTGTGAAGTTTGCAGGTGTCCTATGCATTTTATTGCTACTCTATGAGGGACAAGCTGATCTTGTGAGCTCCGTTCATGATCAAGATCTAATCTATTTGTAATCATGCATGTTGTGTTTGCGGGGATCCGATGGATATTGAGATTATTATGTTGGTTTGATTAATGGTTTTGTCTTTATGATTCTATCATGTCTATGTTGTTTGTGATCTTGCATGCTCTCCGTTGTTAGTAGCTACCTTGGCCAAGTAGTTGCTAGTGACTCCAAGAGGGGGTATTTATGCTCGATAGTGGGTTCATGCCTCTAGTTTCCAAGGGAAGTGACAATGATCTCTTCGGTTGTAGATGTGTTGTTGCTACTAGGGAGAAAACAACAGTCTCTTGTTCATGGAACATGTGGACTGTTTACCTTACACACTTTGCTTAAAGCAGTTGTCTGTTGCTTGCAACTTAATACTGGAGGGGGATCGGATGATAACCTGAAGGTGGACTTCTAGTCATAGATGCAGTTGGATGGCGGTCTATGTATCTTGTTTTATTGCCCAATCAATCTCATATGATCTTTCTGACTAGTAATTGCATTGTTATGCCTTGCTCAGTTCCTGTCAATTGCCCCGCTATAATTTGTTTACCCTTCATGCCATGTTGTTTATCTAAGGAGAGCACCTCTAGTGAACTATGGACCCTGGTCCAATCTTTAACATTGATACATCTTTCATTGTTACTTGTTTACTTGCTGCAAACCATTACCTTCCACACCATACGTTTAATCCTTTGTTATAGCAAACCGGTGAGCTTGATAACCTCACTGTTTTGTTGGGACAAAGTCTTGAGTTTGTGTTGTGCAGGTCTCCGCGTTTCTTGCAACACCTGTGTGACGTTTCCTTCCTCCTTCTGGTTCGACAACCATGGTATCTACTGAGGGAAGACTTGCTGCTTGCTGCTTCACACCTTGCTCTTGGGGTTTCCAACGAAGTGCTCCACACAGGCGCATCAACAAGTTTTCTGGCGCCGTTGCCGGGGACATATATAGAACAACTTCAACCTTTTCCTCCCCGTCAAGCACCAGCTAACAGTTTCTTACTGAGGGAAAACTTGTTGTTGTCCTGCTTCACACCTTGCTCTTGGGGTTCCCAACAGGCTCCACGTCAACCGTGTTAGCCATCATCAAGCTTTTCTGGCTCCGTTGCCGGGGAGGCTAAGGACGTCTTCACAAGGGGAGTCCTCCACTTCCTCTTTAAGGGAATATGCCCGAGAGGCAATAATAAAGTGGTTATTATCGTATTCCTTGTTTATGATAAATGTTTATTTTACATGCTATAATTGTATTAATACGGAAACGTTAATACATGTGTGTTTAATAAACAAAAAGGAAGTTCCTAGTTATGCCTCTCTTATAAACTAGCTCGTTGATTGACAAGATGATCATAGGTTTCCTGATCATGGACATTGGATGTTGTTAATAACGGGGTCACAACATTAGTGTAATGGTGTGATGAACATTCATCCGAAGTATAGCATTACGATCAAAGTCATTGAGTTTATATTGCTATAACAACTTACAAAGTGATCATAATCCTTAGACCATGAGATCATGTCAATCACTAACACCGGAAGAGTTTCTTGATAACATCAAACGTCACACCGTAACAGGGTGATTATAAAGATGGGTTCAGAACTACTAAAGTGTTATGTTGAGGCCCATGGATCGAGAGTGCAATTTGTTCATCCCGATGACGGATAGATATACTCTGGGCCCTCTCGGTGATATCACATTGGTTAGCTTTCAAGCAAGTGATTTGATCACTAGAATGTTATATCACGGGAACGAGAAAAGAGTGCATGTCGATGCGAGATCAAACTAGGTATGGAGATACCGATGATCGAATCTTGGACATGTAATATATCGCGAAACAAAGGATTAAGATACTAGCGTAAAAGGTTAAACGATCACAAGAAAGTCATCATTGAATGTGTGGGAGTCGGTGGGTCTCCGATCCGCTTCGATTATTGATCCGAGAGGGGTCTCGATCATGTCCGCATTATTCACGAACCGTAGGGTGACACACTTAAGAGACACCGACATCCAATTGGAGCAAAAGTTTCATGCCGAAAAGAATAACAAGCGCGGGAATTTATTTCACTAGATACCGAAACGGGTTTTCGGGTGAAATTGCAGAAAGTGTTTCTGCATGTGAAATGAAATACTAGCAAGGGGTTATATGTGAATGTTTGTCATTAAAGTAATTGAAAAAATTCTGAATAAATAAAAGGAGTTTTATTTAATGAGAGTTTGCATTAAATTTGGTGGAAATTTAATGGGAATTTGAGTGGGTTTTGAGTGGAGAAAATTGAAGGGCCATTTTGTGAGTGGAGTGTCCACCACATGAATGAGGAGAGGTGGGGCACCCTCCATGGCCGTGCCATGCCCCTTGGGCTGCCCCCCCTCCCCTATATAAGGAGCCCCTCCTCTCACTTCTCACTCACACCTCCTCGTGAAGGATCTCTCTCCCCCTCTAGAATTTATCCCCCATGGTCTCGGACTAGCGAGATACATGTTCCCGGTGGCTATTCGGCAAGAAAGAGTTGTGCTTCCGCTGAATCGTTGGAGCGAGGAGGCGGAGGTTGCTCGGTGCCTCGAACGTGTGTGCGAGCACGGATGCGCTGCTGTTTTGCGGCGCTAGGACTTCCTCTCGATCTAGAGATCGGCAAGAGATCGTCTACATCAACCACGAGTTTGGACTCGTTAAGCTTTGTCGGTCTTCAAGGGTATGTTCTCTACGGATATACATCCGCCCGTTGTTTGTATCTAGTAGATAGATTTTGGTACATAGTTGTTCCCATCGTAGGAAAATTTTTGTTTTCTATGCTGCGAACCCTACACCTCTCTCTTTACTTTGTTTTTAGTTTGTTCTGTTTCTTTTGTTTGGTATTGTTTGCCTCTTCTCAAAAAACCCAAAAAAAATTAGTCTAGCTTGGTTTTCTTGCTTTATTTGAAAACACAAAAAAATTAGCTTCTACTCTAGCTCACCATGTTACTCCCCAAGTTCACCCTGAAAGATCTTGCAATAGGTAGTGGCTCCATAATTGGGAAAGATAATATTGAAGAATTCTTTAATCATGTTAACAAGCATGAAGATATTGAGGATAAATCTATAGTAGAGCTTGCTCCTAATTATGAGATTACTGCAGCTTATTTAGTTCATATATTGGAGGCTAGGTTTGTTAGCCTTAACCTCTTCATACAATTCTTGTTCCTAAAACTAAAAGAAGAAAATAATGCTGAAAAGAGGGAATTCATCCTTGAAACTTTATTAAATGAATTCCATGATGTTGCTAGGGAAGCCAAAAAGGTCTTTGAGCATTTCAATATGCTAGGCTCAAGTGTATATGTTGTGGGTATTTCTGATAAAACTAAGCCTAGAGAAGAATTTAAGATACACATACCCTTTAAGCTTATTGGAATGCATAAAGCCTTTGAAAAGAATTTTGATTGGATTGCTCTTGAAAATATTTTTGATGAAAGTAGTAGACCGAAGAGAGATGAGAAGGGATCCTACAAAACCCATTTGGATGAGATACCTTTCATAGTTGAATACTTTGCAAGTATTGATATTAATGCTTCATCATTTGAAAATACTTGATTCTTCTTGCTTCTTGTGCCTAACTTAAAGGCATTAAAGAAAAGTACTTGTTGGGAGATAACCCAAGAGTTTCCTTGAGTCTTGGACGTTATTACTTCACTAATGACCTCTCCTTATCCTTTCTGTTTGCTTTTTGTGCCAAGAATGACCTCTAATGAGAGGGAAGTAAGATTTGGGGAGTTGCTGTCCCGAAACAGATTTCTGTCCTCCACCATAAAAATTCGTAAGGAGTCTCTATAACTCTGATTGAGCTCACAATTTACGAATAAATCCCCCAGTATGTTAGATAACTTTCGTTAGCTCAAAACTTTTTGATTTGAGCAACAGAAGATGTTCGAAAAAACCGGTTTCTACCTGCGGGTCTCTTTTGACAAATTTCTGCCATTATTTGCATTTGCTTCTTATTGATTCCTTTTTGAGTTCTCTTTTGGGAAATTGAGCTTTTTGAAGGAGTTACTACAATAGATTGTGTTTTTAGTGAAAAGCCTTGTTGTTCCAAAGCTTTGCCAGAGGTCTAATATCTTTGAATAAACTAATGTTGCTAATGAAGATTATGTGAAGTTTTGTATGAAGGAAAAATTTCACGTGCAGAGAGAAAATGATGCTATGAGATGAAGAATGGACAAAAGCTCAAGTTTGGGGATGCCACCCCGGTGTCACCCCAAGAAATATCTAAGAGGTACAAGCGTCAAAGCTTGGGGATGCCCAAGGCATCCCCTTCTTCATCAATAAAAAGCTCAGGTCTATCTAGACATTTCGTTTTTATTATTTCATGCACAGTTGTGTTGCTCTTGGAGGGTCTTAGTTTTCATTTGGTTTGCTTAGGTTGTTCAGTTTGGTTGAATAAAGTAGTTTCGACCCCCGTTCTCGCTGTGTTGTTTTGCAAATAAGTTGCTTGGTGTTGGAAAGGAGTAGTAAGTTCTTGCTTGTGAGTGCAAGAGGAGCTTGTATTGACTTTGACTTAGACTTTAGCATGACAATCTAGGTGTTGTTTTAACCTTATGCTTAGTGATTATTGCTATAGCATGTCTTGTTCCAAACAATTGGGACTGCTTAGTGTGCCTTGAAGAAATTATGTGTTGTTTTAGCATGCAAAAGCATAGTATTGTGGTATTCTCCTTTGATGCTTTGTTTGGGTTGACTTGGCACATGCTCATATCATGTTATGACTCTCACAAGTCACCATTATGCCTCTATTATCATTTAGTCCTTGTCTTGTAGTACCACTCTATGCTTTGATTAGTAATGCTTTGTTTCTCTGCATGATTATGGCCATTATGCTCTCTTGGATGGTTGCTCCCAGTCTTTTTCTAGCCTCCACTTGTATGAGTAAGCTCTACTCATGCTTCCAAATCCCAAGAAACTAAGTTATTCCAAAGTGTCCACTATAAACTCCTTTGCATGGTGTGTTACACCATTCCAAGTATATTCTTGTTTTCAGCTATCTTCCAATTAAAAACTATTTTGTTATGTGAAAACTTAGTGATTAAAGCCCTCACGAACTTGATGGCACACTTTATATTCTTTGCCCCTAATAAACTTGAACCATTGTGACGTCTATGTTGTATATGCTTGCACTTATACGTTGGAATTAGTAGAGTCATGATGTCATGGGGAACGTTTTCAACATTGCACCTATACTTTGTACTCAGTTGATATCATCCGCTTTTGTCTATGGATGTCACCGGTGTGAAATAAAGAGGAAACTTGTAAGTCCATGGATTTTGTATTCTGTGTTAGAGAAACGCCTGGGCCGCTAGCCTAATCCATGCCTAATCATGGTGGAAACTTGCAGCATCACCATAGTGAGCTATCTATGAAGCATCCTCAATAAAAAGCTATGCATATAGTAAATAAAAAGACTGCTGAGAAATGCTCATTATTTGCTTGCCTTGTCAATTTGGTTATGGGATAGCTCATGTACCATGTGCAAGGGGTGCCCCGTTGGTGGTTCTCAATGATATGCAAATTCTTACAATGACAAGAACTTAAAGGTGACTGAAGTTGAGTAGCATGAGATGTGGCCCTCGTATTAAAGGGACTTGAGATTGCCAACTTATACTTTGTGAAGCATATACTCCATATTTGTTCACTTTAACCTTAATCACTTCAAGATGCTTATGATAGCGGCAATGAGGGCTGAAAGCTAACAAGTTCCATAATTTTTGGAAGCTCTTTTTGAAACTTGAAATCCCTGCTTCCTTTACAAAAGGCCTTTCTTCAACCACTATTGAGTCTCCACCTTCTACCTTTAGGCACCATTAAGAGAGCATAGTTGACATTCTGTGTGCAGTGTCCCAAAACTTATTAATTGATGCATATTGTGATATTACTTGTTCTTGTGCTATTTGTTTCTAGTCACCCTTGTGAACTTTGAAGGTGTCCTATGCATATATATTGCTACTCTATGAGGGACAAGATGATTGCCACTATGTTATGTTTTCTGTATGTGAAACAAACAAACGTTTTTCCATGCATGTTATTCATGATATTTGTTTGTATCCTTTCATGTTGCATGCATAGTTACTATGTCCTATTGTTAGAACTCCATCTTTCATGCACATGTTTAGAGTTCTTTGATCCCAGCTTTCAATGCTTGCAAATGGTTAGATCTTTATTGTGATGGTGCATGTCACCTCAAAAATTATTCTTTTATCACTTACCTACTCGAGGACGAGCAGGAGTTAAGCTTGGGGATGCTTGATACGTTGGAAACGTATCTATAATTTTTGATGCACCATGCTTGTTTAGTATCTACTTTGATTTGCTTTGTCTACACTTGGAGGTGCTTTTTACATGTTTTCTGATACTAACCTATTAACAAGTTGCGACAGTGCAGTTACTGTTTTCTCATTTTTGGTTCGGAAAAGCTAGTAAGGAAATATTCTCGGAATTGGACTCGGGACAAACGACAAAGTCAATAACTTTCCGTGGGGAACAAGAAGTCCAGAGGGGAGACGGAGAGGCGTGCCAGGGTGCCCAGAACCCCTTGGCGTGGGTGGGCCCTGCCCCGCGCCTAGGCAGGGTGTGGGCCCCCTGGCCACCGCCTCGGCCTCCCCCTTCGCCTATAAGAAGCCCTTGATGCAGAAACCCTAAGTACCCGATCAAATCTCCATGGAACCGTCTGTAGCCGCTGCCACCATCATCCCTAGATCGGGGAGATCTGAAGTTCTTCCCGGCACCCTGCCAGAGAGGAGATCATCCTGGAGGCCTTCTCTCCGGTATGATGCGTGAGTAGTTCCACCTTGGACTATGGGTCCATGTAGTAGCTAGATGGTTGTATCTCATCTTTGTGCTTTCATGTATAGATCTTGGGAGCTCCGTTGATGATCAAGATTTAATCTATTTGTAATCATGCATGTTGTGTTTGCGGGGATCCGATGGATATTGAGATTATTATGTTGGTTTGATTAATGGTTTTGTCTTTACGATTCTATCATTTCTGTGTTTTTTGTGATCTTGCATGCTCTCCGTTGTTAGTAGCTATCTTGGCCAAGTAGTGGCTAGTGACTCCAAGAGGGGGTATTTATGCTCGATAGTGGGTTCATGCCTCTAGTTTCCAAGGGAAGTGACAGAAATCTCTTCGGTTGTAGATGTGTTATTGCCACTAGGGAGAAAACAACGGTCTCTTGTTCATAGAACAAGTGGATTGTTTACCTTACACACTTTGCTTAAAGCAGTTGTCTGTTGCTTGCAACTTAATACTGGAGGGGGTTCAGATGATAACCTGAAGGTGGACTTCTAGTCATAGATACAGTTGGATGGCGGTCTATGTATCTTGTTATATTGCCCAATCGAATCAGTCTTTCTGACTAGTAATTGCATTGTTATGCCTTGCTCAGTTCCTATAAATTGCCCTGCTATAATTTGTTTACCCTTCATGCCATGTTGTTTATCTAAGGAGAACACCTCTAGTGAACCATGGACCCCGGTCCAATCTTTACCATTGATACATCTTCCACTATTACTTGTTTACTTGCTGCAAACCATTACCTTCCACACCATACGTTTAATCCTTTGTTACAGCAAACCGGTGATCTTGACAACCTCAGTAATTCGTTGGGGCAAAGTCTTGAGTTTGTGTTGTACAGGTCTCCGTGTTGCTAGCAACACCTGTGTGACGTTTCCTTCCTCCTACTGGTTCGATAACCTTGGTTTCTTGCTGAGGGAAAACTTGCTGTTGTGCTGCTTCACACCTTTGTCTTGGGGTTCCCAACAGTCTCCATGTCAACCGTGCTAGCCATCATCACAAGGTTCTCCATAAGTTTGTATAAATCCAAAACTTTAAAACTTTTGACCACCTTATCAAAATGTTGATTCCAACTTCGGGATGCTTTCTTCAATCGTAAATGGATCATTGAAGTTTGCATACCTTGTTAGCATCTTTAGGATCGACAAAAACTTTGGGTTGTACCATATACAACTCTTCATCAATATCACCATTGAGGAACGCCGTTTTGACATCCATCTGCCATATCTCATAATCATAATATGCAGCGATTGCTAACAAAATCCTCAAAGACTTTAGCTTCGCTACTGATGAGAACGTCTCATCGTAGTCAACTCCTTGAATTTGTTAGAACCCTTTCGCGACAAGTCGAGCTTTATAGACGGTTACATTACCATCAGCATCTGCTTTCTTCTTGAAAATCCATTTGTTATCGATAGCCTTGTGGCCATCTGGTAAGTCCACCAAGGTCCATACTTGGTTTTCGTACAGGGAGCCATTCTCGTATTTCATGGCTTCTTGCCATTTATTGGAATCTGGGCTCATCATTGCTTCCTCATATGTCATAGGGTCATCGGTGTTGTCCATGAACATGACACTCATAACATGATCATACCAATCAGGAGTGGTACGAGTCCTTATTGACCTGTGAGGTTTATTAGTAACTTCATTCGAAGTTTCATGGTCATTATCATTAGCTTCCTCTCTTATTGGTGTAGGCGCCACGGGAATATCTTCCGGTGCTGCGCTACTCTCAAATCCGAGAGAAGGTTCGACAACCTCGTCGAGTTCTACTTTCCTTCCAGTCACTTCTTTCGAGAGAAACTCCTTCTCGAGAAAGGATCCATTCTAGGCAACGAAGATTTTGCCTTCGGATCTATGATAGAAGGTATACCCAATAGTTTCCTTCGGTATCCTATGAAGACGCATTTTTCTTATTTGGGTTCAAACTTGTCGGGCTGTAACTTCTTTACATAAGCTTCGCAACCCCAAACTTTAAGGAACGATAATTTAGGTTTCTTACCAAACCACAATTCATACGGTTTCGTTCAACGGATTTATATGGTGCCCCATTTAAAGTGAATGCGGTTGTTTCTAATGCATAAACCCAAAATGATAACGGTAAATCAGTAAGAGACATCATAGACCAAACCATATATAAGAGAGTTCGATTACGACGTTCGGACACACCATTACGTTGTGGTGTTCTCGATGGTGTCAATTGTGAAATTATTCCGCATTTATTCAAATGCTCACTAAACTCGTAACTTAGATACTCACCTCCACGATTAGATCGTAGAAATTAAATCTTCTTGTTACGTTGATTCTCTACTTCAATTTAAAATTCCTTAAACTTCTCGAAACTTTCATACTTATGTCTCATGAAATAGATATACCCATATCTACTCAAGTAATCTGTGAAAGTAAGAACATAACGATAACCACCACGCGATGCCACACTCATCGGGCCACACACATCGGTATGTATGATTTCCAATAAGTCCATAGCTCGCTCCATTATACTAGAGAATGGATTCTTAGTCATTTTTTCATCAGACATGCTTCGCATCTTTCAAGTGATTCAAGAAGTCCATCGGAATGGAGTTTCTTCATACGCTTCACTCCAATGTGACCAAGACGACAATACCACATGTATGTAGAATTATCATTCAATTTCAAACGTTTAGCATTTATATTATGAACATGTGTATCACTACTATCGAGATTCAATAAGAATATACCATCTATCATCGGTGAATGACCATAAAAGATATTACACATATAAATCGAATAACCATTATTCTCGGACTTAAACAAGTAACCGTCTCACGATAAACAAGATTTAGATATAATGGTCATGCTTAACGTAGGCACCAAATAACAATTATTTAAGTATAAAACTAATCCTGATGGTAGATGAAGAGGGAGCATGCCAACAACGATCACATCAACCTTGGAGTCATATCCAGCATGCATCGTCACCTCGTCTCTCGCTAGTCTTTGTTTATTCTGCAGCACCTTTTTCGAGTTACAAATATGAGAAATCGAACCAGTATCAAATACCGAGGCACCACTACGATTACCAGTAAGATACACATCAATAACATGTATATCGAATATACCTTTCTTCTTGATGTTGCCGTTCTTCAGATCTGCCAGGTACTTGGGGCAATTCCGCTTCTAGTGACCTTCTCCCTTGCAGTAAAAGCAGTCAGTATCAGGATTAGGACCAGCCTTGGTATTCTTTTCAGGCGCAACAGCTTTCTTGCCGCCCTTCTTGAAGTTACCCTTCTTCTTAGGCTTGCCTTGCTTCTTGAAATTGGTGGTCTTATTGACCATCAACACTTCGTGCTCTTTGTTGATCTCCACTTCCGTAGACTTCAACATAGAGAAGAGTTCTGGTAACGACTTTTCCATGCACTGCATGTTATAGCTTATCACAAAGTTCTAGTAACTAGGTGGTAGTGATAGGACACGGTGAATCCCCAATGCATTAGGAATCACTATACCCAATCTTTGGACTTTATTGGTGTGCCTAGACATTTTGTGCACGTGCTCACTAATGGAGCTGCCCTCTTCCATCTTGAAGTTAAAGAACTTTTCAAAAGCTTCATAACTCTCAACCGCCGCGTGAGCCTCAAATACCATTTTGAGTACACGGACAATATCATGTGGGTCAAAGTTCTCAAACCTTTTCTGAAGATCCGATTCCAAACCATACAAGATAGCACACTGAACCGTGGAGTATTGATTCTTCCGAGTGAGGAAAACATTCTTCACCTCATCGGTAGCATCGGCTGCAGGTGGGTCACCCAGCGGTGCATCCAGCACACAGGTCAACTAACTAGCATTAAGGACAATCCTCAAATTGCGGAACCAACCCGCGAAGTTGCTTCCATTGTTTTTCAACTTTTCTTTCTCTAGAAACGCATTAAAATTGATGGTAGGGGCCGCCATGATCTACAACATATTTACAAAAGTTTAGACTAAGTTTATGACAAATTGAGTTTATTTAATACTTAAATTAACTAGGTGAACTCCCACTCAAAAAAATATCTCTCACATTGTTTTAGTGATCACACGAACCAAATCCACTACATCAAGTTCGATCATCACGAGAGATGATGTAGTTTCAAAGGCGAATAATCAACATGTTCATCATATCATATATATGACTCATACTTTACCTTTCGGTATTCCGTGTTCTGAGACCATGTCTGTACATGATAGACTTGTCAATATTAACCTTAGTATCTGCATGATAAAATCCGGCTTGCTCCCGTTGTATGCACACATAGAATCTATCACACCTAACCATCACGTGGTGCTTCAAAACGACGAGTCTTAGCAACGGTACCTACTAAGAACGAACAATTTATTACTTGATATTTAGTGAGAGGGATCATCTTATAATGCTACCGTCGCGTTCTATGCAATACAAGATGCATAAAAGGATTAACATCACATGCAATTCATAATATGTGATATGATATGGCCTTTCTTCTTGTGCCTTCAATCTCCATCTCCAAGCACGAACATGATCTCCATCATCACCGGCGTGGCATCAAGGTCAATGGCGCCGCTCCATGGTTGTCGTCCACCAGCATCAACTATTACAACTACTTTGAATAATAGACATGCAGGTCTAAACAAAATTTAAAGACAACCATAAGGCTTCTGCCGGTTGCCAACTTAAAATAACTATCATTGCATACATTATATATAATCACAATCATGACCATATCACATCACAGCACACCCCTGCAAAATAAAGTTAGACTCCTCTAATTTTCTTTGCATGTTTTACGTGGTTTGGGGGCTTTCGAATAAGAACCGTTCTAACTTACGAACAAGAACCACAACATTGATACAAGTATTGTCAAGTGCTCGTTGTAAATTGAATGCTCACTTTGGTGGGAGAGACAGACACCGCAAAGCCACTTATGCAATACAAGATGCATGTTGAGAGTGGAGCAAGTCTCATGAACGATATCATGTAAGGTTAGCCCGGGCCACTTCATCCCACCATCCCGCAAGATGCAAAGTACACAAAAATAAAGCGACAATAAAAGCATCAACTTCCACAATAACCATTGTGTTCTACTCGTGCAACAGATCTATGCATAGACATAGCTTTGATACCACTGTAGGGGTTCATAGCATGGAAAACGAAAAATTTCTATCGCATGAACACACAAAATCCAAGATCTAATCTACGAGATCGGTGCAACGAGTTCATAGAGTACTAACGCTCGAAGACCCAAAGCGTTTAACGAGATCGAATTCTCGTGGTTAATGTAGTCGTTCACTTGCCGATCTCAAGTTCGCGAAGACGATCCTTACGGCGCCGTGTTCAGGTAGCGCTCATGCAGTAGGTCACATGTTCGGTACTCGATGAAGACCTTCCTCTCCCTTGTTCCAGCAGGAATCGGAGGTTGTAGATCTCCTCTCGATTCTAGTAGCACGACGGCGTGGTGGTGAAACGAAGGAGTAGATCCCGTAGGGGTTCACCTAAGCCGGAGCGAGTTATGGTGGAGTAGAGAGGCCATGACAACTAGGGTTTAGAGGCCAAGGGGTGGAGGTGGCTAGCGGCTAGGGCAGGTCTAGGCGGCGGCAACTTTGAGGAGGCTCTAGCGCGGCGACGGTTTAGAGGGGGCAGTCGGCCTAGGGTTTGTGTTGTGGGTCAAGGGGGCGCCCCTCCCCTCCTTTTATGGGAGGGAGAGGCGGCAAGGGGGAGGGGAGTCCTCCCCCAACTCCTCTTCCTTGGCCGGTGGCAAGGGAGGGAGGGGAAACCTTCCTCCACTAGGTTTCCTCCTCTCCCTCCACTTGGTTTGACTTTTAATGTTGGGATTTGACTTCAAACTGGAGTTTGACTATTCAAACTAGAATTTGATTATTTCACTTTCCATTGCCCAGCCAAGTGATCTACGACATGATGCAACCATTCCACATTGGTATGACACACTCATGTACCCTTCCCTCTTCGGAGTGGTGGATCTTCTAGACCCTTCTAGAATACTCCGTAGAAAACACCAAAAACATTTCTGAACCCCAAAATTGGACTTTCCTTATATGAGTCTTATTCTCTGGACCATTCCGGATCTCCTCGTGATATCCTGGATCCAATCCGAGACTCCGAACAACATTTGGTTCTCCAACATACATTTCATATCTACTAAACAACATCGAATCCTTAAGTGTGTCTCCATACGGTTCGTGAATTATGCAGACATGATCGAGACACTTCTCCGATCAATAACTAATAGAGGAATCTGGAAATTCATATGGCTCCCACATATTTCTACGATTACTTCGTGATCGAATGAACCATTTACATACAATACCAATTTCCCTTGTCTCGTGATACTTTATGTAACAGCCTCAGAATCGGACCTATGCAAGTTTGAGCAAAACTCGCCAAACCCGCATAGAAACGATTCAAAGGTGCCCACCAGGCACTTTCGTGCGGGTGGAAAACGAAGTAATAACATTACACAACAGTCCTCGATGGGACCCATGAGAGCAGATATATATATGACTCAAAGAGTCAAGAATACAGACATAATATACAAAGATCCAAATCACCTTGAAAACGATAGTGCGTCCAGCTACGGACAAGAAGCAAATGGGGCTAAGAGCCCTGAAGAATAACCAATGGCGTCCATAACCCTGCCTGGCCAAGCGGAAGGGTAACCACCTAACGACGTCGATCTCAAAACCTGCTTAAACAAAAGGTGCCGAAGGGCAAAGGAAAAAGAAGGAGCGTCGATCTTGAGGCCGATGCAGCGAGGCTAGAATTGCGGTCCTCGCCTACAGTATGGTGGGATCGGCGGCAGCATGCACTAAACAACCTATAGAGACTCGGTACAACTGACGGTTATCAGAGAGGGGTGAGAATGACCTATCCGGATCCAACCTGAAGCTAACACCAAACAAACCCATCCTGGTTTTTCCCCCTCGAGACCAAACGAGGAAGTCAACCGAGGAACTCACACAGTTGGCAGTTTTACTTATTCAGTTGTTGTTGCAGCAATTACTAGTCAGGTTTAAATAATCGTCCTGATAAGTAAGCAGTGGGCACTTTTAGTTAATCATTCCATTGTAGTTGCAACAATTACTAATCAGATACAGATAGCATGAGATAAACCCAAAACCCAGCAGTTGTTGGTACTTTTAATCATCCATTCCGTTGTAGTTGCAATACTTACTAGTCAGGTACAATGGTCATGGCGACACTCCAAACAAGCAATTGTGGGCGTATTATTAGCCATTCCGTTATAGTGAAGCTGATTACTAGTCATTATAAGTCAAATTTATAGCAATAAACTTTAGTTATGCTTGTCTATGATCGAGATATCGTGCTCCAAGTCGTCCATATCCATGGACACGGCTTTGAAAGTTTTACCCGGCCGGGTGCACCAATAGCAACACACGCTCGATCAACCTCGGAAAAACCAAATCAAAACCCAACGAGGCTTTCACGGTGAGCGATCACAGATTGAGAAATATTTCAGGCCACCTTGAGTAGATCCCATAGCGAGTAAGCAAGCTCGAGACGGACTCAAGGTTTAGCTAGGCAGTGACGATCGGGAACCCAAAACTGGGCTTGTCGACACGCGAATCGTGGTCCGATCCTAAACAAGATGTGTGCTATCGCACAATTTAAATACGTAAAGTAGCATGGCATAAGTACAGGATCGTAAATAAAACCTCAAACTAGTTTGTGGCCCCAAGAAATAAGAATGAATCAAGCTCGTGGGGGTCCCATATACCTCCCGGATGTGGATAGCGCGATAAATCAAGGAACAGGTATCAAGTACTCGGGGTCTTATGGGACACAAGTGGGCGTTCGGAAACCAAATATTTTCTATCACCCACCGATGCCTCTGCTTATTCAATTTTATTTGTTAAACAGAAATTAAAGTGACGATAAGTAAACTAGAATCATCTCCAACCTCAACATGCGGCAATACATCAGCAACTGTGGCATATGACGACACACATCAGCACTTGAGCAAGCAACTACGACGCGCAAGTCCAACTATCTACCAAACAACAGGTAATAGGATGTGTCCAAGGCAATATAGGGCTGCACGGTATATTCCAGGTACGGTACTAAAGCATCGCAACACAGATAGCAAAAGATCAACAGGAGGGAAGTAAATACTATAAAAGTAAGATAGGTAGAAAGGGGGAGATGCTCGCCTGAAAACATTGTCGAAGGTTCAACAGAAGATCGGGGCGAATCTCACATCAACTCAACGGCCTTATCCGCGAAGAAGCAAAACACTAGAATAACACCGGATGCAATATTTAATACAACGGCAGAAGATCGGCATGATGCATGTATGATGCATGGCATGGCAAGGTGCGATGCAATTAGGTCATATTAGGCGGAACCGGGGTCCCGACATTTAATTAGGTGGTTCGAGTTATTTAGAAACCCCGCATTTAAATGTTGTTTTAACATGGCAAAAGATAGCACCGGTTCGCTACACAAATTTAAATGAGGCCAATATAAGGCTAGATTTGCCCGCATATGGGCCCCATGTTTAATTATCAGGTGAATCGGCATAAGGCCCCCAAACCAATGATATGCATGCGAGATGACAATTCAATATGCAACAAGTTATTATTATGTTATAAAATAGGGTTCTCGGAAAGGGGTTCACACATTTTAGGGTCTCGACGATCTTGGGGGTTCCGGGGTTCGGGGTCGGTCTCAGGGTCCAGGGTTCGACGGGTCGGCGAGGTTCGGATCTGGGGTTCGTCGGGATCGTTCTCGAACTCCGGGGTTAGGGTCTCGGATCGGGGTAGTTCTTGTCGCGTCCGGGAAGCAGGTCTTGGTTCGGTGTCGGGGGCGCATCGGATTCTCCCGGTCGCTGTCGTTCTTGTTGCGTGCGGATCTTGTCGCATTCGCGGTCCTCGGTTCATGTTGTCGGTCATGGCGTTCGGGACGGGGTACTTGTCGTATCGGTGGCGGTCTTGGCGTTCCGGGGACCTTCGAGTCGGGGATCTTGGAACGTGCCGGCTTTCTCCAGATTATGCATCGCTCCGTGTGGAAGGTCTCGAGGTCCGGTGGCGGAGGTCTTGACCGCCCGAGAGGAGAACTTGGTGGCCGCCAAAGGTCGAGGAGGATCTTGTCGGTGTCGAACTTGGGGTTCTCGCCTCAACCTCGATGGCCTACTTGGATCCGCGTCTCGGTACCTCGGGATTATCTGGTCATGTCGATCTTGTTGTCGAGGCACCACTTATCCGCCAACCACGACGGACATACAACCACCACCGAGATAGCCGGTGTCAAACAACATCGAGAAACATTGGCGACGAGGCGGACGCCTTGAAGCAATGAACTGGGCACCGACGCCGACGGAGATGGGCACGCAGCGGGGGTTCTCGGCAGCGGATGGTCTTGGGGCGGGCGAGGCGAGGAGGTCCGCCTGGCGTGGGGGTCGCGAACTGCAGGGTCTGTGGGATCCGGCGGAGAAGGGCGTGTCGGCGAGGTCGGGGAAGCGAGGGTGCGCGGGTCGGCGGCCGGCGGCGTCGTGGAGGAAGGGACCGGAGGCGAGCTGGAGAGGGGGCGGCTCGGCGAGCTGGGCGTGGCGTCGCCGGCGACGAGGCGGCTCGCCGGAGGGCGGACGGGCTTGGGAGGCCGGGTCGAGGCCTCGCCGGCGGCGGCGGGATCTTCGTCAGCGAGGCGAGTGGGGAGGCGCAGCGTCTTGCGGGTGGGGCGGTCCGTGGCGGCGGCGACGGGCGCGGCGGGGAGCGCGCCAGGCGGGCGAGGAGGTGGGAGCGCGTGAGGAGGCGAGGCGGCGGTGGCCTCGGGAAGAAGACGAGGACGGGATCGCGTGGGCGCCATGGGAGAAGCGTGGTGCGTGGGGCAGGCGGGACCAGCAGGCGGTTGGTGGCTGGATTTGGGGGCAGGCGTGGTTGACTGCGTGAGCCGGCCAGTGGTGGCCAGCTCCAGGGGTGGGGTGTGTCGGTTTGGTGGGGAGTGAGCTGGAGAGAGAGAGGAGAGAGAGGGGGTGAGTTAGTCTAGGTGGCAGATTTTTAGTGGTGGGGGTGTGGGGAGAGGTGAGGTGGCGTGTTCTGATTGGGTGGAGTGAGGTGGTCAGGGGGTGTGGGTAGGATAGTTGGTGGGTTTAGGATTTAGATGGGGCTGGTTGGGGTGGACCGTTTTATTATTTTCTGGGGTGGTCGTTCGGGTCGCTTCGGCCCGTTCGACTGCCCCACTAAAATAATTATAATTTTTATTTGTTTTCGAACAAGTCTGAAGCAACCCGATAACAGACAAAACAAAATAGTCCGGCGACCCGGGCTTCCGGTGTTTGAATAAGATGGGCGTTTAGAAAACAAGGACGGGTTTTGCAAACATAGTTTTATGCAAACAATGCATGATGATGACGATGCAATGCACAAATTCAACGCGATTTTCTAGTAGTGGTTTTGCGGGATGCCACACTTTACTTATTCGAGGTTCGATCGTCGGTATCTCCGCATACCTAGTTCATCCTTGTTACCGATAAGTACTCTTTACTCGTTCCGTGATATGTGATCCCTTGTGATCTAGTCACATGCTTGCAAGCCAATTGGATGATATTCCACCGAGAGGGCCCATAGTATATCTATCTGTCATATGGATGGACAGATCCCACTCTTGATCCATGTGCCTCAACACATACTTTCAGAATACTCAATGTCACCATTATAACCACCCAGTTACGAAGTGGTGTTTCATGTCATCAAAGCATCCATCCAGTGATGGTGATTAACATGATCTCATGGTCGAAGGATTTAGATTACTATGCATTTGAAAGCGTATAGCAAACGAACTATTGAATGACTTGATCTTATGCTACGCTTAACTATAGGAGTGTGTGCATCACATCGTTCTCCTAATGATATGATCGTGTTATTAATAACATCCAATGTTCATGATTAGGAAACCATAATCATCAATTAATCAACAAGCTAGTATTACAAGAGGCTTACTAGGGATTCTAACATGTTTACAAATCACACAAGTATTAATATTTTCGGTTAATACAATTATAGCATGGTATGTAAACATTTATCATAAACACAAAGATATAATGATAACTATTTTTATTATTGCCTCTTGGGCATATCTCCAACAAGAAGGGGTTCTTCGTAGTTTTCTACAACCAGTGAGTAGCTAGTTCATAAGAATATGCTTATATCTATTGTATAGCGTGAAGACTTGATGCTAATTCCTGAGAAGAAGGTAATCTTCTTTACAACTAGGAATCATACCATTTTTAAGTAGTAGTGCTATATGATAAATCAACCATATGTATTATTTGTTTGGAAATGGGCGCTTTTATTATTTGTAGTAATGTTTACATCCGGCCTCTGCATAATTAGGATGCACACAACCATACAAACCACACAAAAGTGTAAATCAAACGTAGATTAAAAATACAAAAGCTGCTAACAAAAACAACGGCCTCAAACTATGCAGATTAATCCGCAAATCGCGCAGCCATCCATGTCGGGATAAAATATCCCTCGCTATGTCCTCCAATCGCGCACACCCATTCACAAATAAGTCGTGAAACTCCATACGTTGGAGAATAGTCCATGATCGGAAGATAGCTGTGACTTGATAAATAACCTGCAAGGGAGAAGACATAAACATAATGTTGTTAAAAATCTTATTATTTCTAAAACGCCATAGCGACCAGATAATGGCAAGCCCTCTCACCATAAATAAAGTCATGTATTTATCATCTATCCCATGCATCCATTTACCAAAAACATTGACCACTGAATAAGGGAGCGATAAACCAGAGGATATTTGGATGAATGGCCATATAGAACGAGCAAATTTATAATGAAAGAATAAATATCGGGTTGTCTCGTCATGATGACAAAAAACACATTATTTACTTCCATGTCAATTCCTCTTTACAAGATTATCTTTCATAAGAATCAACCATATGTATGTACGGTGATAATGTTCTAAATATTACGTGCTCCCTCCGATCTATAATAAGTGTCTTAATTTAGTACAAGCCATAAGCCATTAGCATTTTTTTTTTTGCCAACTTCAAGGGATTTATGACATGCGTGGTTTTAAAATGGATAAGGTCATGTCATTAACAACATGCTACTAAAAAAAGATTTGCTGGCTTGCTTGTAGTAATGCAAGGAAAGAGCCTGTAATGACAGCTGCAACAGACAAAAGTTTCAACTTCTAACAAGGACATTCAGAAATAAAAGACGACGAGGAATTAATACTTTGTGACATCTTGGTGCAAGGCTGCATCTAGGGGAGTCTAGAATGATCAACATCATACGGGATATGCATGCTTGATCAAAATTACAATTTAGAAAAAAAAACGGTTAAAATTAGAACGTGACGGCAGATCCTATCTCATTTCACGAAAGCGTCTCTTCAAGCATCCAAAGGCCTTTTTGGCCAGACAGAATATTTTTTGGGGCTGTTGCCTTATTTATTATTAATAATAGCATCTCAATGTACATGGATCCCATGGAACGGTTAACCGTTTCATAGATTACTCAGGCAGTCATGCATGAGGGACACCGATGTAAATACAGTGATTCATTTCTTCCTTATGACCAACAAATAAAAGCGATGTTCTGAATTCAGCTAGAATGGTGGTGCTTTCATAAAATTACACTAGGCAATCTCACTCCAGGACTAGCAACTATATATATACTCCCTCCGTTTCACAATATAAGTCTTTTTAACAAGCTGTTTTAGTTCGATAAAAAGTCTTACATTGTAAAACAGAGGTAGTAACTCAGTAGGTACGATCACGTTTAACATGATGGTGGTGCTTTTAGCTTGGGCAACTCGATTGATCCGGCGAACTGCGCAAATGCAGAATGGTGCAAACTCGATATGGCATCTCTCGGAGGAACTCGGAAGTGGCGTCTGAGTACAATTGGGTCTATTCTTGTCGATAGCGATTGCTTGATTGAATGGCGGTTGTGCACGGAAGGTACTAGCTAAGCATGTCGGTGATAAATGGTTTTGCGAATTCTTCAGGATTTCTGGGCTTTCATTTCAGTGTCAGCAAAGTTAGCAGATTGGGGATGGCGTCGCTCACACACGGCACGGTTTAACTTTTGATCCAAATTTAGTCCACAACCCCTCAAAAAAATGTGTTCGCATAACTTTGGGAAATGTCTTTAGAAATTTCGTTATTGTAAAGGTACGGTGTATTTGATATCTTCGTGATATTAATATATTCTTTTTCTAAAAAAAGTGTTTACCAGGTGCAATTTCTAACATAGACTTTCTTATACATTTCTGTGTAGATGATTTAGAGCGTCAGGATCAAACCTAACTCTGCAGCTCTCCAACCATTGCGGTGTCTCTTTTGCCCCACCTATTATTAGAGTACCACGTGTCCGGATATCTCCAGAGACAATTGGAGTCTTGGATAAAATCCATGCGTGAGTCGGTGAGTGGCTACTTTGTTTTATTTCTAACACGAAGGAACGATCATCCAAATCTGCAAACCCTTTCCTAATTATGCAAAGCGCAAGTTGTAAGCTGTTTAATTTGCTAATTAAGTTTTCGTTCGTCCATATCTGCTCCTAAAAATAAGATTTCGTCCATATCCTAAGTTTCAGTTTGATTTGCGTCTAGCTCTACACTACCATCAACCTTAAACACACTACTAATCTAAGGCTTGTAGTTTACTAACACCGGATTAATATAGTATCATTAGAGGATCAGAGTAGAATTAGTGAGCTCATTCATATATTGGCACGAGAGGTCTCTGTCATGGCGTGGCGCGCATGCGAAACAAAAATGCAGATATGGAAAGATACCCATGGTTGCAACCACCGAGTTCTTGATAGGGGAAACATCCATATGGCTAGCTACTACGTCACGTTTTGGTTTTCTATCTTACGTCCCATCTCTGTACAAGGAGCTAAACGCATGCACCTAATTTCATTAATTTGGTAAAATTATAAGATTTTTAGTACATGACACCCTTGATTTGACATAGGTTCATTTTTAAAACATGAACCGAGTGCGGAGCCAGTATTGTATCGACCAAGCAGTAGAGTCGGTGAAGCAAGACTCCCATAAAAGGTGGCTAGCCATATAAGACCTTGTTTACTTCTCTCTTAGTTTTATCCCCAAGAGGCTTGGGGATGGAACGGGATTTGATGTTCACCTAAACCCCTACAATTCCCTCAAATATTCTTCGAAAAAATACACTAGTACGATGGATAGTTTTTATTCTAGACTAAAATAAGAGGATTTTTGGGATATCTTAGGGTTATCTCGTCCAAACCTGATGCGGTAAGAGGATTGCGGGGATTTTATAGGATTTGGGATAATCTCCTTCGATCGCCGTAAATACACTAGCAAATATGGAAGAAGTAAGCAAAGGCCTAGAATGGCACAAAACTGAAGTTCGATGTTATCATGCTACTAAACATATCATGCTGCAGTTTTAAGTGTCAAGACGCAAGTGTTACAATTGCAACAAGAATATAACGAAGAACGAAAACGAAAAACACAGCAATCTCGGGTAATCTCCATACCTAAGATCTTCTTAGCAGCACCAAGATCCTTCATCTCAAACTCACTACTTAGGTGTGCCTTCAAAGTAGTGATTTCTTTCATGTCCTTGGCAGCAATTAACATATCATCAACGTATAGCAGCAAGTATATAGGTGACCCATCAACAAACTTGATATAAACACAACTATTATATTTAGACCTCTCAAAACCATGTGAGATCATAAATGAATCAAACCTTTTATACCACTGTCTTGGAGATTGCTTTAAGCCATAAAGAGACTTCTTTAATTTGCACACAAAATCCTCTTTACCAGGCACTATGAACCCTTCTGGTTGGTCCATGTATATTTCCTCATCAAGCTCTCCATGTAGAAAAGCAGTCTTGACATCTAACTGCTCAAGCTCAAGATCACGCATAGCCACAATACTAAATAAGGTACGAATGAAACTATGCTTCACAACTGGAGAGAACACATCATTGTAATCAATACCTAGAATCTGGCTGAATCCTTTTGCTACTAACCTTGCCTTGTAACTTGAAGCCTCTTTGGGAGACAGACCTTCCTTTTTCTTGAAGATCCACTTGCAGCGGACCGCCTTCTTTTGTTTAGGCAAGCGCACAACATCCCATGTGTCATTTTTCTCAAGCGATTGCATCTCTTCTTGCATATCAGAAACCCACTTCTCGCGGTCAACGGATGCAATGGCTTCATTATATGTAGCAGGTTCAGAATCGTTCTCCACCTGTTCAGCACAACTCAAAGCATAATGTACAAGATTACACTCTTCAATTAAACGAGGACGAGGACCACAGTTACGCCTCGGTCTATCAGCAGCAATGGACTCATGTGGCTGCTGCAAAACAGTAGGTGAGTGCTGAACAACAATATCATCAATGTTTTCCTCATGTGTATCTTCGACGATAGCATCGTTATCAACAGTTTTCTGCAGGTTCTTCACCTGCACACTAATTCCCTCCTCTCCAACAACAACAGGAGAGGTATCTGATGGCAAGCTATCATGATACATAACGGACTCATTGAAAACAACATTTCTACTTAGCAAAATCTTTTTAGTTTCAGGATTCCATAGTTTATATAATTTAACTCCTGAACCATAACCAAGGAATATGCACTTAACAACCCTAGGCTCTAACTTTCCATTATCAACATGAGCATATGCAGTGCAGCCAAAAACTCTCAACTGTGAATAATCAGCAGGCAAACCTGACCATACCTCAATGGGAGTTTTCTTCTCAAGTGAAATAGAAGGTGACCCGTTGATGAGGTAACACGCTGTGTTGGCTGCTTCAGCTCAGAAACGCCTATGCATACCTGCATTAGACAACATACAACGAGCCCTCGAGATGATAGTTCTGTTCATGCGCTCAGTCACGCCATTCTGCTGAGGAGTATATGGGATGGTGTGATGCCTGCTCATACCATCGTTACTGCAAAACTCCTCAAACTCATTAGAACAGAATTCCATACCATTATCAGTACGTAGTACCTTTACCTTCTTCTCCGTTTGCTTTTCAACCATAACTTTCCACTTCTTAAAAGCATCAAAAACATCAGATTTATGCTTCAGAAAATAAGGCCACACTTTTCTTGAGTAATCATCAATAATAGTAAGCATGTAATTAGCACCACCAATAGAAGTCTTACGGGACGGACCCCATACATCAGCATGCACATAATCTAATATGCATTTGGTGGTGTGAACGGAAGCATTGAATTTAACTCTTTTATGCTTACCAAAGATGCAGTGCTCACAGAACTCAAACTTACTCATGTTGCAACCATCAATCAGCTCTTTCTTGACCAACTCTGCCATGCCTTGTTCGCTCATATGCCCAAGACGCATATGTCACAAGTGTGTTTTACCACAATCATCAGAATCATTAGAAGTAACAGCAGCAGCAATACCAGGCAAAGTGCTACCTCTAAGAACGTATAATTTGGCAGAATTCATATCACCTATCATGTGAATAAGAGAACCTTTTGATACCTTCAGAACTTGATGCCCACCGGCATACTTGTATCCATCAACGTCCATGGTACTCAGGGAGATCAAATTTCTGGCCATGCTTGGTATGTGCTTCACCTCACTCAACGTGCGTGTCACGCCATCATGTGTCCTGATCTTAACAGATCCAACACCAACATATGGCATGGGTTGTCATTCCCCACACGCACAAAATCTCCAGTCTGCACAGACTCATATGAACTAAACCAATCTTTGTTATAGCAAATATGAAACGAACGTGCAGTATCAAGTATCCATTCATCATCACGAGAAGCACAAGCAGCAAAAACAGCTAAGCATTCACCATCAGAACTATCAGAAACAACAGCAGCCTTACCACTACCTTCAGCCCTATCTTTCGGTTGGTAAGTTCCGTTTCTTTTCTCCTTATTCTGCAACTTCCAACAATCATCAATAACATGATTAGATTTCTTACAATACCTGCAGAATTTATCCTTTCCCTTGGACTTTGAACGACTTCTACCGTCCTTGCTCTTATCTCTGTTGCCATAGTTGTTGTATCTCTGCTCGGTCCTGCCACGAACCTGCAGAGCCTCGGCCTTGGATGACGTACCATCTGACCCTACCATAGTTTTCACCCTTTCCCTCTGTTTGAGGGCGTCATGTACTTCAGCAAGGGTTAGTTCATCATGGCTCAACAATATTGTATCACGAAAATGTGTATAGGAACTAGGCAACGAGCATAAGAGTAGAAGAGCTAAATCCTCATCATCATATTTTACCTCCATAGACTGCAAGTCTGAAACAATCTCTTTAAAAACAGATATGTGATTCATTACTGATCCACCTTCTTGTAGCCTGTGCGAGAACAACTTCATCTTCACGTTCATCTTACTAGTTAGATCCTTTGACACACAGATCGTTTCCAGTTTTTCCCATAGGGCAGCAGCAGATTTCATCTTCAGTACTTCCTGCAAAATATTATTGGACAGATGAAGTTGAATCAAAGACAAAGCCTTACGGTCCTTCCACTTCTCTTTGGCGGACCAGGTCTTAGCATCCTTTTCACCGAATCCATCCAGCGCTTCATCCAGATCAGAAGTTTGGGCGAGAATCGCCCGCATCTTCACCTGCCACAAGGAGAATCTTGTGGTGTAGTCCAGTTGTGGTAGATCGAACTTCAATGACGACATGTCGCAAACCCTAGATTAGAACCTGGGGATGGTGCCAACTCAGTTAGTACTCCTATTGCTCCTCATTTTAATTTTTCAGTTTCTCAATGTCCTACTACTGATGAAGAGTTTGAGTACATGTCAAAGGTGTCATATTCTAGTGCTGTTGGTTCTTTGATGTATGTCATGGTTTGTTCTCGTCCTGATTTATCATATGCTATGAGTTTGATAAGTAGATACATGGCTAATCCTGGTAAAGAATATTGGAAGGCTGTTCAGTGGGTTTTCAGGTACCTTTTTGGCACTTCCAATGCTTGTTTGAAGTTTGGCAGGATCGATGAGGGACTCGCTGGCTATGTGGATTCAGACTTTGCTGCCGATTTGGATAAGGGAAGATCCCTCACAGGTTATGTGTTTAATGTTGGTGGTTATGTTGTTAGATGGAAGGCTACATTGCAGGCTGTTGTTGCACAATCTACTACTGAAGCTGAATACATGGCTATTGCTGAAGCTTGCAAAGAATCTGTTTGGTTGAAAGGTTTGTTTGCTGAGCTTTGTGGAGATGATTCTTGCATTACTTTGTTTTATGACAGTCAAAGTGTCATATACCTTACAAAAGATCAGATGTTCCATGAGAGAACTAAGCACATTGATGTCAAGTACCATTTTGTTAGAGACATTGTTGCTCAAGGTAAATTAAAGATATGCAAGATCAGCACTCATGATAATCCTGCTGATATGATGACTAAACTTGTTCCTGTTGCTAAGTTTGAGCTTTGCTAGAACTTAGTTGGTTTAACTGATTAGCCCAAGTGGCTATTGGCGCCGAAAGTATTTGCTTTGTTTGTTCAGGGAGATGGTTTTTGTTGATGCTACAAGGAGGAATTTGTCTCAAGGTGGAGTTTGTTATATGTTGATCCAAATTCTACAAAGTATAGGCCAACTTCTGACGAGTGGAGCGAGACCCGTCACCGGAGGCTTGGGGCGAGTGTAATGACTCTGAAGTTGGCCCACACCGTGCCCAATGGGGACGCCTGTGGGGGGTGCGGGGGGCGGCAGCCCCCGTGGTACGGTACGGATCGTCGAAGACCTAGGTTTCCACCGATATATAAACCCCTTGTAAGCCGTCGGTTGGGATGAGTTGCATCTGTGAAATCCCCGGCGTTTGTAAACACTCCTCGATATAGTGAAGTTTCGTTGGCTGGCGTCCGTGGTTTTTTTCTCTTTTTGTTGGAGAGGTTTTTCCACGTTAAATTTGTGTCCCCTTGCTGTGTTTTTTGTTTTCGTTCTTCGTTATCTTCTTGTCGCAATTGTAACAACAAGTGTGGCACATGACTCTGCATTTAGCTCAAGCTTTTTCTGTCGTGTATCTCAAAAGTTAACTAGGTGACACAACTACACCTCATCAGTTACCTTACCCAAATTTCATGACAAGACCGTGTGTTTATTTGGAACTTTAAGAACTCACTACTCACTGTCTTACGTCATATATATAATATATGTTTTGGGCATATATGTAATAAATGTTTTGGGCTGATATGTCAAACTAAAAAATAATAATAAGATGATGAAAATCAAGAAAAGCTATGGCGGGTAGGAGAACATTAAATGAAAATAAACATTGCACCTACCCAAAGTGAGTGTTAGTACTCAGTAATTTCTTGGAATCAAGTGAAATAGTTATATTTTAGTTTTACCTTTTCGGAGACTACTTTTATATTTTCTTCGGTAGTCAATATTTTTATATTATGCGTAGGTGGGTGAGCACGACAAGATCGTATAAAGATGATCTTGTTTATATTATATCGTAAGAGATGGTAAACTAGATTCCACACCAGTACTTTTTATTTCTCTTGAGATTTTTGTTTTTGAGCAACCAGCAGGAGCACTATCTTTTCAATTGAAAAAGAGAAAAAACATCATAAATTTATAGATGGTGGCAATTAAGGTGGAACATGCCAAAAAACCACACGAAGAAACAAGAAAGAAACATGATCCTTAATCAGGCTCAGTTGGGATAGCCGGCACGTAGACCGCAAAAGCACGCTCTCTTTGCATGATGTCCTCTCTAGCAATCGATGCGACCTCAACATAGGTAAGGCGTTGGCCCGTGAAGATCATATGATTCCTTTCTTTCCAAACATTTCAACAGACGTAAAGAAGGCATCCACTGAGGCGACGTTGCTTTTTTTGGTGCTTTCCTTCAATTAAGTCGTCCCATCAAAAAGAAATTTGGGCAAGGTTTTGATCAATGCTTCCTGTTGCGTCGACCACCCTCATGGGCATTCATTGCACAGGTGAGCCGCCATTTCGGGGGCTCTTTGGCATAGCATGCATGTAGGGTCGTGGAGCCAACCCTTGATGGAGAGCATATCTAGTGTTAACAATTTCCCATGGAGAGTCAGCCAGGAAAAAAGTTTGCACTTCGGTTTGGCGTGTGCATTCTAGATTTTCTGGCCTTGAACCTAAGAAAATAGCCGAAGAACTACGCGTGGTATACAGAAATGACATAAGATCCATATGCAGTCAGGGTCCATGTCCGACTGGTGAGGGGCTAGCATGATGTCTTGAAGACTATCCCAGACTTGTAAGTATTCGTCTTGAGATTTAGACTTGTACTTTCCATGGTAAAATTATTAGCGTATAATGTGTCCACTCATTCTTTTATTTGGATAATGGTACGCTCAGTTGACAATATGGTACTACTAGATCGCATCTAATTAACTATAGTTCCTTGCTCAGGAATCACTGCTACTTGCTTCTTCTTCGCATGGGGGTATCCGGGTATGTATGGAGTGTTAGGTTCACATGGACATAGTGTCCTCTTAATCTCTTTATACGTTTTGTCCAGTTTAAAAAAAATGTACTTGTCATTATATTTTACAAATGCGCCTTGTTTTCTGAAGAATTGTTTTTCTCTTTCCTTAGGGAATCTTTGAATCTGCCAAAAAATAGAACGAGATTTTTTTTATTTAGATACCTTGCAGTCCCGGGGGCCGCTGGCTGGCCCAGATGATAAGTACAACTCGAAAGAACGACATCCCAGCCCATGGAGCTCATATTTAGTTTTTTTTAGATCTGAGCCCAAATTGTTATTTTTTTCTTAGAAAATTGGTGTTCACACATGTACCATTTCCCGTTTTGACCACAAGTCATGAGAAGGGAAAGCAGCAGAGACGCATAAGTCATGAGAAAACTGAATCGCACATTCAACATCACAGTTCCCATATGATCAAACCTGGACACTGTACTCTAGTAGTACTATAAATGAACACGTCGAGACAGTGAGGAAACAAATCAGCAATGCTAGTTGTCCTCCCTCCCGAGCAGTCTAAACTCTTGAGACGTGGGAGAAAACTGAAGCATGGGGATGTTGCACTGATAGCCCAGTAGATATTTAGATATGGAATATCATAGTTAGTCTCGTCCCCGAGGGAGAGCAGGTTCGCGGTGACGAGACTATCTATTCTACTATTGATTTATTACGTGGGCTGAGAAGTTGGCACAGGCTCGTGATATGTGCAGTCTAGTAGCTAATCTATTTTTTGCTTCAAAATATTCCGTTATTTCTATTTCAAATGATGTAATTGTTTCTAGAGCTGCACGTTTAGGTGTGTCCTTGGGTAAATCACCGAGTCAAATAGGTTCCTCCGTAGAGTTAATAAAAGAAATTGATTTACAAAGAATACTAGTGGTTCTTAAGAGAAATGAAGAAAAACAAAAATTGCACGAGGACTCACTTAGTAGTACTTCCTCAGACCCATATTAGTTGACTTCAGTTTGAACGGATTTAGACATGTTTTTTAATAGATACATCCAAATTAAAGTCAACTAATATGGATCGAAGGGAGTATTGTTTTAGTTAAAGCTTCTATTTTGAGTGAGGATCTAACGGAGCGAGAGCAACAAGGCTCTTAAGATCAAGAGGATCTTATCCTTCTTAAAGTCAAACAGAGAAGAAAAACTAATAAAAAAAGAAGGACAGAAGGATCGGTTGTTGCCCGTCGTAGTATCAGAATTAAGAACAATAGAAAATAAATAGAGATGAAAGGAAGCTTTTGGAATAGCAGTGGTTTTGGAGATAAAGCAAAACATTTCGTAGTACACGAAACTATAAGAGAGCATATGCTCAATTGTTTTGCTATCTTAGAGGCGGGTAGATTAAAATTTTCAGCACCTTTTCTTCGTAATTTGTCTAGGGGGTTGGATTTTATGTGGTATTGCCTCCCACCTCAAGGAAGACGGGGTGGCATGCTGGTAGGTTTCAATACTCAAACTTTGGAGGTAAAAGATATAATGGCAGTAGAGAGATGTGTCAACTCTCATCTTTTTTCAAAATCTGATAAATTTGAATGGTCACTTGTAGCCATGTATGGAGCAGCTTAGGAGGCCCAGAAACATGAGTTCTTGCCAGAGCTAGTCCGTATATGTGAGGATAACCCCCTACTTATACTAGTGGGAGGAGATTTTAACATCATCCGTCGTCAAGAGGAAAAGAATAATGATAATTTGAATGCAACGTGGCCTTTTATTTTTAATGCTATTATTGAATGTTTGGATCTAAGAGAGATTGATTTATCTGGAAGACAATTCACATGGGCGAATTGCAGAGATACACCCACGTACTACAAATTAGATAGAATACTCGCAGGTATGACTTGGGAACAAAAAATCCCATTGGTTAATGTGAGAGCCCTCACTAGAGCAGGGTCGGATCACACTCCTCTATTACTTGATTCTGGTGAACAAGCTCACCAAGGTAATAGGTCTCACTTCTCTTTTGAGTTATCTTGGCTACGCTGGGAGGGATTTTTTGATATGGTGGCTAAAGAGTGGGATTCTATATCATGGGAGAAAACACCCATGGAGATATGGCAAAATAAGATTAGACACCTACAGAATTTAAAAATGGATGGACTGGAAACCAAAGTAGTATTTACAAAAAAGAGAAAGATCGCCTTTAAAAAATCATAGACGATCTAGACTCGAAGGCAGAAACCACCCCTCTTTCAGATTCTGAGGGAGGAGCTATGAGAGAGGCTAATGATTTACTAGGTAAACTAAGACGTGATGAAGAATCTAAGTTGGCACAACAGGCAAAAGTTAAGCATGTTCAAGGAGGGGGAAATAACACAAAATATTGTCATCTCATCGCCAATGGAAAGCATAGAAGGAAAACAGATCTTTTAGCTAGAACAAGATGAAGGAACCATAGTTGGTCAACAAAACCTAATGAATTATATTTCAGACTTCTATAAGAGACTATTTGGTGCACATGCAGATAATCATTTATCTTCAGTTGAATTTGAAATTGAAGATATACCTCGGATTTCACCCCAAGAAAATAATATTCTAACTGTTGTATTCACAGAGAAGGAAGTGTACGATGCTATCATGCAGATGAAATGTAACAAAGCTCCCGGACCGGATGGGTTCCCTGCAGAGTTTTACCAAAATTTCTGGGAAATCCTTAAAAAAGATTTGATGAACATGTTTGACAGGTTCCAAAGAGGGGAATTGCCTTTGTTTCATCTAAATTATGGTATTATAATCCTTCTTCCAAAAAAATAAAATGCAATTCAGATCCAACAATATCGGCCTATATGTCTTCTTAATATCAGATTTAAAATTTTCACAAAGGTGGGAACAAATAGAATCACTGAAATTGCGCATAAAGTTATTAGACCTACTCAAATGGATTTCATGCCGGGGAGACATATTTTGGAAGGTGTACTTGTGCTTCATAAAACCATTCACAAACTTCATAGGAAGAAAATGGATGGGATTCTTTTAAAAATCGATTTTGAAAAGGCCGATGACAAAGTCAATTGGCCTTTCTTACAACAAGTGATGCGTATGAAGGCCTTTGATCCAAAATGGAATGGGTACATCAGTATGTAAGCCGTGGTAGCGTAGGAATTAAAGTTAATAATGACATGGGTCATTATTTTCAAACACAAAAAGGTTTAAGACAAGGTGACCCGATGTCACCAATCTTGTTCAATATTATAGTAGATATGCTTGCAATCTTAATAGCAAGAGCAAAGAAGATGGTCAAGTAGAGGGGCTCATTCCACACTTAGTGGAGGGTGGAGTTTCTATTCTACAATACGCAGATGATATCATAATCTTCATGAATCATTATCTAGAGAAAGTTCTGAACATGAAACTTATCTTATGTATTTTTGAACAACTTTTAGGACTCAAAATTAGTTTCCACAAGAGTGAAATATTTTATTTCAGTAAAGCGAAAGAGGTGGAGGATGAATATAGAAATCATTTCAATTGTGACTCAGGATCTTTCCCGTTTAGATATTTGTGAATTCCCATTCATTATCGTAAATTAAAGAATGGCAAATGGAAACCAGTAGAAGATCGATTTGAGAGAAAATTGGCAAGCTGGTTGGGAAAATTGCTATCATATGGAGACCGTCTCATTCTAATTAATTCAGTTCTCACAAGCCTTCCAATGTTTATGTTTTTTTTAAATACCCATAGGGGTACGAATTTTTTTGGATTTATTTAGATCTCGATTTTTTGGCAAAGTAATGGGCATAAAATAAAGTATAGACTTTCCAAATGAAGCATAATTTGCAGGCCGAAAGATCAAGGAGGGCTAGGGATTGAAGTTTTACAACTAAAGAATAAATGTTTGTTGTGCAAATGGCTCTATAAATTACTTAATTAAGTAGGTGTATGCAAATAAATAACACACAACAAATATCTTCATTCAAAGAGTCTAACTCAAGTCAAATTAAATGCAACTGATTCGCCATTTTGAAAAGGGCTTATTAAAGTAAAGGAAGATTTCTTTAGTAGAGGTTCCTTTAAGATAGGCAATGGTGAGATCACACGTTTTTTGGAGGATACTTGGTTAGGGGATACACCGCTAGCACACCAATACCCATGTTTGTATAACATAGTACAAAGAAAAAAAACTTCTATAGCTACTGTTATGTCACAGACTCCTTTAAATATAGTTTTTAGAAGGGCATTAACGGGTAACAAGTGGACAAGATGGCTGCACCTAGTACGGAAGGTTATGGATGTCCATCTAACGATGCAACCTAATGTTTTTGTGTGGAAGCTAAAAAAATCAGGAATTTATACGGTCAAATCAATATATTTAGATTACATGAATGATTATACACTATTCTTTTGTAAATATATTTGGAAAATGAAGGTACCACTAAATATTAAGATTTTAATGTGATTCTTATATAGGAGGGTGCTACTCACAAGAGACAATCTAGCAAAGAGGAATTGCAGGGTAGCAAGAAGTGTTGCTTTTGCAATCAAGATGAATCAATACAACACCTTTTTATTGCATGCCCTTTCGCAAAGATTATTTGGCGAATAACTCATATGGCATTGAATTTATCCCCATCTAAAAACATTACACATTTGTTTGGAAATTGGCTTATGGGTGTTAACAAAAAAGATAAAGTCCAAATCTAAGTTAGAGTTTGTGCTTTATTATGGGCCATGTGGAACATACGCAATTATATTATCTTTAAAAATGCAAAGCCATCTTCTTTTATGCAGGTCATCTTCCTTGCTACTCATTGTTCTCATATGTGGTCTTACCTCCAACCCATGAAAAAGTGTTAGGCTTTGGCTATGGGGTGCAACCAGCTGGAGATGGTTGCACGGGATATCTACAACCATTGCAGTTGGCATTCTGAGCTTCGAATAGCATGTTAATGCAGCATCACTACATGTTGTCTTTATTTTTTCATTGGCTTATTCATGTGGAGACTCTATGTGACCCATAATGTAACACTTCTGTAATATTTAACACTCAATAATACAAAAAAGTTGCATGCATTAATCGATGCAGAGGCCGGGACTACGTCCCCATTTCGAAAAACGTAGGATTAATTATATGTTATAAAATCATTTCAATATTTAGATGGCACAGTTCTTATGTGCTAGTAAGAAGAATAAATTAGTTGTCGTCTTTGATCGTATTCCTCGATTCGGTAAATAGTTGTAACCAGTTCAAGTTTGTACACCTAGGTTACATGCCGTCCAATTCATTTCACTGGTAACTCGTGCTCCATTTTTTTTGTTCTCATTTAGTGAAATAAAAATTCTTGTCCTTGTTGCTTTGTTTGGAGACAGTTTTGTTTAAAGGATACTGTACTCGCTCTCATCGGCCGGAAACCTTTTTTTTGATATATTGGATGGGCCAACTTGATCCTTTCTGTTAATAACGGTGTAAATCAACCCTGACCGGTCTGAATCTAGCATCTGTTATACTCGTTCGCGAAATAAAAATATCTGCTGCTAGTTCGACAAAAAATCAGCCCTGAATATAACAGTGGAAGCAGCGCTGCTGAACCACAATTGGGTGTTGTCGATCACGGGCACTCCCACAACAGTTACAGGACTCCGAGGACAAGATAACTTGGAAACTTTAGCATCTCTAATCGATTCCCTAAAATTGGTTAGAGGAGTAATATATGTCTTTCTTTTTATTTTTTTAACCGGACCTAATTAAAGTCCAAAACGTTTTAGTGGAGTAAAAAATTCACTCCGCCGATGAGTTAATTTACTCATCCGAGTGGGGGATGAGTAGAAGATTTTTTTCAGCGATTCTGCGTTCACACCTACTCCGCCTCACCCTCTCCTCCACCTCCGGCGACCACTGCCACCCTAGCCACCACCAGAGACCACCGATGGCCGGATCCTCTCGCCGGCCATCTGAAAGGATATGGATGTCGCCTAGAGGGGGGTGAATATGCGATTAAATTTTTTCCTAGAGTGGATCAACAAAGACGGAATAAAACTAGTGTTTACTTTGTTAAGCACAACCTAGAACAATTAAGGTTCACCTATCTGCACCAACAACTTATGCTAAGCAATACAAGCAACAAAGTGATAGCAAGATATATATTACTTCAAGCACGAAGACTATCACAATGTAAAGTGCATAAGTAAAAGGCTCGGGTATAGAGATAACCGAGGCACGCGGGGACACTGATATTTTACCGAGTTCCTCCTAACATGGAGTATGTCTCGTTTGGAGAGGGGGTGGTATCAAACCACCAACGCCACAAAAGGCCTCCCTTATTTTCGGTGAATCTCACCCCAACAGGATCGATCCACGCTTTCACTATCGGTGCACTTGTCGGTGGCAACCGGAACCTCTCACAAGGTTGGGGCACTTCTCCACAACTTAATTGGAGGCTCCCAACAAACGCCACAAAAGGCCTCAACAAATGCCACCAAGGCCACAAAACCGTCTAGGGTTCCAAGAACCCAAGAGGGACAAGCTCCAATGAGCAACTCAAACCAAATCCTCTGAGGAGAACTCAAACTGATGCGCCAAATGCAAATGACAAGAACACCGTAAAGATGCTCAAATCCCTCACTCTCAAGTTCCAACAAAGCTACTAAAGCTATTGGGGAAATAAGAGAGGAGGAATCAAATAGAGACACAAAATCCCCAAAATCTAGATCCCCAAAGATACACTCACAAAGAGATGAATCGGTTAGGTCAAAACGTAGATCTAGATCTCCTTTTTTTTCTACTCAAATATAGGCAAGAATCATCGGAGAGAAAAGATTAGGCAAGCTTTAAGATCTAGAGCAGTGTGGCAAAACTTAGCCTAATAGAGGAAAAAGCTTACTAAACTCAGAACGGACAAAGCATTAAGGGCCTAAAAATCTGGCCATTGGAACTATTTCACAGGACGGACCGGTCTACCGCTTAACCCACACCAGCGCTAGGAGAAAAACAAACGGGCAAAGAGAGGCAGGGGATCTGGGCACATGCGAGCAGCAGCAACGGCGTGTGCCAGCGCAGGCCGCAGCAGCACATGCAAGCGGGGCCCAGCGTGGTAGCAGCGCGTGCAGCAAACAGGCAGCAGCAGCAGCGCCCTTGCGGGTCAACGCGCGGCAGCGGGCAGGCGCGCGAGCAAGCGAGCGGCCAGCAGCCAGCGCGCGCGATAGCGAGCGAAGCCAGCGCAGTAGTGCGGGCCCAGCGGCAGCGAGCGGAGCAGCATGCGCGCGCGTGAGCGAGCAACGCGGCAGCAGCGCGCATGGCATGCTCGCGAGTGGGACAGGGCGCACGCAGCGAGCTGAGCGGCAGCGTACGGGTCAACGCCAGCGACAAAAGCGGCAGTGCGGGATCTGGAATCTGGCGAGCTAGATCTGAGCGGATCAACGCGCAAGGGCAAGCTCCGGGGAAAAACTATCTGGGCCGGCCGGTAGTGCCGGATTTGACTACCTACCGAGGCAGAAATAATTGGGCGACGTCCGGGGCGTACGGTACTATCGGCCCGCCCGGGCGGTACTACCGCTCGACCCAGAAACCTGATTTCTTTTAATTTTTAATAAAAGAGGCAGATATTCAAACGACAATAACTTTTGATTGGAAGCACCGATTGACCCGATTCCAATTGCGTTGGATAGAGGACGATAAGGGCTTCACAATAAAAAGTGGAAATATTGGTTATCATCAAGTGAGAAAGTATCAAGTAGAATAATGTGAGATACCTCGCTTGGTGAGAAACCGAAAAACCGCATAAATCAAAATTGCAACAAGATACAAACGGAAGATCCGATTTTGATGACCAAGAACTTGTTATGGAGATTAACACAAGCTCTATATCCTCACATGGGTAAGACCAAATAACAACCAAATACGATGATGCAAGTATGCAAAGGTTTAAGCTCTCTCCGAACGATGTGACCGAATTACTCATACGAGAGTCCCTCTTGATAGTACGGTTATCTATCCTAAACCCGGTCTCCCACACACAACATGAGACCGGTAAAAGAAAAAACCTATCAAGACTATACCTTTGCCTTGAGCAATCCACTCGAGCTAGATGTAGACGAACTTGACCTTCTCAAGATGGAACGCCTTTCTTGATTCCGCATCATCGATCCATGATCACCGAGGATGGCAAGCATCAAACATGAGATCTTCTATAGATGGCACATTTTGAGCTTGCACAACATATCTTCTTCTCATTTCATCGACCTTGAAGCCGACACAAGCTCCAAAAGCGATGCCAATGAACAAATCCTACAAGTACAACTTAATACACACATTAGTCCATAAAGATTGTCATTAATTACCAAAACCACACATGGGGGCCCATATGTTCTTTCACCATCCCTACCACCCATCCCCAACGCTGTCATGCCGCCCCGCCGCTAGGGTCTTGCAGTCTTGGGACTTGAGGTGGCCTCCAACTCGTCTCCGACCGTGAGTGGCAGGAGGACAGGGAGGCCTGCAATGCAGCGATGGCGGCAACGCTCGTCGGGAGCTCGTCGAGGAGGAGCGGCTGCGGCTCGAGTAATTCGCCGAGGCCAAGCGAAAAACGGACGCGGCAAAGAAGAAGGGGGTCGTCGATGTTGCTGGGCCATCGACAGCTCCGGCGCCGGCCAGGGTGAGGGAGGAGGACGTCGACGGAGCCAGCGGTCATCGAGCTCAACAACGACTCCTCCTCCTTCGAGTGGGATAAGGATTAGGTTAGGTTTAGTTGAAGTCCGGTTGAATTTAGTGAAATTCGACTGACTTTTAGGTGTAATATGTATAAATTAAAGTAAATGAAAAGGTAGATTTTAAATTCGGTTTGAATCGACCAAAATTCGGTCAAATTTGATCGAATTTTGCTGTGATCATCTGATTTACTCCTCTAAGTTTTATATTTCTCCTGAGGTTTATTCCTCTAAACTTTAGGGGGTCGTTTAGAGATGCTCTTACGACCAACAGCGAATACTCTGCCACGTCTGCCTATGAGGCATTCTTCGTGAGAGGGCACTGAACCATGGTCTGCTGGAGCGCCACTCCTGCACAAACTCCACCTATGGTTTGCTAGTACGTATAAAAGATCTGTTGTGGACTGCAGATCGACTTCAGAGGCGGAGGCTCGATCAACCCCCTGTCTGTCCAGTCCGTTGCCAGGACCAGGAGACATCATCACACCTCACCCTGCGATGTTCGTATGCTAGGGAGATTCGGTACTCGATCTTGCTGCCCTACAGGTTACATCGTTCTACTCCTACCGCCGATGCGTCGATCTAGGACTGGTGGAGCACAATTGCAGAGATAGCAGTGCCAGTCAAACACAGGAAAGAGATCAACACAATGATCATCTTGGTGGCGTGCTGCCTTTGGCTGGAATGCAACAGCAGAGTTTTTGACAAACTGGTCACCATGCCAGCATTCCCTGTCATTATTTTGGCAAATTTATAAGAGTCTTAATATGGTGACACCCTTCATTTGA
Organism: Avena longiglumis; assembly: GCA_030063025.1. NCBI lineage: Eukaryota > Viridiplantae > Streptophyta > Magnoliopsida > Poales > Poaceae > Avena > Avena longiglumis. Next base: position 428,417,094 of record CP125977.1, on the reverse strand, counting down.
CGTAAGTTAATTCTAGAACTCTGATGTAGCCAAGCAGTAGAGTCGGTGGTGCAGCGAGACTTCAATGAACGGCGGTGCCATAGCCTCTCATACGGTAGAAAATTAAAATTTGGCATTTACCAGGTTAGCAGGCTACTAAGTACATCGGCGCCACAAATTCAGCGTAAATACAGCGTGTGCTTCTGTATATTGCTCAAACATTTCTTTCATGTCTTTCAAATCTAACTGGGTGACATGGACTCTACCACATCACTTACCTTACATGCATACACAGTGGTTATCCTCCGTTACAAAAAGGAAAATACCCCAATTCTTGGATGAAATCATTTGTTTGTTGTGGACTTATTAGAAATGACTTCTTACTGGCTTGCAACAAATACATGTTTTTCGGATGATTTCTCAAACTAGCAAAAATTAAGTGGTGGAAGTAAGAAAAAACTATGGTAAACAGGGATGCCAGCTACAATAATTGAAAATAAGCATAGTAGAGTTTACATAGTATCTTGGAATCGAGTGAAGTGCTTAATAATTTACTTTTACCTTTCCAATAGTCAATAATTTTGTTACATCACATGGATCGGCGGTGAGCATAAAGAAGATCGTAAAATGTCCCCGACTAGCATGCACAAGCATTCTTGATAAGATGCGCTTGGTTTATATTAGAGGTATTAGTACCCCCAGGTACAACAACTTGTCGCGAGAGCAAGTTCATACAACAATTCTAAAAAATGAACGCTGCAGTATATAAACTTGCACTAAGGGAGTAAATAGGTACAAAAGCAATCATAAATTGACATGTGTCATTGTAAATTTTGCGGAAATGACCCCTATATATATATATATATATATATATATATATTTCTTTCGAACTTCCAACCTTGGCAGGTCCCTATCGATGGATAAACAAAATAATTAAAACTGTATGCACAAATATTGAGATTCAAACTCTCGATCTAGCACTACGGTCCACTGATCTTGCCACTACATCACACAGAACCTGGTGACATAAAACTAGGACGTTCATTTTCTCATTGCTTTTGTATTTATTTGCTCCCTTAGTTTAAGTTGTGTACCATGACATCCATATTTGGTTGTTGTATGAATTTTCTTCCACTCCACAAGTTGTTGTGCCTGGGGTGCTAATACCTCTTTATATTATGTTATTAAACTAGCTTCTACAAATATACTTTTTTTAAGGGATCTACAAATATACTCTTTATTCCTCTTGAGTTGTAGATTTTTTTTAGTGTACTGCCTATTTGCTAGTTATTTAATTTGAATAGTTGTGGCGCTTAGTTGAAAATATGGCGCTACATCTCATCTAGCAATACACCTTCTTACTTCCTCATGAATCTTTGCTACTTTATTCCTCTTCACACGAGTCTGTATGCAAGGGTTAGATTCCTGAACATAGTATCTTCCTGTACATATCTCTTAATTGTATTTGTGAAATTTTCTCAATAAAGATTTAGTATTATTACAAATATGTATTGTTTTCTAAAGTGTATATGCTCGAGCCACGGAGGATCATTCGTCTCCATTCTTTTATGCATAAAAAGCAACAGAGGACGGAGCAGGGGGATAGAGCATGACCTTGCAATTGGTTCGATCGGTCGTTCGGCTTTACGAATGTTATTTGCACCGTTGAGAGGCTTGTATTGTAGTATGATATATAATTGGAAATACATCAGGTCATTCTCGGAGTGGATCAAACCATCTTGTTTTTGAACTTCTACAAGGAGTTATGTCAATCTGAGTGTATGCAACTCTAGGTGCATCCGCCTTCCTATACCCTAGGTTCCTAGCCACCTCCATTCCCCTCACACCCTCGGATGTGGATCTTGCCGATCTTCAACAACAACTCCAATGTAGTCGGATGATGCCACACAGTTGTCGTCTCGTAATGTACATCGACAAGGAAGGTGCCCTAGATGTTTTCCTGACGTGGTGCCTGGCCAGTAAATTGGTTATGGTGGCAAGGCAGTCGGTGCTGGCGTCGACTCCTTCCTTTGAAGACAACCCTCGTGGGTGCTACTTTTTTTGAGAGAGAGAGCAACCACATATTTCATCAATTGAAAATCAAGTTTCACGAAGCAACACATGTGGACACTAAAAGATAGATCGGGATAAAATGATTATCCCGAAAACACTGCAGAGAAAAAACAAAGAGATCAAGATATACAAATCGACCCCTAGGCTTTCCTGCAACCACCGAATCTAGCGGCCGCCGCCAAAATCCATCGTCGTCGAGACGAACACCGGAAGAGACGCCGAGCCTCCGCCATTGCAAGATCCAAAAAAGCACCATCGCCAACGAGGCTTTGTGAGTCGATGAACAGGCCTGCTGCACGCAGCGAGGCACATGTCGCTATGGCACGTCGACCGGGGGACGTCCCATGCTGTCTTGGACCAAGATCCGTCGCCTTCCATCGACGAAGTCGAAGAGGAATGGCAGATCCACCACCTCCGAACCAACATCCTTGCTCCAGAGAAACCACCTCGCCCCGGCCGCCAGCGCCAACGTAGAGAACAACGAGCGCCAGCGACACAACGAGAAACAGATCTTGCCAGATCTGAAGAACGGCAAGAAGACCAAGCCGTCGATCTGAAGGACCGACTAGCACACATCGCCATCAACTCCGAGGCTTCGCCATGAAGGACGCCGCCGGTGTGGGAGTAGAGTCGAGGCAGATTTATTGCCCGTGCGCCGCTCCCACCACCCCAACGGTGCACCATAGCAGACAAGCCCTAACCCTAACTATTTGGCGGAGAAACAAGGTCCCCCTCCCTCCAGCCGCCAGAGTGGCAAGCGGAGGGAGAGGGAACCAGCGATCAGCCGGCTAAGATCTAGAGGATTTGATCTCTGCCGGCTAAGATCTAGAGGATTTGATCTCTGCCACCGCTGTTGGGAGTTAGGGAGTGCTACTGTTTTTCTGGATTGCGAGGACGGCAAGTTTTCTTTGGAGGTACGAGGACAGTGAGTTGAACGCAGGAGGCGGATAATCTGACATGTTTTTTTTTTTTGACCTGTAATCTTACATGTTTTGATATGACGTTATTATCTGGATCGATTTGTGGTCGTATCCACCCTAATGGTTCTGCAATGACTGGATGTTGCGGTTGCTAGGCGCAGGAAGAGACGGTCTAGAAGAATTTACGATGAGGTTGTTGGGTCTTCTTATCACGTTAAACTTGGGTGAAACCCCATCTGACTCAGCGTCATGGGCTTTTCGGAGATTGAATTTTGGGAACGAGGACCAACTAGGTTGTGTGGTCTTGTCGAGAGACTTTTTTTTTAGAGCAACCACATTTTATTAATAGAAAATCATTTCTTTTTAGGAAAGCAGCAGGTTTTCTGCGGAACTTTATTGATTATCAAAAATAATTATATCGTTTGTGAGAAGCTCTATGATATAATCCGGCGGACCCTCTAGCCAAACTGTCCGGGTCCCTCCGCCTTACAAGCAAACATATCAACTATACTATTACTCTCTATAGCACTATGCGTAAAAATAATAGTTAGAAAAGAGCATTCCTCATAAATTGCCACCGCTGCGCCTAGAGAATTACCACCATCTTGCATGGCTATGACTTCCCAACCGTCCTATTAATAGAAAATCAAGTTACATAAACAAACAAACAAGAAAATTAAAAGATAGACCAAGAGAAAAAAATTGTCCTAGAAACTTTTCAGAAAGAATGCTAAAGGATATAAAAATAAAGAACGATCTCTAGGGTTTTATGTACTCGCCAAAGCTAGTGGTCCCCACAAAATTAAAAACCAATTCTAGTGTCTACATACATAGTTCTTTAGGCAAATAGTCGGCTTTGTGAGTCGATGATTATTCATTAAAAAGAGTACTACATCCGTTCTATAATATAAGCTTTTTTAACAAGTTGTTTTAGTAGTTATTTAAAAAGGATAAGTCCACGTTAGCAATCTCGATGGTTCAACCGGAACATAGGAAATCTATAGTTTCCATCTTCAAGCAAGGTAGAAACACCTTTAGAACGTATGGTTTCCACCTGACAACTCCACCCCACCCCCCAAAAGAGGGGGTGTCGTACGGGATTGAGGTAATAATCCATGAAGGGCCATGGACTCGGTAACACTGCTTCAGATAAAATGCAAGGACAAGTATTTGTCTTTTTGCTGTTGTAAAAGCTATGTTGTTGTAGTTGTCACTCTTCCAAATATAAAATCATTGTGAAATTTACCAGGGGTGTTGGTACTTGTGATTTGTGAACTTGTTTCGGAGTTAGAATTTTTGTATTCCTCTGACTTATATTAGTTCATTTAGATTTGTCTAGATACGAATGTAACTAGTCTAGTTTTTGTGCTAGATACACCTGTATCTAGACAAATTTGAGTCAACTAATATAGATCGGAGCATCGGAGGAAGTATCAAATGTCTAAGATTTGATTGCTAGCTTGTACATACGTTCTTTTTTCATTGCAGGCCTAAGGATTTTGGTAGTGTGGTTGGTTGGGTGGATGTCCTTTAACAACTCCTTACCAACTCCTGCAGTTCATTCATTCCATGTTGCTTGAGATGCTTCACGAGAATCCAAACAACCTTTTGCTGCAGAATTGCCATGATCAATCCCACACAGATCCCGTGAACAAGAGCCTATAAATGAGGTTCAGTAAGCAAGATATGACAGCGAACATGCTCGATACGCAATACAACTATTTATATTTGGAAAATGCTGCAACGTGGTTCAGTAAGCAAGATATGACATCTCTTGCTATGATTCTCGTATTTGTAAGATGTTAGAGGAAGCTGAAGATGAACATGTTTCAGTTGGTGTCCGATAACTAGCTAGGCTACATCACACTTTTCCAAGTAAAACATGTCAGTCTCGGTCATCGAATTTCATCGGGCTTCCGTTTACAAAGCAGAGAGACAGACTCAGTGTGTATCTTCGTAAGAACAGAAGATGCATAGCATAGGCACATTAATAATGAAACGGAGAATCAGGTGACCCCTATATGTATATATACTTGCTCTTAATGTTGCACTATAGCCAACACGAGATACTGACATACTGTCAATGGTGGCTAAGTACACTGATAAGCTCTTGATGGTTTTCATTTACATTGATTCTAGCAAAACTAATTATGTGCCCCATATTCATAGCCACTTTTGAGTTAATGGTAAACCAGAACTATTTCATTTGTATAGATATGTACTACCATTCATTTACATGTGTAGATCAATAACTTAGGGCAGTACAGTTTTTTATCTGCGCATCCAACAAAGAGTTCTCCCTCACTCGTCCCCGGAATAAGGCAACAAATTGCCTAATCATGCATTTTAATGGAAGCTATTACAAATTATCTTGGAAAGCATTTAAATCATGAGTTGAAGGAAGCAATCAGGGTACTTATGGTCGCTCCCATACCTCCTGATGCCACCTCACATCTACATCGGCGCCCATGTCCCCCACCTTCTTCCCACTCGAGAGGCTCGCTAGCAAGGAAACCTACATGTGAACTTCTTTTCTAACACGTTACCTTTGTATGATCTATCTCCAATCCCCACAACCACGATCCACCACAAACTAGGGTGTAGTGACCTCAGATCGAGAAAGATTCTAAGTCCCTGTGATTAACATGCTAGTCCCTGGATCATTAGCTAGCATCACAGTCGATGAAATATCATGTAAAATACAAGTCTTTATTACACGAATCGAATAATTCAGAGTTTACATTATTACAACAGAAGCAAGTATATATATAACTTGGAGTCCCATCAATGCCACAGGCGGGTTGAGTGAAGACCCGCGATCCTAGCGCACCTTTCAGCGACCTCCAAATTCTGCACATGAAACGTGCAGCCAAACGAGTTGGTCAATACTTTGAATGTATTGGCAAATTACACCATGAAGGAAAAGACTTGGCTATCTCTACATGCATAGGCTGACAAAAGGCTTGAGGTTTATCTGCATAAAGCCATTTTTTCTTAAGTCAGGAAGAAGAGAGAAAATCTTTTCTCCTACTTTGTAAACATTTGATAAGTAAGATACGGTCAAGTGGTTCGCACTGGATTCCACCAGGCTACCATCTTTCAACCCAACACATGGAGTACACCATGCAATTCAAAATCCCATCTATGGACGATTCCACGGCCATAAAGTTTTAGTTTTAGAAAAGAAAGAGAAAATCCTTCAGAGGGTCCATCCTTCAGATGCTCAAAGTTGTTCTTTTCCGTGAACACGGATGATCGATTAGGTTGATACTCTCGAGAGTTTGTACACTCTACCCACAATCCACAATCAAGTCCTTTTACAAATGAGACCACGACGAAGTTTTTCCTTAGTAGCCCCTCTACCTGGTTCCACGAAAGCCAAAACTGTGGTACTCAGGTGAGGTTTCCCACTAAGTACTAGGCCAAGACACAACCCATATGTATTGTGGTTGCACTGAAAGCTTCTGAATTCTGAATCATGGCAGACTTCTTTGATCCTAGGCGGTGGAGGGCACAAGCAGAGCCAATCCAGGTTACTTCCCCTACTAGTCGATCCAGACATACAACTTCGCCCAGAGAAAAACCTAGTTTTATTTTGAAGTAGATTTGAGGAGAAAAACTTGCGCTCATACACAGATCTCTTATACTTAGAAAAATTTCTGTCTTTCAAACCCCCATTCGTTTTTGCATATACATAGCATAGCACAAGCATAATACTTAGAAAATTCAGGAGAACCTAGTGGGAGTGGAAATATCCCTAAGTATAAAGCTACTCATGGCATACTACAAAACGACATAACACTTGTAAAATATTTATCTTCTACTATAACATCCTACACATGCATACTACTATTTTGAGGATCAAAACATGCATAGTAGTAAAACTGGAACAAGGATATGAACAAAGGTGTAACTTGCCTTAATAGTTGTTGAAGTCGTTCAAACACTCGTTGCAATCACACACGATGCACTCCTCGCAATCTACCGATCAAACAATTGCATACAACATAAGCAACCACACAATCATAAACAAATGCATAAATGCATGCATGATGATCTAATATATCACAATAGTTATATTTAGTTATTTATACATTACTAGATCATATGGTGCATGCGAGAGGTTCTTTAATGCAATAGAGTATTTGTTTTAATAATTGATGGCCATTAATAGGGTTTTAGCAGACCTATTATAATTCATGTTCTTGTTGTCGAATTTAATTTGGATCTAAAGTGAAATAAATAGAGGTCATTAATATAAACCAGTAGAAATTGGATTCACCCTAATCGGAGTTGCAGATCTCTTCTTATGATTTATTTATTATTTAAGAGTTTAAATCACTTAAATAATTTTACATTGTCAAAAATTAAATCTAAAATTAGATATGTGATCTACACGAGACTGTGAAACTAGGGATATATTATTCATATTTTTCTGATCTATAAATAATTTTCTATGGATTTAATACTCTAAAATATCATTAAATCTATTTAAATTATTATAGTAAATACGTACGGTAAAGTTTATATATAAATCCATATTAATGTTCTACGCAATTTTATGAATTCATAGGTATATTATTTGCAATTTTTAGCCAAGTAGATTTGTTTCTATGATTTTTGCAAGATCTACTTAAATTCTGCTATTTAAATTGTTTTCTCTATTTAACAGACCAAGTGACATGTGGCGTGACGCGATTGGCTGGTCTTGCTGACTAGATGTTGATGCCACGTGGCGTGATAACTCGCCGATACCCCTTCGCCTAAATATCTCTAATATATACCGTACAATTTCAATCGGACGACCGTGAGCAGCGTTGACTGACCTGTGGCGGCGATGGCGATGAAGACGACGGTGGCGGTGGCGGAATGTCGTCGGTGGTCACGGGTTGGTGGCGTTCCAGAGGATTAGTGATGTGGAGAAGCACACGACGGGTTCCTCTCCTCCTCACGATCTCTCTTGGGTGCACGGCGTAGATCTTCTCTTCCTCGTATCGTCGCAGTACCTCGCTGGTCTCCACGTGCTTCGGCGACACTACGGCCGGTGCTCCTTCGATCTACTGAGGGGGAAACGACGATATGAGATGTGGTGCAAAAGGGGAACACAACATTGTCGACAACAGAGGCTCGGGTGGTTTGATACGATGTCAACCTCAACCTCCAAAGCTCCTGGCGGTGGCATAATTCCGGCAAGATCGGAACTCGCTTTATCTGGGGTTAGGGTTTGCTAAATCACGAAATTTCAAAACAGGAGGAAGGTGGGGTGTATATGGGTGAGTTTTCTTGAAGGAGGGGGCAAGAAATTGACCGAAATCGATCGGGATTTGAACGGGGACGGGACGAACTCGTGGAGAGGGAGTTCTCCTGGCTGGGGTCGGGGATGACAAGTGGGTCCCGCTTGTGGGTGACATCGGCGTGTGGCAGGTTGTGCGCACGCAAGATCTGGTCCGCGTTGCTGGGCCGCCCATGCGGTGGCTGCGTTGCACGCTGCACGAGGCAGGAGGGTGTAACATCCCAGGATTAGCACCTAGAAATAGAGAGGACACGGGTTTGTGCATTGCATTCATGCATAAGAAAATCCGGGGAATTTTCGCGCAAAACTAAAAGAGCTACAGAGGGATCGGGATCTCTCTTGTACTGAAGGAAACTTCGGAGCAAGTGCGATAGATTTAGACATGACCCTTGTAAAATTCTTTGTTTCGGGGAAAGATTTGTTCATACATGTATTTGAATTTCAAATATGAAATTCAAATGAATTTACAAAAGTTCACAAATAGGAATTGGAAATATTTAATAACTTGAACTAAAATGATTACATAAATGATATAAAAAGGATCCTTTATATTATTATACATATAGTATTATATTGATCATTTACAATAGTTAAATAGAAGTAAAGTATTAGGAAACAAATAAGTAGGAAAAAGAATTACATAATTAAAATAAATAATAGAATTTTTTATTACAACAATATATATATGACAATGTCCTTACAAAAGAATTGTAAAAGAAAAATGAAATAAGTAAACTTTATTGAATAAATTACAACAGTACAATGTTTTTTTACAATATCCAAAACAGAATATAAATCACAATATTTGATACTAATAAATTCCTAAGCTACTGTTCTCTTATTCTTTCATCATCTGGCATTTTCTTTCTTCTTTTCATTTCCTGCAAACACAACAAAAAACAAAACAAAACAAAAGTAAAATAAAAGAATGATTAGTGGGTTAGAGTTTTGATCTCAGATTTGACATAGAAATGCTATGTCTAATTCATCATTGAGCTAAATTTTAGAAAGGGGCAAGTTTCACCAGATTGTAGTATCTGTTCATATAAGTATTTTTGCCTCAGGACACCATCATTGGCTATCTAAGAATCCACTTGGTAACATCCAAAATATAGCTCAACTTCTGATAATACCAATTCAACTGAGCTGATCCACAACAAAATATCTTCCTAGTGAGACAATGAACCTGGGCTGGAAGCACATCAGCTAGTAGCTTACTCACTACATGCAGCAGCTGTGCTGTCAAGCAACAAGGGCATCACAAAAAGTATAAAGGGGAGAGCACAGCCGTAGCAGATAAGCTAGGTTGATCAGAATATCTCCATACATTTTACCTAGTCCAGAACTACCATCAGTTCAATAGTTCATCACCAGGAACAACGTCCATTCTTGCTCATCACCACAAGATCACCAATCCAGACCAAACCATCATACCATAGCTCTGGTTGCTTCCAGGGGCCATCCTAGAGCTAGGACAAGGGGAAATCAAGGCCAGATGTACCAAGGCAAGAATAATATCAAGCAGAATGGACATGAATCAATCAAGATCCATCACAAGGGCAAGACAGCAACATCAGTAGATCAAGAGCAGCTGCAGCTTATCCACAATCTCACCAAGTCAAGATGATCTACTCTGCATATCAGGTTACCAACTTATAATAATAATAGCACATGCTCATTTCATCTTTTAGAACATAAGTTTTAGTGGGGAAAATTGGAGGCTCTCAGACCGGTGTAGAAATGCTACACCATTATCATCATTGAGCTAGGAAAACCATTCAAGCATCTATTCTTATATACAAACATAATCAAGCCTCAAACCATGCATCATTGGCAGCCACACATGAGTTTCTTCTTAGCTAGTCAATCAGTCAAAGCCAACAAATAGATCATGTCCAGAAATCAGACAACTAGCAACCACATCCTTCACAAGTATGGGTTGTGAGGAGATATTTCTCTCAGATCCGCATAGAAATGCTATGTTGAGTCATCATAGAGAGTTTGGTAGTCAAACTTTAGTATCTGTTCTTATATTAAATTAGCCTCAACCTTTGCATCATTGGCAGGGGCAAGGGCATCATGTCATATACACTATGATCATACCACTATGCACACTCCAAAGTGAGGCACCACAGTAGTAGGATCACAACAAGAGAAGCCACAAGGGAACTCCAACTGAGTTCATCCTTCCAATTTGAATTTGAGATTGTCCTCAGGGCTACACTCTAATGTAGTGTAAAAATTATCACTGTGTATTGGGCAACCAAAGAAAATATCATTATTCCTTAGTCATCCCAATCCTAGGTCTCAGTCTTTGCATCTTTGACCTAGTCTAAAGCAAGGAGAAGGTATAGCCAAGCAGCAGAGCTGTCACACTAACTGGCTGGCTAATACTGGGCACAAACCAAATATGGGAAGCACCTCAGTAGCAACCTAGCCACAAGTGCCACTAGAGCCTGGGTTTACCAACTTAAGCTACAGTTTAGCATTCACCAACAATCTCTAAATTAAGGGTCTCATTCAAATCATTTTCCTAAAGATAAACATTAGGAATCAGGCAGATATGTATTCACTGCTCAACATAATTAGAAGCTAAAATATTATCAACTTAATCATATTTTACACACAGCGAATCACAACAGTGATAACCAGGCACAATTGTGCATGCTTGGTTCAGGTGCTAGTTAACAAAGATCATTCAAAGGGGACCTTTTCGTTATCACATAATCCCTGTCATGTAAACAGAAACAATAATATAGGCAAGCTTTACTTGTATAGCTTATTCCCACAAGACAATAAATCATTTTCCTAGGTTGGTTACCAGGAATCAACTTTGTTGTCAAGTCTGTTGCCACTCATAACAATCATCCTGATCAGGAGATAACAAATTAAGCCAAGATATAGTTATAGTAGATGCAAAGCATCAAGCACATAAGCAAGCTTCACATCTTATATTCCAAGTATGAATTCATCGGAATACAATAGAGGCTCATTATATTTAATGCTATTAACAACTTATACCACTAGCATCAGGAGCACTCAATCACGATAAGGGTCACATGCACACAATTGATCACTGAGCAAACCACTGTGAAACATCAAGCATCCAAAACATGTAGGAAGAAGAAATCTAATTAAGATTGTACACTAGGATTGAGAGAGGTTGTGAGAAGGGGGAAGTGATACCTACCTGGGACGAGTCTAAGCTCGCCGACGAAGTAGCAGTTGTGATGACGGTAGAGAGATGAAGCTCAGCACGGCGGCACATCCACACGAGGTGAGGCATGGCACTGCACTGCCTCATCCCACACCACCAGCAAGGCCTAGCATACGAACACCCTCACCATATCATCGGGGTTGCCGAGAACCTTGTCGTCCCACCGGAGTAATGGCAAAACGGGGAATTAGGGTTTGGGGCTGGTGGTGGGCACGTAGAGGCATAAGACACGAATCGAATTGGGTAGGCTGGTGAAGCTTTCACAGGCGTGTCGAGCAGGGCCATCGGCACCGGTCGGGGTGGCCAAGCTCGCCGGAATCTGGCGGCGCAACATCGGTCGCCAGCGTGAGAACGAGAGGAGAAGAGGAGAAGAGGAACGTCGGGGTGATGGGGCGAGCTGTGGGCTGGGTCGGTTTGACCGATCCAGTACCCCAGCGGGTCTAACCTAGCCCATTTGCTGAACTGCCACGCCCACCTTAAAATAGAATAAAAATAATAATTACCAAAATGGCCTCAATATCATATTAATTGTAGAAAAATAAATAAAAATTCTAAAAATACATATTATATATCAAAATGTTCACAAAAATAATATCTACCTATTAAAAATATAAATTTATTTAATTAGAATAAATATAAAACACATAATTATTAACATCATTAAATCCTGAGTAAAATTTCATAAAATAAGAAGAACTCCTAAAAATAAATAAATAAATCATTTTTGTTTATAAAAATAACTCTACTATTTTATAAAAATACTACCTTAAAGTTTTTCCAAATAAAATATAAAGCAAATATTTAAAGAAACTTTATTCTTTAAAGAAATTTTATAAAAATAAAGGTAATACTTAAAAATAAATAAAATTCATTTTTAAGATCTTTAATAAGTATATTCCACTAGAAAAATACTATGTATATTATTCAAAAATATTTTAAGATAAATAAAATTCATTACTTATATTACTCAAATAAAATACCCACTTTGTTAATTCTTAAAATTATTTCTTAAGTAAGAAATAATCACCTTTTCTTATAAAACACTAAAACCTTTAAAGTTTAATTACTAAGTTTAAATCCATAATCAAAATAAAACTTAATATAACTATTAGCCTTTAAATGTTTTTAAATCTTAAATTCAAATTAAACTCCTTTTAAATAAATAGTACATATCACTCATGTATAAGATGGTGAATAATCTCCATCTCTTAACCACTCTTAAAATGATTCTAAAACTCTAACAAATTTATAAGATCATCTAATTAAGCTCCCATTAATAAATTGCATGTTATTAAACCATCTTTCACTTCCATTAAAAAAGGATCATTCATAATCATATTTGTCAAAATCCTAAAACTAGATAATATTCTAAAACTCATTATATCTTAAAATTCACTTCTATTTTTATAGTTAACTTTGGTCTAAACAATCATAAACATCTCATTTGAAGTTTATTCATGTTTTAAAGTTAACCTTAGTCACTTGTATCATCAATTGAAATATAATAACTCAACATCATTTGTAACCCTCACAAACCCTAATGTAAAACTTAATAAACCTTAAGACTAATGAACCTTAACTAAATACTAGTTTCTTCAAATGTTATTCTTTTTGCCACTTCACACAAACAAGTCTATAATAGTTCCTTCAGTCTGAAGAACTCAACTCAAGGACTTTTTATCCTAGTCACCAGATAATAGTTAATCATAATCACATTATTATAGCCATACTTGTATATTTTGGATTGCTAACACTTAAGTTTCTTATCAATGTCATTGCTTATGAAATAAACTTAAAGATAAACCCAATCTTAAAGAAGGTACCTAAAATCAACTTATTCAAAATACTAAGGGTTTCACTTTGGAAATTATAAAATTGCATAGCATTACTTATGCATAATGGCATATTGCTTCTTTAAACATTAGTCCTTACCGGACCAATGATGCTGATTTCAGATATTGGATCTTATATCGTCTCGAAGACCGTGAGTGCATAATCTTGCAATCACAAAAGGCAAGTTCACACTTGCTCATGTCCTTTGATTATTTTATGTAAAGTATTTTGCAAATCAAGTGTTGTCATCACCTGCAATCCAAAATGGTCAGAAAACACTATTTTTGATAATAATGCGAACTATTGGTTACTGATCCAGGGTGATCAGCTAATCTATTAAATCTGGCAGTTGGAGTACCACTGCTCAGGAATATAACCTCTAGGACTTAACAACCAATGTCGCCAGTGATTCTTGCGTCGTATATTATGCGTTAACCATGAGATTTGGAATGGGACAGAGAAGTTAGCTGTATCCTTTTCCTCTCGTATGGAGGCAATACGACCTTAACGTGACATTGTGATTCCTTGTGCGGATCCAACATATGGGTGGGCACCCTTACACCCCACAGTTTTGGTGTCTAGATTATCTATGGATGGTGCTTAGTTCATGGACCATTTAATATGGAACTTGCGAGGGCAGTACTAGGTCATAGAGTCTTCGGTTACTCATCATGGTTATAGCCTTCCCAAAAGGGGACTAACGAAGATGAGCCGGCCCCAAAGGATCGTGCAAACATATAAGGTCGCGGAGAGGGCAGTGATTGGCTTGGATCTTAGGTTGGGCCTCAAACCATGGAAGTTTCAACGGGAACATACTCTCGACCGTGCAATAAAGCTTAAGATGTCTCATGGATAAAGTGATGCACCTCTGTAGAGTGTAAGAACTATAACTTGTTACTCCTTGTTCCGGAAAGGAGCTACGAACGCTGCGGGAAAGGAACTCCATGAAAGTTCTGGTAAACCCGTGAAGGCTGATGAACATAGTTTTTTAGAATAAAAGCAACCTTTGAAGAAATGTTTACGAAAACTTGCATTCCCTATGACCTATGGTATGTGGTTGTAGATAGTGCATCAAACACTCCTCTTTAGTGAATTTGCTGAGTACGCTCGTACTCAACGTATCTTCTTAACCCTTGCTAGATCTCGGAGAAACCAATGACGTTTCTAGGAAATAAGTCACTTGAAGAGTTGAAGATATCTAAGGGAGATCAACGGAGTCGAAGATCTTACCGGAATCTACCGAAGACAAGCTGAAGCGTAGAATATAAATAAAACTCCTAGAATCTCGAACCTACTTATGTAGAACAATACTATAGTAGTACTTTCAAGTCTTATACATATATTAATAGTACTACTTCTAAAGTAACTCCGAGTGGATCTTCCTGGTTCTTTCTGTATAATATTCCTCATTGTTCGAGGAAGCTCTCTAGATCTTTTATAATATGTTATATGTAATATAAAGTGTTGTCTTGGACCCGCGATGTTTCTATTGTACCACTCTGAGGGATATAATGCGGATGGAACGGTGTTCCATTGGTGTTATATCAACGACTATAGTGTACTACACCATGCAGTGGTATGCTGGGTCACCGCAGAGGGCGAGCGGTGGGTAGCTGGCGGGCTAGGTTAGTTGGGCCACGGGGGTTTAGGTTAATTTTTTTTATTATTATTTTTCCATTTCACCATTTGTTCATAACTTTTTCATAGTAAATCCAATGCACATGATTTTGGTCTCCAAATTTTTATAAAAATCTACAGATCAACTTAGGAACATTTTTGCAAAGTTTTATTTTAGTTTAACATATCGTATATTCAATTCTCTTAATAATCCTCCATTAGGAACATTAGTAATATTCAATGGAGTTGAAGCTAGGGTTTTTTTATTCAAATTTTTTATATGAATGCAATGCAATGCAATGCTAGTGAATAACATTCAAATCCAATTTTTAATATTGGGATGTTACATAGGGCTTGCCATTATTGTAGGTGAGTGAACCGTTGCAGTCACAACAAGGATACACTCAATTATTAAAGCCGAATTGTGAAGGGAAGGACAACATTGTAGCACCTACAAGTGTCACTATGGACCATGATACGTGTCGTCGTGATCTTCTTGTTTGCTTGCTAATTACTAGTATTTTGAAGTTGTCTTCCATGTAACTAGTGTCTTGTGAGCTTCGGGGTACTTATTAGACATTCTGTTTTACCGAGATACCAAAAACCAAAAGTTTATGGGAAATGATACACTTCCCCCGGGGGATCGATCCCCCAGGTCGCTCGCTTCGCACTTCTTCTTTCCCGCACGCCTCCTCCCTCTTATATTCTTCTTTTTTTCTTCCGCAACTCCCTGCTGTAGGCGTGTGGCCGCACCGCTAGGGACCCTGCAGCGCTCTCCAATCTGGCATGTGGCTGGCCACCGCGGCCCATCTGTCGTGCCCTGTCCTGCCCCGCGCCGCCCCGCCATGGGGTTCCTCAACCTCGCCCATGTCTGCAGCACCTTGCGGAGCCAGGGCCCCCTGCTCTACCTTGACTCGCCGTTATATCCACTGGGGGACATTGAAGAGAGTGGGGCGGAGGTCATGCTATACTACTCGCTCTGGTGTGGGGATTTTTCTACATGTAGCCGACGACGCAGCTACGTACGACGTCAACGACTGCTACATGGGGCTGCCTGGGGCCAATGGCGACGCTATGTGCGCTCGAAGGCGGTGCTACAAGCCGTGTCGACGTTTGCTACATGCGTCCGGTGTCGATGCTACCTACAGCTTCTGATGTTGCTACCTGCGGCGAGGAGTGCTGCTACATTCAGCGAGAGGCCCTGCTACACAAGGCGATCGACCCTGCTACATACAACTTTTGGTGTTGCTACCTGCGGCGAGCGGCGCTGCTACATGGCATTTTTTTCTTACAAGTTTTTGCTCCGGTGATGTCTCCGGCGAAGTCGGCTTTTGCTACATTAGTATAATTATTTTGCTACATATGTTTTCTGAGTTTGCTACAATAGCGCAAACTTCTTGCTACGATGTCTCCGGCGAGATCTCCGGCGAAATTCTCCGGCGAGTCTAAGACGGAGTCAGTTTTGCTACATTAGCACAAATATTATTCTACATAGTCTCCGGCGAGGTCTCCGGTGAAGTCTCCAACGAGATCTGTCTTTTTTATTTGTCTCGTGAACGAACCCTTTTTGCTACAGTGTAGCAAAAGCGGGGCGTATGTAGCAAAAGCGGGTCTGAGTGTAGCAAAAAACGGGATTTGGGTGGACACGTGTCAGCACGAGGACCCGGGGGATCAGAAGTTTTTATCCCCGGGACGCATAGCACTGCCCAAAGTTTATTATGTAGTGGGTTGGTTCAAAAAATACTTCTGGTTTATATTAAGAAACTATTTTGCAATCATTTTCTATAATTTGGTAGTTCTCGCGAACATGTCCCTTGTTCACCTTTAAATACTCTATAGAGTAGTAAAAAACCTAAAATTTTCAATGCACAATTGCGCTAGTTGGTTGTTTTGAGCACACGCCCCTATGTGACAAATCTCTCGAGTCGTGACAAACCCTAGTGGCGACGACATGGATGGTGGAGATTCGAACAAGGAGGTATGCAGATCGCATGCAGGATCCATCGATCTCGCGTCCCGTGGGAGAGAAGAGCATGAGCTGCGGAGGAAGCTGATAGAAGTTTCCTACGGGTAGTTGTGAAGTTGCATGCATTGTTATGAAGTTGATTATGTTAGTCCTTTATTTGAACTATTTCTGTGTTGAACTATGTCCTTTTGAACCATATGTATCTTTTATTTGGTCCTATTTAAGAGAAAAACTGAAAATGGCCAAATGTGGTTGAAATAGCGGCAAACTGACATGGATGACCGAAACAATAGGAGAAATGACTATCCATGCAAAAATGGCCGAAACAATAGGAGACATGACCATACATGCCAAATTTGTATACATGCCAAACAATGGGTCACCTTTTGGCGGACAAGGAAGTACACCCCATCGAAACAAATGGATCATTCAGACCGTTTGGCGGTACGAAATGAGGTGACATGTTGGGTATGCCCTTATCTTGTAAAGTGTCAGGAATCCTGTTAGAAAAAATTAACTATATTTTAACAAATAAATTAGAAATGAGATTTCGAGGAGTTTTCACTTACACTAGGAAGGTGTTTGGTTCAACACCGTAAATACAAACGTAAATGGTATCAAATTACACTGTTAACGTAAAGGGAATGGGGAAATCCCAAAACTTGTTTGGTTCATCTTAGGAAAGGAATTACTGAGCCCCGCTTAATGGATCTTGGCTGCCGCAGTTTTCCCTTGCTGCCATGCACGCTGGTACTTGTGTCCTGCTGCTGAGATTCCTCCTTCTCCTATATTTCCTATTTTGGACAACTCATCACCCTCTGCTCGCGTTGCCGGAGAGGGTCTCTGACAATATATAGGAGGAGGAATCTCCTATAAGCGTTGATGACAGGCGACGCAGAGCTTTCCGTGGCGCAACTATGGCGGGCGCCTTGAGAGTATGGATCTCCTCCTCAATTCCTCGCCATGCCCTCCTCTGATCTCCTCTCCGTCGGGATAGAGAGACGCCAGGCCCTCCTCTGATCTCCTCTTCGTCGCTTCTCCGCTGGGGGAGAGAGACGCTGCCGTAACGATTCCCTGGGACAGAGGAAACTGATTACGGAGGGAAGGGTGCGGAAACGAATTTGTGAAGCAATGTTATTTGATTACAGGAAACCTAATTACAGCTAGATCGAACCAAACAAATATTAATGTATTCAGATTCCACCGGTAACAGGTTCCGTTACAAAATCCCAAACCAAACACGTCCTAGTATTATCTTGGCATATCGGCTTTCCGTTTTTTGCTGAGCGCTAGGCTCGACGGTAGGGCGCACGGCCGCCAGGTAGACCTGTCCACACACAAAAAAAAACTCAGCCCCTCGTCTTTTCTCTTTTTCCTGTTCGGCTCTTCTTCTCGCGGCGGCGGCGTTACCCCGTCACCTATCCGCCAAGCACGCCTCGCCTCTTTCCACCGCAGACCACAGCACTCCAGCAAAGCAGTTCTTCTCCTACAGTCGTCGCCGCCGTCCTTCTCCACTGCTTTGCTTGACCTGCGTGGAGATCGACCCGGACCTGCATTTATTTCTTTTGCTGGTGACGAACCCTAATCCTTTTGGATTGTTTCGAGTGTTTTTGCTCTGGTATTTTGGTCAATCTAATCCGATTCTTCCATAGTATATTGCGAATTTGCTTGCTTCCTTGCGCAGTACCGATAGGAGTTTATTTTCCAATATGTTTGGGGGGTTTAACTAAACCCCCCATTCACCGCGCTAGGACAGACCCTGCATGTGTGCTTGTCCGCAACCGCAATTTTAGCTAAATTCCTTAATTTTTATCATTTTTACCTGTATGTTAGAATGGGTTTCCCCGAAGCAAATGTTGGAGATGAGTGTATAATTCGTGTATCGAAGTGCTTGGCCACAGGCCCTAGCATTTTTGCTGATTGAATAGAGGGCTTGATGAAGAGATGTGTATAAATAAACTCTGTTAACTGAGAGCAACCCTTTTTGAGTGTTTGAATGTGTATCTTCATCACTGTCCCCTTTGGTAACTAGAGCCATACCTGTGTTTTGTATTAATTCTAAATTTTACGAGTGCAGATCCATTATGATCAGCAGTAAAGTCGGAAAAGTAGCAGAGATAAAGGAGTCTATGTTTTGATTTGAATCTAACAGGGCAATATACTGCAGGTTGTGCAGACAGTTAAGTGAGGTGAAGGTCCTGAAGGGCAGGATGCGGTTTGCGGTGAAAAATGTGTGCGCTGGCGGGGCCAAGGCTCGTGCGGGTTTGCTTCAGATTGGAAGCAGCAGTGTTGAGACACCAGCGCTGCTTTTGTCAACACGCAAGGGGCTGCCGGCGTTTATGTCCCGTGACCTTCTTTCCTCCCTCCCCCTTCCCGACTCCCTCCTCCTCAATGTGTGCCCAACTCACTTGTAAGCCCTCCATCCCTTCAGTTATGTTCTGTGCTGGCCATGCATTTCTGTTTGATAACATGCCACCAAAGAGCTATATCCTCTATCCTGGGCTAGGATGAGTTTTGACTAAATAAGTTTGTTTACCTTTCTTTTTGTTTTTCCAGTATAGAGGGCCCTCCATCAAAAACACTATCAAATATTGGTGGTTTGCATTGTATGCTGGGTCTGCCTGATCATATCCTCGTAGCCACAGCTGGTGAGCCTATAGAGAGTTTACCATCAAGTGAAGCCAGCAATAAATTTGGTGCCTCTTTTGAGACACCGGCAGGCCGTAAATTGGTTGGTAGCTGTAACCCTTTCATTTTGAACTTCACGTGTACATGTATGGGATGTGCATCTGAATTTAATTTCCTTCTACATTTTAGGTGAAACCATCAGATTATATGGAGTTGATTTCCTGCATGAAACCTAATTTGTGGGCAAGCTTGGCAGATGAGGTTCCAGCCTGGGTTAATGAGAAACGTAATAAAACATCTGTTGACCGGACGTTGCGCTGGCTTGACGCGTGTATTGCTTTGGATGCGGTATGATGTATTGATGTTTAGTGTTTTCATTCTGAACCTTTTCCGGAAAAAAGTATGTTTCTTTTGCTAGTGGAGGGTTTGTGATTTCTTTTTGAATTCTTTGTACTCCCTCCGACCCATATTAGTTGACTCAAATTTGTCTAGATACGGGTGTATCTATCACTAAAACTTGACTAGATACATTCGTATCTAAATGAATCTAAGTCAACTAATATGGGTCGGAGGGAGTAGCAGAGTTAAAATTAAAGCAGTGCCTAAGTGATACATACAATTTATTTTTCTAGATTAGCTGGCCCATATGACACTTGACTGCACTACTAGGTGGCTAGATACTAGGTGCCTCTGTTGCAAGCTTCTCAACTGAAAAACTGCAAAATAACATGTGATTTTCTCTTGTAATGTTGCTTGAGGACCCGTGTGTTAGTTTTCTCTTTATGTTGATGGAATAATTTTATCTGGGTCTTATACAGTTTTTCTGTAAACATTTTATTTTGTGTGCCCCATGATTTCAGGCTGCTGGAGGGAACAGTTTAGGCGTAGTTGTCGGGGGATCCAGTATAGAACAGCGAAAACTGTGTGCCATTGAAGTATCAAAAAGGAATGTATCAGGTTATTTTCATTTATGAATCCATACAGCTAACCTCCAGTAGTTTTACTGCTTATTTACTCATTCCCTAGAGTTATGAATCCATACAGCTAACCTCCAGTAGTTTTACTGTTTATTTACTCATTCCCTAGAGCAAGGACTGGGCCTAATGCTTAATTACTCATTTACTTCGAAAATCTTAATGCATGCTGCTTCTACTGATGTTTTGTGGCAAAGTTTGGTAGGTTTTTGGATTGGAGGGTTTGGCCTTGGAGAGAGTGTTGAAGAACGTTGCAATTTGCTCAATGCAGTAACAGTAAGAACTATCTATGAATGTTAGTGTAAGGATGATTATGTAATTCCCTTATAGCATTAGTTACTTGTCGAATCATATTTAAAAGTTATTAAAGGTCTGTTCTTAAAGTTATATTCATCAACTGTAGATGGTATTTGTGCAAAGTTGCTGCCCTTGCTTAAGAGTAAAATCAATTACACCTTTTAAATTGCATTTTATTAACAAAATGAAACATATTTCAAGTCGAAACCTGCAAAAGTTAAGACAGGTGAGCTTTAGAACTAATAGCGCTTTTCAAATAAGTATAAACTAAGTTGTTTTAGCTGGCTTCTTCTAATCTAACTCTTCATTACATTGACAATGTTTCATGCTAACCATTCTTGGATTTACCTTGCTGAAAAAAGTCTGACAACCTGTTGATGTTGCATGTTAGAGCATTGGGCTACTTTGTAAGTTCTGTTTTTTTTAAGTAGCGTTGAATGGTTGCATCAATCGCATTGTGTTATATAACACCATGAAGACATCGAGCGAAAATTTATGTTGGTTTAGGATTGCCCCTGTGGCCTTACTTCCTGTAGCCTTTGGTTGTGGTTACAAGCTGAAGTTGTTGTTCTTTAAATTCTTCGAGAAGTGTTCTTTGTTTTGTGTCCATGCGTCATTAATTCAGTTGGTTTTTATTTCAGGATAGCTTGCCATCGGAGAAACCTCGGATTGTCTCTAGGCTTGGTCTTCCAGGTGTCTGTGATGCATCTTTTCTTTTTCTTAAACGGCCTGTGATATATGTTTGATGTGTTAATTAATTGAAGTTGATATCCTATGGCTCTTATATAGCGATCATTAGTTTTCTGTTGGCTTCTCTGTTTAACTGGGTCATGTCTGAAAGTTTTGCGTCCTTTTGATCTCACCGATAGTGTGCTATTACATTTTAGTCTTACCGTAACATCATCACAATCTGTAAGCTAGAGGCTATAGCTGATAAATTTAACCAAATTTGTAACCTAGAAATGTATGTTGTTTTCCAGTATGATAAGCTTCTCCTAGCCCTTTTGGGTTACTGTTTGTATTGGCGCACTATTGTTACATTTTTTTGCCTATTAGAAGTTTGACAGTTTCAGTACTTCCTACATCTAACAGAGGAGGTCCTTGAGGGTGTAGCTTCTGGTATCGACCTTTTTGACTCCACGTATGCACACTCATCTTGTCCTACATCATTTATAGTTTCATTAGCTTGGTGATCAAATTGTTCTTATTTCATACTTCTGAATTGGCAGGTACATTTACCAACTTACTATGGGTGGTTTTGCATTGATCTTCCCTGTTGACATGGTTGAAAGGGAGATGCAGAATGGTGTATTCAACAGTAGCGCTGGAGATTCTGTGAAGATCAACCTGCGTGCAACAACATATCGGTAGGTGACATGTTGTATGGAAATAGCATCTTCATGTCATATTGAACTTCTATTTGTTTCTTTTGATAGTTGTTAACTACCACAGCCATGTAAATTTACTTGTATATACGTGCATTACTGACAGATTTTTAATTTAGAAGCAAATAGTCTAGGTTATGTTTTGGGACATAAATTTCTGTTGTTCACATGTTTAAACGGCTACTATTCTGGTGTGAGGACAGAATGCTACTCGATTAGTTGCGCAATGAATGTCTATTGTCTGCACATTAATCCTATGGGGAAATCTACTCCCTCTGTCTCAAAATAGATGTCAGAAATTTGTCTAAATTTAGATGTATCTAGTCACTATTTAGTACTCCTACTAGAGACATCCAGATTTAGATAAATGTGCGATATCTATTTTGAGACGGAGGGAGTATAATCTTTTCATCATCCATTACACTTACCTTATTTTTCCAGAAAAATTATTTCAAATACACTTATTTTACAAGTACCATATGTTCCAGAAAAAAATTTCAAATACACTTGCTTTCAAAGTGTTTGGGTGACTGTTCAGTTGTCCACTATGTTTAGGGGCATAGTAATCGATCCTTTTGAAAACAAACAAGGTTAAAGATCTTGTTAAAGTTTCGAGTTAGCTGGATTTCACTTGAAAAGTAGAAGCTCAGACAAGGTTCAGAAAACCCCCTACACATGTAAATAAAATGTCTACTGATTTTCGTAGTACCTTCTTTACAAATTGCATTGAGGTGTGAACTATTACCGATGTGCCCTGAAGTGAGAAAAAAGCGAAAGCAGGGGCATTCGCCTCAAATTAGAATTGTCATTCCTTTGTGTTGAAGAAGTTTTACATCTACTCCCTCCGTTTAGAAATATAAGATGTTTTAGGTTTGTGAAGGAGATGTATCTAGACACCTTTTAGTGTATAGGTTCAAATGAATCTAGATACTAAAATACATCTCCTTCACAAACGTAAAACATCTTATATTTTCAAACGGAGGGAGTAAATATTAAATGTGTTGATTTTTTAAGTGACTTGGAATTTTGGGTACATTCCTTCAGGAAAGACACATCACGGATAGTTGAAAGCTGTAGCTGCTTCACATGCCAGAACCACACCCGTGCTTACCTCAATCATTTACTCAATGTCCATGAGATGTTGGCTCAGATTCTACTGGAGATGTAAGCCAAGTCAAAATCCAGTCATGCATTTCCATAGAACGTTAAGATATGCCGAGTGAGTGACATCTGGTTTACCGATTTTGCAGCCATAATACCCACCACTATCTCCGTTTCTTCCGGTCAATACGAGAAGCCATCAAAATTGGAGAATTTGATCTCTTTTGGAAGCAGTTTGTTGAAAATAGACGCTCCCATATTGCTGCTGCTGTGTTGTAAATCTTATCCATACAAGATCTGCCCAACTGTGATTCACGGCTTCAGCAACATTTGTCATCTTTAAGGCATAGGACTGACAAAACCAGGAAAAAAAATGCTCGAATGAAGGTCTATCGTCATGAAACTTAACTCTGCTCTTGAAATTTTAAGCACAATTCATTTTGTTCTCTGGAAAGTAAAGAAGAGATATAGTAATGTTGTGTCCAACGGTTTGGATCATCATCTGGACAAATGTCCAGAAATTTTAAAAATGGATGCAGTAGGTTTTGGCCAGAGCAAATCTTGGTTTATATGAGTGACATGTGCTTGTAATTTATCCATACTTGACGAGATACAGTGGATGGCGTTTGCTGATAAACTTATGTACTTGGTACTAAAATTTCCTTCGTATGGTGCTTATCTGAATTCTGAACTTAAATTTAAACTTTGAGCAGAAATATATTACTCCTGTACTAATTTTAAAGCAAACTTGCCTGAATATCTGTCTATGACCTGAATATATCTGAATATCTGTGTATTGCCATGGATAAAGACTGACAGCCCCAGAACATCACTAGCAGGAGAATCAGGAAACTGTTACGCTTGCAATATTGCTATCAGTCAGTTCACAGGCTCATTCAGTTCAAAGTCTGGAACCGGCGGTATAGTCGCGAAGACCAGCGGCATCTTCACAGTGATTATTTATTTGGCAGATTCCACCAGTGTCAGATTCGAATTCCTGCATCAGTGTCTAAGCCACTAGTGAATTGTTAGCGAGATCCACTTCATTGTTTTCTTCTGACTGACGACTCACATGATTGAATATTCTTCTAGGAGAATGATGTGGCGTCCACTATTCTTAATGACACCTCTTCCTTTTCCTGGAAACAAGATTCTAAATGACGATAAGGGGTGTCGAGGGCTCACTTCAACGATATCTGGGCTGCTAGGATTTCTCAAGACACGGCCCTTCCAACGGCACCTGCGCGCTATGTGGGGCAGGGAGGATGCTTCCCACATCTTCTCATGCTCAATGGCAAAGTTTGCCTAGAGGGCTCTCTGCCAGATTTTTGGTTGCAATTGGCGCCCCATATGTTTCGTCCATTTTTTCGCTATTTTCTCGGGTTTTTCTGGGCAACTGTGGCGTCTGCTTTGGATTTTTTTTCTGGCTCAATCTTAAACACTTTGGCTTACTCACAACAAGCTGCCTATTGAATCGAAGGTGCTTCGTCACTCAGCTGACTTACTTTATAAAATGGTTATTTGCTTACAATTGTGGAAGCTCACCGCCAAGGCAAAAGATAAGGAGGGACTCGTATGGATGGCAAACGAACTAAGGCTCCTCTACGTCAAGATGGCGCCAGCAAGTATTGAAGCCTAGACCGCTGTGCCCCGGTCCATTTTCGGCGTGTTTAGGGGAGGCCGACCCTGTAGCTAGTTTGTTTCAGACCCTTTCTTTCGGCTAAGCTGTAGCCCTCAGCATGTCCTATACCCGGTGAATCTTGTGACTTTTGGCTTTATTAATTTAAAGCTGGTCATCTTTTGTCTTTTATCTATAAAAAATTTCTAAATAACGTTAAAAGAGGATCTAATTAACTTCCTCTTTAATTAAGGGCAGAAAATTCAGGAGTTGAATGTTCTTTACCCATGATTTTTTGACGAGAAATTGCCGCATCGTGCAGCTATCACCAACAGTATATGTTTGCTGTATCCTCAGACAACCTATGGCGGACTCGTTGGTGGATTTCGTGGATGATAAATGCTGAGCACACACAGTGGCAGGCTCAGGAATTTCACAACGGGTATTCATAGTAAAAAATTGAAGAAAAAAACAACAAAAAATGGTGTGGGTGTAGGATTTGATCTTGTGATCAATTGACTTTGTAAGCATTTGATCTAACCAACTACTCATATGCATACTTGTGACAAAATTTCAATCAGTTTTCTATACAAACAGACTAAAATATAAGGCACTACCATATAATTTAGAAATTTTGACAAAACTTTTGGGTATTCAACTGAATACCCTTGATACATGCTGGGCCCGCCCCTGAGCACACACATAAGTTGTGCGAGTAACTAGGGCAAATCTATTTGGCTATGAGCACTTGTGTCAGCCGAAACAAGTATTTTTTGACAAATCTGACTAGTCTGAACAACTTCAACCGCGTCTGTTCTCCGGACGAAAGTAATTTGAAATCTGACCCCTCACGTCGGCGCCACTTCAAACGGCGCCGACCTGCGATAGTCGAAGGCCGAACTTGCCACAGGGTGGGCGCTGGTCACGTGGCCGCTATGTCGGCGCCATTTCACCCTAGGGTTATAGTGAACCAGGCAGTCTCCCTTTCTCCCCGATCCAATCATACACCACAGCCGCCTCCGGCCGCCTCTCACGCCGGTCGCGCGACCACCTCCCCGCCAGACTCCGCTCTCTCCACCGCCGCCCATCTCCGGACCACCTCCCTCCGCTCCTCCACCACCCCGCAGGCCGGCCGCCGCGTCCGCACGCACGCAGGTCACCGCACGCACGCAGGCCGCCGACCGCTCCGGTGGGTGGGCTGCCTCCCTCTCCGGCCATCTCCTCGTCCCGCACCTCTCCCCTCCGGCCGTAGGTACCTCTCCCCTTCCCTCTCCTCTCTCAAATCCCCTCCCCCTATTCTAAAATGTTAGTTAATTGTAATTATACAATGTTGTATGTAAACTAATGTTGTATATACAAAATAATGTTGTATGTAAAGTAATGTTGTATGTAAACTTAGTTAATTGTAATCATACAATGTAATTATGTTGTATGTGAAGCACATGTTCTAGTTAATTGTAATTATTCAAGTGTTGCTAATATAGATATTTCAATTAGATGATATTGCTACAAGTTTGGCCAACATATGATGTAACATATTGCTAATGTAGATAGTAATGTCGATATTTCACTTAGATGATATTTTGTAGGAGTTGTTTGTAGGAATTTTTTTGTAGGAGTTATTAGGAGTTGCTAGATTGATTGGTATTGGCTAGTTTGTGTGTGTGTGTGTGTGTGTGTGTGTGTGTGTGTGTGTGTGTGTGTGTGTGTGTGTGTGTGTGTGTGTGTTGTAAGCATGTGCAACATATATGAATGATATTGGCTAGTTTGTGTAGGGCGATTGTAGCAAAATGAGTAGGTTAGAGCAATGGAGCAATGGTATTTTAGGGTGATTGTAGATGGCATGGTATTATTGGTTGCACATTGTCGCATTTTGTTGGGTATTGCATTCTCTAATGGATGCTTTGGTATTTGTTTTGGCTATTAATATAGATGGCTTATGCAAAAGTCTTTCATGTGCATCACGGTGGGCGTGTTGTGCAATCGGACTATGGTGTTGAGTTTGTGGATATGGCAAAGACTGTGATATTTTTTTCCGACTAGTCCTAGTCTTAGTGATGTTGTTGTCAAGGTTAGAGCTGCCCTTGGATGGAGTGACAAAGGCAATGAAGTTGTTTTGGAAGGAAGATATGATGCGGGTGGTTCTAGATCTTATACTGAGATGATCCCGATCAACGGTGACAACGAGTGGGATCTATACAAAGAGCTAGTGGAGAACTCGCAAATAAAATCTTTGGTCATGTTTGCCGTCAAGGTCACCGGGCATGCCCATCTTCTCATTGACTTGAACAAGCGGCCCTCGGTTATCGAAAGAAGCAACGATGACCGTCCTGAGGATGTGTATGATGCCGGTCCAAGCCAACCGCCTGTGTGGGACACAAAAAATCAACAAGATGAAGATTACTTGGAGGAGATTATGGAGGAACCCAGTTATGTTGAAAGAGAACGAGTAGAGATCATCGAGGAGAAAATGAATGTTGAAACCTTAGAGCCGATCGAGGAAGAGTTTGCAGCTGTCTCGCCAACCAACATTCCATCATCGCCTTGTGTACCTTTGGTGGCATCCTCGATGCTTGAGGGAGATCCATATACCTATGAAGATGACAATGAAGAGGACGAGGGGTATGAACATGATTACGCTACGTACTCGGATGATGATCGTTAGGTTCCCAAGTTTTCGGAGAAGGAGACCGATGCATTTTTCAAGGTGTGGGGCAGAGATCCTAATGTTCATGAGTTTAAGGATGTTAGGCAGGCTCACCTAGCCGTGGAAGACTCGAACTTGCAGGAGTATGGGCCGGAGCGGCCTAGACCCCTCACCGAAGACGAGGCACATAGTCGACCTAGGGCAGGACCTTTGATATACCCGGGGCTAAAATTCAAGGCTATGTTGGACATGCAAGTATGGTTCCAGGAGTACATCATAAGTCATCATCGACCCTACATAGTGTTTAAGTCCGACCAAAATGAAAGATATGTTTTGATATGCGAGAATGAAGATTGTCCATGGAAGGTATGGGCAAGGAAGAAGAAACCTGAAGGTTGGTGGAAGATAAGTAAGTATGAAGGCCCGCACACATGTGGCAATGCCGTCCTGGAGGGCAACAAGCACCCACAATTGACATCTACTTTTATTGCACACCGGTGTGCCAATGCCATCAAAGCTACCCCTACCCTGCAAGCGGCCTCTTTGGTCCAATTTGTGAAACTCATATTTGACTATCATATCAAGTATGGAAAGGCTTGGAGGGCTAAGCAAATGGCTATGGAAATGGTTTATGGTGATTGGGAGGAAGCATATGGGAGGCTCCCTAGGTTGTTGGCGACGATGGCACATCGAAACCCTGGTATGACGCACATTGTGCAGCCTCATCCAATCGAGACTCGCACGGTCGAAGGTGTCAAGTACCAAGTGTTCCGTCGAGCATTTTGGTGCTTCCGCCCTTGTGTTGAAGCATTCAAGAATTGTCGTCCATTTCTTTGTGTGGATGGAACGTTCCTTACAGGGAAGTTTAGGGGCACCCTTCTTGTTGCTATCTCTTGCGACGCGGACAACCGATTGGTCCCGCTTGCCTTTGCTCTTGTGGAAAAGGAGGACAACGTCAGCTGGAACCGGTTCATGCACTTGGTGAGGACTACGATTGTTGGCCCCGGAAGAGAAGTATGTGTCATTTCTGATCGCAATCCGGCCATATTGAATGCCATGAGGGCAGAAATACCTGAGCATCCCCTTGTTAAGCACCGTTGGTGCATAAGGCATTTCGCGGGTAATTTCTATCGTGCTT
The DNA here is from genome assembly GCA_030063025.1 of Avena longiglumis. Classification (NCBI taxonomy): domain Eukaryota; kingdom Viridiplantae; phylum Streptophyta; class Magnoliopsida; order Poales; family Poaceae; genus Avena; species Avena longiglumis. The sequence goes on along the minus strand of CP125977.1, from coordinate 428,388,408 downwards.
TTTGTAATAGAGAAATGACTGAGTATCTCCGTAGGCTTACCTTGGTGTTCGAGCCGGCTGTATTTGAAGAGATGTTCAATGAGTTGTATGGTTTGAAAAATGAGAAGGGGAAGGGTTTTCTTAGGGAGAATTTGCCGAAGAAACACCTATTGGCTCAAGCTTTCGATCAGGACGGGGTTCGGTATGGTCACATGACAAGTAACATGGCCGAGATATTCAATAAGGTGCTAAAGGGTATCCGCACGCTACCGGTAACTGCCATCACATCCTTTACTTTTGACAAGTGCAACGAGTATTGGGTCACGAGGAGCGATGAAGTGAAGGTGCTAATTAATGCCGACAAAAGATGGCCAAAGACTGTTGAAGAAGAACTTGGATACCAAGCCACGAAATCTCATGACCAAACATGGACTTGTTTTGATAAGGAGGTCTGGAAGTATGAGGTTTCGGAGGTAGGAGGTACCAACTCAGGTGGTGAGCAGTATGGTGGTCGCAAATATGTTGTTGTGCTTGCCCAGTACTCTTGCACGTGCCAGATGCCTTTACAGATCCATCTACCATGCTCTCATATAATAACCGCGTGTCGTGCTCGGGCCGTGGACCCATACAACTCCGTCTCACGGTTCTACAATCTTGAAGAGCTATATCGCACATGGGCTGGTAGATTCGAGCCTTACCTAGACATGGCCCAATGGCCTAAGTATACCGGGCCGGTGTACTTACCAGATAGCAAGCTAATGATCGACACAAAAGGGCGAAGAGCGACTAAGTGGTTCAAGATGGACATGGACCAAGCCGATGGAGGGACAAACTTCAAGCGACCCCGTCCGAATCATGATTTTGTGGAGGACTCCGTGAAGAACCATTGTTCAGTATGCGGCGAAGAAGGTCACAAGAACACAAAAAATCTAAGTTGTGAGGATCGAAAGAAGAAACTAGCCGCGGAAAAAGCAGCGGCAGAAGCCGCTGCCACCGTGGCCGCTAGTAACCCTTCATCAAGCGGGCGTGGTAGAGGCCCTTAGAGGCCTCGAGGGACTAGACATATGAAAGGTTATCGCCGTCGTCCAAAGGTGATAGGGAAATTAACCGAGGCGTTACAACGGGCTAGAAAGGTTATATTTTGTCCTATGCATGTTTACCTTCTGTTTTTAACACATTATTCTTGTTAGGTGTCTTTATTTTGTCCGATGCTATAAATTATCTTTCAATTATAACTGCATGTTTCTGAAACTCACAAAAAACCTTGTCTTTGCAGGATGGCGGCTCGGGCATGGTACCATCTTCTTGAGGCGGAGTACGAGGAGAGCCACCGAGGTCGCATACTCTCGAAAACCCAGGTATGCACGTATTGTCTAACATGATCATCACTAAATTAATTATTGTTCTCTATTACTGTTTATTACTTGCTTGACTAATGCTAATCGCTATATTGGCAGGCTCTACTACCCCTTCGCATACATGGACACAAGGTCAATACAGAGCAAATGGTTTTTGATGAGAGGTACACACCGTACTTACGGAGGGCGAATCTGATTGGCTTTGTGACCACGATTGAGCGCGGGTTGCCGACCTACAACAGTGTCGCCCTTACAGCGCTAGTCGATAGATGGCACGTGGAGACACACACGTTCCACCTTCCATGTGGCGAGATGACTATAACTTTGCAAGACATGGCGATGTTGACCGCCTTGCCTATCTCAGAATGGGCTGTGACTGGAAAGATACAGTGCATGATTGTGGACATGGTTGAAGAGCTTCTAGGAGTAAGGCCACCGAAGAAAATTGCTAGGACGAAGGGGAGCAAGACAGGTGGGCTGAGATTGACTTGGATAGAACACCACTTTGGGCATCTTACCCTCGATGCCAACGAGGAGACCGTATCACGGTATGCTCGAGCGTATGTGATGTATGTGTTTGGGAAGGTGCTTTTTTCAGACTCCGGGGGTAGCGACGTCTCATGGATGTATTTGCCTCTACTACGTGACTGGGATGATGCTGGGAGATACAACTGGGGTTCGGCTGGGTTGGATTACTTGTATCGACAACTTGATGAGGCTTGTAGGAGGAGCAAGGGTACATCAAACATGGGTGGTTGTGTTCTGGTCTTACAGGTTGGTTTACTTTGACCAACATAATTATTTGCATTACCATTTAGCTTTGCATAACCATCTAGCTTTGCATAACCTATTGGCTTATTTTCAGGTTTGGAGCTGGCTTAGATTTCCCATAGGCCGACCCACCACCTACGCATTCAGGGATTGGGAACACCCGGAAGAAGATCGTGCACCCACCGTTGTGTACTTTTATGAGGATGTATCTACCAAGTGGGGGCCCTCCGATAATCTGTATCGAGCATACACCGAGGATTTTGACTCCTTGCATCGGGGGCAGGTGAGTGTCATATCGATTTTGCTTAATGTATGTTGTCATTGTTGCCTAACATCTTGTTTTTTCACTCATAGGTTACATGGCAGCCGTACGCTGTGAGTGAGCTAGGCGAGGACTTTAACTTAAACCCGATGTGCACTCAAGACATGGATATGTGGACGAAGAGGTGCCCGCTCATTTGCTTCTACGCGGTCGAGTACCACCTTCCACACCGAGTCGGGATACAGTTTGGTAAGGTCCAGGAATTGCCCCCGGAGCACTTCTCCACCTCGTCTGATCTACACAAGTAAGATTCCTTCAGTGCCAACCCATTTATCCTGTCGCATATATGTTTCTCCTTGGTTCTTTATTGTCTCCTCTATGTGCTTTTTGATAGGCTTGATAGAAGGAAAAACAAGTCAATTACTGATTGGGAACATCATCACCGGGAGTATATCCAGGAATGGAATGACAAGGCATCTCATAAAGATATCCTCCAGCAAAGTTGGACTTATGGAAACAGCCGAGACTACGAGACATGGCTGCATAAAGCTACTTGGGTTCATCTCAAGCCCAACTGGACCAACATCGATTGCTTAGAATAGGGATCCGACGAGCCAAATGAGTTTGATGAAGAGGTCCGGATGGACAAGCGTGTCGACCATGGCCCCATGCGAAACCATGTGGTAAGAACATAGTAATATCAAGCACTGAATTATTTGCTAGGTCTCGTTGATGATGTTCATATGTGTCATGCTTTGTAGGCCGGTGAGCTTGTACGAGGTATCAAACAAGCTGAAGTGGCGATGAGGGTTACTCCGGGAAGTCTAGCTGCCGAGTCTACCCTGCGTAAGTGTCTCGAGGTAACGACTAGCAAAGTTCACAAGTTTGGCAAATGTACATATGTTTCCCGCTCGTGTCTACAAGTCTGGCAAACACTTACATTGTTCTATTATGCATAAATTGGTCAAACGTTCCCGCTCATTGGTGTCTAGGCTTGGATGCCGGGATCCTACCGCTGACATGACGAGTCTCCAGCCGAGCCCTCCAACTTCTGGTGGCAGCGGATCCATGTACAATTCAGGTGACGGGACCTCCATCGACTCTAACACTCCGTTGTCCATGTTCCGTGGAGCTTCATCCTCCCAAACTGTCCATGATGGTCCGGAGCCAAGCCAATCACAAGGTATGCCTCGTAGGGGTTCTCGTGCACGCCGCGCACCTGATATTACAACCCCCGGCACTGATGCTCTCAAACCACGCCGTAAGAAGGGTGTCATCAAGAAAAGGAAGGCGCAGAAGTGAGATCTGTTTGTGTTGATTGTGCAGACATGTTATGAAACTTGAACTATATATGTGCGGACATATTTTGCTACCTATCTGTGATGAATCTGATGTGCTATATGTAATGTTGTGAATCTTGATGTGTTATATGTAATGTTATGAAACTTTCATCTGTGAGATAAAATCTGTGAATTTTAATAGTAATCTGTGAATCTGCGAATTTGCTATATGTAAATCTGTGAATTTGAAGTGTGCACAGATGTCGGCGCCACTTCATCTGGCGCCGAACTGTGCAACTTCGGCGCCTATATTCGTCGTTGGCGCCACACCAGACACAGAAGGTGTGTCTGGGGAACAAATCCAGCCCCAGTGTTCGGCGCCATTTCACCCGGCGCCGAACGGTGCAACTTCGGCGCCTTTTCATTTGGCGCCAAAGTTTGGTGCCTATATTCGTCTTCGACGCCACACCAACACAGAAGGTGTGTCTGGGGGAACAAATCCAGCCCAGCGTTCGGCGCCATTTCAGTAGGCGCCGAACTATGCAACTTCGGCGCTGTTTGAAGTGGCGCCGACGTTCGGCGCCTATATTCGTTGTCGGCGCCACACAAGACATAGAAGGTGTGTCTGGGGGAACAAATCCAGCCCATCATTCGGCTCCATTTCTCCCAGCGCCGAACGTCGGCGCCGTTTCAATATTCGTGTTCGGCACCACACCAGACACAGAAGGTGTGTCAGGGGGAACAAATCCAGCCCAATGTTCGGCGCCATTTCTCCTGGCGCCGAACAGTGCAACTTCGGCGCCGTTTCAAGTGGCGCCGTACAAAGTATTTATTTAATTTAGTAATTTTTCACAAGACATGGACAAATTATTGGACAAATTGAGAATTACAAAACATACATGGTTCCCAACCTTATTCTTACAGGAACATACACATAAATCTATGGTTCGCCACCTAAATTGCGAAGTTGTGTCTTCAGCCTTTCAATCTCCATATGATTGTTGTAAATTAGTACCCTAGCTTCCGGAGAGAACTCCTCGTCTTCGTACTGATAGTGGCCGCATCGGTACCCCTACCAATGAAAGTTCATGATATAAATAGTGAATATTGAGCCCTAACAATTGGCGGTGTTAATTGCGTGTACCTATGGTTTGGCACATATTGAGAATCTTCTCCCTGCATTCTCAAACGACCAATCATATTCGACCCTAACAATTGGTCGTGTTGGACAACGACAGCGTATAACTGGAATACTTGGGTAACAATCAAGATCATATGGATTGACCGAGCTACCTGGAAGAGCACGGTTTCTGGACATGGTGCTAGTAATTTGTAACACCCTCAGAATCGGGCCTATGCAAGTTTTAGCGCTTCCCGCCAAACCCGCATAGAAACGATTCAAAGGTGCCCACCAGGCACTTTCGTGCGGGTGGAAAACGAAGTAATAACATTACACAACAGTCCTCGATGGGACCCACAGAACAGATATATATATACAACACGACTCAAAGAGTCAAGAATACAGATACAATATACAAAGATCAAAATCACCTTGAAAACGAGAGTGCGTCCAGCTACGGACAAGATGCAAATGGGGCTAAGAGCCCTGAAGAATAACCACTGGCGTCCATAACCCTGCCCAGGCCAAGCCGGAAGGGTAACCCTGCTAACGGCGTCGATCTCAAAACCTGCTTAAACAAAAGGGTGCGGAAGGGCAAAGGAAAAAAGAGGCGTCGATCTTGAGGCCGATACAGCGAGGCTAGAATTCGGCGATCCTCGCCTACATAGGTATGGTGGACTGAAGCGGCAGCGGCAGCATGCACTAAACCACCTATAGAGACTCGATACAACTGGCGGCTATCAGAGAGGGGTAAGGAAGAACTATTCGGATCCATCCTGATACTATCATCAAACAAACCCATCCTGGCGTTTCCCCCCTCGAGACCAAACGAGGAAGTCAACCGAGGAACTCACACCGTTGGCAATTTTACTTATTCGGTTATCGTTGCAGCAATTACTAGTCAAGTATGGATAATCATCCTGATAAAATAGGCAGTGGGCACTTTTAGTTAACCATTCCGTTATAGTTGCAACAATTACTAATCAGATACATATAGCATGAGATAAACCCAAAACCCGGCAGTTGTTGGTACTTTTATTCATCCATTCCGTTGTAGTTGCAATACTTACTAGTCAGGTACAATGGTCGCAAGCGACGCTCCAAACAAGCAATTGTGGGCAGTATTATTTAGCCATTCCATTATAGTGAAGCTGATTACTAGTCATTATAAGTCAAATTTATAGCGATAAACTTTAGTTATGCTTGTCTATGGTCGAGATACTGTGCTCCAAGTCGTCCATATCCGCGGACACGGCTTTCAGAAAGTTTTACCCGGCCGGGGTGCACCAATAGCAACACACGCTCGATCAACCTCGGAAAAACCAAATCAAAATCCAACGAGGCTTTCACGACTAAGCAATCACGAGTTGAGAAATATTTCAGGGGCCACCCATTGAGTAGACCATAGCGAAGTAAGCAAGCTCCGAGACGGACTCAAGGTTTGCGTCAATGGTTGTAAACGACTGGGAACCCGAAAGTGTGGCTGGGCTTGTCGATACCGCGAAAACATTCCGCTTACCTAAACAGTACAGTGTGCTCCTCGCACAATCGTAAATACATAAGTAGCATGGCATAAGTACAGGATCGTAAATAAAACCTCAAACTAGTTTGTGGCCCCAAGAAATAAGACTGAATCAAGCTCGCTCGGGGTCCCATATACCTCCCGGATGTGGATAGCGCGATAAATCAAGGAACAGGTATCAAGTACTCGGGGTCCTACGGGACACAAGTGGGCGTTCGGAAAACAAATGTTATCTATCACCCACCGATGCCTCTGCTTATTTCAATTTTAGTTGTTAAACAGGAATTAAAGTGAGCGATAAGTAATCTAGGATCATCTCCAACATCAACATGCGGCAATACATCAACACTGTGGCACTTGACGACACGAAACAGCACTTGAGCAAGCGACTACGACGCGCAAGTCCAGCTATCTACCAAACAACAGGTAATAGGGTGTGTCCAAGGAAATATAGGGCTGCAAGGGATATCACGGGTACGAAAACTAGAGCAACGCAACACAGATAGCAATAGATCAACAGGAGGGAAGTAAATACTATAAAAGTAAGATAGGTAGAAAGGGGGAGATGCTCGCCTGAAAACATTGCCGAAGGTTCAACCGAAGATCGGTTCGACACTCACATCAACTCAACGGCCTTATCCGCGAAGAAGCAAAACACTAGAAGAAACACCGGATGCGCTATTTAATACAACGGCAGAAGATCGGCATGATGCATGTATGATGTATGGCATGGTAAAGGTGCGATGCACTTAGGTCATATTAAGCGGAACCAGGGGTCCCGACAAATGATTATATGGTTCGAGTTGTTCATCTACCCCGCAAATTGAATGTGGTTTTAGCATGGCAAAAGATAGCACCGGTTCGCTACACAAAATTAAATGAGGCCAATATGAGACTAGATTTGCCCGCACATGGGCCCCATATTTAATTATTAGGTGAATCGGCATAAGGCTTCCAAACCTCAGATATGCATGCGAGATGTCAATTAAATATGCAACAATTCATATAGTTGACCATTTATAAAATAGGGTTCTCGGAAAGGGGTTCACACATTGGGTTCTCGACGGACTTGAGGTTCCGGGGGTTCGGGGTCGGTCTCGGGGTCCTGGGTTCGACGGATTCGGTCTTGACGGAAGCGTTCTCGGATTCCGGGAAGGACTTGGTGTTCCGGGAGGAAGTACTTGGTCTGGCGTCGGGGCATCGGACTCGTCCTGATCGCTGTCGTTCTTGTCGCATTCGTGGAGACCTTGTCGGGTCCGCGGGTCGGGTCGGACTTGGCGTCCGGGGGTTCGTCGGGGTTCAGTGTTCCGTGTCGAAGGCCTTGGTGTTTTGCCTCCTCGTGATGGTCTCGGGGCGTCGAATCCGGGGAGTAAGTCTTGATGTTCCGGATCGGTCTCGGATCCATGAAGCAGACCCTCGCGCCCGGGGTTTCTTGTCTGTGTTCTTGGGGTTTTTCCGAGACGAAGTACTTGAGGTAACGACTCCAAGATCGGTGGCGAACTTGAACGGCTTCGGTGTTTGTGCACTTGTTTGTGCCATGGCCACACGACATTCGCATCCTCACTTGGTAATCAGCTGCCGCAGGCCGAGGAAGGCCGACGGAGGCTTGTCCAGCGCCAGAAAAGGGTGCAGGGCGGACCGGCAGCGGCAGCCGCTGCGGGCGCTCAGCAGCAGCGGAGGGCGTCTTGAGGCAGGCGAGGTGGCGGCCGAGGGCGCCGGCGGAGACGGAGGTTGGGGCGGCGGGCTTGACGCTGGAGGCGGCGGGGAGCACGATCGCTGCGGAGGCGGCTTCGCCCAGACGGGCTGCTTCGGCGAGAGGAAGAGGGTCGAGGACGCCAGGCGGAGCTCGGGGCCGGGGCGCCTTGATGCCCAGCCAGGAGGAGGTTCAGTGGCTGCAGGGAGCTCCGGCTCGCTCGGGAAGACTAGGCGGCGTTGCTCGGGAGGCCGTGGGGAAGGCGGGGCCAGCGCCGGCAGGCGGCCGGCCTTGAGCAGCGGCGGGCGGAGGTCGACGACGATGGGGAGGTCGCCGCAGAGGAGGATGCGGTCGGGAGGCTGGTGGCTCGGAGGTGCTCGTTGCCGAGCAGGCGGGCCCAGGCGGACGGCGAGGCGGCAGGAGGAGGGGCGGGCAGGTGAGGTTCGGGGAGGCGGCGGGGTTGGGTCTGGGGAGGCGTGAGGATGGTGAGGCGGCCTTCGAGAGAGGGTTGGAACCAGGCACATGAGGTGGGTGAGAGGGACTGGGGAGGTGGGTGGCGTGGGGCCAGGGTGGCAGGAGAGCAGGCGCCATGGAGGAGGCGCCGTGTGGCGCTGGCTGGCGGCAGGGAGGGAGGCGAGGAGGTGGGGGAAGGAGAGGAGAAAAGGGAGAGAGAGTGGGGGCTGGTGAGGTGGCAGTTTGGGGTTGGTTAGGGGGAGGGAGAGGGTGAGGTGTCGGGAGGCCATTGGTGGGGGTGAGGTGGCTGGTTGGGGGGTAGATTAGGTGTAGGTAGCTGTAGGATTTTAGAGGGGCTGTTCAGGTGGACCGATTTAGAACCGGGGGTGGTCGTTCGGGTCGGATCGGCCCGTTCGACTGCCCCCACTAAAAATAATTAACATTTTATTTATTTCAAACACGGCTTTTGCAAATTGATAGCGGTCAAAACAAAACAATCCGGTGACCCGGGTTAGGTGTTTGAATAGAGACGGTGCGTTTAGAAAACAAAAACAGGCTTTGCGAAATAGTTTTAAGCAAACAATGCATGATGATGACGATGCAATGCACAAATTCAACGCGATTTTCTAGTAGTGGTTTTTGCGGGATGCCACATAATTGTTAGTTGAAAGCAAGAGTGCATGAACATTTATAGTTAAAGGGAAGCAATGAATCAGTGTTGTGATGAATTATTGCTCCTGCAACACTCACATGGCTACGAATTATTGAATCATTGATCACTGAGTGAATCATTGGACCATTGAAATTAATGCGCACTGAGTCACTAAGTCAGTGAATCATTGAATATTGAAATTATTGTGACTGAGTGGCGGGAGTCAGCGATTCACTGAACCATTCTAATAATTAAGCACTAAAACACTGAGCAATGGAAATCATTGATCACTGAAACACTGAGCACATGTGATTTGGATAGCACACTACTGCTAGTAGTACTACACACTGTTGATGGTGACTACACACTACTGCTATTAGCACCGAAACACCGAAACACTGAGCACATGTAATTTGGATAGCACACTACTTCTAGTAGATCTACACACTGTTGATGGTGACTACGCACTGCTGCTAGTAGCACTAAAACACTGAGCACATGTGATTTGGATAGCACACTGCTGCTAGTAGTACTAAACACTGTTAATGGTGACTACACACTGCTGCTATTAGTAATACACATTAGTGATAATGCAGTGTATAGTTGATGGTGACTACACTGCTTTGTTCTGATGGCACTCAACGAAAAGCAAACATACCCCATACAATACTTTAGAAATTTCTAGCTATATATATCACTCGTACACAATGTTTTCCGTCTCACCTACAACAACACAACTATGGCAGACCTTCGACGATTTTGGTGCGACTGCAACTTTGAAGCTATGCTATGCTATGACTGGAGGTTCCAAAATGCTGGGAGAAGGTATTGGGATTGTCCTAGGCAGACGGCCAGGTATGTACTTAAAACCACCATATTTATAAATATATAGCCTATGTGTGTTATATTTAATAATTGTAGAACATTTTAATAGGGTAATGGCCAATGTGGATTCTTCTAGTGGTGCGACGACCCGTTTCCTGTTGAAGCACGGGTCCTCATCATGGACCAACGTGTCGAGATAGAAAATTTGAAGGCACGTATTCGGGCACTCGGTGGGGAGCCATATTATTGTTTTAATTTAGCCCGTGTGTAATATTTACTTATGTGTCGTACCGTTATGTTCCGCAGAATTATGTTTCTCACTTTGTTTGCCGAAACAATTGTAACTTATTTATGAATCCTATGATCAATAAATTAGCGGGCTAATCTTTCTCTATATATCCCTATACTACTTTTAACTCTCGGCCGGTGTGTCTGTCTTCGTCATTCCTCCATAAATAGCACCGGGTGGTTGCCTGTCTATCTTCGTATTCACTCCAATCAACCTCTCTCTATCTCTCTCATCCAACTCCTCTCACTCTCTATCTCTCTCAGGCAACACCACTCATGGCCGGTGTAGGATCCTCTTCAAGGAAAGGGAAGGAGATAGCCTTTGAACTCGTAGGGCCTCGTAGTGGTACATTCCTCCCACCAGACATGTCACCGATGAATTGTTGGAGATATGCCCTAGATACAATAATAAATGTAGTTATTATTATATCTTTGTGTTTATGATAAATGTTTACATTCATGCTATAACATTATTAACCAGAAACATTAATACTTGTGTGATTTGTAAACTAAATTAGAGTCCCTAGTAAAGCCTCTTTATAATACTAGCTTGTTGATTAATAGATGATCATAGTTTCTTGATCATGAACATTTGAGATGTTGTTAATAACAAGGTCATATCATTAGGAGAATGGTATGATGGACATACTCCTATAGATAAGCGTAGCATAAAGATCAAGTAATTTTAATAGTTCAATTGCTATAAGCTTTGTGATACATAGTAACCTAATTCCTTCGACCATGAGATCATGCTAATCACCATCACCGGAAGAATGCTTTGATGACATCAAACACCACACCGTAAATGGGTGGCTATAAAAGGTGGCATTGAGTGTTCGGAAAGTATGGGTTGAGGCACATGGATCAAGAGTGGGATTTGTCCATTCATATGACGGATAGATATACTCTTGGCCCTCTCGGTGGAATGTCTTCCAGTTGGCTTGCAAACATGTGACTGGCTCACAAGGGATCACATACCACGGGAACGAGAAAAGAGTACTTATCAGTAACAAGGTTGAACTAGGTATGCAAAGATACCGACGATCAAAACCTCGGATAAGTAAACTATCATGAGACAAAGGGAAATTGGTATCGTATGTAAGTGGTTCATTCGATCGCAAAGTAATCGTAGAAATATGTGGGAGCCATATGAATTTCCAGATTCCTCTATTGGTTATTGATCGGAGAAGTGTCTCGGTCATGTCCGCATAATTCACGAACCGTAGGGAGACACACTTAAGGATTCGATGTTTTTGAGTAGTTATGGAATGATGAGTAAGAGACCGAATGTTGTTCGGAGTCTCGGATGGGATCCGGGATATCAAGAGGAGATCCGGAATGGTCCGGAGAATAAGATTCATATAAGGAAAGTCCTGTTTCGGAGTTGGGGAGTGATTCCGGTGTTTTCACCAGGAATGTTCTAGAAGGGTCCGGAAGGTCCGGCACTCCGGAGGGGAAGGGTACATGAATGTTTCATAACAATATGGAATGCTTGCATCATGTGCTAGGTCACTTGGCTGGGCAAAATAAAGGAAGAAATCAAATCCTAGTTTGAAATTCAAACGCCAATTTGAAAAGTCAAACGACAAGTTTGCTTGGTGGAGGGAGAGTAGGAAACCTACTTGGGGAGGAAGTCCTCCTCCCTCCACTCGCCGGCCAAGGAGGCCGAGTTGGGGGAGGACTCCCTCCTCCCAATCGGCCACCCTCCACCTATATAAGGAGGGGTAGGGCGCCCCCTACCCCTCACACCCAAAAACCCTCGCCCTCTCCTCCAAGTCGCCGGCACCACCACCACCTTGTGCCGCCGACTAGGTCACCTCCAACTCGGCGAGTTGGGGTGAACCCCAAACCCTAGCCGCCGTCTACACTCTCCCCTTGGTGCCTCTAAACCCTAGATCACCAAGGTCTCTCTCATAGTCCACCATACTCGCTCCGGCTTAAGGCGAAGCCCTACGAGATCTCCCCTCTACTTCTGGTACCACGTCGTCGTGCTGCCGGAATCGCGAGGAGAGTGCTACAACCTCATTTTCTTTGGAACAAGGGAGAGGAAGGTATTCATCAATCCGAACGTGTGACCGATTGCGGAAGCTACATCAAACGCTTGGCCTTGAAGGATCGTCTACGCGATCTTGAGATCAGCAAGAGTATGAATACATCACCCACGAGAATCTGCTCTCGTTAACCGCTTTGGAATCTTCGAGGGTGAGTTCCTCTATCGAATCGTTGCTACAATCTAGTAGATAGATCTTGGCTTGTTTGTTTGCATGCGGTAGAATTTTTTTGTTTTCCATTCTACAAACCCCTACATGAATGAACTAGACGACCATGTTCCGTGGATCATACAGTGTGATTGCATGGTGGGATGCTACTACACAGCTGATGAAGCCAAGATGAAGAGCGGTGGGCTTGGCGGAAAATGGGGATTTGTGTGCGGGCACGCCCGGGGTCCTGCACCCTATTTCGTAAGAACTCTCTCCTTGCTCAATTTTTTTACTAGGGTAGAACTCTCTTCTCACTCAATGTTTAAGCTAAAAATCTATATTATTCAATAGGCGGGATCGCGATGCGACAAGGATTTCTGGTTTGAAGACCAAAGATAGTACGAAGTTTACTGGTATGGAGAAAAATATGTGCAGAAAAAAGAGGCCAAGGAACTAGAGGAGAAAAGAAAGAGAGAGCACAGATAGCACAACCAGAAAGCGTTCGAGGAATGGTGTGCTAAAAAGATGGCCAACAAACGAAACAATTAGGATGAGTACGAAAATTTCTAGACACTCGTATTTCCTTTTAGTTTAGTTTCCATTTCAAAATGGTGTTCTTGTATCTTCGACTTAGAGGGGTCAATGGTTTCCATTCCCCGAGCACCAACAGTAGCAACAAATAAATTGTACCGTCTAGCAATTTATCATCATTTCGTGCTATGCAATGTACTTATCATCTAAGTAGAAAACAATTTGAGTTGCAAATATTTCATCTCAAGTACTCATTACAAACATAATGAAAACGGTGCCAAATTAGTTCCTGTAACACCGCGGTTCTGAAAAGACCGTGGCTTCTATGTAACATGTCAATCCCTGGATCGGTTTATTAGCCCACAATAGAATAAGATGAATAACATAGCAAAATATCTGTGTATCATGAATAACGAAGATCCAGAGTACCATTATTACAATAAAAGCTTAGCCCAAGGCTAGCTCAAATTATTCAGGTAGCAACATAAATAAAGTAAATCCTCCATTCTTCAAATTGCCCACAAGTAAACAAGTGTCGAGTGGAGTACCGTGGCCTATATCGATTACTCATAATCGGAATAACCTGCAACATGAAACGTAGCAGCCCCGAAGGGTCAATACATGGAATGTATGGCAAGTAGAGCTAGTAAAGGAGACAATAGTGCTAACATCTACATGCATATTTGACAATTGGAGCTGTGTCTGGCTTGCATTTGCAAATACATTTGTCCTACTTTCATAAACAGTTTTGATTTTCTTTGAAAAGATCCCAATTAAGTTAACCCAACAATATTAAGACAATTATGAAATTAGAATGAGCGAGAAACATGTCATGAAATCAATATCAAGCAACTCAGTTGTCCATAACCGGGGACACGGCTAATCGATTAGATTATACACCCTGCAGGGGTTAGTACACTTTACCCATGTGACTTGGCCAGCCCAGCTCGTACCATCACTCTCATTTTGGGTGATGATAGGGAGAAGTCCAAGAAGAGACTGTTCGGGAAGTAACTTCCCAATCCCGACGCGCACCGGTCCAACCTACCAAAATTCTACATCTCTGGATACGCGGGTTCGGGTTGCCACAACCTACTAAGTCCAACCAACCGCCCATTTCATTATTGGCACATGGTTGTACATGTAAGCTACACAATAAAGAAACCAATCAATTTCTCTCGATACCTGGGTGCCTTTCCGCAATGAAACCACCAAAATTTATCAATACCGTCACACCCAGGAGATTCATTGATTATGTTGTTTTAGTTTTCACAAACCAATACTTTTAGAAACAAGTCACAATGATGTAACCCAGCCCTCGTTCAACATAGCATGGCTAAGCACATCTACCAACGGTGTTTCATCTACAAGGAAGACCCTACCACATAATAGGACATAGCATAGCGATAGTATCATCCTACACATGCGTCTACAAAATACACGACAATGCATAGAAAATAGTAGGACGATATTATGAACAAAGTAGCATCTACTTGCCTAGGTTATAGCGGTCAGAAGAAAAATCCACACACGAGCAAGCGTTGCACTCGTCACAATCTACACGATACAATTGCAATCATAAACAAACAATCCACAAGCATATGCAACAAAGATGATGCATGAAGGTATGCAAGGCAAGTGAATTGGTGCTACAGCTGCACCACATAATCCTATTCAATAATACTACTGATTGCATGCATGGAAAATAGTTTTAGCGCTAGGAAAGCTATTACGCAAAAAGTAATGCTCAAAACTAGAGCTAGAACTCAAATAATTTACTACCGGTAGTATACTGTTTGTAAAATCTTGGGAAAATTCTATAGTATAGGCATTGCTATTTAGAAACAGTACCAATTGGAATTACTCAAAAAGGAATTATAAAACTTCCCGAGTAATTAAAACACTGCAGAAAGACACTAGACAGTTTCTGCAGAAGTTTTTACTATAAGCCTATCCTTTTAAATCATGATGAGATTCCCCTCGTTCCACTGAATCCAGGGACATATCATACGCAATTTTTGGAGTTACAGATCTTTTTCTACGAATTAATTACTCCAAAAAGGCCATTAACTCATTTGATTAAACTGTACTAAATCTTGCTGCAAAAGTGTGAAACAACGGTACAACAAGATTCTACACGACTCACTGAATCTACACATATTTTATTTGCAGTTTTTGGCCCAGCGGTTTAATTTCTACGCAATTTACAAGTTTTTACCGAAATCTGCCAACTAACACGATTAAAGAATAAACCCAGTCAACTGTGTCTGTTGACTGGTCAACACGGCTGCTGACTGGGCGCTGACTAGTCAACGCCTGGGGCTGACCGGTCAACGACCGATCTGGACCGCTGATCTGAAATCCAACGGCGGCTGCGGACTCACCGGAGACGAACGGCGGCGAGCTCGGGACGGTGGCGGTGATCGGTTCCGGCGACGGCGTTTTTCCTGCGCGGAAGGGAGACAGTCAGCGCGGAACAGCGGCGGTCAAAGCGACGGCGGCGGCGGCGGCATGACGCGATGGCGCTGTGGCGGGCGGCAAGCGGCGGCGCGCAGCAGCGGCGAAAGCGCGGCGCGCGAGGCGGCAAGCGGCGGGCGCGGCGTGGCGGCGCGTCGTCTTGTAGGCGAGCAGCGGCGGCGTGGCGAGCAGCGGCGAGCGCGCAGCGTAGGCGGCACGGGCTGGTGGGTGGCGCGCGCAGCGGCGGGCGCGGCGGCGGGTTACTGCGCGGCGAGGCGGGATGCGGGCGCGAGATCCCGAGGGCGGCGGCGGCTCGGAGATCGAGGCGCGGGGGCGGGCGCGCGGGTCGAGGCGGTGAGGCGGCGGCTGGGTGGGGTCCGCCTTTTATGGGCCCCACGCGGGTCCTACGCGGATACGGCGGCACGGTTGGAGGCGAACACGACGAAGTCGGCGCCGATTTTTGATTAATAAAACGGCCGTAACTTTTCCGTACGAGCTCCGAATCGGACGATTTTTGCTCCTAAATTTTTGTAAAAACGTGGGAAACAACCTAGGGTCAAGGGTTGAGTGGAACCACTAGGCTACAAGGGTGGACAACACAAGTCCTACTAAAGCCTCCCGCAGGAGCCTCGTAGTAAAATAAAATAGGGTTTAGAAAATAGTGTTTTGCCGAATCTTTTCAATCGATGGGTTTGCATGGAAGAGTATGATGCAATGCTATGAATGATATGCAGAACCAAATCTAAAATTTGGGATGTGACAAGACTAACCCCCTTAAGATGAATCTCGTCCCCGAGATTCGGCGCGGCTAGCAAATAGGTGTGGGTAGTCCTCTCGGATGTCATCCTCACGCTCCCAAGTGGCTTCCTCTTCAGTGTGATGGCTCCACTGCACCTTGCAAAACTTGATTGTCTTGGTACGGGTAATCCTCTCCGTTGTCTCCAGAATCTTGACCGGCTTCTCCTCATAGGTCAAGTCGTTCTCAAGCTGAACCTCCTCTAGCGGTACAGTGTCTCTCAATGGTGTATCCGCCATCTCCGGATGGCACTTCTTCAGCTGTGACACGTGGAACACATTGTGAACAGCGGACAGAGCCTCTGACAACTCCAACTGATAAGCAACTTCTCCTTTGCGTGCTAAGACCCGATACGGTCCAATAAACCGAGGTGCCAGCTTACCCTTAATTCCAAACCTCTTAATTCCACGAAGTGGCGACACTCTGAGGTATGCTCTATCACCTATCTCATACACCACTTCCTTGCGCTTGGCATCAGCGTAGCTCTTCTGCCTTGATTGTGCTACCTTCAGCCTGTCCCTAATCAAGGCGACCTTCTCCTCAGCATCCTTGATCAAATCAAGCCCAAACAACTGACGTTCTCCTACTCCATCCCATAGCAATGGAGTCCGGCACCGTTTCCCATATAGCACATCGAACGGTGACGTCTTGATGCTGGTTTGATAGCTGTTGTTGTAGGAAAACTCAGCATATGGCAAATTCTCATCCCAACTAGAACCATGAGCCAAGGCGCAAGCTCTCAGCATGTCCTCCAAAATCTGATTCGCCCTTTCGGTCTGTCCATCAGTCTGTGGGTGAAACACTGTGCTAAACTCCAATCTAGTACCAAGTGACTCGTGCAGCTGACGCTAGAAGTGCGAGGTAAATTGGGTGCCTCTATCAGATACGATACTCTTGGGAACTCCATGTAGGCACACAATTCTGTCCATGTAAATCTTGGCCAACTTTGCACTCGTATAGGTCGTCTTTACCGATATAAAGTGGGCTACCTTGGTCAAATGGTCGACCACTACCCAAATGGAGTCATATCCTGACCTGGTCTTGGGCAATCCTGTGATAAAATCCATTCCCACTCTATCCCACTTCCAATCCGGCACGGGCAATGGCTGTAGCAATCCTGCTGGCTTCTGGTGTTCCGCCTTCACTCGGCTACATACATCACATAGGGAAATATGCTCTGCGATGTCTTCCTTCATGTTGTTCCACCAGAATCTGTCCTTTAGGTCCATATACATCTTCGTATTGCCCGGATGTATGGAATACGGCGAGTCATGAGCTTCCTGCAGAATCAACTTCCTTATATCGGGATCGTTGGGAACGCACAAACGATCTCCGTACCACAAGGTTCCTTGCTCATCCACGCGGAATTCCCTTGCTCGACCCTCCTTCATCTTTTCCTTTACTTCATCTATCTCTTTGTCTCCCACTTGAGCTTTCCTGATTCTGTCCTGTAGCGTTGGTTGGACTTCCATTGTTGCCAAGTATCCTTCAGATACTACCTCCAGTCTAAGGTCCTTGAATTGCTTGGACAAATCCTCAGGCAATTCCCCAATTGTCAATCCATTGGCATAAACCTTCCGACTCAGAGCATCTGCTACTACATTGGCCTTTTCTAGGTGGTATTGTAGATTCATATCATAATCCTTGATAAGTTCCAACCATCTCCTTTGCCTCATATTCAGTTCCTTCTGCGTGAATATGTACTTCAGGCTCTTGTGGTCGGTGTACACATCACAGTGTTTTCCCATTAAGTAATGCCTCCATACCTTGAGCGCATGAACCACTGACGCTAACTCCAAGTCGTGTGTGGGGTAATTCCGCTCATGGTGTTTGAGTTGTCGCGAGGCATACGACACCACTCTCCCATCTTGCATCAGCACACTCCCAAGTCCCTGTCGAGAAGCATCGCAATACACTTGGAAATCCTTCTGAAGGTCTGGTAAGCACAGAACAGGTGCGGTCACTAGTCGACGCTTCAGTTCCTGAAAGCTGGCTTCACATACGTCTGACCATTCAAACTTCCTCTCCTTCTTCAGAAGTTCGGTCATCGGCTTAGCAATCTTGGAGAAGTTTTCAATGAACCTCCTGTAATATCCAGCAAGTCCCAAAAAGCTTCGAATCTCTCCTGCATTCTTGGGCGCTTCCCATTCTGTCACTGCAGTCACTTTGCTTGGATCAACAGCGACTCCTTCTCCTGACACTACGTGTCCAAGAAACCCAACAGTGTTAAGCCAGGATTCACACTTGCTGAATTTGGCGTACAGTTTGTGTTCCCTCAGCTTCTCCATAATCAATCGCAGATGTTTCTCATACTCAGCATCATCCTTGGAATATATCAGTATGTCGTCAATAAACACCACCACAAACTTGTCCAAGTACTCCATAAATACCTTGTTCATCATGGTCATGAAGTATGCCGGGGCATTCGTTAGTCCAAAAGACATAACCGTATACTCATATAAACCATACCTAGTGGTGAAGGCGGTTTTTGGTACGTCCTCCTCCCGGATCTTCAATTGGAAGTAGCCTGATCGCAGATCAATCTTGCTAAACACCTTTGCTCCTTCCAGTTGATCAAACAAATCATTTATGTTCGGCAGAGGGTACTTGTTCTTGATGGTTACTTCGTTCAGCGAGCGATAGTCCACCACTAATCTCTTGTCTTTCTTCTCCACAAATGTAATGGTGCACCCATGACGATGAACTAGGCTGAATGAATCCCTTTTCCAGCTGCTCTTTCAACTGCTTCTTCAATTCCTTCAGCTCATCCACATCCATCTTATATGGTTTCTTTGCTATAGGTCCTGTTCCCGGCATCAGGTCGATAAGAAACTCCACTTCCCTGTCAGGTGGCATTCCTGGCAGCTCTTCCGGAAACACGTCAGGGTAATCCTTAATCACTGGCACAGTATCCATGCTAACCCCCTTAAGAGAATTCAACTTACACCTTCCCGGTCGTACATCCAACTTGAATCTAATCCTCTTACCATCCGGGGCTTTGAGTGAAACAGCTCGCTGTGCACAATCTATGTGTCCCCCATGCATAGACATCCAATCCATACCCAGAATAACGTCTAATCCCTGTGATTCCAACACTACCAAATGTGCAACGAAGTTGTGTGTACCAATCCTCACAGTTAAGTCGCGGCATCCCGCGCTAGCTATCATATCTCCTCCAGGTGAACTCACTCTAATAGACCTTTTAATAGAATCAGTAGGTAGCTTATACTTATCCACAAACTCCCTTGATATGAATGAATGCGATGCACCAGTATCGAAAAGTATAAGTGCAGGGTAAGTGTTGATTGGAAACTTACCAATCACAAGGTCAGGCTCATCTGGAATCTCCTCCACATTCATGTGGTTCACTGTGGCCTTCTTGTTGTTGGTTGGCTTCAGTCCTTTCCACTCCGGACAGTTGTCAGCATAGTGTCCCTTCTGTTTACACTTGAAGCACGTCACCTCACTCAGATCCTTCTTCACAAAGCTGCGATCGCGGTTGCGGTCATGTCCACCGTGTCCTCCAGAGTGGTGAGAGTGTCCTCCCTTGTGGCTGTGGTGGGTGCTCCTATGGTTGTCATGACGATGCCCATCGCCTCCATGGTGGTGGCGGTCATGGCTCCCATGGTCACTTCCTCCATGCTTGGAGTATCCATCATATGATGTGCGGGACTTGTGATGTGAACCAGAGTGGTGATTGTTACTCTTTCTCTTGCGGCTTTCCACCTGCTTGTGCTTCCCTTCCAAGATCCTGACCTTGTCCATAAGCTCCTGGAAAGTGGGGCAATAAACCACCAGTAGCTGCACTGAAAGCTCATCACTGAGGCCATCCAGAATCTCTCCTCCTTTTGCATCGGTGTCAACATCCTCAGGTTCATAACGGGACAGGTTGTTGAACTCCTCAATGTACTCGCCCACGGTGCGATTGGTTTGGCGCAAGTTGCGGAACTCCTTCCTCTTCGTGCTCGAACTCCCGAAGACACGTGGTTGGTCCTGAAACCTTTCTCAAACATTGCCCAAGTCACGGTGTCCGGGTGGGTGATCTGAAAAGTGTCCCACCAAGAAGCGGCTGGTCCCTCCAGAGGGTGACGGCAAACCTCACCTTCTCAAAGATCGTGCATCCGACATTACAGATCCTTGTTGACTGAACGCAACCAGTCGAGAGTAACCATTGGTTCCGTTGCAGTAGAGAACTTAGCTGGCCTTAACCTCAGAAATCTGGTGAGGGCATCTCCCTGAGGCTGGTTGTTTCCATTGTTGTTGTTGTTCTGAGCTGCCATGAACTGAGTCATCACTTGGGTCAGCTGTGCCTGAGCTGCCATGAGCTGCTCCAACTCAGTGGGTTGACGGCGGGGAGGCATCTGCGGTTCAGCACAGGTAAGTTTAGAAAGAATCAACTACGACAATTGGATTCTACCCATGCATATGATCAATCAACAACAAACAATAGCAGACAATCACAAGCAAGCAACACATCAACAATCAAGTGATCCAGCAACATACCAGGGGTTATCCTAGCAGTATATACCTACTGAAATAGTTTTACAAGAGTTGGCAATGGTTAACTAAACAGTTGATCAACTAAACAACAAAAACAATAATCTTCCAGAACAGTCCAGCAGTGTTCACGGATTTTTCTACCTGACTTACACTCGTTAGAAAATTTAGCAGATTTTTGCACATACAGTACAGAGAGTTTCGCATCAGCCCAATGTTTTTCAGAATTTTCCCAGTTACCAGAAAAATATGAAAAATCATACAGTACTGCTGTATCAGCAGAAAACTGCAGCAAAAATAACACATATGTTAACCAAAATTGCCATAACTCTTTCATAAAATTCGCACAAATAATTCCTGGGATATTGGAGTTCACAAATAAGAAACTAAACACTCTTAAACTAACAACAACTAAGTTTCACATTGATCGAGACTAATCCTAACGAATTTACCTACCGTGGACTAATTGGTGGACTTCTATCTACTTTTTTGAAGAGGTTGCGGTAGATCCTTGCACTCGTGCGTTGGCGCTTCGGTCCACGGTTCAACCATGGCGGCGGAGTGTACACTTCTCCTGAAACATCACTTGATATCTCAAACTCCACCTCTTCTGGATCCTCCTCTTCTTCACTCTCAGCTGCAACTGCAACAGCTTCATCTCCTCCACCATCATCGTCTCCATCATCATCATCATCCTCGTCCTCATCATCATCATCGTTCCCACTGTCATCATCATCCCCATTGTTGCCATCATCTCCATTGTCATCATCAGAGGGTGGATTTAGCTGTGCTTGGAGAGCGACAATCTGGGCTGTCATAGCTTCAATAGTTTGATCCCTTTCCTGGACGGTCCCTTGCAGCTGTTGTATGTTCTGGGTGTTCTCCTGCATAGTACCATGAAGATGAGCTATGGTTGCATCTCTGGCTATCAGGACATTCTCCAGAACTCCCACAGCTTCATGCAAGGTGTCAATCTCCTGTCCTTGGACCACCATACCATTGCTAGCAAAATCTGCAATCTCCTTTATCATCATCACTTTCTCAGCTAGAGCTCCATTCTCCCTTTCCATGTCCTCTATGTGCCTCCGACGGGGCGGCATGTTGTTCCTGTCGCCCGGGGTAACCACAATGTGCCCATCTTCATCACGCCTCCCATAGTCACGGTAGGGTGAATCTGCTGGCAGTAGGTGTCGGACATGATGGCACTGGCGAGACATGGCTTCATGTATGGCCAAGTTGATTCCAAGTCCCCAGTTGCAGTATGTCTTGGTGTAGATAAGATGCACTGGATTTGGAAAGGCGTCATCCCTGAATATGAAGGTAGTGATTTCCCATGCATCCTCTCCATATCCATAGGTGTACAGCCTCCTTCCCTTGAACATGGGCAGTGGCAATCCCAATGACTGCGAGAGCTGTGCTAACTGTCTTGCAAAGGGCCTTGGTGACTCCATGGTGGCATACTCAGTCCTGACTTCTCCCATCTATTAAGTAAAAGAGGAATGTGTGAGAATAGCATATGGTAAGAATTTACGAGGGTGAAAGGCATAAGATGAAAGATAGAGTTAATATAGGCTTTAGTAAATCTAAGGCTTCCTAATCCAATCCTAGGTCACGATCCTACAGTCGACACACGGGCTTTGATACCATCTTGTAACACCGCGGTTCTGAAAAGACCGTGGCTTCTATGTGACATGCCAATCCCTGGATCGGTTCATTGCCCACAATAGAATAAGATGAATAACATAGCAAAATATCCGTGTATCATGAATAACGAAGATCCAGAGTACCATTATTACAATAAAAGCATAGCCCAAGGCTAGCTCAAATTATTTAGGTAGCAACATAAATAAAGTAAATCCTCCATTCTTCAAATTGCCCACAAGCGAACAAGTGCCGAGTGGAGTACCGTGGCCTATATCGATTACTCAGAATCGGAATAACCTGCAACATGAAACGTAGTAGCCCCGAAGGGTCAATACATGAAATGTATGGCAAGTAGAGCTAGTAAAGGAGACAATAGTGCTAACATCTACATGCATATTTGGCAATTGGAGCTGTGCCTGGATTGCATTTGCAAATACATTTGTCCTACTTTCATAAACAGTTTTGATTTTCTTTGAAAAGATCCCAATTAAGTTAACCCAACAATATTAAGACAATTATGAAATTAGAATGAGCGAGAAACATGTCATGGAATCAATATCAAGCAACTCAGTTGTCCATAACCGGGGACACGGCTAATCGATTAGATTATACACCCTGCAGGGGTTAGTACACTTTACCCATGTGACTTGGCCAGTCCATCGCGTACCATCACTCTCATTTTGGGTGATGATAGGGAGAATTCCAAGAAGAGACTGTTCGGGAAGTAGCTTCCCAATCCCGACGCGCACCGGTCCAACCTACCAAAATTCTACATCTCTGGATACGCGGGTTCGGGTTGCCACAACCTACTAAGTTAAACCAACCGCCCATTTCATTATTGGCATATGGTTGTACACGTAAGCTACACAATAAAGAAGCCAATCAATTTCTCTCGATACCTGGGTGCCTTTCCGCAATGAAACCACCAAAATTTATCAATACCATCACACCCGGGAGATTCATTGATTATGTTGTTTTAGTTTTCACAAACCAATACTTTTAGAAACAAGTCACAATGATGTAACCCAACCCTCGTTCAACATAGCATGGCTAAGCACATCTACCAACGGTGTTTCATCTACAAGGAAGATCCTACCACATAATAGGACATAGCAGCGATAGTATCATCCTACACATGCGTCTATAAAATACACGACAATGCATAGAAAATAGTAAGACGATATCATGAACAAAGTAGCATCTACTTGCCTTGGTTGTAGTGGTCGGAAGAACAATCCACACACGAGCAAGCGTTGCACTCGTCACAATCTACACGATACAATTGCAATCATAAACAAACAATCCACAAGCATATGCAACAAAGATGATGCATGAAGGTATGCAAGGCAAGTGAATTGGTGCTACAGCTGCACCACATAATCCTATTCAATAATACTACTGATTGCATGCATGGAAAATAGTTTTAGCGCTAGGAAAGCTATTACGCAAAAAGTAATGCTCAAAACTAGAGCTAGAACTCAAATAATTCACTACCGGTAGTATACTGTTTGTAAAATCTTGGGAAAATTCTACAGTATAGGCATTGCTATTTAGAAACAGTACCAATTGGAATTACTCAAAAAGGAATTATAAAACTCCCCGAGTAATTAAAACATTGCAGAAAGACACTAGACAGTTTCTGCAGAAGTTTTTACTGTAAGCCTATCCTTTTAAATCACGATGAGATTCCCCTCATTCCACTGAATCCAGGGACATATCATACGCAATTTTTGGAGTTACAGATCTTTTTCTACGAATTAATTACTCCAAAAAGGCCATTAACTCATTTGATTAAACTGTACTAAATCTTGCTGCAAAAGTGTGAAACAACGGTACAGCAAGATTCTACACGACTCACTGAATCTACACATATTTTATTTGCAGTTTTTGGCCCAGCGGTTTAATTTTTATGCAATTTACAAGTTTCTACCGAAATCAGCCAACTAACACGATTAAAAAATAAACCCAGTCAACTGTGTCTGTTGACTGGTCAACACGGCTGCTGACTGGACGTCTGACTAGTCAACGCCTGGGGCTGACCGGTCAACGACCGATCTGGACCGCTGATCTGAAATCCAACGGCGGCTGCGGACTCACCGGAGACGAACGACGGTGAGCTCGGGACGGTGGCGGTGATCGGTTCCGGCGACGGCGTTTTTCCTGCGGAAGAGCCAACAGGAATGAGCGGCGGTCAAAGCGGCGGCGGCGTGGCGGCGGCAACGGCGGGCACGGAGCTACAGCGGGCGAAAGCAAGGGCGAAGCGATGCGCGGCGGCAGCGGGCGCAGCGCGGAGGCGGCCGGAGGCGCGCGGGCCGGGCGATGGCGTGGCAGCGGCGCGTGGGCGGCGCGCGGAGCGTAGCGGCGCGGCGAGGCAGCGGCGAGGGCGGGCGCGCGCGGCGGGCGGGTGGCGCGCGGCAGCGGGCGTGAGGCGGTGAGGCGGCGCGGCGGCGGGTTACTGCGGCGGAGGCGGGATGCGGCGGCGGCACGGATCCCGAGGGCGGAGGCGGCTCGGAGATCGAGGCACGGGGGCGGGCGCGCGGGTCAAGGCGGTGAGGCGGCGGCGGCTGGGTGGGGTCCGCCTTTTGTGGGCCCGCGGGTCCTACGCGGATACGGCGGCGCAGTTGGAGGCGAACACGGCGAAGTCGGCGCCGATTTTTGATTAATAAAACGGCCGTAACTTTTCCGTACGAGCTCCGAATCGGGCGATTCTTGCTCCTAAATTTTTGTAAAAACGTGGGGAACAACCTAGGGTCAAGGGTTGAATGGAACCACTAGGCTACAAGGGTGGACAACACAAGTCCTACTAAAGCCTCCCGTAGAAGCCTCGTAGTAAAATAAAATAGGGTTTAGAAAATAGTGTTTTGCCGAATCTTTTCAATCGATGGTTTTGCATGGAAGAGTATGATGCAACGCTATGAATGATATGCAGAACCAAATCTAAAATTTGGGATGTGACAGTTCCACAACTTACAACCAAGCCTGATACATGATGATATCAGAATGTGCTCAATAGTTCCACAGCTTCCACTTTGTGTTTTCTTTATTCAACCAAGCCTTGCTATCTTCCCACTCTTTCTTTCTCTTCTCTTCCCTTTGTTCTTCTTTAATCCTTTCCTCTTCTTATTTCTTCCTTTTAGCTTCTAACTGGTACTTCCTTGAGCGCTCCTTCTGTGCTTTTTCAATCTCTTGCAACTCCAAGTTTATTTCATCCTCATGCTTCTTTTTCTCCTCATCGAAAACCTTCCAAGACTCATCTAAAGTGTCAGGGCCGTATAGGGGACACCACCGTGTCATATCTTGACAGTGCTCACACCAAACAAGTAGAGGAGCCTTGGGTGTGGTTTCGTGTAATTTCCAATACTTAGGTGGAGATGGAGGAGGAGGCATAATGCGTTTCCACCTCTCGGCTGGTTTTGGGCCCAAAAGAATGCTAATATCCCATGAAAGAAGATATTCATCATAACACGCGGGGCCATCGATCCACTGGAAGAAATAGCATGTGCAATGTTCCTGTCAAATAAAATTTACCATATCAACAATCAACGATCAATCAAGTATGATAGATACCATGTCACAAGACACCAAAACTCACGCGTGTATCGGGACAACGGTAGAATGCGCGGCCAGCAGTAGTGTGGTAGTTAGATTGTTATATATGACAAGTTTTACCACAACAACAATTTGGTACCGGATATCTTGATAGCACCGTAGCATCTTTTGATGGCATATTGGGATACTTGCCTTTGGTACTTTCTGCAAACTTCATCTGACGTGCAATCTTTGTCCACATGTCCGGAGAATCTACAAACATTAGGATAATTAACATAGCAAACACTATCACTTATAATGTTCTAAGCTATATTATCATACAACCGGCTAATTTTCCATTGAAGTGCTTCCCAACTTAGTAAACACTGTAGCAAACACTAAGACAAGCTCATATCCAATGCATACATACCCTAGCAAACTCTATGGAAATGAATCCCTACAAATATATTTCCACATGTGCCTATTTTTGTTTTGTCATATGTAAACTAAATTAGCAAACACTAAGACAAAGCTCCTATCAAATGCATACATACACTAGCTACAATTTATTCAAACAAATATTATTTACAAAGATATCTAAATAACATATCTATGATCTTCTAGGGTTTCAACAAAAAAGAGATAAATGAGATCAAATTAGACATTCTAATAGGTGGAATCAAAGGGGATTTGAGAGAAATTACCTCTAAGAAGACTTGCCATGGTCCCAATCCAAGAAATCTTGGAGTTTCAACAAGATTTGAAGAGAGGGGCGAAAAACAGGAGAGAGAGAGAGCTTGTGGCGTCTGGGAGGAGGAAATGGGAGGGCTGGGAAAGGGAAACTGGTCGATTGGTTATAACCCTAGGGTCAGCGCTATTTGAAATGGCGCCGACATAGCGGCCACGTCAGCCAGGCGCTCACCCCAGTGGCAAGTTCGGCGCCATCGCCGACCTGTGTTAGGTCGGCGACGTTTGAAGTGGCGCCGACGTAAGGGATCAGATTCTAAATTAGTTTCACACGGAGGGCAAACGCGGTTGAAGTTGATCAAATTGGTCAGTTTTGTCAAAAAAACACCTAAAACAAGTAGTAACCCATGGTATTTTTACATAACCTTTGAACCGAGCAGGAGCAGGAGCACTTGTGTCAACCGAAACAAGTGGTATCCCCAAGGAGCTCTAAGTTCCCTAGGATTGAGAGTCTGTGGTTACTTCCGTATTTTGTTTTTCTACTAGCTACTAGGACATGTCGGTTCCTGTGGTTGCTCTGGTACGTGTTTAGCTAGGTCGGTTCCTGTGGTTGCTCTGGTACGTGTTTAGCTAGGTCGGTTCTCAGCTGGATCTAGATATAAGCTACTAATACACAACCAAATAGTCCTATCCCTTTACTCCCCCTCTTTCTCCCACGCCCTTCTCACCGCCGGCATCCTCTCTTGAAATCGACACCGCCGGCCCGCCATCTCGGCTGCTATGCAGCACCGACAGCCAGGACAGCCTTGCATGTACCTCCATGGATGGATTCCCATCCGAGCCACAACGTCATGTGCATGCTCCTCCTCTCCCTCACATCTGCATCCTCCTCTCCTCAATTGCATCTGCATCCTCCTCTCAATCGCCTCATGCTCGTGCTCGTGATCCGTTGCATGTTTTAGAGATGTTGGAGTCGGGAAAGACGTTGTCGCTTTCTATGAGATCCGTACGCCGGTCGTCGCCCGCTGCGAGTGAGCTGCTGGACTTGGCGATGGCGGCGCGAGGGTGCGGCGGCAGCGACGACCATGTCAGGTCGCTGGCAGCGGCCATTGTGTCTTATGCTCCAGCGTCACGGCAGAGACGAAACGACGACGGTTCCCGGCACAGTCCCCAAACGATCGATCAGGATGGGTATGTCTGACCAGCTTGCAGACCGCGTGCGGCATCATCAACTACAACAAGAACAAGGTAAATCCGGATTTATTTCTGCAATGTCTCCATCTGAGGAAGCTTGATCTTTGTCATTATAAAGTGCTGCAACTTCGCTGATTCAACTGGTTCTCAACCTCATCAGCTATAGCCTTTTTAGGTGCATATACTGATATACAAGAACGTCTTCATTATCAATCATCCTAGGCATTTCTCAAGAAGCCATGGCATCTTCTCAGTATCAGAAGGGAGTACATTCACAACTTGTTTAATATTTTCATTGGCAGTTTGGCACTTTCAACTGGACTACCTATGACTCGAATAGGTTCACTCAAAATTTCTCTAGCCAAAAAGTTCCACTTTGTGTGGGATCGTTGCAGAGAAAAGCTAGATTTGTTGGTCTGGTCTAATCTGACCAGACCATATATGTGCCTCAAATCCAAGATCAAACATGCAATCAGCTTCATTAAGAACCATATAAATCTCTATAAACATTTCCAATGCCTTCTTAAGAACGTATACCAGTCTCCCTAGGGTAGCAACGACTATTTCACAGCCCGTTTTCACTTATTCAAACTGATCAAATTTAGGAACACCACCATAAATATCAGCAACTTGAAAGTTGTAAGGCTTTGAAAACTTCTTAGCTTCGAGGTATGACTCCTCTTGGACCTTCTGAAGCTCAGGCTGATCCGTAATATTTGTACAATCATAGGGAAAACAAATGATCTAATTTTTCCTGAACCAATTTTTGCAATACCAATGATATCTCTCCATGATATTAAAGTAGGCAAAGTCTGGCACTTTTTTGTCGGCTTTTCACAACCTTGCTTGGGAATAACATTCATCAATTGCACATTAAGGTGATTGGCAATATCACCCTACGTTCATTTGAATCAATGATGCACATTAATTAAGGTGATTGTTATCAAAATGTCAGCTTTTGTGTTGAAAGGATGGTCACATTTTCTTTTCTTTTTTATCTCATGTATATTATTGGAAGCATCAGGGTGTCTTGGTTACTACATGGTACCACCAAAATACGTGCAAGTACAGGATATCTTCATTAATGAATAAAAAGAACTCTTCCTCTATTCTGTTTTTTATCATTCAATTGAGAATTGTCTTATTCAACAAACTTTTAGTCCTCTATTTGTACAGAAAGTTATTTGGACAAAGCAGCAGGTCGACTAGACTGCGTGTGAAACAAAATAATGGGACCATTTGGTACTATACATAGAGTATCGAAAGTCCTACGCTGCACAAATGCTTAGGAAATAATAGATATTAATACTCTACATACCTAATGTACCCCTTTTGTTGTATCATGTATCTATCAGGCCTTTCTTAAAACATTTGTAATTAGGCATGTTATACTCTACAGTCTTAATAGAAAAAACCCCTCACATGATTCACACTCACTGCACACTGGAATATATGAATGGTATTTAAGTTGCAACATTCAAGTATTGGGGTTGATAATTCATTAAAAAAAGAGGAGATTATGCTATTTTTGAAAGCGGAAGTCCTGAAGTACATGAAGGAAATGACAGAAAAGACATGCGATAAACTAAGTTAATATCTAGCACATGTGCATTGTAAATATTCCGTTACAATAAAGTTGGATTCATGTCGTACCTTTATGTGGTTCTCATAATCTTTTATATAGATCATCCTAGCACAAGTATATATTTATGATTATGTATACTCGGTTTGAAGCTTTTTTAGAAATGCACATATATGATTTAGGCCTTTTAGAAGAATCATAAGAACTTGGGGGGCTTCTTTACCTATATTGGACCTTCTGATTCACTTTTTGTTTTTTGAACTAGCGATACCATTTTATTCTTGGATCTCTATTCACTGCTTTTAAAGTTTGTACTATATGAGTTATAAGCAGAATGAACATATGTGATATGTTTTTGATTTTTCGTATATTTAATACTATACCCATATGGTGTTATGGAAATTTGGACCCAAATTAACTTTACTTTGTACCATTGAATCATCACGAAGTCTGTCTTGGCAAAACTTCTGCAACAAAAAATGTAACCCTGCAGGAAAAGATATGCACATTTTTAATAACTGAAGGTATACACTGAGCAGGCTAATGAAGCTTTTCCTGGAATCACTAAAAATAGGTTTTGAGACAACGACCACGAGAGCTCCTTATTTGTTTTCCGACAATATTGGCAAGTCCTTAATGTTTAATGTTCTGATCTTCCATGCTTCTGTGAGAATGCCACGATCTTTCTTTGATAATATTGTCAATTCCAATAGATCATTTAGTTCTATACATATGTGAGATCATGTATCATGAAACTATATTTCTAGAACTTTCAAGTTCACAATGATATCTTCGCTAAAATAGTGTATATTCTTTCGGCTTCTAAATTACTACATCTATTGCTCGTTACTGGAGGCTGAATAAACTAATGTGGCCCAACATATGTACTACATTTTTCAATGGCATAAATGTGTCAATGTTAGTGTATCATTCTGATTCTTCCAGCAATTTTTTAGTTTCACATTTACCTTGCTCATAAAATTAACACCGAACGGATAATTTTTTCTTATCATATAATTATCTTTTATATATTTTCATTTATGCATAAAATATGTAGTAAACAATACAATATAAATGTTTTGTTCATGTTATTTGATCTATAATGGTAGCCTACAACGTTTGTATTGTACCGCCTCAGTATCTTGGGTTGTTCTGCCTATCAAATATTATTCTTCTATTATGCAATATAATCACTATGGTGTAACAAAAGAATTGAAAGTGTGGCCACACTTTGTTGTAGTTCTCCTTTTTTCACATTAGGATCACTCTGAAGGTAAAGAAAGGGCCGCTCTTCCGTGCTTTTAAATGTATACTATACATAAGAGCAAGTTCTAATTGTTGTTTTCAAGAAAATATTTGAGCTCATCTATAATAATTCCATTTATTTGATGTAGGTTTTATTGTCAAAGGAAAATATGTTTCATGAAATTTGTATGTAACATAAATAATTACATATTTCATCCAGTTAGACCTTCCTATGCTAATGTACAACTTTATTATGTTGTTACTAAGGTGACATACTTATTTAGGATTCTGTTTCAGATTATCTCCATTCTTATGTTCCCGTAAGCTTGTAGTAGAAACAATTGATTTATGAAATCTCTATCACGTCATGAGGATTACTATCTGTAGTAGGCATGCTGAACCGGAGGGGGAAAGCATCACGGGTGAATGAGTAGTGGTCCAGAAGCTTCTTTGAAGCTTACAATCATGATTCAGTTCTCCTTCTCATGCTCAGGTCTGCCATGTGTGCTATATAATGCAGTATCTCTTGGTCAATGAAAGCTAGCCAACACTGCACTGAGATTGTTGTTGCACAGTCGCTATAAAATTCTCTCCCATCTCAATTTCAATTCATGTTCCGCATTGTAATTTTCGGGTAATGCATCTTCACTACCTTTGTGAGATATATGTTTGGTAGCACTACATGTTCTCTGCAGTATTGGTTCATTAAGCCAATGAAATACCACCATTAGTATGCATCATCAAGCCATGCCAATTTTAGTGTATATGCTTGGCATTATATATGATGGCATCTTGGTGTGTTTACTTAACCTAAAGCAATTGGGTGAAGTCCCTAAAGCACCCTGAAGCAACAGAGTATTGCAAAATTGCACAGCTTCCACCTTTTAAGAGTAATATAGTGTCAACATAAAATAGCAACATATTATATTTTCTTCCTTTCATGATTATGATTTTTATTGTCGTGTTTCATGTGTATAAGTTGGTGTCTTGATAATAGCTATGAATTATATAGGTATAGTTTTATGCTTGACGAGTGTGCCTCTATTTTTGTCGTCGCGCGCACTTCAGATAATTGAGAAATGCATATGTTGGATTGTTTTCATATGGCATACTAAATGTTTTCTCTAGCTTGTTATGGTCACAAATTTTAGTCCTTCTCCAACGTTGGTGGTTATACTCATGTAAATGTAACAAATTTTCTTGGCCTCGATTTCTTATCTCATTCTTTCCATCCTTATGATCGTCGGATACACTTTCTCGGTGAGCTCATGGTAGGCAAGCCAGTTTACAACCCTCGGTCCTTCTAATTGAGAATTTTTATTCTTTCAGATTGTCGTAGCATACATTTTAAGGAGTTCCTTGTTGTTTTATTTTATAAAATTAATTCTTATATGATGATGATTGATGAATCTGTTCCCACTGCTTGATGCCCACGAATGAGTTGTTGAATCTCATGATAATCCACTAACTATTCAGTAATGATATACACGCATAAGTATTGCAATCAAACACAAGAGGAAGATGTCAATTCAACAAATCCAAGAGTACAAAAAAAGAGTGTTTCCTCACATCGTTTAGCAAAGAGAAAAGGTACTATATACCCGCACCCAGCTATTATCCCAAATCAAACCTGTTATATGCACTACAAGGGAAACAATACGCCAAAGACGAAAAACGGCACGGCAAAGCGCGCTAGGTCCATCTAGTTTAGCGGAACCCTCACTGAAAATTGTCTTTTGGCTCTTAAGCTCTAGTGCTCGTT
The DNA here is from genome assembly GCA_030063025.1 of Avena longiglumis. Classification (NCBI taxonomy): domain Eukaryota; kingdom Viridiplantae; phylum Streptophyta; class Magnoliopsida; order Poales; family Poaceae; genus Avena; species Avena longiglumis. The sequence goes on along the minus strand of CP125977.1, from coordinate 428,356,081 downwards.
TCATTTGAAATAATCAAAAAAAAAATTTACAAGTTTCAAAAAAAAAATCTAGGCATCGTCAATGGTGTATCCTATAAACATGCAAATTGCAATCAGGAATTTTTCATATTGTGGGCTACACAAAAATGACATAATCTAATAAATTTAGATATTTGAACTATGCATACTTAGATCCACACTTTTGTCATTTTTATGTAGCTCGTAATATAAAGTACTCCCTTTGACCCATATTATTTGACTTGGATTTGTCAAAATTTAGATAAACCTATATCTAAATAGTGTCTAGATTCATCCAAATCTAAACAAATGTGAGTCAACTAATATAGATCGGAGGGAGTATTGAAAATTAATATTTTGCACGTTATTGGCTATATCCGGATTTTTTCATGAATTTTTAATAACAAAAAAAAAATTCTTTTTAGAAACGTTCACTGTAGCCCATATGCACCAAATCTCCGCGCAAACCCTCGCTGAGTAGGTACTACTCCCTCCGTTCCAAAATATAAGACGTTTTAGGTTTGTGAAAAAAACGAATCTAGACTTATTTTTAGTATGTAGTTCATTCAACTTTGGAATGAATCTACACACTAAAAAAAGTCTAGATTCATTTTCTTCACAAACCTAAAACGTCTTATATTTTGAAACGGAGGGAGCAGTAGTTATTGTTTATTAGTTTTGCCATATGATTGTTTTTCTAGCTTAGTCACTAGTTCTATCTTGAGCACATGGATATATCATAGTGAAAGTCTGAAGGCAGTTTGTCTTCCTTTTTCAAGATTCTTTTTACAGGTGAAACACTAAATACTACTCGAGTGTTTATTAAATAGTCCTTCCGTTTTAAAATATAAGTTGTTTTAGCTTTGTGAATGAAATGATCTAAATATCTCTTAGTATATAATTCGTTGTAAACCTAAATACTTCCTCCGTCCAAGAATAGATGTCTTAGGTTTTTTAAATTTTGGATGGATCTATATACTAAATAGTGTCTAGATTCATCTAAGTTTTGACAAATTTGAGACATCTATTTTGGGACGGAGGGAGTACTAAAAGTGTCTAGATAGAACTATTGTATTAAGATATATCTTGTACTTCCTCCCTCTTAAAATAGATGTCACAAGTTAACAAATCTACGACATCTATTTTAAGACAGAGAAAGTAGTAATAAGCTGTAATATTAAAACTTGGGTATTTCCTCTGCTTCTAAGCGCTGGATTGGCACTGCCTAGATAGTGTACCATACATCTTTTCGAGGTTTAGTTGCGTTGTGCATATAACTAAATATACACTGATTATTGCAAACAGACCACCGCTGAAGTATGTTGCAATATCAAAATATCAGTCGGATGGTCTACTGTAAAGGTCGATAAATTAGTAATTTCACGAATACATTTTCCATTCACAAGATAGGATTAACAGCACAACCGTGTGCATTTCTCGGGTGGACGTACCAAGACGCCTTCCTGGCCGTTCCGCTCATCCGGGGCCTATAAATTCCATTTACCACCCGACATCCTTTCCTCGCTCCTCTTGTCGCTTCCTTCCAAGGTTCCGTGGCGACAGTGAAGGTGGACGGAATCCCGGCGAGATGATGATGATGATTGCCCGCAGCCGCCTCCTCAGATCCAGCGCCGCCTCCAAGGTAAACGACTGCCATAGCTCTTCCATCTCCTCCTCCTGTTCATTCCCTATAGGAAGGAGGCATTCGCTCCCGTTCTTATCATCCGGAAACGCGAGAAGTTAGTGGGGAGGTTTTTTTGGTGTATCCAGGTCCCTATTTTCCGGTCTGTTTGTTTTTTGGTGATTATTTTTTCTGGTTTGTTTGAGGAGGATCAAGATTTGATCGGTTCTGGTGCAACAGCGATCGAACAGTTCCTTCCTTCGAGCTCTATTTCTGTTCTTCAGTTCCTTCCTTCGAGCTCTGTTTCTGTTCTTCAGTTCCCAAGTTTGTATAGTACAGTACTATAGATTTATTGTGGGACCTGATCGTTGGGTGATCGGCGATTGAATCGTTGTAGAGTATTTTTTTTTTGTTCTTCTCATAAGATTAGAATTCATTTATTTGGTTAGGATCGGTGCCCGGGACATAACACACAGCTCTGATACTAGAACACGTGCAGTGATTTTCACCAATACAGTTAAGACGCCTGATTTCCTCTACCTTCTCATCGTAACACAGGCTGAAAGTCTGGCAAAATATGCAGCTAGTACCCGAAGCTTGCATAGTTCTTCAGAGGCATCAGCCAGGCACTTCAGCTCTGCACCGATTCTTCAGCCTGACTCGACAGAAGAAATCGGGTAAGTGAATCAAATCCGCATGCACCACTATGCAGAACTGCCATCGTGCCACTCCTGTTGTGCACTAGTAAGACCCCATGTGCAGAGATTTTCTGCCTCTGATGCTGCGACGTTTTGCCAGGTTTAAGGGGCATGGCATGCTGGCTCCGTTCACGGCTGGATGGCAGAGCACCGACGTGCATCCCCTGGTTATCGATCGATCCGAGGTTCTGGACCCTGGCACTACTCTAGTTCTCCTATAGAAATAGTGCTAAGAATGTCTGTTTCTCGACATACTGCGATGGTTGTTAATTTTTTATACCTTACACTATGCAACTCATACTGCAGGGTGCTTATGTCTATGATATCAACGGGAAAAAGTATATAGATGCTCTTGCTGGATTGTGGTGTACAGCTCTAGGTATGCGCATTGTGCAACCTATGGAGCCAGATTATCCAATATACCCAAAATTTGTTGCATTATTTCTCCATGGTCTTACTGGGTTAGTCAAATTTGAAATGGATGTACAATCAAACACCACCTGGGTTCAAGTCTATTAGTTTCATGACACAAATGTGGGTTTCCTATTTATACTGTCATGGCTTCCCTTACAGTTTTACTTAAGCAACAAGGCTTGCTAGTCATTTCAGCGTTAAGAGCTTTTACATGTAATTTCCCACCGCTTCATTTTGCAGATTGTTTTTATTTTTTTTATTACCATATTGTTCACACAGTTTTTTTAAGCATAATGTTCGCATTGTTTTCAGGTGGTAACGAGCCTCGACTAGTCAAAGCTGCTACAGAGCAATTAAACAAATTACCCTTCTATCATTCCTTCTGGAACCGTACTACCAAACCCTCATTGGTACATGCGTTGATCTTTCAGTATCCTCCTTAAAACAATAGTTAAATGGTAGAGTACTTACATATTTTCGTTGATGATATCCTGTTTGGTATGCTGCCTGCTTCATTTCTATTTTCAGAGTCTTCCACTAGAAAGGGACAAACTGAAGAAATTGCTTCAGTGAAATTGATGATTAATGTGTGTTGCTAAATTCAGGATCTTGCAAATGAAATTCTCAAGATGTTCACTGCAAGGGAAATGGGAAAGGTATTCTTCGCAAATAGCGGATCAGAAGCAAATGACTCTCAGGTACAATTATTAGTTATACAAATTTTCATACTTGGAGTTTATTTTACTCATAAAATAAGCATCCTGTTCTTATCTTCCCTTTCTGCTCAAGCTTGAATAGTCAAAACTATATGCATAGTGCCACCTCCTGTCAAAAATATACATTGTGCCATACAAAAAATGACTATGCTATTGATATTCTATTTACTGAAATATTGACACTGATGGTTGTGAAATTTATATTGTGTTCAGATTCATCATTTTTCTAGCAGTACTTAGTTTCTCTCTTGTCTTTTAGTTGTGAACAGTCCAAATTGCCTGAGTAGCATCTGGAATAGTAGTAAATTACCTTAGTTTACTACTTCACTGCAGCATGGCCTGTTATTGCTAAGTCTTGCTTTATCACATTGATGGATATCTATGATTACTGTTTAGCTCCGTTCTTCCAAGTCCTGATCGCCTGTTATTTACAGGTGAAACTAGTGTGGTATTATAACAATGCACTGGGCAGGCCAAAGAAGAAGAAATTTATTGCACGCTCAAAATCGTAACATTCTCTATCTTTTTATTTAATACATTTTTCTACCTAAACTAGTACATATGTTGTTGCTTAATATCTTGCTGTATATTTAAGTGATACTCCAATTCCATTTTGTCTTTCATATTCGTTATTCATTAGGATAACAACACACTAATGAATTTCAGCCCAGTTAAAGTGTTCCGTGTCACAATCACAACATGCACATTTTTTTTGTAATAATCTTGCACCAGGGAACATGTGTCTCCAAGCATTTTCATTAATGTTATTTATTTAATCTTTATAATATTATATTAACAAGATCTTGATTCTGTGTTTTTACAGATATCATGGTTCAACATTAATAGCAGCTAGTCTATCAGGGTGAGCTCACGATCCTGCATAACAATAATATTTCTTTTTTTAAATCCTTCAGTTTGTACAATGAACTTTTAAAAGGATGTTTCTTTTTATCCATGGTTGACATGCTCCTTATGTTCTTGGTATATTTGTAACCATTTCTTCATTTCTTATTTATCCATAGTCTTCCTGCTCTCCACCAAAAGTTTGATCTACCGGCACCATTTGTTCTGCACACGGACTGCCCTCATTACTGGCGCTTCCATCTTCCTGGTACCTATATATTGGTTTCTTTGTACAATCACGTCAGGACATTATGTTTACTAAATTTTTTTTTTGATATAGACGAAACAGAAGAAGAATTTTCAACTAGACTTGCCAATAACTTGGAGAATCTTATCATCAAAGAAGGACCGGAAACAGTAAAGTTCATTTTTTTAATTTTGTACCCGTGAAGGATCATTTGCTATTTTTAAAGGATCCTGTGCTATATGTCGGTAAACTGTCCCTTAAGTATCTCCTTCCATTCTACTTTCAGATTGCTGCTTTCATTGCTGAACCTGTGATGGGTGCTGGTGGGGTCATCCTCCCTCCAAAGAGTTATTTTGAGAAGGTGACATTAAATTGCATATTGCTCTGAAATACGTTATTCTAGATTTTGATTTTTTCCTACATATTCCATTCTACAATTAGCGATAACTTGCAACCTTTTGGCTATTTCCAGTGCCATGTATCACTTGGAGCTAGAGTAACATATGCAATCCCATGAACAATAGGTGACATAATGAACGTAGAGCATACTTTTTTCATGACTCTGTACAAAGAAAAACTTGATTTTAGAAGGTCCCAGAACTTTCTTCTACTTTTTAAATTCTAAAACGAATACAATTCACTTTATAATCCTGTTACAGTTAACTTTTTCAGCTACAATTACAAGTTATTTCAATTTCAACAGTGTTACAACTTCCAAATCAGAATACCCAAATTGCACTTATTTTAAGAAAATAGTTGAAACACCCTAAATGCATTAAAACCTGAAAGGAAAATTTGAACCATTCTCTGTTTATTCTTAAGACGATACAACTGCACTCTAGGAGGTGCATCTGAATGAACTCCTACATCTGATTTTTTGTTGGGAACTCGTTCTTGTATCCGTCCAGGATTTCCTTTATTTGCTACAAATTCTGAAAAGAAGATAGTTTCAGTTGTCGTGCGTACATGGCAATGTGATGTTGTTCTTTTTGCATTTCATGATTTCATAATATTTTTTCCAAAAAGAAATGGTTGTTGCTAAGTGCAGCTTACTGCAGTCACCAGTATTTGTACAGTTAGGTAGTTCCATTTCCAAATATGTTGTTCTCTTTTTTTATGGGGCCATGTGCTAATCTTGTAGCACTATTTTTTTTCTCTTCCAACAGATTCAAGCAGTCCTCCAGAAGTATGACATCTTATTAATAGCAGATGAGGTAATTTAAGTTTATCTTGTAAAGTAGAGAATCAAATACTATGTTATTGGTGGAAAAGTTACTTAATCATCTATGTAGGTCATTACTGCATTTGGAAGATTGGGAACCATGTTTGGATGTGATAAGTATAACATTCAACCAGATCTTGTCTCCATTGCAAAGGTGAGTTCCTGACTTTGGTACCTCTAGAGTACTTAGTATTTGACATAGGATAACTTCCCTCTTTTCCTAAAAATATTGGTCAACGATTTTGTGTTACTGTGCCATTTTTTCCTCTGCCAGGCTCTTTCTTCTGCCTATATGCCAATTGCAGCTATTCTCGTTAGCCCAGAAATAGCGGATGTAATTCATTCGGAGAGCAATAAACTTGGTAAAGATAATTCTACTGCTGCATGGAATCCTTTTTTCTCTTGCTACTGTACTTAACAGCACGTGTGTTGTTTTATTACAGGTTCTTTTGCTCATGGCTTTACATATTCGGGGCATCCAGTTTCTTGTGCTGTTGCCATAGAAGCTCTGAAGATTTATAAGTACACACAGTTTCACTAAAAATGCTCCACACTTTATTTATGTTAGTGTATGGATCTGATGAATTGTTTCCATAATTGCTATTAGTGAAAGAAATATTACCAAACATGTCAACGAAATTGCTCCAAGGTTTCAGAAAGGAATCAAGGCCTTCTCAGGAAGTCCGATCATCGGAGAGGTATCTATCATGTCTAATTTCTTAAGCTTATTTCTTTAATAAATATTTAATTGTTTCTTTCCTGTTTACACACATAATGTTGTCCTCCTCTCCACAGACACGTGGCCTGGGATTGATACTTGGAACTGAATTCGCTGACAACAAGTCGCCAAATGATCCGTTCCCTGCAGAATGGGGTTTGTATGCTTTCATTTTCAGCGGACATTACTAGCATGGAATATTCTAGTCTTCAGCCACTGTTCTTTTTCTAAGCAGTCCATGCTGCTAGTGGAATGATAAGATATGGAATTTTTGTTTATTTACCACAGGTGTACATTGTTATCGAGTTTTCAGGCCAGCTAGAAGTATATAAGACAATCTTTAAACTAAATTTATTCTAGGTTTTTACTGCACCAATATTCTAACTGAACTTCACCAATTATGTGACATCCGTAAACTACTCTAATAAACAGCAAAAGAGTACCTTAGTGCGGCGGGTATGGAATTTGATAACTTATCCTTCAAAAGTTGAGAGTAGTACCAAAATAATCTATCTGAGCAGTTAAAGATACCTTTGGAGATGGCTGGGCTAACTGAGCAAGTCGTGGTTGGTGGTTTCAGGAGTTGGTTCAATATTTGGTACCGAGTGCGAGAAGCGCGGGATGCTTATCAGGGTCGCTGGGGATAGCATCATGCTGTCACCCCCGCTGATAATGACTCCTGGTGAAGTTGACGAAGTAAGATTGAACTCTTTACAACAATATGCTAGTACTTTTATTTTTGGTGAACTGACATGAACCTTTCAGATTGTGAGCAAATATGGTGATGCCCTGAAGGCCACGGAGGAAAGAATTGCAGAGCTCAAATCCAACAAGAAGTAAACATTGTTGATTTGCTGTCAGTCCGTAGCAATGGTTGGTGATGCTGAGAACAATGTTCAATGTACAGAGTAACTTGAAGTGTTCAACAGTTATTAGATGCCAAAATAACGAGCTCGCTGAAAACCTGAACCTTGTCCATTTTCCTTTTTCTAGGGAAGCCTGAACCTTGTTCATGGTATGCAGAAAAGCAGTTGGTTATTTGAATGGCGGAAGTGATCATTTGAATGGGAAAACTTCAACTAAGTTATAAGAGTATATTATTCTGCTAAGATAATTAGTAAGGGAATGCTAACTATGATGTCAGTATCAAGTGAGAGGTTTCTGCAATGTATTGATAGAAAGAACAGAACTACAGTACAACTATACAAGTCTAAGACTGAGCTGAACAACCGACGACCTTAGACAAGGCAACGACCAACGTACATTACAAATGAACACATGAGAAGATAAATAAAACATGATCAGAATAAAGAGCTACACTCTACCTTCTGAATTATAAGTAGTCCTGACATTTTTCTGAATCGCGGCCTCCGTTCCAAATTATAATAAGAGAAGTTCTAGTATTTTCCTGAATCCCGTATATATAAACGTGTATCAGTGTGTCTGTTCACTTATTTCAGTGCTTACATAGTTCACCAGAACATCTTATAAATCGAAAACGGGGTAGTACTTTTGATTGCCGGGCATACCAAATTTCAGGGATTGAACTAGTAGCAAGTTATTCAGTCCGAAGCTTCATTTATTATTTTGTCCAAATATGTTTCTCGACTTGCCTCTCTTTCATTCATAAAAACACGAAAACGCAAAAAGCTTTGTATTCCGATTTATTGATAGAAAAGAGAGTATTGTATAACAAACATATACAGACTCAAGAGAGACGACACCCTGTACAACTCAACCCCTAGGTCTACTAGGCCGGCGGCAACAGGGCACAAAGATCAGTCGCACCGGCTGCAGCCCAAGCTCGATCTTCGGATTGAATCGTACCGAGAAGGGTACCCATTTTTGGTGACGCGTTGTCGAAGACGACCGCATTGCACTGCTTCTAAATCCACTATACCGTCAGCATGATCAGCGAAGACGTCCCTTTGCGCAAAGCGCGAGGGGTGGATGGCGAAGCCTACAACCACCAGTCCACGAAGTCCCCTTCTCCATCCGGTGGTGTGGCCGTGGATCGAATCCAAGACAGAACCTCATGCCAGATTGCATTGGAGAAGGGGCAACCCACCAAAGGGTGAGTCATAGTCTCATCCGGTTGGTCACACAGGGGGCAGCGCGAAGGGTGAGCTAGTCCCCGTCTCGCAAGCCGCTCAGTCGTCCAGTAGCGGTCTTGGCAGGCCAACCAAACGAAGAACTTGACCCTGAGTGGAGCCCAGGTGCGCCAGTTTAGTTGCCAAGACCATAATGTGATAGATCCCTGGAAGAGGAACTCGTAGCAGGATTTGGCGAAGTACTGGGCGTCCGAAGTCCAGCGCCAGAGCAGGGTGTCTGGCTCGGCAGATAACACGACATCCTGTACGCGTATCCAAAGCTGCACGTACTGTCATAGGGCAAGCGGACTCAGCGCGTCCTGAATGTCAGTGATCCATTTGAGCTCCAAAAGCGTCTCTCTCACCATCCTGCGCTTCCTCGCGTGTTTGGGAATAAGCGCGAAAAGCGATGGCGCCATCTCTTTTGGACAGTCTGCCTGCCGAGCCAACGGTCAATCCAGAAGAGCGTCGTGCCCCCGTCGCCGACCCTCATCGTGGTGGAGGCATCAAACACCTGCACAGCTCTCTCGGAGAAGCGCACATCCAGGCCACGCCAAGGCCACAACGGGTCCATCTCCATTCTCCAAATCCAGCGGGTGTGAAGACTGATCGTGGTGCGGGCAAGGTCAGGGACCCCCTAGGCCTCCAAGGTGTTTTGGTTGGCACACCCTCTCCCAGTTGACATGGCAGTGACCACCATTGTGAAGGGAATATGCCCTGAGAGGCAATAATAAAATGTTTATTATGTGTATTCCAAGTATATGATAGATATTTATTTTGCATGCTATAATTGTATTATTACGGAAACGTTAATACATGTGTATTTAATAAACAAACAAAAAGTTCCTAGTTATGCCTCTCTCATAAACTAGTTCGTTAATTAACAAGATGATCACAGTTTCCTGATCATAGACATTGGATGTTGTTAATAACGAGATCACAACATTAGTGTAATGGTGTGATAAACATTCATCCGAAGTATAGCATTACGATCAAAGTCATTGAGTTTATATTGCTATAAACAACAACTTAAGTAGTCCTAATCCTTAGACCATGAGATCATGCCAATCACTAACACCGGAAGAGTTTCTTGTTGACATCAAACGTCACACCGTAACTGGGTGATTATAAAGATGGCTTCAAAGCTACTAAAGTGTTATGTTGAGAATCATGGATCAAGAGTGGAATTTGTTCATCCCGATGACGGATAGATATACTCCGGGCCCTCTCGGTGATATCACATTGGTTAGCTTGCAAGCAAGTGATTTGATCACTAGAATGTTATATCACAGGTACGAGAAAAGAGTGCATGTCAGTAACGAGATCAAACTAGGTATGGAGATACCGATGATCGAATCTCGGACATGTAACATATCGTGAAACAAAGGGATTAAGATACAAGCGTAAAAGGTTCCGACGATCACAGAAAAAGTCATCATTGAATCTGTGGGAGTCAGTATGGATCTCTATAGGGTTCGCAGCATAGAAAACAAAAAATTTCCTACGATGTGAACTAGGTACCAAGATCTATCTATTAGATACAAACAACGGGCGGATGTATATCCATAGAGAACATACCCTTGAAGACCGACAAAGCTTAACGAGTTCAACTCATGGTTGATGTAGACGATCTCTTGCCGATGTCACATCCCAAGATTTTCCAAATCTTGTAATGTGAAAAATAAATGAATAAAATAAAACTTTGTTGATTTTCAGGGTGAGAAGAAACTTTTGAATCCAATTTGAAACTTTCAAAACCTATTTGGATCAAAAGTAAAATCCTAAAGGGATTTAAAAAGTTAAATAAACAATAAACTTAAAAATATTTAAAATTACTATTTTGGATCTTTTAATAAAAGATTTGGTTTTTAAAGGAAAAGGTAGATTTATAAATAAGGATTATTTTATGGAGCCAAATTAAACCTTGGCCAAGTTTTTGAAATAAAATGTTTTGTTTTGATAAAATAGTAAAGGTTATTTAAATAAAATAATAAGGATTTAATATCCAATTTTATTTAAGTAAAGGCCTTTCCCATTTTAAATAAACACTAAAACTTATTTATTTATTTTAAATAAGTTTTCCAAGTATTTTATATTCTCAAATAAAACCTACTGAAGTGTTTTGGTTTTATTTTAGATTTCAAAATAAAGTTTTTAATAAAACAAATCCTATTTGATTTAATGACTAAGGTCCATTGTATTTAATTATTAATGGACCCTAAAATAAAATGTTATTTTATTTTAAACAAGTTTTCCAAGTATCTTATATTTTCAAATAAAACTTACTGATTTGGTTTTGATAAAATTTAGTTGTCAAATGGAGATTTTATTAAATAAATCAAAACCTATTTGAATTAATAATTAAGATCTATTTTATTTAATTATTAAATAGATCCTAAAAGAATAAAATTAATATTTTTATTTGGGATTTGGTTTATGTTGTTAAACAGAACCAAAACTCATTACAAGTGTGGTGAATGTTTGAATTGTTTGAATATTTGTTTTGTTATTTGAATTATTGGTTGAAATTCAAAACAGAAAATCAATTAGAAAAAAAAGAAAAAGATTACTGAATAAAAAAAAGAGGAGAAACAAGATGACCCAGCCCAACAAATTCCAGCCCATTTATTCCCTCTGCAAACGTTTTTCACTCAGACCGCACCCGCAATCGCGATCGTGGACCCAACTCCATATCCTCTCTCTCACTGACCAGCCGACCCCACCCCCTCCTATTCATCGTCTTCAACCGCCGCGACTTCTTCTTCCCCCCAAACCACGTCGCCGTTCCTGCCGTTGAAAGCTCCTTCAATCCCCGTTAATTGCCGCATTAATTCGCCCAGCCATCACGCAAGGTAAAAGCGCCTGCCTCCCCTCTTCCGTTTCCCCGGACATCGCCCCCTCGCCTCAGTCGCTCGCATTGCTTGCGACAACCCCCTGTCTCCGACGGACAACCACGGCAATTCCGGCCAGCCCACACCCCCTTGCTCTCTGGCGCACCCAAGCTTTCTCCCCACCTCCAGGCGAACCTCCCCATAGCGCCAGCTTTACCGCACATGACCTGCAACCTCGACTCTGTCCATGTCTGAGCGCCACCGACGATAAACCCAACTCCGGTGAGCCATAGCCGACGACCTCGTGCGCCCCTTGCTCACTGGTGAGTGTTTTCGTGAACCTTGAACTCGTGTGCATCTTCCTGATGCGTTTTTTCTCTCGCTTGCGCCCCAGACGCTCACCTCCGACAACATCTGACCGCACCCGAGGAGAAGTACAACTCCGGCGAGCGATTCAGGACTACCCTGTGCGCCCCTCGTCGAACCAACAACACGTTGAGCATCAGCAAGCATCGACGATTCTGGTGAGCCACCCTACTCCTTCTCTAGCTCCTTGTATCGCTGGCAACCTTGCCGCCAGAGCGCCACAGCCGCACAGTCGACGCCAGCGCCGCCACTAGTTGGCAAGCGTGCCGCGCGCCGAGGATCTTGATCCGACGCGTGAGAATAGATTTAACCCGAAGGGGTAAGTATCCACCTGTGCCGCACGATCTGACTTGATCCAACGCACCAGAGTGCTCAATCCAACCGAAACGGTATGGACGAATAGAATTAGGACGCGTGTCACTGGTTTGAGTTAAAACAGAATTTGAAATCAGAATTAGATGCAATTTTGAAAACCTTGTAACTTTAATTCTACACGTCCAAATTTTGCAAACTTTATATCAATGGAATCAGTGGAACAAGCCCTAGCCAACCATGCCATTTGTTTAGTAAAAAGTTTCTTTTAAATTGTTTGTTTTTGCAGAAACATTTGAATGCTTGTTTAGATTGTAAAAATTGTTCAAAAATGATTTTTGGGTTAAAATATTTAGCAAATGGTGTGATTTGAACCTACTGACCATAGGAAACACTCTGTGGATTCAAAAATGTATTTGGTGAAACAAAAGAATGATTCTTTGATTTAAAACCATTTCTAGTCAAATAAAAATATAGTTTATTTTATTAAAAATAGTTTTGGAAGAAAACCTTTGGGAAATGTTTTGTTTTAAACTCTCTAACCCTAAACACCAAGTTTTATGGTTTGAAAATATATTTGGTGAACCCTATAGATTAATGCCTTAGTAAAAATATTTCTACACCACATAAAATGATACTTTGTTTTGAAAATGGTTTAAGAAGTGAAATCTTTTGCAAATGACTTTGCCACTTTATAAAATTACCATTAGGTGCTTTCAAATGTTTATGACCCATTAGGAACCACTTTTTCAAATAAAACAAAGCTTGGCATGCTTGCATGCATTACTTTGACTTTATGATTTTATGTGATGTTTTGCTTGATTGGTAGATTGAGATTGTGCCTTGCTTGATTGAATTGTAGTGACTTGAAGAGTGTGATTGTTGCAAGGACAAGGAGTGAACTTATACCCTCTACCAAAAAGGCAAGTGATGCTTCATACTTTTGTCCCATTACTTTCACTATGCATTAGTGATTTTTCTAAGTAAAACTTGCATGGAATTTTTGCTAAGTATAAACCTTGCTATAGAAAAACCTAGTAGATGAAACCTTAGTAGAAATTTTCCTAAGTTAAGATTCCTACTACTATCAAGCTTAGCTTAGCTAATAGAAAACAAGGGTGGAATATATATTCATACTATGGAAAATTTCTAAGTCTGAGGACTTATGTTTTTCTTAATAAAACAACTAAGTCAATGAATCACCTGGGTGGAATGGGACTTGATTGGTGGTTTTTGGTTGAGTGGTTCACAAGGCCCATGTTTATGGTTGACCTTGTGTATCTCACTTGTGGATGGCCACCCAGGAACAAAGAGATTTGAGATGTCAAATGTTGAGAAGCTTCAAGTGCAGCCACTTGGCATTATGGGCTCTGCCTGGATCATATAGGTTGCAAGAACTTAGCCATATGGACAGTTGGTGGTAGAGTTTGATAGGTTGGAGAACGTCCATTTTGGTCTAAGGGAAGGCTTCTGAAAGATCTTGTCTTGGGAAACCAAGTCTTGTGGGGAAAGTGCACCACCTCTGCAGAGTGTAAAATCTAAGTACTTAGCCATGTCCCTGGTAAAGGACAATTTGAGCATCAAGACATGGAAGCAATCAAGAATCTCATCATTCAAATTTCAAAGTTAAAAACTTGTGGTTGAACAAAGGTTAAAGGATCTTCAATCTTTGATTGAGAAAAATGATTTTGTCAAGCAAAAACTTAGTGTTTTCAAAATGATAAGGAAAATCTATTTTGAGCAATGCAAGTCTCAACTCCACTTAGCCAAATGCATATAGATGATAGACTCCACTATACTACCATAGTATCACTTGCCAATACAATTCAAATGTATTGACCCTTGTGGATGTAACTTGTTATGTTGCAGGTTTGATTGATTTAGTGAAGTGTGTTGATTAGGATTACAAAGTCTACAACCAACATGTCTGCCTGTGGCACTTTAAAGATGAAGGACCCATGCTTTTAGATATTCTGCTGCAATGTAATGTAATAGCCAAATGAGCTATGTAAGATGTAATAAAATTATGTTATTCCTGGTTATAAAGTTGTATTATGACCTTTGTTTCTTGATATTACATCTTAACTATGGATGCTAGCTATTGATCCAGGGACTAGCATTGTAAACACAGGGGACTCTACCTTATTAAAGGTTGGGAACCTTACAGCCGATCTCAAGATCGAGAGGAAGTCCTAGCGCCGCAAATCAGCAGCGCATCCGTGCTCGCACACACGTTCGAGGCACCGAGAAACCTCTGCCTCCTCGCTCCAGCGATGCAGCGGAAGCACAACTCTTTCTTGCCAAATAGCCACCGGGAACATGTATCTCGCTAGTCCGAGACCATGGGGGATAAATTCTAGAAGGGGAGAGAGATCCTTCACGAGGAGGTGTGAGTGAGAAGTGAGGAGAGGGGTGCCTTTTATAGGAGGAGGGGGAACCCCAAGGGGGTGGCCGGCGCATGGGGGCTGCCCCCCTTTCCCTCCCCTCTTCATGTGGGTGGACACTCCACTCACAAAAATCCATTCATATCCCTCCACTCAAAATCCCACTCAAACTTGCCATTAAATTTCCACCAAATTTAATGCAAACTCTCATTAAATAAAACTATTTTATTTTATTCAGAATTTTGTCAATTACTTTAATGACAAACATTCACAAATAACCCCTTTCTAGAATTCTATTTCACATGCATAACCACTTTATGCAATTTCACCCGAAAACCTGTTTCGGTATCTAGTGAAATAAATTTATGCGCTTGTTCATTCTTTCGGCATGAAACTTTTGCTCCAATTGGATGTCGGTGTCTCTTAAGTGTGTCATCCTACGGTTTGTGAATAATGCGGACATGATCGAGACCCCTCTCGGATCAATAATCAGAAGCGGGATCTGGAGACCCATACTGACTCCCACACATTCAACGATGACTTTCTTGTGATCATCGGAACCTTTTACGCTAGTATCTTAATCCCTTTGTTTTATGATATATTACATGTCCGAGATTCGATCATCGGTATCTCCATACCTAGTTTGATCTCGTTACTGACATGCACTCTTTTCTTGTTCCCGTGATATAACATTCTAGTGATCAAATCACTTGCTTGCAAGCTAATCAATGTGATATCACCGAGAGGGCCCAGAGTATATCTATCCGTCATTGGGATGAACAAATTTCACTCTCGATCCATGAGCCTAAACATAACACTTTATTAGTTCTGAATCCATCTTTATAATCACCCTGTTACGGTGTGACGTTTGATGTTATCAAGAAACTCTTCTGGTGTTAGTGATTGACATGATCTCATGGTCTAAGGATTAGGATCACTTCGTAAGTTGTTATAGCAATATAAACTCAATGACTTTGATCGTAATGCTATACTCCGGATGAATGTTCATCACACCATTACACTAATGTTGTGATCCCGTTATTAACAACATCCAATGTCCATGATCAGGAAACCTTGATCATCTTGTTAATCAACGAGCTAGTTTATGAGAGAGGCATAACTAGAAACTTCCTGTTTGTTTATTAAACACACATGTATTAATGTTTCCGTATTAATACAATTATAGCATGCAAAATAAACATCTATCATATACTTGGAATACACATAATAAACACTTTATTATTGCCTCTCAGGGCATATTCCCTTTAGTCTCCCACTTGCACTAGAGACAATAATCTAGTTACATAGTGATAAATCTAACACCCATCGAGTTCTGGTGTTGATCATGTTTTGCTCTAGGGAGAGTTTTAGTCAACGGATCTGCTACATTGAGATCCGTATGTACTTTACAAATCTTTATATCTCCATCCTTGACATGCTCGTGGATGGAGTGAAACCAGCGCTTAATATGCTTGGAATGCTTGTGAGACCTTGGCTCTTTGGCATTGGCAATGGCACCATTGTTGTCACAATAGATCACCATTGGGTCCAACGCTTTTGCAACCACTCCTAGTTCGGATATGAACTCCTTCATCAAGCGCTTCTGAGCCGCTCAAGCAAAGAACATATTCGGCCTCCGTTGTTGATCCCGCCACCACAGGTTGTTTGGAGCTCCTCCAACTAACCGCTCGGCCATTCATGAGAAATACGTATCCGGATTTAGACTTAGAGTCATCCGGATCGGTGTCAAAGCCAGCGTCAACATAACACTTAGCGACGAGCTCTTCTTCACCTCCGTATACAAGAAACATATCCTTAGTTCTTAGTAAGTACTTAAGGATATTCTTGACCGCTATCCAGTGTTCCGAACCTGGATCCGATTGGTACCTACTAGTCAAACTAATAGCATGTGCCACATCCGGTCTTGTACATAGCATGGCGTACATTATAGAGCCTATGGCTGAAGCATAGGGGACTTTATCCATTATCTCTCTTTCTTCCGCCAAAGCCGGACTTTGGGTCTTACTCAATGTCTTGCCTTGCAACATAGGTAAGAACCCCTTCTTACTTCCGTCCATTTTAAACTTCTTTAAAATCTTATCAAGGTATGTACTTTGCGATATCCCTATTAGGCGTCTAGATCTATCTCTATAGATCTTTATGCCTAATATGTATGACGCTTCACCTTGGTCCTTCATTGAAAATTTGTTGTTTAGATAACTTTTAACACTGTTTAAAAGATCTATATCATTTCTGATCAATAATATGTCATACACATATAATATCAGAAATGCCACATTGCTCCCACTCACTTTCTTGTAAATACAAGCTTCTCCATAAGTTTGGACAAATCCAAACTCTTTGATCACCTCATCAAAGCGGAGATTCCAACTTCGTGATGCTTGCTTCAATCCATAGATGGACCGCTGAAGCTTGCACACCTTGTTAGCATCCTTAGGATCGAAAAAACCCTTTGGTTGTATCATATACAACTCTTCTTCAATATTACCATTGAGAAACGCGGTTTTGACATCCATTTGCCATATCTCATAATCGAAATATGCAACAATTGCTAACATAATCCTAACTGACTTTAGCATCGCTACGGGAGAGAATGTCTCATCGTAGTCAACTACTTGAATTTGTCGAAACCCCTTTGCGACAAGTCGAGCTTTATAGACGGTCACATTACCATCAGCATCAGTTTTCCTTTTAAAAATCCATTTTTTCTCCACGGCCTTTCGGTCGTGAGGTAATTCCACCAAGTTCCAAACTTGATTTTCATACATGGATTCCATCTCGGATTTCATGGCTTCTAACCATTTGTTGGAATCCGGGCTCATCATCGGTTCTTCATACGTCGCAGGGTCATCATTTTCATCAACCATGAAATTCATGACAGGATTTCTGACTCGGAGATGCACGCGTCTGCTAGACCTGCGGTTCGGTAGTACTCTCTTTCGAGTTTCATGATCATTATCATTAGTTCCCTCTTCAACAGTGAAGCCAACTCCGAACAACTTCCTACTGCGCTACTCGCCATACTTTGAAGAGAAGGTTCAATAACCTCTTGAGTTCTACCTTCCGACTACTCACACCTTTCGCAAGAAACTCTTTCTCTAGAAAGGATCCATTCTGGCAAAAACCTTGCCCTCGGATCGTGATAGAAGGAATACCCAATAGTTTCTTAGGGTATCCTATGAAGACGCATTTTCCGCTTTGGGTTCGAGTTTATCCGGTTGAAGTTTCTTCACATAAACATCGCATCCCCAAACTTTAAAATAATGACTTAGGTTTGTTTCCAAACCATAATTCATACGGTGTATTTTCAACGGATTTAGATGGTGCCCGATTTAAAGTGAATGCAACAGTTTCTAGTGCATAACCCCAAAATGACAACGGCAAGTCCGTCAGAGGCATCATAGATCGAACCATATCTAGTAAAGTACGATTACGACGTTCCGACACACCATTTCGCTGTGGTGTTCCGGCAAGTGTGAGTTGTGAAACAATTCCACACTCTTTCATGTGAGTGCTAAACTCGTAACTTAGATATTCACCTCCACGGTCGGACCGTAGAAATTTTATCTTTCTATTACGATGATTTTCCACTTCATTCTGAAATTCCTTAAACTTTTCAAAGGTTTCAGACTTGTGTTTTATCAAGTAGATATAACCGTATCTACTCAAATCATCCGTGAAAGTAACAAAATAACGATATCCACCTCGCGTCGACACACTCATTGGACCACATACATCAGAATGTATGATTTCAAATAAATCTGTCGCCCGTTCCATTGAACCGGAAAACAACGTTCTAGTCATCTTGCCCATAAGGCATGGCTCACATGTATCAAATGATTCAAAATCAAGTGATTCCAAAAGTCCATCTGAATGGATCTTCTTCATGCGTTTAACGCCAATATGACCTAGACGGCAGTGCCACATATATGCGGATATATCATCATTTAGTTTAATCCTTTTAGCATCAACATTATGAATATGTGTAATATTATCATCGAGATCTAATATAAATAAACCATTCATCATCGGTGCATGACCATAAAAGATTTCATTCATATAAATGGAACAACCATTGTTCTCAGATTTAAATGAATAACCACTTCGCATCAAACACGATCCAGATACAATGTTCATGCTCAGTGCAGGCACCAGAAAACAATTATTCAAGTTTATAACTAATCCCGACGGCAAATGGAGAGGTAGCGTTCCGACGGCGATCACATCAACGCTTGATCCATTGCCGACACGCATCTTGACCTCACCCCTTGCTAGCGGTCGCTTGTTCCGCAGCCCCTGATTCGAGTTACAAATATTAGCAACTGAACCGGTATCAAATACCCAGGTGCTACTGCGAGCACTAGTCAAGTACACATCAATAACATGTATATCATATATACCTTTCTTTGCCTTGCCGGCCTTCTTGTCTGCCAAATACTTGGGGCAGTTGCGCTTCTAGTGGCCAGTCCCCTTACAATAGTAGCACTCGGTATCAGACTTAGGTCCAACTCGGGGTTTCTTTTCAGGCACGGAAACAGGCTTGCCGCCCTTACTTCCCTTCCGTTTTCCCTTCTTGTCTTTCTTGAAACCAGTGTTCCTATTGATCATCAACACTTGATGTTCCTTTTTGATCTCCACTTCTGCAGTTTTAAGCATTGACAGAAGCTCGGGGAGAGACTTCTTCATGCCTTGCATATTATAGTTCATCACAAAGCTCTTATAGCTAGGTGGCAGAGACCACAGAACACGATGGATGCCTAAGTCAATTGAATCGTTATTCCCAAGGACACAAGCTTATCGGCAGAACCCGACATCTTGAGTACATGCTCACTAACGGAGTTGTTCTCTTCCATCATGCAGCTAAAGAACTTTTCTGAAGCGTTGTAGCTCTCTACAGCAGCATGTGTGTCTAAAATCATTTTCAACTCAACCATTGTATCAAAATCATTGCCGTTTTCGAAACACTTTCGAAGTTCCGGCTCTAGCCCATACAATATGCCGCAATGAACTAAGTTGTGGTCCTCCTAACGAGTCTGATAGACATTCTTCTCCTCGTCAGGGGCATCCTCAAAAGGTGGGGGGGCCTATTGGCGCTTCTAGCACGTATTGCTTTTGTGCAGCAGAGAGGAGAATCCTCAAATTCATGGCCCATTCGATAAAGTTGCTACCGTTCGTTGCTAGTTTCTCTTTCTCCATGAACACATTGAAATTAAAAGCAGGTGGTGCCATCTACAACAGAATTTGTAAAGTTTAGACTAATTGTATGATAGATTGAGTTCAACTAATCCATATTACGAATGAACTCCCACTCAAAAACAACATCCCTTGTGCCTTTTTGGTGATTACATGAACCAAATCCACTATACCAAGTCCGATCATCAGGTGAGTCGGTATAGCTTCAAAGGCGAGCATCAAATGGGCATCATATCTACTATATGACTCATGCTTAACCTTTCGGTCCGTGTTCTGAGGCCATGTCTGTACATGCTAGGCTCGCCAAGTTAGAACCTTAGTATTCGCATGTGTAACTGTTTTACACCCGATATATGGTCATGGATCCAAGAACACCCGATCATCACGTGATGTCTTGGAGCGACGAAAACATAATCGGTGCATACTAAAGGAAGAACACATTCTTATCTTGATATTTAAATGAGGGATCATCTTATTATGCTAACAAAGCGCTAAACAAGCAATATAAGATGCTATCAAACATCACATGTTTATTAGTGGAATAATATGGTTCCCGCATATGATCTCTATCATGTGTAGCGTGGTATGATCACTATCATACCTATATGTGTAAGTCCAAGGTCTATGGAGATTACACGTTATGTATGTTGTAAGAGTATCATCTCATACTTCTACTTACAACATCACCATATCATAACACTAGCCCAGCAACAATCTAAACTAGACGCCTCTAATTTATCAATTGCAAGTTTTACGTGGCTTAGGGCTTTCGAGATAGAACCGTTCTTACCTACGAACATGAACCACAACGAGGATAACCAAATTGTTGAAAACTCGTTGCAAAATAGATATTGACTATAGTAGAAGAGACAAACACCTGCTAGACACTTATGCAAACTAGTTGCATGTCAAGCGTGGAACAGGTCTCATGTGCGAGGACATGTAAAGTTTATCCGGGCCGCTTCATTCCACTATGCCATCAATATCCAAAATTACAACTAAGGAGCAACAACATGATCATCATCGCCCACATACTCATATGTGTACTACCCGTGTAAAACATCTACGCATAGATCCGCTCGATACCCTTTGTAGGGTTCGCAGCATAGAAAACAAAAAATTTCCTACGATGGGAACAACTATGTACTAAGATCTATCTACTAGATACAAACAACGGGCGGATGTATATCCATAGAGAACATACCCTTGAAGACCGACAAAGCTTAACGAGTTCAACTCGTGGTTGATGTAGACGATCTTTTGCCGATCTCAAGATCGAGAGGAAGTCCTAGCGCCGCAAATCAGCAGCGCATCCGTGCTCGCACACACGTTCGAGGCACCGAGCAACCTCCGCCTCCTCGCTCCAGCGGTGCAGCGGAAGCACACCTCTTTATTGCCGAATAGCCACCGGGAACATTTATCTCGCTAGTCCGAGACCATGGGGGATAAATTCTAGAGGGGGAGAGAGATCCTTCACGAGGAGGTGTGAGTGAGAAGTGAGGAGAGGGGTGCCTTTTATAGGAGGAGGGGGAAACCCAAGGGGGTGGCCGGCGCATGGGGGCTGCCCACTTTCCCTCCCCTCTTCATGTGGGTGGACACTCCACTCACAAAAATCCATTCATATCCCTCCACTCAAAATCCCACTCAAACTTGCCATTAAATTTCCACCAAATTTAATGCAAACTCTCATTAAATAAAACTCTTTTATTTTATTCAGAATTTTTTCAATTACTTTAATGACAAACATTCACAAATAACCCCTTGCCAGAATTCTATTTCACATGCATAACCACTTTATGCAATTTCACCCGAAAACCTGTTTCAGTATCTAGTGAAATAAATTCCTGCGCTTGTTCATTCTTTCGGCATGAAAATTTTGCTCCAATTGGATGTCGGTGTCTCTTAAGTGTGTCACCCTACGGTTCGTGAATAATTTGGACATGATCGAGACCCCTCTCGGATCAATAATCAGAAGCGGGATCTAGAGACCCATACTGACTCCCACACATTCAACGATGACTTTCTTGTGATCGTCGGAACCTTTTACGCTAGTATCTTAATCCCTTTGTTTCACGATATATTACATGTCCGAGATTCGATCATCGGTATCTCCATACCTAGTTTGATCTCGTTACTGACATGCACTCTTTTCTCGTTCCCGTGATATAACATTCTAGTGATCAAATCACTTGCTTGCAAGCTAATCAATGTGATATCACCGAGAGGGCCCAGTGTATATCTATCCGTCATCGGATGAACAAATTCCACTCTCGATCCATGAGCCTCAACATAACACTTTATTAGTTCGAATCCATCTTTATAATCACTCATTGTTACGGTGTGACGTTTGATGTTATCAAGAAACTCTTAGGTGTTATTGATTGACATGATCTCATGGTCTAAGGATTAGGATCACTTCGTAAGTTGTTATAGCAATATAAACTCAATGACTTTGATCGTAATGCTATAATTCGGATGAATGTTCATCACACCATTACACTAATGTTGTGATCCCGTTATTAACAACATCCAATGTCCATGATCAGGAAACCTTGATCATCTTGTTAATCAACGAGCCCTTTTATGAGAGAGGCATAACTAGGAACTTTCTGTTTGTTTATTAAACACACATGTATTAATGTTTCCGTATTAATACAATTATAGCATGCAAAATAAACATCTACCATATACTTGGAATACACATAATAAACACTTTATTATTGCCTCTCAGGGAATATTCCCTTTAATCTCCAGGTCCCGCTACTGATTATTGATCGGAGTCCGCATTATTTGCGAACCATAGGGTGACACACTTAAGGGACACTGACATCCAGTTGGAGCAAATGTTTCATGCCGAAAGAATAAACAAGCGCAGGAATTTATTTCACTAGATACCGAAACAGGTTTTCTAGTGAAATTGCATAAAGAGGTTATGCATATGAAATGGAATTCTAGCAAGGGGTTATTTGTGAATGTTTGTCATTAAAGTAATTGAAAAAATTCTGAATAAAATAAAAGAGTTTTATTTAATGAGAGTTTGCATTAAATTTGGTGGAAATTTAATGGCAAGTTTGAGTGGGATTTTGAGTGGAGGGAATTTAAAGGAATTTTGTGAGTGGAGTGTCCACACACATGAAGAGGGGAGGGCAAGGGGGCAGCCCCCATGCGCCGGCCACCCCCTTGGGGTTCCCCCCTCTCCTATAAAAGGTGTTGGAGATATGCCCTAGAGGCAATAATAAATATAGTTATTATTATATCTTTGTGTTTATGATAAATGTTTACATTCATGCTATAATAGTATTAACAAGGAAACATTAATACTTTTGTGATTTGTAAACTAAATTAGAGTCCCTAGTAAAGCCTCTTTATAATACTAGCTTGTTGATTAATAGATGATCATAGTTTGTGGACCCAATGTCTATCTACTGTGATAACATGGGTGCCATAGCCAATGCGCAAGAACCAAGGTCACACAAGAAGCTGAAGCACATCAAGCTACGTTTTCACGCTATTCGAGAACATATCCAAGATGGGGATATAAAGATTTGCAAAGTACACACAGATCTGAATGTGGCGGATCCGTTGACTAAACCTCAAAACATGACCAGCACCAAACTGCCATGGGTGTTCGGTATATTACCATGTAATCTAGATTAGATGACTCTAGTGCAAGTGGGAGACTGTTGGAGATATGCCCTAGAGGCAATAATAAATATAGTTATTATTATATCTTTGTGTTTATGATAAATGTTTACATTCATGCTATAATAGTATTAACAAGGAAACATTAATACTTGTGTGATTTGTAAACTTAATTTGAAGTCCCTAGTAAAGCCTCTATATAATACTAGCTTGTTGGTTAATAGATGATTGTGGTTTCCTATCATGAACATTGAGATGTTATTAACAACAAGATCATATCGTTAGGAGAATGATATGGTGGACATACTCCTATAGATAAGCGTAGCATAAAGATCAAGTCATTTTAATAGTTCAATTGCTATATGCTTTACGATACGTAGTAACCTAATTCCTTCGACCATGAGATCATGCATATCACCTTTACGGATGGATGCTTTGATGACATCAAACACCACACCGTGGCGGGTGGCTATAAAGGTGGCATTGAGTGTTCGGAAAGTATTGGTTGAAACACATGGATCAAGACGGGATTTGTCCATCCATATGACGGATAGATATACTCTGGTCCTCTCGGTGAAATGTCATCCAATTGGCTTGCAAGCATGTGGTGGCTCACAAGGGATCACATACCACGGAACGAGAAAGAGTACTTATCGGTAACAAGGTTGAACTAGGTATGCAGAGATACCGACGATCATAACCTCGGATAAGTAAACTATCGTGAGACAAAGGGAAATTGGTATCGTATGTAAGTGGTTCATTCGATCGCAAAGTAATCGTAGAAATATGTGGGAGCCATATGAATTTGCAGATTCCTCTATTGGTTATTGATCAGAGAAGTGTCTCGATCATGTCCGCATAATTCACGAACCGTAGGGAGACACACTTAAGGATTCGACGTTGTTTGAGTAGTTATGGAATGATGAGAAAGAGTCCGAATGTTGTTCGGAGTCTCGAATGGGATTTGGGATATCACGAGGAGATCCGGAATGGTCCGGAGAATAAGATTCATATAAGGAAAGTCCCGTTTCGGAGTTGGAGAATGATTAGGTGTTTTCATCGGAATGTTCTAGAAGGTTCTAATGTCCGCACTCCGGAGGAAGGGTACATGAATGTGTTATATCAAGTTGGTATGATTGCATCATGTACTAAGTGTCATCTCTGAACAAAATAAAGGATTAAATCAAATCCTTGTTTGAAAAGTCAAACGCCAAGTTTGAAAGTCAACGCTATTTTTGGGAAGTGGAAAGGAGGAGGAAAGAGTGGGGAGTCCTCCTCCCCACGGCCAAGCACCACCAAGACGAGTAGGGGAGGGACTCCCCTCCCCTTGGCCGTCCCCTTCCACCTATAAAAGGAGGGGCAGGGCTCCCTCCTAGACACACAAGATCCCCGCCTCCAAAACCCTAAGCCGCCGGCGCCGCCACCTGCTCCCGCCGCCACCACCCTAGGTCAAGCCTCCGCCGCCTAGCAACCCTAGACGCCGGCCTAGCCCCCTCCTCGGCGTGTCTAAACCCTAGATCGTCGATGGACTCTCTCATACTCCACCATACTCTCTCCGGCTTAAGGCGAAGCCCTGCGAGATCTCCCCTCTACTTCCGGTACCACGCCGTTGTGCTGCCGGAATCGCGAGGAGAGTGCTACAACCTCCATGCCTCTTTGGAACAAGGGAGAGGAAGGTCTTCGTCAGTACGAACGTGTGACCGATTGCGGGAGCTGCCGAACGCAGCGCGTCGGAAGGATCGTCTACGATCTTGAGATCGGGAAGAGTGCGACTACATCACCCTCGAGAATCCGCTCTCGTTAAACACTTTGGAATCTTCGAGGTGAGTTATTCTATCGACTCGTTGCTACAATCTAGTAGATAGATCTTGGCTTGTTTGTTTGTCGGTAGAAAGTTTTTGTTTTCCATGCTACGAAACCCTACAGTGGTATCAGAGCCGTGTCTATATGTAGATCTGTTGCACGAGTAGAACACAATGGTCATTGTGGGCGTTGATGCTTTTATTGTCGATTGCTTCTTGTGTACTTTGCATCTTGCGGTATGTTGGGATGAAGCGCCCCGGGCTAACCTTACATGACATCGTTCATGAGACTTGCTCCACGCTTGACATGCAACTTGTATTGCATAAGTGGCTTTGCGGGTGCCTGTTTCTCCTAGCATAGTTAAGATCCAATTTACAATGGGTGATTAACAATACTAGTATGAATGTTGTGGTTCATGTTCGTAAGTTAGAACGACACTTATTGATAGCCCCAAACCACGTAAACATGCAAAGAAAGTAGAAGCGTCTAACTTTGTTTTGCAGGGGTGTGCTGTGATGTGATATGGCCATGATTGTGATTATATTTGATGTATGCAATGTTCCTTATTGTAAGTAGGCAACCGGAAGGAGCCATATGGTTGTCTTTAATTTATGTTAAGACCTGCGTGTCTATTCCAAGTAGTTGTAATAGTTGAAGTCGGTGGACGACAACCATGGAGAAGCGTCATTGACCTTGATGTAATGCCGGTGATGATGGAGATCATGTTCGTGCTAGAAGATGGAGATCGGAAGCACAAAGAAGAAAGGCCATATCATATCACATATTATGAATTGCATGTGATGTTAATCCTTTATGCATCTTGTATTGCTTAGTAGACGACGGTAGCATTATAAGATGATCCCTCATGCACATGAATTTCAAGTCATAAAGTGTTCACCCTTAGTTAGCACCGTTTCTAAAGCTTGTTGTTTCGAAGCACCACGTGATGATCGGGGGGGTTAGATTCTGCAAGTGTATACAACGTGAGCAAGCCAGATTTGCTCATGCGGAAACTAGGGTTTGATATTGACGAGCCTAGCATGTACAGACATGGTCTCGGAACACGGATCACCGAAAGGTAAAGCATGAATCATATAGTATATATGATGAACATGTCGATTGTTCGCCATTGAAACTATATCAACTCTCGTGATGATCGGTGTTGATGTGGTGGATTTGGTTCGTGTGATCACTAAAACAATGTGAGGGATATTGTTTTGAGTGGGAGTTCACCTAGATTAATTTTATTATTAATTTGAACTCAATTGTCATAAACTTAGTCTAAACTATTGCAAATATGTTGTAGATCAATGGCAGCCCCTACCATCAATTTTAATGCGTTCCTAGAGAAAGAAAATTTGAAAAACAATGGAAGCAACTTCGCGGATTGGTTCCGCAATTTGAGGATTGTCCTCACAGCTGGTAATTTGACCTATGTCTTTGGATGCACATTGGGTGACTCACCTGCATCTGATGCTGCCGATGAAGTAAAGAATGTTTACCTCACTCGGAAGACTCAGTACTCCACAGTTTAGTGTGCTATCTTGTATGGTTTAGAATCGGAGCTTCAGAAAAGGTTTGAGAATTCAGACCCATATGATATTGTCGAGGATCTCAAATTGATCTTTGAGACTCATGCGGCAATTGAAAGCTATGAGGCTTCTGAAAAGTTCTTTAACTGCAAGATGGAAGAGGGCAGCTCCGTCAGTGACAATGTGCTTAAGATGTCTGGGCACGCAAACAAACTTCAAAGCTTGGGTATAGTGATTCCTAATGCTTTGGGGATTTACCATGTCCTCCAATCACTAACACCAAGTTACAAGAACTTTGTGATGAAATACAACATGCAGAACATGAACAAGACGTTGCCAGAACTCTTTGCCATGTTGAAGTCTGCAAAAGTGGAGATCAAGAAAGAGCACCAAGTGTTGTTGGTCAATAAGACCACCAAATTCAAGAAGGCAAGTCTAAGCAGAAGGGAAACTTCAAGAAGGGTGGTAAGAAAGTTACCGCGCCGACGAAGAAGACCAAGGCTGGACCTAAGCCTGATACTGAGTGCTTTTACTACAAGGGAGAAGGTCACTGGAAGCGGAATTGCCCAAAGTACTTGGCGGATTTGAAGAACGGCAACATCAAGAAGAAAGGTATATCTGATATACATGTTATTGATGTGTATCCCACTAGTACTCGTAGTAGTGCCTGGGTATTTGATACTGGTTCGGTTGCTCATATTTGTAACTCAAACAGGTCTTTGCGAATAAACGGAAGCTAGCGAAGAACGAGGTGACGATGCGCGTGGGAAACGGATCAAAGGTTGATGTGATCGCGGTCGGCATGCTACCCCTTCATCTACCATCGGGATTAGTTTTATACTTAAATAATTGTTATTTGGTGCCTGCGTTAAGCATGAACATTATATCGGGATCTTGTTTATTGCGAGACGGTTACTTGTTTAAATCCGAGAATAATGGTTGTTCGATTTATATGAGTAATATGTTTTATGAACATTCACCTTTGATAGATGGTCTATTCTTGTTGAATCTCGATAGTGGATATACACATATTAATAACATTGAGGCTAAACGTTTGAAATCGAGCGATAACTCGATCTATATGTGGCACTGTCGTCTTGGTCACATTGGAGTGAAGCGTATGAAGAAACTCCATTCCGATGGACTTCTTGAATCACTTGATTTCGAATCACTTGAAAGATGTGAAGCATGTTTGATGGGTAAAATGACTAAGACTCCATTCTCTGGTATGATGGAGTGAGCTACGGACTTATTGGAAATCATACATACCGATGTGTGTGGTCCAATGAGTGTAGCATCACACGGTAGTTATCGTTATATTCTTACCTTCACGGATGACTTGAGTAGATATGGGTATATCTATTTCATGAAACATAGGTCCGAAACTTTCGAGAAGTTTAAGGAATTTCAAAGTGAGGTAGAGAATCAACGTAACAAGAAGATTAAATTTCTACGTTCTGATCGTGGAGGTGAATATCTAAGTTATGAGTTTGGCGAGCATTTGAAGAAATGCGGAATACTTTCACAATTGACACCGTCGGGAACACCACAGCGTAATGGTGTGTCCGAACGTCGTAATCGAACTCTCTTAGATATGGTTCGTTCTATGATGTCACTTACAGATTTACCGCTATCATTTTGGGGTTATGCATTAGAAACAGCCGCATTCATTTTAAATAGGGCACCATCTAAATCCGTTGAAACGACACCGTATGAATTATGGTTTGGGAAGAAACCTAGATTGTCGTTCCTTAAAGTTTGGGGATGCGAAGCCTATGTAAAGAAGTTACAGCCGGACAAGCTTGAACCCAAAGCGGAAAAATGCGTCTTCATAGGATACCCGAAGGAAACTATTGGGTATACCTTCTATCATAGATCCGAAGGCAAAATCTTCGTTGCCAAGAATGGATCCTTTCTAGAGAAGGAATTTCTCTCAAAAGAAGTGACTGGAAGGAAATTAGAACTCGACGAGGTTGTCGAACCTTCTCTCGAAATTGCAAGTAGCGCAGCGCCGGAAGAAGTTCCTGTGGTATATGCACCAATTAGAGAGGAAGCTAATGATGATGATCATGAAACTTCGGTTGAAGTTGCTACAGAGCCTCGCAGGTCAACGAGAACTCGTACCACTCTAGATTGGTATGATCCCATTATGAGTGTCATGTTGGTGGACAACACCGATGACCCTGAGACATATGAGGAAGCGATGATGAGCCCAGATTCCAATAAATGGCAAGAAGCCATGAAATCCGAGATTGGATCCATGTACGAAAACCAAGTATGGACTTTGGTGGACTTACCGGATGGCCGGAAGGCTGTCGAGAACAAATGTATCTTCAAGAAGAAAACAGATGCTGATGGTAATGTTACTGTCTATAAAGCTCGACTTGTCTCAAAAGGGTTTCGAAAAATTCAAGGAGTTGACTATGATGAGACTTTCTCACCAGTAGCGAAGCTAAAGTATGTGAGGATTATGTTAGCAATTGCTGCATATTATGATTATGAGATATGGCAGATGGATGTCAAAACATCATTCCTCAATGGAGACATTGATGAAGAGTTGTATATGATGCAACCCAAAGGTTTTATCGATCCTAAAGATGCTAACAAGGTAAGCAAACTTCAACGGTCCATTTATGGATTGAAGCAAGCATCCCGAAGTTGGAATCAATGTTTTGATAAGGTGATCAAAAGTTTTGGTTTTATACAAACTTATGGAGAAGCTTGTATTTACAAGAAAGTGAGTGGAGCTCTGTAGCATTCTTAATACTATATGTAGATGACATATTGTTGATTGGGAATGATGTAGACCTTCTTAATAGTGTCAAGGAATATTTGAATAATAGTTTTTCAATGAAGGATCTTGGCGAAGCAGCTTACATATTAGGCATAAAGATTTATAGAGATAGATCGAGACGCCAAATATCATTGTCACAAAGTACATATTTGGACAAAGTTCTAAAGAGGTTTGGAATGGAAGATAGCAAGAAAGGGTTCTTGCCCATGTTGCCCAATACGACCTTGAGTAAAACTCAAAGTCCGACATCGGCAGAAGATAGAGAAAGGATGAGTAAGACTCCCTATGCCTCAGCCATAGGATCTCTAATGGTTGCCATGCTATGTACTAGACCCGACATTGCATATGCTGTTAGTTTAACTAGCAGATATCAAAGTGATCCAGGAGTGGATCATTGGACAGCGGTCAAAAACATCCTTAAGTACTTGAGAAGAACTAAGGATATGGTTCTTTCTTATGGAGGTGATGAACAGCTCGTTGTTAATGGTTACACCGATGCTAGTTGGAACACCGATCCGAATGATTCTAAATCACAATCTGGATACGTATTTATTTTGAATGGTGCAACAGTTAGCTGGAGGAGTGCAAAGCAAAGCATTGTGGCGAGATCTTCAACTAAATCGGAATACACGGCTGCTTCGGAGGCTTCACAAGAAGCGATATGGATGAAAGAGTTCATTATAGAGCTGGGTGTGGTTCCTAGTGCGCTGGACCCAATGTCTATCTACTGTGATAACATGGGTGCCATAGCCAATGCGCAAGAACCAAGGTCACACAAGAAGCTGAAGCACATCAAGCTACGTTTTCACGCTATTCGAGAACATATCCAAGATGGGGATATAAAGATTTGTAAAGTACACACAGATCTGAATGTGGCGGATCCGTTGACTAAACCTCTCCCGAGGGCAAAACATGACCAGCACCAAACTTCCATGGGTGTTCGGTATATTACCATGTAATCTAGATTAGATGACTCTAGTGCAAGTGGGAGACTGTTGGAGATATGCCCTAGAGGCAATAATAAATATAGTTATTATTATATCTTTGTGTTTATGATAAATGTTTACATTCATGATATAATAGTATTAACAAGGAAACATTAATACTTGTGTGATTTGTAAACTTAATTTGAAGTCCCTAGTAATGCCTCTATATAATACTAGCTTGTTGGTTAATAGATGATTGTGGTTTCCCTATCATGAACATTGAGATGTTATTAACAACAAGATCATATCGTTAGGAGAATGATATGGTGGACATACTCCTATAGATAAGCGTAGCATAAAGATCAAGTCATTTTAATAGTTCAATTGCTATATGCTTTCTGATACATAGTAACCTAATTCCTTCGACCATGAGATCATGCATATCACCTTTACCGGATGGATGCTTTGATGACATCAAACACCACACCTAACTGGGTGGCTATAAAGGTGGCATTGAGTGTTCGGAAAGTATTGGTTGAAACACATGGATCAAGACTGGGATTTGTCCATCCATATGACGGATAGATATACTCTGGGCCCTCTCGGTGAAATTTCATCCAATTGGCTTGCAAGCATGTGACTGGCTCACAAGGGATCACATACCACGGGAACGAGAAAAGAGTACTTATCGGTAACAAGGTTGAACTAGGTATGCAGAGATACCGACGATCATAACCTCGGATAAGTAAACTATCGTGAGACAAAGGGAAATTGGTATCGTATGTAAGTGGTTCATTCGATCGCAAAGTAATCGTAGAAATATGTGGGAGCCATATGAATTTGCAGATTCCTCTATTGGTTATTGATCGGAGAAGTGTCTCGATCATGTCCGCATAATTCACGAACCGTAGGGAGACACAGTTAAGGATTCGACGTTGTTTGAGTAGTTATGGAATGATGAGAAAGAGTCCGAATGTTGTTCAGAGTCTCGAATGGGATTCGGGATATCACGAGGAGATCCGGAATGGTCCGGAGAATAATATTCATATAAGGAAAGTCCCGTTTCGGAGTTGGAGAATGATTTCGGTGTTTTCATCGGGAATGTTCTAGAAGGTTCCGGAATGTCCGGCACTCCGGAGGGGAAGGGTACATGAATGTGTTATATCAAGTTGGTATGATTGCATCATGTACTAAGTGTCATCACTGAACAAAATAAAGGATTAAATCAAATCCTTGTTTGAAAAGTCAAACGCCAAGTTTGAAAGTCAAACGGCTATTTTTGGGAAGTGGAAAAGGAGGAGGAAACGAGTTGGGAGGAGTCCTCCTCCCACCGCCACACCACCAAGCCGAGTAGGAGGGACTCCCTCCCTGGCCGGACCCTTCCACCTATAAAAGGAGGCAGGGCTCCTCCTGAACACACAAGATCCCGCCTCCAAAACCCCTAAGCCGCCACCGCCGCCACCGCCCCTAGGTCAAGCCGCCGCCTAGCAACCCTAGCCGCCGGCCTTGCCCCCTCCTCGGCGTGTCTAAACCCTAGATCGTCGAGGGACTCTCTCATACTCCACCATACTCTCTCCGGCTTATGGCGAAGCCCTGCGAGATCTCCCCTCTACTTCCTGTACCACGTTGTCTTTGGGAATCGCGAGGAGAGTGCTACAACCTCCGCCTTCTTTGGAACAAGGGACAGGAAGGTCTTCGTCGAATCGAACGTGTGACCGATGCGGGAGCTTCCGGAGCATGGCCGGAAGGATCGTCTACACGATCTTGAGATCGGGAAGAGTACGACTACATCACCCACGAGAATCCGCTCTCGTTAAACACTTTGGAATCTTCGAGGGTGAGTTATTCTATCGACTCGTTGCTACAATGTAGTAGATAGATCTTGGCTTGTTTGTTTGTATGCGGTAGAAATTTTTTGTTTTCCATGCTACGAAACCCTACAAAAGGCACCCCTCTTCTCACTTCTCACTCACACCTCCTCGTGAAGGATCTCTCCCTCCCTCTAGAATTTATCCCCCATGGTCTCGGACTAGCGATATACATGTTCCCAGTGGCTATTCGGCAAGAAAGGGTTGTGCTTCCGCTGCATCGCTGGAGCGAGGAGGCGGAGGTTGCTCGATGTCTTGTACGTGTGTGCGAGCACGGATGCGCTGCTGATTTGCGACGCTAGGACTTCCTCTCGATCTTGAGATCGGCAAGAGATCGTCTACATCAACCACGAGTTGAACTCGTTAAGCTTTGTCGGTCTTAAAGGGTATGTTCTGTACGGATATACATCCGCCCGTTGTTTGTATCTAGTAGATAGATCTTAGTACATAGTTGTTACCATCGTAGGAAATTTTTTGTTTTCTATGCTGCGAACCCTACAGTGGTATCAGAGCCGGATCTATGCGTAAATGATTTACACGGGTAGTACACATATGAGTATGTGGGCGATGATGATCATGTTGTTGCTCCTTAGTTGTAATTTTGTATTGTGTCATAGTGGAATGAAGCGGCCCGGATAAACTTTACATGTCCTGGCACATGAGACCTGTTCCACACTTGACATGCAACTAGTTTGCATAAGTGTCTAGCGGGTGTCTATCTCTTCTACTATAGTCAATATCTATTTTGCAACGAGTTGTCAACAATTTGGTTATCCTCGTTGTGGTTCATGTTCGTAGATAAGAACGGTTCTTTCTCGAAAGCCCTAAGCCACGTAAAACTTGCAATTGATAAATTAGAGGCGTCTAGTTTAGATTGTTGCTGTGCTAGTGTTATGATATGGTGATGTTGTAAGTAGAAGTATGAGATGATACTCTTACAACATACATAACGTGTAATCTTCATAGACCTTGGACTTACACATATAGGTATGATAGTGATCATACCATGCTGCACATGATAGAGATCATATGCGGGAACCATATTATTCCACTAATAAACATGTGATGTTTGATAGCATCTTATATTGCTTGTTTAGCGCTTTGTTAGCATAATAAGATGATCCCTCATTTAAATATCAAGATAAGAATGTGTTCTTCCTTTAGTATGCACCGATTATGTTTTCGTCGCTCCAAGACATCACGTGATGATCGGCTGTTCTTGGATCCATGACCATATATCGGGTGTAAAACAGTTACACACGCGAATACTAAGGTTCTAACTTGGCGATCCTAGCATGTACAGACATGGCCTCGGAACACGGACCGAAAGGTTAAGCATGAGTCATATAGTAGATATGATGCCCATTTGATGCTCGCCTTTGAAGCTACACCGACTCACGTGATGATCGGACTTGGTGTAGTGGATTTGGTTCATGTAATCACCAAAAAGGCACGAGGGATGTCGTTTTTGAGTGGGAGTTCATTCGTAATATGGATTAGTTGAACTCAATCTATCATAAACTTAGTCTACACTTTACAAATTCTGTTGTAGATGGCACCACCTGCTTTTAATTTCAATGTGTTCATGGAGAAAGAGAAACTTGCAACGAACGGTAGCAACTTTACTTAATGGGCCATGAATTTGAGGATTCTCCTCTCTGCTGCACAAAAGCAATATGTGCTAGAAGCGCCGCTAGGCCCCCCACCCTTTGAGGATGCCCCTGACGAGGAGAAGAATGTCTACAAGACTCGTCAGGAGGACCACAACTTAGTTCGTTGCGGCATATTGTATGGGCTAGAGCCGGAACTTCGAAAGCGTTTCGAAAACGGAAATGCATTTGATACAAGGGTGAGTTGAAAATGATTTTCGACACACATGCTGCTGTAGAGAGCTACAATGCGTCAAAAAAGTTCTTTAGCTGCATGATGGAAGAGCACAACTCCGTTAGTGAGCATGTACTCAAGATGTCGGGTTACGCCGATAAACTTGTGTCTTTGGGAATATCGATTCCCATGGACTTAGGCATCCATCGTGTTCTGCAGTCTCTGCCACCTAGCTATAAGATATTTGTGATGAACTATAATATGCAAGGCATGAAGAAGTCTCTCCCCGAGCTTCTGTCAATGCTTAAAACTGCAGAAGTGGAGATCAAAAAGGAACATCAAGTGTTGATGATCAATAGGAACACTGGTTTCAAGAAAGACACGTAGGGAAATCGAAAGGGAAGTAAGGGCGGCAAGCCGGTTGCCGTGCCTGAAAAGAAACCCCGAGTTTGACCTAAGTCTGTGTAGGGGTCCCAACCTTTAATAAGATTGATCCCTCCTGTGTTTACAATGCTAGTCCCTGGATCAATAGCTAGCATCCACAGTTTAGATGTAATATCAAGAAACAAGGGTCATAATATAACTTTATAACCAGGAATAACAAAATTTTATTAAAACATAGCTCATTAGGCTATTACATTACATTGCAGCGGAATAAATATAGTCATGGGTCCTTCATCTTCAAAGTGCCACAGGCAGATGTTGGTTGTAGACTTTGTAATCCTAAACAATCAATCTTCACTAAAATCAATCAAACCTGCAACATACAAGTTACAGCCACAAAGGTCAATACATTTGAATTGTATTGGCAAGTGATACTATGGTAATATAGTGGAGTCTATCATCTATATGCATTTGGCTAAGTGGAGTTGAGGCTTGCATTGCTCAAAATAGATTTTTCTTATCATTTTGAAAATAAATAGTTTTGTCAAAAGCTTTTCCAATGCATCTCTCAATCAAAGACTGAAGATCCTTCTCGAGGCATCTACAAATCAAAGAGACGAAGTGCTTGGTAAAATCATCTTCCTCAATCCAAGATTTCAAGATCCTTATATCAAGCCATCTTTCCATCAAAGATTGAAGAATACACACAATCCCTTGTTCACCCACAAGTTTTATTTAGAAATTGGAATGATGAGATTCTTGATTGTTTCCATGTCTTGATGCTCAATTTGTCCTTTACCAGGGACATGGCTAAGTACTTAGATTCTACACTCTGCAGAGGTGGTGCACTTTACCCACAAGACTTGGTTTCCCAAGACAGAATCTTTCAGAAGCCTTCCCTTAGACCAAAATGGACGTTCCAACCTATCAAAACACTACCACCCACTGTCCATTTGGCTAAGTTCTTGCAACCTATATGATCATGGCAGAGCCCATATTGCCAAGTGGTTGCACTTGAAGCTTCTCAACATTTGACATCTCAAATCTCTTTGTTTCCTGGGTGGCATTCCACAAGTGAGATACACAATCCAAGTCCATGGCCTTGTGAA
This sequence comes from Avena longiglumis, assembly GCA_030063025.1. NCBI lineage: Eukaryota > Viridiplantae > Streptophyta > Magnoliopsida > Poales > Poaceae > Avena > Avena longiglumis. The sequence continues at coordinate 428,320,526 of CP125977.1, read as the reverse complement.
CCACTCAACCATTCTCCACCAATCTATTCCATTCCACCCAGTGATTCATTAACTTAGTTGTTTTATTAGACAAAATCACAAGTCCTTAGACTTAGAATATTTTTCCATAGTGTGAATATATATTCCACCCATGTTTTCTATTAGCTAGGCTAAGCTTGGTAGTAGTAGGAATCTCTAACTTAGGAAAATCCTACTAAGGATTCTTCTACAAGGTTTTCTTATAGCAAGATCTATACTTAGCAAAATCCATGCAAGTTTTACTTAACAAAATCACTAATGCATAGTGAAAGTAATAGGATAAAAAGTATGAAGCATCACTTGCCTTTTGGTAGAGTATAGGTTCACTTCTTGATCTTTGCAACAATCACACTCTTCAAGTCACTACAAATAAATCAAGCAAGGCACAATCTCAATCTACCAATCAAGCATAACAACACATAAATAACAAAGTCAAAGAAATGCATGTAAGCATGCCAAGCTTTGGTTTTGTTTGAAAAAGTGGTTCCTAGTGGGTCATAGTCATTTGGGTACATCTAATGGTCATTTCCTAAAGTGGCCAAGTCATTTGCTAAAGGTTTCACTTTAAAACCATTTTCAAAACAAAGTGTTATTTTATGTGGTGTGGAAATATTTTACTAAGGCATTAGTCCATAGGGTTCACCAAATGAGTTGCTATTGCAAAACTTGGTGTTTTTGGGTCAGTAGGTTTGGTCCAAACCATCTACTCAAAGTTTTCTTCCTTTAAACATTTTCATAATAAAATCACTAATTTTATTTGGCTAGAAATGGACTAAACTAATTAATCCATTCCAAACTTTTCCAAATTCCTTTTCCAAACCATGGGTTGGTTCCTAGGGTCAGTAGGGTCACAACTAAACATTTTGCAAAGGTTTTACTCCTAAATTCAATTTTACACAATTTTTATACTCTAAACAAGCTCACAAAAGTTTCTGCAAATTCAAACAAGCAATCAGATACTATTTTCAAAACTAAGGCCATGGTTGGCTAGGGCTTGTTCTCCTGAATTCATTGATATAAAATTTGCCAAATTTGGACGTGTGGTTTGAAAGTTACAAGGGTTTGAAAATTGTATATCAATCTGATTTCAAAGTTCTGTTTTAACTAAACTACTGACACGCGTCGCATTCTAATTCGCCGAAAACGGTTCGCTGCGGATCACGTTCTGATGCGTTGGATCTAGTTAAATCGTGTGGCTCAGATCGAGTACCCCTTCGCGAATAAGTGGATCTATCCTATTCGTGCGATCTCGATCTAACGGTTGCTACTGACCGGCCACGGATGAGCGGCGCTGCGCGACGGTGAACGGTGGTGACGGTGGCGATGCAGGAAGCGAGGGAGAGAAAGAGGGAGCTCACTGTGTTCGTCGTGGCACGAGGATGCTCAGCTTGCCACCGGTTGATGAAGGGGCGCACGGGGACGGGAAGAATTGCTCGCCGGAGTTGTTACTGGCGACGGGCGGCTCTGGTCGACGACGGGGACGTTGCTGTGGTTCACGAGAGGACAAAGCGAAGGCTGGGTTAGGCAGGAGGTCACAGAGATGATGTGAGCATGCATCGAAGAAGAGGGGCGACTGGGTTCTACCTGCGGGGCTCGTCGGAGAAGAAGGCAGACGGCGGCGGTCAGAACTTTTGTCGAAGACTTTCAGGCGCCCAGTCGAGTGGCGACATGTAGGATGCGCCGGTGTATGGTGAGTGTGCTCGTGTGCTCAGGGAGGCGGAAAGGAGAGTGTGCTGGCCGGAATTTGCGAGAGGGCTCGTCGGAGACGAAGCCGTTCGAGAACGAATTGCGACAGCCTGGGGGCGTGTCTGGGGAAGAAGGCAGAGGGCAACGAGAGAGGAGAGGGTGCCGATTTAAAACAGTATGGTCGCAGGGGAAATTAAGGTGGCGTTAACGCGAATTGACGCCCGCGAAGTTACTGCAGCAACGGCAGCGTGGTTATGGGGAGGAGGAGGTCGCGGGGAGGAAGAAGGGGAACAGTGGATGTGGGGTCCGCTGTCAGTGGGGAAATGAATCGAGGAAAGGTCCACCGTCGTTCTGCGTGGGTTGCTTCAGGGTGAGGAAAGCGGTTCGGGGAAAGAAGCTGATGGACTGATGGGCTGTTGGAGTTGTTGGGTCTGTCCACTTTCATTTTTTTTTTTTATTCAAGATCCTTTTCTTTTATATTTCTCAAATTTTTTGAATTTCCAATCAAACAAATCTCACCCAAATCAATCCAAACAATCATTCAGTTTGTAAATTTGAATTTGATTTTGTTTATCAACATAAACCAGATCTCAAAATAAAATAAAATAATATCCTTATTTATTTTAGGATCCATTTAATAGTTAAATAAAATGGATTACTTGTTATTTAATAAAATAGGGTTTGATTTTTTATTAATAAAATTTCCATTTGAAATCTAATTATTTTCATAATTAAATTAGTAGGTTTGATTTGGGAAGTATATAATATTTGGAAATTTGTTTTAAAACAAAATAACCTTTTATTTTAGTATCCATTATTAATTATTATAATAGACTTTCATTATTAAATCCAATAGGATTTGTTCTATTGAGAAATTTGTTTTGAAATCTAAAACAAAGCCAAAACACTTTAGTAGGTTTTTATTAGAGAACATAAAATATTTGGAAAACCTATTTAAAATAATTTTAATAAGTTTTGATGTTTAAATTAAATTGGTAAAACTTCTTATTTAAATAAAATTGGATATTAAATCCTTATTAATTTATTTTAAATAAACCTTTGCTAAATTTATTTAGAATAAAATGTTTTAATTCCAAAAGTTTGGTCAAGGTTTAATTTTCCTTTATTTAATAATCTTTATTTATAAAACTTCTATTTCATTTGAAAATAAATCTTTTCATTTAATTGTTTCAAAATAGTATTTCCAAATGTTTTATTTTCCTTTTATTAAATGTTTATCTTTTAAATCTCTTGAAGTTTATTTTAATTCAAATGGGTTTGAGGTTCCAATTGCATTCAAAAGTTTCTTCGCTCAAAATTAACAAAGTTTTATTTTATTAATTTATTTTCACATTACAAGATTTGGAAAATCTTGGGATGTGACAGTTACCACCCTTAAAATAAATCTCGTCCCGAGATTTGGGAAGATTGGGGTTACAAGCAAGTTCAAAACAACTAGGGTACTACCACCCTTAAAATTTTCAAACAAAATTACATATTGGCCTTCTTGGGTCCTGGAATTTCTCTATGTTAAACTTTTGCTTTATTCCTATGCTTGACTCATGGACCAAGATTGAGCTTCTCCATAGGCTTGTTCAACTTGTTCTTCATCCTTTCTGGACAGTTGCTTGCATAGTGTCCGGATTCTTCTGATTGAAACAATTAATGTCCTTGAGTTCTTTGCGTTGTTCTTTTGGGCAAGTTGCTACAAAGTGACCTGGTTCATTACAATTGTTACACCACACTTGGTCAATTCCTTTATTCTTTATGTTCCCTGGGCATCCACTGGAATAGTGTCCCATTTCCTTACATTTACGACATTGTACAAGGCTCATGTCTTGCTTGGGCTTCTTGATTTTCCTTGATCCTTTGAATTGGGTTGTCTTGCTTGGAAGTAGTAGTGGTCCTTTCCTTTGGTAGACTTGGATCCTTCTTGTTTCCTTTGTTCTACCATGGCATAGATAGGACATAGGCCGAGTATGATCACTTCCTTCACAAAGATAGCAAGTAGCTTGAGAGGTAGGGCATTCTCCAACAGGATGGTCTTCATCACAATTGGGGCATTGTCCTTCATGCTCCTTGGAAGTATGATCCTTGTCTCCACAAATAATGCAAGCTGGGGCTCCATCTAGAACAACATTCTTTTCATCCTTGCTATCATACTCTCTTCTAGGTAAGTTTTCTTCCATGCTAATCATTTGATTAGTCACCTTAAGCATCAATTGGGACTGTTCCTCTAAAAACCTTTGTAATGCTGGATCTTCATTACTATTGTTGGCTAGGAACTGAGCTGTCAATTGATTCAATTGATGTTGGGTTGTTATGAGTTCTCCCAGGCTGTCAGCTTGGTTGGTGTTGGTGTCATCAACCTTGGAATCCTTTGGGGTAGTCATCTGTTTGGGTTTGAAGGGAGATTAGAATAGGCAAGATATTTCTAAGGAGTCAATCTTAATCACTCACATCACAATTCACGCAAGCAATGTGCATACAATCATAAACCAAACATTTCACTCAAACAAAGTTCAAGCATATACTTGGGCAACAAAATATTTTTGTTACACCACATAAGTTGGTGTGTTTTGTCTTAGCTAAAATATGGTGGTCCATCTAATGGTTTACTTGTGATTTTCCTTTCTTTCTTGGTTGGTTCTTCTTTCTACATGATATCTTGGTTTCCTTTAGGAAAACTCTTGGTTATGATACTTTAAAGTTGTTGGTGGTTCCTTCTTATTTTGTATTCCCTCAGTCTCAAATTCTTGATCAAGATTTCCTTGTTTAACTTGTGATCCTTAGTGGTATCCAAGTTGGAAGTCTTTGTTGAATATGCTGAAGATGTTGAAGTCATTAGAGTTGAAGAAGTTGAAGTCATTAGAGTTGAAGAAGTTGAAGAAGTCCATTACACATGGTGTAGTCTTTGGTCATGGGGTGGTCTTTTCCATCAAGTTGAAGTAGAAGAGATGTAGAGCTGAAACCAAAATGGTTGAGGAAAGAGTTTACAAGTGTTTTGTAAATAAGTTTTTGGAACAAAATATCACTCCTATTTTTCTAAGGGTTTTGTCCAATCCTAGGGTTTGCAAAATCTAGCAACACAATGCTCGATACCATCCGTAGGGGTCCCAACCTTTAATAAGATTGATCCCTCCTGTGTTTACAATGCTAGTCCCCTGGATCAATAGCTAGCATCCACAGTTTAGATGTAATATCAAGAAACAAGGGTCATAATATAACTTTATAACCAGGAATAACAAAATTTTATTAAAACATAGCTCATTAGGCTATTACATTACATTGCAAATGAATAAATATAGTCATGGGTCCTTCATCTTCAAAGTGCCACAGCAGTATGTTGGTTGTAGACTTTGTAATCCTAAACAATCAATCTTCACTAAAATCAATCAAACCTGCAACATACAAGTTACAGCCACAAAGGTCAATACATTTGAATTGTATTGGCAAGTGATACTATGGTAATATAGTGGAGTCTATCATCTATATGCATTTGGCTAAGTGGAGTTGAGGCTTGCATTGCTCAAAATAGATTTTTCTTATCATTTTGAAAATAAATAGTTTTGTCAAAAGCTTTTCCAATGCATCTCTCAATCAAAGACTGAAGATCCTTCTCGAGGCATCTACAAATCAAAGACAAGTGCTTGGTAAAATCATCTTCCTCAATCCAAGATTTCAAGATCCTTATATCAAGCCATCTTTCCATCAAAGATTGAAGAATACACACAATCCCTTGTTCACCCACAAGTTTTATTTAGAAATTGGAATGATGAGATTCTTGATTGTTTCCATGTCTTGATGCTCAATTTGTCCTTTACCAGGGACATGGCTAAGTACTTAGATTCTACACTGCAGAGGTGGTGCACTTTACCCACAAGACTTGGTTTCCCAAGACAGAATCTTTCGAAGCCTTCCTTAGACCAAAATGGACGTTCCAACCTATCAAAAACACTACCACCCACTGTCCATTTGGCTAAGTTCTTGCAACCTATATGATCATGGCAGAGCCCATATTGCCAAGTGGTTGCACTTGCAGCTTCTCAACATTTGACATCTCAAAACTCTTTGTTTCTGGGTGGCATTCCACAAGTGAGATACAATCCAAGTCCATGGCCTTGTGAACCACTCAACCATTCTCCACCAATCTATTCCATTCCACCCAGGTGATTCATTAACTTAGTTGTTTTATTAGACAAAATCACAAGTCCTTAGACTTAGAATATTTTTCCATAGTGTGAATATATATTCCACCCATGTTTTCTATTAGCTAGGCTAAGCTTGGTAGTAGTAGGAATCTCTAACTTAGGAAAATCCTACTAAGGATTCTTCTACAAGGTTTTCCTATAGCAAGATCTATACTTAGCAAAATCCATGCAAGTTTTACTTAACAAAATCACTAATGCATAGTGAAAGTAATAGGATAAAAGTATGAAGCATCACTTGCCTTTTTGGTAGAGTATAGGTTCACTTCTTGATCTTTGCAACAATCACACTCTTCAAGTCACTACAAATAAATCAAGCAAGGCACAATCTCAATCTACCAATCAAGCATAACAACACACATAAATAACAAAGTCAAAGAAATGCATGTAAGCATGCCAAGCTTTGGTTTTGTTTGAAAAGTGGTTCCTAGTGGGTCATAGTCATTTGGGTACATCTAATGGTCATTTCCTAAAGTGGCCAAGTCATTTGCTAAAGGTTTCACTTTAAAACCATTTTCAAAACAAAGTGTTATTTTATGTGGTGTGGAAATATTTTTACTAAGGCATTAGTCCATAGGGTTCACCAAATGAGTTGCTATTGCAAAACTTGGTGTTTTTGGGTCAGTAGGTTTGGTCCAAACCATCTACTCAAAGTTTTCTTCCTTTAAACATTTTCATAATAAAATCACTAATTTTATTTGGCTAGAAATGGACTAAACTAATTAATCCATTCCAAACTTTTCCAAATTCCTTTTCCAAACCATGGGTTGGTTCCTAGGGTCAGTAGGGTCACAACTAAACATTTTGCAAAGGTTTTACTCCTAAATTCAATTTTACACAATTTTTATACTCTAAACAAGCTCACAAAAGTTTCTGCAAATTCAAACAAGCAATCAGATACTATTTTCAAAACTAAGGCCATGGTTGGCTAGGGCTTGTTCTCCTGAATTCATTGATATAAAATTTGCCAAATTTGGACGTGTGGTTTGAAAGTTACAAGGGTTTGAAAATTGTATATCAATCTGATTTCAAAGTTCTGTTTTAACTAAACCATCGACACGCCGCATTCTAATTCGAAAACGGTTCGCCGGATCACGCGTTACGCGTTGGATCTAGTTAAATCGTGTGGCTCGAGTACCCCTTCGCGAATAAGTGGATCTATCCTATTCGTGCGATCTCGATCTAACGGTTGCTACTGACCGGCCACGGATGAGCGGCGCTGCGCGACGGTGAACGGTGGTGACGGACAGACGGCGGCGGCGCTGGCGATGCAGGAAGCGAGGGAGAGAAAGAGGGAGCTCACTGTGTTCGTCGTGGCACGAGGATGCTCAGCTTGCCACCGGTTGATGAAGGGGCGCACGGGGACGGGAAGAATTGCTCGCCGGAGTTGTTACTGGCGACGGGCGGCTCTGGTCGACGACGGGGACGTTGCTGTGGTTCACGAGAGGACAAACGAAGGGCTGGGTTAGACGCAGGAGGTCACAGAGATGATGTGAGCATGCATCAGAAGAAGAGGGGCGATCGGGTTCTACCACGGGGCTCGTCGGAGAAGAAGGCGACGGCGGTCGAACTTTTGTCGAAGACAGCCTTTACAGGCGCCATGGCGGTAGTGGACACGTAAGGATGCGCCGTGTATGGTGAGTGTGCTCGTGTGCTCGGGAGGCGGAAAGGAGAGTGTCTGGCCGGAATTTGCGAGAGGGCTCGTGAGACGGCCGCTCGAGAACGAATTGATGTACTGGGGCGGTCTGGGAAGAAGGCGGGCAACGAGAGAGGAGAGGGTGCCGATTTAAACAAGATGGTCGCAGGGAAATTAAGGTGGCGTTAACGCGAATTGACGCCATGGTTACTGCAAAGAACGCAGCGTGGTTATGGGGAGGAGGAGGTCATGGGAGGAAGAAGGGGAAGTGGATGGGGTCCGCCGCTGGGGAAATGAATCGAGGAAAGGTCCACCCGCCGTTGTTCGTGGGTTGCTTCGGGTGAGGAAAGCGGTTCGGGGAAAGAAGCTGGCTGGACTGATGGGCTCTTGGGTCAATTGGGCTGGAGTTGTTGGGTCCATCCACTTTCATTTTTTTTTATTCAAGATCCTTTTCTTTTATATTTCAATTTGTTTTGAATTTCCAATCAAACAAATCTCACCCAAATCAATCCAAACAATCATTCAGTTTGTAAATTTGAATTTGATTTTGTTTATCAACATAAACCAGATCTCAAAATAAAATAAAATAATATCCTTATTTATTTTAGGATCCATTTAATAGTTAAATAAAATGGATTACTAGTTATTTAATAAAATAGGGTTTGATTTTTTATTAATAAAATTTCCATTTGAAATCTAATTATTTTCATAATTAAATTAGTAGGTTTGATTTGGGAAGTATATAATATTGGAAATTTGTTTTAAAACAAAATAACCTTTTATTTTAGTATCCATTATTAATTATTATAATAGACTTTCATTATTAAATCCAATAGGATTTGTTCTATTGAGAAATTTGTTTTGAAATCTAAAACAAAGCCAAAACACTTTAGTAGGTTTTTATTAGAGAACATAAAATATTTGGAAAACCTATTTAAAATAATTTTAATAAGTTTTGATGTTTAAATTAAATTGGTAAAACTTCTTATTTAAATAAAATTGGATATTAAATCCTTATTAATTTATTTTAAATAAACCTTTGCTAAATTTATTTAGAATAAAATGTTTTAATTCCAAAAGTTTGGTCAAGGTTTAATTTTCCTTTATTTAATAATCTTTATTTATAAAACTTCTATTTCATTTGAAAATAAATCTTTTCATTTAATTGTTTCAAAATAGTATTTCCAAATGTTTTTATTTTCCTTTTATTAAATGTTTATCTTTTAAATCTCTTGAAGTTTATTTTAATTCAAATGGGTTTGAGGTTCCAATTGCATTCAAAAGTTTCTTACGGCTCAAAATTAACAAAGTTTTATTTTATTAATTTATTTTCACATTACAAGATTTGGAAAATCTTGGGATGTAACATATCCGAAAAGTGCTACTATTGTAAGGGACTACCCATCGAAGCTAATCGCCCCAAGTATTTGGCGATAAGAAGGCAAGGCAAACAAAGGTATATATGATATACATGTTATTGATGTGTACTTGACTAGTGCTCGCAGTAGCACCTGGGTATTTGATACCGGTTCAGTTGCTAATATTTGTAACTCGAATCAGGGGCTGCGGAACAAGCGACCGCTAGCAAGGGATGAGGTCAAGATGCGTGTCGGCAATGGATCAAGCGTTGATATGATCGCCATCGGAACGCTACCTCTCCACTCGCCGTCGGGATTAGTAATAAACTTGAAGAATTGTTATCTGGTGCCAGCACTTAGCATGAACATTGTATCTGGATCGTGTTTAATGCGAAGTGGTTATTCATTTAAATCCGAGAACAATGGTTGTTCCATTTATATGAATGAAATCTTTTATGGTCATGCACTGATAATGAATGGTTTATTTCTATTGGATCTCGATAATAATGTTACACATATTCATAATGTTGATGCTAAAAGGATTAAACTAAATGATGATATATCCACATATATGTGGCACTGCCGTCTAGGTCATATTGGCGTTAAACGCATGAAGAAGCTCCATTCGGATGGACTTTTGGAATCACTTGATTTTGAATCATTTGATACATGTGAGCCATGCCTTATGGGCAAGATGACTAGAACGCCGTTTTTTGGTTCAATGGAAGCAGATGATTTATTGGAAATCATACATTCTGATGTATATGGTCCAATGAGTGTGTCGGCGCGAGGTGGATATCGTTATTTTGTTACTTTCACGGATGATTTGAGTAGATACGGTTATATCTACTTGATGAAACACAAGTCTGAAACCTTTGAAAAGTTCAAGGAATTTCAGAATGAAGTGGAAAATTATCGTAATAGAAAGATCAAATTTCTACGGTCCGACCGTGGAGGTGAGTATCTAAGTTACGAGTTTAGCACTCACATGAAAGAGTGTGGAATTGTTTCACAACTCACACCTGCCGGAACACCACAGAGAAATGGTGTGTCGGAATGTCGTTATCGTACTTTATTAGATATGGTTAGATCTATGATGTCTCTGACGGACTTGCCGTTGTCATTTTGGGGTTATGCACTAAAAACTGCTGCATTCACTTTAAATTGGGCACCATCTAAATCCGTTGAAAAGACACCGTATGAATTGTGGTTTGGAAATAAACCTAAGCTGTCATTTCTTAAAGTTTGGGGATGCGATGTTTATGTGAAGAAACTTCAACCGGATAAACTCGAACCCAAAGCGGAAAAATGCGTCTTCATAGGATACCCTAAGGAAACTATTGGGTATTCCTTCTATCACAGATCCGAGGCAAGGTTTTTGTTGCCAAGAATGGATACTTTCTAGAGAAAGAGTTTCTCGCGAAAGGTGTGAGTAGTCGGAAGGTAGAACTCGAAGAGGTTATTGAACCTTCTCTTCAAAGTATGGCGAGTAGCGCAGCGCCGGAAGTTGTTCCGGAGTTGGCTTCACCTTTTGAAGAAGGAACTAATGATAATGATCATGAAACTCCGAAAGAGAGTAGTATTGAACCTCGCAGGTCTAGCAGGACGCGTGCAGCTCCCGAGCTGTACGGAAATCCTATCATGAATTTCATGGTTGATGAAAATGATGACCCTGCGACGTATGAAGAAGCGATGATGAGCCCGGATTCCAACAAATGGTTAGAAGCCATGAAATCCGAGATGGAATCCATGTATGAAAATCAAGTTTGGAACTTGGTGGACTTACCTCACGACCGAAAGGCCGTGGAGAACAAATGGATTTTCAAAAGGAAAACTGATGCTGATGGTAATGTAACCGTCTATAAAGCTCGATTTGTCGCAAAGGGGTTTCGACAAATTCAAGGAGTTGACTACGATGAGACATTCTCTCCCGTAGCGATGCTAAAGTCAGTTAGGATTATGTTAGCAATTGCTGCATATTTCGATTATGAGATATGGCAGATGGAAGTCAAAACCGCGTTTCTCAATGGTAATATTGAAGAAGAGTTGTATATGATAAAACCAAAGGGTTTTGTCGATCCTAAGGATGCTAACAAGGTGTGCAAGCTTCAGCGATCCATCTATGGATTGAAGCAAGCATCACGAAGTTGGAATCTCCGCTTTGATGAGGTGATCAAAGAGTTTGGATTTGTCCAAACTTATGGAGAAGCTTGTATTTACAAGAAAGTGAGTGGGAGCAATGTGGCATTTCTGATATTATATGTGGATGACATATTATTGATCGGAAATGATATAGATCTTTTAAACAGTGTTAAAAGTTATCTAAACAGCAAATTTTCAATGAAGGACCTAGGTGAAGAGTCATACATATTAGGCATAAAGATATATAGAGATAGATCTAGGCGCCTAATAGGGCTATCGCAAAGTACATACCTTGATAAGATTTTAAAGAAGTTTAAAATGGAAGATAGTAAGAAGGGGTTCTTACCTATGACACAAGGAACGACATTGAGTAAGACTCAAAGTCCGGCTACGTCCGAAGAAAGAGAGAAAATGGACAAAGTCCCCTATGCTTCAGCCATAGGCTCTATAATGTACGCCATGCTATGTACAAGACCGGATGTGGCACATGCTATTAGTTTGACTAGTAGGTACCAATCGGATCCAGGTTCGGAACACTGGATAGCGGTCAAGAATATCCTTAAGTACTTGCGAATAACTAAGGATATGTTTCTTGTATACGGAGGTGAAGAAGAGCTCGTCGCTAAGTGTTATGTCGATGCTTGCTTTGACACCGATCCGGATGACTCTAAGTATCAATCCGGATACGTATTTCTCATGAATGGCGGAGCGGTTAGTTGGAGGAGCTCTGTCAACACCCGGATTTTTCAATCCTAGATGCCTGTTATGCCATACATAGCAATCCCAGGATTACCATTTTTGCGAGACATAACGGAATTGGATACCATAGTACATCATCCATTACAACCGTACATAAGTTCTTACACAAATAGGGATCTCATGATCCAGTTCTTAATACAACATCAAGCAGCGGAATACGTAATAATAACGGTAGCGTAGGCGAAGCTCCATCTTCGGGGTCACAGTTAATGCTGACGATGGGAGATGATCCTAGTTGTCGTAAGCTTCCTGGGGTCCATCTTCCAGGTACTCCTCTTAATAGTCTGGCCATGGGAATAGCCAGGGACAAAGCCATGAGTACTCTTTAAGTACTCGCAAACTAATACTAACAGGTAAAGGGGTTTTTGGATAATAAGACACTAGGCTCTAGGGTTGTTTTGCAAAAGCCAAATTTGTCTCTACTAGGTTCCAAAGCTAGTGACAATTTTATAACTCCTAAGTGGGATCTTGTAACTCATGTCACAACTTTGTTGTGGTCAAGTCAAAGTCTCAATTCATTTCACAAGTCTTTTTGAAAAGTCTGACAGGGGGACAGTATGGCCACCTAATCGTCCATATAACATGACGGCTATTCGAATAGTTTGACACTCTGCAGAGATTGTACACTTTCACCACACCATTCGATACATCCATCAGGAACAAATCCTGAATTCACCATACTCAGTATGCGGATAATCAATCCTAACCTTTCAATTACACGCCCTAGTATAAGCACCTCTCCTGTGAGTTTGACCTCCCAACCATGACCAACTGTCATCTCGGGTACTGCACAGGTGGACAATCTTCACAAGGTAGCCTCAGCTCAGACCTTGGTCGTGAGGGAGCTAATACTAAGGTACATAAGTTTCAAGTCAAGCCCTACCCAATCTTCGGGTATTGTGGTTGTACGATAAAATTGGAATGGTGTCGCATCCAGACAACCATCAGTTTTATAAAGGTCTAAGGCTCATGCCTCAACATTTTCATCACCAAAATCATCAGGTGTTCGGAAACACATGTCCAAAACATTTTAATAGAATGATCCATCATTCCAAGGTTTTCATAACCATTTTTCCACCAAGTATTCCCATCTAAAGTTGATCAAGTTTTATGCTTAGCACTAGCATCTACAAGTGGGGGTGAGTACTAATGAGGGGGGGTAAACTAGTGGAGTTCTAACTAAGTTCAATCTCATGCTTTAAGATGACATCAAGATTATCTAGCTTAGGCCAAATTTTATGCTCTTTATGCAATCAAATATCTTTCTAGTATCTATAATTCACTTAATTAACTCTAAGTAATAGCTTTGATAAAGAAATAAAGTAAGAAGCTTGCAAATAAAACTAGGATTGGTTTATCAAGTGGGTATGATCATATATGCTTAAAGCATATAGTAGGCATGGTAACAAGCAAGTATTGGCTTGCATGGGTAAAGTATCTTGCAAGTGTTAGCTTGCATCAATGTCAATATAAGCTTGCATAGGTATAGCATCAGCTTGCAAGTTTAATAGCTTGCCTTGAGCAGAGCAGTGGTTGAAGTTCTCCTCGGCTTCTTCTTCGTATTATCCTCCTTCCTCCTCGTATCCTTGGTCGGTACTAGCGTCTATGAATAAATACGAGGTACACAATCACCAAACAATACTTAACTACTTGCAATCATCACACACAAGGGTCCTATAGATGATCTAGCATCATCTCTAACATTACAAGTTTAAGGCTTGGTTTAATTCCTTTTATTTTTAGAAAAGTAATTTCTACCCATTGAAAAACTACTTAAGATTTAATATTCTCCAAACCAAACATGGGATCATGTTGACACATGTCATCACCACATATTGTAGTCCAAGGGAATGTGATTTAAAGTGGTGTCACAATTTAATAAGGTTTTACCCTTTTATTTTATTTAAATATAATGTCTAGAAATGCCTATGTATCATTCTTTTATTACTTGAACATTATTTCTGTAAGTAGACCTATATATTTTTATATATTCTGAAAGGTATGGTTAAATGTGATTTTTGAGAGTTGGAATCAACTCAAAAGCTATTATGGTTTAAATTTGAAAAATGTTTGAATGGAGAAAATCTTCTGCCTTGTTATTTTTACCATGGATGATCTATAGATCCAAATGACTTGAATCCAATGGGCTTGGATTCAGTATTCACAGACCTTTCCAACAAAATTGGTTTCATTCAAATTGGTGCACTGAATCGATCTGGATTGATCTTTTAAAATGGGTATAGAAGTGTGTTTGAATTAAAAAGAAAAAGATGTAATTCAAATCACTGGGCTGCGGGAAAAGTTACTGGGCCGGCCTGCTAAGCGCAGTGCTCCCGCGGGCTGCTTAAGTGGGTGTCCCCACTTGCCAGTGAGACAGGGAGGGGCGAAGCGGTACGGGGCAACGTGGATCGTTCGATCTGATTCTAATCCAACGACTGGGAGTCATCGTCGAAGCGAGACAACGCCCGCGAGAGAGAAACCTAGCGTCCAAAGTGAGGGTGCTTGGGGCTTCTTGGAGGTGCGAGCGAGGTCGGCGAGGCGAACCACGAAGTCGGCGATGGAGGACTCGGGGTGGTCGCGGCACTCTTGGGTGGGCGAAATCGATGGCTCCTTCTTCTCCAGAGGCGGCGGCTCGGTGAAATTCGGCGAGGTGGTGCTCGCCTTGCTCCGGAACGGTGTGGCACGATCGCGATTTAGATGGGAGTGAGATGGTGTGAAGAAATCGAGTGGGGGTGGCCTCTATTTATAGTCGAGCGAGGGGACCGACGGGGCGCACGGTGAGCTCGTCGGGGGCGATGTTACAGGCGGCTATTGGCATGTGCGATGGTAGGGGACGGTGCGGTGTTCCCTGGCGATGCTCAACGACATGGTCTCGAGGCGTGGGGCGGTGCGGCTTGGTCTGGAACATGCGACGCTCTGCATGGCAGAGGCGGCGTCTTCGATGGCGAGCGGTGGCTGTGCGTCACGGGGCGGCGAACGGGGATGTCTAGCGGTCTCCTGGGTCGGTGGGGATTGTGTATGCACGCGGTGAGGGCGACGCGCGGTCTGTGCGCTTCGGTCGAGGGTGGTGCTCTGGCGCACGCTCGGCATGGTCGCTGGCGGTCTGGGCGCGGTCCGTGCATGTGGTCCAGTGGTTGGCAAGGTTCGAGCTGTGCACAGGGAGTGGCGGTGGACGGTGGGCTGCCTCCCAGACATGCTGGCTTGTGTCTCCTCCTAGCTTGCTGTCGACATGGGGGTGACATGAGTGTGCTCGGCTGTTCACCATTGATGGCAATGGCAAGCTCACAGTGGTGCTAGTTCTTGGTTAATCTTCCTAGATGATCTACTGAGCTGGTTGTGAGCTAAATAGGGAACAAGTTAGGCCAATTTTACTGCACACTATAGTGTTTGATGTTTGTTTGATTTGTATGTGCAACCTGTTTGATGAAATGGCCGCATGAATTCAAGTTTTGAATTTTGAAAAGATTTTTGGTGGGTTTGCTAGGTTGGTGCTGGTGAGTCTGCAGATGCTTGGGTTTTGAAAGCTGAGCTTGTTTGAGTGGTTTTTGAAAAAGTGGGATCTTCCCATATGATGAAGATTCAATTTTGAATTGTCATTTAAACTATGCATTTGAAAGTTTCTGGATGATCACAAAGTGGGCCTTGATACTTTGTTAGGAGTACATTCAAGGGGTGCAAAGATCCAGAAAAGTTTCTGTTAGGTTCTGAAAGTTTGAGACAACCAAAGTAGGCATGGGAGTTAAATTGGTCAAAGTGACAATTCCTTTAATATATGTGTTTTGATTTACTTGTCTTTAGGAAAAGTGTGGGAAATGTTTTAGATGATGTTTATTTCACCTAAGAAACATTTTACAAGCAATGAAACAATCAAACAAGGTGGTTCCAAAGAATTTCAAAATCCATGCATACTCATATGCATGCATTCATAATTTTATTTAGAAAAGTTTTTGTTAACCCTAAATGTTGGTGACTAATGCTTGATGATCCAAGCTTAGTATTTTTGGGATGTTACAAGCTCCAAACAACCTGTGGTGGCGGGATCAACAACGGAGGCCGAATATGTTGCTGCTTCAGAAGCGGCTCAGGAAGCGGTTTGGATGAAGGAGTTCATATCCGAACTAGGTGTGGTTGCAAACGCGTTGGACCCAATGGTGATCTATTGTGACAACAATGGTGCCATTGCCAATGTCAAAGAGCCAAGGTCTCACAAGGATTCCAAGCATATTAAGCGTCGGTTTCACTCCATCCGCGAGCATGTCAAGGATGGAGATATAAAGATTTGTAAAGTACATACGAATCTCAATGTAGCAGATCCGTTGACTAAAAATCTCCCTAGAGCAAAACATGATCTACACCAGAACTCCATGGGTGTTAGATACATCACTATGTAACTAGATTATTGTCTCTAGTGCAAGTGGGAGACTGAAGGGAATATGCCCTGAGAGGCAATAATAAAATGTTTATTATGTGTATTCCAAGTATATGATAGATGTTTATTTTGCATGCTATAATTGTATTAATACGGAAACGTTAATACATGTGTGTTTAATAAACAAACAGAAAGTTCCTAGTTATGCCTCTCTCATAAACTAGTTTGTTGATTAACAAGATGATCACAGTTTCCTGATCATAGACATTGGATGTTGTTAATAACGAGATCACAACATTAGTGTAATGGTGTGATGAACATTCATCCGAAGTATAGCATTACGATCAAAGTCATTGAGTTTATATTGCTATACGAAGTAGTCCTAATCCTTAGACCATGAGATCATGCCAATCACTAACACCGAAAGAGTTTCTTGTTGACATTAAACGTCACACCGTAACTGGGTGATTATAAATATGGCTTCAAAGCTACTAAAGTGTTATGTTGAGAATCATGGATCAAGAGTGGAATTTGTTCATCCCGATGACGGATAGATATAATCTGGGCCTTCTCGGTGATATCACATTGGTTAGCTTGCAAGCAAGTGATTTGATCACTAGAATGTTATATCACGGGTACGAGAAAAGAGTGCATGTCAGTAACGAGATCAAACTAGGTATGGAGATACCGATGATCGAATTAACATATCGTGAAACAAAGGGATTAAGATACAAGCGTAAAAGGTTCCGACGATCACAGGAAAAGTCATCGTTGAATGTGTGGGATTCAGTATGGATCTCCAGGTCCCGCTACTGATTATTGATCGGTGAAGGGTCTCGATCATGTCCGCATTATTCGCGAACCGTAGGGTGACACACTTAAGGGACACAGACATCCAGTTGGACCAAATGTTTCATGCCGAAAGAATAAACAAGCGTATGAATTTATTTCACTAGATACCAAACAGGTTTTCGGGTGAAATTGCATAAAGAGGTTATGCATGTGAAATGGAATTCTAGCAAGGGGTTATTTGTGAATGTTTGTCATTAAAGTAATTGACAAAATTCTGAATAAAATAAAAGAGTTTTATTTAATGGGAGTTTGCATTAAATTTGGTGGAAATTTAATGGCAAGTTTGAGTGGGATTTTGAGTGGAGGGAATTTAAAGGAATTTTGTGAGTGGAGTGTCCACCCACATGAAGAGGGGAGGGCAAGGGGGCAGCCCCCATGCGCCGGCCACCCCCTTGGGGTCCCTCCTCTCCTATAAAAGGCACCCCTCTCCTCACTTCTCACTCACACCTCCTCGTGAAAGATCTCTCTCCCCCTCTAGAATTTATCCCCCATGGTCTCGGACTAGCGAGATACATGTTCCCGGTGGCTATTTGGCAAGAAAGGGTTGTGCTTCCGCTGCATCGCTGGAGCGAGGAGGCGGAGGTTGCTCGGTGTCTTGTACGTGTGTGCGAGCACGGATGCGCTGCTGCTTTGCGGCGCTAGGACTTCCTCTCGATCTTGAGATCGGCAAGAGATCGTCTACATCAACCACGAGTTGAACTCGTTAAGCTTTGTCGGCCTTCAAGGGTATGTTCTCTACAGATATACATCTATCCGTTGTTTGTATCTAGTAGATAGATCTTGGTACATAGTTGTTCCCATCGTAGGAATTTTTTTTGTTTTCTATGCTGCGAACCCTACACATTGGCCTCGGCCCTCCGGGCCCAGAGGAAGCCCCTTGCTATCTTATGGATCTGTTTGAGCGTCTTCTTGTTGAGTCCCAACACGATGATCTGGTGTAGAGGGATCGTCATGAGAACCGACTTAACCAACGCCAGGCGCCCAACCTTTGCCATCATGGTGGCTTTTCAGGTTGGCAGCCGATTCGCAATACTGTCCACCAGGGGTTTGAGATCCGCCGCGGATACCCATCGCAGCGAAAGGGGGATCCCTAGGTACTTGACCAGGAATGGCGCAAGCCGGCAGCCCATAGCCGCTGCAGCCTGCAAGGCCTCCTCGTCGGGGCATGCAATCGAGAAATAGAGCACTTATCGTAGTTGATGCGAAGCCCTGAGGCTTCTCCGAGAAGCACTAGAAGAGCGTGCACCATGCGCAGCTCTGTCTCATCCGGATGGCAGAAGATCACCACGTCGTCCGCGTAGAGGGAGACCGTTGTTTCTTTCATTCATTGCCTAGCGTTACGTAAAGTATCACATCCAGAATCCCTCTGAGAAAAGAAAGTATCACAGCCAGAAGCTTACACAAATGCGTGGACTTCTCGTCCATAAACGCTCTTGATCTCGGTATCAGCTGTCATCATGTGAGAGATCTCAATGTCCACCTACTGCAGAACATGTATCACGTGAGAGATGCCAGCACTTTTATTTTCCACACATCCGGTTTCCCTTACTAATAACATTGATAAAGGCATCACATTGTCTTCTTGGATAAGAAACAAGGATAGTAGGGAAATTTTAGACGATCAAAGCAATCAGACTCATTATACACAAAAACCCCATACGACATCTGAAGTGATTCCGCTAGACAGTCTAAGCAAGAAGGGGGAGCCTGCCGAACTGTCGAAGTAACCAGGGATTCAGTCTAAGTAAGAAGGGCAGGGAGCTTGGCGAAGTGCTGAGGGATGATATATAGGTGCATGGGGTGAAGCCCAACTCTTGAATCTTTCAATGTTTCGCCTCCACTTTCTGAACCAGTTCTGCGTGCTCCATTGACGATCGATCCAGCTTCCTAGATAGTTTCTTTCCTCGATATCCTAATTGTGAGATGAAACTACGCATTTATCGATACAGTTGCCTGCGGCCAGCGTGCATCTACAAATTTGTAAGTACCTGGAGGATACTAAGCAGTATTGGATCGGTCACCATGCCGGAATGAATTTGTCCTGATGCCTTCCATCCTCAATTCCTCATAGTTGAACGTGATTTCTGTATGCATAAGCCTATGCCTATATACCATCCTCATCGCGACGGACAATGGAGAGCTCTACGGCCTCTACCTCTCTCTATATATAGGTATATATAGGTGGATATAGTATAGTGGACTGACAAGAAGTAAAAGAAACACATGTGATAAGCTATAACTCTATCGTAGAAACTTCAACTCACTGGTTTAGGTTTAAGTTAGCATCAATTAATGTCTCCATACAAACAAAGCACGAAGTGGGCAGGTGGTTTAAATTGCTGCGAGCGCCAGGCATCAAGTTTAGCTTGTTTTCACGGAATAAAACAGGCGCATTGTGCAGAAACTGTGATTGTGCAACCTCGCTACTTCTCTCTGAATCTCACTGAAGAAAATAAGAACAGGCGAGAGACAAGGTTTTGTGCAGTGTAATGTGTACTGCTTTTCTCGTGTTCTCTTCCTTTTATTCAAGGCGATGATCGTGGCCACCGCTTCACTACTTGGTCGTGCCATCCCACGACCGAAACGTGTGCCAGAACGATCCTACATCTACGGGAGTGATTGCACAAGTCGTGTCCTCCAATGACTAAGCAAATCCTAAAAGATAGCTAACTGAACCTATCTCTGAAAACAAACGACTGAGTCCTAGCTGAACTGAACTCTGAACCACATCAGAGATTCAGACATTATTTGCTTAGCTAAACTACACGACTTGAGCTTAGATGTTCCAACATTTCTCCCTCCTAAGCTCCAGTCGCCTTCCTGATCTTCACGACACCCAGCCTCTGACGCAGCTCGACAGAACGAACACGTCCAAATGCTTTAGTCAGAACATCAGCGAGCTGTCCTTGAGTGCCCACATGAACAATTTCCACTTGCCCAGCTTTCATGGTATCACGGATGAAGTGGAATTTGACGTCTATGTGCTTGCTCCGGTCATGATGGACATGATTCTTGGCCAGAGTGATAGCAGATTTGCTGTCCACCAGCAGTTTGAATCTTGCAGGTTCTTCCCATTGCATTTCACCGAGGAGCCGGCTCAGCCACAATCCCTGACAAGTGGCTGCATCAGCTGCGACATACTCTGCCTCACAAGAGCTGATTGCTACGATCTTATTCTTCTGTGATGTCCAGGTGACGATGTTATCTCCGAGGAAGAACACTTGCCTAGACGTGCTCTTGCGATCCCCTGCATCTCTTGCATGATCGCTGTCGTTGTAGCCTGTCAACACAGCTTTGCTGCTACCTGCTTTGTAGTGACAGCCGTAGCACAATGTTCCTTGCACGTAGCGAAGGATTTGCTTCACCGCTGCCCAATGGATTGATCTTGGCTTCTCCATGAATCGACTGACGAACCCGACGGCGTGTGCGATGTCCGGTCAAGTATTAACTAGATACCGCAGGCTCCCAATAATGTTGCGGTAGAGCGTTGCATCGAACGCTGTCCCGCGGTTGTCCTTGATCAATTTCAGACGACAGCTGTTGCAGCTGCTGAGCCCAGCCATGTCTAGGATCTTGGCCGCGTAGCTCTTCTCACAGAGTGTAATTCCTTCGTCAGACCGCGACACCTCAATCCCCAGGTAATAGCTCAGCGGCCCGAGGTCACTCATCTTGAACATTGTCTGCATCTGTTGCTTGAACTCCATGATTGCTGCAACATCTGTTCCTGTGATGATGAGATCATCAACATGGACACCAACCAGCAGAAAAGATGAATCATCTCCGCGCCTGTACACCGCGTGCTCCAGCGGGCTACGCGCGAAGCCGAGCTTGGTGAGAGTGTCATCCAACTTGGCATACCACGCGCGCGGCGCCTGCCGTAGTCCATACAACACCTTGTGTAGCTTTAGTACTTGCCATTGCGTGTCAGCGGCGACGTACCCCTGCGGTTGCGCAACATAGACCACCTCTGTCAACTTGCTGTTGAGGAATACGGATTTTAGATCCATGTGGTGCACTTCCCAACGCGAGTGCGCAGCCAGGGCCAGGAGGATCCGCACCGTCTCCATGCGAGCCACCGGTGCAAACACTTCCTCAAAA
Organism: Avena longiglumis; assembly: GCA_030063025.1. NCBI lineage: Eukaryota > Viridiplantae > Streptophyta > Magnoliopsida > Poales > Poaceae > Avena > Avena longiglumis. Next base: position 428,299,400 of record CP125977.1, on the reverse strand, counting down.
TCCACGCCATGCCGTTGAGGTATGCTTTCGCCACCAGACGCGCCTTGTGCTTGACAATGCGGCCATCGGGATCGCACTTCACCTTCTACACCCATGTCAGGCCGATCGCCTTGTTTCCTGCAGGCAAAGGGGAAAGTACCCAGGTGTGGTTGTCATGGATTGACTCCATCTCGTCGTCCATGGCTGCCTTCCAGGCAGCATCTGCAAGAGCCTCTGTGATGTGGCGAGGCTCTTCTGTGCTGAGCAGACAAAGCTCGAGTTGCTCGCGCACCGCCTTCTCCTCAATCTCGTCGAGGATGCAGGAGAGATGACAGTAGCGGATCGGCCCGGTGTCAGTGTCCAGGGCGTCGTCGTGGGTGGGTGGTGTGGCCCAGCGCACCGCTGGTGTCGTTGTAGGCGTGCGTGGCTCCGTCAGCGGAGAGCTAGCTCCTTGTGCACTGGAAGGCCCAGTTGGCGAGGGCGGGGGCGTCGTCGAGTGCATTCCCATTTCCATCTCCTCTGTGCCACTCTCGGTGGTGTACACCACTGTGAACGTGGTGCTACCTACGCCCACCGAGTCCTGCGCCGCATCATGCTCTGCCATGCCAGTCGCATTCCAGCTCCATGCCCCGCTCTCCTCAAATACCACGTCACGGGTTACCTGAACTTTCTTTGTCGCGGGATTGTAGCAGCGGTATCTCTTGGATCCTTCCTCGTACCCGATGAAGACCATTGGTGTCGAGTGATCCGACAGCTTGGTGATGCCCGGCCCAAGCTTCTTCACGTGAGTCGTGCAGCCGAAGGTGCGCAGGTGCTGCACAGCAGGCTTCCGGCCGTGCCACGCCTCGTATGGCATGACACCCTCCAGGCTTCGTGTTGGAGTGCCATTGAGGATGTAGACAGCTCTTTTCAACGCCTCCGCCCAGAAGGACGAGGGCATCCTCATGCTCTTGATCAGGCATCATGCAATCTCGACGACAGATTGATTCCGCCTCTCCACAACTCCATTTTGCTGAGGCGTGTATGGTGCGGTGGTGAAGTGCTTCACACCCACTCCTCGCAGTACCCGTGGAATTCAACCGAGTTGAACTCGCCTCCCTGGTCAGACCGGAACGTGCGGAGCTTGCAGTTACCTTCCATCTCTGCTGCCTTCTGGATCTTCTTGAATCGTTGGAATGCCTCGTCCTTCGACTTCAACAGTTTGATCCACATGTAACGGATGTGGTCATCTACCACGAGCAGAAATTGTTTGTTACATGTCGGCGATGTGCGTGTGATTGGCCCGTAGAGGTCAGTATGGACCAGCTCCAGTCCTTGCTCGGCACGGTATGTTGTGGCCTGTGGGAATGGCGCTCATTGATGCTTCCCAAGTGCGCAGCCATTGCAGTAGCGCTCGACGTGGTTGACGATCGGCATGCCGCACGCCATCTTCTTGATTGACATAGCACGCAGGGCGCGAAAATGCAGGTGGCCCATTCGGTTTGCCAACACGCATCGTGACCTAGCACGCGCGCCATCTGGTTGATTGACATAGCACGCAGGGTGCCAACACGCATCATGACCTCATCCCTTGATAGTGGTCGCCTGTTCCGTAGCTCCTGATTCGATTTATATATATTAGCAACTGATCCGGTATCAAATACTCAGGTGCTACTGCGAGTACTAGTCAAGTACACATCAATAACATGTATATCAAATATACCTTTGTTCATCTTGCCGGATTTCTTGTTAGCCAAATACTTGGGAAAGTTGCGCTTCCAATGGCCAGTCCCCTTACAATAGTAGCACTCAGTATCAGTCTTAGGGCCAGCCCGGGTCTTCTTCTCAGGCGCATCAACAGATTTTCCACACTTCTTGAAGTTACCCTTCTATTTGCCCTTCTTGTCCTTGTAACATTCCAGCATTAGAGCTTAAAATAAGATGACAACAGATGTGTGCATTGCATTCATGCATAGAAAATCCGAATAATTTTCGCGCCTTTGAACAAAACTTGTCAAAGTGATTGAAGCTTCTCTCCACTTGATGGAATTGAAGTAGGTCATCAAGTTGACTGCGATAAGTTCCAATATGATCTTTGCTAAAATCTTATTTTTGGGTAAAGATGATTTGATCTAAGGGTAGATCAAATTTAATAAAACTAAACCACAATAATTTCTTAATGATTAATATCAGGTCCTTAAGAGACCATCTCATAGTATTCATCACAACAAACCATGAATACCAAGCTATGAATATAACTCAAGTAACAAGAATCCAATAACCAAATCTTGATCTATCTTATTCTTTTCCATTTCCTACCATGAGCATCATAGTAGTTCTTAACCACTAATTCCTTATCATTTGTTGAGTAGGAAGGAAATCAAGTCAAGACCATTCACCACATGTCTTTCTTTCCATATAAATCCTTATCATCTCTTTTAAACCAGATTCTAATATTTGTTGTTAATCAATGTTGAGTGATCAACTATTGATTTATCAATTCTTAGCCTATCAATTCTTGATCTATCAATTCTTGATCTATCAACTCTTATCATTATCATAGCATTCACTTAAGTCCTATAAAGAAAGAAGTAAGAAGAGGTAGGTGGTAATGCTAGTTTTAGATATCATCTATAGGATGGGAGTGTTAGAAGAGAATAAGATCAATATGATAATTGATGGTGTTAACTCACTCCTGAATGTATAGAAGAGTTATATGAAATAAAGATATATGTGGTAACAAATAAGATTTTAAGGATGAATAATGAAGATAGTTACAATTGAGTAATCCTATTGGATCAAGTAGGCATAGTCATTGAATAATAACTCTTAGTCAAATAGAGATATTAAGAAGATAATTATAATACAACTATAATGTTGTATTGATGAAAGCCTTGATTAGCCAACTGGAAATCTAAACCATGAATGATAAAAGGATTATAATGATCATGCTTTAGTCACTAAGAGACAATGATTATATCATGTATAAGTGACATTGGTGGATAGAACATGATTAAACCCTAGTATAGTTATGTTATCCTAGGTTAGTCATGACAAGTCACAATGATACAATGTGAAGCTGGAGTATGAGTTACTGAGGTAACTAAAGTTAAGATAGTATAACCAAGATCATACTAAAGAAGCATTAAGTTAGAGAAGTGGAATATTCTTCTTAGGAAATACTAAACACTTGAGGTGAAGTAGGATTTGATATATACATCTATTGGAGTAATATTAGTGATGGATGATAAAGGAAGTGTATAAATGGAGTTAGAAGTAACTACTTAATGGATTAGAGGTTATCATTAGTGGAGTAGTTAATATAACCAAGTATAGATATGAGAAGATTATCAAAAGCTTCAGTGACAAGCTTCAGAGATTTATAAGTGACATTATTAAGTAATTCATTAAGAAAGAGTTATCTCTATGAGGAGATCATATAGAGCTTTAGTGTCAAGATCATTGGATTTATAGATGATGTAGAAGGAGGAAGTATTGGTAAGATTATAACAAGTAAAGCTCATCATGTTAATACATGATGATAGATATGAAGAAGTAGAATCTCTAGGAAATGAATTCCTTAATTAAAAGTTAAGAATTATGAAGTATGGAAGATAGGAGTTCTTGGTAAACACTCAACCTTAATTCTATAACCAAACATAATATCCATCTCATATGTTTGATAAATCATCTTATTTCCACAATGGCTTATAGGAATATTTTCCTATAGCAAATCATTTAAGCATATCTTTGTCACTTCAAAACATTAAAATAATATGTGCCTAGAAACTATAACTATCAATTCTATCTCTTAAATCATTCTAGAGAATAACCTTATTATTTTAAAAGAATGATATCATTTATGAACACAAGCATGAAGACAATATGACTTAACCAATAATTTCTATCCATGCCTATAAAAGAATATGAGTATATTAAGTCCTCTAAAAACTCATAGTAAATTTATGGGAATAACAAAACATATACCTTGTTGTCACCTAAGTTTATGGGAATAATATTAACCATATTAATTCCTTAGAACTTTATGTATCATATAATAATGAAGGATAACCATATAAAAAATTCCTCAAAACTATAAGTTAATGAGAACCAAGTCTCATGAATCCATAGTAATATATCCTTTAATAAGTTTATGGTATATGATATAAATTAAATTCATAACTAAGGTTCCTATAAAATATTAAAAGGAAAAGTATATATAAAGTAAATAAAGGAATAATAACATCATAATAAAAACTCATAAAAGACCCTAAATACACTTTACTATTGTTGTAACTACTTAGAAAATAAATTCTATGAAGAAAATTTCAAAGCAAATGTGTAAATACAAATCTTGAAACAAAACAGTAATAGAAAAGAATAAAGAACAAGGAAAAAATAGGAAATAACAGTTTCTGGCCCGAGGCCCTTTTTCCTCTCACTTATCTATCGCCCATGATAGAAACAGCCGTTTCCTTGCTCACTTTGCTACGGCCCACCTGGCCAAGCACAGTCCACGACCGGCCCATACCCCTTCGTGTGAACTGTTCGTCGTTTTCCTCGCGTCGTTGTCAACCTCCCGATCGAGCACGCAGCTCGCTGGCGTCCACACCGTCGTCACACTGTGCCAAGATCCGTGCCGCAGCTGTTCGATGCCTATAAGAAGCCCTCCGCCGCACCGATGAACCCTAGCTTCCTCTTTTCCCCAAAAACCATTGGACAAAACCCTAGGTCTGCCAGAGAATTCCGGCAACACCATTTAGGGTTCCCCTTTGCCCTCTGAGCAGGCTGCGAGCAACGCTGTGTCTTCCTCGAGCTCTCTGATGAATAATGCAAGCCTAAGAGGTCCTAAGAGCACCAATCGGCATCTCCTGCCCGAAGTCCGTCCGTCACGATCTCCATTGATTCCGGCCACGATTCACTTCGCTGAGCCCTTCGTCGCGCTCCTGGTGAGCTTCTGAGTACCCTGGTACCCTCCGATTCATGGCTCGTTCGTTGTAGTGGCCTACCCACGTGAGTTCGACCGTGCTGTCATGCAAGCTCGTCGTTGGCCGTCCTCCGGCGACCAAAATAGGGCGGCACCACCACTGCTAGGTTCCTTGCGACCCACTCTTTCCATAAAACACAACCATAGTCGTGCGTGCGTGCGTACGGGATCAATCGATCGACAATCGATCTGAGAGGATCAGTCTCAGTGACGTCAGCGTGACATCATGCTGATGTCATAAAACCTTTTATTGATTTGTTTTATTGTTTTTGGAAATGACATGGCATAGACCCCACTAGTTAGTGGCTCTGTGTAGAACAGGTTCGGTGTAAAATGATTTAACCGCATGTGTGTGTCACACTAACATCAGTAGTGACGCAGTAAAACATTCTGTTATTATATTTTAATAATTTAGTAAATGAATAAATCTTATAAATTCAATAACTATTGTTTCATAATTCAAAAAATGTGTTTAATATATGAATTTTTTTAGAAAAATAAAATCTATAACCTAAAACTATTATCATATATTATTATCTTAACCATTTAAATAATTATTATTTAATAAAGATTTTATAAGTATTAAACCTTTGATAATTCATATTTTAATAATGGTAATTGATAAAAAAAATATAAATAATATATAAGAATTCTCAGAAAAATAAGAACTATAATTTAATACTATAATCATGTATTATTATTTCACCTAATTAAATATTTATTATTTATTAAGTGTTTATGAAATAATAAATCTTATAAAAATCATATTTTATTATTTATAAATCACAAAAATAAGTTTAATATACCAAAATGATCACAAAAATAATATCTACATGTTAAAAATATAACATTCCACTTTTGAAGTAAGTAAAAATTCAATTCTCTAATAACTATAATTTAAATCTACTTCCTTAGCTGCTAATTCATAAAAGGATAAGTAAAAATTGCTAATATTTCTAAAAATTATTCCTTTGAGGTTTAAAAATAATATTAGTCTTAAATATTGATAATATGAAGTCAAACTAAGTTCAACACATTTTAAATACAATTTTATTTGAACTATCATACAACAATAAGGGTATACTATTTTCCAAAAGGAGTAGTGAAATATTAAATTCTCAAGATTATTTTTTTGGCTTAATAAAATCTTTTACCATTACTTCAACCACAAATTTATAAACATATTATCAATCCAAAGAAAATTCATGAGTAGTTAAGTTATATTGTTTCCTTGTTTACAAACCATAACCACTAATTTATAAAAGATAAATGATTCTATTCCATTATAATAATAAGAAACCACTACTTAAATAGAAATATTACCACTCCTAAATAACTTTAAGGAAACATTATGAAGTGAACAAAGTACAAATATTATAAGCATTACACCTTAAGTCCATCTATGTCCTTAAAGTTAAACTTTAGCCTACAAGACTATAAACACCATGTTAAAGGCTTTATTATGTGTTTTATAGTTTACTTTGGTCTGTTTCAATTAAGACCTAATGCATCTCAAGACCAAACTAACCGAGTAAACACCAAGAGACATCGACCATATTATATTAACCATCAATATTGTTTAAACCTTAGAAAAGAAACCTTTTCTTTGAAGGTTATCCTTTTTGCCACTTCAAACAACAAATCTTATAATAATATCTCCAACTCTTAACAACTAAACCCAAGGACTTTATCATAGGCACTAGATGACAATTGATCATAATCACATTACTTCATACACTACTTGTATATTTTAGATTGTAAATACTTAAAGTTTAAATGTTTTTGTTAAGTTAAGTAAACTTTTCTTCAAAAGTTATTCTTTTAAGATACACTAAAAGTAATTATTAAGCATTCCAAAATTAATCTACTCAAGTAACAACCTTCATATAAGGAGTGTTTAGATACCATTTCACACTTGAATATTTTATTTTTGTGTGTACTTTATTATATTTCCATGTTGTTTCACACACACTCACAAGCCCTAATAAGAAGCACAAGTGTGAAACTTATCTAAAAGAACAACACATTACAAAGAAATCATTTGTAGTATCCAAACACTAGAACAACATTATTCCGAGGATTCGAGATTACCAAATTGCATTACATTACTTATGCATAATAGCATCTTGGTTCTTTAAGCATTAGTCCTTACCGGACCAATGATGCTGATTTCAGATATTGGATCTTTTATATTGTCTCGAAGATCGTGAGTGTATAATCTTGCAATCACAAAAGGCAATTTCACACTTTCTCATGTCCTTTGATTATTTTATGTAAAGTATTTTGCAAATCCAGTGTTGTCATCACCTGCATTTCAAAAAGGTTAGAAAACACTATTTTCATAATAATATGATTATAGGTTATTTACCATGAGGTAATAACCTACTATGAAAGTTCCGGTGGTAAAGGAACATATTATATAGGACTTAATAACCAATGTCGCCAGTGATTCTTACACCGTATATCACACGTTAACCATGAGATTTGGAATGGGACGGAGAAGTCAGTTGTATCCTTTTCCTTCCATATGTAGGCAAGACGACCTTAACGTGACGTTGTGATTCCTTGTGCGGATCCAACATATGGGTGGGCACCCTTAGGCCCCACGCTTTTGGTGTCTATATTATCTATGAGTGGCTATCGGAGGTATAGCCGGACCTATATGGTACTTTCCAGGGGCATCACCAACTCATAGAGTCTTTGGGAACTCATTAGGGTTTTAGCCTACCCGAAAGGGGGCTTAACGAGGTGAGCCGACCCCGAAGGATCATGCAGACATGCGGGGTCGCGGAGAGGGAAGTGATTGGCTTGGATCTTAGTTTGGGACTCATACCAAGGAAGTATGAACAGGTTGGCCGCTCGGATGTGCAACAAAGCTAAGGTCTCTCATGGGTAAAGTAACACACCTCTGCAAAGTGTAAGAACTATAACTTGTTACTCCCTGTTCCGGGAAGGAACTACAAACGCGGCAGGAAAGGAACTCCATGAAAGTTCTCTCCATGAAAGCTAAGATCTCTCCATGAAATTTCTGGTAAACCTGTGAAGGCTGACAGACATAGCTTTTCAGAATAAAAGCAACCTTTGAAGAAATGTTTACGAAAACCTGCATTTCCTATGACCTATGGTATGTAGCTGTAGATATAGTGCATTAAAAAATCCTTTCTATTGAACTTGCTGAGTATGCTCGTAGTCAACGTATCTTCTTAACCCTTGATAGGTTCCAAAGCCAATACAGACGACGTCTACATCAACTTATGCTCCAAGAATCATCATCAAAAGCTCAAGCTCTTCAATGCAGTCAAGAAAGACAATATATACATCAACTAAAGTGAAGACGAAGTTGCTGATTAGACAGGAATATAATCTCTATCCGTAGAACCTATTTCTGTAGAGTATTGCAATAGCAGCAATGCCAGTCCAATAGTTCAGATACTAGTCTTATTAGTATGATAGTTTTTGAGTTGATTATTTGTGATTCTTCTTTGTAAGAAGTTTCTTTCTCTCTCTTTAACCTAGAGTATTCTCTGGATCTTTTGTAAAGAGTTGAGTTGTAACCTATAGTCATGGCTTGGACCTGTTGTGTTTCTGTTGTACCACTCTGAGGGATGTAATACTAGTGAATGGTGTTTCACTGGTGTTATGTCAACGACTATAGTGTACTACATTATGCAGTGGTATGCTGGGTCACCGCATCCTTCTTGAAACCAATGGTCTTATTGATCATCAACACTTGATGCTCTTTCTTGATCTCCACTTCAGCAGTCTTAAGCATAGATAAAATCTTGGGGAGAGTCTTCTTCATGCCCTGCATGTTATAGTTCATCACGAAGCTCTTTTAGCTTGGTGGTAGAGATTGGAGAACATGATGTATGCCTAAGTCAATGGGAATCGTGATTCCCAAGGAAACAAGCTTATCGATGTACCCAGACATTTTGAGTATGTCCTCACTAACGGAGTTGTTCTCTTCCATCATGCAGCTAAATAACTTTTATGAAGCAGCATAACTCTCCACGGTAGCATGGGTATAGAAAATCATTTTCAATTCACCCATGGTATCAAAGGCATTGCCATTCTCGAAACACTTTCGGAGTTCCGGATCTAGCCCATATAGTATGCTGCAATGAACCATGTTGTGGTCCTTGATGACCCACAAGTATAGGGGATCGCAACAGTCTTCGAGGATAGTATTACCCAATTTATGTAGGGGTTCGTAGCATGGAAAACAAAAAATTCCTATCGCATGAACACACACGAGCCAAGATCTATCTACTAGATTGCAGCAACGAGTCGATAGAGTACCAACCCTCGAAGATCCAAAGCGGTTAACGAGAGCATATTCTCGTGGATGATGTAGTCGTACACTTCCGATCTCAAGATCGCGTAGACGATCCTTCCGGCGCTGCGTTCCGGCAGCGCTTCCGCAGTCGGTCACACGTTCGGTACTCGATGAAGACCTTCCCCTCCCTTGTTCCAGCAGGCAGCGGAGGTTGTAGAACTCTTCTCGTGATTCTGGCAGCACGACGGCGTGGTACCGGAAGTAGAGGGGAGATCTCGCAGGGCTTCGCCTTAAGCCGGAGCGAGTATGGTGGAGTATGAGAGAGGCCTTGGCGATCTACGGTTTGGAGGGCACCAAGGGGAGGTCTTGGTCGGTGGCTAGGGTTTGGGGAAACCCTAACTCGCCGAGTTTAGAGGAGGCCCTAGGCGGCGGCTTGGAGGTGGTCGGTGACTTAGAGGCTAGGGTTTAGGTGTGAGAGGTGTAGGGAAGAGGGGCACCCCTTCCCCTCCTTTTATAGGTGGGAGGGAGGCGCGGTTGGGAGGAGGGAGTCCTCCTCCAACTCCTCCTCCTTGTCCTGCGGGTGGAGGGAGTAGGACTTCCTCCCCAAGTAGGTTTCCTACTCTCCCTCCACCAAGCAAACTTGCCATTTGACTTTTCAAATTGGCGTTTGACTTTTCAAACTAGGATTTGATTTATCCCTTTATTTTGCTCAGCGATGACACCTAGTACATGATGCAACAATTCCAACTTGTTATGACACATTCATGTACCCTTCCCCTCCGGAGTGCCGGACCTTCCGGAACCTTCTAGAACATTCCCGATGAAAACACCAGAACCATTCTCCAACCCCGAAACAGGACTTTCCTTATATGAATCTTATTCTCTGGACCATTCCGGATCTCCTCGTGATACCCTGGATCCCATCCGAGACCCCGAACAACATTCGATCTCTTACTCATCATTCCATAACTACTCAACAACATAGAATCCTTAAGTGTGTCTCCCTACGGTTCGTGAATTATGCGGACATGATTGAGACACTTCTCCGATCAATAACCAATAGAGGAATCTGGAAATTCATATGGCTCCCACATATTTCTACGATTACTTTGCAATCGAATGAACCACTTACATACGATACCAATTTCCCTTTGTCTCACGATAGTTTACTTATCCGAGGTTTTGATCGTCGGTATCTCTGCATACCTAGTTCAACCTCGTTACCGATAAGTACTCTTTTCTCGTTCCCGTGGTATGTGATCCCTTGTGATCCAGTCACATGCTTGCAAGCTAATTGGATGACATTCCACCGAGAGGTCCCAGAGTATATCTATCTGTCATATGGATGGACAAATCCCACTCTTGATCCACGTGTCTCAACCCATACTTTCCGAACACTCAATGCCACCTTTATAGCCACCCAGTTACGGTGTGGTGTTTGATGTCATCAAAGCATCCTTCCGGTGATGGTGATAAGCATGATATCATGGTCGAAGGAATTAGGTTACTATGTATCAGAAAGATTATAGCAAATGAACTATATTAAATGACTTGATCTTTATGCTACGCTTAACTATAGGAGTATGTCCATCACATCATTCTCCTAATGATATGACCCTGTTGTTAATAACATCTCTATGTTCATTATCAGGAAACCATGATCATATATTAACCAACAAGCTAGTTTAACAAGAGGCTTTACTAGGGACTCTTTTATGTTTACAAATCACACAAGTATTAATGTTTCCGGTTAATACAATTATAGCATGGTATGTAAACATTTATCATAAGAATGAAGATATGATTATAAACACTTTATTATTGCCTCTTGGGCATATCTCCAACAATTTATTGATTCGATAGACAAAGAATACTTATAAGCCTTAACAACTGAGTTGTCAATTCAGCTGCACCTGGAAATAGTCTTGCTCACAACAGTTTATCAGTAGCAACAGTTTTGTAGTAGCAATAGCAAAGTAAGAGCAGCAGTTAAAGGAAGGCAGTAGTAACAATAGTAGCAAACAGTAGGATATGAGTGTGGTAGGCATAGGGATGGATGGACGGGCGTTGCATGGACAAGTCTAAACATGTAACTTCAAGATCTAGGGCATTTGCAGATAAATAAGATAAAGCATCCAAGTACTAAACACTCATAGGCATGTGCTCCGTATATAGTCATACGTGCTCGCAATGAGAACTTGCACAACATCTTCTGTCCTGCCAGCCCGTTGTAGCGGGGCCTCAAGGCAATCTACTAGCAATTAAGGTACTCCTTTTAATAGAGCACTAGATAAAAGAATTAACACTCCGTGAACACATGTGATCCTCATATCACAACCATCCCCTCCGGCTGTACCAATTTATGTCACTTCGGGGACTTTGGATCCGGACAATGATACGTGTACACAACTTGCAGATAAGATCAAAAACAATACTATCATCATGGATCAATAATAAGTTTAGATCTGAGATCATGGCACTCGGGACCTAGTGATAAGCATTAAGGACAACAAGTTGCAACAAGGTCAAATAGCACTAATAGAGATACTAGGCACCATGCCCTAACAATCTTATTTGATTACATGATAGAACTCATCCAATCCCTACCATCCCCATAGCCTACATCGGGGGATTACTCACTCATGGATGGGGGAAACATGGATGGTTGATGGATAGGCGTTGTTGATGATGATGGCGATGATCCTCTCCAAATTACCTATCCCGGCAGGGTGCCAGAACGGAGTTTATGGTTCCAGATCGCGGTTTCTGGTGGTGGCGGCGCATCGGAACTCTTTCTAGAGAAACGTCAAACCCCCCTAGGTTTTTAGGTCAAGAGGCAACTTATAGGCGAAGAGGGTGGCCGAGGGGGTGCCCGAGGTGGCCACTGATGGCGTGTTCAATGCCTCATTGGGATACTCCAAGAGAAAGGTATGATGAGCACAGCAGCAAGATTTCCCTCGGTAAGAAACAAAAGTTATCGAACCAGTAGGAGGAAGGAAATGGATCAAAGGTGTTGCAAGCAACGTGGAAACCTGCACAACACAAACTCAAGACTTTGCCCCAACTAACAGTGAGGTTGTCAATCTCACCGGTTGCTATAACAAAGGATTAACTGTATGGCGTGGAAGGTGATGATGGTGGAAGATGTATCAATGGTAAAGACTGGACCGGGGTCCATAGTTCACTAGAGGTGTTCTCCTTAGATAAAAAAACATGGCATGCTGGGTAAACAAATTACAGCAGGGCAATTGACAGGACTGAGCAAGGCATAGCAATTCAATTCTAGAAAAAAAGATCCTATGAGATTCGATTCGGCAATAGAACAATATACATAGACCGCCATCCAACTGCATCTATGACTAGAAGTACACCTTTGGGTTATCATCCGAACCCCCTCCAGTATTAAGTTGCAAGCAATAGACAACTGCTTTAAGCAAAGTGTGTAAGGTAAACAATTCACTTGTTCCATGAATGAGACCGTTATTTTCTCCCTCGTGGCAACAACACATCTACAACCGTAGAGATTTCTGTCACTTCCCTTGATTCAGTAGAGGCATGAACCCAACATCGAGCATAAATACCCCCTCTTGGAGTCACTAGCAACTACTTGGCCAAGATAGCTACTAACAACGAAGAGCATGCAAGATCACAAATAATATAGACATGATAGAATCAAATAGACAAAACCATTAATCAATCTGACATAGTAATCTCAATATCCATCAGATCCCTAAAACACAACATGCATGATTACAAATAGATGATACCTTGATCGTGAATGGAGCTCACAATATCTAGACATGAAAGCACAAAGGAGGAGATACAACCATCTAGCTACTACATGGACTCGTAGTCCAAGGTGGAACTACTCACTCTTCATACCGGAGGCTGGCATGATGAATAAGAAGGCCTCCGGGATGATCTCCCCTCCGGCAGGTGTTGGGGATATGCTATATGGTTATCCTCATAGAATGTCTCCTATCCGGATAACCCGGGTGGCCCACAGGTTGTAGCATGGCCCATGGCCTACTGGGCGGCCCAGTTAGATGGATCCAGAAGGGAGGCCCATGCCGGATAAAAGGAAGGCTAAGGAGGAGTCACCGACGTACCCGGAGCCTTGGAGTGCAAGACACGCTAGAATAGTTGTAAGAAGTGTAGGACTCTATAACCTGTCCGCCTAGGACTTTTCCCTATAACCCTAGGACCTAGCGACTATATAAGTCGGGCCTATGGGAGCCTTTAGGTAACGATAACTTACACTCTCTAGTGACCTTGCACAACGAACCAATCCCTGTAACTCGACGTATTGCCATTATATTGATTTATAGCAGGAGTAGGATTCTGCCACCGTTATGGGATCTGAACCTGGGTAAGCTGTTTAACCTCGTACCCGTCAACCGTCCGCCTTCCCCCACGTCTCTAAACACACACTATGAGGACCCCTCCATGGCGTACTCGTCGGCAATACCACGACAGTTGGCACCCACCATGGGGCAAGAGGCGCTTCAGGCTCTCCAGCGGGCGAGGACCAAGATCTTCGCGGGAATCGGCGAAACCGTAGCCATTGGTTGTGTTCTCTTCTCCGGCAACGTTCTGATCATCCCCCCCCCGACGAGTTCTAGATCCCGGCGAAGACGAACCCTATGCGGTGCTTGATCGTCCCCATCGGAGATATCCACCTCTTCATCGGCGAAACCGACTTGGGCACTAGTTCCCTAGGAGTCGGAGGAGCATAAAGACCCACACGGACTGCCTACGGGAAGGATACGTTCGCGGAAGGATCGATGTCGGACCTCTCCTCGAAGTTTTCCGGCAAAGATCGGAAAAATTCAAGGCCCACCCAAACCACCCCTATGCTGGATATAACGGCTGCAAATCCGCTGGCTTCGCCCATGTGTCTGGACATCAGAGATCCAAGTTCGTCGGTATGGTTACCATCTTCGATCTGACACACTACATCCAGAGAGAGGGTGAAAACCCCTGCGATTACCTTGCCAGGTGGCTCCGTATACGGGCCGACCTGGCTCATTAACCCAATGATGATGCTATGTATCACTTTGTAGAAGGACTGGACCAAGGTATGCTTCTCCGGCATACGCTAAGGCGGCAACAGGCTTCAGGACACCTCACTTTCAAAAGCATGGTGAACACCGTCAACAGCTATGCGGAGGCAGAGGAGGAAGATCAGATAGAAATCACGCTCGTTGGCGGAGCCCCTCCGCCTCAGCCACCGCCACCACCACCTCCGGTCATCATTGCCACAGCTGCGCCACCACCTCCAGTCATCGTCACTGCTGTTGCACCTCCACCCCCCGTCATCGAGGAACCCCCAGCACCCTCTGAATCCGTGCTGGACGCGCACTACGCCAACATCAACGCAAATTCGGAGGAGATAGACTTCAGCCCAGAGGAGCTAGACTCCGCCATGCAGGAGATGGAGGAATATTACAAGCGCGACGAGCAGGCCAACAACGCCATCACATCCCGAGAGGTGTTCGTCACCATTGGGACGGCGATGGATGAAGATCAACCCGGACGAGCTCCGCCTATAGCGCTGGACAAAGGGAAGGGACCACCTGTTGCTGCCGACAATGATCGTGCCAATGGCATGTCCCCTCCGCCTAACCTAGTGTAGCTGCTGCAGGAACTCGGCACCGGTCCGAGCAACAACAACATCGCAAACCCGCCGCCTCCGGCGTCTACGTATGCTGCGGCCCAAGTCACTCCAGCTGATAGAGTGATGTACGGAAATCTCCTCGTCGAGCCTATGACCGTGGCTCATATTCGAAATGTCGTCCAGCTCGACGAGAAGCGTCAGCAGCTGCTGGAGGAAGCGCAGGCCATCGCGGAGCAAGGCACAAAGCTAGATCGAGATCTGGCCAACGCGCAGAAGTCAATAGAGAAATCTAGAGCAATGGAGGACGAATACAAGACTCTGCTGCAGTAGCAGAAGGCTAAGAAAGCTCCGGATCGCGTCATCAACGATCCTGGTGTACGGCAAAACCTAGGATGGGCTCCCTCGAAACCGGCACAGGCCAAGCCATACATTGATAGTGAAGGCAGGCAGGTGATGCCCACCCCTCTTCTTAACCTCGCCATCGCCAAGACCCTTCTGGAGCAGGATAGATCACCTGAAGGGGTGAACCAGGTCTATGACCTAGTGGCCAAGGAGGTGAAACAACAGGAAAATGCCACCTCTCAGAGGCTTGAGTCTGACCCAGCATTTTGCCAGTCTAGCCAGCTTAAGCCACCAAGGGACATATCTCCTCTTGATGTCGGGTACCATACGGGTTCGTCAGAACAAAGATAAAGGGATGCACGCAACAGGAAAGATGCTATCTCCATATCCTCCGACCATGGAGGCAAGGATCAATCTCGTCGCCGATCTTCACCGCCCCGCTCTCCTCGACATCACGAAGACCCCAAGGCTCACCATCGTACGGACATGCCTCCACCTAAGCAACATGGCATCGTCATCCGCGATAATGCGGAGCAGGCCCGTCATGATGGGGAGCGCAGCCAAGGGCACAAGAGCAGGTCGCGCCATGGCCCTCCGTGTCCGACAAGCAATCGTGACAAGCGTGAGGCGTCGCAGGAGGGTAACAGCAAGAAGGCTAACCCACCGCCACCTCCGCCTCCGTCGCCACCCAGCAGCCACCATGGCGGAGGAGGTCCGCGTCGTTCACGCAACCCATCCCCTGATGGCAAAAATAAGAAAAGAAGCCCGGAGCCATATGATGCACGGTCTCGTCTGGACAAGATCCACGAGGCCCGGGATGGAGCATACCTGGGACCACGCTGCTTTGGACCTGTAATACGGACCGCAGCTTACCCCAAGGGTTTCCAGATTGACAAGACCATCAAGCCCTATGACGGCACCGCCAAGCTAGCTACATGGTTGCAGGATTACGGTAACACGGTGGAGATCGCCGGGGGAAACCCCAATGTTGCTGTCAAGTACCTCCCATTGATGCTGGCGGGCACGACCCGATAATGGATCGATGACTTGCCGGAGAAATCTATCTACAACTGGCTGGACATTCAAGAAGCGTTCACCAAGAACTTCGAGGGTACGTACAAATGTCCCTGTACTATTGGCGACCTACATCGATGCGTGCAGGAGAAAGAAGAATCATCTCACGCCTACCTCTCCTACTGGCTGGATATGAAGAATTCCTACACAGGAGTGCACTCACAAACCGCGATGTCCGCCTTCATCGATGGGTTAGAAACGGGTACGTTGCTCCGACATACGTTGAAGCGCTTGCAGGACAACCACCAGCTGGATCTCAACCAGATGATCCAGCCGGCTAGTGAGTTCGCGGCTGCCAACGATGATGCTTGTGGCTCCCTACCAGCAACGGCCGTTCCAACTCAAGCTCGGAGGAACAGCAGTACCAAGCGGAAGATCCCGCCAGAAGAAAATCAAACCTCCTACATGGTCGCCATGACTTTTGCAGGACGAGGTGACAGTGGACAACGTGGCCAAGGACGGGGGGGGGGGGGCTGGTCGTGGGCAGCAGCGAGGTAGTGAAACAACCTCGATAGCGCTTCGCGTTCCCCAAACCTACGAGGAGTACCGCGATATGCCGTGCCTCGTACACCTCGACGCCAATGGCAAAGCCACACACACCAATCGCCATTGCAAGTTCGTCAACGATCTCAAGGAGGACCCGGAGTCCGTCTACAAGCAAAGTCAGAAGAACATACCGCGAGGCAAGGGCAAGGGGAAGAACAAGGAGGAGGAGTCCAAGGATTCAAGTGACATGGACGAGGACGTTGACCCCAAGCACGCCGCCAAGAGCGATGGCAAGGGCAAGAACCCCTTCGAGAAGAAGGTGGCAGTTTTACACACTTTCCTTGGCACCCCCACCGTCCGACAACAGAAAACCTCCATGAGGATACTGATGGCCACTCTACCCCTAGTTCCCCAATACCTGCACTGGTCAGAAATTCCAATTACTTGGGACAAGAAGGATCACCCAGACCTCATCCCTACGGAGAACCAATACGCCATGATCATCAACCCCCTGATTGACGGCAATGAGTTCACCAAATGTATGGTGGATAGTGGAAGCAACATCAACATCATGTACCTGGATACATTGCACAAGATGAAGTTGATGGAGTCAAACCTAAGGCGTACTAGCACCATCTTCCATGGCGTAGTTCCTGGTCGGGAGGCTCGATCCCTTGGGTGCATCACACTCCAGGTCGCTTTTGGCGATGTCAATAATTACCGCCAAGAACGCATGACCTTTGAGGTGGTCCCCTTCAATAGCGTGTACCACGTCATATTCGGCCGCGACATATTCTGCACCTTCATGGCCAAGCCATGCTTCGTCTACAACAAGCTCAAGATACCCGGACCAAACGGTGTCATCACCGTATCCGGAAGCTTTACCAAGGCAAGGGACTGCGAGATTGGAGAAGCAGCCTTTGCAGAAATTGTCCTCTATAGCAAAGAATTCAAGGAGATCCAGAGCAAGTTCGATGCCTCGAAGACGCCCGCGTCGAAGAAACAGATTTCTGACTCCGCCCCAGCATTCAAGGCCACCATCGAGACCAAGCCGGTGGAACTTGTGGTAGGTGATGCCTCCAAGAACACCGCCATTGGGACGAACCTGGACCCTAAATAGGAAAGCGCCCTCGTCGATTTCCTCCGTGAGAACAGGGACATATTTGCCTGGCAACCTGCCGACATGAAAGGTGTACCTAGGGAACTTGCTGAGCACAGCTTGAATATTGATCCAAAATGTAAACCAGGTGAAACAACCTCTACGACGCTTCAGAGACGAGAAGAGATGCGCCATAGGCAAAGAGATAGCTAGGTTACTTAAGGCTAGTTTTATCCGATAAGTCCTTCACACCCGATGGGTGGCCAATCTTGTACTTGTCCCCAAAAAGGGAACCAAAGAATTAAGAATGTGTGTTGACTACACCGGCTTGAACAAAGCATGTCCCAAAGATCTGTTTGCTTTGCCTCGCATTGACCAAGTCATTTACTCGACGTCTGGCTCGGAGCTTTTGTGTTTTCTCGATGCATACTCAGGATACCACCAGATCAAGATGAGGAAGTCAGACCAATTGTCCACTTCGTTCACTACACCCTTTGGGCTAAAAAAACGCAGGTGCTACGTACCAGCAGACAATGCAGCGTTGCCTACACGATCAAATTGGTTGGAACGTTCACGCCTATGTGGACAATATAGTGGTGATGTCCAAAAAGTCAAACGACTTAATCTCCGACTTAAAACAAACCTTTGATAATCTCCGAAAATACAACATGATGATTAAACCTAAGAGGTGCGTCTTCGGGGTCCCAGCGAGCAAATTGTTGGGCTTTATCGTTTCCTAGCATGGAATCGAGGTCAACTCGGAGAAAATCAAGGCCATCTTAAACATAAACCGTCTGACATGCCTAAAGGACATACAACGGCTAACAGGTTGTGTTGCAGCGGTTAGCCGGTTCGTCAGCCAACTTGGAGAGAAGGCTCTGTCGCTGTATAAGTTGCTGAAGAAGGCAGACAAATTCACGTGGAAGGCTGAGGCAGATGCAGCATTGAAGCAGATCAAGGAGACACTTTCCTCAGCGCCTATCCTTGCTGCACCCGAGCCTGGGGAGCCCATGTTAATATACATGGCGGCCACCAACCGGGTAATCAGCATCGTCGTCGTGGTAGAGCGAAAAGAACCAGGCTATGAGTATGGAGTTCAACGGCCAGTTTACTATGTAAGCGAGGTCTTGACGGAGTCCAAGCAGTATTACCCGCACTACCAAAAGATAGCTTATGGGGTGTTCCTTGCTTCTCGGAAGCTGCGACACTACTTCTAGGAGCACCCCATCATAGTGGTGAGCAAGGCTCCACTGTCCGACATTATCAACAACAGTGACGCTACAGGAAGAGTCGTGAAGTGGGGCATTGAACTTGCCGCCTTTGAGATCACCTACAAGAGACGTGACACTATCAAGTCACAAGCCTTGGCGGATTTTATCGCATATTGGACGGAGATGCCAGATGCTACCCTAATGACGGAGCCGGGATACTGGGTGATGCACTTTGACGGATCAAAGCTACTCAATGGCTCGGGGGCTGGTGTACTACCAGAGTCACAAATCGGGGAAAAGCTACACTATGTCCTGCAAATCCACTTCGAGGCTACGAACAACATGGCGAAATATGAAGCACTCATTCACGGACTACGCGTAGCCAAGGATATTGGCATCAAGCGCATAGTTTGCTGTGGAGATTCCGACTTGGTTGCCAAGCAGGTGGCTGGCACCTGGAACACGCGGAACCCTATGATGGCGGCATATCGAGACGAAGTGGACGAGATAGCCAAGAGCTTCTTGGGCTACGAGGTCAAGTATGTACCTAGGGAGCAAAACGAGGCGGCTAATATACTGTCTAAGCTTGGATCAGGGCGCAAACAAATTCCGCCTGACGTTTTCCTGGAACATCTACGGACACCATCCGTGAAGGGAGAAGACATCGACAATCCATATAGAGTTTACTCTTTCGTTCACATGGTGACAAAAGTCCCTCCGGCTTGGACAAAACCGTTCATGGAATATCTCGTACACGGAACTTTGCCCGACGACGAAGTCGAAAGACGGCAAATAGTATGTCGAGCAAAGGGCTATACCGTAATCAATGGATAGCTCTACAAAAGAAGCACCACTGGTGTATACCTTAAGTGTATTTCCCAGCAAGAAGGTATTGAAATCCTCCGTGAAATCCATCTCGGAGATTGCGGGCATCACGCCGCTCCTCGATCGTTGGTCGCTAAAGACTTCTGTAAGGATTCTACTGGCTGACCGCGAAGGCGTATGACGACAAGCTGGTTGATACATGCATGGGATGCCAGTATTATGCCCGACAACCACATGTTCCAGCTGAAGAATTGTGAACAATACTAATAACTTGGTCGTTTGTAGTCTGGGGGCTAGACATGGTTCTTCTGTTGCAGACGGCATCATGTGGGTTTAAGCATCTGCTAGTAGCAGTTGATAAATTCACCAAGTGGATAGAAGCTAAACCCATTAGAAAGCTCGATGGGACAACTGCCCTTAGGTTTGTCCGGGATCTAGTGGTGAGATTTGGTCTCCCACATAGCATTATCACCAACAACGGCAGCAACTTGTCACTTGGAGAAGTGGAAGCTTATTGTTGGGAGAAGGGCATCCGACTTGACCTTGCATCTGTGGCACATCCACAGTCCAATGGTCAGGTTGAGCGAGCCAATGGATTAATTCTGCAGGGAATCAAGCCATGTCTGGAAGCACCATTGCATAGAGTAGCTGGAGCCTGGGCGGAGGAATTACCATCTGTGTTGTGGAGTTTACGAACTACACCCAACAGATCTACTTGATACACCCCTTATTTCATGGTATATGGAGTAGAAGCCATCCTGCCTTCCGACATCCTTCATGATTCACCAAGAGTTGCCGCCTACGACAAAGATGACGCTGAAGAATCCAAACGCCTAGATGTGGACCTTCTCGAGGAAGAGCGCGTATTGGCATGCCAAAGATCCTCCATCTACCAGCAGAAGCAACGCAACTACTATAGTCGCCGCGTTCGGCATCGCTCATTTAAAGAGGGGGACCTGGTGCTCCGACTTAAGCAGAAGAAGTCACACAAATTATCCCCGCCATGGGAAGGACCGTTCATCATAAGCAAGGTGCTACTCAATGGGTCTTACTACCTCGTTGACAATCGCAAGCTGAAGGATAGACCCAACAAGGATCATAAGCGTAAGCGACGTAACCCGGATGATGACTACTCGGAGCTTAATCGACCATGGAACATAGCACAACTACGTCCTTTCTACACTTAGCATTTTTTATCTATTGTGTACCTCTTATATGATCAATGAAATAAAGCTCTCTGGTTCACTCATATTTCTGAGTCTTTTACCTCCTTTAGTGTTCATTTTTGGATCGTATAAAGCCTTTATGCACAAGCTTTGCGATTGCACTTGTGAAAATTCCGCCTACGGGCGTTAGCTTAAGTTTTCTGGTCTACACGTCCTTTGTTGTTTTTATGTGGATTCTGGAGTAGTGACTTTTGGCACTTATTGTCGACGATTTTGTGCTTAGGTTATTGACGGTGCCATTGGGAATCATCGCCTGAGCGCATAGTTCTGACAACGAGTCTTCCAACTCATGAAAGGTCAAGCATAAATACCAAAGTAATGGATAAGCCAGCACTTGCTTAAAAAATATATACATGCTGGAACCAGTTCTTGAGTAGCAGGAAATAACAACCATTGTTTTTCCCCCTTAAGTTAACAAGTAGTTTTTTCTGCATACAAATTCCAGACGAAACAAATATTACATATTGTTTTGCATTCCTCTAGCGTAGGTGACTTGGACGCAGCATCATCAACAGCAGGAGAGCCATCCTCCTCGAACTCGGCAGTGTTGAGGGACTCGGAGGAGCTTTGATTGTCGCCATCAATACTCTCCATGGGCACGAAGACGTTAGGGTCGACCAACTCGGAGACTCTGGTATCAAAACCCGCGAGTGACGCCAAGATAGCTTTGTGATCTATTTTTTGGCCATCGTCGTCCACGTCGGGGATACCGGAGGTCACCGTGTCGATGTCGGCGTTTTCGTAGTGCGCCTTGACCATTGACAGCGCCATCCTTGCGCCAGCCCGGGTACATGAAGCTTTCCAGCTTACAATACACTTGGGGGCTTGGCGCAAGATCTCCGAGAACTTCATCACGGAATCCACCGCTTTGATGTTGATCTGGAGGGGCTTGGTTATCTCCTTGGCCTATTTGATGGCGGTGTTGATAAAGTTGCCGGCAAGGACCATGAATTCTTTTGGCGGAGGCGGCGACTGGGTCAAACCAATAGGAGATGCAAAATTCCGACAAGGGAACGCATGAGTTCAATAACACTAAAAAGTTCAGAGTATCTAGCTTACAGAAGTACAAGGCGGAGAATCGCTTACTGAAGATGCTAATCCCAGCCTGCTGGAGGGTATCTGCCATGGAGTCCCGTTCTTGTCGGAGGATCTTGTATGCTTAAAGATTGCGTTGATTTTTCTCATCGGAAGCTTTCTTCTGCTCTTTTAGCATCGCGATCTCCTCCTTCAAGCGGTTCATCTCCGTGTTAGCAGATTCCTGCAGGACCTTCATGGAGTCTTCATGCATCTTCAGCATATCCTTCCTCTCCTGATTAAGGATCTTGTTTTCGCTACCAGCGACTGAATATGCTTGGATTGCTCCACAATGTCCTTGGCCTTGTCAATGGCTTCTGCAAGTCGGATAAAGAATAGTACAAAATGAGTACTCGGAGAATGTTGGCACAATACCAATTCATAATACGAAAAAGAAAGGAAAATCGACGCTTGCTCTTGATGATTTGTTCCTTCAAGAAGGCAGCTTTACCCTTTTCGGCTTCCAAATCCGCACGCATCTTTTGTAACTTCTCATTGGCCACGCCTCTCCGAGCATTCTCATTCTGTGGAAATAAAATTTAAAGTTGTTTAGTCTACTTGGAGCATCTAGCCAGATAATATCCACCTAGAGGCTTGGGGGCTATAGTGAGAGTTTTTTAACTTGGCAATATGCTTAGTCTTTTTTTAAGCATCTAGTCGGAACTGATTCAGTTTTTAGCTAGAAGCTTGGGGGCTACAATATAAAGTTTTTAACTCAGTCATATAATTAGTCTTTCTTTAAGTATCTAGTCGGAACTAATTCAGTTACAACTAGAAACTTGGGGGCTACAATATTGAAATTCACAAACACTGTGTATGCTACTCTGAAAGTATCTAGTCGGAATAATTCATTCAAACTAAATACTTGGGGGCTACAGTGAGGAGTTTTCTAGCTTAGTCACTCTTAGAGCATTTAGACGCCAAGGCCTATGGTTTTCCGTCTAAATCCTCGGGGGCTACAGTGGGATACTCATATGAAATGCAAAAGGCAAATAAAACTTACAAGTGCGATGATCTTGAGGTTGGTAGTGCTCTCAGCAAGCAACTTGCCGAAGGAAAGGCTGTTTCCTCGCAAGATATCTGCTTGTCGGAAAAGCTCCTCAAGACCGAAGGTTGGAGATGTCGGCACTACACCAGGAACCAAAGAGGAGCTGCTCGGCGTGAGCGCCGTGAAGACTATCTTCGGAAATTATGTGGTTGTCCTGGGTGCGGAGGCACCACCTTCAACAGACGTTCCAGCCACCACCACCGCCTTACCGCTACCGATGGCATCCTTAGTCGGAGCTTCAGCCATTTGAGTTGCGGTACTTTCTTGCATTGCCTGTTCGCCAACAATGACGAGCTCCACGGAGGCACCTGAGTCCACTTCCATGGCGGAAGGGCCAGATGCATCTTTGAACTATGAGCTTTTCGGGGCGGATGTAGGCTGGATGCTGGGAGTGGTAGGGGCGATGGTGGGAGATGCATGGTGAGGCACGTCACGGTGCAACATATCTTTAATATTTCTAGAAGCCCCCAAAGTTTTGGAGGTCTTCTTCAAACTAGTAGTGGCCTTTTTCCTAAAACGTGCAAATAGTATAAGTACAGGAAGAAGACGAGCAATGGACAAATGTCGGAGAGAAATAGGCTTACACAATAGGGGTGCTTTGGCAAAAGGAATCCCGGTAACTCTTCTTTTCTCCGCCTCCAGGGCGACAGTGGACTTCTTGGAGACTCCACTCTTCGTCTTCTTTTTCTTGCCTCCTTCGGCAGCGTCAGAGGTGGAGCTCTTCCGCTTTTGCTCCAGCGGGACATCGTCGTCAGACACGACGGTGACGTCCTTCATCTTTGGGTCATAGATTTGGACAGCCATGCTATCCTCCTCTAGACTTCTGAGCTATTAAGAGAAATCCCAAAGTGTTAGATGAGATGGTAATGGTTAGACGAAAGAATTGGAGTATATGTCATACATGGAAAATAAACAGGTACCTCTGGGCACTGGCCCTACACGAACAGGTCATAGGTAATGGTGAAGCCACGCTTCCTGTCCTTCACCTTGACGATGTCTTTGAGGCGGAGCTTGACGGAGTCACTCGAGAAATTGTCCTCAAAGATGCAGAGGATATCCTTCCTCTCCTTAGATTACTCGTGCATCATCTTGGAGCGGTGTTGCACAGGCTGGATCCGCCTGACGAACCAGCACGTGGCTAGGTCCAACCCGGTCAGACCCATGTCTACGAACCAGTCTATCCGCCTAATGGCGCGAGAGGCTTCGTTGTCGGGGGGAAGGGTGGCCTGGGATCTCCATGTCGGGGCTTCGGCAGCGGCTCCGTCGACAAAGTCCGGATACGTTTCTTCTCGGCCGACCAGAGGGATATCTGGGCCGTAGAAGTACGTCTGTTGCCAGTTCTTACTGCCGACGATGTCGGGGAACCGCCGGCCAGGCCGGATCTTAAAACTAATTGTCCCACAGTTCCTGAGCTCGTCCTTGCCGGCTCCGGCTTCCCTCTTGACGGTGAAGAAATAAATAAAGAGATCTATCCTAGGCCTAATCCCTAAGTAACCCTCACAGAGCGCCACGTAGTTGCTAAGCGCGAGGATGCTATTGGGGGAGAGGTTCTGAGGCTGTACTCGGTAATGGCTAAGGACATCTAGAAAGAAATTGGATATGGGCAAGGAAACTCCGCGTACCAATTGGGCCTTGAGGTACACCTTGTCTCTCGGCTTGGGGAGAAGGGGTGACCTCGCCGGCCGGCGCCGCCTGCCAGACGAGCCCCTCCATCGCAGGGAGGTAGCCCTCGACGAGCAGATCTTTGATGTCATGGTCTGTGATGTCCGAGCCGCGCCAGTCCCCTTTGTGGGAATCGCTCTCCTCTTCCAGCAACTTCAGCGCCGCTGGATTGTGGTCGCCGCCGGTGGATTCGACCACCGCAGACTTGGGGATCACCAGGACCTCTGGGGGCACATGAACGGTGCTCGCCGGCTTCGCTGCGGCATCGCTTGGCGCCGCCATGGAGGGAGCAGAGCTGCTGCTTGCCATTGGAAAGGTTGGGGTGGTGGCTAGAAGGATTGAGGAGCTAGGGTTTTTCGCGAACGCGCGGAGAGCTCGAGGAGGTGCTCGCTGGAGGAAGAAGACAACGCAGGAGGAGAATGAGGTGAAAAATAAAAATCATCCGTAGTTACAATTTATAACCCCTGGCGTCAAGATTCGTGCAAGACGATCGAATGGTCGGTGCGTGGACGATGTGTGCGGGCGCGTGCGCGGAAATTTTGCCACGTTCCCAACCGTCACCGCCAACGGTTTGTATCGCTCGCGTGGAAAAAACGGACATGATTGTGTTCTCTTCATGTGTGAGTTACGAGGCATCGCTGACCTAGGTCTACGTCGTCCTAGCTGTCACTAGCAGGTGAACCATCACATCGGAATATTCCGGCATGGACGGATCCAGTCCGGCTACAGAAGAGTACGATAGAAGATTCAGCAATTCTCCGACATACATGTTTAAGATAGAGAAAACCTTGCAGGGTTCTTGGGAGGACAACAAGATATTGCTTGACGATTTGCCGACATCCATCTAGACGGAGCATTCAACCTGAAGAGGCAAGACGACGCAAGATCTCGAAGTTCTCTGGGGGCTACTGTTGGGGATATGCTATATGGGTATCCTCATAGCATGTCTCCTATCCGGATAACCCGGGTGGCCCACAGTTGGTAGCATGGCCCATGGTATTCTGGGCGGCCCAGTTAGATGGATCCAGAAGGGAGGCCCATGCCAGATAAAAGGAAGGCTATGGAGGAGTCGCCGACGTACCCGGAGCCTTGGAGTGCAAGACACGCTAGACTAGTTGTAAGCAGTGTAGGACTCTGTAACCTGTCCGTCTAGGAATTTTCCCTGTAACCCTAGGACCTGGCGACTATATAAGTCAGGCCTATGGGAGCCTTTAGGGAACGATAACTTAGACTCTCTAGTCACCTCGCACAGCGAACCAATCCCTGTAACTCGGTGTATTGCCATTATAGTGATTTATAGCAGGAGTAGGATTCCGCCACCGTTGTGGGATCTGAAGCTGGGTAAGCTGTGTAACCTCGTACCCGTCAACCGTCCGCCTTCCCCCACGTCTCTAAAAACGCACTATGAGGACCCCTCCATGGCGTACTCATCGGCAATACCACAACAGCGGGGTGCCGGGAAGAGCTTCAGACCCCCCTCCCCGATCTAGGGAAGATGGTGGTGGTGGCTACAGACGGTTTCGTGGAATATTGATAGGGTACTTAGGGTATAGGCATCGGGGTCTTCTTATAGGCGAAGAGGCGAGGCTAGGAGGCGGACAGGGGGCCCACACCCTGCCCAGGCACGGGCCCACCCTAGGTCATGCCTGGGGGGTGTAGCCGCCCTGTGGCGCCCTCCATCTCTCATCTGGACTCCATGCTCTCCTCGGTGAAATATTGACTTTGGCTTTTGTCCCGTCCAATTCTGAGAATATTTCCTTACTAGCTTTTCTGGAACCAAAAACAGCAGAAAACAGGCAACTGGCACTGTGGCAACTTGTTAATAGGTTAGTACCAGAAAACATATGAAAAGCACCTCAAAGTGTGGACAAAGCAAAGCAAAGTAGATACTAAACAAGCATGGAACATCAAAAAATTATAGATACGTTTCCGACGTATCAGCCACACCCCCTCCAGGCGCGGCCAGGCCTGGCCCGCGCGGCAGGGGGTGTGGGCCCCTCGTGGCCCACCTTCGCCTCATCTTCTGGCTCCGTGAGTCTTCTAGTGAAATTGGATTTTTGGCATATTTTGCGGGATTTTTCCTGATAGTTGATTTTCTGCACAAAAACTAGACACCAAGGTAATTCTACTGAAAACAGCATCAGTCCGTGTTAGTTGTATCCAAATCACACGAGTTTAGAGGAGAAACAATAGCAAAAGTGTTCGGGAAAGTAGATACGTTTTGGACGTATCAAATCCCCTCAAGCTTAGCTTATTGCTTGTCCCCAAGCAATTCAGTTGAAAACTGAGTGCGATAAAAGAACTTCCACGAACACATTTGCTTCATATGATGTAAATATTCTCAGCACATGAGTATATACTTAGACAATTCATAATAAAGAGTATGCAACTAAGTCTACTCAATAGTCATTGCAAGCTATGAAGAGATTCCAACTCAACAATAATAATTAGTATGAAACATAAACATAAGCAACATTGCAATGCTCATAAAAAGGTATGATAGAGTGGTATCTCGCTTTCCTTTGATGGTGGAGCAAAACATGAATGCCAAGGCACCTCAGAAGTTCAAGTGAAGACTAGAAATAAAGATATCAGATATACAAGCATCAAAGTCATGACATAATGAACCAAGTTTTGAGACAAGCACATTACACTAAGAATGACAACTATGCTCTCAAGAAGGTGCTCATAGAATAAGTAGTGACTCAACAAGGAAGTGAAAAGTTTTTGAAAAGTTTGAAAGGCTTCCACATGCTGAAAGTATGGTACTCATTAGCTTTGAGCTCTCATTGCCCTTATCATAGGCATCTTTAGATGGCTAAGTTTAAAGTGAGGTCCAATATGAGTTATATGCTTGATAGACCATAAACTGAAAATCTCATGTCCCTTGAATACGAGGGATGCTCCTCATGCTACTCAACTTTAGTTACCGGCAAGTTCTTGTCATAGTAAACACATGCGTATCATAGAGAACCGCCAACGGGGTGCCCCTTGCACATGATACATGAGCTATCCCATAATCAAAATGACAAGGCAAGCGGATAATAAGCATCTCAGTGATCTTTTTATTTGCTATTTGCATAGGTTTTTATTGAGGATGCTTCACACATTGCTCATTATGGTTATGCTGCAAGTTTCCACCATGATTAGGCATGGCTTAGGCTAGCAGCCCAGGCGTTTCTCTAACACATATATATAACTCCATGAACTTACAAGATCCCCTTATATTTCACACCGACGACATCCGTAAACAAAAGAGCATGATTCAACTGGGTACAAAGTACAGGTGCAATGTTGAAAGCGTTCCCCGTGATAGCATGGTTCTGCTAACTCCCAGCCTATAATTTATAGGCATATAACTTTCATGGATAGTCACAATGGTTCAAGTTTATTAAGTGCAATAAATAAAGTGTGCCATCATGTTCGTGAGAGCTTTACTAACCAACTTTCTCATAACAAGCAAACATTTTATTTGGAAGAAAACAAGGCATAATGAATATGCACGGAATAGAAAATGATGCTAGTAGGTAGGTATGGTGGACACTTTTGGCAATATTGGTTTCGGGGAGTTGGAAGCACGAGTAGAGCTCATACTCAGTGCAAGTGAAGGCTAGCAATAGAAAGGGAGCGACAAACGAGAGAGCAATAACTATCATAATCATGCTTGCAACAAAACAGGACTAATTATGGCATGAAAGTGATACAAGAACTCTGAGGCAAAATAAATCATCGAGACTTACTGACTATTGTTTAGTCATATTCATGCATGAGCATGTGCCAAGTCGATTCAAATGAAACATTTATAGGAGAATACCACAATATCATACCAAGTTATGAGTAAAAAATGCAAGCAAACATTCATATGACATGCTACAAACTATTAGCAAGATGGAGCTAATCATAAGAGAGCAAGAACTACTAAGCATCCATAAATAACATACACCTTACATGAATAGACTAAGCATGCGTCTTAATATTCATTATTTCTCTTCACTTGTGTGGCTTGAATAATAACATGAAACCAAACTCCACCGAGGACCGCTGAACTCTGCAAAGAACTTCACAAAACAAAAGAAGAACAACAAATATTTTTGGTGTTTTCGTTTTTTTTTAAAGAAAGAACACAAAGCAAAATCTTTTTGGATTTTTCTAAAGGCAAACCAAAGCTAAAAAGCAAAGAAACAAACCAAGAGAAACAACGAAAACATTTTTGGTCTTTTTGTGTTTTGAGAAAGCAGAAACAAAAACCAAAAATAAAGCGAAACATGGATATACAAAGAACCGACAAAACATGATATATAGGTGAGTGCGATGTCGATATACCTCCCCCCAAGCTTAGGATTTTGGCCTAAGTGGGGCTCAATCCCATGGTGACCAAGAAGGTGCACCTCCGCAATGCGACGAAGAGGCCCCTTCGTCCTGGTATGTGCTCGAGGACGCCCATGTGTAGTGTGCTGAGTGGTCGTAAGAGGGCGCATCCCCTTGTAGCATCCGTGGAAACCACGAATGCGCAGCTGCTCGTTCATCTCCTCCTTGGAGCGTGACCAAGGTCCCTGAAAAATAGTGAACAAAGTGGTTTGTTGCAAAGTAATTTCCCTTTCTTCCCCGCCAGTAAAGTTTTCCAGTGTTTTTCGGGAGAGAGAAAGAAGTGGCTGGGAGGAGGCATCTTAGAGGGCCACAGGTGTTCCACACCTAGGCCAGGCACCACCTGGGGCTGGTCGCGCCACCAAGGGTTGTGTTGGCCTGGTAATCTATTAAACCAAGATTTAGCTTCTCCTTTTAGTAAAAAAGGGAAGATCTTTGTAACAAAGTACTTGTGCATCTTAAAATCATCAGAGAATAAGGCACTCATAGTATAAAGCTCATTCATATGAACTACATCACTCTCATTTTCAGTCCCACAAAAAGGCTCTTTCTCAACACTGTCTATATAGGATAAATCAAGAGAGAAATCATAATCTTTATCTTTAATATCTATGGGAGAAGTAGCAAACTTAGCATCAGAAGACAATTTAGGAATAATGCTACATCTCTCAAGGAGACTCCTAATAGCACTAGCACCATGTGTGTTTTGGTACTCTTCAATAAATTCATCAGTCATTTCAATGTAACTATCATTAATATCATATCTCTCTATAGACTCAGGTGAGCTAACATGTGTAATAGTGTCTTCACTAGGAGTTTCAGTGTTTCCTAAAATAGTTCTAGCAATAGTAGCTTCTAGGAAAGGACCTAATGAACCACTCGCATCAAGCACAGTAGAAGTAACATCATGAGTATCAGAAGCAATTTCAGATTCAGCAGTAGTAGTAGTGTGTATAGCATGTGTATGTGGTAGTGGTGTAACAAGCTTACTTATAACAGACGGTGAATCAAGAGCAGCAGAGGTGTTTAGGACTGTACCTCTTCTTGTAGTGGATGGTAAAATAGGAAACTTTCCATCACGAGACTTCCCCATGATGAAAGGAATAGCAGTGAACAATAATAGATCCAAGTGAACTTACAAATAAAGCTATGCTCCCCGGCAACAGCGCCAGAAAATAGTCTTGATGACCCAAAAGTATAGGGGATCGCAACAGTCTTCGAGGCTAGTACTACCCAATTTATTGATCCGACACAAGGGGAGACAAAGAATACTTATAAGCCTTAACAACTGAGTTGTCAATTCAGTTGCACCTGGAAATAGTCTTGCTCACAATAGTTTATGAGTAGCAGCAGTTTTATAATAGCAATAGGAAAGTAACATCAGCAGTAAAACGAAGGCAGTAGTAACAATAGGAGCAAACAGTAGGATATGAGTGCGGTAGGAATAGGGATGGATGGACAGGCGTTGCATGGACAAGTATAAACATGTAACTTCAATATATAGGGCATTTGTAGATAAATAAGATAAAGCATCCAAGTACTAAACAATCATAGGCATGTGCTCCATATATAGTCATACGTGCTCGCAATGAGAACTTGCACAACATCTTTTGTCCTGCCAGCCCGTTGCAGCGGGGCCTCAAGGGAATCTACTGGCAATTAAGGTACTCCTTTTAATAGAGCACCGGAGCAAAGTATTAACACTCCGTGAACACATATGATCCTCATATCACAGCCATCCCCTCTGGCTGTCCCAATTTCTGTCACTTCGGGGCCTTTGGATCCGGACAATGATATATGTACACAACTTGCAGATAAGATCACAAACAATACTATCATCATGAATCAATATTAGGTTCAGATCTGAGATCATGGAACGCGAGCCATAGTGACAAGCATTAACCACAACAAGTTGCAACAAAGTCAAATAGCACTAATAGAGATACTAGGCACCATGCCCTAACAATCTTATTCGATTACATGATAGAACTCATCCAATCCCTACCATCCCCATAGCCTATAGCGGGGGATTACTCACTCATGGATGGGGGAAACATGGATGGTTGATGGAGAGGCGTTGTTGATGATGATGGCGATGATCCTCTCCAAATTGCCCGTCCCGGAAGGGTGCCAGAACGGAGTTTCTGGTTACGAATCGCGGTTTCTTGTGGTGGCAGCGCAGCGGTACTCTTTCTGGAATAACGTCGAACCCACCTTGATTTTTAGGTCAAGAGGCAACTTATAGGCGAAGAGGGAGGACGAGGGGGTGCCCGAGGCGGCCACACCCCCTCCAGGCACGGCCATGCCTGGCCCGCGCGACAGGGGGTGTGGGCCCCTCGTGACCCACCTCTGCCTCGTCTTCTGGATCCGTGAGTCTTTTGGTGAAATAGGATTTTTGCATATTTTCCAGGATTTTTCCTAATAGTCGATTTTCTGCACAAAAACTAGACACCAAGGCAATTCTGCTGAAAAGAGCGTCAGTCCGTGTTAGTTGTATCCAAATCACACAAGTTTAGAGGAGAAACAATAGCAAAAGTGTTCAGGAAAGTAGATACGTTTTGGACGTATCAGTCCTCCTGATGACTCAAGTAAACATTCTATACTTCGTCGGGAGCATCATCAAGTGGTGGGGGCCTAGCGGCGCTTCTAGCACATAATGTTGTTATGCAGCAGTGAGGATAATCCTCAAGTTCAAGGCTCAGTTGGTAAAGTTTCTACCATTCGTCACAAGTTTCTCATTCTCCATGAACATATTGAAATTAAAAGCAGGTGGTGCAATCTACAACATAATTTGCAAAGTTTATTTAGACTAAGTTTATGATAGATTGAGTTCAAATAATCCAAATTACAAATTAACTCCCACTCAAAAACAACATCCCTCATGTCTTTTTGGTGATTACATGAACCAGATCCACTACAACAAGACCGATTATCACGTGAATTATTTTAGCTTCAAAGGTGAGCATCTAGATGGTCATCATATAAACCATATGACTCATGCTTTACCTTGCGGTTCGTGTTCCGAGGCCATGTCTGTACATGTTAGGATCGCCAAGTAAGAACCTTAGTATCCGCGTGTGTAAAACTGGCTTACACCCATTGTATGTGAACGTTGAGTCTATCACACCCGATCATCACGTGGTGTCTCGAAACGACGAACTTTCTTAATGGTGCATAATAAAGGAAGAACACATTTTATCTTGATATTTAAATGAGGGATCATATTTTAATGTTACTAAAGGACCAAACAAGCAATATAATATGCATACAAGCATCATATGCTAAAAGTGATATGATATGGTTCTTGCATTTGATCACTATCTTGTGCATCGTGGTATGATCTTTATCATTCCTATATGTGTAAGGCCAAGGTCTATGGAACTTACACTTTGGCATATTTTTTCCAATAGTATTAATCCATACTACAAATTATAATACTACCATATCATGGTACTTGCCCGAAAAAACCAAAAAACTAGACGCCTCTAATTTTTCTTTTGCATGTTTTACGTGGCTGGAGGCTTTCGGAGATAAAACCATTATTACCTACGAACATGGAACCACAACAATGATAATCAAATTATTGGCAACTTGTTGTAGATTATATATTGACTATAGTAGGAGAGACAGACACCCGCAAGCCACTTATGCAAAATTAGTTGCATGTTAAGCATGGAACAGGTCTCATGTGTGAGGGCATGTAAAGTTTGTCCGGGCCGCTTCATCCCACTATGCCACCATTATACAAAATACACATAAGAAGCAATAACATGACCATATCCACCCACATAACCATATGTGTACTACCCCTACAAAGTATCTACACATAGATCCGGCTCTGATACCACTGTTGGGTTCGCGGCATAGAAAACAAAAAATTCTTACGATGGGAACTGTAAGCACCAAGATCCATCTACCTAGATACAATAAATGAGTGGATATCATCCATATAATACATACCCGTGAAGAACGACAAAGCTTTACGAGGTTGTACTCGTGGATGATGTAGTCGTTCGCTTGCCAATCTCAAGATCGAGTAGAAGTCCGACAACACCTCAACCTAGCGGAGCATCCATGATCGCACACACGTTCGGTCCTCCGACAACCTCCACGACCTCTCTCCAACAATGCATCAGGAGTAGAAAATCCTCGCTCCAGAAAAATCCACCGGGAACATGTATCTCGCTAAGCCGAGACCATGGGGAAATAGTACTAGAGGGGGAGAGAGATTCTTCATGAGGAGGTGTGAGTGAGAAGTGAGAGGAGTGGTGCCTTTTATAGGGGAAGGGGAATCCCCTTGCCATGGCCGGAGGCCAAGGTGGGTGCCCCCACCTCTTCCTTCATTCATGTGGGTGGATCTCCTACTCACAAAACCCCTCTATTTATCCCACTCAAAATCCATTAAATTTCCACCAAATTTAATGCAATCTCTCATTTAATAAAACTCTTTTATCTATTTATTCAGAATTTTGTTAATTACATTAATTAACAAACATTCGCATAAACCCCTTACTATATTTCAATTTCACATGCAGAACTAATTTCAACAATTTCACCCGAAACAATTCTGGTGTCCATTAAAATAATTCCAGCGATTTGATATTCTTTATTTGGCATTTAATTTTCTCCAAATGGTGTCGGTATCCCTTAATTGTGTCACCCTACGGTTCCCGAATAATGCATACATGATCGATACCCCTCTCCAATCGATAATCAACAACAAGACCTGGAGATCCATACTGACTCCTAACATTCAACGATGACTTCTTGTGATTGTGTGAACCTTTAACATTGTAACTAAATCCATTTGTCTCGCTATATTTTACATGTCCGAGATTCGATCATTAGTATCCCTATACCTAGTTTGATCTTGTTACTGACATGTACTTTTTTTCCAATTCCTGTGATATAACATTCTAGTGATCCCCATCACCTGCTTGCAAGCTATATCAATGTGATATCACCGAGTAGGCCCAGAGTATATCTCTCCGCCATTTGGACAGAATAATCCACTCTTGATCCATGTGCCTCAACATAACACTTTCAGAGTACCCAAACCCACCTTTATAGTCACCCTGTTACAGTGTGATGTTTGATGTTATCAAAGTACTCTTCCGATGTCAGCAATTAACATGATCTCATGGTCTAAGGACAAAATTTACTTTGTAATGATGTTATAGTAATTTAAACATAATGAATTTGATCGTATTAATATTGAAAGAACATGTGGGTCCTGATGTGTGGTTTTGGTAATTAATGACAATCTCTATGGACTAATGTTTGCAGTGAGTTACACTTGTAGGAATAGTCCATTGGCATCGCTTGGAGCATGTGTTGGCCTCAAGGTAGAAGAAAGTGAAGAAGATCAAGTGTTGATCAAGGTTTCAAGGAATGATCCGAGATTGGTCAAGTAGGAGTTGGGCCTATAGCAAGTGTGTCTTGAAGAATAAGATGGAGTGATACCTCGTGTGTATCTTCAAGACACCAAAATAATAAAGAAATAAGAAATGAAGAAGAATAAGAATAGAGAAAATAAGATCAAGGGTGTCTTGAAGAAGAAGATAGAGTTCATCATATGTATCTTCAATACATCATACAAATGGTGTTAGAAGAAATGTTGTGCAAGCTAAAGATGTGCCATATCTAGAAGATCGCATGCTTGAAGCTTGCCATCCTCGGTGATCATGGATCGATGAAGACAAGGTCAAAGTAAAGGTTTCCCCATGTTGTATGGGGGAGAAACTATAAGTCTTCATCAAGCAAGTGCGTGCAAGAGCAATCAAGAAAGGTGTTCCATATTGAGAAGTACAAGATCGTCTACATCAAGATCAAGTGGAATATGCGCAAGACAAAGGTATGGTCTTGATAGGGTTTCCTTCTTACCGGTCTCGTGCTGTTAGTTGGGGAAACCGGTTTATAGGATAGATAACCGTACTATCAAGAGGGTCTCTCAAGTGAGTAACTCGATCATATCTTTCGGAGAGAGCTCAAACCTTTGCATACTTAGCATCATCCTTTCTTGGTTGTTATTTCGATCTTATCCATGTGAGGTTCTAGATCTTGTGGTAATATTCATAATGTAACATCCCAAGATTAGCACCTCGAAATAGACAGGATATATGTTTGTGGATTGCATTCATGCATAAGAAAATCCGGGGAATTTTCGCGCAAAACTAAAGTAGCTATGGAGGGATCGAGATCTCTCTTGTTCTGATAGAAACATCAGGAGATGTGCGATGGATTTCGACATGACCTCTATTGTACTTTTGTGTTTTAGGAAAATACAATTCAAATTTGAACATTTAATTGATAAATTTTAATACAAAAAGGATTTGAAATAAAATAGTAGATGGAAATTGAATTGTAATAGGAAATAAGAGATGAACTCTTATTTATGAATAAGATACAATAATTACAGTTATTCAAATAGAAAAGATGATTGAAATTTAAAAACAAAAGGAAAAAAGAACTATAACAATAAATAAGAATGGAATTAGTAACAAGATATAAATATTTATAAGTTCCAATTTAAAATAGCGGAGGAAACATTTACTTTATTATTATATAAATAATATTACAATATCTTTACAATTTCTAGGAATAAACATAAAAGAATAACTTTAAAACAATAATACAAACATTGTTGTTTTTACAATGTTAAAAGGGAAAAAGTAAATTACAAGTGTATGGATATAAAAATTACATAAGAACAAATGAAATCCTATACTAAACTTTAAGGAGATTTCTTCATCTTCCTGATCTTTTCTCCTTTATTGGATCCCTGAAAATGAGACAAGCAAACAAGAAAGCTAGTAGAAAATAAAATCCAAAGGAAAGAATGTTGGGGAAATGAACTCTCAGTTTAGGCAGATAAGTGCTACTGCCAATATCATCATAGAGTAATTCAAAAGGGGCAAAATAGTAATCTGTTCTTATCATAAAATGGACCTCGGAGCACCATCATAGGCCTTATGGGGAAGTTTCACCAAATCATAGTATTTGTTCTTAATCAGATAAGTTGCCTCAGTACAACCTCATTGGCAGTTATTTATGGGGCAAGTTTCACCAAAGAAGTAGAAGTAGAAGAGTGGAATCAAGATTTTTTTTGCCCTGCACTGATCCAGAACAGTGCAAGTAGCTCACACATACATGCAGGTATGTGGTGCTGTCAACACAGGAAGCAATCAGTACAGAGGATAAGTATCAGTCGAAGCAGAGAGAGGACACCCTGCTGAATACTTGCTACAACAAACAAAATAGCACCCACCAAGATCTACATAGTTCATCACAAGTTTATTCCCTTCACATCCACATCTATTCTTTCTAGTTCCCTGCTAAGAGAACACACTATTTTAGATCAATCCACCATCTCATATGCTCTGGTTGCTTAGACCATCCATCCAAGAGCAGTTTTAGTAAGAACCAGCTAATAGTACCAGGAAGAAGAGGTGCCATCAAGAACTGAACCAGTTCATCAGCAGGCCAAGCAAGGAGGTGGAGTAGCAGCCCAGCTGATCAAGATCAAGATCAAGATCAGCAAGGAAAATTAATAAGATCAAAGGATATCACCATAGCTGATCAAGAACAGCATCAACTTTACAAACAATGGGTGAATATACCAAGAGCATAATATATGTGCTTATCAGTTTTAACATAAGCTTGCATACCTACAAATACCAAGTAGGAATTGAAATAAAAGTTACTCTCGGGATTTCAAAGTGTTGCTTTGCAAAATCATCATAGAGACATACAAAGACCCCCAAATCTTAACATCTGTTCTTTCCAACCAACTATGTGTCTTTGTCTTTGCATCATTGACAGGGGCAGGGACAGTAGATCATGTAACCATGGATTTCTACTGTGCACACTCAACTGAGGCACCACAGTAGCAAATTCCAAGCAACAAAGATCACTAAGAAATTACACTTGAAACATCAGCAAATATACATGCTTACATATCATCTATAATCAAACAAGCTAAATCCTTGCATCATCTTCCTAACAGAATAGTTAGGAATCAATTAAATCTCTACACTCATGTTGACAACATATGCATATGGCCACCTCATTCCAATTGTGACTGATACCAAAGTAAATCCAATCATCTTCCTAGTCACCAATCTAGGAATCATTTCATCTTTAAAATCATTTGACTTGGCTTATAATCATCTAAGGATAACCACCTTATTATGTGTTTGACTCAATATAAAACCTCAGCCTTAACATCATTTGCATCCAATTATGGTTTTCCAGATAGATAACCCAACAGCCAACTACCAGGGATAGCTACCATTGTGTACACTCCAAAGGGAGGCATCACAGTGGCAGATACACTGATAGCAACCACAAGGTTTGGCTAAACTAGAAAAGGCATTCAAACTAGGCACCATGTTTATTGATGTATATACATATCATCTAAATAAAATTTGATGAACCACTTGGTATAATGTACCAAAACCAGCAAGTGTTAATTTCTCCAACTAACTCCATTTGTTCATGCTTAAATAAATGCATTTTACCTACAAGGAATAAATGGAGCCTATATTTCTCAACGCCTGTTAGCAATCAGGGACACTCAATAGCATGTCGAGTAGATGCTCGATATAAAATCGTCTACTAGAGCTAGATGTTCATCTAGAAATATAGCAGCACCAACATATGGTTTAGGAATTGGACGACTCAAAAAAAATTGAATCATCTGAACCAGAAATCATTTACAAGGTTAACATACCAACTAGTATAGCTAGTTCTGAACCTAACAAGACCATCGACTCGAGGGCCGGTCACACAAGGATTACCTGAATTAGAGTAGAGGAAGAGGTAGCAGGAACACATCAGGTTCGGCCGCCGGGTTGCAGTAGCCGCCATCCGTCGGTACAGAATCGAGGCGATCAACACCGGTGCCATCGGCCTGACAAAGTACAGAGTCAACTGGCATTGGGTTGCAACCATAGTCACCGTTCCGCGAGAGTCGAGCCTGGCTTGGCAGAGGAGAAGCAGAGACCTGAGGATGGTCATCAAATCCGAGCAGTGGTCAACGAAGAACAAGCCTACATCAGGGGTAGTAGAAGGAAGTGAAAATAATAGAACCATGCCAGCAATTGGAGGTGCCCGAGTTGGCCAGCGGCGGCCAGACAGGCCGAGAAGCCGCTAGGGTTTCGAGGTCAAGAACAAGTGAGTGAGATCGCTAAAATCAAATCAAGTGAGAGGGAGTTGTAGATCACAGGAAGGCGAAGCAGATCCCCATCCCGCTGGTGATGGCGATGGCTTGGCGGGGGCGAGCGACAACATAGCAGTGCCATGGGCAGCGCTGGATGCAAGGGAGTGGCATGCGTGCGTGTCGCGTGAGTAGGGAACAAGGAAAGGGAGAAAGAGAAAGAGAGAAGGGTGTTGGGCCAGGAATAGCCTAACTAATTGGCTCTATTGGGGCCGAGTCTTCTAATGGGCCTAGTTGACTTAGGAATTCAACCCAACAGAAAAAGGGACCAAAATAAAAAAAATGAAGTAAAATAGAGAATTACCAAAATACCCTGAAATCCTTTTAATTCTAGAAAAAATAACGAAAACTCGTAAAAATATATGTAATATATCAAAATGATCACAAAAATAATCTCTACCAGATAAAAATATAACTTTCCTTGTTTGAGTTAAATAAATTAAAAAATAAATAAATATTAAAGATACAAAAATCCTAAATGAAATAAAATAAGGAAAATTCCTAAAAGAAAAAAATAAAAAATCATTTTTGTGTATAAAAACAAATCTACTATTTTATAAAAATACTAACTTAATTTTTTATAAATAAAATTTGAAGCAAGTATTCAAAGAATTTGATCCTTTATGGAATTTTATAAACATAAGAATAATACTTAAAAAAATAATAAATAAAAATCATTTTTAAGATCTTGAATAAATATATTATACTAGAAAAAAATTAAATATATTGTTAGAAAGGTTTTTAAGATTTTAAAAGTAATAAATTTTTATCTATTATCTATTTTGTAAATTCTTTAAAAACATTTCTTAAGTATGAAATAATCACAATTTTTATAAAACCTTAAATATTTTACATTTAAATAATAATTCCGAAACCATGACTTGAATTCATAATCAAGATTAAGTATAACTATTAAACTTTAAAATACTCTCTAAACCCTTTACAAATGAATATAGTGTATCACTCATATATAATAGGGTGAATAATATTTATCTCTTAATCATTCTTAACATAATTTCAAATCCTAACAAATTACTAAGATCGTCTAATTATATTCCTATTAATAAATTGCAGGTTATTAAACTCATCCTTCACTTAAAGTGAAAGTGAATGTTTCCACGTCCATAATTATACTTGTCAAAACCCTAAAACTTGATGATGTTCTAAACTCACTACACCTTAAGATTCACTTCTAATTTTATAGTTAACTTTAGTCTAAACAATCATAACATCTTATTTGAAGTTTATTCATGTTTTTATAGTTAACTTTGGTCACTTATACAACCAATTAAAGTATAACAACTCAACATCATTTGTAACCATTGAAAAACCCTAATGTAAACCTCAGAAACCTTTAGGATTGATTAACTTAACCTAAACACCAGTTTCTTTAAATGTTATTCTTTATGCCACTTCAAAACAACAACTCTACATGCCTTAACTCTTAATAACTCAATCCAAGGAATTTTAACATAGTCACTAGATAACAATTAATCATAATCACCTTGTTTTATCCTTTACTTGTATATTTTTGGATTGTTCACACTTAAGTTCTTTATAAATGCCATTACTTGTAAAGTAAAACTTGAAGATAAATCAACTCTTAAAAGAATCACCTAAACTCACTTCACACAAAGGATTGGGGATCCACTTTATGAGTTTTACAAAATGCATAACATTACTTATGCATAATTGCATATTTCTTCTTTAAACATTAGTCCTTACCAGACCAATGATGCTGATTTCAGATATTGGATCTTATATTGTCTCGAAGACCGTGAGTGCATAATCTTGCAATCACAAAAGGCAAGTTCACACTTGCTCATGTCCTTTGATTATTTTTTGTAAAGTATTTGCAAATCTAGTGTTGTCATCACCTACATTTCAAAAAGGTCATAAAACACTATTTTCATAATAATATGATTATGGTTATTTACCATGAGGTAATAACCTACTACCAAAGTTCCAGTGGTAAAGGAACATATTACCTAGGACTTAACAACCAATGTCACCAGTGATTCTTGCGTCGTATATTACGCGTTAACCATGAGATTTGGAATGGGACGAAGAAGTCAGCTGGATCGGCTCCCTTTCGCATGCCAACGGATGATCGGGACATTGTTGCAACTCCTCTTGTAGAGGGTTGGCAGGTTATGGGTGGGATCCCTCAACGTCCCACAGCTTCTGGTATTTATGAGGGTTGTACACCTTAGGATGATAATGGACAGTGATTGGCTTGGATCATCTACTGGGCCCCACACCATAGAAAGTGTGGACGGGAAAGATCGCCCGGTTGTGGAACAAGGATTTGATCTCTCATGGATAAAGTAGCGCACCTCTGCAGAGTGTAAGAACTATAACTTGTTACTCCCTGTTCTGGGAAGGAGTTGCAAACGCAGTGGGAAAGGAACTCCATGAAAGTTCTGGTAAACCCGTGAAGGCTGACGGACATAGCTTTTCAGAATAAAAGCAACCTTTGAAGAAATGTTTACAAAAACCTGCATTGCCTATGACCTATGGTCTGTGGCTGTAGATATAGTGCATCAAACACTCCTTTTCTATAGAAATTGTTGAGTACGCTCGTACTCAAAGTATCTTCTTAACCCTTGCTAGGTTCTAAAGCCAGTACAGACGATGTCTACATCAAGTTATGCTCCAGGAATCATCACCAGAAGCTAAAGTTCTTCAATGAAGTCAAGAAAGTCAACATATACATCAACTAAAGTGAAGACGAAGTTACTGATTAGATAGGAATATAATCTCTAGCCATAGAACCTGCTTCTATAGTGTATTGCAATAGCAGCAATGCCAGACCAATAGTTCAGATACTAGTCTTATTAGTATGATAGTTTTTGAGTTGTTTATTTTTATTCTTCTTTGTAACATCAACATCATTTGTAACCATTGAAAAACCCTAATGTAAACCTCAGAAACCTTTAGGATTGATTAACTTAACCTAAACACCAGTTTCTTCAAATGTTATTCTTTATTCCACTTCAAAACAACAACTCTACATGCCTTAACTCTTAACAACTCAATCTGAGGACTTTTATCATAGTCACCAGATAACAATTAATCATAATCACCTTATTTTATCCTTTACTTGTATATTTTTGGATTATTAACACTTAAGTTCTTTATAAATGCCATTACTTGTAAAGTAAAACTTGAAGATAGATCAACTCTTAAAAGAATCACCTAAACTCACTTCAGTCAAAGTATTGGGGATCCACTTTATGAGTTTTACAAAATGCATAGCATTTGTAGGGTTCCCAACCTTTAATAAGGTAGAGATCCCTGTGTTTACAATGCTAGTCCCTGGATCAATAGCTAGCATCCACAGTTAAGATGTAATATCAAGAAACAAAGGTCATAATACAACTTTATAACTAGGAATAAAATAAATCATTACATCTTACATAGCTCATTTGGATATTACATTACATTGCAGCAGAATATCTATAAGCATGGGGTCCTTCATCTTCAAAGTGCCACAGGCAGTCATGTTGGTTGTAGACTTGTAATCCTAATCAACACACTTCACTAACATCAAACAAACCTGCAACATAATAAGTTGCAGCCACAAGGGTCAATACATTTGAATTGTATTGGCAAGTTTCACTACTAAGTAGAAATATGTGGATCCTATCATTACATGCATATTTGGCTAAGTGGAGTTTAGGATTATTTGCAGAAAGCAATATAGTTTTATCCTATCTTTTCAAAATAGTTTTTGATCTTTGTCAAATCTTTTTGAACTTCTTGGAAAACTCCAAGTGCTTCTAATCCCTTGTTGTTACCATCAAGTTTTACTTTGAGAAATTGGAATGTCGAGATCTTCCATAGCTTCAGGCCTTAGTTGCTCAGTGTTGTCCATAACCGAGGACACGGCTAAGTACTTAGAATTTTGATCTTCTGCAGAAGTTGTACACTTTACCCACATGACACCATCTCATCTTGATGCCACCAGTGGCCGCTGGATAAGTACTCACCAAGATGGAGTACTGGCATATTGAGAATGTGACAAAGTCTTTCCATAGGAGTCCTCCCAATACACAATGCTAGCTTGTCTTCCAGGCACCAATGTAGGGTTCCAAGTTCCCTAGCACTAATCTAGTTAACCTGAAGATGCCAATGCATGGGTCTTCCACTATGTAGTTGACTAAGCCAGAGCCCATTTAGCATGTGGCTGTACATGGAAGCCACTGTACGAGAAACATGTTCAATCTCTAAGTCCCTGGGTGGTTTTCTTCTAGTGCACAACAAAAAGAGATTGCCATATAAACATGGTTCCTTTTGTTGCCACCTTGTCCAAAAAGCTTGAGTATCCTTGTCCACCCAGGTGGTTCATTGAGTACTTGTTTTATTATATAAAACATAAGTCTTTTCAATACTTCATATAATCATAACATGTATCCCATCCCAATATATAGCTGGGCTAAGCATACTACAACTACATTGTTTTCACTAAGGAATATATAAGGGCATCCTATTAGGGTTTAGCATAGCATAAAGTATAGAAATCCTTTTCATGCATGTTTCAAAAATCCACTAAGTATAATGAAAATAGTAGGACATGGATGATAGTGTCACTTGCCTTTTTGGTAGAGAATGTTGGTTCACTTCTTGATCTTGCAAATATCACACTCTTCTAATTCCACTGCAATTCAATCAAGCAAACATAGATTCAACTAGCATTCCAACCAATATTCAAACAATTTATCACACATAAAATAATAGAAACAAGGTCATGCATGCAAGCATGCAAAAGATATTTTTATTTGCAAAGGTGGTTTCTACTAGGCTCTAAACATTATAAGGTTCAAAGTGGTTATTTGCTAAAGTGGTAAAACCATTTGCAAAAGGGTTTTATCTATAAACCATTTCTTAAATCAATCATTATTTTATGTGTTTGAAAATGCTTTTATCAAAGCAATAATTTTATATTGTTCATCAAATAAGTTGTTAATTCACAAAACTTGGTGTTTAGGGTCAGAAGGTTTGAATCAAAACATTTCTCAAAGGTTTTACTCAAAAATCATTTCCATATCAGAATTAATATTTTTATTTGACTAGAAATGAGCTAACTCAAGTATTTATTCCTAAACCTCACAAAATTCATTTTTAAATCCATTAGTTGGTTCCTATGGTCAGTAGGTTCACAACAAATCATTTTGCAAAGATTTCACATT
Organism: Avena longiglumis; assembly: GCA_030063025.1. NCBI lineage: Eukaryota > Viridiplantae > Streptophyta > Magnoliopsida > Poales > Poaceae > Avena > Avena longiglumis. The sequence goes on along the minus strand of CP125977.1, from coordinate 428,255,741 downwards.
AAAATTTTATCTAGAACAATTTTTATATCCATAATAAGCCTCCACAAGTTTCTGCAAATTCAACCAATTTACCAGAAGCAAAACATTAAAAAAAGTGCATGGTTGCAAAGTACATGTTCTACTGATTCCATTTATATAAAATTTGCAAATTTTGGACGTGTGGATCAAAAGTTATGCAATTTACAAGTTTGCAATTTAATCAGATTCTAAATTCTGTTTTAAACGAAACTAGTGCCACGCGGCGTGTCTTTATTGGCCGGTACCGTTTCGTGCGGATCGGCCTCTACGAACCGTAGGATTTAAGTTAGATCGCTCAGCTCAGATGCGCTCATACCCTTTCAGTTAAATCTAATCACAACCGCAGGATAAGGATCCAACGGGCTCAGCTGCTTCGACCAAGGACTGGCGGTGCTGCGCGGCGGCAGACAGCGGCGACGCTCGGCTAGCGGCGCTGCGGCGGCTACAGGAAGCGAGGGAGAGGGGGAGAGGGATCACCGTGTTCGCAAGGCGGTGATGAAGCTCAACGTGATGTTGGTTTGACGAGGGGCGCACAAGGACGGTGGCAATTCCTCGCCGGAGTAGCTCCTGGCGTCTGGCGGCTCTGGTGGTCGTCAGGGATGGAGTTACAGATCGTGCCGAGGCATAACAAGGACAGGGTCAGATGCGGAAGAGCGTGGGGAGTACGGGAGTGTCAACAGGATGGCTTGGGGCGGTTGGAATTACCTGGGAAAGGTCGTCGGAGCAATGGCAGACGGTGGTGGTGAGTTGAGCTTGAAGTTGCCGACGTTCTGGAGCGGGCGCGAGCGAACCAGTGGTACAGGGAGATGCACCAGGAGGTGGAGAATGTGATAGCGTGCAGAGGGAGGTGTGGGGTGGCTGGGTGTGGCCGGAATTGCTCTGGGACGCTTGTTGGAGCAGTGGCGGAGCAAGAGGAATTCGGGGCAGCCTAGGGGCAAAGGGGAGGAGCTGTCTGGGGGAAAGAGAGAGCGGAGAGGGGCGCTTAAGGGGGCGTGATCACTGCAGGGAATTATGCGGCCATTTACGCGAATTGATGCCAGCGAGAACTCGGCGAACGGGGCGACGGGGTGGAGACGATGAACAGGAGAGTGCGACCGTGCTGTCAGCGAGGTGGAGGTAATAGGAGTGGGGCCTAGCGTTCAGTGACCTCGCGGGTGCGCGTGTAAGTGAAAAACGATTTGCGCGTGGGGGTTTAGTTGGGCTGGACTGGTGGGCTTGCTGGGCCTGCTGGTTTGGGTTGGATTCTTTTCTCTTTTTTTTATTCTGCAGGCTTTTTCTTTTTCTATTTGATTTTCCTGTTTTGGTTTTCAAACAACAATTCAAACACCCAATCAATTCAAACTTCCTCCAAACTTTGTATTGAGTTTTAGTTATGTTTATCAACACAATAAAATAATATTCTTATTATTTTTAGGATCTATTTAATAATTAAATAAAATAGTCCTTAGTTATTAATTTAAATAGGTTTTGATATTTCCAATTGGAATCAAAAAGTTTCTTCTCACCCTGAATTTCAACAAAGTTTTATTTTATTTATTTATATTTCACATTTCAAAATTTTGAAAATTTTGGGATGTGACAGCATTACTTATGCATAATTGCATATTGCTTCTTTAAACATTAGTCCTTACCGGACCAATGATGCTGATTTCAGATATTGGATCTTATATTGTCTCGAAGACCGTGAGTGCATAATCTTGCAATCACAAAAGGCAAGTTCACACTTGCTCATGTCCTTTGATTATTTTCTGTAAAGTATTTGCAAATCTAGTGTTGTCATCACCTACATTTCAAAAAGGTCATAAAACACTATTTTCATAATAATATGATTATAGGTTATTTACCATGAGGTAATAACCTACTACCAAAGTTCCAGTGGTAAAGGAACATATTACCTAGGACTTAACAACCAATGTAGCCAGTGATTCTTGCGCCGTATATTACGCGTTAACCATGAGATTTGGAATGGGACAAAGAAGTCAGCTGGATCGGCTCCCTTTCGCATGCCAACGGATGACCGGGCCATTGTTGCAACTCCTCTTGTAGAGGGTTGGAAGGTTATGGGTGGGATCCCTCAACGTCCCACGGCTTCTGGTATCTATGAGGGTTGTACACCTTAGGCTGATAATGGAAACAAGTTTTATCCTAGGCCTGATGTGCAATCCGTCGGGTATGAGGGGTCGCGGAGAAGGACAGTGATTGGCTTGGATCATCTACTGGGACCCACACCATAGGAAGTGTGGATGGGGAAGATCACCCAGTTGTGCAACAAGGATTTGATCGCTCATGGGTAAAGTAACGCACCTCTGCGGAGTGTAAAAACTGTAACATGTTACTCCCTGTTCCGGGAAGGAGCTGCAAACGCAGCGGTAAAGGAACTCCATGAAAGTTCTGGTAAACCCGTGAAGGCTGGCGGACATAGCTTTTTAGAATAAAAGCAACCTTTGAAGAAATGTTTACAAAAACCTGCATTGTCTATGACCTTTGGTTTGTGGCTGTAGATATAGTGCATCAAACACTCCTTTTCTGAAGAAATTGCTGAGTACACTCGTACTCAAAGTATCTTCTTGTAACATCCCAACATTAGAGCTTAGAAATAAGCTGAACACAGATGTGTGCATTGCATTCATGCATAGAAAATCTGAATAATTTGCGCGCTTTTAAATAAAAACTTGTCAAAGTGACTGAAGCTTCTCTTAACTTGATGGAATTGAAGTAGATCATCAAGTTGACTACGATAAGTTTCAATATGACCTTTGCTAAAACCTTATTTTGGGTAAACATGATTTGATCTAAGGGTAGATCAAATGGAATAAAATTAAACCCTAATACATGACTTAGTGATTTATATTTGATCCTTAGGTGATCATATCATAGTATTCATTATAATCACTCATGAATACCAAATTATGAATATAACACAAATAATAAGAATGTAACAACTATATCTTAATCTCATCTACTTATACCATGAGTATCATGGAAATGTCTAACCTTAACTCTCTAGTGAGATTGAGTAGGAAAGAAACCAAAGTCAAGATCATTCACCATATATCTTTCTTTCCATATCAATCTTTTTCATCTCTAATGAACCTATCTCAATATATGTTGTTCATTAATATTGAGTAATCAACTATTGATTCACCAATTCTTAACCTACCAATTCTTAACCTATCAACTCTTGTCCTTATTATAGCATTCACTTAAGGCGTATAAAGAAAGAAGTAAGAAGAGGTAAATAGTGATGCTAGTTTTAGATGTCATCTATAGGATGGGAGTAATTGGAGGAAATCAAATCAATATGGTAACAAAGAAGATTACAAGGATGAAGTCTAAAGATAGTTACCAGGAGTAGTCCTATTGGATCAAGTAGGTATAGTCAATGTATTATATCTCTTAATCCAATAGAGCTAAACAGAAGATAATTTCAATACAACTATAATGCATAGAAGATCAAAGGATTATAATGATCATGCCTTATTCACCAATATTGAATGCTTATATCATGTATAAGTGACATTGGTGGATAAACCATGATTGAACCATAGTATAGATATATTATCCTAGATTAGTCATTACAAGTCACATTAATATAATGTGAGGTTGGTGTATGAGTTATTAGAGTAAAGTAAATATAAGATAGTATGATTAAGATGATGCTAGAGCACATTGAATTATAGAAGTAGTGTTTTCCTCTTGGGAAATACTAAGCACTTGAGGAGAGTAGAATTTAATGTATACATCTATTGAGGTGATATTAGTGAAGGATGATTAAGGAAGAGTATGATTGGAGTTAGAAGTAACCACTTGTTGGATTGGGGATTATCAACAGTAGAATAGTTGATGTACCCAAGTATAGATATGAAAGAATTAGGAAATGCTTTAGAATCAAGCTCATTAGATTTATAAATGGCTTTAGAAGCATAAAAGGTGGATAAGAATATTCTTGTGAAGCAAAGCTCATCATGTTAACACATGATGATGGATATAGAGAAGTAATATATCTAGGAAAGGAATTCCTTAATCAGAAATTCAGAATTATGAAGTATGGAACATAGGAATCCTTGTTAAACACTAAACCCTAAATCTAAGACCAAACCTAGTACCCACTTACTATGGTTGATCTATCATCTTGCTTCCACAATGCTTCATAGAAATATTTTCCTATAACAAATCAATTAAGCACATCTTTATCATTTCTAATTATCATAACCATACGTGCTTAGGAGTTATCTTGATCAAATCCTTTTCATGAGACATTCCAGATAATATCATTCTGATCTCAAACATAAAGACAATGTGCTTAGCCATTAATCTTTATTCACATCAATAAAATAAATATGAGAATATTAAATCTTCTAAGAACTTATGGTAAGCATTTTCAATTTAAACTTTAACTCTTTTGTTAGTAATAATAAGAAAATATATACATTACCATTTCCTAAATTATGAGAATAATATTAACCCTATTAAATACTCAAAACTTTATGTATCATATAATAATGAAGTACCAATAAATATAAAAGTTGCCTTAATATTATATATTAATGGAAATAAAATCCCATTAGTTAGTAGTAATACATTCTATAATAAGTTCATGAATTTATTCCCAATGAAATTCATATTAAAGTCCCTCACAAATAATAATAGAAAAGGTATCTATATAAAGAAAATAAAGAAACCCTAAACAATATATAATAAAAGTTCACAAAGTGATTCTTAATAATTTCATTGTTGCTGCAAATGTTCAGCAAATAAAATTCCATAAAGACAAGTCAAAGTTATTTCATAAATTCAAGGCTAAAAACAAAACAGAAATTAGAAAAGAAATAGAACCAGGAAAAAATAGGGTAAACATCAAATCTGGCCTCGGCCCACATTCTCAGGGAATTAACTATCGCTCGCGTGCAGCAGCAGCCATGAGCCGCTCACTTCGCTACAGCCCAGCAACAGCCCAAAACCAGCCCAATCTACCTTTCTCTCTGGTTGACAAGTGAGACCGAGGAAGGACCGTGGAGCAAATAAGAAGAACTGATGGGGGGTTTTCCGCGAAAAGAACATCGTCGTCTTCCTCCCCGACGTCACAAGCAGCTGGCTACCAGCATCGCCGCCGCCCGCCGTTGCGCCATGATGTTCGGCCGCGCCAAGATCCAAGCCACCGCTCATGATCATCTACAAGAAGCCCTGAACGCCGCCGAAGAACCCTAATTCCTTTTCCCCTCTCCATTTTCTCGTTCTGCCAATACCTAACTAGATGTGGTTCGAGCTAGAACTCACTTCCGGCCACCCCATGCAATTCAGAGGCCACCACGGCGACCGCGACGCTCGACAGTCGTCTGCCCCAAGGCGCTCTGGTCGGGGAGATCCCTAGCTGCAGGATTTAGGTCGTCTTCCCTGATACCGACGCTGTCGCCGACGTCAATCGCTGCCGTCTACAGCTGCACCTCGCCTCTACGACCACTTCTCTGCATTCCGGGTGAGCTACTGAACACGCCGCTGTCTTCCTTTGCCTCGCTTGCTTCCTGAATCGAGCCACCGTCGTGCGTTGTCGTGCACCGCCGCCAGATGCCGCCGTGCTCCACTCGCCGGTGACCATTTCTTAGCGGCGCCACCACAGCTAGACTCCTCGCGTTGTCCTCGTTCCAACCAACACAACCGCAGCCGCGCGTTCGGGATCGCTCGATCGATCATCGATCTGAGAGGGATCCGGTGGGATGGCGTCATGCTTACGTCGGGTCAGCTCGTTTGACCTATCGTTGCCCATGTGGCGTGTGACGTGGTCCCTATCCCACCTGTCATTGGTTGTGGGTAGAGGTTGGGCCAGTAACAAATGAATTCACCAATCTGAGGGGTGATGTGGCCGATGTCCCACTAGTCAGTGACTTAGTCTAGGTTAGCTTTGGTATAAAAAGTATTTCTGTTTAGGAATTAGATAAAACAATATTAATTCAAATATAAATATTGTAATAAAATGATTAAATCTTGTAAATTTAATAACTTTTGTTTTATAAATCAGAAAAATACTTATAATATATGAAAATGTTTGGAAAAATAAAATCTACAACTTAAAGGTATTATTAAATATTATGATAATGATTATTTAAATAAATATTATTTAATAAATACCTTATAAAGTTTTAATACTTTGATAATTAATATTTTAATAATTGTAAATATTAAAAATTTAAATAAAATACCAAAATTCTTAGAAAAATAAGAATTATAATTTAAAACTATAATCATGTATTATTATTCCTCTTAATTAAATATTTATTATTTATTAAGTATTTATAAAGTAATAAACCTTATTAAAATCATATCTTATTATTTATAAATCACAAATATAAATGCAATATACCAAAATGATCACAAAAATAATACCTACATGTTAAAATGTGATATCCCACTTTTGAGTTAAATAAAAAGTTAAAAAACTTTAATAACTTAAATATAAACTTATTTCCTTAATTGATAATTCACATTAGGGTAAATAAAAATTGCTAATAGTTCTAAAAATTAGCTAATTAAGTCTAATAAATAGTATTAGTCTTAAATATTGAAAATATGAAATTAAAATGGTTCAAAACATTTTAAATACAATTTTATTAAATTAATTCTGAACCATTAATGTAGATTACTTTATAAAAGAATTCTTATTTAATGTAAAATCTCTAAGAATAATTTGTAAAGAGATAAAACCTATTCCTTTACTTTAAACACAAGTTTATAAACAAATGAAAACACTATAGTGAGTTCATAAGTAGTAAATAATATTGTTTATTTATTCATAAACCTTAACCACACAATTGTAGGTCGATAAATTCCTTTATACATTTATAATGTAAATAAACCATTACCAACTAAAAATAATGCCATTCTTAAGTAACTTTCAAGAAACATCATAAGGTGAACAAGACATAAGTATAACAAGCATTACACATAAATTCCATCTATGTTTTAAAGTTAACTTTAGTCTATCAAACTTTAAATATAATACTAAATACTTTATTACATGTTTTATAGTTAACTTTGATCTGTTATAATTAAGTTATAAATCATCTTAGTACCAAACCAACCCAGTTAAAAACCAAGATAGATACGTCTCAAATACTACTAATATCATTATTCCAGTAAAGGTAATTCTTTCTTACTTAAAGACTATAACTAGAAAGAACACCTCATAAGGTTAACTTAAAAGCTTAAATGCTTCTAATTAGTTGAATAAGATTTTCTTCAAAGGTTATTCGTTTTGTCACTTCAATCAACATATGACAATTAATAGTAAACACCTTACTCTATACTATACTTGTATAATAAGATTGTTAATACTTAAATCCTTTATAAGTGACATTACTTGTAAAGTAAAACTTGAAGATAAACAATTAAGATATAAGCAACCTTGAGTAGCATTCCATACTGTGTATTTTTTTGTTGTATAAATACATGTTTTTTTTCCACACACTCACAAGCCTTAATAAGAAGCACATGTGTGAAACTTAATCTAAAAGAGAAACACATTCCAAGGAAACCCTTTCCAGTATCCAAACCATAGAACAACATTATCCTCGGGATTCGCGTTTCTCAACTTGCATTACATTGCTTATGCATAAAAGCATCTTGCTTCTTTAAACATTAATCCTTACCGGACCAATGATGCAGATTTCCGCTATTGGATCTTATATTGTCTTGAAGACCGTGAGTGCATAATCTTGCAATCACAAAAGGCAAGTTCACACTTGCTCATGTCCTTTGATTATTTTCTTTAAAGTATTTTACAAATCCAGTGTTGTCATCACCTGCATTTGAAAAAGGACAGAAAACACTATTTTCAAAATAAAGTGATTATAGGTTATTTACCATGAGGTACTAACCTACTATAAGAGTTCCGGTGGTAAAGGAACATATTATCTAGGACTTAACAACCAATGTCGCCAGTGATTCTTGCGCCGTATATCACGCGTTGACCATGAGATTTGGAATGGGACGAAGAAGTCAGCTGTATCTTTTCCCTCTCGCATGGAGCTGGATGTGCGGGTCATGGTTGTTATCACTCGTAGCGTGCATATTATTTATGGTAATTCGTAGAGGATATGCAGCATATGGGTGGGATCCCTCAACGCCCCACGATAGTTCCGGCATCTGAACGGTTTGTACTGCCATTGCTGTAATTCAATAGGTGGGCTGGCGTACACCAAGGAGACATGCGGGGTCGCGGAGAAGGCAGTGATTGGCTTGAATCTTAGTCTGGGCCTCACACCAGGGAAGTGTGAACGAACCTGCAATTTGGATGTGCAACAAAGCTAAGATCTCTCATTGGTAAAACGCACTCTGCAGTGTAAGAATCGTAACTTGTTACTCCTGTTAGGGAAGGAGCTGCGATGACAGCGGAAAGGAACCCCATGAAGGTTCTGGTAAACCCGTGAAGGCTGACGGACATAGATTTTTAGAATAAAAGCAACCTTTGAAGAAATGTTTATGAAAACTTGCATTGCCTACGACCTACGGTCTGTGGCTGTAGGTATAGTGCATCAAACACTCCTTTTCTAGTGGACTTGCTGAGTACGCTCATACTCAAAGTATATTCTTAACCCTTGCTAGGTTCTAAAGCCAGTACAGACGGCGTCTACATCAAGTTATGCTCCAGGAATCATCATCAAAAGTTAACACTCTTCAATGAAGTCAAGAAAGTCAACATATACATCAAATCAAGTGAAGACGAAGTTGCTGATTAGATAAGAAAAGAATATCTAACGATAGAACCTACTTCTGTAGAGTATTGCAATTGCAGCAATGCCAGATCAATAGTTCAGCTACTAGTTTTATAAGTATGGTAGCTATGAGTTATTTATTCCTGATTCTTATTTGTAAGAAGTTTCTTTCTCTCTCTGTAACCTAGAGTGTTCTCTGGATCTTGTGTAAAGAGTTGAGTTGTAACCTATAGTCATGTCTTGGACCTGCTATGTTTCTGTTGTACTACTCTGAGGGATGTAATACGAGTGAATGGTGTTTCATTGGTGTTATGTCAACGACTATAGTGTACTACATCATGCAGTGGTATGTTGGGTCACCGCACTTCTTAACCCTTGCTAGGTTCTAAAGCCAGTATTGACGATGTCTACATCAAGTTATGCTCCAGGAATCATCACCAGAAGCTAAAGTTCTTCAATGAAGTCAAGAAAGTCAACATATACATCAACTCAAGTGAAGACGAAGTTACTGATTAGATAGGAATATAATCTCTAGCCATAGAACCTACTTCTATAGTGTATTGCAATAGCAGCAATGCCAAACCAATAGTTCAGATACTAGTCTTATTAGTATGATAGTTTTTGAGTTGTTTATTTCTGATTCTTCTTTATAAGAAGTTTCTTTCTCTCTCTTTAACCTAGAGTGTTCTCTGGATATTTTGTAAAGAGTCGAGTTATAACCTATAGTCATGTCTCGGACCTGCTGTATTTATGTTGTACCACTCTGAGTAATGTAATACTAGTGAACAGTGTTGCATTGGTGTTATGTCAACGACTATAGTGTACTACATCATGCAGTGGTATGCTGGGTCACCGCAGTTGGTATCAGAGCATATGCTTTGACCTTAGGAGTAAAACCCTTTTAGGAAGATCTGTAGGTTGGATAATGACTATAGAATCCATCTTATCTAAACCAAATGTTCTTATGACTTGTGATGAGTATCCACTTGAGGATAAACCTTGTCACAAAATGCTTAAGCCATTCCTGCTTAGGAGCAGTTATCCATCTTTTCTGGGTATAGTACTAGTTCTAAGAAGGTGGAACACCATTAAGATATCTTAAGTAAGCTAAAACATCAAAGTAGATTATGACTAAGTGTCATATATCTTATGTTGTAGTTCAAATGGTGTAGTTTATACATAGAATTCATGTAAGACAGTGGAATCTTATTGTTAATTGATAACAATAGAAAACATAATGAAGACCATTAGAGCATGTATATTTGCAATGGGTTGTAAATCATGTGGGATTCACTGGAGAATTCTATGTGATAAAGTGAAAATATGCTAATAATTAATAATAGTACAATGAGAAATAAAGTCATCATAGTGAGATTATATCTTAAATCATGATGTATAGGTAAAACATAACAATATCATGGTGAGGTTATCTCCAAAACCATGATATAAGTGTAAATATGACCAGTAATTAGTAGATCATTCTAAAGTAGAAGTAAGAAAATAGCATGATAGAACTATGAAAGAAGTCATAGGTGTCATAATTCCTGATAAAATTTAGTTATAGGTGTTCAATGGAAACTTATTAGTCATATTGAGAGTTCATGTGAGGTTAGTTTACTAAATAAAGAAAGGTTGGTTATAGGTAGTTATCCCAAAAGTGAGACAAAAGGTAAGTCAAAACCAAATTGAAACCACTTTGCTTAAAATTATCCTATTGCAGTTGAGCAATTTTGGTAAATTATGACGCAAAGAATAGTTTGACCCTATGTGCTAAGTATCACGATGGAAACCTATATGAGGAGGTGTCATATGCTACACAACTAAGCCTGAATCCTAGAGATATTATACTCAACTACTATATTCTAGGCTTAGAATATTGTGTGATATATGTACCTCATTTGCGTTTATTGGTTTCTTGGATCTTCTTAATTGACTAGATCTATACATGAAGTTTGACTTGGTGTGCAAATGCATGTTGCAACATCCAGTTACTACTTTATGTTATAGACCTAGATAGAAAAAGGGAATTCACGTAAGGGGGTGACGAGTTCCAAAGATCAAGATGAAGATTTACATGAAGAATGAAGCAAGTATAAGGAATATCAACACAATGTAAAGGATAAATCAAGTTCAGATCATTATTAGTCCACAATAATAAGGAAGATTAGTGTAGGAAATTTATGGAGCAACAAAAAGGGATGAACTTAAGTTAGGTAGGTGATGTTGCTAAGAAGTAATGAAGTAGTTGTACCAAGTTCGTGGAAGTATCATGAATTAGTACAAAGAAGAAGCTTTGGAACAAGATGATATTCAAGCTCTGACAATTCAGAGAGAATGCTTGTGGTACATCGAAAAACCATAGGGTAATACATACACCCTAGAATAGTCTGCAGCTGGTATTTGTCCGCAGCTGATATTCGGATGACTTAGTTAACCAGATTGTCTTGTTATTGCATAAAGAAAATAAAACTTGGCCTAAGTTAGAGAATACATAAAGGAGTATTAACATTAAAGCAACCGTCTTTCGAGACTCTTCGCGAAATCAGGCCTATCAGAGAGAGAATGTCCAAATAGTAAGTTAGATAAAGACTAACATCCTAGTTATAAAGACAATGGTTACTATACAGGCAGTTTAGAGACCATTAGTAGAACCTAAGGGGGAGAGTAAACAGTAAACAGAAGTACTGTTATCTAAATTCCAGAGTAAAGGTTGGAGAAGAAGTACTAACCTATGAAAACATTAAGCCTTATTTTTATAAGGTTAAAAGAAGTCATCATTATTAAAGTACTTTCGGAAGTATGTCTAAAATAGAAGATAAAATTTTCCTCAAGATAGTAGGACTCAAACCTTAAGCTAATTAGTAAGTGGAAGTTGAATAAGTACTTAAAGTAACAACAAAATATTATCTAAAGCTTGCTAAGGTAAAACCTTGAAGGTGATAAAATAGAATAGTCCTAACAGACTAATTCTAAAAGAAACAACTCTTAAGTGATCCTTAAGAAGGAATAAAGCACATCCAATTGGACATGTGTAGAGAAACAAGAAATTATGATGGGAATGGATTAAATGTGTTCAACACCAATCTTCGGAAAGACTATCAGTATGAACCATTTAAAGACAAACCAAATGTAGTCTTTTGGCCACAATTATTGTCTAACAAAAATTTAAAACCCGTTTTAGTGAGACTTCCTAGACCTTATATAGAATAGTAAGAAAATTCGATGATCAGGTAAAGGAGTTGGATTAGGATACCTAATTAGGAAAATGAACTAAAGAAAAGACCCCAATTTAAGGAGTTCATAATGAGGATATATCCCTAAGGGATAATAGTAAAAGGAACAATGGAGAATTGGATACAATGAGTTGGAGAATGTCAAATATGATGAGAATTCAACAAAAAGATCAGGATATGGGATACTACAATTATTCCCATTTGAGGTTACCATGGAGTTGAGAAATGCCATAATCAACACAAGTTAATTCCTTGTTTCGAAACGTGAGAGTATACGAACTTCGGGCATGAAGTTTATTTTAAGGGGGGAGTCTGTAACATCCCAGGATTAGCACCTCTAAATAGACAGGATATATGTTTATGTATTGCATTCATGCATAAGAAACTTCGGGGAATTTTCGCGCAAAACTAAAGTAGCTATGGAGGTATCGAGATCTCTCTTGTTCTGATAGAAACATCAGGACAGGTGCGATGGATTTCGACATGACCTCTATTATACTTTTGTGTTTTAGGAAAAGACGATTCAAATTTGAATATTTAATTGATAAATTTGAATACAAAAAGGATTTGAAATAAAACAGTAGATGGAAATTGAATTGTAATAGGAAATAAGAGATGAACTCTTATTTATGAATAAGATACAATAATTACAGTTATTCAAATAGAAAAGATGATTGAAATTTAAAAACAAAAGGAAAAAGAACTATAACAATAAATAGGAATGCAATTAATAACAAGATACAAATATTTATAAGTTCCAATTTACAATAGTGGAGGAAACATTTACTTTATTATTATATAAATAATATTACAATATCTTTACAATTTCCAGGAATAAACATAAAATAATAACTTTAAAACAATAATACAAACATTATTGTTCTTTACAATGTTAAAAGGGAAAACGTAAATTACAAGTGTATGAATATAAAAATTACATAAGAACAAATGAAATCCTATACTAAACTTTAAGGAGATTTCTTCATCTTCCTGATCTTTTCTCCTTTATTGGATCCCTGCAAATGAGACAAGCAAACAAGAAAGCCAAAGGAAAGAATGTTGGGGAAATGAACTCTCAGTTTAGGCAGAGAAGTGCTACTGCCAATATCATCATAGAGTAATTCAAAAGGGGCAAAATAGTAATCTGTTCTTATCATAAAAATGGACCTCGGAGCACCATCATAGGCCTTATGGGGCAAGTTTCACCAAATCATAGTATTTGTTTGTAATCGGATAAGTTGCCTCAGTACAACCTCATTGGCAGTAATTTGTGGGGCAAGTTTCACCAGAGAAGTAGAAGTAGAAGAGTGGAATCAAGATATTTTTTTTGCCTTGCACTGATCCAGAACAGTGCAAGCATCTCACACATACATGCAGGTATGTGGTGTTGTCAACACAGGAAGCAATCAGGACAGGGGATAAGTATCAATCGAAGCAGAGAGAGGACACCCTGGTGAATACTTGCTACAACACACAAAATAGCACTCACCATCACCAAGATCTACATAGTTCATCACAAGTTTATTCCCTTCACATCCACATCTATTCTTTCTAGTTCCCTGCTAAGAGAACACACTATTTTAGATCAATCCACCATCTCATATGCTCTGGTTGCTTAGACCATCCATCCAAGAGCAGTTTTAGTAAGAACCAGCTAATAGTACCAGGAGGAAGAGGTGCCATCAAGAATGTAACATCCCAAAAATACTAAACTTAAATCATCAAACTCTAATCATCAAAATTAGGGTTAACAAAAACTTTTCTAATTAAAATTATGAAAGCATGCATATGTGTATGCATTTAAATTGAAATTCTTTTGAACCAACTTGTTTGTGTGTTTCTTTGCTTGTAAAATGTTTCTTAGGTGAAATAAACATCATCTAAACATTTCCCAAACTTTTCCTAAGGACAAATAAATCAAAACCAATAAAATAAAGTAATGGTCATTTTGACCAATTTAACTCCCATGCCTACTTTGGCTGTCTCAAACTTTCAGAACCTAATGGAAACTTTTCTGGATCTTTGCACCCCTTGAATTTACTCATAACAAGGTATCAAGGCCCACTTTGTGATCATCCAAAAACTTTCAAATGCATAGTTTAAATGACAATTCAAAATTGAATCTTTATCATATGGGAAGATCCCACTTTTTCAAAAACCACTCAAACAAGCTCAACTTTCAAAACCCAAGCATCTGCAGACTCACCAGCACTAATCTAGCAAACCCACCAAAAATCTTTTCAAAATTCAAAACTTGATTTCATGCGGCCATTTCATCAAACAGGTTGCACACAAATCATCAAAATCCTAAACACTATAGTGAGCAGTGATTGAAGCCTAACTTGTTCCCTCTCTAGCTCACAACCAGCTTAGTAGATCATCTAGCAAGATTAAATAAACACTAGCACCACTGTGAGCTTGGCAGTACCATCAATGGTGAACAGCCGAAGCCAACCTTGTCACCCCCATGTCGACAGCAAGCTAGGAAGAGAAGCAAGTCTAGCCAGCATGTCTGGGAGGCAGCCCACCGTCCACCCCTGTCGGCGCGGCGTTGCCAAGCCTGGACCACATGCACGAACCATGCCAACCTTGCGGCGACCATGCGGCGTGCGCGAGCGCCACCCTCGGCCAAGCCCATGACCATCCGCCCTGCCACGTGCATACACAATCCCCACCGACCCAGGAGACCGCCAGACATCCTTGTTCGCCGCCCCGTGCCGCACAGCCACCGCTCGCCGTCGAAGACGCCGCCTCTGCCATGCAGAGCACCGTCGCGTTCCGACAAAGCCACACCGCCCCACGCCTCAAAACCATGTCGTTGAGCATCGCCAGGGAACACCGCACCGTCCCCTACCTTCGCCCATGCCAATAGCCGCCTGTAACATCGCCCCCAACGAGCTCACCTTGCGCCCCGTCGGTCCCCTCGCTCGACTATAAATAGAGGCCACCCCCAGTCGATTTCTTCACACCACCTCACTCCCCTCTTCTCACTGAACGTGCCACACCATTCCCGGAGCAAGGCGAGCACCACCTCGACGGAATTTCACCGGAGCCCGCCGCCTCTAGAGAAGAAGGGCGCCATCGATTTCGTCCACCCTAGGAGCTGCCGCGACCACCCCTGAGTTCTTCGTCGTCGACTTCATCGTTCGCCCGCCTCGCCGACCCTCGCCTGCACCCCGATGAGCCCCCAGCACCCCTCAATGGCCGCGCTAGGTTTCTTTCTCGCCGGCGTTGCCTCGCGTCGACGTTGACTCCTAGCCGTTGGATTAGAATCAGATCGAACGACCCACATTGCCCCGTACCGCTTCGCCCCTCCCTGTCTCACTGACGAGTGGGGACACCCACTTAAGCAGCCCACAGGAGCACTGCGCTTAGCAGGCCGGCCCGTTAACTTCTCCCGCGCAGCCCAGTTATTCAAATTAAACCTTTTCTATTTTATTTCAAACTCACTTCTGTACCCAACTTCAAAATTCAACCCAGATCGATTCAGTGCACCAAATTGAATGAACCTAATTTTGTTAGAAAGGTCTGGGAATGCTGAATCCAAGCCCGTTGGATTCAAGTCATTTGGATCTATAGATCACCCATGGTAAAAATAACAAGGCAGGAGCTTTTCTGCATTCAAACATTTTTCAAATTTAAACCATAATAGCTTTTGAGTTGATTCCAACTCTCAAAAATCACATTTAACCATACCTTTCAGAATATATAAAAATATATAGGTTTACTTGCAGAAATAAGGTTCAAGTAATAAAAGAATGCTACATAAGCATTTCTAGACACATTAATTAATTAAAATAAAAGGGTAAAACCTTATTAAATTGTGACACCACTTTAAATCACATTCCCTTGGAATACAATATGTGGTGATGACATGTGTCACCATGATCCCATGTTTGGTTTGGAGAATGTTAAATCTTAAGTAGTTTTTCAATGAGTAGAAATTACTTTTCTAAAAATAAAAGGAATTAAACCAAGCTTTAATCTTGTAATGTTAGAGATGATGCTAGATCATCTATAGGACCCTTGTGTGTGATGATTGCAAGTAGTTAAGTATTGTTTGGTGATTGTGTACCTCGTATTTATTTATAGACGCTAGTACCGACCAAGGATACGAGGAGGAAGGAGGATACTACGAAGAAGCCGAGGAGAACTCCAACCACTACTCTGCACAAGGCAAGCCTAATACTACAAGTGAATGTGCAAGCTAACCCTTGCAAGATACCCTACTGATTCCACAAACCACTACTTGTTACCATGACCACTATATGCCTGAAGCATATGTGATTATATCCACTTGATAAACCAATCCTAGTTTTTACTTACAAGCTTTATACTTTATTTCTTTATCAAAGCTATTACTTAGAGTTTACTTAAGTGAATTATAGATACTAGAAAGATATTTGAAGGTTGCATAAAGAGCATAAAATTTGGCCTAAGCTAGATAATCTTGATGTCATCTTAAGGCATGAGATTGAACTTAGTTAGAACTCCACTAGTTTACCACCCCTCATTATTGCTTACCCCCACCTGTAGATGCTAGCGCTAAGCATAAAACTTGATCAACTTTAGATGGGAATACTTGGTGGAAAAATGGTTATGAAAACCTTGGAATGATTGATCATTCTATTGAAATGTTTTGGACATGTGTTTCCAAACACCTGATGATTTTGGTGATGAAAATGTTGAGGCATGAGCCTTAGCCCTTTATAAAACTGATGGTTGTCTGGATGCGATACCATTCCAATTTTATCGTACAACCATAATACCTGAATATTGGGTAGGGCTTGACTGGAAACTTATATACCTTAGTATTAGTTCCCTCACGGCCAAGGTCTGAGCTGAGGCTACTTTGTGAAGATTATCCACCTGTGCAGTACCCAAGATGACAGTTGGTCATGGTTGGGAGGCCAAACTCACAGGAGAGGTGCTTATACTAGGGCGTGTAATCGAAAGGTTAGGATTGATTATCCGCATACTGAGTATGGTGAATTCAGGATTTGTTCCTGACGGATGTATCGAATGTTGTGGTGAAAGTGTACAATCTCTGCAGAGTGTCAAACTATTCGGATAGCCGCGTCCGCGGTTATGGACAGTTGGAGTGGCCATACTGTTCCCCCGTCAGAATTTTCAAAATGACTTATGAAATGAATTGAGACTTTGACTTGACCACAACAGGGTTGTGATATGAAATACAAATTCCCACTTAGGAGTTATAAAATTTTGACGAGCACTCGTTGCTTCTAAACTTAGTAGAGGTAAATCTAGCTTTTGCAAAACAACCATAGAGCCTAGTGTCCTATTATCCAAAAACCCCTTTTACCTGTTAGTATTAGTTTGCGAGTAATTAAAGAGTACTCATGGCTTTGTCCCTGGCTATTCCCATGGCCAGACTATGAAGAGGAGTACCTTGAGGATGGACCCCAGGAAGGTTACGACAACTAGGATCATCTCCCATCGTCAGCATTGCCTGTGACCCCGAAGATGGAGCTTCGCCTACGCTACCGTTATTGTTACGTATTCCGCTGCTTGATGTTGTATTAAGAACTGGATCATGAGATCCCTATTTGTGTAAGAACTTATGTATCGTTTGTAATTGATGATGTACTATGGTATCCAATTCTGTTATGTCTCGCAAAAATGGTAATCCTGGGATTGCGATGTATGGCATAACAGGCATCTAGGATTGAAAAATCCGGGTGTTGACAAGTTGGTATCAGAGCCATCCTGACCATAGGAGACCCTAGTTAGGCTGGAAGTTTAAAACCAAAAACTTATTTTCCAAAACCAAAGAAAACAAATATTTACAAAAACTTATTCTCATTCTTATCCCTTTGATTCTTTCATGAAAATTCATGTTCCTCAAAAACTCTTGCAAAAATACATAAAATTGGACACACTTGACCACTCTACTAACTTACTCATCCTATATTCTTATAGATGGACGTGAAGTACAACAAGTTTTACCAACTTGGGAATGGAGGAGACCTGATCTTTGAGAGGGATTTGGACCAGCTTTCGGAACTTCTGGAGCGTCCTCACCCCGAGTTCTTCGGAGCTCATCTCAATGATCAAGGAGGAGAAGATCTGCAGTGGCTAATTGTTGCAAGTCTCCGAGGAAAGATTGAACCTCCCACTGCGGAGGGAATTCAGTTTACCTTGAGGGAAAACAACTGGCTCGATGGACTTGCCAAAGCCATGCAAGAAGCTCTTTCCCGTCTGTGTGGGCAGAGCATCAATCAGATCAAGGGTACTCTCTTTGAGTTTTGCCCAAGGCGTGATGCTAATGGACAACCACTGGAAGCCCCATACCACCCCGAGCTGAAGACCCAATTGGACCACCTTAGCTTCATGATGTACGATCGTCAGCAGGAGTTGGACAACTGCCGTGACTAATGCAACCACAAGTATGCCATCATCAAGACGAAGGACAAGACCATCGCCCTGCTAGCAAAGGATCGCAAGTCTCGCCGCCGTCAGCTCGACAAGAAGGAGCGCATCATTGCCCGTCTTCGCCACCGCATCTCATATCTGGAGGAGACCATCCATGAGAGAGACATGCAGTTGGAGGAAAGGGAGAATGCCGGAGAGGATCTTCGTGGAGACCCCTACTCCTATCTCAGCAATGACGACGATTTTCTGGAGGATCAGGCTATGGATTTCTTCACCGAGGAGGATGATTTCGCCTTCATCGATGATGATGAGGATGATGAAGCCACAGATTCCAAGGAGTAGTAGCACTTGAGCACTAGCGTAGTGAGTAGTATTCGGTCCCACTGTATCGTAGTTCTCAGAATGGTTCTTAAAACCATCTGCTTTCCTTTGATGTGGTGTGTGTTGTATCGTGTGCTATGAATGAATGACTGAAAAAGCAAGTTGCTAGAAAAATCTGAGTCAAACCTTAAAAACTTTTCAAAGACCCCAAAACTTTAGAAATTTCCCTCTTTTCTCATGATCTACCTCAATCTTCAGATGCCACGTGGAGGAAGTGGTTCAACCCCGGACCCGATGTTGCAGATTCTGCAAATGTTGACTTCTGACCGTGAAGCTGAAAGAGCGGAACATCAAGCCAACCTATCCACCCTTCAGCAGATAGCCCAGCTAGCCCACAACAACCAAGGCCATGGAAATCAGGACCACCATCGATCTAAGCTCAAGAATTTCCAGAATACCAACCCACCTATTTTCACTAAGTCAGAAGAACCCCTCGACGCCGATGATTGGCTGCAAACCATGGAAAATAACTTAGAAGTAGCCGGAGTGGAAGCCAATGAGAAAGTCCTGTTCGCCACCCACTATCTAGCCGGAGATGCCAGAGCATGGTGGAACAGTGTTCGCGCAATGACCGGAGGCGAGATGATGACCTAGGAGGAATTCAAGGTCAAGTTTAGCAGAACCCATGTGCCACCGGGTTTGATCAAGAGAATGAGAGACGAGTTCAGAGAGCTGAAGCAAGGAAGGATGACTGTAGTGGAATATCGTGACAAATTTTTGTCATTAGCTAGGTATGCCCCGGATGAAATAGACACTGAAGCCAAGAAGAAAGAAAGATTCCTGAATGGTCTGCATGATGAGATGCAGACGGTGTTAGTCAATATCCCCTTGGCGGATATTGAATCCCTTGTCGACTCTGCTGTCCAGATGGAAGGAAAGATCAACCAAGCCAATGAGAACCGCAAGCGTCGTATGATGCATCAGCCAGGAACCCATCAGACCCCAAAGTATCGCCCTAACACATCTCCAGGATTTTCCCCAAGGACCAACAGACCCCCGATGACCCGTCCCACCTATCCCAACCATGGAAACCCTAGACCCGGAGGAAACCACAACAACCCCGGCAACTCTAGCAATTTCAATCGTGCCCCACCCAAGTTCAACAACAACAATGTTACCGCCAACACCAACATTGCCCCGAGGACTGGAAGCAATGCTGTGCCTGTAGCAGCCAAGGACAAGTCGCAAGTGACCTGTTATGACTGTGGAAATAAAGGCCACTATTCCAACGAGTGCCCCAACAAGAAGAATGCTACAGCCCCCAATGCCAATGTCCCAGCTCAGCAGCAGCGTCGTGTTCAGCCAGGAAGAAGATTTGCCCCAGGGAATTCACTCAACCGCAATGGTCGTATTTTTCTCATGCATGCTGAAGAAGCTCAGGAAGCGCCAGACGTCGTGCTGGGTATGTTTTCGGTTAATTCAGTACTTGCAAGAGTGTTGTTTGATTCTGGTGCATCGCATTCATTTGTCACCGAAGAATTTGCATGCACTAGTAAAATTCAACCAACCAAACTGAAGCATGTCATGATTGTTCAAATTCCCGGATCAACCACCAAGTCTAGGCAAATTTGCAAAGCCGTCCCTATCTGAATCCATGGCATAGATTTTTATGCAAATCTGATAGTACTCGGAACTAAAGGTTTGGAAGTAGTACTAGGAATGGATTGGATGTCCAAACATAAAGGATTATGCCAAGAAAGCCATAACTATGACCAATACCGCCGGAATATCAGTCGAGCATATATCTGAAACCTTACCCCGCCAATTCAAGTGTAACAAGAGTATAGCCCAACCTACCATTGACCAAGTCCGGATAGTCTATGAATACCCCGATGTATTTCCAGATGTTTTGCCCGGTATGCCCCCAGATCGGGATATCGAGTTCATCATCGAACTAATCCCCGGAACTGGACCCATAGCCCAGAGACCATATAGTATGAACCCGTCAGAGCTCACAGAACTGAAGAAGCAACTGGATTCCATGCTAGAAATTGGATTGATTCAACCAAGTGCGTCACCTTGGAGATCACCTATCTTGTTTGTGGACAAGAAGGATGGAGGTAACCGTTTGTGTACGGATTATCGGAAGTTGAATGATGTCACCATCAAGAACAAGTACCCCTTGCCCAAGATAGAGGATTTGTTTGATCAGTTTGACCGGTGCCAAAGTGTTTTCTAATATTGATCTTAGAACTGGCTATCATCAACTCAAAATTTGTGCAGAGGATATTCCAAAGACTGCCTTTACCACCAGATATGGATTGTATGAGTATACGGTCATGTCTTTCGGATTAACCAATTCCCCCGCTTATTTCATGAATCTCATGAATAAGATTTTTATGGACTTCCTGGATAAGTTTGTCGTTGTATTCATCGATGACATTCTGATTCATTCCAAATCAGAAGAAGAACATGAGCTACACCTAAGGACCATTCTTGGAACCCTTAGAGAGCATCAGCTGTATGCAAAGTTTAGCAAATGTGAATTCTGGTTACAGGAGGTAGGATTCCTCGGTCACATTGTATCGGTAGGAGGAATTGCATTGACCACTGCACAAGTGAAAGATGTAGAAGATTGGCAAGCCCCAACCACTCAAACCCAAGTTCGTGCATTTCTCGGATTGGCGGGATATTACCGCAAATTCGTAGAAGGATTCTCTAGTATCGCCAGACCCATGACCCAATTGCTGAAGAAGGACAAGAAGTTTGAATGGACCGACAAATGTGAAGCGAGTTTTCAAGAACTCAAGAGGAGATTGATTTCAGCCCCAATCTTGATCATGCCGGATATCACAAAGCCCTTCGATGTGTATTGTGATGCATCCAAGATTGGTCTCGGATGTGTGCTAATGCAAGAAGGCAAAGTTATATCTTATCTATCGCGACAACTGAAGCAACATGAGCAAAACTACCCAACCCATGACCTCGAACTCGCAGCCGTAGTTCTAGCCCTGAAAACATGGAGACATTTCCTGATGGGAAACCGTTGTGAAATTTATTCAGATCACAAGAGCCTAAAGTATATATTCACTCAGAAGGAGCTGAATATGAGGTAGAGAAGATGGATTGAGCTAATCAAGGATTACGATCTGGACATTCACTATCACCCAGGTAAAGCCAACATAGTAGCCGATGCCCTTAGCAGATTGCCGTGCCGCTTGAACTCCATGATTTTGAAGGAGCAACCAAGTTTGCACAAAGAGATGGAAGCTTTTCGAATGGAATTAGTAAGTGAAGGATTTTTGGCTAGCATAGAACTCCAGCCCACTTTGATCAGTCAGATTAAAGAGGCGCAGAGGAAATGCCAGTATTGACGGAATCAAGCGTCGTATCGGTACAGGCAAAGTACCTAGATTCACCGAGGACGAAGAAGGAGTTTTGTGGTACAAAGGACGCCTTTGTGTACCATCAGATTCTGAGTTGAAAGAATTTATTTTGAAGAAGGCTCATGATACTCTTTATTCTATCCATCCCGGAGGAACTAAGATGTATCAAGATTTAAAAGAGCAATTTTGGTGGCATAAGATGAAGAGAGAAATCGGAAGCTATATCGCCAAGTGTGATATATGTCAGCGAGTCAAGGCAGGACATCAAAGACCCGCTGGATTGTTGCAACCCTTGCAGATTCCGGAATGGAAATGGGATTCTGTAGGAATGGACTTTATCACTGGACTACCTACTTCTAGTAGCGGAAATGACTATATCTAGGTCATAGTGGACAGATTGTCCAAAGTCGCCCATTTCTTGCCAGTCAAGACCACATATCAGAGTTTGAAACTAGCGGAGTTATACATCGCTAGAATTGTCAGTTTGCACGGAGTCCCCAAGAACATAGTATCGGATCGAGGAACTCAGTTTACCTCGAGATTCTGGAAGAAAGTCCAAGAAGGTTTAGGAACCCGCCTAGATTTCAGTACCGCTTATCACCCTCAGACCGATGGAAAAACGGAGCGAGTAAATCAAATACTCGAAGATATGCTGAGAGCATGTGTGTTAGAATATGGATCCAAGTGGGAAGACTGTCTGCCGTTCGCAGAATTTTCATACAACAATAGATATCAAGCCAGTTTGCAAATGACCCCATTTGAATTCATGTACGGAAGGAAGTGTCGCACCCCTTTGAACTGGTCGGAAGTAGGAGAGATTCAGATCTTCGGAGTCGACATCCTACGAGAAGCAGAAGAGAAGGTTCACAAGATTCGTGAGCACCTCAAGACCGCCCAATCCCGACAGAAGAGTTACGCTGACAAGAGACATAGAGACCTCGTCTTCAACATAGGAGATTTTGTTTATCTGAAAGTGTCGCCATTGAAGGGAATGCAGTGTTTCCAACTCAAAGGAAAGTTAGCCCCCAGATATATCGGACCTTTCAAAGTTCTGAACCGTCGAGGACAAGTGTCGTATCAATTGGAACTACCTGAAGAGATGTCAGCCGTGCACAATGTGTTCCATATCTCATTACTTCGCAAGTGTCTCGAAGTCCCCGAGAAGACCGAAGTGTTCAAGAATATCGATCATCGGACCATAGAAATCAACGATGACCTGACCTATCCCGAAGTACCCATCCGTATTTTTGAAGAAGCCTTCAGAACTACCCGAACCCGAAGCATCAAGTTTCTCAAGATCCAGTGGAGCAACCACACAGAAGAGGAAGCCACCTAGGAACACGAAGATCACATCAGGACGGAGTTTCCCGATCTCTTCAAATCCTAGGTAATATTTTCGTCCTTTTTCAAATCTCGGGACGAAATTTTGTTTAAGGGGGGAAGGTTTGTAACATCCCAAAAATACTAAACTTAAATCATCAAACTCTAATCATCAAAATTAGGGTTAACAAAAACTTTTCTAATTAAAATTATGAAAGCATGCATATGTGTATGCATTTAAATTGAAATTCTTTTGAACCAACTTGTTTGTGTGTTTCTTTGCTTATAAAATGTTTCTTAGGTGAAATAAACATCATCTAAACATTTCCCAAACTTTTCCTAAGGACAAATAAATCAAAACCAATAAAATAAAGGAATGGTCATTTTGACCAATTTAACTCCCATGCCTACTTTGGCTGTCTCAAACTTTCAGAACCTAATGGAAACTTTTCTGGATCTTTGCACCCCTTGAATGTACTCATAACAAGGTATCAAGGCCCACTTTTTGATCATCCAGAAACTTTCAAATGCATAGTTTAAATGACAATTCAAAATTGAATATTTATCATATGGGAAGATCCCACTTTTTCAAAAACCACTCAAACAAGCTCAACTTTCAAAACCCAAGCATCTGCAGACTCACCAGCACCAATCTAGCAAACCCACCAAAAATATTTTCAAAATTCAAAACTTGATTTCATGCGGCCATTTCATCAAACAGGTTGCAGACACAAATCATCAAAATCCTAAACACTATAGTGAGCAGTGATTGAAGCCTAACTTGTTCCCTCTCTAGCTCACAACCAGCTCAGTAGATCATCTAGCAAGATTAACTAAACACTAGCACCATTGTGAGCTTGGCAGTACCATCAATGGTGAACAGCCGAAGCCAACCTTGTCACCCCCATGTCGACATCAAGCTAGGAAGAGAAGCAAGTCTAGCCAGCATGTCTGGGAGGCAGCCCACCGTCCACCGCCACCCCCTGTCCTAGCCGCGAGCGTTGCCAAGCCCTGGACCACACGCACGAACCATGCCAACCTTGCCAGCGATCATGCCGAGCGTGCGCCAGAGCGCCACCCTGGACCGAAGCCCACAGACCGCGCACCACTCTCTCTGCGTGCATACACAATCCCCACCGACCCAGGAGACCGCCAGACATCCTTGTTCGCCGCCCCATGCCGCACAGCCACCACTCGCCGTCGAAGACGCCGCCTCTGCAGCGTAGAGCACCGTCGCGTTCCGACCAAGCCACACCGCCCCACGCCTCAAAACCATGTCGTTGAGCATCGCCAGGGAACACCGCACCGTCCCCTACCTTCGCCCATGCCAATAGCCGCCTGTAACAACGCCCCCGACGAGCTCACCTTGCGCCCCGTCGGTACCCTCGCTTGACTATAAATAGAGGCCACCCCCAGTCAATTTCTTCACACCACCTCACTCACCTCTTCTCATTGATCGTGCCACACCGTTCCCGGAGCAAGGCGAGCACCACCTCGCCAGAATTTCACCGGAGCCCGTCGCCTCTGGAGAAGAAGGGCGCCATCGATTTCGTCCACCCCAGGAGCTGCCGCGACCACCCCTGAGTTCGCCGTCGTCGACTTCGTCGTTCGCCCGCCTCGCCGACCCTCGCCTGCACCCCGGTGAGCCCCCAGCACCCCTCACTGGCCGTGCTAGGTTTCTTTCTCGCCGGCGTTGCCTCGCGTCGACGATGACTCCCAGCAGTTGGATTAGAATCAGATCGAACGACCCACATTGCCTCGTACCGCTTCTCCCCTCCCTGTCTCACTGACGAGTGGGGACACCCACTTAAGCAGCCCACGGGAGCACTGCGCTTAGCAGGCCGGCCCGTTAACGTTTCCCGCGCAGCCCAGTTATTCAAATTAAACCTTTTCTATTTTATTTCAAACTCACTTCTGTACCCAACTTCAAAATTAAACCCAGATCGATTCAGTGCACCAAATTGAATGAAACTAATTTTGTTAGAAAGTTCTGGGAATGCTGAATCCAAGACAGTTGGATTCAAGTCATTTGGATCTATAGATCACCCATGGTAAAAATAACAAGGCAGGAGCTTTTCTGCATTCAAACATTTTTCAAATTTAAACCATAATAGCTTTTGAGTTGATTCCAACTCTCAAAAATCACATTTAACCATACCTATCAGAATATATAAAAATATATAGGTTTACTTGCAGAAATAAGGTTCAAGTAATAAAAGAATGCTACATAAGCATTTCTAGACACATTAATTAATTAAAATAAAAGGGTAAAACCTTATTAAATTGTGACACCACTTTAAATCACATTCCCTTGGACTACAATATGTGGTGATGACATGTGTCACCATGATCCCATGTTTGGTTTAGAGAATGTTAAATCTTAAGTAGTTTTTCAATGACTAGTAAACCTTTCTAAAAATAAAAGGAATTAAACCAAGCTTTAATCTTGTAATGTTAGAGATGATGCTAGATCATCTATAGGACCCTTGTGTGTGATGATTGCAAGTATTTAAGTATTTTTTGGTGATTGTGTACCTCGTATTTATTTATAGACGCTAGTACCGACCAAGGATACGAGGAGGAAGGAGGATACTACGAAGAAGAAGCCGAGGAGAACTTCAACCACTACTCTGCACAAGGCAAGCCTAATACTACTAGTGAATGTGCAAGCTAACCCTTGAAAGATACCCTACTGATGCCACAAACCACTACTTGTTACCATGACCACTATATGCCTTAAGCATATGTGATTATATCCACTTGATAAACCAATCCTAGTTTTTACTTACAAGCTTTATACTTTATTTCTTTATCAAAGTTATTACTTAGAGTTTACTTAAGTGAATTATAGATACTAGAGAGATATTTGAAGGTTGCATAAAGAGCATAAAATTTGGCCTAAGCTAGATAATCTTGATGTCATCTTAAGGCATGAGATTGAACTTAGTTAGAACTCCACTAGTTTACCACCCCTCATTATTGCTTACCCCCACCTGTAGATGCTAGTGCTAAGCATAAAACTTGATCAACTTTAGATGGGAATACTTGGTGGAAAAATGGTTATGAAAACCTTGGAATGATGGATCATTCTATTGAAATGTTTTGGACATGTGTTTCCAAACAACTGATGATTTTGGTGATGAAAATGTTGAGGCATGTGCCTTAGCCCTTTATAAAACTGATGGTTGTCTGGATGCGATACCATTCCAATTTTATCGTACAACCACAATACCCGAATATTGGGTAGGGCTTGACTGGAAACTTATATACCTTAGTATTAGTTCCCTCACGGCCAAGGTCTGAGCTGAGGCTACCTTGTGAAGATTGTCCACCTGTGCAGTACCCAAGATGACAGTTGGTCATGGTTGGGAGGCCAAACTCACAGGAGAGGTGCTTATACTAGGGCGTGTAATCGAAAGGTTAGGATTGATTATCCGCATACTGAGTATGGTGAATTCAGGATTTGTTCCTGACGGATGTATCGAATGTTGTGGTGAAAGTGTACAATCTCTGTAGAGTGTCAAACTATTCGGATAGCCGCGTCCGCGGTTATGGACAGTTGGAGTGGCCATACTGTTCCCCCGTCAGACTTTTCAAAATGACTTGTGAAATGAATTGAGACTTTGACTTGGCCACAACAGGGTTGTGATATGAATACAAATTCCCACTTAGGAGTTATAAAATTTTGACAAGCACTCGTTGCTTCTAAACTTAGTAGAGGTAAATCTGGCTTTTGCAAAACAACCCTAGAGCCTAGTGTCCTATTATCCAAAAAACCCCTTTTACCTGTTAGTATTAGTTTGCGAGTACTTAAAGAGTACTGATGGCTTTGTCCCTGGCTATTCCCATGGCCAGACTATGAAGAGGAGTACCTTGAGGATGGACTCCAGGAAGGTTACGACAACTAGGATCATCTCCCATCGTCAGCATTGCCTGTGACCCCGAAGATGGAGCTTCGCCTATGCTACCGTTATTATTACGTATTCCGCTGCTTAATGTTGTATTAAGAACTGGATCATGAGATCCCTATTTGTGTAAGAACTTATGTATCGTTTGTAATGGATGATGTACTACGGTATCCAATTCTGTTATGTCACGCGAAAGTGGTAATCCTGGGATTGCGATGTATGGCATAACAGACATCTAGGGTTGAAAAATCCGGGTGTTGACAAAGAACTGAACCAGTTCATCAGCAGTCCAAGCAAGGAGGTGGAGTAGCAGCCCAGCTAATCAAGATCAAGCTCGGCAAGGAAAAGTAATAAGATCAAAGGATATCACCATAGCTGATCAAGAACAACATCAAATTTACAAACAACAGGTGAATATACCAAGAGCATAATATATGTTCTTATCAGTTTTAACATAAGCTTGCATACCTACAAATCCCAAGTAGGAATTGAAATAAAAGTTACTCTCGGTATTGCAAAGTGTTGCTTTGCAAAATCATCATAGAGACATACAAAGACCCCCAGATCTTAACATTCGTTCTTTCCAACCAACTATGTGTCTGTGTCTTTGCATCATCTACAGGAGCAGGGACAGTAGATCATGTAACCATGGATTTCTACTGTGCACACTCGACTGAAGCACCACAATAGCAAATTCCAAGCAACAAAGATCACTAAGAAATTACACTAGAAACATCAGCAAATACACATGCCTACATATCATCTATAATCAAACAAGCTAAATCCTTGCATCATCTTCCTAACAGAATAGTTAGGAATCAATCAAATCTCTACTGTCATGTTGACAGCATATGCATATGGCCACCTCATTCCAATTGTGACTGATACCAAAGTAAATCCAATCATCTTCCTAGTCACCAATCTAGGAATAATTTCATCTCTAAAATCATTTGACTTAGCTTATAATCAGCTAAGGATAACCACCTTATTATGTGTTTGACTCAATATAAAACCTCAGCCTTAACATCATTTGCATCCAATTATGGTTTTCCAGATAGATAACCCAACAGCCAACTACCAGGGATAGCTACCATTGTGTACACTCCAAAGGGAGGCATCATAGTGGCAGATACACTGATAGCAACCACAAGGTTTGGCTAAACTAGAAAAGGCATTCAAACTAGGCACCACGTTTATTGATGTATATACATATCATCTAAATAAAATTTCATGAACCACTTGGTATAATGTACCAAAACCAGCAAGTGTTAATTTCTCCAACTAACTCCATTTGTTCATTCTTAAATAAATGCATTTTACCTACAAGGAATCAATGGAGCCTATATTTCTCAACGCCTGTCAGCAATCGGCGACACTCAATAGCATGTCGAGTAGATGATCGATATAAAATCGTCTACTAGAGTTAGATGTTCATCTAGAAATATAGCAGCACCAACATATGGTTTAGGAATTGGACGACTAGAAAAAAAAGAATCATCTGAAACATAAATCATTTACAAGGTTAACAGACCAACTAGTATAACTAGTTCTGAACCTAACCAGACCATCGACTCGAGGGCCGGTCACACAAGGATTACCTGAATTAGAGTAGAGGAAGAGGTAGCGGGAACACATCAGGTTCGACGCCGGGGTTCAGCTGCAGTGCCATCCCGCCGGTACCAGAACCGAGGCAGTCACCATCAGCGGGCCATCAGCACATCAAAGTACAGAGTCAACTGACATTGGGTTGCAACCATGGTCACCGTCCCGCGAGAGTCGAGGCTGGCTTGACAGAGGAGAAGCAGAGACCTGAGGATGGTCATCAAATCCGACTAGTGGTCAACGAAGAACAAGCCTACATCGGGGGTAGTAGAAGGAAGTGAAAATAACAGAACCACGCCGGCAAATGGAGGTGCCCGAGTTGGCCAGCGGCGGCCAGACAGGCCGAGAAGCCGCTAGGGTTTCGAGGTCAAGAACAAGTGAGTGAGATCGCTAAAATCAAATCAAGTGAGAGGGAGTTGTAGATCATAGGAAGGCGAAGCAGATCCCCATCCCGCCGGTGATGGCGATGGCTTGGTGGGGGCGAGCGACAACACAGCAGTGCCATGGGCAGCGTTGGATGCGAGGGAGTGGCATGTGTGCGCGTCGCGTGAGTAGGGAACAAGGAAAGGGAGAAAGAGAAAGAGAGAAGGGTGTTGGGCCAGGAATAGCCTAACTAATTGGCTCTATTGGGGCCGAGTCTTCTAATGGGCCTAGTTGACTTAGGAATTCAACCCAACAGAAAAAGGGACCAAAATAAAAAAAATGAAGTAAAATAGAGAATTACCAAAATACCCTGAAATCCTTTTAATTCTAGAAAAAATAACGAAAACTCGTAAAAATATATGTAATATATCAAAATGATCACAAAAATAATCTCTACCAGATAAAAATATAACTTTCCTTGTTTGAGTTAAATAAATTAAAAAATAAATAAATATTAAAGATACAAAAATCCTAAATGAAATAAAATAAGGAAAATTCCTAAAAGAAAAAAAATCAAAAAATCATTTTTGTGTATAAAAACAAATCTACTATTTTATAAAAATACTAACTTAATTTTTTATAAATAAAATTTGAAGCAAGTATTCAAAGAATTTGATCCTTTATGGAATTTTATAAACATAAGAATAATACTTAAAAATAATAAATAAAAATCATTTTTAAGATCTTGAATAAATATATTATACTAGAAAAAAATTAAATATATTGTTAGAAAGGTTTTTAAGATTTTAAAAGTAATAAATCCTTATCTATTATCTATTTTGTAAATTCTCTAAAAACATTTCTTAAGTATGAAATAATCACAATTTTTATAAAACCTTAAATATTTTACCTTTAAATAACAATTCCAAAACCATGACTTGAATTCATAATGAAGCTTAAGTATAATTATTAAACTTTAAAATACTCTTTAAAACCCTTTACAAATGAATATAGTGTATCACTCATATAATAGGGTGAATAATATTTATCTCTTAATCATTCTTAACATAATTTCAAATCCTAACAAATTACTAAGATCGTCTAATTATATTCCTATTAATAAATTGCAGGTTATTAAACTCATCCTTCACTTAAAGTGAAAGTGAATGTTTCCACGTCCATAATTATACTTGTCAAAACCCTAAAACTTGATGATGTTCTAAACTCACTACACTTTAAGATTCACTTCTAATTTTATAGTTAACTTTAGTCTAAACAATCATAACATCTTATTTGAAGTTTATTCATGTTTTTATAGTTAACTTTGGTCACTTATACAACCAATTAAAGTATAACAACTCAACATCATTTGTAACCATTGAAAAACCCTAATGTAAACCTCAGAAACCTTTAGGATTGATTAACTTAACCTAAACACCAGTTTCTTTAAATGTTATTCTTTATGCCACTTCAAAACAACAACTCTACATGCCTTAACTCTTAATAACTCAATCCAAGGAATTTTAACATAGTCACCAGATAACAATTAATCATAATCACCTTATTTTATCCTTTACTTGTATATTTTTGGATTGTTCACACTTAAGTTCTTTATAAATGCCATTACTTGTAAAGTAAAACTTGAAGATAAATCAACTCTTAAAAGAATCACCTAAACTCACTTCACACAAAGTATTGGGGATCCACTTTATGAGTTTTACAAAATGCATAACATTACTTATGCATAATTGCATATTTCTTCTTTAAACATTAGTCCTTACCGGACCAATGATGCTGATTTCAGATATTGGATCTTATATTGTCTCGAAGACCGTGAGTGCATAATCTTGCAATCACAAAAGGGAAGTTCACACTTGCTCATGTCCTTTGATTATTTTTTGTAAAGTATTTGCAAATCTAGTGTTGTCATCACCTACATTTCAAAAAGGTCATAAAACACTATTTTCATAATAATATGATTATGGTTATTTACCATGAGGTAATAACCTACTACCAAAGTTCCAGTGGTAAAGGAACATATTACCTATGACTTAACAACCAATGTCACTAGTGATTCTTGCGTCGTATATTACGCGTTAACCATGAGATTTGGAATGGGACGAAGAAGTCAGCTGGATTGGCTCCCTTTCGCATGCCAACGGATGATTGGGCCGTTGTTGCAACTCCTCTTGTAGAGGGTTGGTAGGTTATGGGTGGGATCCCTCAACGTCCCACAGCTTCTGGTATTTATGAGGGTTGTACACATTAGGATGATAATGGATAGTGATTGGCTTGGATCATCTACTGGGCCCCACACCATAGGAAGTGTGGACGGGAAAGATCGACCGGTTGTGGAACAAGGATTTGATATCTCATGGATAAAGTAGCGCACCTCTACAGAGTGTAAGAACTATAACTTGTTACTCCCTGTTCTGGGAAGGAGTTGCAAACGCAGCGGGAAAGAAACTCCATGAAAGTTCTGGTAAACCCGTGAAGGCTAACGGACATAGCTTTTTAGAATAAAAGCAACCTTTGAAGAAATGTTTACAAAAACCTGCATTGCCTATGACCTATGGTCTATGGCTATAGATATAGTGATCAAACACTCCTTTTCTATTGAAATTGCTGAGTACGCTCATACTCAAAGTATCTTCTTAACCCTTGCTAGGTCCTAAAGCCAGTACAGACGATGTCTGCATCAAGTTATGCTCCAGGAATCATCACCAGAAGCTAAAGTTCTTCAATGAAGTCAAGAAAGTCAACATATACATCAACTCAAGTGAAGATGAAGTTACTGATTAGATAGGAATATAATCTCTAGCCATAGAACCTGCTTCTATAGTGTATTGCAATAGCAGCAATGCCAGACCAATAGTTCAGATACTAGTCTTATTAGTATGATA
Source organism: Avena longiglumis (assembly GCA_030063025.1). Taxonomy (NCBI): domain Eukaryota; kingdom Viridiplantae; phylum Streptophyta; class Magnoliopsida; order Poales; family Poaceae; genus Avena; species Avena longiglumis. Next base: position 428,223,586 of record CP125977.1, on the reverse strand, counting down.
GTTTTTGAGTTGTTTATTTTTTATTCTTCTTTGTAAGAAGTTTCTTTCTCTCTCTTTAACCTAGAGTGTTCTCTGGATCTTTTGTAAAGAGTCGAGTTGTAACCTATAGTCATGTCTTGGACCTGCTGTGTTTCTGTTGTACCACTCTGAGGGATGTAATACTAGTGAATGGTGTTTCATTGGTGTTATGTCAACGACTATAGTGTACTACATCATGAAGTGGTATGCCTAGTTCGTCAAAATTGGATTTCCCTTTTATATCTTATTGAGTTTTTGATCTTTGAGGTTTTCCAGTTTCTCACCAAGGGAGCTCTTGTTGTCCTCTTTGCAACAAAATTGGTTTCAGGTCAATTAGAGTTTCCAAACTCTAGATATCGCCATTTGAAATTTGCCTATTATTTGGTTCAAACCAGATATTTGGCCAGATCTCTGGTGTATACTGGTAGACCAGAATCTCCGGACTGAAAAGTCCGGAGTCTCTGGTGTGCTCAGGTCCGGAGTTCCGGCCAAGTCTCCGGAGGGAGCATCAAGTCCTGCCCCGAGACATTCTGTATAGGGGTCCGGAGATGGACCAGAATCTCCGGTGTGAGATATGTGCAAACCAGAGTCTCCATTCTAGACCAAAGTATTCGATGTGGAAACCCCCCAACAGGCAGAAAACAGTCAGAAATCAGTAGGCCTATAAAAAGGGGCCCTTCTTCCCTAATGAGTTGCCTTAGGTTTTGCAAGTCTTCTCCTCCATTCTTGAACTTCTTGAGCTTGCTTCCCTTCAATCCCTCCTATGATTCTTGCATATACTTTAGGGATTTGAATGAGGAGATAAACCCCACCAATCAATCTCTCCTCTAAGTGAGGGGAACATCTTGGGATCTAGATCTTGGAGTCTTTTGTGGATTTACTCCATTGTTCTTCCTCTCTTATTCCCCCACAAGCTTTTGTAGCTTTGGTGGAATTTGGGGAGAGTTACTTGAGCACTTCTCGTGTTCTTTCCATTGCATTTGGTGCATCGGTTTGAGTTCTCGGTGAGGATTCGATTGGGTGAAAGCTGATAAGATTTTTACTCTTGGGTTGTTGGAACCCTAGACGGTTTGGTTGTTTTGCAGGTTTGTGGATTACTTGGGGCCTCCAATTAATTTGTGGATCTTTCCTCAAGCTTGTTTGTTGGGAGCCTACAATTGAGTTGTGGAGAAGTGCCCTAACCTTGTGAGAGGTTCCGGATTTTCACCGACAAGTGCACCGATAGTGGAAGTGTGGATCAATCCCGTTGGGGTGAGATTCACGGGATAAAAAGGGAGGACTTTTGTGGCGTTGGTGGTTTGATACCCCCCCCTCTCCGAACGATACATACTCCATGTTGGGAGGAACTCGGTAAAACATCATCATCTCCGTGTGCCTCAGTTATCTCTATACCCGAGCTCTTACTTATGCACCTTACTTTGTGATAGCCTTCGTGCTTGAAGTATATATCTTGCTATCACACAGTTGCTTATCTTGCTTAGCATAAGTTGTTGGTGCACATAGGTGAACCCTAATTATTCTAGGTCTTGTGCTTGACAAAGTAAACGCAAGTTTAATTTCTCCTTTGTTGATCCACTCGCGGAAAAGTTTTAAACCGCCTATTCAACCCCCTCTAGGCGGCATCTATATCCTTTCAACTATACTTCGGATGAATGTTCATCACATCATTCTAGCAATGTTGTGATCTCGTTATTAACAACATCCAATGTCCATGATCAGGAAACCATGATCATCTTGTTAATCAACGAGCTAGTTTATATGAGAGGCATAACTAGGAACACTTTATTTGTTTATTAAACACACATGTATTAATGTTACCTTTTAATACAATTATAGCATGCAAAATAAACATCTACCATATACTTGTAATACGATAATAACAACTTTATTATTTCCTCTCGAGCATATTCTCTTCATTAATTTCAGAACCATTTATATTCCTTGCAGCCTATATTGTCTTCAACACATCCTATTGTCTGTTGTTTGGTAGATAGTTGGCCTTGAGAGTCATAGTTTCTTGCTCAGGTGTTGGTTCGAGTCATTGAGTTCCACCGTTATTAAGGGTTGGCACATGATTAATGGTTGAGATAATTATGGTTCCACTTATATATCACTTGATAATTAAATGTTGGAAATGGATATAATTAATAAAGAGACACCGGTCGGTAATAGTTGAGATCTGGCTCTTATCCCGCACACTTGTGTCCACCTAGGACCCGAGTTCCTTACACCTTTTCCGAGATCGAGCGTGCTAACCACATGTGGTGTATGGGCGCCCTATTGGCTTATTACCTAATTTCAAAGTACTATACTAGGGGGCACAAACTAGTTCGGGATTTACACGTTACCTATTGTACATATGCCATGTATGCAATGTTTATTACATGTTTCTCGATGAGCGTTTATTACTGTTGTGTAGAAGCGGTACTCTATCACGAGAATATATTGTCTATGGCCTCTGCTCGCTGACAAGTGCATGTAACCTCTAGGACCGTATGAGACTTAGCTATATCTCGTACGGGTAGACCTTTTGGGTGGACCCCATGTACTTGCTTTGGGTCTGGGAAACATCGTGCCTGAAGCCCCGCTAATATACCGATGGGTTTATGTTAATTGATCTGGCAAACGAGGGTGGAAGTGCATGTGGATACTTTGGTGCACCCCTGCAGGGTTAAATCTTTTTAAAATGCCGTGTCCGCGGTTATGGACGACATGGAGCATAGTTTCTCGATCATAGACAACTTACACTAAAGAAATACTATTATAATTTGACTTGGATCTGACATGACTAGTAAGTTGAATAGCCACCATAGAATGAATGAATAAAACTTCTAACTGTGTGAGTTTCCTCGGAAGGACTTCCTCGTTTGGTCTCGAGGGGGAAATACCAGGATGGGTATGTTTGGTGTTAGTATCAGGTTGGTTCCAGATAGGCCTTTCTTATCCCTCTCTGATAGCCGAAAGTTGTATCGAGTTTCTGTAGGTTGTTTAGTGCATGCTTCGCTGCCACTTTAGTCCACCATACTTATGTAGGCAAGAGCCGCCGAATTCTAAGCCTAGTCGTGTGCTGGCCTCAGTACTGACTCCTCTCTTATTCATTTGCCCTTTGACGACACTCCTTTTGCTTTGATAGATATGATATCGAAGACGTTAGCAAGGTACCCTTACGACGTGGCCTGGGTAGGGTTATGGACGCCATTGATTATTCTTCAGGACTGTTAGTCCAATTTGCATCTTATCCATAGTTAGATGTTGTATCGTTTTCAAGGTGATTTGGATCTTTGTAATGTATATATGTATTCTTGACTCGCTGAGTAGTTTTTGTATATATTGTTGGAGATATGCCCAAGAGGCAATAATAAAGTGGTTATTATCATATCTTTATGTTTATGATAAAATTTTACATCCCATGCTATAATTGTATTAACCGGAGACATTAATACTTCTGTGATTTGTAAACATAAAAGAGTCCCTAGTAAAGCCTATTGTTAAACTAGCTTGTTGATTGATTGATGATCATGGTTTCCTGATCATGAACATTGGATGTTATTAACCACAAGGTCATATCATTAGGAGAATGATGTGATGGACACACTCCTATAGTTGACACACTCCTATAGTTAAGAGTAGCATAAGATCAAGTCATTTAAATAGTTCATTTGCTAAAGCTTTCAAATACATAGTAACCTAAATCCTTCGACCATGAGATCATGTTAATCACCATCACCGAATGGATACTTTGATGACATCAAACACCACTTCGTAACTGGGTGGTTATAAAGGTGGCATTGAGTATTCTGAAAGTATGTGTTGAGGCACATGGACCAAGAGTGGGATTTGTCCATCCATATGACGGACATATTTACTCTGGGCCCTCTCGGTGGAATGTCATCCAATTGGCTTGCAAGCATGTCACTTGCTCACAAGGGATCACATACCACATGAATGAGTAAAGAGTGCTTATCGGTAACAAGGTTGAACTAGGTATGCAGATATACCGACGATCAAACCTTGGATAAGAAAAGTATCACGAGACAAAGGGAAATTGGTATCATATGTAAATGGTTATTCGATCATGAAGTTATCATATAAATATGTGGGAGCCATATGAATTTCTAGATTCCTCTATTGGTTATTGATCGGAGAAGAGTATCTATCATGTCTGCATAATTCACAAACCGTAGGGAGACACACTTTAGGATTCAATGTTGTTTAGTAGATATGGTAATAAGTTGGAGACCGAATGTTTTTCAGAGTCTCATATTGGATCCAGGACATCACGAGGAGATCCGAAATGGTCCGGAGAATAAGATTCATATAAGGGAAGTCCAATTCTAGAGTTTAGAAATGATTTCAGTGTTTTCACCAGAATGTTCTAGAAGGGTCTAAAAGGTCCACCGATCCGGAGTGGGAAGGGTAAATGGATGTGCCATACCAAAGTGGAATGGTTGCATCATGTCCTAGGTCACTTGGCTGGGCTATGGGAATAGAGAAATCAAACTCTAGTTTGAAAGTCTAACGCCAATTTGAAAAAGTCAAATCCCAACATGGTTGCCTAGTGGAGGGAGGAGAGGAAACCAAGTTAGGGAAGGATTTCCTACCTCCCTTGCCGCTGGCCCTAGGAAGAGGAGTTTGGGGAGGATTCCCTCCCCCTTGCCACCTCCCCCTCCTATATAAGAAGGGGTAGGGGGCGCCCTCTAGCCTCACACCCAAACCCTAGTCGGCTGCCGCCCCCCTCTCTAGTCGCCGCCTAGGGCTCCTCCAAGTCGCCGCCTAGGCCCTGCCCTAGCCGCTGGCCACCTCTAAACCCATCAACCCACTAAACCCTAGATCGCCGAGGACCTCTTCTACTCCACCATACCCGCTCCAGCTTAGGCGAAGCCCTGCAGGATTTCCCTCTACTTCCACCACCACGCCATCGTGCTGCTGGAATCGCGAGGAGAGATCTACAACCTCCGCTGCCATCTATAACAAGGGAGAGGAAGGTCTTCATCTAGTATCAAACATGTGACCAACTACGGGAGTGCTTCCGAAATGCGGCGCCGGAAGGATCGTCTTCATGATCTTGAGATCGGCAAGTGAACGACTATATCACCCACGAGAATCAGATCTCGTTAACCGCTTTGGAATCTTCGAGGGTGAGTACTCTATCAACTCGTTGCACCGATCTAGTAGATTAGATCTTAGCTTATGTGTGTGTTCATGCGGTAGATTTTTTTGTTTTCCATGCTATGAACCCCTATAGTGGTATCAGTGCCGTGTCTATGCGTAGATCTGTTGTACGAGTAGAACACAATGTTTATTGTGGGCGTTGATGCTTTTGTTGTCGATTGCTTCTTGTGTACTTTACATCTTGTGGGATGGTGGGATGAAGCGGCTCGGGTTAACCTTACATGACATCATTCATGAGACTTGCTCCACGCTCGACATGCAACTTGTATTACATAAGTGGCTTTGCGGGTGTCTGTATCTCCCACCATAGTGAAGATTCAATTTACAATGGGTACTTGACAATACTTGTATCAACGTTATGGTTCTTGTTGGTAAGTTAGAACAGTTCTTATTCAAAAACCCCAAACCACGTAAAACATGCAAAGAAAATTAGAGCCGTCTAACTTTGTTTTGCAGGGGTGTGTTGTGATGTGATATGGCCATGATTGTGATTATATATGATGTATGCAATGATCCTTATTGTAAGTTGGCAACCGACAGGATCCTTATGGTTGTCTTTTAATTTTGTTAAGACATGCGTGTCTATTAATCAAAGTGGTTGTAATAGTTGATGCTGGTGGACGATAACCATGGATCGGCGCCATTGAACTTGACGCCATGATGGTATTGATGGAGATCATGTTCGTGCTTGGATATGGAGATCGAAGTCATAAGAAGAAAGGCCATATCATATCACATATTATGAATTGCATGTGATGTTAATCCTTTTATGCATCTTGTATTGCTTAGATCGCGAAGGTAGCATTATAAGATGACCCCTCTCACTAAAAATCAAGTAATAAAGTGTTCGTCCTTAGTAGGCACCATTGCTAATACTCGTCGTTTCGAAGCATAACGTGATGACCGGGTGTGATAGATTCTACGTGTACATACAACAGGCGCAAGACAGATTTGCACATGCGAATACTAAGGTTAACCTTGACGAGCCTAGCATGTACAGACATGGTCTCAGAACATGGAATACCGAAAGGTAAAGCATGAGTCATTTAGATGATATGATGAACATGTTGATTGTTCGCCTTTGAAGCTACACCATCTCTCATGATGATCGGACTTGGTGTAGTGGATTTGGTTCATGTGATCACTAAAACAATGTAAGGGATATTGTTTTGAGTGGGAGTTTAACAGTAATATGATTAAAAGTTGAACACTATTTATCATAAATTAAATTAAAGTGAATTTGCATAGTTGTTGTAGTCATTGGCATCCGTTCACCACCTTACGCTTATTTATAATTGAGACAATAGAACGATAGAATTCCGGATAGTTACTTTACGAACTGATATCATATTGTTTTGAAGTGTTAATCTAAAGTTTAAAAGTCCTACTGCAAACTTTCAGCAAATTCCATTTGCTCCATGAAGTTTAATAGTAAGTATTAAATCAAGAGTAACAATTCCAGTGTTAGTATCTAAAGTATCATGTTTGTCTCCATGCCTCTTGATATTCAAAAGATTGTTTTAATATCAAGGTTATCTAGGATCTGGAAGTATTGTTTCAGAAACTATCATGTGCTGAAGATATTGCAATATATGAAACGATGTTTTGGTTGCAACATGATAGAGTATAATATGTCAAAGTTTATGTTCTAATATTTGATAAGAATTTGCAAAAGGTTGGAGACACTAGTCGTCCTAATCCTCCAAAAGGTTTTGGAGAGCAACATTATACTCGTGATTCATCGTTATAAGCTGAAGTAGCTTGATCATGAAAATTGCCATGATAAGTATGAATATAAGATGTAGGTAAAATGTTTACTACGCTAAAAGATTACTAGAGAATGGAATTTGAAAGAACACCAAACATTTGATGATGGTGATCTACTTCAATGTGCAAGCCCAAAGATGTTAGTATTTGACTATGCATGCTTTGGACTATGTTTCATGTGTATGGCGCCACTATTGATGTCGATAGATTCTTTTAAAAAGGAAAGGTAAATGTTGAAATAGAATCTTAGAAATATTTGGCAGAAAAGGAAAACTGGAAATTGTCCAACTTAGGTATATAGATGATATACATGTTATGGTTGTATTCTTTGCTTGTTAAAACAATGTGGTTCTTTAGTATTGGATACTGAATTTATTGGTGTGAATTATCATACGAAACAACACAATTCATGAACTGCAATGGCCTAAGTAACTAGCAAGAGAATAGGTGATGATGTTCATCGAAAACAAACAAAGTGTTTTTATGTTGATCGTTAACATCAAATCTTACCTTCAAGATTTGTTTCAATAATTGTTATTTTATCAAGTATTATGAGAACAAAAGAGTTGTTCAAATAATTGCCGTAATCCATAAAATATGGATGATTTACAAATGTCGTTGGAGTAATCACATCCATAAAACTAGTGCTAACATGTCGAAAGACAATTGATTGAAGGATCACTTAAGAAGTAACATCGCCATTTAAGTTATATTGGAAAGAAAAACATGAAGAAACTCCATGTTGATGGAATTTTGAAGTCTTTTGAATTTTGATCAAATGATGCTTGTGAAACTTTCCTAAAGATAATTAAAAATCCATTCATAGGCCAAAAGGGAACGAATGACTAGCTTATTGGAGCTTGTACATATAGATGTATGAAGCCCATTATGTGTAGTCGAGAGCGATGGATTTCAACTTCATATGCTTTCTCTGAAAATTTGAGTGAATATATGTATATTTACTTAATGAGGATGAAGTGTGAAACATATGAAAATGTTCGAAGACTTTCAAGATAAAGTGAAAAATCAATGTAACAAGAAAATAAAGAATTTATGATAAGATCATAAAGGAAGATTTTTGAGTTACAAGTTTAGCAAAACACCTAAGATTTGAGGAATCGTTCCATAGATTTATGTTTCCTAAAAACACCGTAGTAGTATGGAGCATTCGAGATATGTAATAAAACCTTGTTTAAACATGGTAAGATCAAAGGTGTAAACTATAGAGCTGACATTATGTTTTAAAGATTAAAGCTTTAAAGACTTCCGCTTTTACACTGAAAAGAGCTCCATCGTGATCCGTTGAAATGGCACCATATAAGTTATGGTCTGGGATAAAACCCAAATTGTCCTTTCTTAAAATTTTGGTTTTCTAGGCATAAGTAAGATATTTGCAACCAAAGTCAGATGAACATGTCTTTGTATGTTATTTTGAATAACTGTTGAGTATTCCTCCATAAAAACACAAAAGTGTTTGTCGCTTAGAATGTTAAGTTTCTTAAGAAGGATTTTTTCGTGAAAAGTTAAGTGGGAGGACAATAGAACTTTGATAAGGTTAAAAGAACCTTAGCTATATGTGCTGAGTTGCGTAGCACCGGAAAGTTTCCCGGAGACAACAACAATGCTCGTGGCTCACGTGCCTCAAAGGTTGTGGTCACGGAGGTCTAAGTTCCTATTGAACCAAGTAAGTCGGGTAAATAATCAAATACTTAGATTTGAGAGTCTATCACTGTTGTTTGACAATGATGAACCGCCTATATGCAAAGAAGCAATGATGGGCCATGAATCTGTTAGAGCCATAGAATCCGTGATAGTTCCATACACAAGAAATCAAGCTTTGAACTTGGAAGACCCTCTAGAAAGGTGTAAGACCTTACAGTCGTATTTGGGTCTATAAATAAATAGACATGGATGTTTCACATCTATGAAATAGTCGACATGTCGGGAAAAGAGTTTACGACAAAGTTCAAAGGTTAACTATGAAAAGATTTGATCTTTCATAGCGATATTTAGTCTATACAGATTAATGTAGCAACCACTACATATAATTTTGTTATATGGTAGTTGAACAAACAAAGAAAAGTTCTTCTAATAGAATTGTTACCTAGGATGTGTACATGACATGATCCAAAGGGTTTTGTTGACTCAAAAGGATGCTAAAAGAGCATGCATACTTCAATGGTTGAAGTAAGCATCACAGAGTTGGAATCTTCACCGTGATGAAACTGTTAATAGGTTTAATTTCATCAGAGACGATGAAGATGCTTGCATTTGGAAGAAATTAAGTGGGAGCACTAAGACATATTTCTAGTGCATTATGTGAAAGACATATTGTTGATTAGAAATGATGTATCTTTTATAAACACAAATTAAGAATTTTATCTCGATGAAAGACTTAGGCAAAACCCGAATGATTGGCATCAATATCTATATGGATATATTGAGACGCTAATATGGTTGTGCCAAATGTACATAGATGAGATATTGAATGAGTTAAATATGGAAATGACAAGAAAGGTTCTTGCCACATAGAAAGTATTAAATCAAAATTCAAGTGTAACGACACTTGGTAAGTGAAACAAAGATTCAAGTATTTTTGATACTTGATGAATGAAATAACAAAGAGTATTTTTCAATCATACCGTGATATGTACACATCCAGATATGTCTAAATGTTATGAGCATATATCAGAATGATTCATAAGATGATCATTGGACGATAGTAAGGATATTATTATGATCTTTTGGAAGAACTAAGAATATGTTATTTTTGTAGAGGTGACAAATAGATGGATAGTTCGTTGTAAAGTATTACATTGATACTAGTTTGGTCACAAAGTACAAATTAAGTTTATCTCAATTTAAACTATGGGTGGAACAATGTAATGGAAAGGAGATTTCATAATGGATTTGGATGAGTTCCAAAGTTGAAACATTGTGATAAATACTACAACAAAAGGCTAAGTATATATCTGCTATTATAGCAGCAAAAGAGGGCATTTGTGTCAAATAGTTTGTTATCAAACTATGTGTAGTTCACAGCGGGCTAGTACTATGAAGATATATTGTACAACAATTATCGACATAGTTTAATCCCAAAGGAACTAAAGGTCTCACCAAAGGACCAAATTTATACAAAGCCATCTCATTAGAGAATGAGTGATGCGTAGAGACGCAAAGACATGCAATTACACACGGACCCAAAAGTGTTAGATTCGAAGATTAGTTAACCACTAGCAATCGTGTATATGCAACAACGGAAAGCCATAGGTGTTGAATGCACAAAGGTTTGAAACTAGATTATTGAATCTAGTGCAAGTGGGAGACTGCTAGAGATATGCCCAAGAGGCAATAATAAAGTGGTCATTATCATATCTTTATGTTTATGATAAATGTTTACATCCCATGCTATAATTGTATTAACCGGAAGCATTAATACTTGTGTGATTTATAAACATAAAATAGTCCCTAGTAAAACCTTTTGTTAAACTAGCTTGTTGATTGATTGATGATCATGGTTTCCTGATCATGAACATTGGATGTTATTAAAAACAAGGTCATATCATTAGGAGAATGATGTGATGGACACACTCCTATAGTTAAGCGTAGCATAAGATCAAGTCAATTAAATAGTTCATTTGCTAAAGCTTTCAAATACATAGTAACCTAAATCCTCCTGCCATGAGATCATGTTAATCACCATCACCGGATGGATACTTTGATGAGATCAAACACCACTTCATAACTAGGTGGTTATAAAGGTGCAATTGAGTATTCTGAAAGTATGTGTTGAGGCACATGGATCAAGAGTGGGATTTGTCCATCCATATGATAGATAGATATACTCTGGGCCCTCTCGGTGGAATGTCATACAATTGGCTTGCAATCATGTGACTGGCTCACAAGGATCACATACCATAGGAACGAGTAAAGAGTACTTATCGGTAACGAGGTTGAACTAGGTATACAGAGATACCGACGATCAAACCTCGGATAAGTAAAGTATTGCGAGACAAAGGGAAATTGGTATCGTATGTAAATGGTTCATTCAATCACGAAGTTATCGTAGAAATATGTGAGAGACATATGAATTTCTAGATTCCTCTATTGGTTATTGATCGGAGAAGAGTCTCGATCATGGCTGCATAATTCACGAACCGTAGGGAGACACACTTAAGGATTCGATGTTGTTTAGTAGATATGATAATAAGTTGGAGACGAATGTTTTTCGGAGTCTCGGATTGGATCCAGGACATCACGAAGAGATCCGTAATGGTCCGGAGAATAAGATTCATATAAGGAAAGTCCAATTCCAGAGTTCGGAAATGTTTTTGGTGTTTTCACTGGAATGTTCTAGAAGGTTCAAAAAGGTCCACCGATCCAGAGTGGGAAGGGTAAATGGATGTGTCAGGTACCAAAGTGGAATGGTTGCATCATGTACTAGGTCACTTGGCTGGACTATGGGAAGAGAGAAATCAAACTCTAGTTTGAAAGTCAAACGCCAATTTGAAAAATTCAAATCCCAACATGGTTGCCTAGTGGAGGGAGGAGAGGAAACCAATTTAGGTAAGGATTTCCTCCCTCCCTTTCCGCTGGCCCTAGGAAGAGGAGTTTGTGGAGGATACCCTCCCCTTGCCATCCCTACATCCTATATAAGAAGGGGTAGGGGGCGCCCTCTAGCCTCACACCCAAACCCTAGCCGGCCGCTGCCCCCTCTCTAGTCGCCGCCTAGGGCTCCTCCAAGTCGCCACCTAGGCCCTGCCCTAGCCGCCAACCACCTATAAACCCCTCGTCTCTCTAAACCCTAGATCGCCGAGGCCCTCTTCTACTCCACCATATCCGCTCCGGCTTAGGCGAAGCCCTGCAGGATCTCCCCTCTACTTCCACCACCACGCCGTCGTGCTGCTGAAATCGCAAGGAGAGATCTACAACCTCCACTGCCTGCTGGAACGAGGGAGAGGAAGGTCTTCATCGAGTACCGAACGTGTTACCGACCACGGGAGCGCTGCCGGAATGCGGCGCCAGAAGGATCATCTTCGCGATCTTGAGATCGGCAAGTGAACGACTACATCACCCAGTAGAATCCGATCTCATTAACCGCTTTGGAATCTTCGAGGGTTAGTACTTTATCAACTCGTTGCACCGATCTAGTAGACTATATATTGGCTTGTGTGTGTTCATGCGATAGAATTTTTTTTTCCATGCTACGAACCCATATATATATGTTGTTGTGGGTTCCGTTGTGAATGGTATTACTTCGTTTTCCACCTACATGTAGGGTGGACATCTTTGAATCGTGTCTATGCGGGTTTGACAGGAATCGCTAAAATATACATAGGGTCAATTCAAGGGTGTTACAGCATGTGCTTGGAGCGAGAAAATCGAGTTGCTTCGCCTAGTGGGTGCCACGGCCTAGGACACCGCCGTGGACGCCCGAGTTAGCTGGATCGAGATGTGCAATCTGTCTAGAGTGCTACCACGCGTGAAGGAGGAGGTGCTGGCAATGGAGGCAACGAAGGAGCTGGCCAGCGAATGGATCGATCGATGGATACGTGCCGGCAGGGGCGGAGCCGGGATCTGACATCGAGGGGGCGAAGATATTGATGATTATATATAAGATTTTGTTTCTCGTAAAGGCTAAAACTACCTCTTATTTTGTGTTGGAAGAACTGTTTGGACAAAAACATAACAGTATATCAAAATATCGACATAGAACTGATATTAATATGTAGCATTAAATCCTGGACAATACAAAATAGAAGATTGGTTTTTATATTGGATTAACTTTATTTACGAGTATAAAGCCTAATAATTCCACTGCAGGTCACCTTCCTATTATGATACAATAAGTTGTCGTCATGACCGAACAAACATCAAACAAAAGACATATTTTTTTTTGTAAATTAATCAATTAGACTATAGGTTATGAAATCTATCAACAAAATACTAACGACTTGGTACCTTCAATCAGAGCAAGAAAGATGGATTCCTATACTCGAGGGCCCAACATACCTGTCGCTGGCGTTGCGGCAGGATTAATAAAGGTAAAATCTGGCAAACAACATGACTTGCTAGCACGGTGCCGCGTCCACGGTATCGCGTGGCATCTTCTACTAAGTAGGAGCGAGCGACAGCGGCAGGCATCCAATCAGTTGACGATTGCATGTGTTGCTAGCTACTAGGTCTAGTTACACAAACGAAAAATATTGAGACATGTTACTACGGTCAATTAAATTTGGGCTAGTGTTAATTAAACCTATAAGACCATTAGTTTAGTACTAAAATCTACACATACATATTGATGCCTACATATTGATGGGGGTAGATGGTTAGGAGGGTCTAGCCCTGCTGTCCCCCTCCCTACCACCCCCCACACCCACACCCACACCCACACTGATTGGTCATTAACTTCGTGATTTTTAACACTCGCATTGATTGGTCAATAACTCCGTGATTGTTTAACACTGACTTACTAAGAGTATATATTATGTTGTTCATAAGACAAAAAGTAGTGCACAAGGCTAATCCACGGATGGGGTATTTTTTTTATCGGTTGGGTAGATACCTTCGGCATTTTTCTTGTTGAATATTTTTTTTGCGAGTTTTTTCTTGTCGAATGTACAAGCACCGTAAGGTCATCCCTGCTTACACAAGCATCTCTCTGAAAAAAGTTGGGCGTGCACATGTAAAAGCAAGTTGGCGCCAACATCCTGCTAGTTCCCGCCATTTCCCGCGCCCGGCTAGAAGTAAGGAAAGATAGAACTAATTGGCCGAATCCCTCGCACCACATTCTCCAATCCCACCACCAAGCCACGACGCGGCAAAACCATTCTGCTCTGCAGCCATGGAGGCGCCGCCGCCGCCGGCGCACACCTCCAAGAAGCGTAAGTTCGATCGAGTGGACGGTCAGGAGCCACCGGGGAGCAGCAGCTCCGGCGATGTAGCGGGCCTCGATTTCATCAACACCCTCCCCGACGCCGTCCTCTGCACCATCATCTCGCTTCTCCCCACAAAGGACGGCGGCCGCACGCAGGCCGTCTCCCGCCGGTGGCGTCCCCTTTGGCGATCGGCGCCCCTTAATCTCATCGCCGAATCCACCCTCTCCGGCCAGGAACGCAAGCGCGTCATCTACATCTCCAAGATACTCGCCCAGCACCCTGGACCAGCCCTCCGCCTCGCGCTCCCCTACATCCGCGAACGCTACTATGGTAAGATTGAATGCTGGCTTCGTTCCCAGGCCCTCACCAACCTCCAGGAGCTCGACTTAGGCTTCGATGTCGAGGGTTCCCTGCCATCCTCGCTACCGCTGCCATCCTCGCTAGTGCTGCCACCGTCCGCGCTACGCTTCGCGCCAACACTCCACGTTGCCAGCTTCAGTTGTTGCCGTTTCCCCGACTTGTCTGCACAGTCTCTGAATTTTCCGCACCTCAAAGAGCTCAGCATGTACAGGGTCACCATCTCAGAGTTGTCTGCGTCGTCTCTGAATATGCCGCACCTCAAGCAGCTCACCTTGTGTAGGGTCACCATCCCGGGTGACGCCCTCCACGGCATGCTCACTGGCTGCCTTTCCTTGGAAAGCCTTTTGCTGAAAAATAATGTCGGCATTCGCCGCCTCTGCATTAGTTCCCCGACTCTTAGGAGCATCGGCTTCTCCCCTGCTTTCAGGGGCGAAGATGCTACCAGTTTCCAAGAGTTAGTCATCGAGGACGCTCCTCGCCTCGAGAGATTGCTACCACTTTATCCAGACGATGGCCCAAGGACCATACAGATAATCCGAGCACCTAAACTGCAGGTAATAGGTTTGCTGTCGGACGGCGTATCCAAGCTCCACATTGGAACCACGTTTTTTCAGGTGACAGCAGCCTTCTTCAATCATCCTATCAGAATTCCTATATGCAAGTAACTGTTCTAATTTTCGGTTGTCATTTTCTTCAGGAACTGACCGCCATCAGCCTCACAACAACAATGCACACCATGAAGGTTTTGGTTATCGATTCTATTGGCCCTAATCTTGATTCAGTAATTGGCTTCCTCAGGTGCTTCCCCTGCTTGGAGAGGCTGTATGTCATTGTGAGTACTGATTTTTTGCTTTGTTTCTATGTCAAAACCAGCATATCACTAACTTATGATATTAGGAGTATTTATGTATTATACTGCTAACCAAATGCTTTTATACTGTCTATTCTTTCCATCTCCAGTCGCACCTACGAAAGGAAGTAAAAAATGTGCAAAAGTATGACCCCCTGGATCCAATTCAATGCCTTGAGCTTCATCTGAAAAATGTGGTGTTGAAGAACTATGGCAACAGGCCAGATGTCAACTTTGCCAAGTTCTTTGTTCTGAATGCGAAGGTGCTAGATGAAATGAAATTTGGAGTGTTTAGCAACTGCAATGAAAAGTGGAAGTCCAATCAACACAGGCGGTTACAGTTGGACAACAGAGCATCCCGAGATGCTCGATTTGAATTCCAAAGTTCTTTCTGGAGTACTTTCACGAATAACAAGCATACCCATGATTTGGCAATGGCAGATCCTTTTGAGACCACCTTGTGATGATACATTTGGTTCCCATTCAGAAGACTACATTGCCTCTATATGTCTGCCTCTGTTTTTAGTCTAAAGTTATCCCACCCTTCTGATTCTCTCTACTCAGTGATCTATTTTGTCCAACAATGGAAGGTTTTCTGGGGCACTCAGGCACACACCATTATGCCGGAGCTTTAAATTCAGAACTTGCAAAATGTGCAAAAATGATGCTGGATAGAAGATGTTGAAGAGGTCTTTCAGTAGTTTTATTTATGTTCAGCGCTTGAAATGTTATTCAGCATCTTTTCTGTCTAGGTTGTAGTGGTTGTTCCTTTTCTATTTAATGTCGTACTGTAAGCTGTTAGCACCAGCAGACAGCAGCTTTTGTTAATTCTGTACTGAGAACATTTGCTTTGATGAAAAGGGAGAGCTATGTGCTAGTCTAAGTAATCTGTAATCTGAAGTTTCACTCTTTGGAATTCATGATATCTTTGCTAGCAAGTTATTAGCATCACTACAAAATTACAAGAAGATGAACAATATTCATGCAGCGTTGTCTGCTAGTTCAGCGGACAATACTTTGTTGGTCTACAGAACTGAAGTATACATTGTTGGTCGAAACACATGTTAAGGTAATACTGTCTCAAATTATTGTGTAGTGTATTTTCTTCTTAAAAACTGGAAGCAGATATGTCCAGTTGTTTAGTTAGTTGGGGAATTTAATCAGCTCATATTTGGTTTAGGCTTTTAGAGCTTTGGTGTGTTAGGTGGCCTACTTTTCTCGCTGCGGATTATTGTCTGGACTTGGTCATACATATGCCCTTCTCTTTTTTTTTTTTTTCCGTTAGTTGCTTCTCGTTGGGTTCATTTCATTCAAATCTTCAGGTGGTTCAGTAGAGGAACACCCAAAGCAGTGCCCTGTGAGAAGGATCTCTCAGATTTTCAAAGTCAAGGCAGGGGATTGTTTGGTATAAGCAGATTTTTTTGGGGGTGATAAATTTTCTGTGAAGCTTTACCAGAGATGTAGCAATCAGGCGGCGCTGATAAGCCCAGGTAACTAAGGGGTTCCTATACGGCACTCACATGAAATATTCTAAAAATCTGATCTTACGTTGGGTTAAAATGTACCCCTCCGTGTTATAATATAATATAAGATGTTTTAGCTTGTAAAGCAAATGTATCTAGACTAGTTTTAGTATATAGGTTCACTCATGTTTGAAGTGAATCTACACACAAGTCTAGATACATTCTCTTCATAAACCTAAAACATCTTTTATTTTAAAACGGAGAGAGTGCATTATCTTCAACCTTGACATAGAGTTAAACCAAGTCTTAAAGAGGGCATGCAGAGCTGGCTTGACCTTTTGTAATTTGTATTTTCTCTTTCAATACTTTCTTTCCATTGTAATTATCATCCTCTTTATTATATATGAAAAATGAAGCAGTGGGGGCCTTTCCCACTGTCCTTTGCGTCAGAAAAAAACCTTGGCCAACTATCCATGTGGCCATGTAAGTCTCGTGCGGCTCGATATAAAGCCATCCCTCTAAACTCTTCTGGTTGTGCTGATATCTCATATTAGTAATTTTTTAACCTTGAATTCACCCCTTCCTCACCCATTGTGAATACAAATCATGAAGAAATCGGACGGTACGGTTGAAAAATCAACTAGTATGATTCTACGAGCCAGTGAGCAAGAGGCATGGTTCCTCCACCCATTCCAAGGGGATTAACTTCTTTTTGTGTAAAACAAGGGGATTAACATTACATTGACATGCCGAGTTCATAGGTTTTGAGACGTGTGATGTGTGTGCCTGGGTGTGGAGTGGTCCATCCATTGCACTACTTCTGCAACAGCACGATTGTCTAGTAAATCTTATACAGTAAAATAGAGAAACTCGAAAGATATCTACTACTGATACAGAACCATAATACTAATGTACAGGAGATTGGATTACATGACCATCATAGATACTATACACGGAAACCAACTAGTACTACTACTCAACACAGCAACAAACGACAAGCCAGTGGCATCAATCAACACATGAAAAGAAGAAGAGCGATCAACAACTGAACAGATGCAATATAACATATGTCCAGTAGGCTCCAGATCAACCATGGTGAACATTGATGAGGACGAAGAGCGTCAGCGTGAGATAGGACATGATCGATCAGAAGCAGGCGTCGAGGAGGCAGCAGCAGCAGAGCGCCGCGCAGCTGCAACGTTACAAGAGAAGCAAACGTATCATCACCAGTTTCATCAGTAAGGTACGAGGCCAGGATCGATGAAGCAGAGCGAGAATTCTGAACGGAAAAAAAGAGAACTTACCACCCTCTCAAGAAGCCGCCGCCGCCGCCACCGTTGTGGTGGTGGTGATGATGGTGGCCGTGGTGGCCGCCGCGGCTGGTGGTGTCGGCAGCGCCGCCGGCAGCGGGGTACTGCTGGTCGGCGTCGGCCTTCATCGGGTAGCCGGCCGGCGGCGGCGGGGCGACGTAGGCCTGCTGCTGGCCCTGGGGAGGGTACGCGGCGTTGCTCTGCTGGTAGCTCATGATTCGATCGAATTGCAGGAAGAGCTAGCGCTAAGCAAAGACTCGTGTGTTCTCCTGGAGGAGCGAGTAACGGACACCAACCGAGAAAGAGATGAAGACGAAGAAGCTCTGATGCTGCACCCTATCCGGCGACTGGTCTGTGTATTTATAGGAGCTGGACAGGATTGCTTAGACGCGTCGACTTGGGAGAAGAAGAGGAAGCCAAAGGGAACATCGCTGAACCCCCGGACGGAGGGAACCGTCGCTTTCAGGCGTTGCGCTTGCATGCCACCTCGGTCGGGATTCGATTCTTTTCCTTGGAAGGTATTATATGGTGATTCGATTGGTCGATTGGACGGTGGCTCTCGTACTGATCTGCGGCCAAGGAATTATGCGTCGATGGTCTCGTTCTCAGCGTGCAAAGATCCTAAACTGCCATTGGCCAAATTGGCAAGAAGGCCAAGACTGCCATTGCGCAAATTGGCATATTTGTCCGTTAGCGCACACCGAATGAGTTCAAATTCCTTGGGAACATACTAAGGCCTAGTTTTTTTGACGGCTTTTCCGAGAAGCTGTCTTACCCTAGCTTTTTTTTTCTGGGAAAGCCGGTTCAAAAAAGTTATGAGGCTTCTAAAATGGTTAAGGCTAAACTAATTTGGATGTCTCGAATTTTTTTGAAACCGGCTTCCCGGTTTAGGGCGGCTTTTCGGAAAAACCGCCAAAAGAACTGGGCCTAAAAGGGCGTTTGGTAGCCTGCAGTTTTTCCAGACAGTTCAAATTCTGCTGGCTATGGTTTGCCGAGGCTGTTTCCGGCATAGGTGACGTTCTCCGGACGAAAGTCCTGCTCGATTTCTATCGATGCCGGCGACGACAACGCCTTCAGGTGTTGTTTACCTTGTTGAAGGCGTCACTAAGGAGGTCCTTCACCTCTCCTGGCCTAGGATTTCGTTTTCCGGTGAAAACCGAGTTGGCGGCGTCCTCGATGTCGCTACTTTGATGAAAGCATCGCTTTGGAAACTAATCCTTTGGTAGGAGAACCTGGTTTGTGATAGAGTGGTTGGCTGGACACCGCCGGTGGCATGTTCAATGTTGGGCTGATTGGTGGCGATGGCGGCAGGAGCACTCTTGACATGCAGGCGGCGCTGGACGATTCCTATTCTTGTCCTATCAAGACCAGAGCAGAACATGCCGCTTCCTTTCGGCCATGTCTTCTCTCTCCGGTGTTGATAAAGTCAGTGAACAAGCTAGTGGAAGACGTGATCGATGCGACAGGGTTGGAGTGATGGTGATGTTGCGATGAAGTTGAAGTGTCCAATTGCAAGCACGATGGATGATGTATGATGATGCCGCTTGCTCCAGTTTGTGCTCTATTGTATCTTTGTTGGCCTTCAAGGCGCTTTGTATGTATTGTGGTGCTCATGTCGATGTAAAAGTTTTTGGCCCGGTTTTCCTCCAAACCGAGCAGTTTGGGTATCTGTACTACTTTTCTCTGTCGCAATGAGTATAGCAGTTGTCCTGCTGTTATTAATTTTTTTTCCTAGATAGGCTCGTGAAAGATGAAATTGATCCGATCGATTACCTGCATGCAAGTTGGGCTGCGCCAGCGCGCTTCTCAAAACAGTCCAAAGCCAGACCCAAGAACAACGCTTAGATCAGCCATTTCTGTAAAGCCAGGCTAAGCGTGTCCTTTAAAGCACTCGGGCAAGCTCCATAGAGTCATTCTTGCTTGCTCTCGTTTTCTCTCTCCTATCTTGAATAGGTTCATCCCAAACTACTTGTGATTAGCACAAAAAGATTCCAAATTGACTCGAGCTCTACATGAAAAAGATGGGTATCAGCGATTACATCCATAATGTTGATGAGATTACATCCATAATGTTGCAACATATGACTAGGTCACGCGAATATAACATCACGGAAACAAGTAAAGCAGAACTTGTCGATAACGAGATTAAACAAGGTATGTGATACCAAAAGGTCGGATCTCGGACAAGTCGTATCGAAGGAATAAAGGGAATTTGAATCGACGTTTATGATTCAAACACCATTGTCATCGTGGAATGCAAAGGGGTCATTATGGGCATCCCATTCCCGCTATTAATCATTGATGGAGATCATGTCTGTATCATTCCTCAGTCGTGAGGAAATACACTTAAGGATACGATGAGTTAAAGATACTCTGTAAATTGGAATCATGGTAGAGAAAAGAAAGCCGAAATCGTTCCGAAGAGGAGAGATCCAAAGTTGTTCGGAGAAAAAAAAGGAAAGGACTTCAGATAAATAGCAATTTATAATATATATTTATTATATGTTAATTATAAATTAATATATACTAAATAAATATTAAAATTAAAATTTATAGGGTAACTTTATTATTATGCCAAAACCTCGAAGGAAATTGGCCCAGAAGAAAATCACCTAGAAAACACAACAAAAACGGCAGCCAGAAAAGCAGTTGACCCGGTTTTAAACCAGCCTAGACGGATAGGCCAGCGGGCGACACTATGTGCCGCGTGAGCGGCAGGCAGCTGGCCATCGCTCATGGGCCACGGCCCAGCGGGGCGACCGCTAGGGGAAGGGCAAGTGCGCGGGCGCGGGCTGGCGAGCATGGCGCATGGTGGGCCACTGCCTCCCCACCGCCTCACTACCATATGCCATTGTGGCCAGCCCACCCCAGGCCACTACTGCCTGGTGCCTACGCCGCGAGCTGGGCCACGAGTGGTGCTGCCGGCCCACTCAGGCACCGCCTCCTAGAGATACTGCTTGTTGAGCTGGGCGCCTTAGGCCCAGCCGGCTATGCATCTATTTTCTGTTATTTCTTTTAGTCCTACATGGGACACCCAAAGGGAAGAGCACACCTTTATCCGTCTATATATGGCAATGAACCCCTTCACACCATGCATTTGTTGTTGTCCTCATGCAAAAAAATAAATGCATGTTATCAAACAAGATGCAAAAGCTGGCTCGGGGGTCGGATGAGTGTGGCAGTGTCCTCCGCAGCACTGCCCGGCCGGGCCAATAAATTGATGTAGGCTACCAAACACCTCCTAAATCTCATGACAACGGTTCTCGTAATGACTGGTCATGACACACAGTTAATTTTCAGGGGCGGAGACATGAGTGGAGTTTAAGGAGGACAAAACATGGTAATCTTCGACCCTGGAATTCATAGTTCGTGGTCACTTGCTAGATATTTGTGCTCACTCTCGATCATCATATTATGCATGATCACACATTCATAACCTAGCACATCTGATCTTGAGACTAGGTTAGCACAGGGTACCGCACAATAGAAAATCAAGATTGGAGCATACCAAATGTTTGCTCGACATTTTCCCTGCTGGTGCGAAGTAAAGTGAGACTTTGTTGGACCTAGAGGGTCGAAGATTGTCTTCACAAATACCGATTTGGATAGATGCCGATACCCTTTGGTATATGGGTGAAAATTGATCTCATAGTTACACTCCGAACCATGACATATAACAAGTTTTGCAAACAGCGAAGAGCGATGCAGCATGTTGATGCCATTGTGAGATCCTGCCATGACAAAGAAAGCATGTTAAATCCACATGTTTCGATTTGCCACAACTTCAAGTATCACACTGCAATATCCATGATGCCCTTTGTACAAACCTTTGACAAGCAAAGGGACAATTCTTCCATGACCATTGCATGCAATCGATGCTCCCAAACATTCCAGGAAATCCTCGTTGCGTTCTGTGTCATGATCCTAGCAATCTCTGCTTCATTTATCCCTCTTAAATAATCATCCCCAAATGCTCTGATCAACGCCTTGCAGAATCGGACATGGATTTAGTGGATGTGGACTCAGCCATATGCATGTACTCGTCATTTGAATCTGCAGGAGCTCCATATGCAAGCATCCTCATGGCATCCATCCATGGCATCTTTCTTCATCTTGAAATAGCGGCTATAGGACCTCACACCATGCACCAAGCGCATGAACCACTTCATGTTAATCCTATAGCACTGACATAAATCTTTGGGGGTATATCTTGCATTCTCGGAGAAGTAGTCAATGTATAGCATGGCATGCCCCTCCATCCTATGACTTGGCTTGCTCTTTCGTCTCCCAACCAATGATCCTCCATGTTTGGGAGCGGCATTCTCCAGCTCATCAACTTGTAGTTGTAGAATACAAACGAGGATTGTCAAGTGCTCCTCTTCATCATCGGTTCCCTCCTCGTCCATAAATGCTTGCATAATCACCACGTCGTCATTATCCATAGTATATACATCATACAAGAAGACGTCAATAAAATAATCAGCAGTGATGGCACCATCAATCACCTGCTCAAAGGCGATAGTGGCAAAACATAGGAAAGGAACCTAACAAGGCAAACGGCAGAACACCTTGTGCGCGAGGCAAGCGAGCGAGGACGTCTTGAGCACCTAGAATACCCAACGAACGCTAGAGAAAGCTTGGCAGGCGACTCGGAAGGCGGGAGAGTGGGATTTGGCGGTATCTTATAGGGGCCAGTCAAATGTGTGGTGTCCGTGACAGCGAATTAGGAGTGGTGGGATGCAGGGAGAAAGGTACGACATGGGCGGGAGGAAGAAATGGAGGCTGGGTCGATGGCAAGTGGAACCTGCATATCTGTAGCTGGCGTGGCAGGCGGGCATCTTGTGTCCCGCATGCCCAAATGGATCCTTATGGTGCGGGGGTGGGTTGGGTGTGTGTGACATCCTATTGGTCCACACCGGATAGAACGCGTCATTGGGGCCCCGACTAACAAGGCAGTGTAGGTGTGCGGGTGCCTTCGCTTGCAACATAAGTCGTCGTTTATGTTGGGGGCAGGGGCTCCAGTTTCTAGCGTACAATGATACTTATCCATGAACCCCCACCCCCGATGAATTTTCTATCATAGGAAATAACCATCACAAGAGGCTCCCACTACTCAACATCCTAATAAGGTTGATGCACCCATACCAGCGGCATGCTACATAGCTACCCCGAGTAGCTCCCAATGACCCCTACTACTACATGTTTGAAATTCAATGTTGAACCCATCACGAGACTCTCTCATGAGGAGCACGAAGCCCCTAACCCATCGAAATAGATGAAATCACAATCTGTTGGATAGAACATGATGTCCTACCCGACATCTTAGAGCACGTAGATATATCCCAACAAGGGTATCCATGTAATAACTAGCAATAGTCCCATACCCCAATATTATGGGTTCATTGTGTAAATATGTGCTCTAGTGGTGGGATCCAATAGCCCCAAGGAGAGTGGGGTGGACATAAAAAATCTAGATATTTCATGCCACCTACTAGGGAGAATATCCCTAGTATATCCATGTAAGATGCCATCTCGCCCGCTGTATAGAGAGCATCACCCCCTCATGAAGAGGTAAGGTGGCTTCATCCCACAACCCACTTCTCATTTCCCCCTTTGGAGGGATGAGATGATAGAGAACAGTAGGAAGGGATGAAAGGAGCTCAAAACTTTCTGTCATTATTTTCCTCTCGTACTATGTACCAACATGGTAACTACTACACACTCCAATGAGAAGTTGTGTTGGATGCCATATCCACCTGCAGCAAATGCACTTATTAATGATAAGCATCACTAACTACCTGAAAGATACACCATCCAATAACTTGTTGTATTTTTTATCACATTCATGGTATATACATCCAATATCTCCCTTGTATTTGATTTTGTGCTATATTACTCACAAATCTCAAAACACTTATTAAAGACATTGATTTTGACTTCGCTTGTCAACATATCCACCATATCTGCATTGAAGCTGCGTTGATAATCAAAAATACATATGTGAAAATGGTGTTCCATATTTGGGAAACACTTCTGTTTCTTTTTCTCCCATCTTCCACATGTACCGGACGTATAGGACAACTGTCTCTGGGTCAACCTAGAGTTCTCCCACCCCAGCCTCCCTTGAACATCCCCAAAATTGCCCGGGCCACCTCTTGACTGGCCACCCCCGCGTCTCCAGGTCCCGTCCCATCTGCTACCAACGAGGCCGCACACACCTTGACCAAACACAACACCGCTTGTCGCCAGTATGATCACACTCGCCCCACATCGCTTTGGGTCATCCTCCTCTTCCTCGACCCAGATGTAATGCCACTCTACGAGAAGTCGGGATGCAACATCGAGGTCACTCTAGTGGCTACGGCCATGGTTGCCTTTGGTCTGATGGTTGTGGTTGTCTCCTCCACGATGTTTTCAAAAGATCGATCGGATTCAGGCATTATGGAATATGGTGGAGTTTTGGTCATAATTGAGACTGCATAATATGGCTAGAATAGGTGTCCGGCGAAGGTTGAGCTAAAATTTTACTCCCGTCAACTATTATGTGGTTTTCAGGACACACAAAGGATCACCCGGTGCTGGAAATATAAGGTATGGGCGCCTTATTTTATACTATCCACTATTTTTTGTATGGTGTGGTCTTGTTTACGATATCTGTTTGGTCATGTATTACCCCCTAAATGTCAGGGATATTTGACAAAATGACTCATCTTTCCTTGAGTTTGACACTGACATAAAATAGGGCCATTTGTCAATGACACAAAAGTGTGTCCCTTGTGTCTATGCAACAAAAACATGTCATTTTATAAAACATTTCAAAAGGCGAAAATGACAGTACTTCCTAGAGTTGCTCTAAATACATTCCTACTAACAAAGCGAGCAACAAGATAAACTTATAATCCATATAGAGAGAAGCTCTAAAGAGATCAACTACTAATACATAAGCCATAATAATGTACAAGAGGTCGAATAAGAGCGATAAAATTGCAGCTATCATCATCCATTGTGGCGTTTTTTGCACAAAACACGAAAATAAATAATTTTTTACAGCTAGCACAGTTTGTTGTTTAATTCTTTGCACCCGGCCCAAATTAACAACTTTACGTTGTTAACATTATGATAGAGAAAATTATAGCTAACATCAGTTCAGTTCTTGTGGCATTTTTTCATCTAGCATAGTTTGTAATTTAATTATTTGTACCCAGCCCAAATGAACGGCTTAACATACTAACATGTTGATAAAATAAATTTAGGAAGGGAATGCAATTTTTACTAAAACTATACCGAGTTTTCTATATTTATTATCATTGAGACTACGACTGTAATTTTTAAAAATTAGAAAATGGTATTTTAAAACATGTCAACTACATATCTATGGAATTTTGGTACATAATATGTTGCATTATAGGCTACATAAAAAATAAAAAAATTGTGTATCTAAAAAGTAAAAAAGGCCTTATTTTATTTCAACATTTCTTTATGACCCCTGTAAAAATATATTTTGATAAAAATTTGGCCGTACATACTACACATGTTTATTTATTTGTATGCTTTTAAGAGACATACAAATACTGGTAAATATTTATTATGGTAATATATTTATTTATTGTAATATATATTTTGGTGCGTGTGTAAAAAAATATTTTTAGTAATATATTTATTTTAAAATATTTATGTTTTGAATGTTATGGTTCAAGCAAAACAGCGAGCACAACCAACTACATAACATGTTAACAAGGTTATGTTGTTCATTTGGGTTAGGTACAAAAATTAAGACACAAACTATGCTAGATAAAAAAATGATTTTATTTCTATGTTCTATGCAACAAATGCCATAAAGACCGGTGTTAGCTGCAATTTTTTCAACAAGAGAACTAAGGGCATCTTTACCGGTCCGACCCATCTGGTCGCCCCAAATGGTCTGTTTCAGTCCGCTTGGGTTGGGCCATGGTCGATATGGGGACGGTGTTCGGCCTGTCCGGCCAGCCACGCCCAACGACACGAGCCATTTGTCCGCGCAAGCGGGAGTTGGCGCCATCGCTGGGCAAGGAATGGAAATCAGTTGAAAACGGCGCCATCACTGGCTAAAGACAAGACACACATATTAACTGGCAAATAACATGGCAGATGTGCGACATCGCCAACAAGTGGTCACTGGTTATAAAATTTACAAATGGGGGCATTTTCATACACAAATGTTCCTAAAATGGTAGCTTCCCTGCCCAAAAAGTTGCATCCACCATCGTCATTGCCCTTCAGACATCACGAGTCCTGATGGCCCGCTGCCTCTTCGCAACCCAAGCCCTGCGATAGGGATCGGCGATGCTATCCATGTCGGTAAGCATGATAGCGTTCTCCTCGGACATGATCTTGGCTTCGACCTCCCTGACCTTCGCTTCGGCCTCCAGCACCCTAGACCTGGCCTCGACCTCCTTGGCATTGGCTTCGGCCTCCGTCGACTTTGCCTTGGCCTCGATCTCATTAGCCTAGCTGTGGCATTGGCCTCCTCCACCTC
Source organism: Avena longiglumis (assembly GCA_030063025.1). NCBI lineage: Eukaryota > Viridiplantae > Streptophyta > Magnoliopsida > Poales > Poaceae > Avena > Avena longiglumis. The sequence continues at coordinate 428,197,253 of CP125977.1, read as the reverse complement.
GATGGACATCGTCTGCAGCTCGACAAAGGTCTTAGCGGTGACCTCTTTCTCTGTAACATCCCAAATTTCATGATTTGTAAAAGCATGCACTGCATTCATATCATCATAGCATCTAGAGCTTGCACAAAAAATTTCAAAGTTTGAAACTAAATAAAACCATTTTTATGCCAATTTTATTATTCATATGTGGCATGGTTTATTTTTTATTTTCAAAGGACCAATGTGTTTTTGAGTGAACATATGTGTTTGACACACTTTTGAGTACAAGGTTCACATTAAAAAAATCTGGAAGTGGTTTGAATTCAAACAAATTTGAATTTGGATTTCAAAAACCATTCCTAAAAATCAAATTAGAAAAAGAAAAGGAGAAGAGAAAAAGAAAAATCCCGCACTACCTATTCGGCCCAGAGCCACTTCTGTCCCAAAATCCCACCCGGGGTTCTTCCCCCCTCTCTCTCTCTCACTCGCGCAAAACCTACCCCGTAGCCACTGACCACTAGGCCCAAGCCAGCTCACCCCTTCGTCCCCAAAATCCCGCGCGCAGACGACGTCGTCGCCGGCTATTTCCTCCCCTTCACTGTCGGATTGAAATCCATTAATTCCCATTGATTCACAGTGTAATTTCCTCGCCCCTCACCGGCCACTTAACCCTCTCTACACCGCGACCATTTCCCCTCATTCGCCAACCCCTAATCGCCGCCAGGCTGCTCGCAATTGAACTTGCACCGCCGCTGCCCGACGCACTTCGGCGAGCTATTCCGGTGAGCCTCGAGCGCCCCTGTCCCTCGTTCATACGATGATGATTCTCTGGTCCTTGCGCTTCTTCTGACACCATTGGTTCTCCCTGTACTACCCCAGGTCGTCGACTCCATCAACCACCACGAACGCCTGAAGCTTCGTCCTACTCCGACGAGGAATTCTGGTAAGAGTCGAGCGCCCCTTGGCCCCTGCTTCAAACCAACCTGAGCGCCATGTCCTTGTGCATGTGCTGATGCCTTTTATTTGTGCTACGGTGACCTAGGTCGTCGCCTCCGTCGCCGTTTGCAACAACCCGACGCTGTCCGCAACTCCGACGAGCTCCCACGGCCGCAGCAGCTCTCCCCCTTCCAAGCCAAGGCCACCTCGAGCATCCTCGCATCCTTGCGACGTTGGTAAGCATCGCCACCGCCCCTAGCCCCCTCTGGAATTGCCGGAGCATCATCGCCTGTAGCGCCGCCACTGCCAGTAGCCATTTGCGCCGCCCCTCTTTGGTCGCTTGATTGGGCACCATTAGATCTAAATCCTAAGGCATAGATTAGATCACTAATCGAAGGGGTATCAGTGGATCTGGCCCCTACGATCTGACTTAAATCCTACATCTCACGTTGATCGATCCACGTGAAGCCGTACGGGCTAATCAGACACGGGCACGTGTCTGTGATTTTGTTTTAAAATCTGTTTTTGAATCTATTAGAGATTTAAACTTGTCAAATTCATAACTTTAGTTCTGTTTGGCCACATTTTGCAAACATTATATCAATGGATTCAAAAAATTGAGCCCTACATTACTGTGGGCTTGAATTTGTATTTTGCTTATGGAAAAAATAGTATTGTTTGCAGAACCAATTATAGGCTTATTTTGGCTATATAAAATATTTTAAATTTTTTAGTGAAACTTGTTTTATTTGAACCTTAGAATGTTTACTTTGTGTTCAGTACTGTTTGGTTTGATTTGTTTAATATAGAAAATCATTCCATTGCATTTGCATGCATTCATATATATTTTTGTTTGATTATTTGAATGTGAATTTGGTGCTATGATTTTATGTGTAGATTTTGGTGCTAGTGGTGATTGTGAGGATTGTTGCTACTCCCCCAACTACCAAGGCAAGTGGTACTTCATATATTTTGTCCTATTATTTTGACTATGCATTAGTGATATTTTGAATAGGACTTGCATGGAAATTTTGCTAAGTATGTATATGCTATGCCTTGGGAAATCCTAGTAGTTGTAGTCTTAGTAGAATTTTCTCTAAGTTAAGAAACTTGTTATGTTATCATGCTTAGCCTAGCTAGTAGAAAACAAGGGTGGATTATTCATGCTATGGAATTTTTGCTAAGTCTATGACTTGTGGAATGGTATGATGGTTTATGTTGAGTGGTTACACAAGGCCCATGTCCATGGTTTACCTTGTGTATCAAACTTATGGAAAGACACCCAGGAACAAAGGGATTTGAGATGTTTAGTGTTGAGAAGCTTCCAGTGCAACCACATGGCATATGGGCTCTGCCTTGACCACATAGGTTGCAATAACTTAGCCAGATGGACAGTTGGTGGTAGGGTGATAGGTTGGAACGCGTCCATGGTGGTCTAAGGTAAATCTTCTAAAAGGTCTCGTCTTGATGCATGCCAAGTCTTGTGGGGAAAGTGCACCACCTCTCGAGAGGGTAAAACCTAAGTACTTAGTCGTGTCCCCGGCAACGGACAATTTGAGCATCAAAGACATTGAAGCTATCAAGGATCTCCTCATCCCAATTTCTAAGTTAAAACTTGTGGTTGAACAAGGGTAAAGGTTCACCAATGTCTATTGGTGGTTCCTTGGGTGTTTTTGTCAAACAAAAAGTTAGTGTTTCATCTGATAAGAAAAACCTATTTTGAGCAAAGCAAGCCTAAGCTACACTTAGACAAATTCATATAGATGTTAGATACTACTATTATACTATGGTATCACTTGCCAATACTATTCCAAATGTATTGACCCATTGTGGCTGTAACTTATGATGTTAAAGGTTACTCTGTTGGAGATTAGGGTTATGAGTCTACACTCAACATGCTTGCCTGTGGCACATGAAGATGAAGACTTATAGTTATTTACCTTATGTTATGAACTCTTGTACTAGCCTTTGGCTATTGAGTTGTAAAGACTATGTTATCTCTAGAATGACGATGTAATAACGAACTTTGTATATGTGTACTTCATCTTAAACTGTGGATGCTAGCTTTTGATCTAGGGACTAGCATTGCAATCATAGGTGCCTTTACCTTTAAAAGGTGGGGTCTTACAAGTGGTATCAGAGCCGACCCTCGTGGTTACATGGGAGTGTGCGGGTCAGTGGCAGACATGTGTAGCATGATGCGTGTTGCCCGGAGTGGACACGACATGGCAATGTGCCGGCACTGGACGCACAGACGTGTGCTAAGAGGGGACGTTCCTGGCTTGTGGCTGATCGACGAGGATGTCGATCTTCTAAGGGTGTATGTATGTGAGACCCTAGCGCATGGATCAATAGGATTGATAGGAAACCCATACTAACAAGTTGCAACTTCTTTTCCGGAAGCTCATTCGAAAAGAACTCTAAGGTTAAGCGTGCTTGGCCTAGCGCAATTCTAGGATTGTTGACTGATCGAGAAGTGGGTAACGGGTGCGCATGAGTAAGGACAAAGTGCGTATAAAAGACTAGTGTTGGTATGTGGGGTTAGTCTAGAGATCCTATTAAGCTTCCAGAAGTGACAGCCGCTGGTCCAGAGAGGCCAGGGTGTTACAAGTGGTATCAGAGCACTGTGTTCCCTATAGGATTATGAGCCTAAGTTGGATTAGACTAAGGAAACCACTAGGAAAATGCAACTCTTTGCAAATTCCACACTTGTATTTTTATTCTCGTAAACCCCTTCTAATCTCCTTTCTCATCTCTATTTGTAGATGGCCACCATCAACGAAGCCGTCAAGAAGGGACCACTCATGACCATGACTTTAGAATGTGAGACGGACTTTCCCAAAACCCTCAAAAACCTTATGGTTAGCTTGGGGATACATGGTGAGGCCGTGCACAAGGGATTTCCAGTAATGGATGAAGGAGAAGAATATTGGTAGGTGCAACTCCACTTGTACAAAAACAAGGGAGACAACCACAAAGAGTCAGGATTCTGCATGGTCACCAACTCAGAAATGTATACGACATTCTTTGACTCTGCAAGAAGTGTAGCCTAGAATGCTATCAAGGAGCTTGGTGAAAGACTCAAGTGTAGAATGCTCAACACCCAAAATGACCTTAGTGAGAAGAAGAAGTATACCCAAGACTTAGAGACTGCCATAAAACGTTTAAGGGAAGATATCATAGACTTGGCATATGATTGAGAATTGGGACGTATTCCAATAGTTGGACCACCACACTTGTCGTTTTCTCGCAAAAAATTGTCTAAGTTGTGTTTGAACCTTAGTACTTGTGGTAGATTTTGTATGCCATGACTTGTATGTTTTTATTGATGAATGTATGCTCTTGGCTTTTGTTTCACTATCTTGTGTTTTTCTCTACTTGTATTGTTTCTAATTTTTCTCTATCTTATGGAATAGATGCCTAGCCTTGTTATCAACACTGCCGAGGAGTTCAAGGGAATTCGTTTCGGTTCTCGTCTTGTGGAGCTCACTAGTGTGCTCAATCTCCCACTCCCTAGTATTAAGGCACTTCAGCTCACCAAGTTCGAGAGGAAGGATCTTTGGGGATTTAGAGTCTCGCAGCCTGGACGCCAGACGGAGCCACTCACTGAGGAGATTACCTTCAAGCTGATGCATGATGACAAGGATAAGGGACTTGATGTAGTCATGCAGGAGTTACTTGGAAGCCTCTGCGGAAGACACTCCAACAAGCTCCGGGGCCTCTACTTTCACCCGTTCGGGAGATGTGACGAGCAGGGTGAGGCTGTAGTGTATGATGATGCTATGAGAGACAATTGAGCCTGTACGTATCTACCTCCAGGACCTAGAGAGTCTTGTTAGACACCTCAACACAGATAGGACCAACGTCATGCTTAGCAATGACGAGCTTCAGGTTCAGTTGAGGGAGAAGGACAAACTCTTCGCGGAACAGGACGAGATCGTCAAGGAGATGGAGGCCAGATTCGAGAGCCAGGACAAGAAGTTCAAGAATCAGGAGGAGAGAGTTCAGTACAGAAACAACAAGATCAAGGAAATGAGAGCTGAGATAGAGGCCAAGGACTTTGAGCTAGAGACCCAGCAGGTAGCGATAGAGAGACTGCGCTCGCAGAAGAGTGCCCTTCGTGCGAAGATCGAGGCCTTGACCACAAGTGTAGAGGAGTACAAGATAGCCATGGAGACAGCTGCACTTACTCTGGTGGACAAGGAGGTCGACATGGAGGAGTAGTGTTGACTACTCAGCTATCTATTTATTTATCATTCTTTGACTATCGAGTCGCAATGATCATCTAACATGTGGATGGCTTGCTAGTGTGTTACTTTTACAAAAACTTGTTGTTTACGTTGTTCAAACCCTATGATTATTTTGTGGTTGATTATTTATGTGATTGTTGCTATGTGATGTATTGTGCATGTTAGCATCTATGGGTTATATCTCATTACTTATCCTTATTGAAACCACAGATGCCTCACCGTCGTGCCAATCCCAACCCAAACAACAACAACAATAACGTCAATCCCGGGATGCAGCAGCTGATGAAATCTCAAACTCAACTGATGCAGATGATGACCCATTTCATGGCAAATCAAAATCAAAATCAGAACCAGAACAACAAAAATAACAACTACAACAACCAAAACAATCCGCCAGCCTTTTACATGCTTACAAGGTTTTTGAGGTTGAGGCCGGCCAAGTTCTCGGGAACCACTGATCCAATGGTAGCCAATGACTGGTTACGCTCTGTGAAAGGACTTCATCACGGTTGGCTGCACCGATAAGGAAAAGGTCAGATTCACAACACATTTGCTTGAAGGACCAGCAACAACATGGTGGGACAACTTCAAAATCACCATTCCCCTTGAAGATGTGACTTGGGCCATATTTTAAGATGGTTTCTGCACTGCCCACATCTCATCAGGGGTGATGAACTTGAAGAAGAAGGAGTTCCACAATCTAAAACAGCGTCACCGCAGTGTGGCTGAATACATTGAGGAGTTCAACAATCTGGCACGCTATGCGCCGTATGAGGTTGATACTGATGCCAAGAGGAAGGAGAAACTCCTCGAGGGACTGAATGATGAGATGAACCTACAGCTATCTGTTGCCTATGTCCCAACGTATCAATCACTGTGTGACAAATCCACCATCTTGGAAAGCAAGATGGAGCAAGTTGAGAACAGGAAGAGGAAGCATCACTTTGACAAGCACAACTCGGGATCGTCTCCCAAGTGTTACCATGGTGATGATAGTGGAGGATCTGAGTCCCACAATCATGGGAAGTATAACAGCCACCACAACAGTAACTATCACCATGACAACAAGCACCACCGCAACCATGACAATGATAGATATAATAACCACAAGAGTGGACACAAGAGCCACCACAGTGGGAATGGCAATGGGAGCCAGCCTGCAAAAATAGACATCAGTCAGGTTGAGTGCTTCAAGTGCAATAAAACTAGGCACTATGCAAATGAATGCCCAGAAAAGAAAGTTGAAGGAGCCAACAAGCCCAACCCTTTTTAGAAGGGACAAGTGAACCACATCAATGTGGAGGATATCTATGAGGAATCTGATGCTGTGGCTGGTAAGTTCAAGCTTAATTCTTTTCCAGCACTTGTTCTTTTTGATATCGGCGCATCTCATTCATTCATATCAAGAGAATTTGTTGATAAAAATGGGCTTCCAACTGAAACTATTGGGTGTCCTATTAAAGTAAGCTCTCCTGGTGGAGAGATGATAGTGAATTTTGGATGTCATGATCTAGTGATAGAATTTAGAAAGTATAAGTTTCCAGTTAGTCTGATAATCCTATATTCCCAAGGTTTGGACGTAATATTGGGCATGGATTGGATGACTAAGTATGAAGGAGTACTAGATTATGCCAATCGTACTGTTACACTCACAACTCCGGATAAGAAACGGATTAGGTTCAAGTCTAACTTTGAATCTAAAGGGAGTAAGCTAAATTCTCTTAAGGGGGTTAGCATAGATGGTGTACCAGTTGTGAAGGAATATCCGGATGTGTTTCTGGAGGAATTACCAGGAATGCCACCAGATAGAGATGTGGAGTTTCTGATTGACCTACTGCCAGGATCTGGACCAATAGCAAAGAGACCCTACAAGATGTTAGTTGAAGAGTTGAAAGAACTCAAGAAACAACTTGGAGAATAGTTGCAGAAAGGATTTATTCAACCAAGTTCTTCGTCTTGGGGTGCACCAGTTCTATTTGTTGAGAAGAAGGATAGAAGTCAAAGGTTATGCATAGATTATCGTTCACTCAATGAAGTGACTATAAAGAACAAGTAACCTTTGCCTAGAATCAATGATATATTTGATCAGAAGGAGCCCGTGTGTTCTCAAAGATTGATCTCCGATCAGGCTACTTTCAGCTAAAAATTAGAGAGCAAGACATACCTAAGACTGCTTTTACCACCAGGTATGGGTTGTATGAGTATATCATAATGCCATTTGGATTGACAAATGCACCAGCTTATTTCATGAACATGGTGAACAAGGTGTTCATGGAGTTTCTTGACAAGTTTGTTGTCGTATTCATCGATGACATTTTGATCTATTCCAAGAGCAAAGAAGAGCACGAAGAACATTTGCGTTTGATACTTGAGAAGCTTAGGGAGCACAAGTTGTATGCCAAGTTTAGTAAGTGTGAATTCTGGTTGAATAAAGTTGTATTTCTCGGACATATTGTGTCGGGAGATGGTATAGCTGTCGACCCCGCAAAGGTGTCAGCTGTAACTAAGTGGGAATCTCCCAAGTCAGTTAAAGAAGTTTGTAGTTTCCTAGGCTTGGCAGGATACTATAGAAGGTTCATTGAGAATTTCTCAAAGGTAGCTAAGCCAATGACGGAGTTACTTAAGAAATATAAGAAGTTTGAGTGGACTGAAGGATGTGAAATCAGTTTCCTAGAATTGAAGAAGAAACTAGTATCAGCACCAGTCTTATGTTTGCCAGATTTGGAGAAAGATTCCCAAGTCTATTGTGATGCATCTCACCAAGGATTGGGTGGAGTTTTGATGCAAGAAGGGAAAGTTGTGGCTTATGCCTCGGGAAAACTCAAAACTCATGAAGTGAATTATCCTACTCATGATTTAGAATTAGCCTCTGTTGTCCATGCACTCAAAACATGGAGACATTATCTTTTGGGAAAGCGTTGTGAAGTGTTCACGCATCACAAGAGTTTGAAATATATCTTTACTCAGAAGGAAATCAATATGAGACAAATAAGGTGGCTAGAGCTCATCAAGGACTATGACTTGAGTTTGCAATACCATCCCGGTAAAGCAAATGTTGTAGCAGATGCTTTAATCTGTAAGGTCTATGTGAATGGCCTTACTAAAGGAGAATTGCCGGATGATCTATGTGCCCAATTCAAAGATCTCAGATTAGAGATAGTGTCGGAAGGATACCTCATGTCATTGGATGTTCAACCAACATTGTTGGACAAGATCAAAGAAGCCCAAAAGTTGGACAAGTAAATAGAGGAAATTAAAGGTAAAATTTTCAAAGGGAAGGCTAAAGGATTCCATGAAGATGAACAAGGTACTTTGTGGTATGGGAAGCGTATCTGCATTCCGCAAGATCCGGAACTTCGGAAATTGATTCTACAATAAGCACACAATTTACCATATTCTATTCATCCAGGTAACACCAAAATGTACATGGATGTGAAGGAAAGATTTTGGTGGAACAATCTCAAGAAAGGTATCGCGGAACATATTGCCTTGTGTGATGTGTGTAGCCGAGTGAAAGCGGAACATTAGAAATCGGCAGGATTATTACAACCACTACCTATTCCTGATTGGAAGTGGGATAAGATTGGTATGGACTTTATCACCGGACTGCCAAGGACCATATCTGGATATGATTCCATCTGGGTTGTTGTAGATCGCCTAACTAAAGTGGCTCATTTCATACCCGTGAAGACTACCTATACAAGTGCTAAGTTAGCTAAGATCTATAACATGATTGTATGTCTGCATGGAGTACCTAAGAGTATCGTGTCTGATAGAGGAACTCAGTTCACTTCACATTTTTGGTGACAAATGCATGAATCATTGGGAACAAGATTGGAATTCAGCACAACTTTTCACCCCCAGACTGATGGACAGATAGAAAGGACCAATCAGATTTTGGAGGATATGTTGAGGGCATGTGCCCTAGACTATGGTGCTAGTTGGGATGAAAGTCTGCCTTACGCAGAATTCTCTTACAATAATAGCTATCAATCAAGCATTGAGATGGCACCGTTTGAATTTCTTTATGGAAGGAAGTGTACTATGCCATTGCTATGGAGTGGTGTAGGAGAAAGAAATTTGTTCGGACCAGAACTGATCAAGGAGGCTGAAGAGAAAGTTAAATTGGTAAAGGACAGATTGAAGATAGCCCAGTCTCGACAGAAGAGCTACGCAGATCCAAAGCGTAGAGAAGTCACCTATGAGGTAGGTGATAGAGCTTATCTTAGAGTCTCACCACTTCGTGGTGTGAAGAGATTTGGAGTCAAAGGAAAATTGGCACCAAGGTATGTTGGACCATTCAAGATCTTGCGCCGCAAAGGAGAAGTGGCTTATGAGATTGAATTGCCGGAATCACTATCAGCAGTTCACAATGTGTTCCATGTGAGTCAGTTGAAGAAGTGTCATCCAGAGATGGAAGAAACTTAATTGAAGGATACTATACCCTTGGAAGCGGTTCAGTTGGAGAGTGATCTCACCTATGAAGAGAAACCTATCAAGATTCTCGAGACTACAGAAAGATTTACTCGTACCAAGACTATCAAATTCTGCAAAGTTCAGCGGAACCATCATTCCGAAGAAGAAGCAACTTGGGAAAGAGAAGATGACCTTCGGAAAGATCACCCTCACCTATTTGCTAGCCAATCTGAATCTCGAGGGTGAGATTCACCTTAAGGGAGTTGGATTTGTAACATCCCAAAATTCATGATTTGTAAAAGCATGCACTGCATTCATATCATCATAGCATCTAGATCTTGCACAAAAATTTTCAAAGTTTGAAATTAAATAAAACCATTTTTATGCCCATTTTATTATTCATATGTGGCATGGTTTATTTTTTTTATTTTCAAAGGACCAAGGTGTGTTTGAGTGAAAATATGTGTTTGACACACTTTTGATTACAAGGTTCATGTTACAAAAATCTGGAAGTGGTTTGAATTCAAATAGATTTGAATTTGGATTTAAAAAATCATTCCTGAAAATCAAATTAGAAAAAGAAAAGGAGAAGAGAAAAAGAAAAATCCCGCGCTACCTATTCGGCCCAGAGCCACTTCTGGACCAAAATCCCACCCGGGGTTCTTCCCCCCTCTTGCTCCCTCACCCGTGCAAAACCTACCCCACAACCACTGACCACTGGGCCCAAGCCAGCTCACCCCTTTGTCCCCAAAATCCTGTGCGCAGACAACACCGTCGCCGGCCGTTTCCTCCCCTTCACTGCCGGATTGAAATCCATTAATTTCCATTGATTCACAATGTAATTCCCTCGCCCCTCACCGGATACTTAACCCTCTCTGCACCGCGACCATTTCCCCTCACTCGCCACCCCCTAATCGCCGCCAGTCTGCTCGCAATTGAACTTGCACCGCCGCTGTCCGACGCACTTCAGCGAGCTATTCGGTGAGCCTCAAGCGCCCCCTATCCCTCGTTCATACGATGATGATTCAGAAAATTGAGCCCTACATTAATGTGGGCTTTAATTTGTATTTTTCTTCTGGAAAAATAGGATTATTTGCATAACCAATTATAGGCTTATTTTGGCTATATAAAATTATTTTTAGAGTGAAACTTGTTTTATTTGAACCTTAGAATGTTTACTTTGTGTTCAGTACTGTTTGGTTTGATTTGTTTAATATAGAAAACCATTCCATTGCATTTGCATGCATTCATGTATATTTTTGTTTGATTATTTGAATGTGAATTTGGTGCTATGATTTTATGTGTAGATTTTGGTGCTAGTGGTGATTGTGATTGTGTGGATTGTTGCTACTCCCCCAACTACCAAGGCAAGTGGTGCTTCATATATTTTGTCCTATTATTTTGACTATGCATTAGTGATATTTTGAATAGGACTTGCATGGAAATTTTGCTAAGTATGTATATGCTATGCCTTGGGAAATCCTAGTAGTTGTAGTCTTAGTAGAAATTTCTCTAAGTTAAGAAAATTGTTATGTTATCATGCTTAGCCTATCTAGTAGTAAACAAGGGTGGATTATTCATGCTATGGAAATTTTTCTAAGTCTATGACTTATGTTTTGATTAATAAAACAACTAAGTGAATGAATTACCTGGGTGGAATGGTATGATGGTTTATGTTGAGTGGTTACACAAGGCCCATGTCCATGGTTTAACTTGTGTATCACACTTGTGGAAATCCACCCAGGAACAAAGGGATTTGAGATGTTTAGTGTTGAGAAGCTTCCAGTGCAACCACATGGCATATGGGCTCTTCCTTGACCACATAGGATGCAAGAACTTAGCCATATGGACAGTTGGTGGTAGGGTGATAGGTTGAAACGCGTCCATGGTGGTCTAAGGGAATGCTTCTAAAAGGTCTCGTCTCGATGTATGTCGAGTCTTGTGGGGAAAGTGCCCACCTCTCGAGAGGGTAAAACCTAAGTACTTAGCCGTGTCCCTGGCAACGGACAATTTGAGCATCAAAGACATTGAAGCTATCAAGGATCTCCTTACCCGAATTTCTAAGTTAAAACTTGTGGTTGAACAAGGTTAAAGGTTCACCAATGTCTATTGGTGGTTCCTTGGGTGTTTTTGTCAAACAAAAACTTAGTGTCTTCAACTGATAAGAAAAACCTATTTTGAGCAAAGCAATCCTAAGTTACACTTAACCAAATTCATATAGATGTTAGATACTACTATTCTACTATGGTATCACTTGCCAATACTATTCCAAATGTATTGACCTACTGTGGCTGTAACTTATGATGTTGCAGGTTACTCTGATGGAGATTAGGGTTATGAGTCTACACTCAACATGCTTTCCTGTGGCACATGAATATGAAGACTTATAGTTATTTACCTTATGTTATGAACTCTTGTACTAGCCTTTGGCTATTGAGTTGTAAAGACTATGTTATCTCTAGAATGACGATGTAATAATGACCTTTGTATCTGTGTACTTCATCTTAAACTATGGATCCTAGCTTTTGATCCAGGGACTAACATTGCAATCACAGGGGCCTTTACCTTTAAAAGGTGGGGTATTACAAGTTGTATCAGAGCCGACCCTCGCGGTTACATGGGCATGTGCGGGTCAGTGTCGAACATGTATAGCATGACGCGTGTGGCCCGGAGTGGACACGGCATGGCAATGTGCCGGCACTGGACGCACAGACGTGTGCCAAGAGGGGACGCTCCTGGATTGTGGCTGATCGACGAGGATGTTGATCTTCTAAGGGTGGGTGTATGTGAGACCCTAGCGCATGGCTCAATAGGATTGATAGGAAACACATACTAACAAGTTGCAACTTCTTTTCTGAAAGCTCATTCGAAAAGAACTCTAAGGTTAAGCCTGATTGGCCTAGAGCAATTCTAGGATGGATGACCGACTGGGAAGTGGGTACCGGGTGCGCACGAGTGAGGACAAAGTGCGTAGAAAAGACTAGTGTTGGTCTGTGGGGTTAGTCTAGAGATCCTATTAAGCTGCCAGAAGTGAAAACCGCTGGTCCGGAGAGGCCAGGGTGTTACATTCTCTTTGCACCGCCTCTCCTCCCTCTCGGCGATGGCCTCTTCCTTCTTCTCCAGGATCTTCTTAAAGGTCTCTTGGAACGCCAAGGAACTAGCCTGGCGGGCGAGGTTGGCCTTCGTGGCCTTGTGGCCACCAGGGCGGCGGACATGGCCGACAATCCCGTCGCTTGTAGAGGTAACGAAGCCTTCGTCATCGTTTGCGTCTAGGTCGACAACACCTCCCGTCGAAGCACTGGCTTTGCCCGTATTCTTGTTCTTCGTTTCTCTCCAAAGGGCATAGCTAGTATCCCATTTTTGGGTGTCCTTGAGCAATGTCCAACAATGGCACAACAAGAAGGCCTTGTTATCATTCACCGTCTTGAAGTGCTCCATTGCTTTCATGATCTACACACATGGATGCCAACAATGTATCAACACAAATGCAAGACATCCACAAAGAGAGGAAGCGGTTTTACCATGTCAACCGGCTGCATGCCGCTTATCTTCCTTTTTGTCACCATCTCGTAGGAGCCTTGGAACTTGCTACACACGGCATGGATGGTGCCCTAACGCTTGGAGAGGGAGAGATTGTGTCGATTGCTAAAAAAGCATCCTTCCCAAATTTCCTATGCTCATGGAAGAACCTCCCCACCGTCTTCCAATAGGAAAAGTGTTGGAGATATGCCCTAGAGGCAATAATAAAAGTAGTTATTACTATATCTTTGTGTTTATGATAAATGTTTACATTCATGCTATAATTGTATTAACCGGAAACATTAATACTTGTGTGATTTGTAAACTTATTAGAGTCCCTAGTAAAGCCTCTTTGTAATACTATTTTTTTGGTTAATAGATGATCATAGTTTCCTGATCATGAACATTGAGATGTTATTAACAACAAGATCATATCATTAGGAGAATGGTGTGATGAACATACTCCTATAGATAAGCGTAGCATAAAGATCAAGTCATTTCAAATAGTTCAATTGCTATAAGCTTTTAGATACATAGTAACCTAAATCCTTCAACCATGAGATCATGTTAATCACCATCACCGGATGGATGCTTTGATGACATCAAACGCCACTTCGTAACTGGGTGGTTATAAAGGTGGCATTGAGTGTTCGGAAAGTATGTGTTGAGGCACATGGATCAAGAGTGGGATTTGTCCATCCATATGACAAATAGATATACTCTGGGCCCTCTCGGTGGAATGTCATCCATTTAGCTTGCAAGGATGTGACTGTCTCACAAGGGATCACATATCACAGGAATGAGTAAAGAATACTTATCAGTAACGAGGTTGAACTAGGTATGCAGAGATACCGACGACTAGACCTCGGATAAGTAAAATATTGCGAGACAAAAGGAAATTGGTATCGTATGTAAATGGTTCATTCAATCGCAAAGTAATCATAGAAATATGTGGGAACCATATGAATTTCCAGATTCTTTTATTGGTTATTGATCAGAGTAGAGTCTCGGTCATGTCTGCATAATTCACGAACCGTATGGAGACACACTTAAGGATTCGATGTTGTTTAGTAGATATGGAATGTGAGTAAGAAGACTGAATGTTTCTTGGAGTTTCGAATGGGATTCGAGATATCACGAGAAGATCCAAAATGGTCCGGAGAATAAGATTCATATAAGGAAAGTTCAATTCTGGAGTTCAGGAATGATTCCGGTGTTTTCACCGGAATGATCTAGAAGGGTCTAGAAGGTTCACCGAACCGGAAGGGGAAGAGTACATGAATGTTTCATGAATAAGTGGAATGATTGCATCATGTCCTAGGTCATTTGGCTGTGCGTTTAATAGAAAGAAATTAAACTCCAAAATTGAAAGTCAAAAGGCAAGTTTGAATAGTCAAACTGGGACAATGGTTCCTGGTGGAGGGAGGAGAGGAAACCTCCTCTGCCTCCACCACGCGCGCCAACGAGAGGGAGTTGGGGGAGGATACGACCTCCCCTCCCCTAGCTGCCCCTCCCTCTCATCAATAGAGAGGAGGGGCTTCCCCAAAGACCACAATCACAAACCCCACCCCATGAGCCGCCTCCGCACCGCCATCGTTGCCCTAGCCGCCGCCGGCCCCACCTCATCCTCTCCAGACTCTAAAGCCTAGATGCCGAGGAACCCCTCTACTTTGTCCTACCCCCTCCGGATTAAGGCGAAGCCCTGTGGGATCTTTCCTCTAACTCCGACATCATGCCGTTGTGCTGCCAGAATCGTGAGGGGGGAACTACAACCTCCGCTGCCTGCTGGAACAAGGGAGAGGAAGGTCTTCATCGAGTACCGAACATGTGACCGACTGCGAAAGCGCTGCCGGAACGCGGCGCCGGAAGGATCGTCTACGCGATCTTGAGATCGGCAAGTGAATGACTACATCACCCACGTGAATATGCTCTCGTTAACCGCTTTGGAATCTTCGAGGGTGAGTAATCTAATTGACTTGTTGCTAAAATCTAGTAGATAGATCTTGGCTTGTGTGTGTTCATGCGGTTGATTTTTTTTTTGTTTTCCATGCTACAAACCCCTATAGTGGTATCAGAGTCGTGTCTATATGTAGATATGTTGCACGAGTAGAACACAATGGTCATTGTGGGAGCTGGTGTTTTTTATTATCAATTGCTTTTGTTGTACTTTGCAATCTTGCGGTATGATGGGATGAAGTGGCCCGGGCTAACCTTACATGACATCGTTCATGAGACTTGCTTCACGCTCAACATGCAACTTGTATTGCATAAGTGGCTTTAGGGGTGTATGTCTCTCCCATCATAGTAATGATTCAACTTACAACGGGCACTTGATAGTTCAAACATCAACGTTGTGGTTCTTGTTCGTAAGTTAGAACAGTACTTATTGAAATCCCCAAATCACGTAAAATATGCAAAGAAAATTAGAGGCGTTTAACTTTGTTTTGTAGGGGTGTGCTGTGATATGATATGGCCATGATTGTGATTATATATGATGTATGCAACGTTCCTTATTGTAAGTCAGCAACCGGCAGGAGCCTTATGGTTGTCTTTTTAATTTCGTTTAGACCCGCGTTTCTATTATTCAAAGTAGTTGTAATAGTTGATGCTGGTGGACGACAACCATGGAGCGGTGCCATTGACCTTAACGCCACGCCGGTGATGATGGAGATCATGTTCATGCTTGAAGATGGAGATTGTAAGCGCAAGAAGAAAGGCCATATCATATCACATATTTTGAATTGCATGTGATGTTAATCCTTTTATGCATCTTGTATTGGTTAGATTGCGGTGGTAGAATTATAAGATGATACCTATCACAAAATTATCAAGTAGAGTGTTCACCCTTAGTTAGCACCGTTACCAAGACTCGTCGTTTCGAAACACCGCGTGATGATCGGGTGTGATAGAATCAACGTGTACATACAACGGGAGCAAGCCATATTTGCTCATGCAGAAACTAAGGTTAATCTTGACGAGCCTAGCATGTACAGACATGGTCTCAGAACACAGATCACCGAAAGGTAAAGCATGAGTCATATAGTAGATATGATGAACATGTTGATTGTTCGCCTTTGAAACTACATCATCTCTCGTGATGATCGGTTTTGATGTAGTGGATTTGGTTCATGTGATCACTAAAACAATGTGAGGGATATTGTTTTGAGTGGGAGTTCACCGAGATTAATTTAACTATTAATTAGAACTCAATTTGTCATAAACTTAGTCTAAACTATTGAAAATATGTTGTAGATCAATGGCGGCTCCTATCATCAATTTTAATGCGTTCCTAGAGAAAGAAAAGTTGAAAAACAATGGAAGCAACTTAGCGGATTGGTTCGGCAATTTGAGGATTGTCCTTAATGATGGTCAGTTAACCTATGTGATGGATGCACCGCTAGGTGACCCACCTGCAAAAGATGCTACCGATGATGAGAAAAAAGTTTTCCATACCCGGAAGAATCAGTACTCCACAGTTAAGTGTGCTATCTTTTATGGTTTGGAATTATAGATTCAAAAGGGGTTTGAGAACTTTGACCCACATGCTATTGTCCGTGAACTTAAAAATGATATTTGAGGCTCATGCGGCAGTTGAGAGTTATGAAGCTTCTGAAAAGTTCTTTAACTTCAAAATGGAAGAGGGCAGCTCCGTTAGTGAGCATGTGCTTAAAATGTCTGGGCATGCTAATAAACTCCAGAGCTTGGGCATAATAATTCCTAATGCGTTGGGTATTCATCGTGTCTCCAATCACTACCACTAAGTTACAAGAACTTTGTGATGAACTACAACATGCAGCGCATGGATAAGACGTTGCCAGAAATCTTCTCTATGTTGAAGTCTGCGGAAGTGGAGATCAATAAAGAGAACCAAGTGTTGATGTTCAATGAGACCACCAATTTCAAGAAGCAAGGCAAGCCTAAGAAAAGGGAAACTTCAGGAAGGGCGGTAAGGAAGCTACCGCGCTGGAGAAGAAGACCAAGGCTAGGCTTAAGCCTGATATTGAGTGGTTTTACTCCAAGGTAGAAGGTCACTAGAAGCGGAATTTCCCCAAGTACATGGCGGATCTGAAGAACGACAACATCAAGAACAAAGGTATATCAGATATACATGTT
Organism: Avena longiglumis; assembly: GCA_030063025.1. Classification (NCBI taxonomy): domain Eukaryota; kingdom Viridiplantae; phylum Streptophyta; class Magnoliopsida; order Poales; family Poaceae; genus Avena; species Avena longiglumis. Next base: position 428,180,040 of record CP125977.1, on the reverse strand, counting down.
ATTGATGTGTATCTTTCTAGTAACCGTAGTAGTGCTTGGGTATTTGATACTGGTTCGGTTGCTCATATTTGTAACTCGAAACAGGTGCTGCAGAATAAACGGAGACTAGTGAAATACGAGGTGACGATGCATGTTGGAAATGGATCAAAGGTTGATGTGGTTGCGGTCGGCACGCTCCCTCTTCATCTACCATCGGGATTAGTTTTATACTTAAATAATTGTTATTTGGTGCCTGCGTTGAGCATGAACATTATATCAGGATCTTGTTTATTCCGAGACGGTTACTTTTTTAAGTCCAAGAATAATGGTTGTTAAATTTATATGTGTAATATCTTTTATGGTCATGCACCTTTGATAGATGGTCTATTCTTATTGAATCTCGATTGTAGTGATACACATGTTCATAATATAGAAGCTAAACGTTTGAAATTGAATGATAATTCTACATACATGTGGCATTGTCGTCTTGGTCACATTGGAGTGAAGCGTATGAAGAAACTCCATTCCGATGGACTTCCTGAAACACTTGATTTCGAATCACTTGAAAGATGCGAAGCATGTGTGATGGAAAAAATCACTAAGACTCCATTTCCTGGTATGATGGAGCTGAACGGTTTCGCAGCATAGTAAATCAAAAAAATTCTACGGATGCGAATAGGAAAGCCAAGATCTAATCTAGGAGATGCAAACAACGAGGGGGATTAGATGAGATCTTCATACCCTTGAAGATTCGCAATGAGCGTTAACGTCGAACGTGGGTGATGTAGTCGTACTCGCTTCTCCTCCTCGCGATCCGATCCGATCTAACACCGCAAGTGGCGATGCCTCCGAGAGATGATTCTCATCAGCCGGCGCATCTACAGCAGGGGCGTCACCTTGCGCATTCTCAAGGACATAGTCCTTTTGACCGCCAGAGAGAATGATTCTTAGATTGCGGAACTAGTTGGTGAAGTTAGACCCATTGTTTCTAAGCTTTTCCTTCTCAGCAAAAACGTTGAAGTTGAAGTTGGACTTAGCCATTTGATCTACAATATTTGCAAGTAGTTCAACTTTTAATCAAATTACTAGATGAACTCCCACTAAATTCAACATCCCTCAAGTTGTTTAGTGAACACGATCCAAATTCACTACACCTAATCCGATCTTCACGAGAAGAGATGTGGCTTCAATGGTGGAACGAAGTGTCAATTATATCATTCATATGACTCATGCTTAACCTTTCGGTTCATGTGTTCCGAGGCCATGTCTATACATGCTAGGATCGTCAAGTCAAACCCAAGTATTTCTGCGTGTGCAAAAACTGGCTTGCACCCGTTGTATGTGAACGTAGAGTCTATAGCACCCGATCATCACGTGATGCTTGGACACGATGAACTTTCGCAACGGTGCATACATAGGGAGAACACAGTTTTATCTTGATCTTTAAGTGAGGAATCATCTTATAATGCTACCGTCGCGATCTAAGCATAATAAGATACATAAAAGGATAAACATCACATGCATATAACTTTATGTGACATGGGATAGCCAATCTTCGCGCAATGATCTCCATCTTGTGCGTGCCGGCATGATCTCCATCACTCCACCATGATTGCCTCCACCACGAATAGCAACTACAACTATTGCTAACTACTTAGCGATAAGTAAAGCTATTACATGGCGTATAAGAAGTTGACACACAGGTCATACACAATTATAAAGACAACCATATGGCTCCTGCCGGTTGTGTACTCATCGACATGCAAGTCGTGAAACATTACAAAACATGATCATCACATACAACATACACATCACATCTTGGGCCATACCATATCACAGAAAACACTCCCTGCAAAAACAAGTTAGACGCCTCTACTTTGTTGTTGCATGTTTTACGTGGCTTATGGGAGTACCAAGCTAAGAACGATTATTACCTACGGAAAGCCACAACGGTGATATTATGGTTGCCAAACTCTGGTGTAAATCCCATGACAACTATAGTGAGAAAAACTGGTATCCACCAGCCGCATGTGTGGAACAAGCCACACGTCAAGTGCGGAGCCGGTCTCGCGAACGACGTCGCCTAAGGTTGGCCTGGACCGCTTCAATATCACTATACCGCGTCATAAGAAGAACACAAACAAGAGGCTTGCAACAGAAAACATCAACGCCCGCAACAACCATGTTGCGTTCTACTCGTGAAACACATCTACGCATAGATCTAGCTCTGATACCACTGAAGGTTTTCGGAGCATAGTAAATCAAAAAAAATCTACGGATGACAACGGGAAAGCCAAGATCTAATCTAGGAGATGAAAACAACGAGGGGGATTAGATGAGATCTTCATACCCTTGAAGATTCGCACAGCGGAACGTTCGTCGGAACGTGGGTGATGTAGTCGTACTCGCTTCTCCTCCTCGCGATCCGATCCGATCTAACACCACAAGTGGCGATGCCTCCGAGAGATGCACACGTGCAGCACCTCGACGTCTCCTCCTTCCTCGGTCCAGCAAGTATGGTGGAGAGACGGATTGGATCTACAACGCGACGGCGGAGTGCAAGTGGTGGAGAGTTTCTGCAGCAGGGCTTCGCCTACGTGCAGTCGGGAGGGAGAGAGAGAGGAGGGCAGCAGGGCGGCTAGGGTTTGAGGAGGAGGTGTAGGGGGAGGGTGCGCCCCAGCCCTCTATATATAGAGGGGTGGGCGCCAGCCCTAGACCCTCCCCCAAGCCCTAGGACGGCGGCCAAGGAGGGAGGAGTGGGGGGCAAGTCCCCCCCCTTCTAGAAACTTTCCTAGGGTTTGCCCTAGGTCTGGCCGGCTGGGCCCTATGGGGCCTTGTTCCCTTGGCCCAATGCGTCCAGGGCACTCCCTCATAGGCCCATGCCCCCTCCCGGCAGGTGGGGTCACGTTGGTCCCCCTCCGGAAGGTTCTAGAAGCTTCCCGTACAATACCGATTAACCCGAAACAACTCCGAACTCCAAAAACTGCATTGCCTTATATGAATATTATTCTCCGGACCATTACGGAACCTCTCGTGATGTCCCGGATCCCATCCGATACTCCGAACAAAAACTCATAAACCAATTATCCAATCTATCCTAGCGTCGAGACACGTTAAGTGTGTGACCCTTCGGGTTCAAGAATGTGCAGACATGATCTTATATCAATAATCAAAAGCGGCGTCTGGAAACCCATATTGACTCCCACACATTCATCGATGATCATATCGGATGAACCACGATGCCAGGATTCAATAAATCCCATATATATATTCCCTTCGTCTCGCGATATTTTACTTGCCTGAGATTTGATCGTCGGTACCGTCATACCTAGTTCAATCTTGTTCACAGCAAGTACTTTACTCGTTCCGTAATCCGATATCACTTTGTGATTAACTCCTTAACCACATGCTTGCAAGCGGTGTTGATATTGATTACGGAGTGGGCCCGAAGTATATCTCTCCGACTTGGGAGGGACAAATCCCATCTCGATACATACAACCCAACAGGTACTTTCCGATCACCTGAGAGACACCTTCATGATCACCCTCTCATAGGATGACGTTTGATGACCTCAAAGATTTGTTCCGATACCAGGGAGTTGTATTATCTCATGGTCCAAGGAATACAATATTTGACATAAGAAAAGCTTCGCAAAGATGAACACGATGACACGATCTAATTGCTCCGCTTAGGTTGGGTCTGTCCATCATATTATTCCCCCAATGATATGATCTCATTATTAATCAACAACTCATGTCTATGGTTAGGAAACCTTAACCATCATTAATCAATGAGCTAGTCCATAGAGGCATACTAGGGACACGGTGTTGTTCACAAACCACACAAGTATTAAAGTTTCCGCTTAATACAATTCTAGCATGGAATCTAAACTTTATCATGAACAATAATTATAATAATAACATCTTTATGGTGTGTCTGAACGTCGTAATCGAACTCTCTTAGATATGGTTTCTATGATATCACTTACAAATTTACCTTTGTTGTTTTGGGGTTATGCATTAGAAACAACCACATTCACTTTAAATAGGGCACCATCTAAATCCGTAGAAACGACACTGTATGAGTTATGGTTTGGGAAGAAACCTAAATTGTCGTTCCTTAAAGTTTGGGGCTGTGAAGCTTATGTAAAGAAGTTACAGCATGACAAGCTTGAACCCAAAGCGGAAAAATGTGTCTTCATAGGATACCCGAAGGAAACTATTGGGTATACCTTCTATCATAGATTCAAAGGCAAAATCTTCATTGCCAAGAATGGATCCTTTCTAGAGAAGGAGTTTCTCTCGAAAGAAGTGAATGAAAGGAAAGTAGAACTCGATGAGGTTGTCGAACCTTCTCTCGGATTTGAGAGTAGAGCAGCATCGGAAGAAGTTCCTGTGGCGCCTACACCAATAAGAGAGTAAGCTAATGATAAAGATCATAAAACTTCAATCGTAGTTCTACGGAACCTCGCAGGTCGAGGAGGACTCGTACCACTACAGATTGGTATGATCCCGTATGAGTGTCATGTTGGTGGACGACACCGATGAACCTGCGACATATGAGGAAGCGATGATGAGCCCAGATTCCAATAAATGGCAAGAATCCATGAAATCCGAGATTGGATTCATGTACGAAAACCAAGTATGGACTTTGGTGGACTTACCGGATGGCCGTAAGGCTGTCGAGAACAAATAGATTTTCAAGAAGAAAACATATGCTGATGGTAATGTTACTGTCTATAAAGCTCGACTTGTCGCAAAAAATAGGGTTTCGAAAAATTCAAGGAGTTGACTACGATGAGACTTTCTCACTAGTGGCGAAGCTAAAGTCTGTGAGGATTTTATTAGCAATCGTTGCATATTATGATTATGAGATATGGCAGATGGATGTCAAAACGGCGTTCCTCAATGGAAACATTGATGAAGAGTTGTATATGATGTAACCCAAAGGTTCTGTCGATCATAAGGATGCTAACAAGGTATGAAAACTTCAACGGTCCATTTATGGACTGAAGCAAGCATCCCGAAGTTGGAATCAACATTTTGATAAGGTGATCAAAAGCTTTGGTTTTATACAAACTTATGGAGAAGCTTGTATTTACAAGAAAGTGAGTGGGAGCTCTGTAGCATTCCTAGTACTATATGTAGACGCCATATTATTGATTGGGAATGATATAGATATTCTTAAAAGTGTCAAAGATTATTTGAATAATAGTTTTTCAACGAAGGATCTTAGCGAAGCTGCTTACATATTAGGCATAAATATTTATAGAGATAGATCAAGACGCCTAATATCGTTGTCACAGAGTAAATATTTGGACAAAGTTCCAAAAAGATTTGGAATGGAAGATAGCAAGAAAGGGTTCTTGCCCATGTTGCCCAATACGACCTTGAGTAAAACTCAAAGTCCTGCTATGGTAGAATATAGAGAGAGAATGAGTAGGACTCCCTATGCCTCAGCCATATGATCTATCATGTATGCCATGCTATGTACTAGACCCGACATTGCATATGATGTTAGTTTGACTAGCAGATATCAAAGTGATCCAGGGGTGTATCATTGGACAATGGTCAAAAACATCCTTAAGTACTTGGGAAGAACTAAGGATATGGTTCTTTCTTATGGAGGTGATGAACATCTCGTTGTTAATGGTTACATCGATGCTAGTTGGAACACCGATCCGGATGATTCTAAATCTCAATTTGGATACGTATTTACTTTGAATGGTGCAGCAGTGAGCTGGAGGAGTGCAAAGCAAAGCGTTGTGGAGAAATCTTCAACTGAATTGGAATACATAGCTTCTTCGGAGGCTTCACAAGAGGCGATATGGATGAAGGAGTTCATTACGGAGCTTGGTGTGGTTCTCAGTGCGCTGGACCCAATGTCTATCTACTGTGATAACATGGGCGCCATAGCCAATGCGCAAGAACCAAGGTCACACAAGAAGCTGAAGCACATCAAGCTACGTTTTCACGCTATTCGAGAGCATGTCCAAGATGGTGACATAAAGATTTTCAAAGTACACACATATCTGAATGTGGAGGATCCGTTGACTAAACCTCTCCCGAGGGCAAAACATGACCATCACCAAACCGCCATGGGTGTTCGGTATATTACCATGTAATCTAGATTAGTTGACTAGTGCAAGTGAGAGACTGTTGGATATATGCCCTAGAGGCAATAATAAAAGTAGTTATTATTATATCTTTGTGTTTATGATAAATGTTTACATTCATGCTATAATTATATTAATTGCAAACATTAATACTTGTGTGATTTGTAAACTTGTTAGAGTCCCTAGTAAAGCCTCTTTGTAATACTAGTTTGTTGGTTAATAGATGATCATGGTTTCCTGATCATGAACATTGAAATGTTATTAACAACAAGATCATATCATTAGGAGAATGGTGTGATGGACATACTCCTATAGATAACCTTAGCATAAAGATCAATTCATTTCAAATAGTTCAATTGCTATAAGCTTTTAGATACATAGTAACCTAAATCCTTTGACCATGAGATCATGCTAATCATCATCACCGGATGGATGCTTTGATGACATCAAACACCACTTCATAACTGGGTGGTTATAAAGGTGGCATTGAGTGTTCAAGAAGTATGCGTTGAGGCACATGGATCAAGAGTGGGATTTGTCCATCCATATGACGAATATATATACTCTGGGCCCTCTTGGTGGAATGTCATCCAGTTAGCTTGAAAGCATGTGACTGGCTCACAAGGGATCACATATCACCGGAACGAGTAAATAGTACTTATCGGTAATGAGGATGAACGAGGTATGCAGAGATAGCGACGATCATACCTCGGATAAGTAAAATATCGCGAGACAAAAGGAAATTGGTATCGTATGTAAATGTTTCATTTGATCGCAAAGTAATCATAGAAATATGTGGGAACCATATGAATTTCCAGATTCCTCTATTGGTTATTGATCAGAGAAGAGTCTCGGTCATGTCTACATAATTCATGAACCATAGGGAGACACACTTAAGGATTCGATGTTGTTTAGTAGATATTGAATGTGATTAAGAAGACTTAATGTTGTTCGGAGTCTCGGACGGGATCCTGGATATCACGAGGAGATCCAGAATGGTCCGTAGAATAAGATTCATATAAGTAAAGTTCAATTCCAGATTTCGGGAATGATTCTGGTGTTTTCACCAGAATGATCTAGAAGGGTCTAGAAGGATCACCTAACCGGAAGGGGAAGGGTACGTGAATGTGTCATGAATAAGTGGAATGATTGCATCATGTCCTAGGTCACTTGGCTGTGCGTTTAATAGAAAGAAATTAAACTCCAAAATTGAAAGTCAAAAGTCAAACTAGGACAATGGTTCCTGGTGGAGGGAGGAGAGGAAACCTCCTCTCCCTCCATCGCGTGCGCCAAGGAGAGGGACTTGGGGGTAGGATACGGACTCCCCTCCCCTAGCTGCCCCTCCCTCTCATAAATAGAGGGAAGGGGCCGCCCCAAAGACCACAACCCCAAACCCCACCCCACGAGCCGCCGCCAGCTGCCGCCGTGCCGCGCCACCGCCGCACCGCCGTCGCTGCCCTAGCCGCCACCGGCCCCACCTCCTCCTCTCCGGCCTCTAAACCCTAGACACCGGGAACCCCTCCACTCCTTCCTACCCACTCTGGCTTAAGGCGAAGCCCTGTGGGATCTTCCCTCTAACTCCAATACCATGCCATCGTGCTGCCGAAATCGCGAGGAGAGAACTACGACCTCCCTTGCCTGCTGGAACAAGGGAGAGAAAGGTCTTCATCGAGTACCGAACGTGTGACCGACTATGGAAGCGCTGCCGGAACATGGCACCGGAAGGATCGTCTACGCGATCTTGAGATCGGCAAGTGAACGACTACATCACGCACGAGAATCTGCTCTCATTAACCGCTTTGGAATCTTCGAGGGTGAGTACTCTAATCAACTCGTTGCTATAATCTAGTAGATAGATCTTGGCTTGTGTGTGTTCATGCGGTAGATTTTTTTTTGTTTCCATGCTACGAACCCCTACACAAAGACCTTTTGCTCGGTGCCGCATAGTGGATCTTGTGAAATATCCATCCATGCCTTGCATAGGAGCTTGTCCTCGGCGGGGGTGTAGCCCCCGGTTCGTTGGCTAACCTTCTTGCCGTCGACAATTGAGTCCGCAAGTGAAGCGGACAACGGCGCGGCCATGATGCCCTCGCCCATGGAAGTGCCATCGTTCCCAAATAATACCATGCCCACAATGTTGCATGCATCTTGTTGGGTCTCTTGCTTCGTCTCCGTCTTGGCCTCACCGTCGTCGGCATAGCCGTGGCCACCCTCGTTGATCATGTCGTGCATGACACCCTTGCCGTCATTTCCCACGAAATCTTACACCCCAATTGGCCATCATAAAGCGGCAGGAGCAGTGCACTGACAATGGCGAAGAAATGTGGCAATCATACCTTGTCGGCAGCGGCCGGTGGCTCGGCTCGCATTTCGCCGAACAGGTTGACTGGCGTCGGCATGTTCATGGCAGAGATGGTCCGCCTCTTCGTCGATGTCTCCGGGGTTGCGTCCATGTTGGATGGAGTGCGGTTCAGGTCTATTGCAGGCTCTCCCGCCTCTGATGATGCCGCGCGGGGATGGTTGAACCGGAACAGCTGGTGGCCTCCAAGCGAGAGCGTGTGCGGCCCTGTCGTCCTGGGATGAGCTGGTGGCCGGGCGGTAGGCATGGAAGTGATGGAGCTGGTATAGGACGTGCCATCCGTGGCCAGGACGGGAAGAGAAACCGAGCCGCTGAAAGCGGCAGTCATCGCCTCCTTATTGATCATGTTGACGGTGCACTTGGCGGCACTCATTGCTAGCTCATTGGCGTCGACCCTATTCTGGGTGGGGAGGAGGCACTCCTTATCCTCCCGGCGCTCCGTCTCGAGCCTAGCAGTGCCACTGACGGGAGGGACCGCCAAAGATAAAGGGAGGACACGCTCGGACAAACGCGTTGTCCGGGCCAACGCAACCGATGCCTAGATTAGATTCATGGATGGGTCGAACTGGACACGTTTGTCCGGATGGGTCGGGCCGCTGGGGCGTCGTGCATGTCTCGCGCGTCCACGCGAATGATTTCGGACACGCTCGGACGGGATGCATCGGTCCGTTAGAGATGCCCTAGCAACACCACCATATGTATATACATACAAACATAAAAAAATACTATAGTATGGTTACAAACCAACTAATACTACTTGACAAATAGCCATCCAATGGCACCTCCACATGGAAAGCAGAAGAATGATTGACAAATAATCAGACACAACACAACATTCCCAAACTCCAGATCTACTAATAACGACGAGAAGAGCTTCATCAGAAGCAGGTGTCGAGGAGGCAGCAGCAGCAGCAGAGCGCCGCGCAACTGCAAACAAGAAAGAGAAGCAAACAAAATCATCAGCGGTTTCATCATGAAGGTTACGAGGACACGATCGATGAAGCAAAGAGAGGATTCTAAACGGTAAAGAACATAAACTTACCATTCTCTCCATAATAAGCCGCCATTGTGGTGGTAATTACTTTCATGAAGGGAGGAGAGGAGCTTAACACTTTCTTTCATTGTCTTCTTTTCGTACTATGTACCAGCATGGTAATTACTTTGCACTCCAATGACAAAATATGTTGAATACCATATCCGTATGTAGAAAATGCACTTATTAATGATACATGTTGGATTATTAGGCATAATTTCCACAATTAATTCTAGAATATAAATCATGACAGCAACAACTAAAATCACGTGAACCTCTAATATACTAGATGTATTGATCAACACGAGTAGTAGTAGATTATCCGCACTAACAACCATAGTAAAACAATAGATCTGATGACGGTGTACGTACTAATCGGTTGTCAATGTAGTTGTTGTTGGTGCAGTAGCCTGTCGAAGAAGTCTGCATGCAGTAGGTCTGGCTTGACGACCGAGAAGACGCGCCGTGATGACAAACTTGAGTAGTCGCGCGAAGCGCTTCCCAAAAACCTTATTCGCCCTCTCCCGTACAGGATCACAAAGGCGAGTAGTTCCGGAGACCTGCTCTCCTGACCACCGGTGCATGCTGACAAGCGGGATGGAGTAGACTATGGTGGCAGCGCAAGCAGAGAGGATGGCAAAACCCTAGATTGGTTCGGTGTGTGTGTGTGTGTGTGTGTTGTGGAAGCCGCACATGCCTTTATATAGAGCGGCTCGGAAATCCCGTACAAGACACGAACTGGACCAAGCCTATGTCGTGCACGTTCGGATCGGTTATAGATAGCCCACAATCCGGGAGCGACCCGAATCCACTAACTGTTGATTTTTACACACGTCTGTCTAACCACACACATTTTGCTAAGCAGAAAAATAAAGCTCGGCTCGGCGAGATTCCGGCAACCCATGGCGCGCGCGTGATGGTGGCTCAGATCAATGTAGACCTTCGTTGGGAGACCCCAAGAGGAAGGTATGATGAGCACAACAACAAGTTTTCCCTCAGTAAGAAACCAAGGTTATCGAACCAGTAGGAGGAAGGAAACGACTCAAAGGTGTTGCTAGCAACTTGGAAACCTGCGCAACACAAATTCAAGACTTTGTCCCAACAAACAGTGAGGTTGTCAATCTCACCGGTTTGCTAAAAACAAAATATTAACTACATGGTGTGGAAGGTAATGGTGGTTTGCAGAAACAGTAACATTGGAAGATGTATCAATGGTAAAGATTAGACCGGGGTCCATAGTTCACTATAGGTGTTCTCCTTAAGATAAAAAAACATGGCATGCTGGGTAAACAAATTACAGCAGGGCAATTGACAGGACTGAGCAAGGCATAACAATGCAATACTAGATATTCATGATCCTATGAAATTTGATTGGGCAATACAACAAGATAGATAGACCGCCATCCAACTACATCTATTACTAGTAATCCACCTTTAGGTTATCATCCAAACCCCCTCCAGTATTAAGTTGCAAGCAACGGATAACTACTTTAAGCAAAGTGTGTAAGGTAAACAATCCACTTGTTCCATGAACAAGAGACCGTTTTTCCCCTAGTAGCAACAACACATCTACAACCTTAGAGATTTATGTCACTTCCCTTAGATTAAATAGAGGCACGAAACCATTATCGAGCATAAATACTCCCTCTTGGAGTTACTAGCATCTACTTGGCCAAGATAGCTACTAGAAATGGAGAGCATGCAAGATCAAAAACAACACAGACATGATAGAATCAATAAGACAAAACCATTAATCAATCTGACATAGTAATCTCAATATCCATCGGATCCCTACAAACACAACATGCATGATTACAAATAGATGATCTTGATCATGAACGGAGCTCACAAGATCTAAACATGGTAGCACAAAGGAGGAGAGACAACCATCTAGCTACTACATGGACCCATAGTCCAAGGTGGAACTACTCACGCTTCATACAGGAGGCTGGCATGATGATGAAGAAGGCCTCCAGGATGATCTCCCCTCCGACAGGGTTCCGGGAAGAGCTTCAGATCCCCTCGATCTAGGGATGATGGTGGCGGCGGCTATGGACTGTTTCTTGTAAGATTGATCGGGTTCTTAGGGTTTTGGTATCGGGGGCTTCTTATAGGCAAAGTGTAAGGTTCCCAACCTTTAATAAGGTAGAGATCCCTGTGTTTACAATGCTAGTCCCTGGATCAATAGCTAGCATCCACAGTTAAGATGTAATATCAAGAAACAAAGGTCATAATATAACTTTATAACCAGGAATAAAATAAATTATTACATCTTACATAGCTCATTTGGCTATCTCATTACAATGCAGCAGAATATAACAATAGCATGGGGTCCTTCATCTTCAAAGTGCCACAGGAAATCATGTTGGTTGTAGACTTGTAATCCTATTCAACACACTTCACTAACATCAAACAAACCTGCAACATAATAAGTTGCAGCCACAAGGGTCAATACATTTGAATTGTATTGGCAAGTTTCACTATTATGTATAAATAAGTGGATCCTATCATTACATGCATATTTGGCTAAGTAGGGTTTAGGCTCATTTGCAGAAAGCAATATAGTTTTATCCTATCTTTTCAAAATAGTTTTGATCTTTTGTCAAATCTTTCTGAACTCCTTGGAAAACTCCAAGTGCTTCTAATCCCTTGTTGTCACCATCAAGTTTTACTTTGAGAAATTGGAATGTCGAGACTTCCATAGCTTCAGGCCTTAGTTGCTCAGAGTTGTCCGTAACCAGGGACATGGCTAAGTACTTAGAATTTTGATCTTCTGCAGAAGTTGTACACTTTACCCACATGACACAATCTCGTCTTGTTGCCACCAGTGGCCGCTGGATAAGTACTCACCAAGATGGAGTACTGGCAGATCGAGAATGTGACAAAGTATTTCCATAGAAGTCCTCCCAATACACAATGCTAGCTTGTCAACCAGTCACCAATGTAGGGATAAATTTCCCTTACACAATTCTAGTTAACCTGAAGATGCCAATGCATGGGTCTTCCACTATGTAGTTGACTAAGCCAGAGCCCATTTAGCATGTGGTCACCACGGAAGCCAATTGTCGAGAAACATGTTCAATCTCTAAGTCCCTGGGTGGTTTTCTTCTAGTGCACATACAAAAAGATAGCCATATAAACATGGTTTCCTTTGTTGCCACCTTGTCCAAAACTTGAGTATCCTTGTCCACCCAGGTGGTTCATTGAGTACTTGTTTTATTATATAAAACATATATCTTTTCAATACTTCATATAATCATATCATGTGTCCCATACCAAATATATAGCAGGGCTAATCTTACTACAACTATAATGTTTCCACTAATGGAGATATAAGGGTATCCTATTAGGATTTAGCATAGCATAAAATATAGTATTCCTTATCTTGCATGTTACAAAAATCTACTAAGTGTAATGAAAATAGTAGGACATGGATGATAGTGTCACTTGCCTTAGTAGTTGGTGGTGTTCGTACACTCTTCGCAATAACACACTTGACAATCAACACAATCTATCAAGCAAAACAATCAAGATAAAACATACACAAGATCAACACTAATGGCAACACAAAAATCATGCAAAGTATGCAAACATGCAAGATGGCAATTTTTATTGTACAAATTTTTATAACAAGGTTCTGAACATTACTAAGTGATTTCTGAACATTTTATATTTTCAAGATTACAAATGCAACCATCTGTGCAATTGTAGCAATTAGCAATATTTTCTAACACTTGCAAATATCATTCTCACTAAATAATTGCTACGTTCTTATTTATACTATAATAAAATTATATTTTGGTCTTACTATACAGAGGGTTCAATTTACAACCATTTGCAAAAGGATTCACTTAAAAATAATTTACACAACAATTTGTATACTCAAAATACTCCACAAATGGTTCTGTATAAAACATGATTTTAATAGACTCAAAAATACCGTATTATGGCTCCACTGTGTTCTACTCGTTTTTGTGAATCCATAGACATATTATTTGCTAAATTTGGATATACAGAACTAAAAATATGATTTTTGCAAGTTTGTGTGTTCTTATGTCTAAAAATCCGAAAATAGGAATAGATATAACACTTGGCAGATTCTAATTGGAGGATACCCCTTCGTTTAAGTGATCTATGATGACCTTTAGATAAAGATCTAATGGTCCAGAATGGCTCACCGGAAAAGCTCGCCGGAGAAGTTCGCCGGATTTGCGGGCACGGGCTTGACGTTGCCGTTCCCGTCGCTAGGGACGTATCCGGAATAGAAGAAGATGTGGACGGCGTAGAGAACGTCGAGGTGGTGCTACTGGACGTGATTTTTGAGGTCGTTCGTTCCCAACGGTGCGACAAGCCATGGATGGAAGGACGCGTGACGTCGGGCGGCGCGACCAACTACAACAAGAAGATGCACAATCATGTCCTGGAGATAGGCAACATCAAGACTAGTCTTATATTAGAAGGAATCAACGAGGGACTCACCGAGGACGACAAGATCTGACGATGAACTACGTTTTTAGGCTAATCTTGGCATAGTTCGTGTGTGATCTACGGAGCTTCTCTTGAGAAAGTGTAGGAACGAAAGTGAAGGAGGAGGACTAGAGGTACGCACTGGTTCTCTCGGTTCGTCTTAATATGCACTAGGGAGGGAGATCCAAGGGTGTATGCCGACGGATGACGTTCGGAGCACCGTTTTGGATTGGGCAATTAACACAATAAAACGGTAAAATAATGCCCTGAACGGAACCTTCACGAAATTCTAAACATAATTCGTATTAAAGTTGAGGAGAAACGGCCACTCAATTGATGATGATTTGAAGAGGAAGATGTTATATTAGCCATGGCTAATGTTCCATTTTCTGTACCTTCACGATGAGGAAGATGACAGGTCGATCGGTTTTGATGGGCCAGTATTCAGCCCAACAAGAAAATAAAGGAAAAAAACAAGGAAGTTGGGTAGATGGGCTTGGGCTGCTGTTGTTTCTTTTTTTTTCCACCAACGTTTTCTTATTTTTCTTTTCTATTTTATTTTCTAGTTTTCAATTTGTCTCTTCAATTTAATTTAAATTTGCACCAAACCTTTAAAAAAAATTATATAAAATATAAATTGATAGTTTATTCTAATTAGAATATGTATAATATTTTTTTATAAAGTATAATTCATTTAAAAAAATTTAGCATGGCACGTAGGCCTATACAGTATATTTTATTAATTCTTGTTTATTTTATATCTTTTGATTTAGAGCTCCAAAAAGGTTCAAACCAATTTCCTTAGCTTTATAATTTTATTATTTATCATAATCATTTATTTAAGAATACTTTTATTTTGTTTTTATTCATTGCCTTAATTTGACTTTATTTCTCTTCCTATATTTTATACATTTCATATCATTTTATCTGGAGCTTCAAATAGAGTCAAACTAATTTATATGGCTTTATAGTTTTGCCCTTTATCTTTTTAGCTCACTTAGGAATTCTGTTGTATATATGGAATATATCCAAAGTCTCATGTTGTTAAGTGGCCAATTCAACTTTGAGAAGAAAATTATTTCCCTTAGTTTTAAAATGCAACCATGCATGCTTCATGATTTTGAGGTTTTAAAAACATGCATACAACTTCACAAACAAAATTTTTTTATTTAACTTTTGATTTGAAGGAGTTATATTAAACAGTCAAAAAGTTTTTGTTTCCTCTGAATTTTCAAGACTTAGTTTTTCATTTTGTTTAAATTTTTCCACATTTCAAAATTTGCAAAATTTTGGGATGTGACACGAAGAGGCGAGGTAGAGGGCACCCAGGGCGGCCGCACCCCCTAGGCGTGGGCTAGGGTTAGCCGCGCGGCCAGGGGGTGTGTCCCCCTGGTGGCTCCCCTCCGTCTCGTATTCTGGCTCCGTGTTCCCCACGATAAAATATTGACTTTGGCTTTTGCCCCGTCCAATTCCGATAATATTGATTTTCTGCCTTTTTTGGAACAAAAAATAGAAGAAAATAGGCAAGTGGCACTGTGGCATCTTGTTATAGGTTAGTACCAGAAAACATATAATAATACCTCAAAGTGCAGACAAAGCAAAGCAAAGTGGATACTAAACAAGCATGGAAAATAAAAAATTATAGATACGTTTACGACGTATCAAGCATCCCCAAGCTTAAATCTTTCTCGTCATCGAGTAGGTAATTGGTAAAAAGAATAATTTTTGAGGTGACATGCACCATCAAAATCAAGATCAAACCATTTGCAAGCACTAAAAGCTGGGATCAAAGAACTCTTAACATGAGCATGAAAGATGGAGTTCTAACAATAAATCAAAGTAACTATGCATGCAACATGAAAGGTTATAAACAAAGATCATGTATAACAATGCATTGAAAGACGTTTGTTTGTTTCACATATAGAAAACATAGCATAGTGGCATTCAGCTTGTCCCTCATGGAGTAGCAAATAAATGCATATGACATATTCAAAGTTCATAAGAGTGACTAGATACAAATAGTTCAAGAACAAACAATATTAACAATATGCATCAATCAATAAGTTTTGGGACAATGCACATAGAACTAAGAATGGAAACTATGCTCTCTTAATTTGTGCCTAAGGATAGAAGGTGGAGACTCAATATAATGGTGGAAGAAAGACCCTTCATAAAAAGGGAAGAAGATATTTCAAGTCTCATTGCCCCTATCATAAGCATCTTGAAGTGATTAAGTTTAAAGTGAAAAAACTATGGAGTATATGCTTGACAAAGTATACGTTGGCAATCTCATGTCCCTTGTATACGAGGGCCGCTCCTCATGCTACTCAAGTTTAGTTACCGGTAAGTTCTTGTCATAGTAAGTACATGTGTATCATAGAGAACCGCCAACAGGGTACCCCTTGCACATGATACAGGAGCTATCCCATAATCAAAATGACAAGGCAAGCAGACAATGAGCATCTCAGCAATCTTCTTATTTACCATGGGAAAATGTAGCTTTTTTTCTCTCTTTCCTCTTTTCTCATCTTTTTTTCTTTTTCTCAATATCTTTTTTCTATCTCTTTTTTTATAAGAAGAATGCTTCATAGATTGCTCATTATGGTGATGCTGCAAGTTTCCACCATGATTAGGCATGGCTTAGGCTAGCGACCTAGGCGTTTCTCTAACACACATACATAACTCCATGGACTTACAAGCTCCCCTTTCATTTCACACCGACAACATCCATAAACAAAAGAGCATGATATCAAATATGTACAATGTACAAGTGCAATGTTGAAAGCGTTCCCCATGACAACATGGTTCTGCTAATTCCAACGTATAAGTGCAAGCATATACAACATAGATGACACAATGGTTCAAATTTATTAGGGGCAAGAAAAATAAAGTGTGCCATCAAGTTTGTGAGAGCTTTAATCACTAAGTTTTCACATAACAAAGAGACTTTTTAATTGAAAGGTAGATGAAAACAAGAATATACTTGGAATGTTCTAACACACCATGCATAGGAATTTATAGTGGACACTTTGGAATAACTTGGTTTCTTGGGAGTGGATGCATGAGTAGAGCTTACTCATACACGTGGAGGCTAGCAAAAGACTGGGAGCGACCAACTAAGAGAGCAATAATGGCCATATTCATGCAGAGCGACAAAACATTACTAATCAAAGAATAAAGTGGTACTACAAGTCAAAGACTAAATGATCATAGAGAATATGGTGAATTGTTCATAGTCATAACATAGTGTGATCATGTGCCAAGTCAACCCAAACAAAGCATCAAAGGAGAATACCACAATACTATGCTTTTGTATGCTAAAACAACGCATGATTCCTTCAAGGCACATTAAGCAATCCCAATTGTTTGGAACAAGTCATGCTACAGCAATAATCACTAAGAATAAGGTCAAAACAACATCTATGATGACATAAATAAAGTCTAAGTCATAGTCAAAGCAAGCTCCTCTTGTACTTTTCAAGAAAGAACTTTCTACTCCTCTCCAACACCAATCAACTTAGTTGAAACAACAAAGCGAGAACGGGGGTCCAAACTACTTTATTCAAGCAAACTAATCAAACCAAAAACCAAAAATGAAAACTAAGACGCTCCAATAAAAACACAATTGTGCATGAAACAATAAAAACGAAGTGTCTAGAAAGACCTGAGATTTTTATTGATGAAGAAGGGGATGCCTTGGGCATCCCCAAGATTTGACGCTTGTACCTCTTGAATATTTCTTGGGGTGACATGGGGTGGAATCCCCAAGCTTGATCTTTTGTCCATTCTTCATCTCATTACATCATTCTTCCTTTACACCTGAAAATTTTCCTTCATACAAAACTTCACACAATCTTCATTAGCAACATTAGTGTATTCAAAAGATAATAGACATTTGGGGTTTAGTTTTAAAACAGAAAAACTTTCACTAAAAACACAAGAAACTATATCAATTCCCTCAAAAATCTCAATTTCCCAAAAAGAACCCAAAAAGGAATCAATAAGAAGCACATGCAAATAATGGCAAAAATCTGTCAAAACATACCAGCAGGTAGAAACTGATTTTTTTAAGTCCTTATGTTTCTCAAATCAAAAAGTGTTAAACTAACGGAAGTTAGATAACATACTGGGGGATTTATTCAGAAAATTACAGCTCAATCTGACTTACATAGATTTTACACGAATATTTACGGTGGAGCACAAAAATCTGTTTCGGGACAGCAACTCCCCAAATCTTACTTCCCTCTCATTAGAGGTTATTCTTGGCACAAAAAGCAAATAAAAAGTATAAGGAGAGGTCATTACATAGGTAATAACTTCCAAGACTCAAGTGGCTTATCTCCCAATAAGTACTTTTCTTTAACGCCTTTAAGTTAGGCACAAGAAGCAAGAATCAAGTATTTTCAAATGAAGAAGCATTAACATCAAATCTTGCTTTCAAAGGAGGAGCAAAAAGCAACTTCTCTCTCCTCATAGGGAAGTGTTCAATAACTTTCTTGAATGGAAGTTGATATTTAATGGTGCCTTCTTTCATATCAATGATGGCACCAACAGTTCTAAGAAAAGGTCTTCCCAAAGTAATAGGACAAGAAGCATTATATTCAACATCCAAAATTTAGAAATCAACAGGGACATAAGCATTGTTAACCATAATAAGAACATCATTAACACTCCCCATGAGTTTCTTTTTAGCATTATCATTAAGTGGGACATCCAAATAGAAATCTTACAAAGGTGGCAAATCAAGCATTTCATAATTTTTTCTAGGCATAATAGAGACACTAGAACCAAGGTCACATGAAGCTTTGAGATCAAAGTCATTCACTTGCATATTAATGATGGGTTCCCAACTATCTTCTACTTTCCTAGGAATAGAGGCTTTGTGTTTCAAATTTTCTTCCTTAATTTTAATGAGAGCATCTGTAATGTGTTTGGTGAAAGCCACATTCATATCACTAGCATCAGGACTTCTAGCAAGCTTTTGTAGGAACACAATCACTTCAGAAATATTGCAACCATCAAGATCAAAATCAAACTTAGCATCACTAGTAGTAGACTCATTGGGTTTAGGCATTGTGGTAGGAGGAATTGGGACTTCTTGTGGTTTAGTGGCATCCATATTGGTGGTGGTGATAGTGCACACACTATTGTTTCTAGCAATTTCAGCTTCTCTTTCCCATTTAACATGTAGTCGGGATAAAAGTCTAACATTTTCATCAATAGTAACTTGTATGGCATGAGTAGAAGCAAAGGTACTTTCCAAAGTTTCAGGTTTAGCAGTCATTTTATTAATCAAAGAGGACTATGCTTTAGACAAAGAGGAAATATTTTTTTCTCAACATTCAAAAGATTTTCCTCCACAGTCTCGTTGAAAGTGGTTTGTTTACTAATAAAGCCTTTGAGCATGACTTCAAGTTCAGAGGGAGCACTTCTAGTATTGTTGTAGGAGTTTCCATATGTATTTCCATTATTAGGAGGATAAGGCCTATAATTGTTGTTGCTACTAAAATTATTCCTATAGGCATGGTTGTTGAAATTGTTGTTTCTAATGAAGTTCATATCAACTTGCTCTTCTTGAGCAACCAAAGAGGCTAAGGGAACATTATTAGGGTCTATAGGAGCTTTTCCATTAACAAGCATAGCCATGATAACATCAATCTTATCACTCAAAAAGGAGGTTTCTTCAATAGAATTTACCTTCTTACCATGTGGAGCTCTCTCAGTGTGCCATTCAGAATAATTAACCATCATATTATCAAGGAGATTTGTTGCAGCACCCAAGGTAATGGTCATCAAGGTACCTCTAGCAGCTGAATCCAACAGGTTTCTTGAGGAGAAGTTTAAACCTGCATAAAAAGTCTGGATAATCATCCAAGCAGTAAGTCCATGAGTGGGACAATTCTTAACCAACGATATCATTCTTTCCCAAGCTTGAGCAACATGTTCATTATCAAGTTGTTTAAATTTCATTATGTCACTTCTCATAGATATAATCTTAGCAGGAGGATAGTATTTTCCAATAAAAGCATCTTTGCACTTAATCCAAGAATCAATACTATTTCCAGGCACTGATAGCAACCATTCTTTAGCTTTTCCTCTCAAGGAGGAAGGAAACAACTTGAGATTAATAATATCTCCATCTAAATCCTTATATTTTTGCATCTCACAAAGTTCAACAAAGTTATTGAAGTGGACAACAGCATTATCAAAACTAGCAACATAAAATTGCTCTCTCATCACAAGATTCAACAAAGCAGGCTTAATTTCATAAAAGGTAGCATCAGGAGCTGGTGGAGAAATAGGTGTAGTTAGGAAATCATTGTTGTTTGTGCTAGTGAAGTCCCACAACTTGGTGTTCTCAGCAGAGTTCATTTTGGCAAAAGTGGAGAAAGCCAACAACAGCAGCAACTAGAGCAGGAACTAATTTTTTTGTGTTTTGATAAAAGAAAGCAGACCAAATGAAACTTTTTTTTGGAGTTTTTGATAAAAAGAGGGAAACAAAACCAAAAAAAATAAACTAAGCAAGTCAAAAACAAAGTAAAGAGAAAGGTTGTGAAGGACTCCCCTTGTGAAGCCGTCCTTAGCCTCCGTGACAATGGTGCCAGAAAATCTTTGATGGTGGCTCAGATCAATGTAGAGCTTCGTTGGGAGACCCCAAGAGGAAGGTATGATGAGCAAGGCAACAAGTTTTTCCTCAGTAAGAAACCAAGGTTATCAAACCGGTAGGAGGAAGAAAATGACTCAAAGGTGTTGCTAGCAACTTTGAAACCTACACAACACAAACTCAAGACTTTGCCCCAACAAACATTGAGGTTGTCAATCTCACCGGTTTGCTAAAAACAAAGGATTAACTATATGGTGTGGAAGGTAATGGTGGTTTGCAGAAAGTAAACAATAACAGTGGAAGATGTATCAATGGTAAAGATTGGACCGGGGTTCATAGTTCACTAGAGGTATTCTCCTTAAGATAAACAAACATGGCATGCTGGGTAAAAAAATTACAGCAGGGCAATTGACAGGACTGAGCAAGGCATAACAATGCAATACTAGACATTCATGATCCTATGAGATTTGATTGGGCAATACAACAAGATACAGACCACCATCCAACTGCATCTATGACTAGTAATCCACCTTCAGGTTATCATCCGAACCCCCTCTAGTATTAAGTTGCAAGCAACGGATAACTGCTTTAAGCAAAGTGTGTAAGGTAAACAATCCACTTGTTCCATGAACAAGAGACCGTTCTTTTTCCCCTAGTAGCAACAACACTCTACAACCTTAGAGATTTCTATCACTTCCTTTAGATTAAATAGAGGCATGAAACCACTATCGAGCATAAATAATCCCTCTTGGAGTCACTAGCATCTACTTGGACAAGATAGCTACTAGAAACGGAGAGCATGCAAGATCACAAACAACACATACATGATAGAATCAATAAGACAAAACCATTAATCAATCTGACATAGTAATCTCAATATCCATCGGATTCCCGCAAACACAACATGCATGATTACAAATAGATGATCTTGATCATGAACGGAGCACACACGATCTAAACATGGTAGCACAAAGGAGGAGATAAAACTATCTAGCTACTACATGGACCCATAGTCCAAGGTGGAACTACTCACGCTTCATACCGGAGGCTGGCATGATGATGAAGAAGGCCTCCGGGATGATCTCCCCTCCGGCAGGGTGCTGGGAAGATCTTCAGCCCCCTGATCTAGGGACGATGTTGGCGGCGGCTACAGACTGTTTCGTGGAAGATTGATCGGGTTCTTAGGGTTTTGGTGTCGGGGGCTTCTTATAGGCGAAGAGGCGAGGCCGGGGGATACCTAGGGCGGCCGCACCCCTGAGGCGTGGGCTAGGGTTAGCCGCGTGGCCAGGGGTGTGGCCCCCTGGTGGATCCCCTCCGTCTCGTATTCTGGCTCCTTGTTCCCCACGGTAAAATATTGACTCTGGCTTTTGTCCCGTCCAATTCCGAGAATATTGATTTTCTGCCTTTTCTGGAACCAAAAACAGAAGAAAACAGGAAACTGGCACTGTGGCATCTTGTTAATAGGTTAGTACCAAAAAACATATAAAAATACCTCAAAGTGTAGACAAAGCAAAGCAAAGTGGATACTAAACAAGCATGGAACATAAAAAATTATAGATACGTTTACGACGTATTAGCACGCGTCGTGATGTGACGTGTCATGACGAGGCGAGGCGAGCGTGCATGCAAGCGGCGGTGTCGTCAGAGGAGGAGCACGCGTGTATCTCTCTTATTGTCACTCACTTACAAAGTGGTGCAACTCTCCTTCAACTTCCCATGTGGGACTAAACTTTAGCTCCCATTGCTCTTGCCACACACATGTGAGCTGACACCAACTTGGGCCAAATCACATATGGGCTTCCACATACATGGGCTTTGAGATTTAGGGAAAATCTGAAATCGCACATGGGTCTAATGATTTAGCCCATTATTTCTAACAATCCCCCACCAGATCTCAAATGCCCATTTGAAGATTTGCCAATCCTCGCTACTTGTTTATATACTAGTGTTTTAGCACAGACTGTTAAGTTGAACTTCCGCCTAGAATCTTGAACTTCGTCTATCAACAACTTGAACAATGTACGAACCTTGAATTGCAAGTTTGGTGCCAATAGATTTCACTCAAAATCATAACTAGTACCTAGCTGCCAGTAGCCTACCTCGCGGGTTGGAGCATATATGTCATATTCCCTGGTCTCTTCATGAGTTTACTAGAGATCACCCAAATCTCATAAACCGCGACGTTTACAGTCGGGCTCATACAGGTGTGTTCTTTCAAGAATGCCCTGTGGGACAGCATCTTTGCTAGTTAAAGCCAACATAAACACATTAAAGCATGTTGCCAACCTGCCTTACAGATTATGAGAGTTATGCATCTTCACATAGAGAGGGTTACACAATACTCTCCTAAGTCCACCCACTAGCTTGTTCTTCCCAGGTCCTAATTCACGGGATCTCCGATCACATAGGTTGGGTTACCACTAGGTGTGACATCCATGGGTCTCAACCCCATCTCCCTCATTGCACTTTCTATCAAATTTCATGATAGTCCCTTTATAAAGGGATCTGCCAGGTTTTTGTCTGTTTTAATATACGTAACAGTTATTCCTCCAGAGTTTCTCAATTTCCTGAAATATTTCAAACGTCTCTTCACGTGTCTTGATGACTTCGCGTTACCCTTAGAATTGTTCACTTCGACAATAATAGTTTGGTTTTCACAATTCAAAAGGATTGTCGACACAGGTTTCTCAACCACAGGCAAGTCCATCAAGAGCTCATGCAGCCATTCTGACTCAACAATGGCTGTGTCTAAAGCAGTAAGCTCTGCTTCCATAGTTGACCTCATCAACATGGTCTGTCTACGGGATCTCAATGACACGGCGCCACCTCCAAGGGTAAACACATACCCGCTCGTGGCATAGAGTTCATCAACGTCAGAGATACAGTTTGAGTCACTATATCCTTCAAGCACGGCAGGGTGCCCTAAATAGTGAATCCCATAGCTCATTGTACCACATAGATAGCGCATGACCCTTTCAAGTGCATGCCAATGATCAATACCTAGGTTAGACATGAACCTACTCAACTTTCTCACAACAAAAGAGATATCGGGTCTTGTAGTGTTTGCTAAGTACATGAGAGAACCAACAACTTGTGAATATTTCAGCTGATCTGTTGGTTCCTTCTTATTCTTTCGTAATGTCAAACTGGGATCATAAGGTGTTGGAGAAGTCTTGCCATCAATAAAGCCAAATCGGCTCAATACCTTCTCAACATAATGAGATTGTGTTAAAGTAATCCCATTCTCATTCTTAATAAGCTTGATGTTCAGAATAACATCAGCCTCTCCCAGATCTTTCATATCAAAACTCTTGACAGGAAAGACTTGACTTCATTTATCACTTTCATGTTTGTACCAAAGATTAGAATGTCATCCACGTACAAACATAATATAACACTATCACCCCCACCATGGAGATAGTAAACACACCTTTCAGCCTCATTAATGACAAAGCCAGCAAAAAGTAGAGTTCTGTCAAACTTCTCATGCCATTGCTTAGGTGCTTCTTTCAGGCCATATAAAGATTTTAATAACTTGCACACGTTTGTATCTTCACCTTTTACCACAAACCCATCCGGCTGATCCATATAGATCTCCTCTTCCAACTCTCCATTAAGGAAAGTTGTCATCACATCCATTTGATGAACGAGAAGAACATAAGAGGCAGCCAGGGACAATAGTACTCGAATGGTGGTCAGTCTAGAGATAGGTCAATCTGTGTCAAAGTAATCTTCACCTTCTTTCCGTGTGTATCCCTTAGCTACAAGCCGTGCCTTGTACTTCTCAATAGTACCATTTGGCCTTATCTTGTTCTTGAACACCCACTTACAGCCCACAGGTTTGCAACCATAGGGTCGTTCTGATAATTCTCAAGTTCCATTAGAAAGAATCGAGTCCCTCTCATTTTGGACAGCTTCCTTCCAATCATCTACATCAGGAGATGCATATGCCTCAGCAATGGATCTAGGAGTATCGTCCACAAGGTACACGATGAAATCATTACCAAAGGATTTTGCAATCCTCTATCTCTTACTCCTCGTGAGAGGTTCATCGTCATCCTTATGAAGGAATTCCTCATGTGGTTGTTCAGAATTCTCAATAGATGCACTAGATTCAAGAAGTATTTCAGAATAAATTCTACCAATGCTATGCATATATTTCATAGGAAAAATATTCTCAAAGAATGTTGCATCACGAGATTCCATTATAGTATCAACATGCATATCAGGTACCTCAGATTTAACCACTAAAGATTTATAGCCTACACTCTTTGGAGCATATCCTAGAAAGACACAGTCCACTGTCTTAGGTCCGAGCTTGCGTTTCTTGGGAATCGGTATGTTGACCTTAGCCAAACACCCCCAAGTGCGCAAATACAAAAAGTGATGTTTTCTCCCAGCTCACTCCTCATAAGAGGTCTTTTCTTTATTCTTGTCAGGAACTCTACTCAGGACATGACATGAAGTCAACAAATCCTCCCCCACCATGACTTTGATAAACTAGTAGTAGCTAACATGGAATTCACCAAGTCAGCCAGCGTGCGGTTTTTACTTTCGGCAACCCCGTTTGATTGGGGAGCACCATGATCCGACCTAAGACGCTTGATCTTTCTCTCTAGTTGATTTTAAACTTCGGACTTATAAATTTTATAGTAGTATAAAGCCTCATCTTTAGTGTGAAACAAGTAAACATAGAATAATTTAGTAGCATCATCTATCAACATCATGAAATATCTCTTTCCACCTTTTGTCAACACACCATTCATCTCGCATAGATTAGAATGTATGATTTATAGAGGTGCCAAGTTTCTCTCCTCGACAACCTTGTGAGGCTTTCGAGGTTGCTTTGATTGCACACAACTATGGCACTTAGAACCTTTGGCAATAGTGAAATTCGGAATTAAACTCATACTGGACATCCAAGACATCAAACCAAAATTAATATGACATAAACTAGAATGCCAAACACTGGTATCATCATTAACACCACCACAAATATGATTCACGGATTTATTACAAAACTCTGAAAGTGAAAACCAGAACAAGCCTCCGAACTCATAACCTTTACCAATAAATTGTCCATGTTTCGAAACAACGACTTTATTGGACTCTAACACAACCTTAAACCCATCTCTGCATAGTAGGGACATGTTGCACGTTCCTTAGCTGCGCGATCTTTCCGGAGGTAAACTTTAGATCCACCGTGTCAACACCACGAATACAAGCATGTGATCCATTCCTCATTAGGACGGATGAATCCCGAGCGACCTGATAAGAAGTGAACATAGAGATGTCAGCACACACATGAACATTAGCACCTGTATCAATCCACCAACATGGTTATTGAAATACTGAAAGGACAATAAATAAATTACCATACCCATCAGTGTTGCTAGCGGTCATGACATTGATAGTCTTCCCACCTTTCCCTCTGCGATCTGCACGTTCTGGGCAGTCCTTGGAAAAGTGGACGAGCTCTCCACATGAATAACAACATAGCTCAGCCTTGTTCGACTTCTTCTTCTTCTTGAAGGTTGTAGTCTTTTCAGGCTTGTTGAACGAGGGCTTATAGTTTCCTTTGTTCTTGCTGAAGGTCTTCTTCTGTGCCATGTAGGCACTAGACTGACCCTCGCCTCCTCTCTCAGCAGTGTCCTTAGCCCGAGCCTTCTCCTCAACATCAAGAGACGCTATCAGGTTTTCAACCGATATCTCCTGTCTCTTGTGTTTGAGAGTTGTGGAGAAATTCCTCAACGAAAAAGGCAACTTTGCAATAATACACCCAGCCACAAACTTGTCGGGTCAAGTACACTTGAGGATTTCAAGATCCTTGGAAAAACATTGTATCTCATGAGCTTGCTCAACTACAGAACGGTTGTTAACCATCCTATAATCATGAAAGTTCTCCATGATGTATAGCTCACTACCAGCATATGCTAAACCGAACTTAGTGTCCAGTGCCTCCTAGAGCTCTTTTCCATTTTTGATGTGCATATACACATCAACCAGCTTGTTGTCAAGAACACTCAAAACACATCCCACAAAGGCAAGATTGATTTCCTTGAACTTGTTCTAAACCTCGTCAGATGTAGTTCCTTTAGGTAAATCCTCACTAGCCTCGAATACTTTCAGAGCTTGCAGTCACATAGTGGTCTTATACTGCCACCTCTTAAAATGAACACCGGTAAATTTTTCCGTCTTCATAGCATCGGCCAAGTGTCCCATGTTTAATTTAGGAAATTGCCTATAATAAGGTTTTTGGATTGTTGGATTATTAGGCATAATTTCCACAATTAATTCCAGAATATAAATCATGACAACACAGCTACAATCACGTGAACCTCTAACATACTATATGTATTGATCAACATGAACAGTAGCAGAGTATACACACTAACAGCCATAGTAAAACAACAGATCTGATGACGGTGTACGTACTGATCGGTTGTCGATGTAGTTGTCGTTGGTGCAGTAGCCTGTCGAAGAAGTCGATGTGCAGTAGGTCTAGCTTGACGATCGATAAGACGCGCCATGATGACGAACTTGAGCAGTCGCGCGGAGCGCTTTCCAAAAACCTTATTCGCCCTCTCCCGTATAGGATCACAAAGACGAATAGTTCCGGAGACCTGCTCTCCCGACCGCCGATGCATGCCGGCAAGCAGGATGGAGTAGACTATGGTGGCGGCGCAAGCAAAGAGGATGGCAAAACTCTAGATTGGTTCGGTGTGTGCGTTGTGGAAGCCGCATAAGTATTTATATAGAGCGGCTCAGAAATCCCGTCCAGGACACGAACTAGACCAAGCCCACGTCGCGCATGTTCGGGTCAGTTACAGATAGCCCATGATCCGGAAGTGACCTGAATCCACTAATTGTTGACACGTCTGTCTACCGCACACATTTTCCTGAGCAGCAAAATAAAGATCGGCTCGGCGAGATTCCCGCAACCCGCGGCGCGCGCGCGTCATGACAAGGTGAGTGTGCGTGCGAGCGGCGTCATCGGAGGAGGAGCGCGCGTGTAGCTCTCTTATTGTCACTCACTTACAAAGTGGTGCAAAAGTCCACCTTATAAGGTGGTGCAACTCTCCTTCAATTTCCTATGTGGGACTAAACTTTAGCTCCCACTGCTCTTGCCACACACATGTGAGCTGACACCAACTTGGGCCAAATCACATATGGCATTCCATATACAGGGCTTTGAGATTTAGGGAAAATCTGAAATCACACATGGATCTAATGATTTAGCCCATTATTTCTAACAATACACATCACTAACTACCTAAAAGATACATCGTCCAATGACTAGTTGAATTTCTCTTCGTATTCATTATATATAGTCCAGTATGTCTTTTGTATTTGATTTTTTTGCTATATTACATGTGATCTCAGAACACTTACTAACGACCCTGATTTGGACCTTACTTGTCTACACATCCAGAAAATCTATGATCATAATCAAAAATACATATGTGAAAATGGTGTTCTATATTTGGCAACACTGTTCTTTCTTTTTATCCCATCTTCCTCACGTACCGGGTGTATATGACCACTACCGTTGGAGCAACATAGGATTATCCCGCCCTAGCCGCCCTTGACCATCCCCAGAATCGCCCGAGCCACCTCTAGATCGTATGGCCCCGCGCCTCCAAGTCATGTCCCGTACGCTGCCAACTAGGCCGCACACACCTCGACCCACCACAACGTCGGTTGTTGCAAGTACGATCACACTTGACATCGCTTTGCTTTAGCCTCATCTTCCTCGACCCAGATGTAATGGTGCTCTACGAGAGGCCAAGCCGCGACATCGAGGTCGCTCTAATGGCTATGGCCATGGTTGCCTTCGATCTAATGGTTATGGCTGTCTCCTTCTCTAGGATGTTGTCAAAAGATCGATCGGTGGAATGTGGTGGAAATTTTTCCCTAGTCGAGACGACATAACGGAATTTTGCCAGAAGAGGTGTCGGTCCGGCGAAGGTTGAGCTGAAATTTTACTCCCAGTAATCTCTATCTCTATCTCTATATCTAAAAAAGACGAATTTCCTCTGTTTCCTCCAACTAGGCAGGAATAATTGATCTCGACCTTCAAATCTATTGGATCTAATGTTCCAGAACTTCCCAATGACATTAGTCCATCTAATTACACTGTTATGCTACCGCTAAGTGGGTATTTACTGCTCCGTGAAACCGTGAAACCGCTGCACTGTAACATCCCAGCATTAGAGCCTAGAAATAAGTTGAACCCAGATGTGTGCATTGCATTCATGCATAGAAAATCCGAATAATTTTTGCGCTTTTAAACAAAATTTGTCAAAGTGATTGAAGCTTCTCTTAGCTTGATGGAATTGAAGTAGATCATCAAGTTGACTACGATAAGTTTCAATAAGACCTTTGTTAAAATCTCATTTTTGGGCAAGAAAGATTTGATCTAAGGGTAGATCAAATGTACTATAAGTTAAACCTTAATATAATGTGAATTATATTTGATCATTAAGTGATCATGTTATAATATTCATTATAATCACTCCTAAATACCAAGTTAAGGATATAAAGCAAATAATAAGAATGTAACCACTATATCATAAATCCCATCTGCATACATTCTGAGAATCATAGTAACACCTAACCTTAAAAACTCTTTTGATGAGTTGGAGTTGGAAAGAGATTAAGTCAAGATCATCCACCATATATATATATATCTTTCTTTCTATACAATCTTTATGGAACTTATCTCAATATCTGTTGTTCATCAATGTTGGATAATTCCTCATTGATTCACAACTTCTTTAATTATTAGTCTTTGATCTATTATTTGATCTTA
Source organism: Avena longiglumis (assembly GCA_030063025.1). Lineage (NCBI taxonomy): Eukaryota > Viridiplantae > Streptophyta > Magnoliopsida > Poales > Poaceae > Avena > Avena longiglumis. The sequence goes on along the minus strand of CP125977.1, from coordinate 428,150,670 downwards.
TCAGAACATCTACTCGAATCTTCTAATGAGGGCATAGTCCATTAATAACCTTAATCCAATATAAGATTCTAAGAAGTTAATTTCCAGACATTAAAATATAGGATTGATAAAGCCCTGCTTAGCCAACTAAAAACTTCAGTAATAAATGATTAAAGTATTATAATGGTAATGTTTTGGCCACCAACATGGAATGCTTATAATTAGTATAGGTAATACTGGTGGGTAGAACATAATTGGAACCTTAGTAAAGATAAGTGATCCTAAGATATGTCTTTGCAAACCCCATAAATATAATTCAGGGATTGAAGTGTAAGTCATGGGGGTTAAGTAATTAAGATGGTGTTGATCATATTCAAGAATAATCAACTTTAGAGAAAGATTAGTGATGGAAGATAATCAACATTAGAATAGTAAATACAACCAACCAAGGATATGAATAGATTATAAAATGCCTTTGTATCAAACTCATTGGATTCATCCATAAGTTTAGAAGAATGATATATTGAATAAGAAGATTTTAATAAGTAAGACCATCAAACTAACCATGGTGATGGATAGAAAGAGGTATTATATCTAGGAAAGGAATTCCTTAATTATAGATCCAATATTTTGAAATATAATTATTTGTATAAATCAATTTCCTATTTTAACCTGGTTAAGCAATCAACTCTACATATCAAATCAAACATAATAGCCATCTCATACTATTGATCCATCACCTGATGCTTATAACACTTTATAGAAATATTTTCCTATAACAAATTACATAAGCATATCTCTGTTAATTTCAACCATCATCACTATGTGTGCCTAAGTATATTTTTATAAGTTCACTTCTATAAAACACTCTAAATATAACTTCTACTAAAAAAAGGAGACTTCATCCAACATTATACACATAAGGTAATATACTTAGTTATTAAATCTTAATTCTTAAAAGGAATCTAAGCTTATACAAAACCCTAAAGCCAAGGGAATTGCGAATAATTCAAAACCCTAAACTTCTTTGTTTATCACATACATTGTTATTTTCCAACTTAATGGGAGTAATAATCATCATATCAATGTCTTTATATTTCATGCATCAAAGAATGGTATAGAATCATTATACATATATCTCAAAGTTTCCATTCAAACTATAAGCTCACAAAAAGTTGAAGTTATAAACAAATAAGAATATATCATTCAAGAAATTCCTAATTAAAAATATAAGAGAAAAATAATAAGAAGAAGTTTCTTCAAATTATTAAAAAGATGTTCTTATTGAGTAAATAAAAGAAGGCATAATAAAAGTTCACAAAGGTTACCAAATATATTTAAATATTGTTGTAAATGTCCAGCAAACATATTATACAAAGAAAGGTTCAAAATATAAATCAAATTCAAATCTAAATAATAAAACAGAAAATAGAAAAAGGATAAAACAAATAAAAACCAAGCCTGGCCGCAGCCCAAGACCCTACACCTATCTGACGCCTATGTGCAGCCCATAACAAACCAGTAACCAGCTCTGTCATTTTCCATCTAAGACTGACAAGTGGGGTCAGGAGAGGACCGCGGGTTGAGCTAAAGAAATCGCCAGGGGGTTATTCAAAAAACGATCATCGTCGTCACCGTCATGCACACAGGCATCTCGCTGGCGGAGCTTGTCACCGCCCGATGCCGTCATCGCCGTCATTGCGCCAAGATACTCGCCGCCGTTGCTAGGAGGGGATAAGAAGGCCACCGTGACGCATTGCTTCCATCCCTATCCCCAATCCCTCCTTATCCTCTCAGATACGAACGAGACCGAAACCCTAGCTCGCTGGAGCCACCTCTCGCCGTCGAACCACATCACCCCACACCATTCTGAGCCGTCATGGAGGAGCGCCATCCTCCGTAGATCTCCTGGGTAGAAACTTGCATCAAGGGGAGCACTGGAGAGGGTGAATTTGGTCATTTTCCTTCATAGCAGTTCGTCGGAATCCTCGTCAGGAAACTCGATTCCGGCCGCGCCTGTCCTCGTCGACCACTCTATCGTCATCAGGGTAAGCATACACATCTCTGGACCCTAATTTCATTTACGGATTCACACCGTAGGTCTAGATTTGTTGAGCACCGCCGCTGGCCGCTGCAGTAGCTCGTCGTCGATGAACCTCCGATGACCATTTCCGAGTGGCGCTGCCACTATTAGGTTTAGTAGGTTGCACTGATTCGAACTAGACCTATTTCACTTGCTGGGTGCAGTGGATCGTCGCCGGTGACTACTCACCGACGGCGGTGGCGTTGCTGACGCCATGCTTACCTCATGATCGAGTCACGTCAGCCGTTTGACTAGTCTTTGCCTCGCGTGGTGGATGACATGGCCCAGGGCCCACATGTCATTGACAGTGAGTAGAGAGGAGGTTTGTAACTTGTGCATTTCTTTCATCTGAGAGCTGAGGTGGACCATGGCCCACTAGTCAGTGACTAGGGCTAGCTCTGTGTACGGTGTAAAAAGTATTTTCTGTTTAGAAATAAATAAAATGTTATAATCCAATTAATATTATTCCAGAAATTTAATAAATGATTAAATCTTGTTTAATTCATAACATTTGATTTATAATTCAGAAAAATGTATATAATATATGAAAATTTGTAGAAAAATAAAATCTAGAACTTAAACTTATTATCAAATATTATTATGATGATTATTTAAATAAATATTATTTAACAAAAGTTTTATAAGTAATAAAACTTTGATAATTCATTTTTTTATAATAATAAATATTAATAATAGTAATAAAATACCAAAAATCTTAGAAAAATAAGAGTTCTAATTTAAAACTATAATCAAGTATTATTAGTTCACTTCATTAAATATTTATTATTTAGTAAATAATTAAAAATTAATAAGAATTATAAAAATCATATCTTATTATTTATAAATCACAAAAATAATCATGGTATACCAAAATGATCACAAAAATATTATTTACAGGTTAAAAATCTAATAATCTCCTTTTGAGGTAAATAATAAAATTAAATATTTTAATAACTCAAATTTAAACTTATTTACTTCATTAATAATTCATATAAAGATAAATAAGATTTATTAATAATCTTAAAATGAGTATAATAAGTCTAATAAATAGTATTAGTCTTAAATATTAATAATCTAATGCCATAATGGTTTAAAACCTTATAAATGTTCTTATTTTAGAAGTATCTCCAACCTTAAATGAAGATTATCTTCTAAGAAGAATTCCACTAATAATAAAATCCTTAAAAAACAACTTGTAAATAATCAAATCTTTTATAAACATATTAATCACCAAATTACAAAAAAAAACCACTACAACACTATATAAATCCATAAGTAAGTTAAGTAACATTATGTTGGGTTCATAAACTATACTCACTCATCTATAAAAGATAAATGATATTACTCCATACTCACATCAAGAAACCATTACCCAAGTAATAGAATAAACATTCTTAAGTAACTTGAAGAACACATTTCAGACATACAAGATACCAATATATGAGTATGATACTCTCTAAACTATCTATACTTTAAAGTTAACTTTGGTCTGAAGTAGTTAAACCATAAAGCAACTCAAGCCAAACCATTTGAGCAAACAAATGACATCAACCACTACTAACTAACCACAAGGTTTGTTTAGACCTTAGAAGTGAAACCTTTTCTTCAAAGGTTATCCTTTTTGCCACTTTAAATAAGAAACCTTGTATAAGTAATCCTAACTAGTATGTCATAAGTATGTATACCTTACTCCTACATATGTGTTGTTTATAACCACTCATAAACTCTAATAAAAGTACAACTACGGAATTTATCCAAAAGGACCACACATTCCAATGTAACCACTTTTGGAATCTAAACCCTAGAACAACGTTATTCCCAGGATTTGCGCTTAGAACGTGCATCACATTACTTATGCATAAAAAGATATTTCTTATTTAAACATTAGTCCTTACCGGACCAATGATGTTGATTTCAGATTTTAGAACTTATACTGACTCGAAGACCGTGAGTGCATAATATTGCAATCACAAAAGGCAAGTTCACACTTGCTCATGTCCTTTGATTATTTTATGTAAAGTATTTTACAAATCCAGTGTTGTCATCACCTGCATTTGAAAAAGGACAGAAAACACTATTTTCAATAACAATGAGAACTATTAATTACTGGTCCAGGGTGATCAGCTAACCTATTAAATCTGACAGTTGGGATAACCACTGTTTAGAACTATATCACCTAGGACTTAACAACCAATGTCGCCAGTGATTCTTGCGCCGTATATTACGCGTTAACCATGAGATTTGGAATGGGACGGAGAAGTCAGTTGTATCTTCTTCCTCTCGCATGAAGCCGGATGTGCAGGTCGTGGCTGTTATCCTCGTAGCATGCATATTAATTGGTAATTCGTAGAGGATATGCAACATATGGGTGGGAACCCTCATCGTCCCACGATAGTTCTGGCATCTAACGGTTTGTACAAACCATTGCCGTAATTCATTATGTGGGCATGGTGTACACCAAGGAGGCATGCAGGGTCACGAAGGGGGCAGTAATTGGTTTGGATCATCTTCTGGGCCCCACATCATGGAATTGTGTACAGGAATAAGCTGCCCGGTTGTGCAACAAAGAGTTTATCTCTCATGGGTAAAGTAACGCACCTCTGCAGAGTGTAAGAACTGTAACTTGTTACTCCCTGTTCCGGGAAGGAGCTGCGAACACGGCGGGAAAGGAACTCCATGAAAGTTCTGGTAAACCCGTGAAGGCTGACGGACATAGCTTTTCAGAATAAAAGCAACCTTTGAAGAAATGTTTATGAAAACTTGCATTGCCTACGACCTACGGTCTGTGGCTATAGTTATAGTGCATCAAACACTCTTTTTCTAGTGAATTTGCTGAGTACGCTCGTACTCAAAGTATCTTCTTAACCCTTGCTAGATTCTAAAGCCATTAAAACGATGTCTGCATCAAGTTATGCTCCAGGACTTATCAAAACCAGCTAAAGCGCTTCACTGAAGACAAGGAAGACAACATATAACTCAACTCAAGTGAAGACGAAGTACTGATTAGATAGAAATACAATCTCTAGCCAAAGAACCTATCTCAGTAGAGCGTTGCAATAGCAGCAATGCCAATTCCTTAGTTAAATACTAGTTTTAATAGTATAATATTTTTGCGTTATTTATCTTTGATTCTTCTTCGTAAGAGGTTCTTTCTCTCTCTTTAACCTAGAGTGTTCTCTGGATCTTATGGAAAGAGTGAGTTGTAACCTTTAAGCCATGTATTGGACCCGCTATGTTTCTGTTGTGCCATTCTGAGGGATGTAATACTAGTGAACGGTGTTTCATTGGTGTTATGTCAACGACTATAGTATACTACATCATGCAGTGGTATGCTGGGTCACCGCATGCACCTCTTTGTTGCGCCCCATCATCCCGAACTAGAACAGATCCTGCCTCATCCCTCCATTCCACCTCAGGGTCCGCATGGACTGCGACTGTCAACACCCGGATTTTTCAATCCTAGATGCCTGTTATGCCATACATATCAATCCTAGGATTACCATTTTTGCGAGACATAACAGAATTGGATACCATAGTACATCATCCATTACAAACGATACATAAGTTCTTACACAAATAGGGATCTCATGATCCAGTTCTTAATACAACATCAAGCAGCGGAATATGTAATAATAGCGGTAGCGTGGTAAGCTCCATCTTGATGTCACGAGTCTTGTGATGGGAGATGATCCTAGTTGTCGTAACCTTCCTGGGGTCCATCTTCCAGGTACTCCTCTTCATAGTCTGGCCATGGGAATAGCCAGGGACAAAGCCATGAGTACTCTTTAAGTACTCACAAACTAATACTAATAGGTAAAGGGGGTTTTTGGATAATAGGACACTGGGTTCTAGGGTTGTTTTGCAAAAGCCAGATTTATCTCTACTAAGTTCCAAAGCTAGTCACAATTCTATAATTCCTAAGCGGGAACTTGTATTTCATATCACAACTCTGTTGTGGTCAAGTCAAAGTCTCAATTCATCACAGGTCATTTTGAAAAGTCTGACGGGGGAAACAGTATGGCCACTCCAACTGTCCATAACCGCGGACGCGGCTATTCGAATAGTTTGACACTCTGCAGAGATTGTACACTTTCACCACAACATTCGATACATCCGTCAGGAACAAATCCTGAATTCACCATACTCAGTATGCGTATAATCAATCCTAACCTTTCGATTACACGCCCTAGTATAAGCACCTCTCCTGTGAGTTTGGCCTCCCAACCATGACCAACTGTCATCTTGGGTACTGCACAGGTGGACAATCTTCACAAGGTAGCCTCAGCTCAGACCTTGGCCGTGAGGGAACTAATACTAAGGTACATAAGTTTCCAGTCAATCCCTACCCAATATTCGGGTATTGTGGTTGTACGATAAAATTGAAATGGTATCGCATCCAGACAACCATCAGTTTTATAAAGGGCTAAGGCTCATGCCTCAACATTTTTATCACCAAAATTCTCAAGTGTTTGGAAACACATGTCCAAAACATTTCAATAGAATGATCCATCATTCCAAGGTTTTCATAACCATTTTTCCACCAAGTAATCCCATCTAAAAGTTGATCAAGTTTTATGCTTAGCACTAGCATCTACAGGTGGGGGTAGTATTAATTAGGGGTGGTAACTAGTGGAGTTTCAACTAAGGACAACCTCAGGTCTCAGGCTGATTTCAAGGTTTCTAACTTAGGCCAAATTTTTATGCTCTTTATGCAACCTTCAGCATCTTTCCAAAATCTACCAGTCACTTAAGTAAACTCTAAGTAAGCTTTGATAAAGAAATAGTGTAAGGAGCTTGTACATAAAAATAGGATTGGTTTATCAAGTGGGTATGATCACATATGCTTAAGGCATATAGTAGTCATAGAACAAGTATGGGTTTGTTGCATCAGTAGAGTGGCTTGCAAGTTTTAGCTTGCATAGGTCAACTTGATTGGTAAGGCTTGCATAGGTATAGTATCATCTTGCATCAATATCAGTATAAGCTTGCTAAAGTATAATGTCTTGCAAGTTTTAGCTTGCCTTGTGCAGAGCAGTGGTTGAAGTTCTCCTCGGATTTTTCTTCGTAGTATCCTCCTTCCTCCTCGTATCCTTGGTCGGTACTAGCGTCTATGAATAAATACGAGGTACACAATCACCAAACAATACTTAACTACTTGCAATCATCACACACATGGGTCCTATGGATGATCTAGCATCATCCCTAACATTACAAGGTTAAGGCTTGGTTTAAATCTTTTTATTTTTAGAAAAGTAATTTCTACTCATTGAAAAACTACTTAAGATTTTATATTCTCCAAACCCAACATGGGATCATGTTGACACATGTCATCACCACATATTGTAGTCCATGTAAATGTGATTTAAAGTGGTGTCACAATTTAATAAGGTTTTACCCTTTTATTTTAATTAATTAAAGTGGCTAGAAATGCTTATGTAGCATTCTTTTATTACTTGAACATCATTCCTGCAAGTAAACCTATATACTTTTATATATTCTGAAAGGTATGGTTAAATGTGATTTTTGAGAGTTGGAATCAACTCAAAAGCTATTATGGTTTAAATTTGAAAAATGTTTGAATGCAGAAAAGCTTCTGCCTTGTTATTTTTACCATGGGTGATCTATAGATCCAAATGACTTGAGTCCAACGGGCTTGGATTCAGCATTCACAGATCTTTCTAACAAAATTGGTTTCATTCAGTTTGGTGTACTGAATCGATCTGGGTTGATTTTTGAAGTTGGGTACAGAAGTGTGTTTGAATTGAAATAGAAAAAGGTTTAATTTGAATAACTGGGCTGCGCGGAAAAAGTTACTGGGCCGGCCTGCTAAGAACAGTGCTCCCGCGGGCTGCTTAAGTGGGTGTCCCCACTCGTCAGTGACACGGGGCTGGGCGAAGCGGTATGGGGCGACGTGGATCGTTCGATCTAGTTCTAATCTAACGGCTGGGAGTCATTGTCGACGCGAGACAACTCCGGTGAGAACGAAACCTAGCGCGGCTAGTGAGGGTCGCTGGGGGCTCACCGGGGTGCTGGCGAGGGTCGGCGAGGCGGGCGAACGACGAAGTCGACGACGGTGAACTCAGGGGTGGTCGCGGCAGCGGCTCACAGGCGGCTCAATCGGCTCCCTTCTTCTCCCAAGTGGCAGCTCTAGTGAAATTCCGGCGAGGTGGTGCTCGCCTTGCTCTGAGAATGGTGTGGCACGATCAGTGAGGAGAGGGGAGTGAGATGGTGTGAAGAAATCGTGCGGGGGTGGCCTCTATTTATAGTCGAGCGAGGGGACCGTCGGGGCGCACGGTGAGCTCGTCGGGGGCGAGGTTACAGGCGGCTAAAGGCATGGGCAAGGGTAGGGGACGGTGCGGTGTCTCCTGGCGATGCTCAACGACATGGTCTCGAGGCATGGGGCGGTGTGGTTTGGTCTGGAACGAGCGGTGCTCTGCGCGGCAGAGGCGGCGTCTTCGACGGCGGGCGGTGGCTGTGCGGCACGGGGCGGCAAACGGGGATGTCTGGCGGTCTCCTGGGTCGATGGGGATTGTGTATGCACGCTGCGAGGGCGGCGCGTGGTCTGTGGGTGATGGTCGAGGGTGGAGCTCTGGCACACGCTCGGCATGGTCTGGTCGCGGCTTGTGCGCGTGGTCCAGGGCTTGGCAACGCTCGCGGCTGGGACAGTGAGTGGCGATGGATGGTGGGCTGCATCCCAGACATGCTGGCTAGGCTTGCTGCTGCTCCTAGCTTGCTGTCGACTATAGGGTGGCACGAGGGTGCTCGGCTATTCACCATTGATGACAATGGCAAGCTCACAGTGGTGCTAGTGCCTGGCTAATCTTCCTAGATGATCTACTGAGTTGTGTGTGAGCTAAATGGGGAACCAGTTAGGCAAGAATCACTGCTCACAATAGTGTTTGATGTTTGTTTGATTTGTGTCTGCAACCTGTTTGATGAAATGGCCGCATGAAATCAAGTTTTGAATTTTGAAATGATTTTTGGTGGGTTTGCTAGATTGGTGCTGGTGAGTCTGCAGATGCTTGGGTTTTGAAAGTTGAGCTTGTTTGAGTAGTTTTTGAAAAAGTGGGATCTTCCCATATGATAAAGATTCAATTTCGAATTTTCATTTAAACTATGTATTTGAAAGTTTCTGGATGATCACAAAGTGGGCCTTGATACCTTGTTATGAGTACATTCAAGGGGTGCAAAGGTGCAGAAAAGTTTCTGTTAGGTTCTGAAAGTTTGAGACAGCCAAAGTAGGCATTGGAGTTAAATTGGCCAAAATGACCATTCATTTCATATATGTGTTTTGATTTACTTGTCTTAGGAAAGGTGTGGGAAATGTTTTAGATGATGTTTATTTCACCTATGAAACATTTTACAAGCAATGGAACAAACAAACAAGGTGGTTTTAAAGGATTTCAAAATCCATGCATACACATATGCATGCATTCATGATTTCATTTAGAAAAGTTTTTGTTAACCCTAATTTTGATGATTAGAATTTGATGATCCAAGCTTAGTATTTTTGGGATGTTACAAACCTTCCCCCCTTAAACAAAATCTTGTCCCGAGATTTGAAAAAGGACGAAAAGATTACCTAGGATTTGAAGAGATCGGGAAACTCCGTCCTGATGTGATCTTCGCGCTCCCAGGTAGCTTCCTCTTCTATGTGGTTGCTCCACTGAATCTTGAGAAACTTGATGCTTCGGGTTCGGGTAGTTCAAAAAGCTTATTCCAAAATGCGGATGGGTACTTCGGGATAGGTCAGGTCATCGTTGATCTCTATGGTACGGTAATCGATATTCTTGAACACTTAGGTCTTCTCGGGGACTTCGAGACATTTGCGAAGTAACGAGATATGGAACACATTGTGCGCAGATGACATCTCTTCAGGTAGTTCCAATTGATACGATACTTCTCCTCGACGGTTCAGAATTTTGGAAGGTCCGATATACCTGGGGGATAACTTTCCTTTGAGTTGGAAACGCTGCATTCCCTTCAATGGCGACACTTTCAGATAAAAAAAATCTCCTATGTTGAATGCGAGGTCTCGACGTCTCTTGTCGGTGTAACTCTTCTGTCGGGATTGGGCGGTCTTGAGGTGCTCACAAATCTTGTGAACCTTCTCTTCTGCTTCTCGGAGGATGTCGGGTCCAAAAATCTGACTCTCTCCTACTTCCGACCAGTTCAAAGGGGTGCGACACTTTCTTCCGTACATGAATTCAAATGGGGCCATTTGCAAACTAGCTTGGTAACTATTGTTGTAGGAAAATTCTGCAAACGGCAGATAGTCTTCCCACTTGGATCCATATTCTAGCACACATGCTCTAAGCATATCTTCGAGTATTTGATTTACTCGCTCCGTTTGTCCATCGGTCTGAGGGTGATACGCGGTACTGAAATCTAGGCGGGTTCCTAAACCTTCTTGGACTTTCTTCCAGAATCTCGAGGTAAACTGAGTTCCTCGATCCAATACTATATTCTTGGGGACTCCGTGCAAACTGACGATTCTAGCGATGTATAACTCTGCTAGCTTTGAACTCTGATAGGTGCTTTTGACGGGCAAGAAATGGGCGACTTTGGACAGTCTGTCCACTATGACCCAGATAGAGTCATTTCCCCTACTAGAAGTAGGTAGTCCAGTGATAAAGTCCATTCCTACAGAATCCCATTTCCATTCCGGAATTTGCAAAGGTTGCAACAATCCAGCAGGTCTTTGATTTCCTGCCTTGACTCGCTGACATATATCACACTTGGCGATATAGCTTCCGATTTCTCTCTTCATCTTATGCCACCAAAATTACTCTTTCAAATCTTGATACATCTTAGTTCCTCCTGGATGGATAGAATAAAGAGTATCATGAGCCTCCTTCAAGATAACTTCTTTCAACTCCGAATCTATTGGTACACAAAGGCGTCCTTTGTACCACAGAACTCCTTCTTCATCCTCGGTGAATCCGGGTACTTTGCCCATACCGATACGACGCTTGATTCCGTCGATACTGGCATTTCCCTTCTGCGCCTCTTTAATTTGACTGATCAAAGTGGGCTGAAGTTCTATGGTAGCCAAAAATCCTTCACTTACTAATTCCATTCGAAAATCTTCCATCTCCTTGTGCAAACTTGGTTGCTCCTTCAAAATCATGGAGTTCAAGCGTCACGGCAATCTGCTAAGGGCATCGGTGTAACACCCTCAGAATCGGCCCCATGCAAGTTTTAGCGAAACTCGCCAAACCCGCATAGAAACGATTCGAAGGTGCCCACCAGGCACTTTCGTGCGGGTGGAAAACAAAGTAATAACATTACACAACAGTCCTCGATGGGACCCATGAAGAGATATATATACAACAGCGACTCAAAGAGTCAAGAATACAAATATACGGTACAAAGATCCAAATCACCTTGAAAGCGATGGGGCGTCCACGGACAAGATGCAAATGGGGCTAAGAGCCCGAAGAATAACCAATGGCGTCCATAACCTGCCCGCCAAGCCGGAAGGGTAACCCTGCTAACGACGCCGATCTCAAAACCTGCTAAAACAAAAGGGTGCCGAAAGGGCAAAGGAAAAAGAAGGAGCGTCGATCGAGGCCAAGACAGCGAGGCTAGAATTCGCGGTCCTCGCCTACATAGGTATGGTGGATCGAGCGGCAAAGATGCACTAAGCAACCTATAGAGACTCGATACAATGGCGGCTATCGAGAGGGGTAAGAGAGACCTATTCGGATCCCACCTGTTACTATCATCAAACAAACCCATCCTGGCGTTTCCCCCTCGAGATCAAACGAGGAAGTCAACCGAGGAACTCACACAGTTGGCAGTTTTACTTATTCAGTTATGGTTGCCGCAATTACTAGTCAGGTTTAGATATTCATCCTGATAAAGTAAGCAGTGGGCACTTTTAGTTAACCATTCCGTTATAGTGGCAGCACTTACTAGTCAGGTACAATGATCATGAGATAACCACAAAACCCAGCAGTTGTTGGTATTTTTACTTAGCCATTCCGTTGTAGTGAAGCTGATTACTAATCATATCGGATACAAGTCAATTTAAAACAGTAAACTTTAGTTGTAGTTGTCTATGATCAAGCATTGTGCTCCAAGTCGTCCATAACCGCGGACACGGCTTCTCGAAAAGATTTAACCCTGCAGGGGTGCACCAAAGTATCCACAGGCACTTCGACCCTTTTTGCCAGATCAGTTAACATACACCCATCGGTATGTCGGCGGGGCCTAAGTCACGACGCGTTCCTGCACCAAAGCAAGTACATGGGGCCACCCACCGAGTCGACACCACGGAGTCGGCCGGTCCAGACGGACTCGGGGTTTGGGTGGACGGCGATGGCGACAAAAATCCCAAACGGGGACTGTCGACACCGCAAAAACATGTCCCGATCCTAAACAGTACAGTGTGCTCCTCGCACAAACGTAAATAAAGCGGTAATCATGGCATAAGTACAGGATAGTAAATAAAACCTCAAACTAGTTGTGGCCCCCAGTACAATACTTTGAAATCAGGTAATTATCAATGGGGGGCCCATATCTCCCCACCTGTGGTTAGCGCGCTCGATCTCGGAACAGGTGTCAAGAACTCGGGTCCTACGGGACACAAGTGGGCGGTCGGAAACCAAATCTTACCTATCACCCACCGATGCCTCTGCTTAATACAATTTTAGTTGTTAAACAGGAATTAAAGTGAACAATAAGTAAAGCCATGATCATCTCCAACGTCAACATGCGGCACTTCATCAACAACTGCGGCACTTGACGACAAGCAAAACACTTGAGCAAGCGACTACGACACGCGGGTCCAACTATCTACCAAACACAGGTAATAGGATGTGTCCAAGGCTATATATGGTTGCAAGGAATATCACGGGTACGAAACTAGAGCATCGCGACACAGATAGCACAGATCAACAGGAGGGAATAAATACTAGAAAGTAAGATAGGTAGAAAGGGGGAGATGCTCGCCTGAAAACATTGCCGAAGGTTCAACCGAAGATCGGGGCGAAGCTCACATCAACTCAACGGCCTTATCCGCGAAGAAGCAAAACACTAGAAGAAACACCGGATGCACTATTTAATACAACGGCATAAGATCGGCATGATGCATGTTATGGCAAGGGTGCGATGCAATTAGGTCATATTAGGTGGAACCGGGGTCCCGACAAATAATTAGATGGTTCAAGTTATTTAGCTACCCCGCAATTTAAATGTTGTTTAACAAGGCAAGATTATAGTACTGGTTCGCTACACAAGTTTAAATGAGGCCAATATAAGGCTAGATTTGCCCGCATATGGGCCCCATATTTAATTATTAGGTGAATCGGCAAAAGGCCCCCAAACCACATGACAAGTATGCATGCAAGGATGACAATTTAAATGCAACAGTTATATGGTGATATTTATAAAATAGGGTTCTCGGAAAAAGGGTTCACACATCAGGGGTCTCGACGATCTTGGGGTTCCGGGGTTCGGGGTTCGGGGTTGGTCTCAGGGTCCGACGGTTCGTGGAGCAGGCTCGGGAACGTTCTCGCCACGGAGGTAGGTCTTGTCGCATCCGGAAGCCGAACTTGGTTTGGTCGGGCGCGTTGGATTCGTCGGTACCGTTCTTGTCGTCATGCAGATCTCGTCGGGTCCCACGGGGTCGATCTTGCCGTTGCGAAGGTCTTGTCGGGTCCGTGCCATCGAGTCGGCCTTGACCTTCGGGGTGAGGAACTTGGCATCCTCAAGGAGCACTTGTCGATATCTGGTCGATGACCAGGCGTCGGGTTCTCGGGCATCCGATCCAGGGAGCGATTACTTGTCGCGTATGCGGTCCGGGTCGGTAGAAGAGCTCGTCGCTCCGGAGAAGACCTTGGGGTTCCGCCTCTTGCATCGGTACCGTCTGCGGTGTGCTTTGCATCGAAGATCTTGACATACGGGGATCGGTCTCGGGTTCGGCGTTCTTGGCGTCTGAGGTAGGTCTTGGCGTTCACCTCGGCGACCACAGGGTGGTTCGACCGCCGCGATGCGGAGGAGGCCTTGCGGATCTGGCGTCGGCGGGCGAGCGGAGGCAGCGACGGCGCTCTGGATGGGCCCGGCTAGCTTTGGGGCAGCCGGGAGAGTATGCAGGGGTGGCTTGGCGGGCAAGACGGCGTCGGGTCGGGCTCGGCCAGGCGGCGCGGTTCGCCTACTGGCGGCGCATGACCGGGAGCCAGGCGGCGAGCCGCGGGCGCCAGGAGGAGGAGGTGCGGAGGCGAGGCGAGGTGCAGGCGGCGGCGAGGGCGCAGCGGGCGGCGCGGTTCAGATGTGGCCGGGCGGAGGCTCGAGGTCGCGCGCTGGACGGCGGGGACGCCTGAGCGGCGAGGAGGGAGGCACCTGGCGGAGGGAGCTTGCAGGGAGGTGGCTGGCGGCGGACGGTGCGGCTCGGGTGGAGATGCACGGGCCGGCGCCGGGCGGGGCGGAGGTCGGATGCGGGGCGACGGGCGAGGCTCCGGAGAGGAGGCTCAGCGACGGCGCGGAGGAGAGCGGCGGGAGACAGGGCCTCATGAGGCGAGAGGAGGAGAGGGAGGAGGGTCGAAGATGGTGGGGAGGCGCGGCGGGGCTCGGGCGGTGCTTGGTGGCGGCGGGGCTCGGCGAGGACGCGGTGAAGCAGGGCGGCGAGGTGGGGGCGACGGAAAGAGGCCGGGCGTCGCTGGCGAGGCGAGCGAGAGGTAGGGGACGGGTGGTTGCGCGGGGTGCACCGCGTGCGGGGCTGGCGTCTGTGGGTGGGACCAGTGGGCGTGGGGCAGGTTGTCGAGGGGCCCTGGGGGGGCGTGTGGTGGGCGCGTGGGAGGCGCGTGCCGGCGCGTGTAGGGCGCGGGTAGGGCGCGGGTGCGTGTCTGGGTGGGGCCACGCGGGCAGGGAGAGGGGGCGCCGCGTGCGTGTGTGCTTGTGCTGCTGGGTTGGCTGATGTGGGGGGAGAGGTGGAGAGAGAGAGGAGGGGTGAGGTGATGTGGCCTGGTGGGATTGGTAGAGGGGAGAGGCAGGTTGACGTGGCAGACTGTGATAGGTGGGAGTGAGGTGGAGGGTTGGACTGGGTAGAGTTTTAGGTAGCTGTAGGATTTAGGTTGGCCGTTCTGTTTTGTACGGGGGTGGTCGTTCGGGTCGGTCGGCCCGTTCGACTGCCCCCACTAAAATAAATATAAATTTTATTTATTTCAAACAAAGCTTTTGCAAACCGATATCGGGCAAAACAAAATATTCCGGCGACCCGGATTTTGATGTTTGAATCAAGAGGGGCGTTTAGAAAACAAGACGGGTGTTGCGAAAATGGTTTTGGCAAACAATGCATGATGATGACGATGCAATGCACAAATTCAACGCGATTTTCTAGTAGTGGTTTTGCGGGATGCCACAATTCGACACCACTAACAAAGGATCTCGCCCTCGAGATCCGCCTCATGGTACCGGAAGGAAGGTCGGCGATCTGCGTCTTCTCGCATCGTGTAGATCTTCGCGACACCACTAACAAGAGGTCGTTGTCCCCGTTTGTCAAGAGAACACTCCGGATAAACACGGACGAAGTTAAAGGTAAGGCCACCCCTAACTTTCATGGACGGAGTAAAATTGCATCGATCCACCATTAAATATACAAAGCAAATGATAAGAGTAGTGGTATGGTCGCGACTCCATCCCGCACTCAAAGCATTACTCTGTACACGAACAGATAGATTATGCAACTAACCCTCGAGATTCAGACTGAAGATCTCGACAAGCGAGGTTAGGATCAAAGGAGTGATGCAGACTCTGCATCGGATCTGGCGTAGAGGATGTCGTCGCGTCGGAAAACACCGGAAGGCACAAACAAGGAACAAAGAATGGTAACACCGTAGACGGATTCATCAGGCAGCTTGAACACCGGACGGTAGAACACCGTTATCCAAGAAGGAAGCGAAACCCTGAAGGTACGACGGAACCCAACCACGAGAAATCCTGGACTCGAAGAAAAGATAAGAGAGCAGATTCAAAACACGTCGAGGTAAGAGGAGAACAGCAGAGGGTAAGGAGTAAAATCAGACCTAATCAGAACTATCCAACCGATTTTCAGAAATAGTTTTGACACTCTACGGCGGCCGTTAGCTAGGGTATCCTACAGGCTGGACTTGTGGGGTATCGCAACTGCTGAGCTCTGATACCACTCTGTAACACCCTCAGAATCGGCCCCATGCAAGTTTTAGCGAAACTCGCCAAACCCGCATAGAAACGATTCGAAGGTGCCCACCAGGCACTTTCGTGCGGGTGGAAAACAAAGTAATAACATTACAGAACAGTCCTTGATGGGACCCACAGAACATATATATATACAACAGCGACTCAAAGAGTCAAGAATACAAATATACGGTACAAAGATCCAAATCACCTTGAAAACGATGGGGCGTCCGACTACGGACAAGATGCAAATGGGGCTAAGAGCCCTGAAGAATAACCAATGGCGTCCATAACCCTGCCCAGGCCAAGCCGGAAGGGTAACCCTGCTAACGACGTCGATCTCAAAACCTGCTAAAACAAAAGGGGTGCCGACAAAGGCAAAGGAAAAGAAGGAGCGTCGATCGAGGCCAAGATGCAGCGAGGCTAGAATTCGGCGGTCCTCGCCTACATAGGTATGGTGGACTGAGCGGCAGCGGCAGCATGCACTAAGCAACCTATAGAGACTCGATACAACTGGCGGCTATCAGAGAGGGGTAAGAGAGACCTATTCGGATCCCACCTGTTACTATCATCAAACAAACCCATCCTGGCGTTTCCCCCTCGAGATCAAACGAGGAAGTCAACCGAGGAACTCACACAGTTGGCAGTTTTACTTATTCAGTTATGGTTGCCGCAATTACTAGTCAGGTTTAGATATTCATCCTGATAAAGTAAGCAGTGGGCACTTTTAGTTAACCATTCCGTTATAGTGGCAACACTTACTAGTCAGGTACAATGATCATGAGATAACCACAAAACCCAGTAGTTGTTGGTATTTTTACTTAGCCATTCCGTTGTAGTGAAGCTGATTACTAATCATATCGGATACAAGTCAATTTAAAATAGTAAACTTTAGTTGTAGTTGTCTATGATCAAGCACTATGCTCCAAGTCGTCCATAACCGCGGACACGTCTTCTCGAAAAGATTTAACCCTGCAGGGGTGCACCAAAGTATCCACAGGCACTTCGACCCTTTTTGCCAGATCAGTTAACATACACCCATCGGTATGTCGGCGGGGCCTAAGTCACGACGTTCCCAGACCCAAAGCATGTACTGGGGGGCCACCCCCCCGAGTCGACACCCGCAACAGAGTCGGCCGGTCTCCGAGACGGACTCAGGGTTTGGGTGGGCCGGCGTGGCGACAAATCCCCAAGCGGGACCGCCGACACCGAAACGTGTCCCGATCCTAAGCATGCAGTGTGCTCCTCGCAAACGTAAATAAAGCGGTAATCATGGCATAAGTACGGATAGTAAATAAAACCTCAAACTAGTTGTGGCCCCAAGACAATACTTTGAAATCAGGTAATTATCAATGGGGGCCCATATCTCCCACGTGGTTAGCGCGCTCGATCTCGGAACAGTGTCAAGAACTCGGTCCACGACACAAGTGGGCGTCGGAAACCAAATCTTACCTATCACCCACGATGCCTCTTAATACAATTTTAGTTGTTAAACAGGAATTAAAGTGAACAATAAGTAAAGCCATGATCATCTCCAACGCCAACATGCGGCACTTCATCAACACAAGCTGCACTTGACGACAAGCAAAACACTTGAGCAAGCGACTACGACACGCGGGTCCAACTATCTACCAAACACAGGTAATAGGATGTGTCCAAAGCTATATATGGCTGCAAGGAATATCACGGGTACGAAACTAGAGCATCGCGACACAGATAGCACAGATCAACAGGAGGGAATAAATACTAGAAAGTAAGATAGGTAGAAAGGGGAGATGCTGCTTTGAAAACATTGCCGAAGGTTCAACCGAAGATCGGGGCGAAGCTCACATCAACTCAACGGCCTTATCCGCGAAGAAGCAAAACACTAGAAGAAACACCGGATGCACTATTTAATACAACGGCATAAGATCGGCATGATGCATGCATGATGCATGTTATGGCAAGGGTGCGATGCAATTAGGTCATATTAGGTGGAACCGGGGTCCCGACAAATAATTAGATGGTTCAAGTTATTTAGCTACCCCGCAATTTAAATGTTGTTTAACAAGGCAAGATTATAGTACTGGTTCGCTACACAAGTTTAAATGAGGCCAATATAAGGCTAGATTTGCCTGCATATGGGCCCCATATTTAATTATTAGGTGAATCGGCAAAAGGCCCCCAAACCACATGACAAGTATGCATGCAAGGATGACAATTTAAATGCAACAGTTATATGGTGATATTTATAAAATAGGGTTCTCGGAAAAAGGGTTCACACATCAGGGGTCTCGACGATCTTGGGGTTCCGGGGTTTGGGGTTCGGGGTTGGTCTCAGGGTCCGACGGTTCGACGGAACAGGCTCGGCGGGAACGTTCTCGGGCCACGGAGGTAGGTCTTGTCGCATCCGGGAAGCCGAACTTGGTTTGGTGCCGGGGCGCGTTGGATTCGTTCTGGTCGGTACCGTTCTTGTCGTCATGCAGATCTCGTCGGGTCCCACGGGGTCGATCTTGCCGTTGCGAAGGTCTTGTCGGGTCCGTGCCATCGAGTCGGCCTTGACCTTCGGGGTGAGGAACTTGGCATCCTCAAGGAGCACTTGTCGTATACGAGTCGATGACCTGGGCGTCTGGGTTCTCGGGCATCTGATCCGGGAGCGATTTTGTCGCGTATGCGGTCTCGAGTCAGTAGAAGAGCTCGTCGCTCCGGAGAAGACCTTGGGGTTCCGCCTTGCATCGGTCTGCGGTGTGCTTTGCATCGAAGATCTTGACATACGGCGGGATCGGTCTCGGGTTCGGGCGTTCTTGGCGTCTACGAGGTAGGTCTTGGCGTTCACCTCGACGACCCTGGGGTGGTTCTGGCCGGCCGCGATGCGGAGGAGGCCCTGCGGATCTGGCGTCGGCGACGGCGGCCCGGCGCTTGACGGGCTGCTGGGCCGGGCGGGAGAGCATGCAGGTGGTACTTGGGCGGGCGACGGGCGTCGGGGTCGGGCTCGGCCGGGCGGCTGTCGGCCCTGCAAGCGGCGGCGAAGGAGCTCGCAGGCGGAGCGGCCGGGCGAACGTGGGGCGCCAGGAGGAGGCGAGGCGAACGGCAGGCGGCCTTGGCGTGGCGAGTGTAGGCGCAGCGATTCAGGTGATGTGGCCGGGGGGCACGGGCGAGGAGGGAGGCCTGGCGGAGGGAGCTTGCAGGGAGGTGGCTGGCGGCGGACGGTGCGGCTCGGGTGGAGATGCACGGGCCGGCTGTAACACCCTCAGAATCGGCCCTATGCAAGTTTTAGCAAAATTCGCCAAACCCGCATAGAAACGATTCGACGGTGCCACGCACTTTCGTAAGTGGAAAAACAAAGTAATAACATTACACAACAGTCCTCGATGGGACCCATGAGCAGATATATACAATGACTCAAAGAGTCAAGAATACAGATATACGGTACAAAGATCCAAATCACCTTGAAAAGAGGGAGCGTCCGACTACGGACAAGATGCAAATGGGGCTAAGAGCCCTGAAGAATAACCAATGGCGTCCATAACCCTGCCCAGGCCAAGCCGGAAGGGTAACCCTGCTAACGGCGTCGTTCTCAAAACCTGCTTTAACAAAAGGGGTGCCGACAAAGGGCAAAGGAAAAAGAAGGAGCGTCAGTACTGAGGCCAGTACACGGCGAGGCTAGAATTCGGCGGTCCTCGCCTACATAGGTATGGTGGACTGCAGCGGCAGCATGCACTAAACAACCTATAGAGACTCGATACAACTGGCGGTAATCAGAGAGGGGTGAGAAAAACCTATTCGGATCCAGCATGATACTATCATCAAACAAACCCATCCTGGCGTTTCCCCCTCGAGACCAAACGAGGAAGTCAACCGAGGAACTCACACCGTTGGCAGTTTTACTTATTCAGTTCTAGTTGCGGCACTTTACTAGTCAGGTTTAGATAATCATCCTGATAAAGTAAGCAGTGGGCACTTTTAATTAACCATTCCGTTATAGTTAAAACAATTATTAATCAGATACAGATAGCATGAGATAAACCCAAAACCCAGCAGTTGTTGGTACTTTTACTTAGCCATTCCGTTGTAGTGAAGCTGATTACTAATCATATCGGAAACAAGTCAATTTAAAACAGTAAACTTTAGTTATAGTTGTCTATGATCAGACACTGTGCTCCAAGTCGTCCATAACCGCGGACACGGCTTCTCGAAAAGATTTAACCCTGCAGGGGTGCACCAAAGTATCCACAGGCACTTCGACCCTTTTTGCCAGATCAGTTAACATACACCCATCGGTATGTCGGCGGGGCCTAAGTCACGACGTTCCCAGACCCAAAGCAAGCATCGGGGCCACCCACTAAGTACACCATAGCGAAGTCGGCCGGTCTCCGAGACGGACTTAGGGTTTGTGGGGCCGGCGGTAAACGACAGCAGGTCCCCAAACGGGGACTGTCGATACCACGTAAACGGGTCACAATTCCTAAACAGTACAGTGTGCAGTACCTCGCACAATCGTAAATAAAGCAGTAAAGCATGGCATAAGTACAGGATAGTAAATAAAACCCCAAACTAGTTTGTGGCCCCCAGTACAATACTTTGAAATCAGGTAATTATCAATGGGGGGCCCATATCTCCCCACCTGTGGTTAGCGCGCTCGATCTCGGAACAGGTGTCAAGAACTCGGGTCCACGGGACACAAGTGGGCGATCGGAACCAAATCTTACCTATCACCCACCGATGCCTCGCTTAATTCAATTTTAGTTGTTAAACGAAATTAAAGTGAAACAGTAATTAAAGCCATGATCATCTCCAATGTCAACATGCGGCAATTCTCCAACAAAGGTGGTACTTGACGACAAGCAAAACACTTGAGCAAGCGACTACGACACGCGGGTCCAACTATCTACCAAACAACAGGTAATAGGATGTGTCCAAGGCTATATATGGCTGCAAGGGATATCACGGGTACGAAATCTAGAGCATCGCAACACAGATAGCAAAGATCAACAGGAGGGAAGTAAATACTATAAAAGTAAGATAGGTAGAAAGGGGGAGATGCTCGCCTGAAACATTGTTGAAGGGTTCATCCGTAGAACGGGGCGAAGCTCACATCAACTCAACGGCCTTATCCGCGAAGAACCAAAACACTAGAATAAACACCGGATGCAATATTTAATACACGGCGGAAGATCGGCATGATGCATGTATGATGTATGGCATGGCAAGGATGTGATGCGAGTAGGTCATATTAAGTGGAACCGGGGTCCCGACAATTAATTAGGTGGTTCATGTTATTTAGAAGACCCGCAATTTAAATGTTGTTTAACATAGCAGGAGATATCACCGGTTCGCTACACAAGTTTAAATGAGGCCAATATGAGACTAGATTTGCCCGCATATGGGCCCCATATTAAGTTATTAGGTGAATCGGCATAAGGCCCCCAAACCACAGATATGCATGCGGGAATGACAATTTAATATGCAACAAGTTGTTATTATGTTATAAAATAGGGTTCCGGAAAGGGGTTCACACATTAGGGGTCTCGACGATCTTGGGGTTTCCGGGGTCCGGGGTTCGACAGGGTCCAGGGTTCGACGGTTCCGTTCTCGGGTATCGGGGTAGGTCTTGGCGCATCCGGGTGCGGGACTTGGGGTCATGTCGACGGTCATGGCGTTCAGGGGGGGATGTTCTCGGTGTCCGGGTGAAGCACTCGGCGTTTTACGGTTCCACGTCGACGGCCTTGGTTCCCTCGGTGGAGAACTTGGTGTGTCCGTGTCGGGGTCTCCAGGGTCTTGACGGCTTCGGGTCCGAGAGGGAGATCTTGGCGTCGGGGTTTCCGTGACGAAGATCTTGTCGCGCGGCGTCCATGCTTCCGGAAGGAGATCATGAGGTCCCGCCCGGTGGTCCGTCGGGTTCGATCGAGTCGGCGTCGATCTCGGATCTGCCCTACGGTCTTGGGGACTCGTGGTTCGGGTCCGCGTCCGTGTGACGGTCTTGGCGATATGGGGGAACTTGGTCGACGGTCCTCGGGTCACACCCAAACGGGGGCGGTCTTCGGGTCGGGGTGGCGATCTTGGCGGCGAGGTCGGGTCGGGGAGGCTCGCGAAGGGGACGCCAGGGAGAACGGCGGCGGGCTCGGAGGTCGACGGGTCGCCGCAGACGGAGAAGCGCAGACGCAGCGCCTGCGGCCTGCGAACGGGTCGGGCCGAGGCGGCAAGCGCAGCGCTGCTGCCAAGGCGGAGGCGGCTCGCGACGCGGCAGGGCGAGGTGGGCAGCGAGGTGAGGCGGGACGGAGGAGGAGCTTGGCGGCGAGGTTGGCGGCGTCCTTGCGGCGGCGTGGTTACCGGGGAGAGACGCTGGTCTGGGCGGAGCTTCGGAGCGCGCAGCGAAGCGGGCGGAGCTTGGTGCCTGCGGGGCGGCGGCGCCCATGGCGAGGAGGCGGCCGGCGTGGCGGGTCGGGGACGACGCGCGGCTCGAGGCGGGAGTCCGCGGCGATGGTACCACGGGGTTCCGAGATGGCGGGCGCTGCGATGGCGGTCTGGTCGGCTCGCGGCGACAGCAAAGGGGCCGTCATGTCGGTCGAGGACGGCTCATGAGCAGCAGGGTTACTAGCCGGGCGGCGGCGGAGGGCGGAGGGCTGTCGGGAGAGGAGGGCTTGATGAGGCGAGCTCGGCAGGAGCTCGCGGGGGTCTGGGCCGAGAGCAGCGTGGCCGAGGTGGAGAGCGGGCGCAGACGGCTCGGTGCTGCGCCGGTCATGGCGAGCCCAGGAGGAGGCGGGAGCACGGGCGAGGTGAGGTGAGAGGAGGCCGGGCGTTGGGGAATCAGGCGTGGAGTTGGGGAAGAAGCACGGGGAGGGGCTCTGCTTGGTGGGCAGTGGGACCGGCCGGTCAGGAGAGAGGAAAGGGCAGCGTGGCCAGGGGGTGGGGTGGCGTTGTGTGTCTGGGTGCGTGTGGTGGGAGGGCTGGTGAGCTGAGCGGACCGACAGGTGGGGCAGGGAAAGGGGACGGGCCCAGGGTCAGCGGGTGGGGGCTGGTGGCGTGGCGAGTGGGGGTGGGGAAGGAGGGTCAGGGGCCTGGTTGTGAGTGCTGGGGATGGGTTGGTGGCTGAGTGAGAGAGAGGAGAGAGAGGGAGAGATAGAGGGGTGAGGTGGCAGGTTTAGATTGGTTAGGGGGGAGGGTTAGTTGAGGTGGCAGGCTACTATTGGAGGGAGTGAGGTGGAGGGATGGGTAGGTAGCTTCTGGGTAGCTTAGGAATTTAGAGGGGCAGGTTGGGGGTGGACCGATTAGTAAATGGGGGTGGTCGTTCGGGTCGGGCTGGCCCGTTCGACTGCCCCTACAAAAATAATATAATTTTATTTGTTTAATTGGACCGTTTGCAAACCGCTCGCGGCCAAAACAAAATATTCCGGGGACCCGGTTTTTGGCGTTTGAATTAAATATGGGGCGTTTTTAGAAAACAAACGGCTTTGAGAAAAATAGTTTTATGCGAACAATGCAAGATGATGACGATGCGATGCACAAATTCAACGCGATTTTCTAGTAGTGGTTTTGCGGGATGCCACAATTCGACACCACTAACAAGGGATCTCGCCCTCGAGATCCGCCTCATGGTACCGGAAAGAAGGTCGGCGATCCTCGTCTTCTCACTTCGTGTAGATCCTCGCGACACCACTAACGAGAGGTCGTTGATCCCGTTTGTCAAGAGAACACTCCGGATAAACAACGGACGAAGTTAAAGGTAAGGTCACCTCTAACTTCCATGGAAGGAGTAAGATTGCATCGATCCACTATTCAATATACCGAGCAAATGATAAGAGTAGTGGTATGGTCGCGACTCCATCCCGCACTCAAAGCATTACTCTGTACACGAATAGACAGATTATGCAACCAACCCTCGGATTCAGACTGAAGATCTCGACAAACGAGGTTCGGATCAAAGGAGTGATGCAGACTCTGCATCGGATCTGGCGTAGATGTTGTCGTCGCGTCGGAAAACACCGGAAGGCACAAACAAGGAACAAAGAATGGTAACACCGTGGACGGATTCATCAGGCAGCTTGACACCGGATGGTGGAACACCGTTATCAAAGAGGAAGCGAAACCCTGAAGGTACGACGGAAAACCCAACCACGAGAAATCCTGGACTCGAAGAGAGAGAAGGGAGTGGATTCAAAACACGTAGGGATAAGAGGAGAATAGCAGAGGGTAAGGAATAAAATCAGACCTAATCAGAACTATCCAACCGAGTTTTGCAAAAATAGTTTTGACACTCTACTTCGGCCGTTAGCTAGGTTAACCTACAGGCTGGACTTGTGGGGTATCGCAACTGCTGAGCTCTGATACCACTCTGTAACACCCTCAGAATCGGCCCTATGCAAGTTTTAGCAAAATTCGCCAAACCCGCATAGAAACGATTCGACGGTGCCCACCAGGCACTTTCGTGCGGGTGGAAAAACAAAGTAATAACATTACACAACAGTCCTCGATGGGACCCACAGAACAGATATATACAACGACTCAAAGAGTCAAGAATACGAGATATCTGGTACAAAGATCCAAATCACCTTGAAAGAGGCGTCCGACTACGGACAAGATGCAAATGGGGCTAAGAGCCCCAAGAATAACCAATGGCGCCCATAACCACCCGTGCCAAGCGGAAGGGTAACCCCGCTAACGTCGTTCTCAAAACCTGCTTTAACAAAGGGGTGCCGACAAAGGGCAAAGGAAAAGAAGGAGCGTCAAGATCGAGGCCGACACGGCGAGGCTAGAATTGGCGGTCCTCGCCTACATAGGTATGGTGGATCGCAGGCGGCAAAGATGCACTAAACAACCTATAGAGACTCGATACAATGGCGGTAATCGAGAGGTGAGAAAAACCTATTCGGATCCAGATGATACTATCATCAAACAAACCCATCTGGCGTTTCCCCTCGAGACCAAACGAGGAAGTCAACCGAGGAACTCACACCGTTGGCGGTTTACTTATTCGATTCTAGTTGCGGCACTTTACTAGTCGAGTTTAGATAATCGTCACGATAAAGTAAGCGATGGGCACTTTTAATTAACCATTCCGTTATAGTTAAAACAATTACTAATCGACATCTGATAGCATGAGATAAACCCAAAACCCAAAGTTGTTGGTACTTTTACTTAGCCATTCCGTTGTAGTGAAGCTGATTACTAATCATATCGGAAACAAGTCAATTTAAAACAATAAACTTTAGTTATAGTTGTCTATGATCGAACCTTTGTGCTCCAAGTCGTCCATAACGCGGACACGGCTTCTCGAAAAGATTTAACCTGCAGGGTGCACCAAAGTATCCACAGCACTTGACCCTTTTGCGGATCGGTTAACATACACCCATCGGTATGTCGGCGGGCCTAAGTCACGCGTTCCCTGACCCAAAGCAAGCAGGGGCCACCCCACTAAGTACACCATAGCAAGTCGGCCGGTCTCTAAGACGGACTTAGGGTTTGTGGGGCGGCATGGCAGGTCCCCAAAGCGGACTGTCGATACCACGTACGGGTCACAATTCCTAAAGATCGATTAATGCAACCTGCATGTCGTAAATAAAGCGGTAAAGCATGGCATAAGTACAGGATAGTAAATAAAACCCCAAACTAGTTTGTGGCCCCAAGACAATACTTTGAAATCGTGTAATTATCAATGGGGGCCCATATCTCCCACACTGGTTAGCGCTCGATCTCTAGCAGTGTCAAGAACTCGGGTCCCACGGACACAAGTGGCGATCGGAAACCAAATCTTACCTATCACCCACCGATGCCTCTGCTTAATTCAATTTTAGTTGTTAAACAGAAATTAAAGTGAAACAGTAATTAAAGCCATGATCATCTCCAATGTCAACATGCGGCAATTCTCCAACAAAGGTGGTACTTGACGACAAGCAAAACACTTGAGCAAGCGACTACGACACGCGGGTCCAACTATCTACCAAACAACGGTAATAGGATGTGTCCAAGGCTATATATGGCTGCAAGGGATATCACGGGTACGAAATCTAGAGCATCGCAACACAGATAGCAAAGATCAACAGGAGGGAAGTAAATACTATAAAAGTAAGATAGGTAGAAAGGGGGAGATGCTCGCCTGAAACATTGTTGAAGGGTTCATCCGTAGAACGGGGCGAAGCTCACATCAACTCAACGGCCTTATCCATGAGCCAAGAACCAAAACACTAGAATAAACACCGGATGCAATATTTAATACACGGCGGAAGATCGGCATGATGCATGTATGATGTATGGCATGGCAAGGATGTGATGCGAGTAGGTCATATTAAGTGGAACCGGGGTCCCGACAATTAATTAGGTGGTTCATGTTATTTAGAAGACCCGCAATTTAAATGTTGTTTAACATAGCAGGAGATATCACCGGTTCGCTACACAAGTTTAAATGAGGCCAATATGAGACTAGATTTGCCCGCATATGGGCCCCATATTTAGTTATTAGGTGAATCGGCATAAGGCCCCCAAACCACAGATATGCATGCGGGAATGACAATTTAATATGCAACAAGTTGTTATTATGTTATAAAATAGGGTTCCGGAAAGGGGTTCACACATTAGGGGTCTCGACGATCTTGGGGTTTCCGGGGTCCGGGGTTCGACAGGGTCCAGGGTTCGACGGTTCCGTTCTCGGGTATCGGGGTAGGTCTTGGCGCATCCGGGTGCGGGACTTGGGGTCATGTCGACGGTCATGGCGTTCAGGGGGGGATGTTCTCGGTGTCCGGGTGAAGCACTCGGCGTTTTACGGTTCCACGTCGACGGCCTTGGTTCCCTCGGTGGAGAACTTGGTGTGTCCGTGTCGGGGTCTCCAGGGTCTTGACGGCTTCGGGTCCGAGAGGGAGATCTTGGCGTCGGGGTTTCCGTGACGAAGATCTTGTCGCGCGGCGTCCATGCTTCCGGGAAGGAGATCATGAGGTCCCGGCCCTGGTGGTCCGTCGGGTTCGATCGAGTCGGCGTCGATCTCGGAATCTGCCCCTACGGTCTTGAGGGACTCGGGGTTCAGGGTCCGCGTCCGTGTGACGTCTTGGCGATATGGGCGAACTTGGTCGATGGTCCTCGGTCACACCCAAACAGGCGGTCTTGGTCGGGTGGCGATCTTGGCGGCGAGGTCGGGTCGGGAGGCTCGAAGGGCCTTGAGGAGAACGCGGCGGGCTCGGAGGTCGACGGGGTCGGGTCGCCCGCAGACGGAGAAGGGGCGCAGACGGCGCTGCGTGCAGGCGAACGGGTCGGGCCGAGCAGGCGGGCCCAGGCGGCGCTTCGCTGGCTGAGGCGGGCTGACGCGACGCGGCAGGCGAGGTGAGGCGGCGGAGGAGGAGCTTGGCGGCGAGGTTGGCGGCGTCCTTGCGCGGCGTGGTTACCGGGAGACGCTGGTCCGGGGCGGAGCTCGCCGGAGCGCTAGCGGGCGAGCTTGGTGCTGTGGCGGCGCCCGGCGTCATGAGGCGCGGCCGGAGGCCGGCCGGAGTGAGGGGCGCTGGGAGGCGGGAGTCCGGGCGATGGTACCACGGGTTCTGGCGAGGCGCGCGCATGGCGGTCTTAGTCATGCGGCTCCGTGGCGACAGCGGGGCCGTCGCGGTCGGGTCGAGGACGGCTCATGAAAGCAGGGTTACAGCATGGCGGCAGCGAGGGCGGAGGCGGGCGTTCAGCGGAGGGGCGGTCGGCGAGGAGGGGCTTGATGAGGGGCGAGCTCGAGCAGGAGCTCGCGAGGGGGTCCTGGGCCGAGAGCGTCTTTGGGCCTTGAGGTGGAGAGCGGCCTTGGCGCGGCTCGGGCGGGGTGCTGGCCGGTCGAGCCCCCTGAGGAGGGGGCGGGAGCACGGGGCGAGGTGAGGTGAGAGGGAGGCCGCGGGGCGTTGGGGGAATCGGGGCAGGTGGAGTTGGGGAAGAAGCACAGGGGAGGGGGCCTGCTGCGGGTGGGCCAGGTGGGACCGGCCGGTCAGGGAGAGGAGAGGAAAGGGCAGCGTGGCCAGGGGGTGGGGTGGCGTTGTGTGTCTGGGTGCGTGTGGTGGGAGGGCTGGTGAGCTGAGCGGACCGGCTGGGGGCAGGAAAGGGGCGGCCTGTGGTGGGGGGGTGTGGCGTGGCGAGTGGGGTGGGGAAGGAGGCGGGTCAGGGGGAGCACAAGCATGTGAGTCTTGGGATGGGTTGGTGGCTGAGTGAGAGAGAGGAGAGAGAGGGAGAGATAGAGGGGTGAGGTGGCAGGTTTAGATTGGTTACGGGGGGAGGGTTAGTTGAGGTGGCAGGCTACTATTGGAGGGAGTGAGGTGGAGGGATGGGTAGGGTAGCTTTCTGGGTAGCTTAGGAATTTAGAGGGGCAGGTTTGGGGTGGACCGATTAGTAAATGGGGGTGGTCGTTCGGGTCGGGATGGCCCGTTCGACTGCCCCTACAAAAATAATATAATTTTATTTGTTTAATTGGACCGTTTGCAAACCGCTCGCGGCCAAAACAAAATATTCCGGGGACCCGGTTTTTGGCGTTTGAATTAAATATGGGGCGTTTTTAGAAAACAAACGGCTTTGAGAAAAATAGTTTTATGCGAACAATGCAAGATGATGACGATGTGATGCACAAATTCAACGCGATTTTCTAGTAGTGGTTTTGCGGGATGCCACACCGGCGCCGGGCGGGGCGGAGGTCGGATGCGGGGCGACGGGGTGAGGCCGGCTCCGGCGAGGGAGGGAGGCTCGGCGACGGGGCGCCAGAGGAGAGAGCGGAGGCAGACTGCTGGGCGAGAGGAGGAGAGGGAGGAGGGTCGGAGATGGTGGGGCCTTGGCGGGCTCGGGCGGTGCTTGGGGGCGGCGGGGCTCGGCGAGGACGCGGTGAAGCAGGCGGCGAGTGGGGCGAAAAGAGGCGGCGGGGCCGTCGGCCGAGCGAGGGGAGAGGCGAGAGGTAGGGGACGGGTGGTTCTTGGGTGCACCAGCGTGCGGGCTGGCGTCTTGGTGGGACCAGGGGGGCGTGGGGCCAGGTTGTCAGGGGGCCACGCGGGGAGGGGCGTGTGGTGGGCGCGTGGGAGGCGCGTGGGAGGCGCGTGGGAGGCGCGTGCCGGCGCGTGTAGGGCGCGGGTAGGGCGTGTCAGGTGGGGCCTGTGGGCGGGGAGATGGGCGCCCGTGCGTGTGTGCTTGTCTTCTTGGGTTGGGCGGCGTGGGGGAGAGGTGGAGAGAGAGAGGAGGGGTGAGGTGATGTGGCCTGGTGGGATTGGTAGAGGGAGAGGCGGTTGGCGTGGCATCGTGATAGGTGGGAGTGAGGTGGAGGGTTGGGTGGGTAGAGTTTTAGGTAGTCAGGATTTAGGTTGGGCCGTTCTGTTTTGTACGGGGGTGGTCGTTCGGGTCGGTCGGCCCGTTCGACTGCCCCCACTAAAATAAATATAAATTTTATTTATTTCAAACAAAGCTTTTGCAAACCGATATCGGGCAAAACAAAATATTCTGGCGACCCGGATTTTGATGTTTGAATCAAGAGGGGCGTTTAGAAAACAAAACGGGTGTTGCGAAAATGGTTTTGGCAAACAATGCATGATGATGACGATGCAATGCACAAATTCAACGCGATTTTCTAGTAGTGGTTTTGCGGGATGCCACAATCGGATACCACGTTGGCTTTACCAGGGTGATAGTGAATGTCCAGGTCGTAATCTTTGATTAGCTCAATCCATCTTCTCTACCTCATATTCAACTCCTTCTGAGTGAATATATACTTTAGGCTCTTATGATCCGAATAAATCTCACAACGGTTTCCCATTAGGTAATGTCTCCATGTCTTTAGGGCTAGGACTACTGCTGCGAGTTCGAGGTCATGGGTTGGATAGTTTTGCTCGTGTTGCTTCAATTGTCGAGATAGATAAGATATAACTTTGCCTTCTTGCATTAGCACACATCCGAGACCAATCTTGGATGCGTCACAATACACATCGAAGGGCTTCGTGATATCCGGCATGATTAAGATTGGGGCTGATATCAATCTCCTCTTGAGTTCTTGAAAACTCGCTTCACACTTGTCTGTCCATTCAAACTTCTTGTCCTTCTTCAGCAATTGGGTCATGGGTCGGGCGATACTCGAGAATCCTTCTACGAATTTGCGGTAATATCCCGCCAATCCGATAAAGGCACGAACTTGGGTTTGAGTGGTTGGGGCTTGCCAATCTTCTACATCTTTCACTTTGGCAGGGTCAACGGCAATTCCTCCGGCTGATACAATGTGACCGAGGAATCCTACCTCCTGTAACCAGAATTCACATTTGCTAAACTTTGCATACAGCTGATGCTCTCTAAGGGTTCCAAGAATGGTCCTTAGGTGTAGCTCATGTTCTTCTTCTGATTTGGAATAAATTAGAATGTCATCGATGAAAACAACGACAAACTTATCCAGAAGTCCATAAAATCTTATTCATGAGGTTCATGAAATAAGCGGGGCATTGGTTAATCCAAAAGACATGACGTATACTCATACAATCCATATATCCGGTGGTAAAGGCAGTCTTTGGAATATCCTCTCGCACAATTTTGAGTTGATGATAGCCGTTCTAAGATCAATCTTAGAAAACACACACCGGTCAACCGATCAAACAAATCTTCTATCTTAGGCAAGGGTACTTGTTCTTGATGGTGACATCATTCAACTTCCGATAATCCGCATACAACGGTTACCTCCATCTTTCTTGTCCACAAACAAGACAGTGATCTCCATGGTGACGCACTTGGTTGAATCAATCCAATTTCTAGCATGGAATCCGATTGCTTCTTGATTACCTCTAGTTCCGACGGGTTCATTCTATAGGATCTCTGGGCTATTGGTCCAGTTCCGGGAATTAGTTCGATGATAAACTCGATATCCCGATCTAGGGCATACCGGCAAAACATCGGGAAATACATCGGGGTATTCACAGACTATCCGGACTTGGTTAATGGTAGGTTGGGCTAGACTCTTGTTACACTTGAATTGGCGAGGTAAGGTTTCAGAGATATGCTCGACTGTTATTCCGGCGGTACTGGTCATGGTGATGGCTTTCTTAGCACAGTCAATCAATCCTTTATGTTTGGACATCCAATCCATTCCTAGTACTACTTCCAAACCTTTAGTTCCGAGTACTATTAGATTAGCATAAAAATCTATGCCATGGATTCGGATAGGGACGGCTTTGCAAATTTGCCTAGCCTTGGTGGTTGATCCGGGAATTTGCACAATCATAACATGCTTCAGTTTGGTTGGTTGAATTTTACTAGTGCAGGCAAATTCTTCGGTGACAAATGAATGCGAGGCACCAGAGTCAAACAACACTCTTGCAAGTACTGAATTAACAGAAAACATACCCAGCACGACGTCTGGCGCTTCCTGAGCTTCTTCAGCATGCATGAGAAAAAGACGGCCATTGCGGTTGAGTGAATTCCCTGGGGCAAATCTTCTCCCTGGCTGGACACGACGCTGCTGCTGAGCTGGGGCATTGGCATTAGGGGCTGTAGCATTCTTCTTGTTGGGGCACTCGTTGGAATAGTGGCCTTTATTCCCACAGTCATAACAGGTCACTTGTGACTTGTCCTTGGCTGCGACAGGCACAGCATTGCTTCCAGTCCTCGGGGCAGTGTTGGTGTTGGCGGTAGCATTGTTGGTGTTGAACTTGGGTGGGGCACGGGTGAAATTTCTAGAGTTGCCGGGGTTGTTGTGATTTCCTCCGGGTCTAGAGTTTCCACGGTTGGGATAGGTCGGACGGGTCATAGGGGGTCTGTTGGTTCTTGGGGCAAATCCTGGAGATGGGTTGGGGCGATACTTTGGGGTCTGATGGGTTCCTAGTTGATGCATCATGCGACGCTTGCGGTTCTCATTGGCTTGGTTGATCTTTCCTTCCATCTGGATGGCAGAGTCTACAAGGGCTTCAATATCAGCAAAGGGGATATTGACTAACACCGTCTGCATCTCATCATGCAGACCTTTCAGGAATCTTTCTTTCTTCTTGGCTTCGGTGTCTATCTCGTCCGGGGCATACCTAGCTAATGACAAAAATTTGTCACGGTATTCCACTACAGTCATCCTTCCTTGCTTCAGCTCTCTAAACTCGTCTCTCATTCTCTTGATCAAACCTGGTGGCACATGGGTTCTGCTAAACTTGACCTTGAATTCCTCCCAGGTCATCATCTGGCCTCCGGTCATTGCACGAACACTGTTCCACCATGCACTGGCATCTCCGGCTAGATAATGGGTGGCGAACATGACTTTCTCGTTGGCTTCCACTCCGGCGACTTCTAGGTTGTTTTCCATGGTTTGCAGCCAATCATCGGCATCTAGGGGTTCTTCTTACTTGGTGAAAACGGGTGGGTTAGTATTCTGGAAATTCTTGAGCTTAGATCCATGGTTGTCCTGATTTCCGTGGCCTTGGTTGTTGCGGGCTAGCTGGGCTATCTGTTGCAGAGTGGCTAGGTTGGCTTGACGTTCCGCTCTTTCGCCAGCGGTCAGAAGTCAACATTTGCAGGATCTGCAACATCGGGTCCGGGGCTGAACCACTTCCTCCACGTGGCATCTGAAGATTGATATTGATCATGAGAAAAGAGGGAAATTTCTAAGGTCTTGGGTCTTTGAAAAGTTTTAAATGTTTGACTCAGATTTTTCTGGCAACTTGATTTTTCATTCATTCACTCATATCACACAGTACAACACACACCACAACAAAGAAAAACGGATGGTTTTAAGAACCATTCTGGAAACTATGATACAGTGGGACCGACTACTACTCACTACGCTAGTGCTCAGTGCTACTACTCCTCGGAGTCTGGGGCTTCATCATCTTCAGCATCATCGATGAAGGCGAAATCATCCTCATCGGTGAAGAAGTCCATGGCCTGATCCTCCAGAAAATCATCGTTATCACTGATATAGGAGTAAGGGTCTCCACGAAGATCCTCTTCGGCATTCTCCCTTTCCTCCAACTGCATGTCTCTCTCGTGGATGGTCTCCTCCAGAGATGAGATGCGGTGGCGAAGATGGGCAATAATGCGCTCCTTTTTGTCGAGCTGACGACGGCGAGACTTGCGATCCTTTGCTAGCATGGCGATGGTCTGATCCTTCGTCTTGATGATGGCAGACTTGTGGTTGCAATAGTCACGGCAGTTGTCCAACTCCTGCTGACGATCATACATCATGAAGCTAATGTGGTCCAATTGAGTCTTCAGCTCGGGGTGGTATGGGGATTCCAGTGGTTGTCCATTTGCATCACGCCTTGGGCAAAACTCAAAAGCGAGTACCCTTGATCTGATTGATGCTCTGCCCACACAGACGGGAAAGAGCTTCCTGCATTGCTCTAGCAAGTCCATCGAGCCAGTTGTTTTCCCTCAAGGTAAACTGAATTCCCTTCGCAGTGGGAGGTTCAATCTTTCCTCGGAGACTTGCAACAATTAGCCACTGCAGATCTTCTCCTCCTGGATCATTGAGCTGAGCTCCAAAGAACTCGGGGTGCGGATGCTCCAGAAGTTCAGAAAGCTGATCCAGATCCCTCTCAAAGATAAGGTCTCCCCCATTCCCAAGTTGGTAAAACTTGCTGTAATTCACGTCCATCTATAAAAATAGAGGATCAGTAGATTAGCAGAGTGATCAAGTGTGTCAAAATTTTATGTATTTTGCAAGAGTTTTTGAGGAACATGAATTTTTATGAAAGAATCAAAGAGAAAAGAATGAGAATAAGTTTTTGTAAATATTTGTTTTCTTTGGTTTTGAAACTAAGTTTTTGATTCAAACGTCCCGTCTAACTAGGGTCTCCTATGGTCAAGATGGCTCTCATACCAACTTGTCAACACCCAGTTTTTCAATCCTAGATGCCTGTTATGCCATACATCGCAATCCCAGGATTACCATTTTTGCGAGACATAACAGAATTGGATACCATAGTACATCATCCATTACAAATGATACATAAGTTCTTACACAAATAGGGATCTCATGATCCAGTTCTTAATACAACATCAAGCAGCGGAATACGTAATAATAACGGTAGCGTAGGCGAAGCTCCATCTTTGGGG
Source organism: Avena longiglumis (assembly GCA_030063025.1). Classification (NCBI taxonomy): domain Eukaryota; kingdom Viridiplantae; phylum Streptophyta; class Magnoliopsida; order Poales; family Poaceae; genus Avena; species Avena longiglumis. The sequence goes on along the minus strand of CP125977.1, from coordinate 428,116,469 downwards.
TCACAGGCAATGCTGACGATGGGAGATGATCCTAGTTGTCATAACCTTCCCGGGGTCCATCTTCCAGGTACTCCTCTTCATAGTCTGGCCATGGGAATAGCCAGGGACAAAGCCATGAGTACTCTTTAAGTACTCGAAACTAATACTAATAGGTAAAGGGGTTTTTTGGATAATAGGACACTGGGTTCTAGGGTTGTTTTGCAAAAGCCAGATTTATCTCTACTAAGTTCCAAAGCTAGTCACAATTTTATAATTCCTAAGCGGGAACTTGTATTTCATATCACAACTCTGTTGTGGTCAAGTCAAAGTCTCCATTCATCTCACAGGTCATTTTGAAAAGTCTGACGGGGGAAACAGTATGGCCACTCCAATTGTCCATAATCATGACGCTATACTAATAGTTTGACACTGCAGAGATTGTACACTTTCACCACAACATTCGATACATCCGTCAGAACAAATCCTGAATTCACCATACTCGATGCGGATAATCAATCCTAACCTTTCGATTACACGCCCTAGTATAAGCACCTCTCCTGAGTTTGGCCTCCCAACCATGAACAATGTCATCTTGGGTACTGCATGTGGACAATCTTCACAAGGTAGCCTCACTGCACCTTGGCCATGAGGGAACTAATACTAAGGTACATAAGTTTCCAGTCAAGCCCTACCCAATATTCGGGTATTGTGGTTGTACGATAAAATTGGAATGGTATCACATCCAGACAACCATCAGTTTTATAAAGGGCTAAGGCTCATGCCTCAACATTTTTATCACCAAAATTCTCAAGTGTTTGGAAACACATGTCCAAAACATTTCAATAGAATGATCCATCATTCCAAGGTTTTCATAACCATTTTTCCACCAAGTAATCCCATCTAAAAGTTGATCAAGTTTTATGCTTAGCACTAGCATCTACATGTGGGGGTAGTATTAATGAGGGGTGGTAACTAGTGGAGTTTCAACTAAGGACAACCTCAGGTCTCAGGCTGATTTCAAGGTTTCTAACTTAGGCCAAATTTTTATGCTCTTTATGCAACCTTCAGCATCTTTCCAAAATCTACCAGTCACTTAAGTAAACTCTAAGTAAGCTTTGATAAATAAATAGTGTAAGGAGCTTGTACATAAAAATAGGATTGGTTTATCAAGTGGGTATGATCACATATGCTTAAGGCATATAGTAGTCATAGAACAAGTATGGGTTTGTTGCATCAGTAGAGTGGCTTGCAAGTTTTAGCTTGCATAGGTCAACTTGATTGGTAAGGCTTGCATAGGTATAGTATCATCTTGCATCAATATCAGTATAAGCTTGCTAAAGTATAATGTCTTGCAAGTTTTAGCTTGCCTTGTGCAGAGCAGTGGTTGAAGTTCTCCTCGGATTTTTCTTTGTAGTATCCTCCTTCCTCCTCGTATCCTTGGTCGGTACTAGCGTCTATGAATAAATACGAGGTACACAATCACCAAACAATACTTAACTACTTGCAATCATCACACACATGGGTCCTATGGATGATCTAGCATCATCCCTAACATTACAAGGTTAAGGCTTGGTTTAAATCTTTTTATTTTTAGAAAAGTAATTTCTACTCATTGAAAAACTACTTAAGATTTTATATTCTCCAAACCCAACATGGGATCATGTTGACACATGTCATCACCACATATTGTAGTCCATGGGAATGTGATTTAAAGTGGTGTCACAATTTAATAAGGTTTTACCCTTTTATTTTAATTAATTAAAGTGGCTAGAAATGCTTATGTAGCATTCTTTTATTACTTGAACATCATTCCTGCAAGTAAACCTATATACTTTTATATATTCTGAAAGGTATGGTTAAATGTGATTTTTGAGAGTTGGAATCAACTCAAAAGCTATTATGGTTTAAATTTGAAAAATGTTTGAATGCAGAAAAGCTTCTGCCTTGTTATTTTTACCATGGGTGATCTATAGATCCAAATGACTTGAGTCCAACGGGCTTGGATTCAGCATTCACAGATCTTTCTAACAAAATTGGTTTCATTCAGTTTGGTGTACTGAATCGATCTGGGTTGATTTTTGAAGTTGGGTACAGAAGTGTGTTTGAATTGAAATAGAAAAAGGTTTAATTTGAATAACTGGGCTGCGCGGGAAAAGTTACTGGGCCGGCCTGCTAAGCGCAGTGCTCCCGCGGGCTGCTTAAGTGGGTGTCCCCACTCGTCAGTGACACGGGGCTGGGCGAAGCGGTATGGGGCGACGTGGATCGTTCGATCTAGTTCTAATCTAACGGCTGGGAGTCATCGTCGACGCGAGACAACTCCGGCGAGAACGAAACCTAGCGCGGCCAGTGAGGGTCGCTGGGGGCTCACCGGGGTGCTGGCGAGGGTCGGCGAGGCGGGCGAACGACGAAGTCGACGACGGCGAACTCAGGGGTGGTCGCGGCAGCTCCTAGGGCGGCTCCAATCGCTGGCTCCCTTCTTCTCCGGCAGCGGCAGGCTCCAGTGAAATTCCGGCGAGGTGGTGCTCGCCTTGCTCTGAGAATGGTGTGGCACGATCAGTGAGGAGAGGGGAGTGAGATGGTGTGAAGAAATTGTGCGGGGGTGGCCTCTATTTATAGTCGAGCGAGGGGACCGTCGGGGCGCACGGTGAGCTCGTCGGGGGCGAGGTTACAGGCGGCTAAAGGCATGGGCAAGGGTAGGGGACGGTGCGGTGTCTCCTGGCGATGCTCAACGACATGGTCTCGAGGCATGGGGCGGTGTGGTTTGGTCTGGAACGAGCGGTGCTCTGCGCGGCAGAGGCGGCGTCTTCGACGGCGGGCGGTGGCTGTACGTCACGGGGCGGCAAACGGGGATGTCTGGCGGTCTCCTGGGTCGGTGGGGATTGTGTATGCACGCGGCGAGGGCGGCGCGCGGTCTGTGGGTGATGGTCGAGGGTGGAGCTCTGGCGCACGCTCCGCATGGTCTGGGCGCGGCTTGTGCGCGTGGTCCAGGGCTTAGCAACGCTCGCGGCTGGGACAGTGAGTGGCGGTGGATGGTGGGCTGCCTCCCAGACATGCTGGCTAGGCCTGCTGCTGCTCGTAGCTTGCTGTCGACTATAGGGTGGCAAGAGGGTGCTCGGCTATTCACCATTGATGACAATGGCAAGCTCACAGTGGTGCTAGTGCCTGTCTAATCTTCCTAGATGATCTACTGAGTTGCGTGTGAGCTAAATGGGGAACCAGTTAGGCAAGAATCACTGCTCACAATAGTGTTTGATGTTTGTTTGATTTGTGTCTGCAACCTGTTTGATGAAATGGCTGCATGAAATCAAGTTTTGAATTTTGAAATGATTTTTGGTGGGTTTGCTAGATTGGTGCTGGTGAGTCTGCAGATGCTTGGGTTTTGAAAGTTGAGCTTGTTTGAGTAGTTTTTGAAAAAGTGGGATCTTCCCATATGATAAAGATTCAATTTTGAATTGTCATTTAAACTATGTATTTGAAAGTTTCTGGATGATCACAAAGTGGGCCTTGATACCTTGTTATGAGTACATTCAAGGGGTGCAAAGATCCAGAAAAGTTTCTGTTAGGTTCTGAAAGTTTGAGACAGCCAAAGTAGGCATTGGAGTTAAATTGGCCAAAATGACCATTCATTTCATATATGTGTTTTGATTTACTTGTCTTTAGGAAACGTGTGGGAAATGTTTTAGATGATGTTTATTTCACCTAAGAAACATTTTACAAGCAATGGAACAAACAAACAAGGTGGTTTTAAAGGACTTCAAAATCCATGCATACACATATGCATGCATTCATGATTTCATTTAGAAAAGTTTTTGTTAACCCTAATTTTGATGATTAGAATTTGATGATCCAAGCTTAGTATTTTTGGGATGTTACATCGACTAAAGCGTAGGCGCAGCCTAGCGGGGAGGAGGTTGAAGGCCCCGCTCATGTTGGATGCGATTGCTAGCGCAAGTGAGGGAGTGGTGTGCTGAGGGGCTCATCTAACTTCTTGATGGACCGAGTCCCCCGTACCAACCCGCCAGCCCCCAACCCATTCCCACATCCGGTGGTTGGTGCACACTGAATCCCTCGTCAAGGTGCAGCGTGGACAGGGGGAATTACTGCCAGTACGGAGCTGAGTCGGTGAGGTCGAGTACGAGGTCTGGGAGAGGCTGGAGCAGCAGATCGACTCAGCGGTGGCATCACACGGAGGGGAAGAAGACAACGGCCACACCGCCTGATCCAGCGCACCTCGCTAACTCCATTCGCTAGCTCCCCTGTTCCCATCCCCGCTCTTTTCCCGCACGAAGACCCGCCCCCGGATCCCACCGTGTCACCGATCAGACACAACAGCGCCGCCAGCCGGAGTTCATCTATTCTCCCGTCCGCTTCAGGTAACCTTCTCTCCCAACCCAGTCTTCCTCTATTTTTTGTTGTATTTCATCATAATGTGATGAAACAATAGCGATGGACAAGTTGTGGCATATGTTACTGATTAATTCACGTACTCCCTCCAACCTATATTAGTTGATTTAGATTTGTCTAGATTTGGAGGTATGTACATGTTTTTGTGCTAAATACATTCAAATCTAACAAATTTGAGTCAACTAATATGAATCGGAGGAAGTAGTTAGAATACTATAAAGGTGCAAGGTAATGGTGCTAGATGACTGTATGTCACTTATATTTCTGCCAGCCAAACTTTTGGGTTGTCAAACTTGTACGTAGCTAGATTGATGTAGCTAGCACTCAGGCACATACACACTAGCTTGCTACTTGATCAGACTAGATTGATGCAGTCAATATATAAAAACTATCAATTTTGTGTCGCTACAATTGTGAATATATAATTATGGTATCTGTCACCGATACATGCTATAATTTTATCTTTGAGAAAGCACATGGTTGTGTGTGGATTCAATGTTTTTCTCGATTAAAATATGGGTAACAAAGGCAACACATATATGAATACAACTGCAGCTAGGAGCTATGAGATGTTCATATTCATAGGATCATGTGTCTCAAAAATATTCATTCGATTGATATCCATTTTATTTCCAAAGACTAACTACCTCGGAAGTTTATGTGATGTTCATACCATGGGATATTTTATTTACTTGCTGTCGGGTGCCTGTGTTTACATTTTGGTTATACGAAAAGGAATTTAGATAGCCCGATAGAAAATATACTAGGTGAGAATAGGTAGGGTGGCATAAGAGTGTGAGAAGAACCCTGAGCGCAACAATACTGGTCCATGTGTACAAATTAGCCCTCACGATTCAGTATTGGACACTGACTAACTTGAGAACAACTTTGATTCTGTAATATTCAGTTAGGAATTTATGTCCATGTTGTGCCTTACTATCCATAATTACAATAATTATGTGTCCAAACAGCTATTTCCATCATCGTAGTGACATTTGCTATACTTGTACATAAACATTCAATAATAGGTCTAGATCTCTTTTGAGATCATCGTGCAAAGTGCAATCTCCGTGTGCCTTAGTTTTTTAGATATCAGCTTTGATTAATATTCGGTAGAGATTTAGTTCTCTGTAGATGAGAGACACGGTTTAGTCATTGTGTCAGCTCTGAAAGTTGATGGAGTCTTACGAACAGGGGAGAAGAGACAATTGATCAAAGTAATCAGTATTCTCATAACATCATAAGCAGGAATCACATCCTCAGGTGTCCTCTTGTAGGAGACGATCGAGAAGGTTTTACCAGTTCACTTTTTTCTTGATTTTTTTGAACCGCATTGTCACCATTTTATTTGCAGTGTGCGATGTTAATTTACGATGCCGATAGAAGCTGAGGTCAAGAGGTTAACTGAACTTAATACAAGTATACTAAAATAAACTGTTCCGAAGAGAAGGAGAGGGTTAGAAGATATATGCAAGACTGCCCACATAGAACCCGATCTCAACATAGCCCCTAAGAAAACTAACTCTCTGATTGATTCTAGTAATAGTATTTCATGCATATTGCTCAAGTATAATCTTTACTCGTGGTTACTACATGATCCTGAACAACAAATGTTTTCCGTTGGGATCATTGCTGCAACCACACATGTATGCTCTCTTCCTCCAATACACTTCCACTAAGATGGAAACAGGTTCTAAGACAGATTTCTCCTGGCAATTGATTCGAGAGTGATTTTTGTCAATTTTATATCCTTGATTTCTCATCATAGAATATTTTTTCTTGTATACGATTCGAGGCATGAAATACGTGCTATTTCTCATGAAAACCGGAGGTACAACACAGTTGGACACTTTCTCATAGTTTTCTTGTTTTACCCGTTGGCACTTTTATTTCTTTGTGGCTATGTAGGCAAAACAGGGGCTCTGCTTCGTCCTGAATTATACTACATTAGCAAGAGCTTGCAGCCATCAACAGAAGAGGTACGGTCTAGCTAGCTATTAAACTGAACGGAATCTTATCATGTCCCTTGCACATCTATTTTTCGATAAAATACCAATTAGCTATTCTATTTTCCCTATGATGATTTGTGACCGTTCTTATGTTTGCAGTTGGTTGCGACCACAGTTTGATCGATGCCAGAGCAAATGAACCGTTGGTATTTGAGGTCATCTTCTCAAGGTCCTATGATTATCGTCTGATGTGCAATGCAGATAGAATTTCTCCTATATCTACAGGAGAGCACATGAGTAGCACATTGGAGCCTGCTGTCTTATGTAAACGAAAAACTGGTATTTGTTCATCTAAAAATGTGTTTAGTAAGGAGTAGACACGGAGAAGCACACAGAAGCTTGCACTATTTACATATAGTTTTAGGCATTGATATCGATCTGTAATAGAGGCGGTAGGAAGGGAAGACACACCTTACTTTGTATATTAGTAGTAGTACTTTCTTGTACTATTTTTTCAAATTTCCATAAGAAGCATTTCCATACGATGTTTTTGTTTGTTCAGCATATACTATCCCTTCTGCTAAAAATGAATGGAACTCCTTTTATGGGTACATATTATTTGGTTTATTTTTTATGGTAAATTTATTATAAAGCATATATGTAGAAGTGGGTGGACAGTTTTTCCATTCATCCATTGACGTGCATGTGCCTTCAGTTTTATGCTTTTCAGAATGGAAGTGTTACTAATTGTCTTTTGCAAACATGGTTAACATGTGCGAAGTCATAACAAGTCATTTTGAAAACATCTAACGGGGGAACAGTATGGCCACTCCAACTGTCCATAACCGCGGACGCGGCTATTCGAATAGTTTGACACTCTGCAGAGATTGTACACTTTCACCACAACATTCGATACATCCGTCAGGAACAAATCCTGAATTCACCATACTCAGTATGCAGATAATCAATCCTAACCTTTCAATTACACGCCCTAGTATAGGCACCTCTCTTGTGAGTTTGGCCTCCCAACCATGACCAATTATCATCTTGGGTACTGCACAGGTGGACAATCTTCACAAGGTAGCCTCAACTCAGACCTTGGCCGTGAGGGAACCCATACTAAGGTATATAAGTTTTCAGTCAAGCCCTACCCAATTTTCGGGTATTGTGGTTGTACAGTAAAATTGGAATAGTATCGCATCCAGACAACCATCAGTTTTAAAAAGGGCTAAGGCTCATGCCTCAACATTTTCATCATCAAAATCATCTGGTGTTCGGAAACACATGTCAAAATATTTTAGTAGAATGACTCATCATTCCAAGTTTTTCATAACCATTTTCACCAAGTATTCCCATCTAAAGTTGATCAAGTTTTATGCTTAGCACTAGCATCTACAAGTGGGGTTAAGTACTAAGGGAGGGGTGGTAAACAAGTGGAGATTAATTAAGTTCAATCTCATGCCTTAGGATGACATAAAGATTATCTAACTTAGGCCAAATTTAATGCTCTTTATGCAACCTTCAATTTTCTTCCTAGAATCTACAAGTCACTTAAGTATACTCTAAGAAAAGCTTTGATCAAGAAATAAAGTAGAAAGCTTGTAAGTAAAACTAGGATTGGGTGTCATCAACTATGTCTAACCAAGCATGCTTAATGCATTGCATAGGTTATCTAACTTTCATAATTGCAAGTGTTAGCTTGCATAGGTCAACTTGGTTAGTAAGGCTTGCCTTGTGCAGAGCAGTGGTTGAAGTTCTCCTCGGCTTCTTCCTCGTAGTATCCTCCTTCCTCCTGGTATCCTTGGTCGGTACTAGCGTCTATAAATAAATACGAGGTACACAATTACCAAATAATAATTAACTATTTTCAATCATCACACAAAGATTCCCTATAGATGATCTAGCATCATCACCTATATTACAAGATTAAAGCATTTGTCTTATTTATTTTAATTTGAGAAAAGTAATTTCTACTCATTGAAAAACTACTTAAGATTTAATATTCTCCAACTCAAACATGGGATCATGTTGACACATGTCATCACCACATATTTAAGTACATGGTAATGTGATTTAAAGTGGTGTCACAATTTAATAAGGTTTAACCTTTTTTATTTTAATTAAATAAAGTGACTAGAAATGCCTATGTGGCATTCTTTTATTACTTGAACATTATTTCTGTAAGTAAACCCAAATGTTTTTATATATTCTGAAAGGTATGATCAAATGTGATTTTTGAGAGTTGGAATCAACTCCAAAGCTATTATGGTTGAATTTTGAAAAATGTTTGAATGCAGAAAAGCTTCTGAATTGTTATTTTTACCAAGTTTGATGTATTTCAGTACCTTTCTAACAAAATTAGTTTCATGTATTTTGGTTCACTAAATCGAGCTGGGTGGATTTTTAAATCTAGGAACATAAATTAGTTTGAATTAAAATAGAAAAATCTAAATTCACACGGTTGGGCTGCGCGGGAAAGGTTAATGGGCCGGCCCAATGTTACTCCGCAGCGCGGGGATCAGCTGACAGGGGGGTTCCACCAGTCAATGGCTCATAACACGCGAAGCGGTACGGGGCTGTGTGGTTCGTTGGATTAGAAGTGAGATCGACGGCTGGGGATCGTCGTCGACGATGAACATGTCACCGGCGAGCTCCAACCCTAGTGGCTCAGTGGGGGTGCATAGGGGGCATACCAGGGCTCCAGCGACGATGGCGAGGCGGGCAAACAAACGAATGGTCGACGACGAGCTCAGGGATGGTTGAGGCAGCTCCGGGGGTGGTCAAAATTAACGACTCCCTTCTTCTCTAGAGGCGGCCTACTCCGGCGCAATTCCGGTGAGCTACTGCTCCTCGTGCTCCGGCTAGAGGGTGGAATGATCAGTGAGGTGAGGGGAGTGGAATGGTGTGCTTCAATCGGCTGGGGTCGCCTCCTTTTATAGGCTCGACGACGAGACCGAGAGGGATGGGTAGGCGACGGTGGCGACATGGCTATGGGCGGCTAGCGGCATGGCTGAGGTTGGCGATCGACGTGCGGTCTCCTGGCGATGCTCTAGAGATTAAATGCGCGCTTAGGGGCGGTGGCAATCGGTCGGGAACATGCGGCGCTCTGCGCGGTACCGACGGTGAACTCCGCGGAGAGCAGTGGCTACGGGGTATGGGCGAGGAAACGAACATGTCTAGTGGTTTCCTGGGACGGTGGGGTTCATGCTGGCGGGCGGCAATGGCTCGAGGTGGTCGGGTTGAGTGGGAACGGCGCGTGCACTGGGGTGCGCGTCGGCATGGTCGACAGCGGCGCGGGCGCGGCGTTCTGGCGGTTATGGTCTCTATCTTCGAGCTAGGGCTAGTCGAGAGTGGGCGGTGAGGCATGGGCTGCATGCTAGACAAGGTGGGCACAGCTAGGGTGGCTGCTATCTGGTCGGCGACAATGGGGTGGCATGGTGAGGCTCGGCCTGCTCACCATTGATGGCAAGGCAAGCTTACAGTGGTGCTAGAGGTTAGTTAAAGGAGCTAGATGATCTACTAAGGGCTAGTTGCAACCAGAGAGGGAACAAGTTAGGCCCAATTTACTACACACAATAGTGTTTGTGATTTGTTTGATTTGAGTCTGCAAGGTGTTTGGATAAATGGCCGCAAGAAACTTACTTTTGAATTTTGAAAAGATTTTTGGTGGGTGTGCTAGGCATGTGCCGCGGATTCTGTGGGTGCTTGGGTTTTGAAGATTGAGCTTGTTTGAGTGGTTTTTGAATTAGTGGGATCTTCCCATATGAAATAGATTCAATTTTAAACTGTCATTTAAACTTAGCATTTGAATGTTTTTGGATGATCATAAAGTGGGCCTTGGTACCTTATTATGAGTACTAACAAGGGGTGCAAAGATCCACAAATGTTTCTGTTGGGTTTTGAAAACTAGGGATAGCCAAAGTAGTCATGGGAGTTAATTTGGCAAAAATGACCATTCACTTCATTTGTTTATTTTGAGTTGTTTGTCTTTGGGAAAAGTTTGGGGATTGTTTAGATGATGTTTATTTCACCTAAGAATCATTTTACAAGCAAGGAAACACAGAACCATGGCAATTCAAAAAGAATCCAAATTTTGAATACACACACATATGAATGCTTTCATATTTTTAGTTGGGAATTTTTTTGTTAACCCTAATTTTGATGATTAGAGTTTGATGATCCAAGTTTAATATTTTTGGGATGTTACAAACCTTCCCCCCTTAAACAAAATATCGTCTCAAGATTTGAAAAAGGACGAAAAAGATTACCTAGGATTTGAAGAGATCAGGAAACTCCGTCCTGATGTGATCTTCGCGCTCCCAGGTAGCTTCCTCTTCTGTGTGGTTGCTCCACTGAATCTTGAGAAACTTGATGCTTCGGGTTCTGGTAGTTATGAAAGCTTCTTCCAAAATACGGATGGGTACTTCGGGATAGTTCAGGTCATCATTGATCTCTATGGTCCGTTGATCAATGTTCTTGAACACTTTAGTCTTCTCCGGAACTTCGAGGCATTTACGAAGTAATGAGATATGGAACACATTGTGCACGGCTGACATTTCTTCTGGCAGTTCCAATTGATACAACACTTCTCCTCGATGGTTCAGAATCTTGAAGGGGCCGATATATCTAGGGGCTAACTTTCCCTTCAATTGGAAACGCTGCATTCCCTTTAATGGCGACACTTTCAGATACACAAACTCTCCGATGTTGAAGGCGAGGTCTCGACGTCTCTTATCGGCGTAACTCTTCTGTCTTGACTGAGCCGTCTTCAGGTGCTGACGAATCTTGTGAACTTGCTCTTCTGCTTCTCGTAGGATGTCGGGTCCGAAAATCTGAGTCTCTCCTACTTCCAACCAGTTCAAAGGGGTGCGACACTTCCTTCCATACATGAATTCAAATGGGTCCATTTGGAAACTAGCTTGATAACTGTTGTTGTATGAAAATTCTGCAAACGGAAGACATTCTTCCCATTTAGTCCATACTCTAACACACATTCTCTCAACATATCTTCGAGTATTTTATTTACTCGCTCCGTTTGTCCGTCGGTCTAAGGGTGATAAGCGGTTGCTGAAATCTAGTCGGGTTCCTAAACCTTCTTGGACTTTATTCCAGAATCTCGAGGTAAACTGAGTTCCTCGATCCAATACGATGTTCTTGGGGACTCCATGCAAACTGACAATTCTAGCGATGTATAACTCCGCTAGCTTCAAACTCTGATATGTGGTCTTGACTGGTAAGAAATGGGCGACTTTGGACAATCTGTCCACTATGACCCAGATAGAGTCATTTCCCCTACTAGAAGTAGGCAATCCGGTGATAAAGTCCATTCCAACGGAATCCCATTTCCATTCCGGAATCTGCAATGGTTGCAACAATCCTGCGGGTCTTTGATGTCCCGCCTTGACTCGCTGACATATATCACACTTGGCGATATAGCTTCCGATTTCTCTCTTCATCTTATGCCACCAAAATTGCTCTTTCAAATCTTGATACATCTTCGTTCCTCCGGGGTGGATAGAATAAAGAGTATCATGAGCTTCCTTCAGAATAACTTCTTTCAACTCAGAATCTGCTGGTACACAAAGGCATCCTTTGTACCACAGAACTCCTTCTTCGTCTTCGGTGAATCCGGGTACTTTGCCTGTACTGATACGACGCTTGATACCGTCGATACTAGCATTTCCTTTCTGCGCCTCCTTGATCTCGCTGATCAAAGTGGGTTGAAGTTCTATGCTAGACAAAAATCCTTCACTCACTAATTCCATTCGGAAATCTTCCATCTCTTTGTACAGACTTGGTTGCTCCTTCAAAATCATGGAGTTCAAGTGGCACGGCAATCTGCTAAGGGCATCTGCTACCACATTGGCTTTACCGGGGTGATAGTGAATGTCCAGATCGTAATCCTTGATTAGCTCAATCCATCTTCTCTATCTCATATTCATCTCCTTCTGAGTGAATATATACCTCAGGCTCTTGTGATCCGAATAGATCTCACAACGGTTTCCCATTAGGTAATGCCTCCATGTCTTCAGGGCTAGAACTACGGCTGCGAGCTCGGGGTCATGGGTTGGGTAGTTTTTCTCATGTTGTTTCAGTTGTCGGGATAGATAGGATATAACTTTGCCTTCTTGCATTAGCACACATCCGAGACCGATCTTGGATGCGTCACAATACACGTCGAAGGGTTTCGTGATATCCGGCATGATTAAGATTGGGGCTGAAATCAATCTCCTCTTGAGTTCTTGAGAACTCGCTTCACATTTGTCCGTCCAGTCAAACTTCTTGTCCTTCTTCAGCAATTGGGTCATGGGTCTGGCGATACTCGAGAATCCTTCTACGAACTTGCGGTAGTATCTCGCCAATCCGAGAAATGCACGAACTTGGGTTTGGGTGGTTGGGGCTTGCCAATCTTCGACATATTTCACCTTTGCAGGGTCAACGGCAATTCCTCCGGCTGATACAATGTGACCAAGGAATCCTACCTCCTGTAACCATAATTCACATTTGCTAAACTTGGCATACAAGTGATGCTCTCTAAGGGTTCCAAGAATGGTCCTTAGGTGTAGCTCATGTTCTTCTTCTGATTTGGAATAAATCAGAATGTCATCGATGAAAACAACGACAAACTTATCCAGGAAGTCCATAAAAATCTTATTCATGAGATTCATGAAATAAGCAGGGGCATTGGTTAATCCAAAAGACATGACGGTATACTCGTATAATCCATATCTGGTGGTAAAGGCAGTCTTGGGGATATCCTCTGCGCGAATCTTGAGTTGATGATAGCCAGTTCTAAGATCAATCTTAGAAAACACTTTGGCACCGGTCAACTGATCAAACAAATCTTCTATCTTGGGAAATGGGTATTTGTTCTTGATAGTGACATCATTCAACTTCCGATAATCCGTACACAAACGGTTGCCTCCATCCTTTTTGTCCACAAACAAGACAGGTGATCTCCATGGTGACGCACTTGGTTGAATCAATCCAATTTCCAGCATGGCATCCAGTTGCTTCTTTAGTTCCGCTAGTTCAGACGGGTTCATACTATATGGTATCTGGGCTATGGGTCCTGTTCCAGGGATTAGTTCAATGATAAACTCGATATCCCGATCTGGGGGCATACCAGGCAAAACATCTGGAAATACATCGGGGTATTCACAGACTATCCGGACTTGGTCAATGGTAGGTTGGTCTATACTCTTGTTGCACTTGAATTGACGAGGTAAGGTTTCAGATACATGCTCGACTGATACTCCAGCTGTACTGCTCATGGTTATGGCTTGTTGGCACATTCAATTAATCCTTTATGTTTGGACATCCAATCCATTCCTAGTACTACTTCCAAACCTTTAGTTCCGAGTACTATCAGATTAGCATAAAAATCTATGCCATGGATTCGGATAGGGACGGATTTGCAAATTTTCCTAGCTTTGGTGGTTGAACCGGGGATTTGAACAATCATAACATGCTTCAGATTGGTTGGTTGAATCTTACTAGTGCATGCAAATTCTTCGGTGACAAATGAGTGCGATGCACCAGAATCAAACAACACTCTAGCAAGTACTGAATTAACAGAAAACATACACAGCACGACGTCTGGCGCTTCCTGGGCTTCTTCAGCATGCATGAGAAAAAGACGGTCATTGCGGTTGAGCGAATTTCCTGGGGCAAACCTTCTTCCGGGCTGAACACGACGCTGCTGTTGAGCTAAGGCATTTGCATTGGGGGCTGCGGCATTATTCTTGGGACACTCATTGGAGTAGTGACCCTTATTTCCATAGTCATAATAAGTCACTTGCGACTTGTCCTTTGCTGCAACAGGCACAGCATTGCTTCCAATCCTCGGGGCAGTGTTGGTGTTGGCGACAGCATTGTTGTTGTTGAACTTGGGTGGTGCACGGTTGAAATTGTTAGAGTTGCTGGGGTTGTTGTGGTTTCCTCTAGGCCTTGGGTTTCCACGGTTGGGATAGGTCGGACGGTTCATCAGGGGTCTGTTGGTTCTCAGGGAAAATCCTGGAGATGGGTTGGGGCGATACTTTGGGGTATGATGGGTTCCTGGCTGATGCATCATGCGGCGCTTGCGGTTCTCATTGGCTTGATTGATCTTTACTTCCATCAGAATGGCAGATTCGACGAGGGCTTCAATATCAGCAAAGGGGATATTGACTAACACCGTCTGCATCTCATCGTGCAGACCATTCAAGAATCTTTCTTTCTTCTTGGCTTCCGTGTCGATCTCATCCGGGGCATAGCTAGCTAATGACAAGAATTTGTCATGGTATTCCACTATGGTCATCCTTCCTTGCTTCAGTTCTCTGAATTCATCTCTCATTCTCTTGATCAAACCCGGTGGCACATGGGTTCTGCTGAACTTGACCTTGAATTCCTCTCGGGTCATCATCTGTCCTCCGGTCATTGCACGAACGTTGTTCCACCATGCTCTTGCATCTTCGGCTAGATAGTGGGTGGCGAACAGAACTTTATCGTTAGCTTCCACTCTGGTGACTTCCAGGTTGTTCTCCATGGTTTGCAGCCAATCATCTGCATCTAGGGGCTCTTCTGACTTAGTGAAAACAGGTGGGTTGGTGTTCTAGAAATTCTTAAGCTTAGATCCATGGTTGTCCAGATTTCCTTGGCCTTGATTGTTGTGGCCTAGCTGAGCTATCTGCTGAAGGGTGGCTAAGTTGGCTTGACGTTCGGCTCTTTCAGCTTCGCGGTCAGAAACCAACATTTGCAGGATCTGCAAAATCGGGTCCGGGGATGAACCACTTCCTCCGCGAGGCATCTAAAGATTGAGATAGATCATGAGAAAATATGGAAATTTCTAAGGTTCAGGGACTTTGAAAAGTTTATAAAGTTTGACTCAGATTTTCTAGCAGCTTGCTTTTCATTCATTCATAGCACACGATACAATACACACCATAACAAAGGAAAAACAGATGGTTTTAAGAACCATTCTGAAACTACAATATAGTGGGACCAAATACAACTCGCTACGCTAGTGCTCAAGTGCTGCTACTCCTCGGAGTCGGTGTAATCATCATCCTCATCGTCATTGATGAAGGCGAAATCCTCCTCATCGGTAAAGAAGTCCATGGCCTGATCCTCCAAAAAATCATCATCATCGCTGAGATAGGAGTAGGGGTATCCACGAAGATCTTCTCCGGCATTCTCCCTTTCCTCCAACTGCATGTCTCTCTCGTGGATGGTCTCCTCCAAATCCGAGATACGGTGACGAAGACGGGAAATGATGCGCTCCTTCTTGTCGAGCTGATGGCGACGAGACTTGCGGTCCTTAGCTAGCATGGCGATGGTCTGATCCTTCGTCCTGATGATGGCAGACTTGTGGTTGGAGTAGTCACGGGCATTGTCTAGTTCTTGATGGCGATCGTACATCATGAAGCTAAGGTGGTCCAAATGAGTCTTCAGCTCGGGGTGGTATGGGGCTTCCAGTGGCTGTCCCATAGCATCACGCCTTGGACAAAACTCAAAGCGGGTACCCTTGATCTAGTTGATACTCTGCCCACACAGATGGGCAAGAGCTTCCTGCATGGCCCTGGCAAGTCCATCGAGCCAGTTGTTCTCTCTTAAGGTGAACTGAATTCCTTCGGTAGTGGGAGGTTTAATCTTTCCTCGAAGGCTTGCAACAACTAGCCACTGCCGATATCCTTCCTGATCATTGAGCTGAGCTCCGAAGAACTCGGGTGCGGACGCTCCAGAAGTTCCGAAAGCTGGTCCAAATCCCGCTCAAAGATGAGGTCTCCTCCATTCCCCAACTAATAAAACTTGATGTACTTCACGTCCATCTATAAGAATATAGGATGAGTAATTTAGTAGAGTGATCAAGTGTGTCAAATTTTATGTATTTTGCAAGAGTTTTTGAGGAACATGAATTTTTATGAAAGAAACAAAGTGATAAGAATGGGAATAAGTTTTTTTGTAAATATTTCCTTCATTTGGTTTTGAAACTAAGTTTTTTGATTTAAACGTCCAGTCTAACTAGGGTCTCCTATGGTCAGGATGGCTCTGATACCAACTTGTCAACACCCGGATTTTTAATCCCAGATGCCTGTTATGCCATACATCGCAATCCCAGGATTACCATTTTTGCGAGACATAACAGATTTGGATATCACAGTACATCATCCATTACAAACCATACATAAGGTCTTACACAAATAAGGATCTCATGATACAGTTCTTAATACAACTCAAGCAGCGGAATAACGTAATAATAAAGGTAGCATAGGCGAAGCTCCATCTTCGGGGTCACAAGCAATGCTGACGATGGGAGATGATCCTAGTTGTCGTAACCTTCCTGTGGTCCATCATCCTGGTACTCCTCTTCATAGTCTGGCCACGGGAATAGCCAGAGACAAAGCCATGAGTACTCCTTAAGTACTCGCAAACTAATACTAACAAGTTAAGAGGGTTTTTGCAGTAGGACACTAAGTTCTAGGGTTGTTTTGCAAAAATCCAGATTTACCCCTGCTAAGTTCAGAAGCAAGAACAAGTTGAAAATTTATAGCACCTAAGTGGGAACTTGAATTTCATATTACAACTCTGTTGTGGTCAAGTCAAAGTCTCAATTCATTTCACAAGTCTTTTTGAAAACATATGACTGTTGGAATTATGCCCTAGAAGCAATAATAAAGATGTTATTATTATAATTCTTGTTCATGATAATGTTTATATTCCATGCTAGAATTGTATTAAGCGGAAACTTTAATACTTGTGTGGTTTGTGAACAACACCGTGTCCCTAGTACGCCTCTATGGACTAGCTCATTGATCAATGATGGTTAAGGTTTCCTAACCATAGACATGAGTTGTCAATTGATAATGAGATCATATCATTGGGAGAATGATATGATGGACAGACCCAAACTAAGCGAAGCAATTAGATCGTGTCATCGTGTTCGTCTTTGCGAAGCTTTTCTTATGTCAAATATTGTATTCCTTAGACCATGAGATAATGCAGCTCCCTGGTATCGGAAGAAAGCTTTGAGGTCATCAAACGTCATCCTATGAGAGGGTGATCATAAAGGTGTCTCTCAGGTGATCGGAAAGTATCTGTTGGGTTGTATGTATCGAGATGGGATTTGTCCCTCCCAAGTTGGAGAGATATACTTCGGGCCCACTCGGTAATCGATATCAACACCGCTTGCAAGCATGTGGTTAAGGAGTTAATCACAAAGTGATATCGGATTACGGAACGAGTAAAGTACTTGCTGTGAACGAGATTGAACTAGGTATGACGGTACCGACGATCGAATCTCGGGAAATTAAAATATCGCAAGACGAAGGGAATATATATATGGGATTGATTGAATCCTGGCATCGTGGTTCATCCGATATGATCATCGATGAATGTGTGGGAGTCAATATGGGTTTCTAGACCCCGCTGTTGATTATTGATAGAAGATCATGTCTGCATATTCTCGAACCCACAGGGTCACACACTTAACGTGTCTCGACGCTAGGATAGATTGGATAATTGGTTTATGAGTTTTTGTTCGGAGTCTTGGATGGGATCCGGGACATCACGAGAGGTTCTGGAGTGGTCCGGAGAATAAGATTCATATAAGGCGAGGCAGTTTTGGAGTTCGGAATTGTTCCGGTTAATCGGTATTGTCTAAGCTTCTAGAACCTTCGGAAGGGGACCAACGTGGCCACACCTTCTTGGAGGGCATGGGCCTATGAGGGAGTGCCACAGCGCATTGGGCCAGGGCAGGCCCCATAGGGCCCAGCCGCCAAGAGAGGTTTAAACTCTAGATAGAGCTTCTAGAAAGGGGGTTTCCTTGCCCCCCACTCTTCCTCCTTGGGGCCGCCGGCCTTGGCTTGGGGGAGGGGCTAGGGCTGCGCCCCCCCTCTATATAAAGAGGGGTGGGGGCGCACCAACCCCGTACACTTTCCCCTCCAACCCTAGCCGCCCTGCTGCCCTCCTCTCTCCCTCCCGACTGCTTGTAGGCGAAGCCCTGCTGCAGAAATTCTCCACCAATTGCACCGCGCCGTCGCATTGTAGATCCAACCCATCTCTCCGCCATACTTGCTGGACCAAGGAAGGAGGAGACGTCGAGGTGCCGCACGTGTGCATCTCACGGAGGCATCGCCACTTGTGGTGCTAGATCGGATCGGATCGCGAGGAGGAGAAGCGGGTATGACTACATCACCCACGTTCCGATGAACGTTCCGCTGTGCGAATCTTCAAGGGTATGAAGATCTAATCCAATCTCTCTCGTTGTTTGCATCTCCTAGATTAGATCTTGGCTTCCCTCTGTTCGCATCCGTAGTAAAATTTGATTTACTATGCCGCGAAACCCTTCACTGACGGGGGAACAGTATGGCCACTCCAACTATCCATAACAGCGGACGCGGCTATTCGAATAGTTTGACACTCTGCAGAGATTGTACACTTTCACCACAACATTCGATACATCTGTCAGGAACAAATCCTGAATTCACCATACTCAGTATGCGGATAATCAATCCTAACCTTTCAATTACACGCCCTAGTATAGGCACCTCTCCTGTGAGTTTGGCCTCCCAACCATGACCAACTATCATCTTGGGTACTGCACAGGTGGACAATCTTCACAAGGTAGCCTCAGCTCAGACCTTGGCCGTGAGGGAACCCATACTAAGGTATATAAGTTTCTAGTCAAGCCCTACCCAATTTTCGGATATTGTGGTTGTACGGTAAAATTGGAATGGTATCGCATCCAGACAACCATCAGTTTTAAAAAGGGCTAAGGCTCATGCCTCAACATTTTCATCATCAAAATCATCTGGTGTTCGGAAACACATGTCAAAACATTTCAGTAGAATGACTCATCATTCCAAGGTTTTCATAACCATTTTCACCAAGTATTCCCATCTAAAGTTGATCAAGTTTTATGCTTAGCACTAGCATCTACAAGTGGGTTTAAGTACTAAGGGAGGGGTGGTAAACAAGTGGAGATTAATGAAGTTCAATCTCATGCCTTAGGATGACATAAAGATTATCTAACTTAGGCCAAATTTAATGCTCTTTATGCAACCTTCAATTTTCTTCCTAGAATCTACAAGTCACTTAAGTAAACTCTAAGAAAAGCTTTAATAAAGAAATGAAGTAGAAAGCTTGTAAGTAAAACTAGGATTGGGTGTCATCAACTATGTCTAACCAAGCATGCTTAATGCATTGCATAGGTTATCTAACTTTCATAATTGCAAGTGTTAGCTTGCATAGGTCAACTTGGATAGTAAGGCTTGCCTTGTGCAGAGCAGTGGTTGAAGTTCTCCTCGGCTTCTTCCTCGTAGTATCCTCCTTCCTTCTCGTATCCTTGGTCGGTACTAGTGTCTATAAATAAATACGAGGTACACAATTACCAAACAATACTTAACTATTTTCAATCATCACACAAAGATGACCTATAGATGATCTAGCATCATAACCTATATTACAAGATTAAAGAATTTGTCTTATTTATTTTAATTTGAGAAAAGTAATTTCTACTCATTGAAAAACTACTTAAGATTTAATATTCTCCAACTCAAACATGGGATCATGTTGACACATGTCATCACCACATATTTCAGTACATGGTAATGTGATTTAAATTGGTGTCACAATTTAATAAGGTTTAACCTTTTTATTTTAATTAAATAAAGTGACTAGAAATGCCTATGTGGCATTCTTTTATTACTTGAACATTATTTCTGTAAGTAAACCCAAATGTTTTTATATATTCTGAAAGGTATGATCAAATGTGATTTTTGAGAGTTGGAATCAACTCCAAAGCTATTATGGTTGAATTTTGAAAAATGTTTGAATACAGAAAAGCTTCTGACTTGTTACTTTTACCAAGGTTGATCTACAGATCCAAAGGGTTTAAATCCAACGGGCTTGGATTAAGCATTTTAGTACTTTTCTAGCAAAATTAGTTTCATGTATTTTCGTTCACTAAATCGAGCTGGGTGGATTTTTAAATCTAGGAACAGAAATGAGTTTGAATTAAAATAGAAAAATCTAAATTCAAACGGTTGGGCTGCGCGGGAAAGGTTAATGGGACGGCCCAATGTCACTCCGTAGCGCGGGGCTCAGCTGACAGGGGGGTTCCACCAGTCAGTGGCTCATAACACGCGAAGCGGTACGGGGTTGTGTGGTTCGTTGGATTAGAAGTGAGATCGACGGCTGGGGATCGTCGTCGACGATGAACATGTCACCGGTGAGCTCGAACCCTAGAGGCTCAATGGGGGTGCATAGAGGGCATACCAGGGCTCCAGCGACGACGGCGAGGCGGGCAAACGAACGAGTGGTCGACGGCGAGCTCAGGGATGGTCAAGGCAGCTCCGGGGGTGTTCGAAATCAACGACTCCCTTCTTCTCCAGAGGCGGCCTTCTCCGGCGCAATTCCGGCGAGCTGCTGCTCCTCGTGCTCCGGCTAGAGGGTGGAATGATCAGTGAGGTGAGGGGAGTGGAATGGTGTGCTTCAATCGGCTGGGGGTCGCCTCCTTTTATAGGCTCGACGACGAGACCGAGAGGGATGGGCAGGCGACGGTGGCGACATGGCTACGGGAGGCTAGCGGCATGGCTGTGGTTGGCGATCGACGTGCGGTCTACTGGCGATGCTCTAGATCTTAAATGTGCGCTTAGGGGCGGTGGCAATCGGTCGGGAACATGCAGTGCTCTGCGCGGTACCGACGGCGAACTCCACGGCGAGCGGTGGCTACGGGGTACGGGCGAGGAAACGAACATGTCTAGTGGTCTCCTGGGACGGTGGGGTTCATGCTGGCAGGCGGCAATGGCTCGAGGTGGTCGGCTTGAGTGGGAACGGCGCGTGCACTGGGGTGCGCGTCGGCATGGTCGACAGCGGCGCGGGCGCGGCGTTCCTGGCGGTTCTGGTCTCTGTCTTCGAGCTAGGGCTGGTCGAGAGGGGGCGGTGATGCATGGGCTACATGCTAGACAAGTTGGGTACGGCTAGGGTGGCTGCTATCTGGCCAACGACAATGAGGTGGCATGGTGAGGCTCGGCCTGCTCACCATTGATGGCAAGGCAAGCTTACAGTGGTGCTAGAGGTTAGTTAAAGGAGCTAGATGATCTACTAAGGGCTAGTTGCAAACAGAGAGGGAACACGTTAGGCCCAATTTACTACACACAATAGTGTTTGTGATTTGTTTGATTTGAGTCTGCAAGGTGTTTGATGAAATGGCCGCAAGAAACTTACTTTTGAATTTTGAAAAGATTTTTGGTGGGTGTCTAGGCATGTGCTGAGAATTCTGTGGGTGCTTGGGTTTTGAAAATTGAGCTTGTTTGAGTGGTTTTTGAATTAGTGGGATCTTCCCATATGAAATAGATTCAATTTTAAACTGTCATTTAAACTTAGCATTTGAATGTTTTTGGATGATCACAAAGTGGGCCTTGGTACCTTATTATGAGTACTAACAAGGGGTGCAAAGATCCACAAATGTTTCTGTTGGGTTTTGAAAACCAGGGATAGCCAAAGTAGGCATGGGAGTTAATTTGGCAAAAATGACCATTCACTTCATTTGTTTATTTTGAGTTGTTTGTCTTTGGGAAAAGTTTGGGGATTGTTTAGATGATGTTTATTTCACCTAAGAATCATTTTACAAGCAAGGAAACACAGAACCATGGCAATTCAAAAAGAATCCAAATTTTGAATACACACACATATGAATGCTTTTATATTTTTAGTTGGGAAAGTTTTTGTTAACCCTAATTTTGATGATTAGAGTTTGATGATCCAAGTTTAATATTTTTGGGATGTTACAACAATCATGTGTTTGTGAATTTCTAACTAGTGGTGCGCAGAGTGTTGTTTCTTTGTATCTTGGATACCATGATCATGTGTTCGTGGATTTTCAATTAATGGGACACAATCCTTTGTTCTTTTTGTAGACTTTTTTTATTTGTATCTTGGATACCATAGACCATGTGTTTGTGGATTTTTAATTAATGGCACACAACCTTTTATTCTCTCCCTTCACTTTCTTTATCCATTCCTACATGGTATTTACATGGTCCTATATTGAGTACCAAGTAAATGTGAGTACCTAAAAACAGCTCCAAAAAGCTATATGGTGCCGGATGAACAAGAACGTACGGGTGATCTGCGAACTTGCATCCTAGAACAAAGCCATTGTAATGAACATGGCTTCCGGTGAACCATCTACGTCGTCTCCAATGCTACCATTCTTCGGGGCACACAATTGTTTTTCCAATATGGCCCTATGCAACAGCCACGCGGTTCGTTGGATAAGATGTGTGGTCAATTGCTTGTATCCGATGGATGTGCTAGTTTTCTTCCTCCTTATATGCAACATTCTAGTTGCTCGACGTGCTCTGCTCAGGACAACATTGTTCACTGAATCTAAAAGACGCCGGCTCACTAGATAGGAGGAAAATCATAGTCCTCATAGATATAAGATTATTCATGCAAAATTAAAAAACACAGAAAATCACACGAACTAATGCATGTGGGTGGACTTGCAGAGATGAAACATCAAATTTGATATCTGTCTGACGCCTCAAGGACATGTGTCGACTGAATGAGAGCGCACTCTATGTTAGTTTTGAGAAGTTGTATATTCTTGGCTCATGTTCATGAGAAGCCCTTGTGTTTTTAGCTTGTGTCCTACCATACGTGAAATGCAAATGCATGTAGTCATGGTAAAAGGCCACACCATGGGGAAGACGTATGTCCGTGGATGAGCTACATCTTGGAAAAGACTTATGTGTGTGTATGACATGTGTGATGTATGACTGAAACCAACATCGTGCTCCTGATACGACGTCGTTAGTTTTCCTAATGAGTTTATATCACACCTGTCAATAAAATTCTGCTCTTGTCTTTTAATCCTATGGTGATGAGAGCATGCATAGTATATATATATATATATATATATATATATATATATATATATATATATATGGGTGACGCTATTTGACACCCAGGGTGTAGAATAGTTATTCTATACCCATCCTCTATCTTTAGAGACGTATATTATTTTTACGTCACATAAATTTTATATTACTTCGTAAGTCGAGAAGAACATAATAAAATTTAGAAATGATATAATTTTTTTTGTTTACATGTCGTAAAAAAAATCGACGTAAAATACATATTTTTGGTGCTTTTTACACTATAATGACTCATACACTTTATTTTTATGTCAAATTTTTTGATTGTGATGAATATATGAACATAATTATTCGTATATAAAACATAATTTTTTCAATCTAACTACGTAAAAATATGTTGAGTGCAAAATAACTATTCTGCACCCTGGGTGCTAAATAGGGTTTCTATATATATATTTTTATGTTGTTAGATTTAAAAAATTATGTTTTGTATACGAATAATTATGTTCATATATTCACCACAACCAAAAAAATTGACACAAAAACAAAGTTTATGAGTCATTATAGTGTAGAAAACACAAAAAATATGTCTTTTACGTCAATTTTTTTTTACGGCATGTAAACAAAAAAAATTATGTCATTTCTAAATTTTATTATGTTCTTCTCGACTTACGAAGTAATACAAAATTTACGTGACGTAAAAATAATATACGGTTCTAAAGATAGAGGGTGGGTGTAGAATAACTATTCTACACCCTGGGTATCAAATAGCGCCACCCTATATATATGGAGTATACGGAAACTGTAAATATGCCAATGTGTAATTGTGGTATTTGAACACTACAAATGAAAACTATTAAGTTGTTGCGCTTTGAGAACCCGACAAAATAAAATTCCCCTTTTTAGTGTCTTGTTTTCCCGTAGCAACGCACGTGCATGTTTTCTAGTAGAAATATAAGGTATGAGCGCCTCATTTTATAGGATTCACTATTTTTTGGTATGATGTGGTCTTGTTTATGATATATGTTGGGTCATGTATTACCCCCTAGATGCTAGGGATATTTCACAAACTGGCTAGTCTTCCATTGGGTTTGACAAGTGTCAAACTGCAACAAAAATATGTTATTTTCATCAAATATTTTGAAACGCTGAAACGACGGTACCTACTACAGTTGCTCTAAAGAGCTTCTTACTGCCAAAGCGAGCATCATATAGAGAGATGCTGAAAAGAGCTCAACTACTGATAGAGAAACCATAATATGTACATGAGGTTGAATAACAACGCTAACATCACCATACATACATACATACATACATACATACATACATACATACATACATACATACATACATACATACATACATACATACATACATACATACATATATACACAGAAAATAGTACTGTATGATCAATTGATCAGAAAACACCTAATACTTATAACAAATAAACAAATAGCCAGCCAACGGCATCACCACATGGACAGAAGAAGAACATGATGGATAACTGATCAGACGCAACACAACATGTCCAAACTCCAGATCAACTAATCACGACGAGCAGAGCTTGATCAGAAGCAGGCGTCGAGGAGACAGCAGCAGCAGAGCGCAGCGCAGCTGCAACGAAACAAGAAAGAGAAGCAAACAGAATCATCAGCAGTTTCATCATGAAGGGTACGAGGACAGGATCCACGAAGCAGAGCGAGACTTCAGAACGGAAAAGGTCGGAACTTACCATCCTCTCCAGAACCCGCCGCCGTTGTGGTGGTGGTGGCCGCGGCTGGTGGTTTCCGCAGCGCCGGCGGCAGCGGGATACTGCTGGCCGGAAGGCTGCGGGTAGCCGGCCGGCGGCGGCGGCGCGACGTAGGCCTGCTGCTGCTGGCCCTGCTGCGGAGGGTACCCCATGTTGCCCTGCTGCTGGTAGCTCATGATCGAATTGAAGAAAGTGCTATAGCGAAAACTCGTGTGTTCACCTGACGCGATTAAGGAAATACTAGTACCAATAAACAACAAGAGACGACGAGGAAGAAGCTTTGGTAGTACATTTATAGGAGCTGGGCACGATTTCTTAGACGCGTCGACTTGGAAAGAAGAGAGAGCGAAAGGAAACAGGTGAACTGCCCAGAGACGGAGGGAACCCGTCGCTCCAAGTCTCAGCTGTTGTGCTTGCGTGCCACATCGATCGTGATTCGACTAGAAAACGGAAGATATGCGACCAAGGAAGGTTCGTCGATGGCCGCTCTCCGCGTGCAGAGATAGTGTGCGTGGTGGGTTGCCATTGGCCAAAACTAGTAAAGTCGGTGCCGGTGCCTATCCACGCAGCCGCAGAGGACCAAAATATTACGAGATAGTACGAACTCCAAGAAAATAATTTAAATACCAAAATAGTCAAGATACAGCTAAAGAAGTCTTTAATTCTCCATAGATACATAATGAATACTCAAGGTTATCTTAATTCCAATGATAAATCTCTGTAAGGCAAAAAAAAAACTTATTTACATTGGACCAATAAAATGAGTCATTTGAGTCAAGACAAGTTTCAAAGCAACTCTAACGATAGCTCATCAAAGCAATTTATTGTTGTTATAGAGTCTACAGGAAAAATAAGAGGTGCCCACATTCTAAAAATAATCAATAGTGATCTAGTGTTTTCTTCCTTTTAATAAACTTTCACTTATTTTGTTACCATTTTATTCATACTTAGGATTGTGATAAAAGCTTGTGTGCAGCTAATGGCCAGATGCATTGTGCAAAAAAAAATTTAATGGCCAGATGCAAATCACACTTAATTAGCCCATTATTAATTCGTAAAAAAATAGTCCGTTGTTAATAATTGATCCATTGCATGCAGAATTAACTAAGCCCAATACAAAACAGCCCACATACCAAGCTTAGGCCATCGTGGAATATGGAGACCCCAACCAATCAATTATGCCCGTGTTCTTGCCTCTCCGTGACTTTGTCTTCCCATCAGTTTGCTAGGGCTGCCCGCCACTGCCGCCATTCTGTGTTCGTTGACTCGCCGTGTAATTCCGCTCCCTTCTCGCGTGCATACGGCATGACTGCCTCAAGTTAGAGACCAAGATTGTTTTGGTACACCCGGAGTCATCTGCTTGTATTGTTTGTTCTATATTAGCACTGACTCGAGTTTTGACGAATTAAAATCTTAGATTCTTAGTCACTTGACCTAGTTCATTAGTATATAAATCAGTGGATTAGTATATTAATTAGTGTCTTTTATCATTTTGTTGTGCTCAAAGATGTAGAGAAAGGGACCATCAGAAAGGGGAGTAGATTTCTTTTTCAAGCGGATTGTTTCAACTTCAAGCGCTAATATTACTTCGATCTATTGCTGAAAATGCAAAACCATCCGAGGAGAAGCAACCTCTTGTAGATGACAGTCCCAATCCCGTTGATATGCACACT
Source organism: Avena longiglumis (assembly GCA_030063025.1). Taxonomy (NCBI): domain Eukaryota; kingdom Viridiplantae; phylum Streptophyta; class Magnoliopsida; order Poales; family Poaceae; genus Avena; species Avena longiglumis. The sequence goes on along the minus strand of CP125977.1, from coordinate 428,089,849 downwards.
GATGACCAAAATATTTTGGAACCAGCAGAAATTTTAGAACAAGGTAGAACTGGAAGCGTAACATATGAAAGGGATCCTAGTAAGCTTCAACGGATTTGGGAACTTCTACTTGATAAGGAAGAAGAAGCATAGACATTCTATATTACCAAGGGCCCTTATCAGCCATACATGAGAGAGTATACACATAATGGAAGAGAAAAAATCCTCGCCGATTCCAATTTAGCTATTTCACAATTTTTTCTTGGGTAGAGTATTTACTTTCCACACATCGTGTATATTGTCTTCCTTGTTTCTTCTTTACAAAAAAAACCAAGTGGAAGATGTGGCTTAGATACATTCACAACTGAAGGGTTTATAACTTGGAAGAAGGTGGATGATGGAAAAGAGTGTGCTTTTTCAACATACATGGTAAAAGATTCCAACTCAGCTCATAATTATTCAGTTCGATGTTTTGATAATTTGAAAAATAGTATGACCTATATCGACAACGCAATTCTACAAGCATACTGAAAAAAGGTTTTAGATGCAAGGTCGAGGCTTGAAATTACAATTGATTCCATTAGGTAAGAAATATTTTTCTATACTAGACAATAGAATATTAGATATTGCACTAAGCATGTTAGTAACATTTATTTTCTTGTCGGTTTCATTAGGTGGTTAACCTTCCAAGATGGTGGAAATGGAAAAAAAAATCATTAAGATCACGGATGTCTTATGTCAAACCCTCCAAAAGAGGTCTATTGACATTTTAAATGCATTGGATTCAGTTTCAAACACAAAAGTATTGCTTCATATGTTAAAGAGAAAATGGTTGGGAATCTTTTTTGGAGGAGGTTCGGTTTTTGGTTCAAAGCATGACATTGAGGTCCCTGATTTAAACCGCAAGTAATATTCCTCTCCCGGTATCTCTATCCGTTATAATATGTATTATCATGCATTCATACTTACTTAACTATAGTATTAATGTATATTGCAATTTATAGGTATGCGGATGTGACAAGGTCTCACAACAAGCATGATAACACAACACTACATCACTACAAAGTAGACGTGTTCAATGTTGCTATAGATCAGGTTGGTTGAGATAAATGATCGCTTCAGTATTCCAAGTATAGAACTCTTGACACTTTATGCATCTTCGGAGATCCAAGGCATGATTCTTTTGACATCTGAAAAATATGCATACTAGTTAAAAGGTTTTATCCTAAGGATTTTTTTAGTCAAGAAATGGCTCTATTTGAGTCTCTGCTTCCCATTTTAAGGTGGATATTCGCAATAATCCAGAGCTAAAACGCTTGTCTTCACTTGCCGATTTGACAGTTGGACTAACCAAAACAGTTAAAACTGCTACATATCAATGATTGATAGATTACCGCGGTTAGTCATAACTCTTTCGGTGTCAATTGCAACCACCGAGCGAGCTTTTTGGGCCATAAAACTTATCAAGACACATAATGTGAGATAATTTCTTTGGCATTATATGATTCTCTACATTGCTAAGGAATAGTTACAAATATTAGTTATGGTGATATTATCGACCTACTCCCTCCTTCCCATAATATGTTGCACATAATTTTGTTTGCAAGTCAAACTTTGCAAATTTTGACCAAAAATATACAAAATAATATAAATATGTATGATACAAATTGTGAAAATATATTTTAAGCCAATTCTAATAATATTAATTTGGAAATGTATAGGTTTATATTTGTATCAAACTCTTTAGTCAAACATTGTAAAGTTTGACTCTGATAAACTTTATATGGAACATAAATTGGGAAGGAGGGAGTATTTGACATCCGATGGACGAAAAGCGGATTTTAACCTAATAGACATGTAATTATTTTTCGTAGAGTAGGACATATGTTCGAATATTTATATGGATCTTGTATTGATATTTTTGTTACTTAATATATTGTGATGTTTATTCTCTTTGATGGTCGTCGACTTTTCACACACCCCTCCCCCAGTACGAATTCTGGCTCCTCCCCTGCGTGGTGGAATATCCTAGAGATTTGGTTGTAATCGAGACAACATAATAGAATTTGGCTAGAATAGGTGTCGGTCCGACAAAGGATGAGCTGACATTTTTTACTCCCCTCAACACCTATGTGGGTTTGAGGACACACAAGGGATCCACCCGGAACTAGAAAAATTAAGTTACTAGCGCCTCATTTTATAGTATCCGCTATTTTTTGTATGGTGTGGTCATGTTTATGGTATCTGTCATGTATTGCCCACAAATGCTAGCGATATTTGACGAAATGACTCGCCTTTTATTGGGTTTGACAAATGACACACATTATACAAGATGTGTCATTTATGTCAAAGTGCAATAAAAATATGAGAATGGATTTTGTACTTGCACATATGGGTATATGAGTTATCCAACTGTTGAACTGTTCCTTAAGATTCGTGTAAGTTTGGTGCAAGCTAGTGCTAGGCTACTGTTCATTCTAACCACTTTGTCGGTCTTTTCTTCTAGCCTTTTTCTCTCTCCATGTTCTATCATCTTTATAAACAGTAGCAAACCACGAGCTCTATGGAACCCAAGCACGACGTTGACGATGTCTCTTCTAGGAAATGGAAGTGGGAGAGTGGGTAAATTCCCGTACTAAAATATTTGGGAAAGTAAAAGCAAAGACATGTAGGCCTTTACGTCGCTTCGTAACAGTGTTTGATGCTTCTGTCGCTTGCCTTTACGTCCCATCACACTAGCCCATTTTATTTTAACAGGAGAGCCCCCAAGGGAGGAAGCCTTAAATTAAATAACGACGGTGGAGCTATACATTTTCACCCTGGATCCTAAGAAATAGGAAAAGAAAAATAGGTCATCCTAGAAGATAAACGAAAAATACAATTGAGTCCTCTTTCCAACACGCCTATGCTTCTGACTGGCCTCACGATGGAGGTTGAAGGAGCGTCGGGTCTCGCCGGCGAGCTTGCTAGCCTCGATGCGGCTTGGATAATCGGTTGGCTGCATGCCTCCGATTTGGATCTGCAGAAAAAGATGGCTTCACTTCTCCAGGAGAGTTCATCACCGCCATCACTCAGATCAACATTGATGGCAGACGCGACCTCCGCGTCCAGATCAGGAGAAGACACCGAAAAACAGCAACGATGAGCTTCCAGGATCTGCCGCCGATGCACCCAGAAACTGAGCTCCTGCCCGAGATGAGGGAGGGAAGCCATAGAAAATGCATCTTCAACAAATCCAAATATAGGGTCACCCAGGGAGAGACCAGGCCGCGACGTCGCCAGAGTACTCCCCCTCGCCACCAAGGCCGACCAGGAGCCACTTCAGCTCATCACGCACTGCAGGACGGCAACCTCCCCCCCTCGCCGCCATGGCCGACCGAGAAGAATCGCTTCCCGCAGGACCAGGTCTTCGTCAGGTAACCAGCGTTGGATTTATTCCATGAGGCGGTGTTTCTCCACTCTACTTCCCCCTCCGGCCATCGGAGTTGAAGGAGAAGAAGGAGGAAACCTAGGGCTGGCCAGATCCCAACGCCAAGATCTGCCCATCCGCTCCATCTACCTGGCATAGTGCCCACAACCGGCATATCGCCAAACCTACCCCTAAACCTATCTACTCCGGCGCTCCCCCTTCTCCAACTCCGGCCGGTAGAGCCGATGGAGAGGAGTCGGGGGAGGCCGAGCACGAGGGCGACGACTCTCAACGGGAGGAGGGGGTGGAGAGCAGAGAAAGGTGGGTTCGTGTGCGTGTAGCCCATAGGGTGGATAGAAAAAGAGTACGTTCAGCAATTTCGAATCTCAAAGCACCTACAGTCGGGATGATAACTCCCACGCCCATTTGTACAAGCACAAATGCATTTTCGTAAAAGTATGTCATTTTATCAAATATTTTAAATCCCTAAAACGATGGTACCTGTTAGAGTTGCACTAAAGAGCTTTGTATGGCCAAAGCGAGCAACAAGATAAACTTGTAATCTATATAGAGAGGGCAAATAACAACAGTAACATCACCACCATATATACATAGAAAATAGTATTATTCTCAGAAAGCAACTAATATAAGACTCAACAAAGAAACAAATAGCCAGCCAGCGATGGCATCACCACATGGAAACAAGAATATGATCTAGTACAACTGATCAGACGCAACACAACATGTCCAAACTCCAGGTCTACTAATAATCACGTCGAGCAGGCCTTGATCAGAAGCAGGCGTCTAGGAGGCAGCAGCAGCAGAGCGCCGCGCAGCTGCAAACAAAAAAGAGAAGCAAACATAATCATCAGCGGTTTCATCACAAAGGTAGTACGAGGACAGGATCGACGAAGCAGAGCAAGAATTCTGAACGGAAAAAAAAAGGCAGAACTTACCATCCTCTCCAGAAGCCGCCGCCGCTGTGGTGGTGGTGGTGGTGGCCGCGGCTGGTGGTTTCCGCAGCGCCGGCGGCAGCGGGGTACTGCTGGTCGGAGTGCTGCGGGTAGCCGGCCGGCGGCGGCGGGGCGACGTAGGCCTGCTGCTGGCCCTGCTGCGGAGGGTACGCCATGTTGCCCTGCTGGTAGCTCATGGTCGAATTGAAGAAAGTACTAGCAAAAAACTCGTGTGCTCTCCTGACGCGATTAAGGGATACACCGACCAAAGTCCAAAGAGACGATGAGGAATAAACTTTGATGCTGAGTTGCCCAGGGACTTGATCTGTGCATTTTATAGGAGCTGCGCACGATTTCTTAGACGCGTCGACTTGGGATTGGGAGAGGAAGAGAAAGCGAAATTAAGGAAACAGCTGAGCTGCCCGGAGACGGAGGGAATCGTCGTCGCTTTCACGTGTCGCGCTTGCGTGCCACATCAATGGTGATTCGACTAAAAAAAATGGAAGATACGTACCGTGAATCGATGATATGCGGCCAAAGAAAGTGCGTTCTCCGCGTGCAGAGATAGCGTGCGTGCTGCGCTGCCATTGGCCAAAATTGGCAAGTCGGCGGCCGGTGCACCAACCAGAGAGAACAAGGCCAACGCTATCTGCTAATTAACCGCGTTGAACTGTAGCATTAGTTGATTCAAAGGGATTAACATCAGGCGGGGCAAAAATGACATTGCAATGGGGTCGACGGCCTTTTATTTAAATGTTCAACTTTTTTCAAACACCGAGCTACATCGCGCGCGCCAAATTCAACAGGGTGGAGGATATGTGGCGCAAAAGGGTTAAATTTGACTAAACTTTGGAGGTTGGTTATTTTTAGCCCGCAAACTTGTATTTTCGATAACTTGTCATGCATATGCAAGTACCGCGCGCACCTACAAACTTGTTCTGCATAAGCAAATTACCCCCAACAAACTTGCAAAATGGGGTGGCGTGGCCCATAAACTTGTATTTCAGATTCATTTTTATTCCGAATCACTAACAATGCGACACCTAGCCTCCCATACTAGCAAGTAACACAGGGTCCGCATTAGACTATCTTCCGGAATCCATATTTCCATAGGAATTATGCGACGGTCCTCGCTTCGGTTAAAACAGAAATGCAACAAATCGGGATCGAATCCCTATTCCCCTTGTTTCGCTAGCCATAGCCTACGCGACGACGACGATTGTCTATGAAGGATGGCGAGAAGCGAGCGAAGGAGGTGCTAGAGCTAGAGGCGAAGAGGAGGACTAGTGGAGGTAATTTCGGGTGGGGTCGAGGCGGGAAAGGGAGCCTGTGACATGTCAATCTTAGTGGTCTCGATGGCATGAGCGGAAACTTGGTAACTCATCGACCACCAATTGATCAAGATATTGCTACCCGAGATCATACTAAAAGAGGTGTGATGATCATCAAGGAAATGACAAAATTCAATACTTGGTCAGCGAGGGTAACACGTGGAGGCAAATCATTGTGGTGATGATGCAACGTGGAAGAGCTTAGTCGACACTTGTATCAGACTTCTATGTAACTGTTGGTTTTACGAAGGTTGTATTTGTAAAGGGATAGTTATTTTCCTCCCTTCTTATGCGCTCCAAAGATAATTCAGGGTTCTGCACAAAGAAAAACTAGATGATACCCCGCGCGTTGATGCGGGAATTGATACGTATATCTTTGGGAAAATAGCACAATGAAAGTGTCTTTGGTTGCAACATAAGATAAATTTGAGTTTTTCATGTGCATAAGCTATATCAGATTACTAAATTTGAGTATAAAGAATCATTTTATTACTTTACTCAAGTTACAGGTGGACATATCTTAGTGAAGATTATCGGATATAGATTGCAAATACATATTTTCGAGCTTCCTCTCTTTAAGAAAATCATACTCTGGAAATGCTAGAATTATTGAGGCACATGCTCCTATTACTTTGAAAGAACATAATATTCTATCTGATTTTATAATTGGTAGACAGTAGCAGTTAACCTGTGATTGGTCTAAATGAATCATATCTTGAATCCGAATATTTGTAATTAGGATAAAGTTAATCATTCGTGTAGATTCAGTTAACATAGTTTGGAAATTACAACGCACTCAAATTCATATAGAGTGGTTGTGAGAAAATGTGAGCAGAAAATAAAGACAACAATGATTCACCATCTACTTCTTGCCTTCAACAATGGAGGGATACATGTAAATAAAAGATAAGTACTAAGATAAATTGCAGAAATAAATATGAGGAGGGGGATAATTATGTCCAACTGAGCACAAACTTGTCCATTGCTCCCTGCCAATCCAATGTACATTTAGGTATCTATAGATAAATATTTGCATGTTAAATAGCATGATTAAGTGCGCTTTACCAAACAGTACATGAACTTAGATGCTGTAGAAACATAATACATCAACAAATGAAACGAATAGTAGAAAGAAGAGCACGGATGGAAGATAAGAGAGCATACATGTACGTTGTGAACACATCAACACTTCAATTATAGATTCCACTTAACTCTGTATTTAAACAAAGGGTACAAAATAATATATTAGAATATTCAAGACTTGCAACATATTAGAAGTGAAAGAAAATACAGCAAGTTAAGAGAGAGGATCATCCCTACTTACCGCATCATATTCACAGTGCATTTACAACCGAAAATCTAATGGAAAAACTGTTAGGCATTTTGCTGCACTGCATGAAAATTTTGACTTTTCGTATACATGTACAGTTGGAAATCTATGGAAAAAACGGGGAAAATATATAAGAGGTGATGAATTCCTACAAAACTTTTAATCCAACTGCCTGCGAAATGCACACATTGAGAAGAAGGTTCAGAGGTAGAAGCTTCCCTACGAAAGCACAATCTTTGTCACAAAAATATCCGTCTGACCTAATAAAACAAAATCAAGTATATACTCCCGCCCAATGTGATTTCCTTCATTTGGTGATATATGTAACCAATGTGTAGATGAAAAACAATTTTCAAAAGCAAACACTCGGGTAATAATCCAGAAACCTGACCGTGCTCATGCATCGATTTCTTTGATCTTTCACCGCATATACGAACTCAAATAAAGCATCCAACTAAAGCACTCAATCGTCCTAACAAAACATATACGTTGTGGGTGAGCATGAAATAGTATAATAGCATGCAAATAAACGGAATCCAAAACATGATGAAATAAAACGTGAAGAAAGTATGTACCTATGTAGAGATTGTTGGAGATATGCCCTAGAGGCAATAATAAATGTAGTTATTATTATATCTTTGTGTTTATGATAAATGTTTACATTCATGCTATAATAGTATTAACAAGGAAACATTAATACTTGTGTGATTTGTAAACTTAAATAGTGTCCCTAGTAAAGTCTCTTTATAATACTAGCTTGTTGGTTAATAAATGATTGTGGTTTCCCTATCATGAATATTGAGATGTTATTAACAACAAGATCATATCGTTAGGAGAATGATATGGTGGACATACTCCTATAGATAAGCGTAGCATAAAGATCAAGTCATTTTAATAGTTCAATTGCTATATGCTTTCTGATACATAGTAACCTAATTCCTTCGACCATGAGATCATGCATATCACCTTCACCGGAAGGATGCTTTGATGACATCAAACACCACACCGTAACTGGGTGGCTATAAAGGTGGCATTGAGTGTTCGGAAAGTATTGGTTGAGACACATGGATCAAGAGTGGGATTTGTCCATCCATATGACGGATAGATATACTCTGGGCCCTCTCGGTGAAATGTCATCCAATTATCTTGCAAGCATGTGACTGGCTCACAAGGGATCACATATCACGGGAACGAGAAAAGAGTACTGTAACACCCTCAGAATCGACCCTATGCAAGTTTTAGCGAAACCCGCCAAACCTGCATAGAAACGATTCAAAGGTGCCCACCAGGCACTTTTGTGCGGATGGAAAACGAAGTAATAACATTTCACAACAGTCCTCGATGGGACCCACAGAACAGATATATATACAACACGACTCCATGAGTCAAGAATACAGATATACGGTACAAAGATCCAAATCACCTTGAAAAGATGGAGCGTCCGACTACGGACAAGATGCAAATGGGGCTAAGAGCCCTGAAGAATAACCAATGGCGTCCATAACCCTGCCCAGGCCAAGCCGGAAGGGTAACCCTGCTAACGACGTCGATCTCAAAACCTGCTTAAACAAAAGGGGTGCCGACAAAGGGCAAAGGAAAAAAGAGAGAGCAGTCAGTACTGAGGCCAGTACACGGCGAGGCTAGAATTCGGCGATCCTCGCCTACATAGGTATGGTGGACTGAGCGGCAGCGGCAGCATGCACTAAACAACCTATAGAGACTCGATATAACTGTCGGCTATCAGAGAGGGATAAGAAAGAGCTATTCGGATCCAACCTGAATCTAACATCAAACAAACCCATCCTGGTGTTTCCCCCTCGAGACCAAACGAGGAAGTCAACCGAGGAACTCACACCGTTGGCAGTTTTATTTATTCAGTTATCGTTGCAGCAATTACTAGTCAGGTATAGATAATCATCCTGATAAAATAAGCAATGGGCACTTTTAGTTATCCATTCTGTTGTAGTTGCAACACTTACTAGTCAGATACAATTAGCATGAGATATCCCAAAACCCAAAGCTTGTTGGTACTTTTATTTAGCCATTCCGCTAGAAGTTGCAATACTTACTAGTCAGGTACAATGGTCGCAAGCGACACCCAAACAAGCAATTGTTGGCAGTTTTATTTAGCCATTCCATTATAGTGAAGCTGATTACTAGTCATTATAAAGTCAAGTTTATAGCACTACTTTAGTTATAGTTGTCTATGATCGAGATACTGTGCTCCAAGTCGTCCATAACCGCGGACACGGCTTTCAGAAAGTTTTACCCGGCCGGGGTGCACAAATAGCAACACACACTCGATCAACCTCGGAAAAACCAAATCAAAACCCAACGATGCCTTCACGACAAAGCAATCACAGGATTCAGAAATATTTCAGGGGGCCACCCCTTGGAGTACACCCGCAACGAAGTTAGCTGACTTCGAGACGGACCCGAGGTTTGGGTGGACGGTCAGAACGATGGGAACCCAAACTGGGCTTGTCGACACCGCTGAAACGTGTCCCGATCCTGAATCGCATAAAGGTGCTCCTCGCACAATTTAAATAAAGCGAAAGCATGGCATAAGTACAGGATCGTAAATAAAACCTCAAACTAGTTTGTGGCCCCAAGAAATAAGACTGAATCAAGCTCGCTCAGGGGTCCCATAATCCTCCGGATGTGGATAGCGCGATAAATCAAGGAACAGGTATCAAGCACTCGGGGTCCTACGGGACACAAGTGGACGGTTAACAACCAAATAACATCTATTTCCCACCTGTGCCTCTGCTTACCTACTTCAATTTTAGTTGTTAAACAGTAATTAAAGTGAACGATAAGTAAAGCCATGATCATCTCCAACACCAAACATGCGGCAATACTCCAATAATCGTAGTCTTTGGACGACACGACAAAGACTTGAGCAAGCGACTATGACGCGCAAGTCCAACTATCTACCAAACAACATGTAATAGGATGTGTCCAAGGCAATATAAGGCTGCAAGGGATATCACGGGTACGAAAACTAGAGCATCGCAACACAGATAGCAATAGATCAACAGGAGGGAATAAATACTATATAAAAGTAAGATAGGTAGAAAGGGGGGAGATGCTCGCCTGAAAACATTGCCGAAGGTTCAACCGAAGATCGGGGCGAAGCTCACATCAACTCAACGGCCTTATCCGCGAAGAAGCAAAACACTAGAATAAACACCGGATGCACTATTTAATACTACGGCAAAAGATCGGCATGATGCATGTATGATGTATGGCATGGCAAAGGTGCGATGCAGTTAGGTCATATTAAGTGGAACCGGGGTCCCGACATTAATTAGATGGTTATAGTTGTTTAGCTACCCCGCAATTTAAATGTTGTGATAACAGGGCAAGATAAGTTACCGGTTCGCTACACAAATTTAAATGAGGCCAATATTAGACTAGATTTGCCCGCATATGGGCCCCATATTTAATTATATGGTGAATCGGCATAAGGCCCCCAAACCAATGATATGCATGCGAGTATGACAATTTAATATGCAACAAGTATATATCATTTAATAAAATAAGGTCTCGGGTTCACACATTAGGGTTTGACGATCTTGGTGTTCCGAGGGTTCGGGTTGGTCTCGTGGTTTGACGGAGAACGGCTCGACGAGGTCGGATACAAGATGGAGAACTTGGTTTCAACGTCGATCTTGCCGCATCCGAGATGAAGGACTTGGTTGGCGTCGGGGCGCATCGGACTCGCCCTGGTCGATGTCGTTCTAGTCGCATCCACGGACGTCGGTCTTGTCGTTTCACGGCGGAGATCTAGGTGTCCCGGGTCCCGGCGTCTTGGGATCCGAGCGGAAGTACTTGACGTGCCGGAATGAAGAACTTCGCGTTACGGTGGCGATCTTGGCGGTCTTCGGGTTCGGGTTTTGGCGTCCGAGGAAGTACTTGGCGTTCCGGGTCGGTCTCGGATCCAGGATGGTGAACTTGGGGCATCGCGGTTACGTTGTTGGTGCCGAAATTCGTTGGTGAAGATCTTGGTGGTTCCTGGAAGGAGCCCTTGAGGTTTTCGGCTTGCTCGCAGATGGCGATCTTGAGGTTTAATTGGGGTTCGTTGTCATGGTCGTCCTGGATTACACGGACTCGAGAGCGACGGTCCCGTTAGAGCGGCACTAGCGAGCTTGCACGGAGAGCCAACAGAGGAGGGGCGCGCTGTTACCTGCAGAGGAAGGCGGCGGGTGGTTGCGCAGAGGGCACGAGGTCGAGCTGCATGCGACCAAGGATGGGATGGCCGAGGCGAGCGGGGACGACGGGGAGCTCACGGTGTAGAGGGGCGAGGACGGAAGCAGCAGCGCTTGTGGCGATGGCGGAAGGCGTGGCGCCACTGGCGGGCTTGGGCGGATGACGAGGAGGGTCGGTCGGTGCGGGCTCGAGCGGCCAGGCGAGGGGAGCGAGGGCGACAGCGAGGCGGCCGCTGGCCGGAGCAGGGCGGAGGCGGGCGAGGCCGGAGACGGCAGCGCCGCGACGACCGGAGGCGGGACCAGCAAGGAGCGCCTCGGAGGAAGGACACGAGGCCGGAGCCGCTGGGCGGAGCCGAGGAGAGGGCGCAGGCGCAGGCGCAGTTCGCTGGTGGCGCGACGCCGGCGCCGGGCGGAGGAGGAGGAGGCGAGCCGGGCGGCGCCGGGACGGCCGGAGCGGGGACGGTGGAAGGTGGGAGGGCAGTGGCAGGCCTCGGAGGGAGGCGACGGAGAGGGAGCGGACGGAGAGGGCGGCGGCAAGGGCGAGAGGAGGACGGGGGAGCTCGGGCGGTGGAGGGAGAGGGGTATGGTGGGGAATGCTTGATGCGGGGGGAGGAGGAAGGGCGACGGGGCGCGGTGAGGGCGACCGGCGACGAGGAGGGAAAGGCGGCGGCGTGCTCGACGGGAGGCAGAGGCTCATTGGGAAAGGAGGCGTGGGCTGGCGGCTGCTGCCACAAGGGAGGAGCAAGGTCGGTGGGAAGAGGAACAATGAGGGGGTGTCAGGGTGGGGCTGGGTGGGTCCACGCGGGGTGGGGCCCGGCTGTGTGAGAGAGGAAGAGGCTGCGGGGTGGGGCCGGGGTACCGCGTGGGTCCAGGGTGCAGCGTGTGTGGGAGTTGTGTGGTGTGAGTGTGGGCTGAGGAGTGGGTGGGTTTGACCAGGGGGTGGGGCCGAGGGGGTCAGACGGGGGAGAGGGGAGGAGGCTGTGAGGTGGGGCCCGGGGAACAGGGAGAGGAGGTGAGGTGGCAGCGGGTTGGGGTGGGGCCAGGCTGTCGGTGAGGGAGAGAGAGAGGGGGGGTAGGTGGGACTGGGGTGAGAGAAGGAGTGGAGGGAAAAGAAGAGGATTGGTGAGGTGGCAAGGTGGGTAGGGATTGGGGGAGAGGGTGAGATGGCAAGCTGTGATTGGTGGGTAGATTAGGGCTGGGTGGAAATAGATTTAGGGTTTGGGTTTTTATTAGTTTGTAACATGTTTATGGTGTTGTTTTGTTTCAAATCTTTTTATCAAATAACTTGTAGGCAAATAATTTAACAGATAATTAAAAGACTTATTTTGAAATAAGAGAATGGTGTTTTTAGAAAACAAAGATAGGCTTATTGAAAATAGTTTCAGACAAACAAATGCATGATGATGACGATGCAATGCACAAAAACAACGCGATTTTCTAGTAGTGGTTTTGTGGGATGCCACAATTCGACACCACTAACAATGGATCTCGCCCTCGAGATCCGCCTCATGGTACCGGAAAGAAGGCGGCGATCTGAATCTTCTCGCTTCGTGTAGATCCTCGCGACACCACTAACAAGAGGTCGTTGCCCGTGATCGTCGAGGGAACACTCCGGAAACAAAAGGGCGAAGGTAGAGGTATCTACAAATAAAGCCACCTCTAACTTTGATAGAAGGTGAGAAAAGATGCGGCCTATCCCACTTCAATGTACGAGAGCGAATAGAAAGGGTAGTCGGCATGGGGGACAATCCATCACGCACCCAAACTATTACTCCGCACAATCAGTGGAAAAGCGTGCAACCATTCTCGGAATCAGACGGAAGATCTCGACAATCGAGGTTCAGGAACAAAGGAGTGATCCAGACTCTGCATCGGACCTGGCGTAGATGATGTCGTCGCGTCGGAAAACACCGGAAGGCACGAGGAGGATCAAAGAGAAGTCCACCAGACGAAGGGTTCCTCGGATAGCACTAAGACCAAATGTAGCAACACCGTTACCAAAGGAGGGAGCGAAACCCTGAAGGTACGACGGAACCCAACCACGAGAAATCCTGGACTCGAAGAGGGAGAAGAGAGCGGATTCAAAACACGCAGAGGTAAGAGGAGAATGGCAGAGGGGTAAGGAATAAAAGCAGACCTAACCAGAACTATCCAACCGATTTTTTTTAAACTAGTTTTGACACTCTACTTCGGCCGTTAGCTAGGTTATCCTACAGGCTGGACTTGTGGGGTATCGCAACTGCTGAGCTCTGATACCACTCTGTAACACCCTCAGAATCGACCCTATGCAAGTTTTAGCGAAACCCGCCAAACCTGCATAGAAACGATTCAAAGGTGCCCACCAGGCACTTTCGTGCGGGTGGAAAACGAAGTAATAACATTACACAACAGTCCTCGATGGGACCCACAGAACAGATATATATACAACACGACTCCATGAGTCAAGAATACAGATATACGGTACAAAGATCCAAATCACCTTGAAAAGATGGAGCGTCCGACTACGGACAAGATGCAAATGGGGCTAAGAGCCCTGAAGAATAACCAATGGCGTCCATAACCCTGCCTGTGCCAAGCGGAAGGGTAACCCCGCTAACGACGCCGATCTCAAAACCTGCTTAAACAAAAGGGTGCCGACAAAGGGCAAAGGAAAAGAGAGAGCGTCGATCGAGGCCAAGACACGGCGAGGCTAGAATTGCGATCCTCGCCACATAGGTATGGTGGATCGGCAGCGTGATGCACTAAACAACCTATAGAGACTCGATATAACTGTCGGCTATCAGAGAGGGATAAGAAAGAGCTATTCGGATCCAACCTGAATCTAACATCAAACAAACCCATCCTGGTGTTTCCCCCTCGAGACCAAACGAGGAAGTCAACCGAGGAACTCACACCGTTGGCAGTTTTATTTATTCAGTTATCGTTGCAGCAATTACTAGTCAGGTATAGATAATCATCCTGATAAAATAAGCAATGGGCACTTTTAGTTATCCATTCTGTTGTAGTTGCAACACTTACTAGTCAGATACAATTAGCATGAGATATCCCAAAACCCAGCAGTTGTTGGTACTTTTATTTAGCCATTCCGTTGTAGTTGCAATACTTACTAGTCAGGTACAATGGTCGCAAGCGACACCCAAACAAGCAATTGTTGGCAGTTTTATTTAGCCATTCCATTATAGTGAAGCTGATTACTAGTCATTATAAAGTCAAGTTTATAGCACTACTTTAGTTATAGTTGTCTATGATCGAGATATCAGGCCCCAAGTCGTCCATAATCGCGACACGGCTTTGAGAAAGTTTTACCCGCCGGGTGCACCAATAGCAACACACACTCGATCAACCTCGGAAAAACCAAATCAAAACCCAACGAGGCCTTCACGACAAAGCAATCACAGGATTCAGAAATATTTCAGGGGCCACCCCTTGGAGTACACCCGCAACGAAGTTAGCTGACTCCGAGACGGACCCGAGGTTTGGGTGGACGGCTGTGAACGACTGGGAACCCAAAATCGGGCTTGTCGACACCGCGAAACGTGTCCCGATCCTAAAGACAAAGTGTGCTCCTCGCACAATTTAAATAAAGCGAAAAGCATGGCATAAGTACAGATCATAAATAAAACCTCAAACTAGTTTGTGGCCCCAAGAAATAAGATGAATCAAGCTCGCTCAGGGGTCCCATAATCCTCCCGGATGTGGATAGCGCGATAAATCAAGGAACAGGTATCAAGCACTCGGGGTCCTACGGGACACAAGTGGACGGTTAACAACCAAATAACATCTATTGCCCACCTGTGCCTCTGCTTACCTACTTCAATTTTAGTTGTTAAACAGTAATTAAAGTGAATGATAAGTAAAGCCATGATCATCTCCAACACCAAACATGCGGCAATACTCCAATAACTGTGGTACTGGACGACACGCGACAGCACTTGAGCAAGCGACTATGACGCGCAAGTCCAACTATCTACCAAACAACAAGTAATAGGATGTGTCCAAGGCAATATAAGGCTGCAAGGGATATCACAGGTACGAAAACTAGAGCATCGCAACACAGATAGCAATAGATCAACAGGAGGGAATAAATACTATATAAAAGTAAGATAGGTAGAAAGGGGGAGATGCTCGCCTGAAAACATTGCCGAAGGTTCAACCGAAGATCGGGGCGAAGCTCACATCAACTCAACGGCCTTATCCGCGAAGAAGCAAAACACTAGAATAAACACCGGATGCACTATTTAATACTACGGCAAAAGATCGGCATGATGCATGTATGATGTATGGCATGGCAAAGGTGCGATGCAGTTAGGTCATATTAAGTGGAACTGGGGTCCCGACATTAATTAGATGGTTATAGTTGTTTAGCTACCCCGCAATTTAAATGTTGTGATAACAGGGCAAGATAAGTTACCGGTTCGCTACACAAATTTAAATGAGGCCAATATTAGACTAGATTTGCCCGCATATGGGCCCCATATTTAATTATATGGTGAATCGGCATAAGGCCCCCAAACCAATGATATGCATGCGAGTATGACAATTTAATATGCAACAAGTATATATCATTTAATAAAATAAGGTCTCGGGTTCGGGTTCACACATTAGGGTTTGACGATCTTGGTGTTCCGAGGGTTCGGGGTTGGTCTCAGGGTTTGACGGGAGAACGGCTCGACGAGGTCGGATACAAGATGGAGAACTTGGTTTCCAACGGTCGATCTTGCCGCATCCGAGATGAAGGACTTGGTTGGCGTCGGGGCGCATCGGACTCGCCCTGGTCGATGTCGTTCTAGTCGCATCCACGGACATCGGTCTTGTCGTTTCACGGCGGAGATCTAGGTGTCCCGGGTCCCGGCGTCTTGGGATCCGAGCGGAAGTACTTGACGTGCCGGAATGAAGAACTTCGCGTTACGGTGGCGATCTTGGCGGTCTTCGGGTTCGGGTTTTGGCGTTCGAGGAAGTACTTGGCGTTCCGGGTCGGTCTCAGATCCATGATGGTGAACTTGGGGCATCGCGGTTACGTTGTTGGTGCCGAAATTCGTTGGTGAAGATCTTGGTGGTTCCTGGAAGGAGCCCTTGAGGTTTTCGGCTTGCTCGCAGATGGCGATCTTGACGTTTAATTGGGGTTCGTTGTCATGGTCGTCCTGGATTACACGGACTCGAGAGCGACGGTCCCGTTAGAGCGGCACTAGCGAGCTTGCACGGAGAGCCAACAGAGGAGGGGCGCGCTGTTCCCTGCAGAGGAAGGCCGGCAGGGTTGCAGGAGGGCACGAGGTCGAGCGGCGTGCGACCAAGGATGGGACGGCCGAGGCGAGCGGGGACGACGGGGAGCTCACGGTGTAGAGGGGCGAGGACGGAAGCAGCAGCGCTTGTGGCGATGGCGGAAGGCGTGGCGCCACTGGCGGGCTTGGGCGGATGACGAGGAGGGTCGGCCGGTGCGGGCTCGAGTGGCCAGGCGAGGGGAGCGAGGGCGACAGAGGTGGCTGGCCGGAGCAGGCGGAGGAGTGCGGGAGCGGCGGAGAGCACGGGCGGCCGCGACGACCGGGCGGGACCAGCGAGGCGAGCGCTCGGAGGAAGGACGCAGAGCGGAACGAGCCGCGGGCGGAGCCGAGGAGAGGGCGAGGCGCAGGGCCGCTGGCGCGATGCCGGCGGCGCCGGAGAGGAGGAGGCGAGGCGGGCGGGCGCCGGACGCCGGCAGGGGGACGAAGTGGAAGGTGGGAGGCCGATGGCAGTGCAGGCTCGGAGGGGAGGGGCGACGGAGAGGGAGCCCCGGACGGCGAGCGGGGCGGCGGCCGGCGCTGAGAGGGGAGGACAGAGGCGGGGGTGGGAGCTCGGGCGGTGGAGGGAGAGGGGTATGGTGGGGAATGCTTGATGCGGGGGAAGGAGGAAGGGCGACGGGGCGCGGTGAGGGCGACCGGCGACGAGGAGGGAAAGGCGGCGGCGTGCTCGACGGGAGGCAGAGCTCGCTGGGGAAAGGGAGGCGCGTCGGTGGGGGAGGCGGTCGCTGCCGGCGCGTGTGGGAGGAGCAAGGTCGGGTGGGGAAGAGGAACAGCGGAGGGGGCTGTCGGGTGGGCCAGGGGTGCGGGTCCACGCGGGGTGGGGCCCGGCTGTGTGAGAGAGGAAGAGGTCTGGGTGGGGGGCACCGTGGGTCCAGGGTGCAGCGTGTGTGGGAGTTGTGTGGTGTGAGTGTGGGCTGAGGAGTGGGTGGGTTTGACCAGGGGGTGGGGCCGAGGTGGGGTCCAGACGGGGGGGAGAGGGAGTGGAGTGGGGCTGTGAGGTGGGGCCCGGGGAACAGGGAGAGGAGGTGAGGTGGCAGCGGGTTGGGGTGGGGCCAGGCTGTCGGTGAGGGAGAGAGAGAGGGGGTAGGTGGGACTGGGGTGAGAGAAGGAGTGGAGGGAAAAGAAGAGGATTGGTGAGGTGGCAAGGTGGGTAGGGATTGGGGGAGAGGGTGAGATGGCAAGCTGTGATTGGTGGGTAGATTAGGACTGGGTGGAAATAGATTTAGGGTTTGGGTTTTTATTAGTTTGTAACATGTTTATGGTGTTGTTTTGTTTCAAATCTTTTTATCAAATAACTTGTAGGCAAATAATTTAACATATAATTAAAAGACTTATTTTGAAATAAGAGAAGGGTGTTTTTAGAAAACAAAGATAGGCTTATTGAAAATAGTTTCAGACAAACAAATGCATGATGATGATGATGCAATGCACAAAAACAACGCGATTTTCTAGTAGTGGTTTTGCGGGATGCCACAAGTACTTATCAGTAACGAGGTTGAACTAGGTATGCAGAGATACCGACGATCATAACCTCGAATAAGTAAACTATCGTGAGACAAAGGAAAATTGGTGTCGTATGTAAGTGGTTCATTCGATCGCAAAGTAATCGTAGAAATATGTGGGAGCCATATGAATTTCCAGATTCCTCTATTGGTTATTGTTCGGAGAAGTGTCTCGATCATGTCCGCATAATTCACGAACCGTAGGGAGACACACTTAAGGATTCGACATTGTTTGAGTAGTTATGGAATGATGAGTAAGAGACCGAATGTTGTTCGGAGTCTCGGATGGGATCCGGGATATCACGAGGAGATCCGGAATGGTCCGGAGAATAAGATTCATATAAGGAAAGTCCTGTTTCGGGGTTGGAGAATGGTTCCGGTGTTTTCATCAGGAATGTTCTCGAAGGTTCCAGAATGTCCGGCACTCCGGAGGGGAAGGGTACATGAATGTGTCATAACAAGTTGGAATGATTGCATCATGTACTAGGTTTCATCGCTGAACAAAATAAAGGGTTTAATCAAATCCTAGTTTGAAAAGTCCAACGCCAATTTGAAAAGTCACACGGCTATTTTGTGAGGTGGAGGGGAAGTAGGAAAGCTACTTGGGGAGGAGTTCCTTCCCTCCACCGCCGGCCACTTGGGATCCGAGTTGGGGAGGGACTCCCCTCCCCTGGCGCGCCCCCTCCACCTATATAAGGAGGGGCAGGGCTGCCCCTTCAAGCACACAACACCCCCACCCAAAACCCTAGCTCCTAGCCGCCGGCGCCGCCACCTACTGCTGCCGCCGCCTAGGCAAACCCTAGCCGCCGGCCTTGCTCCCCCTAGTGCGTATAAACCCTAGATCGCCGAGGCTCTCTCTCATAGTCCACCATACTCGCTCCGGCTTAAGGCGAAGCCCTGCGAGATCTCCCCTCTACTTCCGGTACCACGCCAGGCCGCCGAATCGCGGAGAGTGCTACAACCTCTGCTTTGGAACAAGGGAGAGGAAGGTCTTCGTCGAGTACCGAACGTGTGACCGACTGCGGAAGCGCTGCCGGAACGCAGCGCCGGAAGGATCGTCTACGCGATCTTGAGATCGGAAAGAGTACGACTACATCACCCACGAGAATCCGCTCTCGTTAAACACTTTGGAATCTTCGAGGGTGAGTTATTGCATCGACTCGTTGCTACAATCTAGTAGATAGATCTTAGCTTGTTTGTTTGTATGCGGTAGAAAATTTTTGTTTTCCATGCTACGAAACCCTACAGTGGTATCAGAGCCGTGTCTATATGTAGATCTGTTGCACGAGTAGAACACAATGGTCATTGTGGGCATTGATGCTTTTGTTGTCGATTGCTTCTTGTGTACTTTGCATCTTGCGGGATGGTAGGATGAAGCGGCCCAGGCTAACCTTACATGACATCGTTCATGAGACTTGCTCCACGCTTGACATGCAACTTGTATTGCATAAGTGGCTTTGCGGGTGCCTGTTTCTCCCAACATAGTTAAGATTCAATTTACAATGGGTGATTGACAATACTAGTATCAATGTTGTGGTTCTTGTTCATAAGTTAGAACGATACTTATTGAAAGCCCCAAACCACGTAAAACATGCAAAGAAAGTAGAGGCGTCTAACTTTGTTTTGCAGGGGTGTGCTGTGATGTGATATGGCCATGATTGTGATTATATTTGATGTATGCAATGTTCCTTATTGTAAGTTGGCAACCGGCAGGAGCCATATGGTTGTCTTTAAATTCTGTTAAGACCCGCGTGTCTATTCAAAGTAGTTGTAATAGTTGAAGCCGGTGGGCGACAACCATGGAGCAGTGTCATTGACCTTGATGCAATGCCGATGATGATGGAGATCATGTTCGTGCTTGAAGATGGAGATCGGAAGCACAAAGAAGAAAGGCCATATCATATCACATATTATGAATTGCATGTGATGTTAATCCTTTATGCATCTTGTATTGCTTAGTTAACGACGGTAGCATTATAAGATGATCCCTCATGCACATGAATTTCAAGTTCTAAAAGTGTTCACCCTTAGTAAGCACCGTTGCTAAAGCTTGTTGTTTCGGAGCACCACGTGATGATCGGGTGTGTTAGATTCCGCAAGTGTATACAACGTGAGCAAGCCAGATTTGCTCATGCGGAAGCTAAGGTTTGATCTTGATGAGCCTAGCATGTACAGACATGGTCTCGAAACACGGATCACCGAAAGTTAAAGCATGAATCATATAGTAGATACGATGAACATGTCGATTGTTCGCCATTGAAGCTACATCAACTCTCGTGATGATCGGTGTTGATGTGGTGGATTTGGTTCGTGTGATCACTAAAACAATGTGAGGGATATTGTTTTGAGTGGGAGTTCACCTAGATTAATTTAACTATTAATTAGAACTCAATTTGTCATAAACTTAGTCTAAACTATTGCAAATATGTTGTAGATCAATGGCGGCCCCTATCATCAATTTTAATGCATTCCTAGAGAAAGAAAAGTTGAAAAACAATGGAAGCAACTTCGCGGATTGGTTCTGCAATTTGAGGATTGTCCTCACAGCTGGTAATTTGACCTATGTCTTTGGATGCACATGGGTGACCCACTGCCATCGCTACCGATGAGGTAAAGAATGTTTACCTCGCTCGGAAGACTCAGTACTCCACAATTCAGTGTGCTATCTTGTATGGTTTAGAATCGGAGCTTCAGAAAAGGTTTGAGAATTCAGACTCACATGATATTGTCCGTGATCTCAAATTGATCTTTTAGACTCACGCGGCAATTGAGAGCTATGAGGCTTCTGAAAAGTTCTTTAACTGCAAGATGGAAGAGGGCAGCTCCGTCAGTGAGCATGTGCTTAAGATGTCTGGGCACGCAAACAAACTTCAAAGCTTGGGTATAGTGATTCCTAATGCTTTGGGGATTTATCGTGTCCTCCAATCACTACCACCAAGTTACAAGAACTTTGTGATGAACTACAATATGCAAAACATGAACAAGCAGTTGCCAGAACTCTTCGCCATGTTAAAATCTGCAGAAGTGGAGATCAAGAAAGAGCACCAAGTGTTGATGGTCAATAAGACCACCAAATTCAAGAAAGGCAAGTCTAAGCAAAAGGGACACTTCAAGAAGGGTGGTAAGAAAGTTACCGACGAAGAAGACCAAGGCTGGACCTAAGCCCGACGATCGAGTGCTTTTACTGCAAGGGAGAAGGTCACTGGAAGCGGAATTGCCCAAAGTACTTGGCGGATTTGAAGAACGGCAACATCAAGAAGAAAGGTATATCCGATATACATGTTATTGATGTGTATCTCACTAGTACTCGTAGTAGTGCCTGGGTATTTGATACTGGTTCGGTTGCTCATATTTGTAACTCGAAACAGGTGCTGCAGAATAAACGGAAGCTAGCGAAGAACGAGGTGACGATGTGCGTAGGAAGCGGATCAAAGGTTGATGTGATCGCGGTCGGCACGCTACCTCTTCATCTACCATCGGGATTAGTTTTATACTTAAATAATTGTTATTTGGTGCCTGCGTTAAGCATGAACATTATATCGGGATCTTGTTTATTGCGAGACGGTTACTTGTTTAAGTCCGAGAATAATGGTTGTTCGATTTATATGAGTAATATGTTTTATGCACATGCACCTTTGATAGATGGTCTATTCTTATTGAATATCGATAGTGGAAATACACATATTAATAACATTGAGGCTAAACGTTTGAAATCAAGCGATAACTTGACCTATATGTGGCACTTTCGTCTTGGTCACATTGGAGTGAAGCGTATGAAGAAACTCCATTCCGATGGACTTCTTGAATCACTTGATTTCGAATCACTTGAAAGATGCGAAGCATGTCTGATGGGTAAAATGAATAAGACTCCATTTTCTGGTATGATGGAGCGAGCTACGGACTTATTGGAAATCATACATACCGATGTGTGTGGTCCAATGAGTGTAGCATCACGCGGTGGTTATCGTTATGTTCTTACCTTCACGGATGATTTGAGTAGATATGGGTATATCTATTTCATGAAACATAAGTCCGAAACTTTCGAGAAGTTTAAGGAATTTCAAAGTGAGGTTGAGAATCAACGTAACAAGAAGTTTAATTTTCTACGTTCTGATCGTGGAGGTGAATATCTAAGTTACGAGTTTGGCGAGCATTTGAAGAAATGCGGAATACTTTCACAATTTACACCGCCGGGAACACCACAGCGTAATGGTGTGTCCGAACGTCGTAATCGAACTCTCTTAGATATGGTTCGTTCTATGATGTCACTTACAGATTTACCGCTATCATTTTGGGGTTATGCATTAGAAACAGCCGCATTCACTTTAAATAGGGCACCATCTAAATCCGTTGAAACGACACCGTATGAATTATGGTTTGGAAAGAAACCTAAATTGTCGTTCCTTAAAGTTTGGGGTTGCGAAGCCTATGTAAAGAAGTTATAGCCGGACAAGCTTGAACCCAAAGCGGAAAAATGCGTCTTCATAGGATACCCGAAGGAAACTATTGGGTATACCTTCTATCATAGATCCGAAGGCAAAATCTTCGTTGCCAAGAATGGATCCTTTCTAGAGAAGGAATTTCTCTTGAAAGAAGTGACTGGAAGGAAAGTAGAACTAGACGAGGTTGTCAAACCTTCTCTCAAAATTGTGAGTAGCGCAGCACCAGAAGAAGTTCATGTGGTGCCTACACCAATAAGAGAGGAAGCTAATGATGATGATCAAGAAACTTCGGTTGTAGTTTCTACAGAGGCTCGCAGGTCAACGAGAACTCGCACCACTCCTGATTGGTATGATCCCGTTATGAGTGTCATGTTGGTGGACAACACCGATGACCCTGCGACATATGAGGAAGCGATGATGAGCCCAGATTCCAATAAATGGCAAGAAGCCATGAAATCCAAGATTGGATCCATGTACGAAAACCATGTATGGACTTTGGTGGATTTACCGGATGGCCGAAAGGCTGTCGAGAACAAATGGATTTTCAAGAAGAAAACAGATGCTGATGGTAATGTTACTGTCTATAAAGCTCTACTTATCGCAAAAGGGTTTCGACAAATTCAAGGAGTTGACTACGATGAGACTTTCTCACCTGTAGCGAAGCTAAAGTCTGTGAGGATTATGTTAGCAATCGCTGCATATTATGATTATGAGATATGGCAGATGGATGTCAAAACAACATTCCTCAATGGAGACATTGATGAAGAGTTGTATATGATGCAACCCAAAGGTTTTGTCGATCCTAAAGATGCTAACAAGGTATGCAAACTTCAACGGTCCATCTATGGATTGAAGCAAGCATCCCGAAGTTGGAATCAACGTTTTGATAAGGTAATCAAAAGTTTTGGTTTTATACAAACTTATGGAGAAGCTTGTATTTACAAGAAAGTGAGTGGGAGATCTGTAGCATTCTTAATACTGTATGTAGATGACATATTGTTGATTGGGAATGATGTAGACCTTCTTAATAGTGTCAAGGAATATTTGAATAATAGTTTTTCAATGAAGGATCTTGGCGAAGCAGCTTACATATTAGGCATAAAGATTTATAGAGATAGATCGAGACGCCTAATATCATTGTCACAAACTACATATTTGGACAAACTTCTAAAGAGGTTTGGAATGGAAGATAGCAAGAAAGGGTTCTTGCCCATGTTGCCAAATACGACCTTGAGTAAAACTCAAAAGTCTGACAAAGGCAGAAGATAGAGAAAGGATGAGTAAAACTCCCTATGCCTAAGCCATAGGATCTCTAATGTATGCCATGCTATGTACTAGACCTGACATTGCATATGTTGTTAGTTTAACTAGCAGATATCAAAGTGATCCAGGAGTGGATCATTGGACAGCGGTCAAAAACATCCTTAAGTACTTGAGAAGAACTAAGGATATGGTTCTTTCTTATGGAGGTGATGAACAGCTCGTTGTTAATGGTTACACTGATGCTAGTTGGAACACCGATCCGGATGATTCTAAATCACAATCTGGATACGTATTTACTTTGAATGGTGCAAAGAAGCTGGAGGAGTGCAAAGCAAAGCGTTGTGGCGAGATCTTCAACTGAATCGGAATACATGGCTGCTTCGGAGGCTTCACAAGAAGCGATATGGATGAAAGAGTTCATTACAGAGCTGGGTGTGGTTACTAGTGCGCTGGACCCAATGTCTATCTACTGTGATAACATGGGCGCCATAGCCAATGCGCAAGAACCAAGGTCACACAAGAAGCTGAAGCACATCAAGCTACGTTTTCACGATATCCGAGAACATGTCCAAGATGGGGACATAAAGATTTGCAAAGTACACACAGATCTGAATGTGGCGGATCCGTTGACTAAACCTCTCCCGAGGGCAAAACATGACCAACACCAAACTGCCATGGGTGTTCGGTAGATTACCATGTAATCTAGATTAGATGACTCTAGTGCAAGTGGGAGACTGTTGGAGATATGCCCTAGAGGCAATAATAAATGTAGTTATTATTATATCTTTGTGTTTATGATAAATGTTTACATTCATGCTATAATAGTATTAACAAGGAAACATTAATACTTGTGTGATTTGTAAACTTAAATAAAGTCCCTAGTAAAGCCTCTTTATAATACTAGCTTGTTGGTTAATAAATGATTGTGGTTTCCCTATCATGAACATTGAGATGTTATTAACAACATGATCATATCGTTAGGAGAATGATATGGTGGGCATACTCCTATAGATAAGCGTAGCATAAAGATCAAGTCATTTTAATAGTTCAATTGCTATGCTTTCTGATACATAGTAACCTAATTCCTTCGACCATGAGATCATGCATATCACCTTCACTGGAAGGATGCTTTGATGACATCAAACACCACACCGTAACTGGGTGGCTATAAATGTGGCATTGAGTGTTCGGAAAGTATTGGTTGAGACACATGGATCAAGAGTGGGATTTGTCCATCCATATGACGGATAGATATACTCTGGGCCCTCTCGGTGAAATGTCATCCAATTATCTTGCAAGCATGTTACTGGCTCACAAGGGATCACATTGTAGGGGTTCGTAGCATGGAAAACAAAAATTTTCTATCGCATACAAACAAACAAGCCAAGATCTATCTACTAGATTGTAGCAACGAGTCGATAGAGGAACTCACCCTCGAAGATTCCAAAGCGGTTAACGAGAGCAGATTCTCGTGGGTGATGTAGTCGTACACTTCCGATCTCAAGATCGCGTAGACGATCCTTCCGGCGCTGCGTTCCGGCAGCGCTCCCGCAGTCGGTCACACGTTCGGTACTCGATGAAGACCTTCCTCTCCCTTGTTCCAGCAGGCAGCGGAGGTTGTAGCACTCTCCTCGCGATTCCGGCAGCACAACGGCGTGGTACCGGAAGTAGAGGGGAAATCCCGCAGGGCTTCGCCTTAAGCCGGTGCGAGTATGGTGGAGCTTATGAGAGAGGCTATTAGTGGTCTAGTAATTAGACACACCAATTAGAAGGCTCTAAACCAATTAGAAGGCTCTAAACCGTTGGCTAAAGCAATTAGAAGCTCTAAACCAAAACGGCTCTAAACCGGAGATCTAGAGTAGAAAGTTATGTGTCTATGGAGGAGCCCTGCCCTCCTTATATGGGAGGGGTCCTTGGCGCCAGGAGGGGAGTCCCTCCCCAACTCGGACCAGGGCTTGGCGCCTGGAGGAGTCCAACTCCTCCTCCGAGTTGGTTCCAACTCCTCTTGCTTGTTTCCCACAGTTTCTTGTTTTGGCGGTTTGACTTTCAAAGCTGGACATTTGACTTTTCTGTTTTAGGATTCAATTTAATCCTTTATTTGGGACAGCAAGAACACTTAGTACATGATGCAATCATTCAATGAGCAATGACACATTCATGTACCCTTCCCCGAGTGCCGGACAATCCGAACCTTCTAGAACATTCGATGAAAACACCGAAATCATTCCCGAACTCAAACGGGACTTTCCTTATATGAATCTTATTCTCCGGACCATTCCGGATCACCTCGTGATATCCCGGATCCCATCCGAGACTCGAACAACATTCGTTCTCTTTCTCATAATACAATAACTACTCAAACAACGTCGAATACTTAAGTGTCTCTGCCTACTGTTCGTGAACTATACGGACATTTTCGAGACACTTCTCCGAACAATAACCAATAGAGGAATCTGGAAATTCATATGGCTCCCACATATTTCTACGATTACTTTGCGATCGAATGAACCACTTACATACGATACCAATTTCCCTTTGTCTCACGATATGTTACTTATCCGAGGTTATGATCGGCGGTATCTCTGCATACCTAGTTCAACCTCACATCGATAAGTACTCTTTTCTCGCTCCGTGATATGTGATCCCTTGTGACCAAGTCACATGCTTGCAAGCTAATTGGATGACATTCCACCGAGAGGGCCCAGAGTATATCTATCCGTCATGTGGATGGACAAATCCCACTCTTGATCCATGTGTTTCAACCAATACTTTCCGAACACTCAATGCCACTTTTATAGCCACCCGCCACGGTGTGGTGTTTGATGTCATCAAAGCATCCATCCGTAAAGGTGATATGCATGATCTCATGGTCGAAGGAATTAGGTTACTATGTATCAGAAAGCATATAGCAATTGAACTATTGAAATGACTTGATCTTTATGCTACGCTTATCTATAGGAGTATGTCCATCACATCATTCTCCTAATGATATGATCCTGTTGTTAATAACATCTCTATGTTCATGATCAGGAAACCATGATCATATATTAACCAACAAGCTAGTTTAACAAGAGGCTTTACTAGGGACTCTTATTTTAGTTTACAAATCACACAAGTATTAATGTTTCCGGTTAATACAATTTTAGCATGGTATGTAAACATTTATCATAAGTGTGAAGATATGATAATAACCACTTTATTATTGCCTCTTGGGCATATCTCCAACAGTCTCCCACTTGCACTAGAGTCAATAATCTAGTTTTAAACCTTTGTGTATATAACACCTATGGCTTTCCGGTGTTGTATGTACACGATTGCTAGTGGTCAACTGATCTCCGGATCTGACACTTCCAGGTCCGTGTGTAATTGCATGTCTTTGCGTCTCTACGCATCACTCATTCTCTAATGAGATGGCTTTGTATAATTTTGGTCTTTCGGTGTGACCTTTAGCTCTTTGGGGTTAAAACATGTTGATAATATTGTCACACAATATATCTTCATAGTATTATCCCACTGTGAGCTACACCTAGTTTGATAACAAACTACTTGACAAAAATGCCCTCTTTTGCTGCTAAAATAGCAGTTATATACTTGGCCTTTTGTTGTAGTATCTGTCACAATGTCTTAACTTTGGAACTCATCCAAATCCATTATGGAACTCACCTTCCATTATATTGTGCCACCCTTAGTTTAGATTGAGATAAACTTAATTTGTACTTTGTGACAAAGCTAGTATCAATGTAGTACTTTTACAATGAACTAACCATCTATTTGTCACTTCTACAAATATTATACTCTTAGTTCTTCCAAAAGATCATAAGAATATCCTTACTATTGTCCAATGATCATCTTACGAATCATTCGGTATATGCTCACAACATTTAGAGCATAGGACATATCTGGATTTGTACATATCACAAGATGATATAAATACTCTTTGTGATTTTATACATCAAGTATCAATCTATACTTGATTATTTGTTTCACTTTACCAAATGTCAATACACTTGAATATATCATCAACATTGAATTTATTCAATCCTTTTCTCGCGACAAGAACCTCTCTTGTAGTTTCTATATTGAACTCATTCAATATCTTGTCTATGTACTTCTGGCACAACCATATTAGCGTCTATTGATGCCAAATATTTAGGTTTTGCCTAAGTCTTTCATCGGGATGAAATTCTTAATATGTGTTAATAAAAGATACATTATTTCCAATCAACAATATGTCTTCCACATAATGTATTAGAAAAATGTCTTAGCGCTCCCACTTAATTTCTTGCAAATGCAAGCATCTTCATTGTCTCTAATGAACTTTTAAACTCCTTTAACAGTTTCATCATAGTGAAGATTCCAACTCCGCGATGCTCACTTTAACCATTGAAGTTTGCATATGCTTTTAGCATCCTTTGAATTAACAAAACCCTATGGACCGTGTTACGCACATGTCCTAGGTAACGATTCTATTAGAAGAACTTGTTTTGTTTATTCAACTACCATATAACAAATTATATGTAGTGGTTGCTACATTAATCCGTCTAGACTAAATATCACTATGACAGATCAAATCTTGTCATAGTCAACCTTTGAACATTGTTATGAACTCTTTCCCAACATGTCGACTATTTTATAGATGTGAAACATCCATGTCTATTTCTTTATAGATCCAGACACAACTATAAGGTTTTACACCTTTCTCGAGGGTCCTTCAAGTTCAAAACTTGATTTCTCGTGTATGGAACTATCACGGATTTTATGGCTTCAAGCCATTTGACGGAGTCAGGGCCCATCATCGCTTCTTTGCATGTAGTCGGTTCATTATTCTCAAATAATGATTCAACCCTCAAATCTTGGTATTTGATTGTTTACCCGATCTACTTGTTTCTATAGGAACTTAGATCTTCGTGACCACAACCTTTGAGGTACGTGAGCCATGAGCTTTGTTGCTGCCTCCGGAACACTTTTCGGTGCTGCGCAACTCTGCACATATAGCTAAGGTTCTTTTAACCTTATCAAAATTCTATTGTCCTCCTACTTAACTTTTCACGAAAAATTCCTTCTCAAAGAAACTTGACGTTTTAAGTGACAAACACTTTTGTCTCCGATGTTATGGAGGATTACTTAACAGTTATTCAAAATAACATACAAAGACAGGTTTATCCGACTTTGGTTGCACACATCTTTCTTATGCATAGCATACCAATGTTTAAGAAAGGACAACTTGGGTTTTATCCCAAACCATAACCTTATATGGTGTCATTTCAACGGATTATGATGGAGCTCTTTCAAAGGAAAACGGTAATCTCTAAAGCTTTTAATCTTTAAAATATAATGGCAGTTTTATAAATTATACCTTTGATCTTACCATGTCAAACAAGGTTTAATTACATATCTCGAACGCTCCATACTCTTATGGTGTTTCGGGAAAATGCAAATCCATGTAACGATTCCTTAAATCTTAGGTATTATGCTAAACTGTGTAACTCAAATATCTTCCTTTATGATCTTTATCATAAACTGTTTATATTCTTGTTACAATGATTTTGCACTTCATCTTGAAAGTCTTTTGAACTCTTCAAATATTTCACACTTCATCCTTATTAAGTAAATATTCATATATTCACTCAAATTTTCGGAGAAAGCATATGAAGTTGAAATCCATCGCTCTTGACTACACATAATGGATTTCATACAACAATATGTACTAGTTCCAATAAGCTAGTCATTCATTCCCTTTCGGCCTATGAACGAAGTTTTAATTATCTCTAGGAAAGTTTCACAAGCGTCATTTGATCAAAATCAAATAGACTCCAAAATTCCATACATATGGACTTTCTTCATGTTTTCTTTCCAATATAATTTAAACGGCGATGTCACTTCCTAAGTGACCTTTCAATCAATTTGTCTTTCGACATTTTTAGCACTAGTTTTATGGATGTGATTTCTCCAACGAGATTTGCGAATCATCCATCTTTTATGGATTACGGCAATTATTTGAACAACCCTTTTGTTCTCATAATACCTGATAAAACAAACCTTTGAAGGCAAGCTTTGATGTTTAATGAGCAACACAATAGCCCTTTATTTTGTTCTCGATGAACATCATCACATATTCTTTTGCTAGTTACTTAGGCCATTGTAGTTCATGAATTGTGTTATTTCGTATGACGATTCACACCAACAAATTCAGTATCAAATACTTAAGAACCACATTGTTTAACAAGCAAAGAATACAGCCATAACACGTATATCATCTATATATACTTAAACTGAACAATTCTAGTCTTTTCTTTTCGCCATATACTTATGAGATTCTCTTCAAGATTTCCTTCTGTTTGAAAGAATCTATCAACATCAATTAGTGGAGTCATTCATATGACACATAGCCCAAAACATGTATAGTTAAATACCAATGTCTTTGGACTTGCACTTTGAAGTAGATCACCATCATCAAATGTTTGGTGTTCTTTCAAATTCCTTTATTTAGTAATCTTCTTGGTGTAGTAAACATTTTACCTACATCAAATATTCACCCTTATTATGGATTTATCCATGATCAAGCTACTTTTAGCTTGTAACGGTGAATCGCAAGTATAATGTTGCTCTCCAAAACCTTTTGGAGGATTAGGACAACTAGTGTCTCCAACCTTTTGCAAATTCTCATCAAATATGAGAACATGACTTTTGCCATATTAAGCTATATCATGTTGCCAACACAACTCTATTTCAGGTATCATTATATCTTCCACACATCATGGTTTCTGAAACAACTCTTTCAGATCCTAGATAACCTTGATATTAAGAGAATCCTTTGAATATCAAGAATCGTGGAGACAAACATGATACTTATATACTAACATTGGAATTGTTACTCTTGTTTTAATACCAATTATTAAACTTCATGGAGTAACCGGAACTTACTGAAAGTTTGCAATAGGACTTTTAAACTTTATATTAACACTTCAAATCAATACGATACCAGTTCGTAAAGTAAATTAACCAGAATTATATAGTTCTATCATCTCAATTATAACTAAGCGTACGGTGGTAAACGGATGCCAATGACTACAACAACTATGCAAATTCACTTTGATTTAGTTTATGATAAATTGAGTTCTAATTAATAATCAAATTAATCTAGGTGAACTCCTCAAAACAATATCCCTCACATTGTTTTAGTGATCACGAACCAAATCCACCACATCAAAACCGATCATCACGAGAGTTGATGTAGCTTCAATGGCGAACAATCAACATGTTCATCATATCTACTATATGACTCATGCTCTACCTTCGGTAATCCGTGTTCACGAGGCCATGTGCATACATGCTAGGCTCGTCAAGATCAAACCTTAGTTTCGCATGAGCAAATCTGGCTTGCTCACGTTGTATACACTTGCGAATCTAACACACCGATCATCACGTGGTGCTTGAAACAACAAGCTTTAAGCGGTGCTAACTAAGGGTGAACACTTTAAGACTTGAAATTCATGTGCATGAGGGATCATCTTATAATGCTACCGTCGTCTACTAAGCAATACAAGATGCATAAAGGATTAACATCACATGCAATTCATAATATGTGATATGATATGGCCTTTCTTCTTTGTGCTTCGATCTCCATCTTCTAGCACGAACATGATCTCCATCATCACGGCATTGCATCAAGGTCAATGACGCCTCTCCATGGTTGTCGCCCACGGCTTCAACTATTACAACTACTTTGAATAGACACGCGGGTCTTAACATAAATTAAAGACAACCATATGGCTCCTGCCGGTTGCCAACTTACAATAAGGAACATTGCATACATCATATATAATCACAATCATGGCCATATCACATCACAAGACACCCACCGCAAAACAAAGTTAGACCTCTACTTTCTTTGCATATTTTACGTGGTTTGGGGCTTTCAATAAGTGTCGTTCTAACTTACGAACAAGAACCACAACATTGATACTAGCATTGTTGATCACCGTTGTAAATTGGATCTTAACTATGCTAGGAGAAGCAGACACCATAAAGCCACTTATGCAATACAAGTTGCATGTCAAGCGTGGAGCAAGTCTCATGAACGATGTCATGTAAGGTTAGCCCGGCCGCTTCATCCCAACATACCGCAAGATGCAAAGTACACAAGAAGCAATCGACAATAAAGCATCAACGCCACAATGACCATTGTGTTCTACTGCAAGCAATGATCTACATATAGACACGGCTCGATACCCTTTGTAGGGGTTCGTAGCATGGAAAACAAAAATTTTCTATCGCATACAAACAAACAAGCCAAGATCTATCTACTAGATTGTAGCAACGAGTCGATAGAGGAACTCACCCTCGAAGATTCCAAAGCGGTTAACGAGCGATTCTCGTGGGTGATGTAGTCAGACACTTCCGATCTCAAGATCGTGAGCGATCCTTCCGGGCATACGTTAAGCAGCGCTCCCTTGATCGGTCACGTTCGGTACTCGATGAAGACCTTCCTCTCCCTTGTTCCAGCGAGCGGAGGTTGTAGCACTCTCCTCGCGATTCCGCAGACAACGTGTACCTAAGTAGAGGGAAATCCATGAGGCTTCGCCTTAAGCCGGTGCGGGTATGGTGGAGCTTATGAGAGAGGCTATTAGTGGTCTAGTAATTAGACACACCAATTAGAAGGCTCTAAACCAATTAGAAGGCTCTAAACCGCTGGCTAAAGCAATTAGAAGCTCTAAACCAAAACGGCTCTAAACCGGAGATCTAGAGTAGAAAGTTATGTGTCTATGGGAGGAGCCCCCTCCTTATATGGGAGGGGTCCTTGGCGCAGGGAGGAGGAGTCCCTCCCCAACTCGGACCAGGGCTTGGCGCCCGGAGGAGTCCAACTCCTCCTCGGGTTGGTTCCAACTCCTCTTGCTTGTTTCCCACAGTTTCTTGTTTTGGCGGTTTGACTTTCAAGCTGGACATTTGACTTCTGTTTTAGGATTCAATTTAATCCTTTATTTGGGACAGCAAGAACACTTAGTACATGATGCAATCATTCAATGAGCAATGACATTCATGTACCCTTCCCCGGTCTTGGGACAATCCGAACCTTCTAGAACATTCAGATGAAAACACGAAATCATTCCCGAACTCGAAGGACTTTCCTTATATGAATCTTATTCTCCGGACCATTCCGGATCACCTCGTGATATCCCGGATCCCATCCGAGACTCCGAACAACATTCGTTCTCTTTCTCATAATACCATAACTACTCAAACAACGTCGAATCCTTAAGTGTGTCTCCCTACGGTTCGTGAATTATGCGGACATGATCGAGACACTTCTCCGAACAATAACCAATAGAGGAATCTGGAAATTCATATGGCTCCCACATATTTCTACGATTACTTTGCGATCGAATGAACCACTTACATACGATACCAATTTCCCTTTGTCTCACGATATGTTACTTATCCGAGGTTATGATCGTCGGTATCTCTGCATACCTAGTTCAACCTCGTTACTGATAAGTACTCTTTTCTCGTTCCCGTGATATGTGATCCCTTGTGACCAAGTCACATGCTTGCAAGCTAATTGGATGACATTCCACCGAGAGGGCCCAGTATATCTATCCGTCATGTGGATGGACAAATCCACTCTTGATCCATGTGTTTCAACCAATACTTTCCGAACACTCAATGCCACTTTTATAGCCACCCGATTCACGGTGTGGTGTTTGATGTCATCAAAGCATCCATCCGGTAAAGGTGATATGCATGATCTCATGGTCGAAGGAATTAGGTTACTATGTATCAGAAAGCATATAGCAATTGAACTATTGAAATGACTTGATCTTTATGCTACGCTTATCTATAGGAGTATGTCCATCACATCATTCTCCTAATGATATGATCCTGTTGTTAATAACATCTCTATGTTCATGATCAGGAAACCATGATCATATATTAACCAACAAGCTAGTTTAACAAGAGGCTTTACTAGGGACTCTTATTTTAGTTTACAAATCACACAAGTATTAATGTTTCCGGTTAATACAATTTTAGCATGGTATGTAAACATTTATCATAAGTGTGAAGATATGATAATAACCACTTTATTATTGCCTCTTGGGCATATCTCCAACACACATATCACGGGAACGAGAAAAGAGTACTTATCAGTAACGAGGTTGAACTAGGTATGCAGAGATACCGACGATCATAACCTCGGATAAGTAAACTATCGTGAGACAAAGGGAAATTGGTGTCGTATGTAAGTGGTTCATTCGATCGCAAAGTAATCGTAGAAATATGTGGGAGCCATATGAATTTCCAGATTCCTCTATTGGTTATTGTTTGGAGAAGTGTCTCGATCATGTCCGCATAATTCACGAACCGTAGGGAGACACACTTAAGGATTCGACGTTGTTTGAGTAGTTATGGAATGATGAGTAAGAGAACGAATGTTGTTTGGAGTCTCGGATGGGATCCAGAATATCACGAGGAGATCCGGAATGGTCCGAAGAATAAGATTCATATAAGGAAATTCCTGTTTCGGGGTTGGAGAATGGTTCCGGTGTTTTCATCGGGAATGTTCTAGAAGGTTCTGGAATGTCCGGCACTCCGGAGGGGAAGGGTACATGAATGTGTCATAACAAGTTGGGATGATTGCATCATGTACTAGGTGTCATCGCTGAACAAAATAAAGGGTTTAATCAAATCCTAGTTTGAAAAGTCAAACGCCAATTTGAAAAGTCAAACGACTATTTTGTGAGGTGGAGGGGAAGTAGGAAACCTACTTGGGGAGGAGTTCCCTCCCTCCACCGCCGGCCCACTTGGGATCCGAGTTGGGGAGGGACTCCCCTCCCCTGGCGCGCCCCTCCACCTATATAAGGAGGGGCAGGGCTGCCCCTCCAAGCACACAACACCTCCACCCAAAACCCTAGCTCCTAGCCGCCGGCGCCGCCACCTCCTGCTGCCGCCGCCTAGGGCAATCCGCCGCCGCCTAGGCAAACCCTAGCTGCCGGCCTTGCTCCCCCTTGGTGCGTCTAAACCCTAGATCGCTGAGGCTCTCTCTCATAGTCCACCATACTCGCTCCGGCTTAAGGCGAAGCCCTGCGAGATCTCCCCTCTACTTAGACCACGCCGTTGTCTTTGCGGAATCGCGAGAGTGCTACAACCTCCGCTCTTTGGAACAAGGAGAGGAAGGTCTTCGCCGAAATCGAACGCGAGCGATGTGACTGCGGAACGCTTGCGCCTTAGCGGAAGGATCGTTTACGCGATCTTGAGATCGAAAAGAGTACGACTACATCACCCACGAGAATCCGCTCTCGTTAAACACTTTGGAATCTTCGAAGGTGAGTTATTCCATCGACTCGTTGCTACAATCTAGTAGATAGATCTTGGGTTGTTTGTTTGTATGCGGTAGAAAATTTTTGTTTTCCATGCTACGAAACCCTACAGAGATCTCATAGGCCGTGATAGGATAATATATTGATCGGGGAGTGAATTTTCTGAAATGACACGAGACCATCATGGTGTGGTCGACCACATTGTGATGTCGAACCATCGTGGTGTGGTCGACCACATTGTGTGATATGGATCAAGATGTCCGTAATTTTATTTTATCCCAAGGAGAATGTCCAGTGGAGACATGGTATACCATGCATTGAGGAAGATTTAGGGACGGATGGACCATAAAATGGAAAAGGAGGAAGCCAAGCGCCTCCATTAGTTTCTGTTGTGGTGTCACTGGTGGAGTTCGGTGGATGGAGGTGGATGGAGAAGATAAACAATGTTGGGATGTTTCCATCACGTGAGCAGATGGGCTATATCTGGGCTGGGCTATACGGTTGATGTTGCTTTTCTTAAAAATAATAATTTCGTAAGAATTGTGCATTTCGTCAGGAGAACTGAAACGGAACTATGGAAGATCGCGCAACAAACTGAAACGGGCCAGGGGTTTGCTAACCGGAGACTTGGTTACGTGGACGCCTTGCATGTAGAGAGAAATAGGGTAGTGGGGATCTTCTATTTAGATATAGAAGATGAGGGAGGCGGAGGGAGGAGATGAGTCTAGTATTTTTTTCGGTTTTCTAGTTCTCAACATCTGGAAATTTATCATGTCTTAGTACCTCTCGCACCATTGGATTTACCGCTCGATTCATGCAATATAGGAGTTAGACATAAGTTGCAATTTACCGCTCAATTTACGCTCGATTCACCGCTCGATTTACCGCTCAATCCACACACGCACCTACCTCCAGAACCTTGCGCCGCCGCTTTCTTCTTCTCCATCCCGGCTTGCGGCGTGCACCGCAGATCGGGACAGTAGGCCTCCGGAATCCCGCCTCTCGTGAACCTGTACGGGTGAGGGGCGATCGGGTTTTTGGAGAGCGCTCAAGCGCGACTACTGGCAACCACGTCGTCGTCTGACGACGAGTTCCCGAACGACGACTTCTTCCCGGACGTTAGGGACCTCTTCGACAACCACAACATGGGCGACGCTGCTGCGACCACTACGGCTGCTATTCAGCCTACACTGTACGTGATAGTCAACTGTCTTTTTCAGATTATGCTAGAGTTCTTTATTCTAGCGTTTGGTGTAGATGTGATAGGTTTATCGCCTATAGATGTAATCTGTTCATCTACTTTGTTGATCTGTATGATTGGTTTTACTACTGTCTGTATGATCATAATTTATCAGTTTATTATTCGGATTAAATCATATGGATTATTGCTTATATTTCCAATAATCCAAAAACCTGATCGTAGGCAACTGAATTCCACTGGTATAGCCGTGGCTACTAGGCCGCCTCCTTTTGATGGCATGCACTATAAGAGATGGCGCAAGAGAGTAGTTCTCTGGTTTGAAAACCTAAACTGCTATAGCGCCACTCTTGGCAAGCCTGAAGGAGATATTTCTACTGAGCAGGAAGCGAACTTTAAGAAAGCCGATACCATATTTATGGCGGCTTTGTTCAGTGTTCTTGGAGACAACATTGTTGACCCTTATATGTCATTTGATAATGGCAAGGACGCGTGGGAAGCGCTCGAGGCCAAGTTTGGGGTCTCGGACGCTGGCACTGAGTTGTATATCATGGAGCAATTCTATGACTACAGGATGGTTGATGAGCGCTCCGTTGTTGAGCAAGCTCATGAGATACAATCACTTGCCAAAGAACTTGAGCAGTTCAAGTGTTCCTTACCAGAAAAAATTGTGGCTGGTGGCATTATTGCCAAGCTTCCTACTTCGTGAAGGAACTTTGCTACTTCTCTAAAATATAAGAGACAAGAGTTTTCCGTTACGGATCTCATTGGGTCTCTTCATGTGGAAGAGAAGGCGAGAGAAAAGGACAAAACTGCTCGAGGACTTGAGGGAAGTTCTACTGCCAATTTAGTGCAGAGGAAAAACTTCCAATCCCACAAGTTTAAGAATAAGAACAAAACTGAAGGAAAGGGAAAGTTCGATGGCAAGAACAAGGCCACGCACTCAACCAACTTCAAGAAGAAAAATGATAAGAGGAAAGGCTCTTGCCACGTCTGTGGTGATCCTGGTCATTAGGCTCCTAGCTGCCCTAATCGCTTTGACACGCGTCAACATGGGAACAACGGCAATGCCGCTAATATTGTTATTAGTGATACTGAGATGAAGGATGCTGGATACGGTATTTTACCTACTATCCTTTCAGTATGTCATTCTCCTGATTGGTGGATAGACACGGGTGCTAATACACATGTATGTTCTGATATTTCCATGTGCTCCTCTTATCAGGTCTCAAGGACTTCTTCCGTGCTGATGGGAAACGGCTCACGTGCTTCTGTTCATGGTGTTGGTACGGTAGATATGAAGTTTACTTCGGGGAAGACCGTACAGCTGAAGAACGTGCAACATGTTCCCTCCATCAATAAGAATCTCGTCAGCGGATCACTTTTATGTCGAGATGGTTTTAAGTTGGTTTTTGATTCCAATAAAGTTGTAATTTCTAAGTATGTCCAATTTGTTGGAAAAGGTTATGAGTGCGGAGGTCTGTTCCGCTTGTCTCTGTCAGACTCATGTACTAAATTTATTAATCATGTTTGCAATGATAATGAGTCCAATGTTTGGCATGCACGACTCTGTCATATTAACTTTGGTTGCATGACGCGGCTAGCCAATATGATTTTAATTCCGAAATTTACCACTGTCAAAGGTTCTAAGTGCCAAGTTTGTGTGCAATCAAAGAAACCCCGCAAGTCTCATACGGCTGCGGAACCGAGAAACTTAGCACCGCTAGAACTTATACATTCAGATATGTGTGAGATAAATGGTGTGTTCACAAAAGGTGGAAAAAGATACTTTATGACATTGATTGATGACTCCACTAGACACTGCTATGTTTATCTCCTTAAATCTAAAGATGAAGCTTTGAACTTCTTCAAAATCTATAAAGCTGAGGCAGAAAACCAACTTGATCTTAAAATCAAGCGGCTAAGGTCGGATCGTGGTGGAGAGTACTTTTCAAATGAATTTGATTTATTCTGTATGGAACACGGTATTATACATGAGAGGACGCCTCCCTACTCACCTCAGTCAAATGGGGTGGCCGAAAGAAAGAACCGCACTCTAACTGATTTGGTTAACGCCATGCATGTTAGATACATCTGGTCTTTCCAAGGAATGGTGGGGGGAGGCGCTAATGACTGCGTGTCATGTCCTAAACCGTGTTCCTGTAAAGGATAAAACCATGACTCCATTTGAGGAATGGGAAAAGAAAAGGCTTAAACTCTCTTACTTCGAACTTGGGGTTGTTTGGCGAAAGTCAATATTCCAATACCCAAGAAGCGAAAGCTTGGACCAAAAACCGTTGATTGTGTTTTTCTGGGATATGCTTTTCATAGCATTGGCTATAGATTTTTGATAGTAAAATCTGAGGTATCCGACATGCATGTTGGCACAATTATGGAGCCGAATGATGCGACTTTCTTTGAGGACATATTTCCTATGAAAGGCATGTCTAGCTCATCAAATCAGGAGATGACTAGTTCATCTAGTTAGGAATTTTCTATAATTACTGAACCCACTATGCCGATAGAACACTCTGATGATCCTGTGGAGGATGACAATGAATCTCCCAAAAGGAGAAAGAGACAAAGGACTGCAAAGTCATTTGGTGATGATTTCATTGTGTACCTTGTGGATGATACTCCCACTTCTATTTCAGAAGCCTATGCATCTCAAGATGCTGACTACTGGAAGGAAGCTGTTCGAAGCGAGATGGACTCCATCTTAGCTAATGGTACTTGGGAAATCACTGATCGTCCTTATGGGTGCAAACCTGTAGGATGTAAGTGGGTGTTCAAGAAAAAGCTTAGACCTGATGGTACTATTGAAAAGTACAAGGCACGTCTTGTGGCTAAGAGTTATAGCCAAAAGGAAGGTGAAGACTTCTTCGATACCTACTCACCTGTAGCCAGATTGACCACTATTCGAGTACTTCTTTCTTTGGCTGCCTCAAACGGTCTTCTTGTTCATCAAATGGACGTTAAGACAACTTTTCTAAATGGAGAGCTAGATGGGGAAATTTATATGGAGCAGCCTGGCAGATTTGTGGTAGATGGTCAAGAAGGAAAGGTGTGTAAGTTAGTGAAGTATTTGTATGGTCTTAAGCAAGCTCCTAAGCAGTGGCACGAGAAGTTTGAAAGAACTTTAACTGCTGAAGTCTTTGTTGTAAACGAAGCTGAAAAATGTGTGTACTATCGCCATGGTGGGGGCGAGGGAGTTATTATGTGTCTCTACGTTGATGACATATTGATATTCGGGACCAACCTCGCTGTTATCGAGGAGGTCAAAGAGTTCCTATCTCGCTGCTTTGAGATGAAGGACTTGGGAATGGCTGATGTAATCTTAAACATCAAGCTACTAAAGGATGACAATGGTGGGATTACATTGCTTCAGTCTCACTATGTGGAAAATATATTGAGTCGCTTCGGGTATAGCGACAGGAATTCTTCTCCAACGCCTTATGATCCGAGTGTGCTACTTCGAAAGAAGCGAAGGACTGCTAAAGATCAATTGGGATATTCTCAAATTATTGGCTCGCTAATGTATTTAGCCAGCGCTACTAGACCTGACATCTCCTTTGCTGTAAGCAAACTGAGTCGATTTGTGTCAAATCCTGGAGATGATCATTGGCATGCTATTGAAAGAGTTTTGCGCTATTTGAAAGGCACTGTGAGTTATGGTATTCACTATACTGGGTATCCTCGGGTACTTGAGGGTTATAGTGATTCAAATTGGATATCTGATGCCGATGAGATTAAGGCCACAAATGGTTATTTGTTTACACTTGGTGGTGGCGCTATTTTCTGGAAGTCTTGCAAGCAGACCATCTTAACGAGGTCAACAATGGAAGCAGAACTCACAGCATTAGACACAACCACTGTTGAAGCAGAGTGGCTTCATGAGCTCTTGATGGACTTACCTGTGGTTGAAAAACCAATACCCGCTATCCCGATGAACTGTGATAATCAAACTGTGATCTTCAAAGTAAACTGTTCTAAGGATAATATGAAGTCATCAAGGCATGTGAAGAGGAGATTGAAATCTGTCAGGAAACTGAGAAACTCCAGAGTTATTGCGTTGGATTATATCCAAACATCTAAAAACCTGGCAGATCCCTTCACAAAGGGTTTATCACGCAATGTGATAGATAATGCATCGAGGGAGATGGGTTTGAGACCCACGCTATGAGTTGATCCCAGTGGCAACCCACTCTATGTGATCGGAGATCCCGTGAATTAGAGCTGGGAGACAAGCTGTTGGTCAGCTGAGAGGAGAGTATCCCCGTATTATATTTACATCTCCATAAAGATGCAATACTCTCTTAATCTGTATGGCAGGTTGATATTTATCTTAATGTGTTCCAAGTGGCTTTTTATAAGCGGAGATGTTGTTCTGCAGAACATCTCTTGAGGAACATACCTATGTGAGTGACTGTCAAACGTCGCAGTCCGTGAGAGTTGGGTGCTCTCTAATAAACTCATGAAAGGCCCTGGAGTATGACGCATAAGCTCCAAACCGCGGGGAAGCCGACGGTAGCCCTGTACCGGTCTAGATTTTGTGTGAAACTAGCGCGCAGAAAACTTGTAGTTCAAGGCATAGTCCACTATTAAAGTTGCAAGCTAGTGTAGCATGAAGTTTAACGTGGAAGTTCAACTTAACAGTCTCCACTACACACCGGTATATAAAACAATGTTCTGGAAGAAAAGTGTTGTGATGTGCCAATTTGACTTTATGGGGGATTGTTGGAATTTGGTGAGTTTTGGGCTGTTGGCCCATTAGAAAAATTCTGAAATTCTCTTTGGCCTACTTGTATATGGCAGCATATGGCTGTGCTAGTGGTGATGAAGTTTAGTCCCACATTGCTAGTTGAAGGGGAGTTGGACCACCTTATATAGTAGAGTGTTGCACCACTCACTAAGGTGTGACAAGAAGAGTAGCCCTCGCGCACTCCTCCTCCGACGCCGCCCGCCTCGCCTCGTCACGACGCGCGCGCCGCGGATTGCGGGAATCTCGCTGAGCCGAGCTTTATTTTGCTTGTTGGGAAAACTGATTATGAGTCATTAACGGACGCTTTAATTACAGCCGTTTCCAGTTTTTATGGACGTGGGCTGTTACCGACTCGGACGTGGGCTGAGCCCACGATCCTCCTAACCTACACTATATAAGCATCCGGGCTAAACCTAATCGGTACCGAATCAATCCACACACGTGCCTACCTCCAGAACCTTGCGCCGTCGCTTTCGTCTTCTCCATCTCGGCTTGTGGCGTGCATCGCAGATCGGGACAGTAGGCCTCCGAAACCCCGCTGCTCGTGAACCTGTATGGGTGAGGGGCGATCAGGTTTTTGGGGAGCGCTCAAGCGCGACTACTGGCAACCACGTCGTCGTCCGACGATGAGTTCCTGAACGACAACTTCTTCCCAGACATCAGCGACCTCTTCGACAACCACAACATGGGTGACGCTGCTGCGACCGCTGCGGCTGCTTTTCAGCCTACACTGTGTGTGATAGTCAACTGTCTTTTTCAGATTATGCTAGAGTTTTTTATTCTAGCGTTGGTGTAGATGTGATAGGTTTATCTCCTATAGATGTAATCTGTTCATCTACTTTGTTGATCTGCATGATTGGTTTTACTACTGTCTGTATGATCATGATTTATGAGTTTATTATTTGGATTAAATCATATGGATTATTGCTTATATTTCCAACACCTTTCATGTGGCCTTCTTGTCCACGGACGAGATGAACGGGATCACAGTCGCCAGCCTCTACTCATTGGAGATTGGCGCGTGGAGTGATCTTACCTCTGTTCACCACCCTCATGCCCATCTCACCATGTCACCTAGTGTCCTTGTGGGAGAAGGGCTCTACATCTACAACATTACCAATCACATCATCGAGTACAAGCTTGCTATGCCCCGCTTGTCGGTGATTGAGCCGCCGACCTTGTGCCATGGGAGGATTATGACGGTGGAAGACGGTGGACTGGCATTTGCTATTGTAGATGACACAATCTTAACCATTTGGTCAAGGGAGACCGGCCCCAAGTTAGCCGATGGATGGGCAAAACACAGGGTAATCGATCTCAAGGCGCTGCTTCCTGATGGCGACCTCTCGGGCACGCAATTTGGATACATTCCCAGTT
Organism: Avena longiglumis; assembly: GCA_030063025.1. NCBI lineage: Eukaryota > Viridiplantae > Streptophyta > Magnoliopsida > Poales > Poaceae > Avena > Avena longiglumis. The sequence continues at coordinate 428,047,501 of CP125977.1, read as the reverse complement.
GGTATCCCACTGCATCTGTGACTGGTATTGCAGAGGGCACTGATGTCATTTTTGTGGGAACGTTGTTTAGCGTCTACATGGTTGAACTCAAGTCAGGGCGAGTCAGGAAGGTGCTTGATGACAGTCCAAGAGTCTTTCCCTACATGAGCTTCTACATTCCAGGTATTACACCCATATTAACCATGTACACTGTGTAGGCAGCTTAGCCTTGATTTTAAGTTGCCATTTGTGAATAAAGGAAATACTGCACTTCACAATCGTAATGGTGTGAATGACAGCTTCTTGATTTACCTAATTTGGACAATGCTAATATATGTGCCCACAAAAATGACAGCTTCAAGAAACAGATTTTTTTCTGAGTAACAACAACTTCATCTGTGTGAATGGTTTTGTGCATGTGTGGCTGTTACTTGAGGGCGCTACTGATAACAAGTTATTGCTGTTTGGGTTGGGTTTGGGCGACTTGTCAGTCCTTGTCATTAGTAAGCAGCTGCTTTGATTTCTAAATTCTTGTATTTCTGCAGCAATGGAAGCAGTTTCTACGGCTGATGGACCAAGTGAGGGTGTTTAAAATGCATGACAAATGGAACAAGGGATTTTCAATCAAGGTGGAACTATATAAGTGACTAGGAGTGGATATGCATATCACACTAATGAGGCAATGTAGGATACAGGTCTTGGCAGCAGAACTCAGGGTTTATGGTCGGGTTTACGAGTTGTTTCTATTGTTTTGTTGCTTTGGTTGCTGGTGTTAAGGCTTACTAGAGCTTTTTGTTGGATCTAATCTAACCTTGGTAGATGTACCGTAAAGGGTCTAATACGTAGATCTGAGAGGGAGAGAGAGAGAGAGCGGAGAGAGGGAGCACTACCTGCGCCCTGGCTCGACAAGAACGAGCCAGAGGGGATGCCAGAGCTTGTGCCGGAGCTGGAGCCGCCATCGTTAGCCATGGGAATAGGAGGGCGAGAGTGTGGCGGCGGTGGTGCTTCCCGTCGGCGCAGCGCTAAGCCTAGATCGGTAGGGCTTGTAGGTGGGGCGGCTAGGGCACGGCTAACCTCGTGAGGCGTGCTGCCGGCCCCCCACCTCCTTTATATAGCGCTGGCGACAGGGGCCCACCAACCAGATAGGGTTGGGCGCCCCCGATCAGGGCGCAGTTAGGGGCGTGACAGGCCGTTGGGCTCTGTCACGTTGAGATCTATCTAACATTCTCCCCCTAGATCTCGACTTTACTTTTAACTTTGTACTTTACTCGTTTCATCACAGATTGATACATAGAGCATGTTTCATTGTCTTAGCTTAATTGCCGATAGAATCAGACAGCCACTATATACCTTCCTGTTTTGAAACAAATCATATTACTTTTGGGCCTCTGTAGTCCAGGAATCATAGGCTTCCCATTAAACCCATGCCGGTTATGTGTTCCTTGAACACATTGGGTGGTAAGCCTTTCGTTAGCGGATCCGCAAGCATATCCTTTGTCCTTATATGCTCGAGTCTTATAGTTTGATCCTGGACTTTGTCCTTCACAACATAATACTTTATATCTATAGACTTTGTAGCATTACTCGACTTGTTGTTGTGAGCATAGAATACTGCGGGCTCGTTGTCGCAGTACATCTTTAGTGGCCTGCTGATGCAGTCAACCACTTTCAAGTCAGGTAAAAATTTCTTTAACCATAATGCCTGTCCCATGGCCTCATAACATGCTATAAATTCTGCATACATCGTAGATGATGCAACTATCGACTGTTTGGCGCTTCTCCACGAAATAGCACCTCCTGCGAGAGTAAAGACATATCCTGTCGTGGACTTTCTGTCGTCTTTATCTCCCGCAAAATTGGCATCTGAATAACCTTTTATCTCTACGGAATCAAATCTTTTATATGTTAGCATGAGGCCTTTTGTGCCTTGCACATAACGCAAAGCTTTCTTTACCATCTTGCAGTGCTCTATGCCTGGATTCTCTTGATATCTACCGAGTACCCCAGTGACAAAAGCTAAGTCAGGGCAAGTGCACACTTGTGCATACTGTAAGCTTCCAACAGCCGAAGCATATGGTACTGACTTTATTTGATCGATCTCATATTGATTCTTTGGACATTGGGATTTCCCAAAACTGTCGCCCTTGACTATGGGAGCAGGTGTTGCATTACTCGCATGCATATTGTATTTCTTTAGAATATTTTCACAATACACTTTCTACGACAGTCCTAACACTCCATTCTTTCTATCTCGGTGAATTTCTATGCCCAAAACATAAGAAGCTTCACCAAGGTCTTTCATGTCAAAATTTGATGACAAGAACTTCTTTGTCTCTAGTAGTAGACTAACATCACTGCTAGCAAGCAAGATGTCATCCACATACAGAATTAGGAAAATTACTTCTCACTTTTGAACTTTGGATAAATGCAGTTTTCCTCAACATTTTCTTTGAATCCAAATCTTTTAATTGTATCATTAAACTTTAAATACCACTTCCTAGAGGCTTGCTTTAACCCATAAATGGATTTCTTTAGGCGGCATCCCATATGTTCCTTCCCCTCCATGAAAAAACCCTTGGGTTGTTTCATGTAAACATTTTCTTCTAAATCTCCATTTAGAAATGTCGTCTTAACATCCATTTGATGCAACTCTAAATCAAAATGTGCAACCAGTGCCATGATGATTCTGAAGGAGTCCTTACATGAGACCGAAGAAAAAGTCTCATTGTAATCTACACCTTCTCTTTGCGTAAAGCCTTTTGCCACAAGTCTAGCTTTGTACTTTTCTACATTCCCATTGGAGTCATACTTTGTTTTGTAGACCCATTTGCATCCTACTGTTTTGGATCCTTTAGGAATTTTCTCTAAGTCCCAAACATTGTTGGAACTCATTGAGTTCATTTCATCTTCCATTGCCTCCACCCACTTGGCTGAGTGAGGGCTACTCATGGCTTCTTCATATGAGGTAGGATCGCCCTCCATATGAAATATGTTGTAGACTTTGTAGATTTCTTTGGAAATGGCTGGTCTTCTTTATCTTTTAGACCTTCTGAGTTCATCAGACTCTTGCTCATTTCTTGCCTCGGGTTCAGGCACATTTACAGTATGTGGCTGTTCTAGCTCCCTTTCGTGCTCAATAGTGGGTTCAGGTGGCTCCTGATGGACAGGTTCCAAACTTTCGCCCATTGTTGTCACGTGTGGAGTCACAACAGGTGACGTTACCACAACCTCAGGGGTTGTAGATGGTGGCACAACAGGTAGCGAGAAAAATGGCTCCTGAGTCATCGGATTAGGTGCATGCACCCTCTTCTCCTCAAGATCAATTTCCCGAGCTACCGTGCTCCCCCTCATCAGTTCGTCGTCCAAGAAGACTTCATGTCTCGTTTCTACAAACTTTGTGTATCTGTCAGGACAGTAGAAACGATAGCCTTTTGACTTATCTGGATAGCCAATAAAGTGGCAAGATACTGTTTTGGGGTCTAACTTTGCAATGTTTGGATTGAAAACTTTTGCCTCAGCTGGGCTCCCCCAGACCCTCAAGTGGTGCAGAGAGGGGACTCTGCATGTCCATAATTCATACGGTGTTTTGGGCACCGACTTACTTGGTACTCTGTTGAGAATGTGAATGGCGTTTTTAAGCGCCTCCATCCACAATCCCAATGGGAGGGTGGAATAGCTCATCATGCTGCGCACCATACCCATAAGGGTACGGTTACGCCTTTCAGCTACTCCGTTTTGCTGAGGTTCGCCCGGCATGGAATACTGGGCGAGTATTCCATTTTCCTGCAGGAACCTTGCAAAGGGTCCTGGTACTTGACCATATGGAGTATGCCGATCGTAGTACTCCCCCCACGATCGGACCAAACTATCTTAATTCTTTTATCATGCTGATTTTCTACTTCAGCTTTGAAAATTTTAAATTTATCCAATGCTTTAGATCTTTCTTTAATTGGATAAATATAACCATATCGGGAGTGATCATCCGTGAATGTTATGAATGAATCATAGCCATCCACACTTTTCACCGGAAACGGTCCACAAATATCCGTGTGGATTATTTATAGTGTAGCTATACTTCGGTTTGCACCCTTTTTAATTTGTTTTACATACTTTCCTTTAATGCAATCTATGCATTGTTCTATGTCTGATAACTCTAACGGAGGAAGAATGTCATTTTTAACGAGGCTTTATATTCTTCCCCTCGAAATATGGCCTAATCTGCAGTGCCATAACTCCAATGAGTCAAGAGTTCGCTTTCTTTTCTTTTGTTCTTTGTTTGACAAGGGAACTTGTTCATTCACATCACACACATAAAATACTTTCTCATGCAAAGATAATAAATAAAGCTTTTCATGTAGTGTAGCAACACCCACACAAGTATCTTTCAACCAAATGGCACATTTGCCATGTCCAAAATAGCACTCATACAAGTATTTGTCCAAGCATGACACACTTATTAAATTTCTATGAATGGAAGGAACAAAAAGAACATCCTTAAGCAAAAGAGAAGAGCCATCAGCCAGCTCCAGAGGAATGTCGCCAACAGCCTCCACTTCTGCTTCAATCCCATTCGCCACTTCAATGAGTCTTTCTCTTTTTGGCAAAATCCTTGTCGAATGGAACCCCTGTAAAGAGTTGGCAACATGAACAGTTGCACCAGAGTCAATCCACAAGTAGATTTAGAAAAATTTTCATACAGAGATTCATTAACAAAAGAGACTATATCTTTATCGTTTTTGGCCATTATGGACTTCAGCCATATTAGACAATCCTTCTTGTAGTGGCCAACCTTTTTGCAATGGTGGCACTGGTCTTTGTCCCCAGGGGTAGACTACATCGATCTTTGGTCTTTGTAGGGGCCCTTGCCATGAGGCTTGGAAGGTGAGCCACCATGGTTATTGTTGGTGAAGTTCCTCTTCCTATTGTCCTTCACGTAGTTCAAGGAACCACCGTGAATGGACTTTAGCCTTTCTTCCTCTTGAGAACACATCCCTATGGTCTTTTCAATGTCCCACTTTTCAGGGGACATGTTATAGTTGATGACGAAGTTCTCGAACTGTTGGGGAAGAGAGGCCATGACAAGATGCACCAGAAGAGCAGGCTTGAGCTCGAGGTCCGCATCCATGGGCTTCAACTTAGCCGCCATGTTGGACATCCTCAAGATGTGCTCTCTAATGTCATGTGGCCCTCTCGTATACTTTTCTGTCACCGGATGTTTGAGCAGCTGGGTTGCATACATCTTTGAAGAGCCAGTAAACTGGCTCTTTATCTTTGCAAGGTACTCACCAACAGAGGCACACTCTTCAATCGAGCCCACTATTGCGTTCTCAATTGTGTTCTTTACAAAATCCAAGCATTTCTTGTTTGCATTGACCCACTTTTAATTGTCTATTGAGTAGGCCAGCTCCAAAGGAGCATGGTCCCTCTTTCTCTTTTCAAATGCAGCACTTTCCTTAGCATCACCCCTCACTGGGTCCACAGGCTTGACTTGTTGTTTAGTGTCAACCACCCAGTCCAGCTGGGCGCAGACAAACGCTAGATCAACCTTTTGCCTCCATTCAGAGTAGTTATCCCCCTGAGTAGTGGGATGTCCTTCAGGCAGCTCATGAGGTTGAGACCTCCTGAAAACCACAAAAGATGTGAGATAACCAAAAACAACTGTATTCATTAATCCAAAGTTGGTATAAATTAAGCATGCAATTGTTTGTGCCATTTAAAGTTATGTCACCGTTGGGTAAAAATAAAATTAAATGCACCTTTAATACATAATGAAAGGGATCATGATCATGTTTATTAATAACGTTGGTCAATTAATAACATGGAGCATAATCAACTTTAAATTACTTTATCACATCTTTTATAACAAAATTTAACACACTTTTCTTGCATTCTAGCAATTTAAAAATGACTATTTGCAGCGGAAACAATTAATACATTATTCATAAAACTTTGAACTTTGCAGAAAAAACCTGCCTTTATTTCATTTTCTAGTCAAATATTCACTTGAAATAAATAGACTAGAAAAAACTATGCAAAAAACTCTTCAAAATTTGATGAAAAACATCAAAAAAAAAGTTTATGTAAACAGAAATAACTAAAACCAGAAAAACTGTGTTGTTAACCCCTACTGGGCCTTTTCCTTGGCTGGCAAGCAGCCTCACTGCTAGCCGCCTGCCTCTATCTGCCAGCAGCCTTGACCAGCCTACTTGCTGCCCGATTACCAGCAGCGTCATTTAGCCGCCGCCAGCGTCACTCTCTGTAAGCGGCCCAGAATGAGCTCATGCGGCCGCTTCGCTTGCCCGCCTCAGCCGATCTCGTCCGTTGATTTCCTCCACCCTAGATCGCACGGCCGCCCGCGCCCCTCGGAGGTATAAAAACTCCTGCGCCGCATCTCCCCGAAAACCCTAGAGTCATTTGCCCCCTCCCCGGCCCGCGCCCCCCACCCCCTGTACACTCTCTGGCGGAGCTCGCTTGCGAGCTAGAGGAGGTGAGGTGGCCGCCCGGCGTCGCCGCCGGCGGCGAGCCCCTCCCTCCCCACGCCTTTCCCCCTTTGCTCCTGTCACGTCCACGGTCGCCTGCTGGCGGCGGCGCCAGAGCGCCCTTGCTCAGCAAGTGGCGGCGTCGCCCCCAGCACACGACCGGCGACGACCCTCCCTCTTTCATCCGGATGCGACCCCCTCCCCTCCCCCCCGCAGGGTTCTGAGGTGAGGCGGCGCCGCCCGGCGCAGCCGGCGGCCCCCTCCCTCTACCTTCGAGCTACGGTGCCTCCCTGCCCCCCTTGCCGGTGGTGCGTCCACCCGTGGGTGGACACATGACCGTCAAGAGGCGCAGCGGGGTGCCCCCTTTGCCGGCGCTCGGTCGGTGGGTATTTTTCTTTTGGGGACAGATCCGTGGGGATTGCTTTTCTCTGCGTTTTTCTTTTGATTCGGGGTGGGATCTGGGGAGGAACTAGGGATCTGTCTTTGATTCGGGGTTTGGGATCTGGGGAAAAAATGGGGATTTTCTTTTCTTTTTCTTTGCCCCCGAAGGAGTGATTCTTCTTCTAGATGTCTCCCAAAAGGGATGCCCATCTAGATCGATAGGAATGGCGCGGCCAAAGGGGCAGGCGCACTGTTGGGGTTAGATCTAGGTTTTCTCTCTTCTTCTTTTTTCTACCAAAATAAAAACTAGCATCCAAAACGCTCTGATACCATTGTTGGATCTAATCTAACCTTGGTAGATGTACTGTAAAGGGTCTAATACGTAGATCTGAGAGGGAGAGAGAGAGCGGAGAGAGGGAGCACTACCTGCGCCCTGGCTCGACAAGCACGAGCCAGAGGGGATGCCGGAGCTTGTGCCGGAGCTGGAGCCGCCATCGTTAGCCATGGGAATAGGGGGCGAGAGTGTGGCAGCGGCGGTGCTTCCCGTCGGCGCAGCGCTAAGCCTAGATCGGTAGGGCTTGTAGGTGGGGCGGATAGGGCACGGCTAACCTCGTGAGGCGTGCTGCCGACCCCCCACCTCTTTTATATAGTGCTGGCGACAGGGGCCCACCAACCAGATAGGGTTGGGCGCCCCCGATCAGGGCGTAGTTAGGGGCGTGACAGGCCGTTGGGCTCTGTTACGTTGAGATCTATCTAACACGATAGCTGGTGACGAAAGCTAGGAATGCTTGCTTCTAGAAATGTCGGCGCTGAAGAAAATGAGTGTATGAAGTTAAAACGATGTAATGACAACGGGCGTAATCTCGTATGCACTATGTCACGCTGTAATGACAACTTTTTTGTGTCTTGAAATTGACTAGATCTAGAAACTTAATAATTCTTTAAAAAAATTGCGTTAAAACTTTTTATTTTGTTCTCATGTTACCTTGGCCAATCTTGCAAACATATTAAGTCAAATCTTGTAGTATATGTCTATGCGTAGATTTCAGCAATAGCGGGCTATATCTCGTCATCTCTATGCATTTTATCTTTTCAGTGTGCATTGGCTGTTCTAATGTTAAATCGCTGCGGTTGATATATCCAATGAACTAGTAGCTTTTTTTTCGAAAAGGATCCAATGAACTAGTACAAATTCTCATGGACGATTAGTATATTTGTCATCTTTCATCTATAAATCTTGCGAACGATCTATGCTTCAGTTTTATATGTCTTCTTATTTCAACTGATGTTCGTCTCATTTCATGCGGTGGTACTCTGATCTGGTACAGTTCTGTGGTCGGTGTTAGGAATAGACAAGTTGTATTTCCTGGGGCCAAAGGCCACAACATATAGTTACATGTACAGGCGAGAATATGCAGGAAACCCCGTAACAGGTGGGAAAAATACACATATACAAATATACATCTAACACCTCCTCAAACTCATGGTGGATCCACAACACTGAGTTTGGAGAGTAAGAAGTCATGCTGCACTCTAGTTTGTGCCTTTGTAAAAAAATCCGCAAACTGCAAATCTGAAGGCACATACCGAAGAGCAACAACCTGAGCCTGCACCTGAGCACGTGTATAAAAAGCATCAACACCAATATGCTTGGTAAGCTCATGCTTGATCGGATCACGTGCAATACTGATAGCACCTATACTGTCAGACAAAAGTGGAGTGGGTGTCGTAATAGAGACCCCAAAATCTGCAAGCAACCACCGTAACCATGTCACCTCAGCAATCAACAAGGCCATAGCTTGCAACTCAGCCTCTACACTCGAACGGGAAACTGCAACCTGTTTCTTCGTCTTCCAAGCAACAAGCGAACCACCAAGAAACATACAGTAAGCAGAAAGTGAACGACGATCCGAAGGATCACTCGTCCAAGTAACATCCGAGTAGCACTGGAGCTGGAGAGAGCTGGAACGAGGAAAGAAAAGGCGACGAGTAATCGTGCCACAAAGATAACGAAGAACACGGAGGAGATGACTATAGTGGACAGTGGTAGGAGCTGAGACAAACTGACTCAGAATATGAACAGGATAAGATATATCAGGACGAGTGACAGCAAGATAAACAAGACTCCCAACAAGATGGCGATAACGCGTCGGATTAGGAAGAGGATCACCATCAGTAGGACGAAGCTTAACATTAAGCTCCATAGGAGTCTCAACAGTGCGCTCATCTCCAAGAGCAGCACGAGCAAGAAGATCCTGAATATACTTTTCCTGAGAGATAGAAAATCCATCAGAAGTGGAAGAAACCTCGATCCCAAGGAAATAGCGGAGAGGACCAAGATCGGTCATAAGAAACTGCTCACGAAGACGAGCCTTAACAAAGGCAATATACTAAGGATCATCACCAGTAATGATCATATCATCAACATAGAGAAGGAGAAGAGTGCGTCCACGAGGAGAAGTGTGGACGAACAGCGCTGGATCATGAGCGCTAGGAGAGAAACCAGCAGCAGTCACAACAGAGGAAAAACGCTCAAACCAGGCACGAGGGGCCTGTTTCAGGCCATAAAGAGAACGCCGAAGGCGACAGACCATCCCATCAAGGACAGAATACTCGGGAGGAGGCTGCATGTAAACCTCCTCACTCAACTTGCCATTGAGAAAAGCGTTCTGAACATCAAGCTGAGACACAGACCAGTGTCGAACAGAAGCGACATCAAGAACAGTACACACAGTGGTCATATGAGCCACAGGGGCAAAAGTCTCATCATAGTCACGGCCGTGCTCCTGCTGAAAGCCACGAGCTACAAGACACGCTTTGTAGCGCTCAAGAGATCCATCAGAGCGGGTCTTAATTTTATGGACCCACTTACACGTGATAGGACAAACACCGGGAGGTGGAGAAACAAGATCCCAGGTGCCAGTGCGCTCAAGCGCAGCAATCTCCTCAGCCATAGCAAACTGCCATTCAGGATGATGCTCAGCATCCCGATAAGAAGTCGGCTCGGAGGCAATAGAAAGACCGTACTGACTAGGAGAGTAACGGTCTGGAGCACGACGTGGACGAGTCGCCGGAAGAGGAGAGGGAAGCTCGTCAGAAGAAGAAGAAGACATATCAGAAGAAGAAGAAGAAGAAGAAGAAGAAGAAGGGACATCAGGAGGAGGATCTGGAACATGAGTGCAACGAGAATAATGAAAGGGAAAAGGAGACAACGGTGAGGTGGGCGGAGGATCAGAAGAAGAAAAAGGATAACTAGGTGGGGAGGAGGACAACAGAGTCGAAGAGGATGGCGCCGGGGACGAAGAGGGCGCATCAGAACGAGGTCCAGGAGGAGGGACAATAGGAATAGAAGGAGGTGCATCAGGAAACAGAAGAAAGGAGATATCATCCACCGGGTAGGTACCAGAGGTGGGGCAAGGGTAGAAGGGACGCGTCTCATCAAACATGACGTCACGAGAGATGCGCATCCGACGACCAACAGGGTCCCAACAGCGATAGCCCTTATGCTCATCACTGTAGCCAAGAAATACACACTCAACAGACTGAGCGGTCAGTTTGGTGCGTTCACGAGGAGGGAGAAGAACATAGCAAACGCAACCAAACGAACGAAGAGCCGAGTAGTCTGGAGAACCACCAGAGAGACACTCGAGAGGGATGACACCTTGGAGGACAGCAGAAGGCTGGATGTTAATGAGATAAGTCGACGTAGCGACAGCCTCAGCCCAGAAATGCGGCGGAAGAGAAGAAGCAATCATCATAGCACGGGTGGTCTCAAGAATATGACGGTGCTTACGAGCGGCACCATTTTGAGCATGTGCACCGGGACAAGAAAACTGAGCAAGGGTGCCCTGCTCAGCAAGAACACCACGCAGGTGCTGAGAGATATACTCACCAGCAGAATCAGCACGGAACACACGAATGGGCGAGGAAGAGTGCGGACCATAGCCGCAAAGCGCCGATAAACGGACAACACCTCATTGCGAGAGCGCATGAAATATATCCAAGTGTGACGAGAAAAATCATCGATAAAGAGAACATAGTAGCGATGACCTCCTTTCGAGGGGAAAGGAGCTGGACCCCAAACATCAGAGTGAACAAGATCAAAAGGACTCTCGGACATAGACTCACTGTGAGGATACGGTAGATGAATCTGCTTACCAAGGTGACAGCCCTGACAATCCAAAGAAGCATTTCCGGAGACAGACCCCAGAACACCACGATGAACTAAAGACGAGAGGCGAGAACCACATAAATGTCCAAGACGATGATGTCACTGCTGAAAAGAGCTAGTAGCGACAGCTACAGATGCCGAGGAACTGGCGACGGTGGCATCAGAAGGAAGACGAAGACAGTGAAGCTCCCAGAGGCCATCATGGCGCGGGGGCTAGCACCAAGCATAGTGCCGGTGTGACGATCCTGAACAGAACAGGAATCAAAGTCGAGAGTGATGCTACAACGAGAGTCAACGATCTGACTACCAGAAAAGAGTTGCATGTTAAGTTGAGGAACATGCAATGTAAGGAACATAAAACGAGGAAGTACTAAGAATGCCTCGACTAATGACCGGTGAGGGTACAATCAGCAGAAGAACACGACAGGAGGGTCGATGCTGAATGTAATGCAACGAGGAATAATCAGGAGTCATATGAAAAGAAGCTCCAGTATCAAGAAGCCATGGGGATGTACCTGGAGAAGGAGGAGGTGGTCGCTCAATGCCAGAAAACTCAGTCGCAGAACCAGCAGAACCTGTCGGTGAAGAATCCCAAGCATCAAGCAGGCATCAAAGCTGCGCTATCTCATGCGCAGAAAGGGGCACGACTGGAGAGGTCGAGGTACAATCAGGTGCTGAAGAGGAGTTGTCACCAACACACACAGAGGCCGCCAAAGGTGACGACGGAGAGCAATACACCAATGAAGACGGAGTCGACGAAGGATGGTCGCAGCCGCCTGAAGAAATCGCAAGAGTCGGTGTCGAGCGGCGGGCCGACATAGACGGGGACGGCGAAGCGCGGCCATAACCACGTGAAGAGGCCGCGAAAAGCGATGTAGAGCGGCAGACCGACGTAGACGAAGTCGGCGAAGGGCGGCCATAGCCGCCTAAAGAAGTCGCAAAGGTCGATGTCGAGCGGCGAGCCGACGTAGACGAGGTCGGTGAAGCGCGGCCATAACCACGTGAAGAGGCCGCAAGAGTTGATGTAGAGCGGCAGGCCGACGAAGACGAAGTCGACAAAACGCAGACAGAACCGCGTGAAGAAGCCACGAGGGTCGATGTAGAGCGGCGAGCCGACATAGACAGAGTCGGTGAAGAGCAACAAGGCAGCGGAGACGAGGTCGGATAACCACAGGAAGAATCCGCGAGGACCGACGTAGAGTTGCGCGCCGACAAAGATGAAGTCGACGGGCAAGGGACAAGTAACGAAGGAAGACCCGAGCGCATGACGGGAGCATCGGAAGAAACAGCAGCAAGAGATGAAGACAACGTCTTTTTTTTTCAACGATCAGGTCCGACGAAAGAGACGGGAAAGAGCCAGCAGGGAGACAATGCGCCGCCGAGGGCCTGGCAAAGAACACGGCAGTAGCAGGCGACGGGGCCAGCAGTGCGGGGCCCAGCAAGCGAAGTGGGCATCAGGGGTAGACGGCGAGTTGGTCAACCGCGTGTGGACAGCAGGGTGTATGTGCACCAGATGCAAAGGACGGCGCGAGTGTATGTGCACCAGGCCGCGCGCAGAGGAGTAGCAGAGGAGTAAGCGGGGCAGGGAGTATAGCAGGAGGGCGTGGCAGGGAGTAGCAGTGGCGGGGCCCGAGCGGAAGTGAGCGGTTATGTAGGAGGGTAAGGCAGAATTGGGTGTAGATGGTTTTTAGGGGGCAAGTGTATGTGTGTAGATGTGGATGCAAGAAGGACAACCCAAACAGCTTGATGGGGACAGGAGGTGCGCGTGGCAAGAATCAGGGAGAGGGCGTCGGGTGGCCGGCGCGTCAGCAACAAATCGATGCAGGGAGGCCCGTCGGGGTCTGGCAGCAAGACCAAGTGGTCAGAACGGGAACCGGCAGTGGCCGGGGCGAGCTGACGGCGGCGGCGATCACAGGCAGAGGACCGGTAGGCACGGAAACCCTAAAACCGGCTCTGATACCATGTTAGGAATAAACAAGTTGTATTCCCTGGGAGCCAAAGGCCACAACATATAGTTACATGTACATGCGAGAATATGCAGGAAACCCCTAACAGGTGGAGAAAATACACATATACAAATATACATCTAACAGTCGGTAGAGTACATTGCTCACCGTATTCAAGATTTACATTTTTGATCAATATAATTTGTCCCGCCGACACGTAGGCTCCGCGATACGAATAACCGGTAAAGTATAAGCAAAACAGTTTGCATTCATTCTGTTCTTTTATTTGTATAAACGATGAAAGAAATACTACTAGTATTACATACGAAAATCAGTAGGAGAAGGAAGGAAGGAACCGCCGCCTCTTTCAGCCAACCACCAGGGAACTTGACACCCGGCCGGAGAGTTGAGGCTTGAGAGCGACGTATCGGCATTGCCGCGTGGAATTTCTTCCTTTAATTGAAGGAATCCGTACGTGAAGCAGTCTCTGTTTTCAACTTTCACGATGACGACGCGTCTAAGCAACCCAACACATTAGCCGCGTAGCAGCTGCATCTCTCTCTCTCTATAAGTAGACACTCTCGACGATGCAGCAACTCCATCCCGACTGACATCCCGTTCGACGACTTTTTCATCCTCCTCATCCGCTCTTGTTCTTTGATCTTGAGTAGAACATCCAGCAGAGTTTTTGCTAGCTCTTCCTGCAATTCGATCATGAGCTACCAACAGGGTACGTACCAATTCCATTTCGATGACTCTTTTCTTACAAATGATTCGTAGTAGAAATCAGCGGCTGGTCAGGTAGCGAACGTGATTTTTCTAAAAATCTGAGCTCATTCTTGTTCTTCTTCCGGCTGTGTAGGATACCCGCCACCGGGCGCTGCAGCGTACCCTCCGCCAGGTCAGCAGCAGACCTACGTCGCGCCACCGCCGGCCGCCTACCCGCACGACCAGCAGACAGCAGTACCCACCTGCCGGCGGCGACACCATCAGCCGCGGGGGCAACGGCAACGATGGCTTCTTGAAAGGATGGTAAGGAAAATTCCCCCTTGTAAAAATTCTCACCTGAGTCCAGACTTTCATCTTCTTCCTATATCGTCGTGCTCCTGGACATGTTTGTGCTGACGATTGCGTCTGCTCCTCTCTTATCTTTGCAGCTGCGCGGCGCTCTGCTGCTGCTGCCTCCTCGACGCCTGCTTCTGATCATCGAATCTGCCCCCGTGCTGACTATCGCGGCATATGTACATCATGCCCATGGCATCATATGGATCATATTTTTCTCAAGTATTTTTTTTAGACTTGTCCATGTATAGAGTGTGATTTATGTTGTGTGTGGTGTAAGCGCTATTATTGGTTTTCCATTCGTATGATTCAAATGGATGCCGTGAGACAGATCTCTTGTTGTTATTATCTTGTTCCGCAATAATGATCCAAGTACTTTTCGTAGGTCTAAGTCAATTTTCCAGCGCTCTTCATTGAAGACCTTATGGTACTCTTTCACCTACTCTTGAAAAAAAAATACCACAGAAAAAACCCTAGTTGCACATACCGTTTCCCTCTCTTCGCCGCCACTATAGTCACCATTATGGTTGTGGCTGTCTCACTCTCCTTGCTCCCATGGCTTTCGAGGATGGTGATATGTTTTACATTAGCATAATATACGATTAGATCACTGCAGAAAGTAGACGGAAGACGATATTTCATAACGCAGTTCAACGATAAACGCCTACATCTGACGGGAATGCTTTACGAATGCTCCTCCAATAGTACTCATCATCGTACCGTCGATGAAAAACCCGCTTCAGATCTACAATGCCACGCCGGTCAACCGCCCCTATCACCGGCGCTAGGTCGTACTCTAAACTCGATCTTATGTCTAACCTGATGTGAATTTTCATAGTAAGTATTTTACCTGATGTGTTGTTGATCCCTGTCGCTATTCCATCGCTCTTCATTGAACACCTTATGGCATGCTTCTGCCTGCTCTCGAGAAACAAATACCATAGAAAAAACCCTAGTTGCCGCTACACTTTCCCTCTCTTCAGGGCCACTATGGTCACTACTATGGTTGTGGTTGTGGTTGTCCCTCTCCCCTTGCCCCCCATGGCTTCCGAGGAAGGTGATGTGTTTGATTGGTGTCCAAACTAGTAGTACTGTCCCATGTTGTTCGTCGGCCACTATGGCAGCGTATGTCTGTCACAGCCATGACATCTATGGATCATATTTTTCTTAAGTATTTTTTTGGACTAGTCCTTGTACAGAGTGTGATTTATTGTTATGTGTGGTGTAAACGCTATTTTTGGTTTTCCATTCGTATGATTCAAATGGATACCGTGAGACAGATCTACTGGCCTGCTCTTGTTGTTATGATCTTGTTTCGCAATAATGATCCAAGTAATTTTTATGGGTCCAAGTGAATTTTCACAGTAAATATTTAACCTGATATTGTTGATCCATAACGCTAATCCAGCGCTCTTCATCGAAGACCTTATGGTACGCTCTCGCAAACTCTCGAGAAAAAAAAGGACCATAGAAAAAAAACATAGTTGCCACTACCCTTTCCCTCCCTTCGCCTCCACTATGGTCATCATTATGGTTGTGGTTGTGTCTGTATCACTCTCCTTGCCCCCATGGCTTCCGAGGAGGGTGATGTGTTTGATTGGTGTCCAAACTAGTCCTATGATATAGTAGTACTTTTCTTAGGACAATTATTAGACAAAACACTCAATTTTTTTTTGCAACAAACCAAACGAAGAACAAAATTTGAGGTGCATAAATTTTTCGTGAAGACCAGTTTGGGCACCGACCAAACATATGTAGAATCCAATCTTCTTCGTCCTGGGTGGGTGGGTGGCAGCTCTATATCTTTAGATCGAGTAGGTCAGTATGACTATGCGGCTAGCCAAGGACGAGGACGCTTGTCGGCTTTTGGTTTTCCGCTATTTTGACGCTAATAGCGCTATAGCATATCTGAAAAGGTCACGCTAAAATTTAGCAATTTTGCTCGCTATGGCGCTATTTGCGAAATAGCATGCTATATCACGCTAAAACGTCATAGCGTTAGCAAAAAATAGCGCGTTATCTTTTCCTAGCTTGTTTAAATGTTGAAGTTATGTTTCTAGACGTCAATGCTATGTTGTTATCTCGTGGGATATTGATGTTAGGTTTCTATAAGATTAGAAAACTATTTTATGTAGTTATGTATGTATTGTTCTAACATTTTCTGGGATACATCTTTTATTCTTGCTGAAATCTTTTATTTTTAGGCTATATCTTATATTATTTTCAAAAAACTATTTTGAAATATAGCAAGCTATTAGCATGCTATAGCGTGTATAGCGTTTGGAGAAGACCGGCGCTAAAAAGTGTGTCGAAAAAATTCTTGCTAAAAGTCTGTGCTGACACTCAATTAAGTAGTAGCGCTGACACGTCACTCTGTTTAGAGAAGACCGGCGCTGTTTCTTTTCCTTTTCGAATACTCCAGAGTATAAGAAAAGGATTTTCCAGTTTCAGTCTCGCGAGCGACCAATACCTGGACCATAATAGAGTCAAGACAAAACCCTTAGACTCCCCTTTTTGGAAAGGTCTTATGAAAGTTAAAGATGAATTTTTGACCGGGGCGCTTTCAAAATTGGAAACGGTGAGCAAACTCGGTTCTGGAAAGATACATGACTGGGCAATACACCATTATCTCATCAATATCCTATCTTATATAATATTGTGCAGCGGAAACATGTCACTGTAGCAAATGTCTTAGCACACACGCCATTAAATATTGGTTTCAGACAAGCGCTAACAGGCAATAGAGGGGCAAGATGGCTTCATCTAGTGCATCATTTGATGACCATCAACTTGACCAAACAACCAGATGTATTTGTTTGGAAGCTAACAATCTCTGGTTCTTTCACAGTAAAATCGCTATACCTTGACCACATGAATGATCATACTAGATACTTGCGAAAATACATATGGAAAATAAAAGTACCACTTAAAATAAGAATTTTTATGTGGTTCTTACAACGAAAAGTAATTCTCACGAAAGACAACTTGATGAAAAGAAATTGGCAAGGATGTAAGAAATGTTGTTTTTGTTCTCAGGATGAATAAATACAACACTTGTTTTTATCTTGTCCCCTTGCAAAAGTAGTATGGCGTATTATACATATGGCTTTTAATTTAGCCCCTCCCACTAGTATTAATAATTTGTTTGGTAATTGGTTAAGGGGGGTGCCTGAGAAAGATAAAGTACAAATCCAAGTTGGAGTATGTGCTCTTCTTTGGGCCATAGGGAACATACGAAATGATTATACCTTTAACAAAGCAAAAAATACTTCTTTCATGCAGGTTATTGTAACACCCTCAGAATCGGACCTATGCAAATTTGGGCAAAATTCACCAAACCCGCATAGAAACGATTCAAAGGTGCCCACCAGGCACTTTCGTGCGGGTGGAAAACGAAGTAATAACATTACACAACAGTCCTCGATGGGACCCACAGAACAGATATATATAACAGCGACTCAAAGAGTCAAGAATACAGATATAATATACAAAGATCCAAATCACCTTGAAAACAGTCGAGCGTCCAGCTACGGACAAGATGCAAATGGGGCTAAGAGCCCTGAAGAATAACCAATGGCGTCCATAACCCTGCCCAGGCCAAGCCGGAAGGGTAACCCTGCTAACGGCGTCGATCTCAAACCTGCTTAAACAAAAGGGGTGCCGACAAAGGGCAAAGGAAAAAGAAGGAGCGTCAGTACTGAGGCCAGTACACGGCGAGGCTAGAATTCGGCGGTCCTCGCCTACATAGGTATGGTGGACTGAGCGGCAGCGGCAGCATGCACTAAACAACCTATAGAGACTCGATACAACTGGCGTCAAACAGAGAGGGGTAAGAAAGACCTATCCGGATCCAACCTGAAGCTATCACCAAACAAACCCATCCTGGTGTTTCCCCCTCGAAGCCAATCGAGGAAGTCAACCGAGGAACTCACACAGTTGGCAGTTTTATTTATTCAGTTATCGTTGCAGCACTTACTAGTCAGGTTTAGATAATCGTCCTGATAAAGTAAACAGTGGGCACTTTTAGTTAACCAAACCGTGATAGTTGAGACAATTACTAATCAGGTACAGATAGCATGAGATAAACCCAAAACCCAGCAGTTGTTGGTACTTTTATTCAGCCATTCCGTTGTAGTTGCAGTACTTACTAGTCAAATACAATTGTCGCAAGCGACAAACAAACAAACAATTGTGGGCAGTATTAATTAGCCATTCCGTTGTAGTGGAGCTGATTACTAGTCATTATAAGTCAAATTTATAGCAGTAAACTTTAGTTATGCTTGTCTATGATCGAGATACTGTGCTCCAAGTCGTCCATATCCGGACACGGCTTTGAGAAAGTTTTACCCGGTCGGGTGCACCAATAGCAACACACGCCGATCGACTCGGAAAACCAAATCAAAACCCAACGAGGCTTTCACGACGAACAATCACAGGATTCAGAAATATTTCAGGGCCACCCTTAAGTAGAATCCATAGCGAGTAAGCAAGCTCGAGACGGCCTCAAGGTTTGGCTAGACGGCAGTGAACGATCGGGAACCCCAAACGAGGCTTGTCGACACCGCTGAATCGTGGCCCGATCCTAAACAGTACAGTGTGCAGTACCTCGCACAATCGTAAATAAAGCAGTAAAACATGGCATAAGTACAGGATCGTAAATAAAACCTCAAACTAGTTTGTGGCCCCAAGAAATAAGACCGAATCAAGCTCTGGCTCAGGGGGGTCCCATATACCTCCCGGATGTGGATAGCGCGATAAAACAAGGAACAGGTATCAAGTACTGGGTCTTACGGGACACAAGTGGGCGTTCGGAAACCAAATATTATCTATCACCCACCGATGCCTCTGCTTATTCAATTTTAGTTGTTAAACAGAAATTAAAGTGACGATAAGTAAAACTAGAATCATCTCCAACATCAACATGCGGCAATACATCAGCAACTGTGGCATATGGCGACACACATCAGCACTTGAGCAAGCAACTACGACGCGCAAGTCCAACTATCTACCAAACAACAGGTAATAGGATGTGTCCAAGGCAATATAGGGCTGCACGGTATATCACAGGTACGGAAACTAAAGCATCGCAACACAGATAGCAATAGATCAACAGGAGGGAATAAATACTATAAAAGTAAGATAGGTAGAAAGGGGGAGATGCTCGCCTGAAAACATTGTCGAAAGGTTCACCCGAGGATCGGGGCGAAGCTCACATCAACTCAACGGCCTTATCCGCGAAGAACCAAACACTAGAATAAACCGGATGCAATATTTAATACAACGGCAGAAGATCGGCATGATGCATGTATGATGTATGGCATGGCAAAGGTGCGATGCAGTTAGGTCATATTAAGTGGAACCGGGGTCCCGACAATTAGTTAGGTGGTTCATGTTATTAAGGACCCCCCGCAATTAAGTGTTGTTTAGCAATGCAACAGATGGAACCGGTTCGCTACACATGTTTAAATGAGGCCAATATGAGACTAGATTTGCCCGCATATGGCCCCATGTTTAATTATTAGGTGAATCGGCATAAGGCCCCCAAACCACAGATATGCATGCGAGATGACAATTAAACATGCGACAAGTTGTTATTATGTTATAAAATAGGGTTTCGAGAAGGGGTTCACACATTAGGGGGCTCGACGATCTTGGGGGTCCGGGGTTCGGGGTTCGACGGATTGATCTCGGCGGAACGTTCTCGGACTCCGGGGAGGACTTGGTTCGGCGTCGAGGCGCATCGGATCTTCCGGGTCGGTGCCGTTCGCCATCGCTAAGGTCTTGCCGGGTCCACGGTCGGTCTTTGCCGTTCGAGGTCTTGTCGGGCCCGCGCCATTGTGTCGGTCTTGTCGTCCGGAAGCGGTTCTTGTCACACCTGCTCTTCGGGTGTTATGGCGACGATCTTGTCGTTCGTTCGGTCTCGAAAGCGGAGCGAAGCACTTGGGGTTCCGGTATCCTTGATTCCGATTGCGGATCTCGGCGTCCTCGAGGGGGGGTACTTGCGATATCCGGGCAGAAGGTCTTGCGGTTTCCCGTGTCTGCGGTTCCATGAAGGCGGGCTTGTCGTCCGTGATGGCGAACTCGGTGTCCCGAGAAGGTCTTGGCGTTCCTGTCCTTTATGGGTTGGGGTTCTCGGATCCGTAGTAGGTCTTGACGCTCCGATGTAGGTACTTGGCGTTGTGGTCTTAGCAGGAACCTAACGCAACAAGACCACCACATGGTTTGCTGCTGGCCAACAAACAACGAGCAGGGCGACGTGGCCTGGCGAGGCCCTGGCTCAGGCTAGGGCGAGCTTTGCAGCCGGAGAAGGGCCCGGGGCCACGGGCGCAGGCGAGGTGGCCACCCGACCAAGGCGAGGCGAGGGCGACAGCGGCGACGGTGGCGAGGAGCGCTGGTCGAGGAAGGACGCCGGAAGGGAGAGGAAGGACGCGGCGAGGCGGGCTGGGCGGGAGGGGACTGCTGGCAGCGTCGAGGAGCGCCTTGGCGGTTCTGGAAACCGGAGGAGGCGCGCCCGAGGCAGAGAGGGCCTTGGCAGGCGGAGGAGCAAGGGAGGCTCCGGGACGCGTCTGGCGCCAGCGCCATCGGTGAGGAGAGGAGGGCGACAGGCAGGAGGTGAGGCGGAGGAAGACCGAGCGCGGCGGCGAGGCGCGGCAGGCTGGAGGTGGGGCGGAGGAGGAGAGCCACAGGAGCGGAGGCGCGAGAGAAAGGAGGAAGAGGACGGATGTGGGAGGCTCGCGTGGGGAGGCGGGGGGCAGGAGGTGGGGGGCGGGCTGGGTGGAGTGACTGGTCGGCCGTCTGAGGGTTGGGGTGGGACCGGCAGGTGAGAGCAGGGCTGGCTGGCAATGAGGGAAAACCGCTCACGGTGTGAGCTGCCGAGGGCAGCGTCTGAGAGGCCGGGTGGGGTCCACGGGCTGGTGTGTGGGCTGCAAGTGTTGAGTTGGCAGGTGTGGGTTATGTGGTGGAGAGGAGGTGAGGAGGTGGAGGCTATTGATTGGAGGGGGAAAGGAATAGAGGTGAGGTGGCGTGTGTTGATAGGTGGGAGTGAGGTGGAGGGTGAGAGAGGGTAGATTCCTGGGTAGCTGTAGGATTTAGATGGGGCGGCAGGTTGGACCGATTTTAAAATATGGGGTGGTCGTTCGGGTCGCTACGACCCGTTCGACTGCCCCGATAAAATAAATTAAATATTTTATTTATTTCAAACAAGGTTTTTGCAAACCGATAACGGACAAAACAAAATATTCCGGGGACCCGGTTTGGCGTTTGAATAAAGATGGGGCGTATTAGAAAACAAAACGGGCTTTGCGAAATAGTTTTGGCAAACAATGCATGATGATGACGATGCAATGCACAAATTCAACGCGATTTTCTAGTAGTGGTTTTGCGGGATGCCACAATTCGACACCACTAACAAAGGATCTCGCCCTCGAGATCCACCTCATGGTACCGGAAGGAAGGTCGGCGTTCTCCGTCTTCTCGCTTCGTGTGGATCCTCACGACACCACTAACAAAAGGTCGTTGTCCGTGATCGTCGAGAGGACTCTCCGGAACAAGAGATCGAAGGTAGAGGCATCAACAAATAAAGCCACCCCCAACTTCCGTGAACGGAGTAAAATCGCGGGACCCACCGATTCGATGTACAAGAGCGAATGATAAGAGTAGTCGGATGGTGATCAGTCCATCGCGCACCCAAACCATTACTCTGCACACGAATAGGCGAATTATGCAACCAACTCTTGGATTCAGACTGAAGATCTCGACAAGCGAGTTTCGGAACAAAGGAGTGATGCAGACTATGCATCGGATCTGGCATAGAGGATGTCGACGCGTCGGATAACACCGGAAGGCACAAACAAGGAATAAAGAATGGCACCACGGAAGACGGATTCCTCCGATAGCATGAAGACCGGATGTAGCAACATCGTTACCAAAAGAGGAAGTGAAGCCCTGAAGGTACGACGGAAACCCAACCACGAGAATCCTGGACTCGAAGAAAAGATAAGAGAGCAGATTCAAAACGCGTCGAGGTAAGAGAAGAACAGCAGAGGGGTAAGGAGTAAAATCAGAACTAACCAGAACTATCCAACCGGTTTTGCAAAAATAGTTTTGACACTTCTACTTCGGCCGTTAGCTAGGTTATCCTCTGAAATTTGGACTTGTGGGTATCGCAACTGAGCTCGATACCACTCAGTAACACCCTCAGAATCGGACCTATGCAAATTTGGGCAAAATTCACCAAACCCGCATAGAAACGATTCAAAGGTGCCACCAGCACTTTCGCGGGTGGAAAAGCGGTAATAACATTACACAACAGTCCTCGATGGGACCCACGAGCAGATATATATACCAACGACTCAAAGAGTCAAGAATACGATATAATATACAAAGATCCAAATCACCTTGAAATCGATAGCGTCCCTACGGACAAGATGCAAATGGGGCTAAGAGCCAAGAATAACCAATGGCGCCCATAACCCTGCCAGGCCAAGCCGGAAGGGTAACCACCTAACGGCGTCGATCTCAAACACCTGCTTAAACAAAAGGGTGCCGACAAAGGGCAAAGGAAAAGAAGGAGCGTCGATCGAGGCCAAGACACGGCGAGGCTAGAATTGGCGGTCCTCGCCTACATAGGTATGGTGGATCGAAGGCGGCAAAGATGCACTAAACAACCTATAGAGACTCGATACAATCAAGGCGTCAAGCAGAGAGGTAAGAAAGACCTATCCGGATCCAACAAGCTATCACCAAACAAACCCATCCTGGTGTTTCCCCTAAGCCAATCGAGGAAGTCAACCGAGGAACTCACAGTTGGCGTTTATTTATTCGATTATCGTTGCAGACTTACTAGTCAGGTTTAGATAATCGTCACGATAAAGTAAACGATGGGCACTTTTAGTTAACCAAACCGTGATAGTTGAGACAATTACTAATCGTGCATGATAGCATGAGATAAACCCAAAACCCAAAGCGGTTGTTGGTACTTTTATTCAGCCATTCCGTTGTAGTTGCAGATTTACTAGTCAATACAATTGTCGCATGGCGACAAACAAACAAACAATTGTGGGCAGTATTAATTAGCCATTCCGTTGTAGTGGAGCTGATTACTAGTCATTATAAGTCAAATTTATAGAAGTAAACTTTAGTTATGCTTGTCTATGATCGAGATCTCGTGCTCCAAGTCGTCCATATCCGCCGACACGGCTTTTGAAAGTTTTACCGGCGGGTGCACCAATAGCAACACACGCCGATCGACCTCGGAAAAACCAAATCAAAACCCAACGAGGCTTTCACGAGAACAATCACAGATTCAGAAATATTTGGGGCCACCCTTAAGTAGAATCATAGCGGAGTAAGCAAGCTCGAGACGGCCTCAAGGTTTGGCTAGACGGCTGTGAACGATGGAACCCCAAACGGGCTTGTCGACACGCTGAATCGTGGTCCGATCCTAAATAAGACAAAGGTGCGAGACCTCGCAATCGTAAATAAAGCAAGAAACATGGCATAAGTATCGGATAAATAAAACCTCAAACTAGTTTGTGGCCCCAAGAAATAAGACTGAATCAAGCTCGCTCAGGGGTCCCATATACCTCCGGATGTGGATAGCGATAAAACAAGGAACAGTATCAAGTACTGGGTCTTACGGGACACAAGTGGGCGTCGAAACCAAATATTTTCTATCACCCACCGATGCCTCTGCTTATTCAATTTTAGTTGTTAAACAGAAATTAAAGTGACGATAAGTAAAACTAGAATCATCTCCAACATCAACATGCGGCAATACATCAAATCGTGGCATATGGCGACACACATCAGCACTTGAGCAAGCAACTACGACATAAGTCCAACTATCTACCAAACAACAGGTAATAGGATGTGTCCAAGGCAATATAGGGCTGCACGGTATATCACAGTACGGAAACTAAAGCATCGCAACACGTATAGCAATAGATCAACAGGAGGAATAAATACTATAAAAGTAAGATAGGTAGAAAGGAGATGCTCACTGAAAACATTGTCGAAAGGTTCACCCGAGGATCGCGAAGCTCACATCAACTCAACGGCCTTATCCGCGAAGAACCAAACACTAGAATAAACCGGATGCAATATTTAATACAACGCGTAAGATCGGCATGATGCATGTATGATGTATGGCATGGCAAAGGTGCGATGCATTAGGTCATATTAAGTGGAACCGGTCCCGACAATTAGTTAGGTGGTTCATGTTATTAAGGACCGCAATTAAGTGTTGTTTAGCAATGCAACAGATGGAACCGGTTCGCTACACATGTTTAAATGAGGCCAATATGAGACTAGATTTGCCCGCATATGGCCCCATGTTTAATTATTAGGTGAATCGGCATAAGGCCCCCAAACCACAGATATGCATGCGAGATGACAATTAAACATGCGACAAGTTGTTATTATGTTATAAAATAGGGTTTCGAGAAGGGGTTCACACATTAGGGGGCTCGACGATCTTGGGGGTCCGGGGTTCGGGGTTCGACGGATTGATCTCGGCGGAACGTTCTCGGACTCCGGGGAGGACTTGGTTCGGCGTCGAGGCGCATCGGATCTTCCGGGTCGGTGCCGTTCTCGTCATCGCGAAGGTCTTGCCGGGTCCCACGGGGTCGGTCTTAGTTCACGAGGTCTTGTCGGGCGCGCCATTGTGTCGGTCTTGTCGTCGAAGCGGTTCTTGTCACACCTGTTTCTTGGTGTTATGGCGGCGATCTTGTCGTTTCGTTGTCGGGGTCTCAGCGGGCGAAGCACTTGGGGTTCCGGTATCCTTGATTCCGATTGCGGATCTCGGCGTCCTCGAGGGGTACTTGCGATATCCGGCGTAAGGTCTTGCGGTTTCCGTGTCTGCGGTTCCATGAAGGCGGGCTTGTCGTCCGTGATGGCGAACTCGGTGTCGAGAAGGTCTTGGCGTTCGCCTTTATGGGTTGGGGTTCTCGGATCCGTAGTAGGTCTTGACGCCCGATGTAGGTACTTGGCGTTGTGGTCTTAGCAGAACCTAACGCAACAAGACCACCACATGGTTTGCTGGCCAACAAACAACGAGCAGGGGCGACGCGGCCTGGCGAGGCCCTGGCTCAGGCGGTGGCGAGCTTTGCAGCCGGAGAAGGGCCCGGGGCCACGGCGAGGCGCAGGGCGAGGTGGCCACCCGACCAAGGCGAGGCGGCGACAAAGTGACGAGACCGGTGGCGAGGAGCGGGTCGGAAGGACGCCCAGCGGAAGGGGAGGAAGGACGGCTGCGCCGGCGGAGCGGGGTGGAGCGGCGCTGGCTGCTGCTTATGGGGCGAGGCGGTTCACTGAGAGGGACTTCGCCGAAGGCGTCGAGGAGGAGTGCCGGCGAGGGCGGTTGCGGAAACCGGAGGGAGGGCGGCGCACCGAGGCAGAGAGGGGCCCTGCTGGCGCGGTGGAGGAGCAAGGGAGGCTCCGGGGACGATGCGGGGCGCCGCGCCGTCGGTGAGGGAGAGGAGGGAGCGACCAGAGCGGGAGGTGAGGGGCGGAGGAAGACCGAGCGGGCGGCGGCCTTCGGGCGAAAGGGCCGAGCGAGGAGCGGTCTGGCAACGGCGCCGGAGGTGGGCGAGGGGAGAGGGCTGGGAGCGAGGCGAGAGAAAGGGAGGAAGAGGACGGGATGTGGGAGGCTCGCGTGGGGAGCGGGGCAGGAGGTGGGGGCCAGGGCGGGGGCTGGGCGCGTGAGTGGGTTGACTGGGTCTGACCGTCTGAGGGGTTGGGGGTGGGACCCGGGCAGGTGAGCGGGCAGCTGGCCGAGGGGAAAACCGTGTGTGTGTGGTGAGGGGCGGCGTCTGCAGTCTTTGGGTCAGGTGGGGTCCACGGGGCTGGTGTGTGGGCTCAAGGTGTTGAGTTGGCAGGTGTGGGTTATGTGGTGGAGAGGAGGTGAGGAGGTGGAGGCTATTGATTGGAGGGGGAAAGGAATAGAGGTGAGGTGGCGTGTGTTGATAGGTGGGAGTGAGGTGGAGGGTGAGAGGGTAGATTCTGGTAGTCAGAGGATTTAGATGGGGCGGCAGGTTGGACCGATTTTAAAATATGGGGTGGTCGTTCGGGTCGCTACGGCCCGTTCGAGACTGCCCCGCTAAAATAAATTAAATATTTTATTTATTTCAAACAAGGTTTTTGCAAACCGATAACGGACAAAACAAAATATTCCGGGGACCCGGTTTGGCGTTTGAATAAAGATGGTGCGTATTAGAAAACAAAACGGGCTTTGCGAAATAGTTTTGGCAAACAATGCATGATGATGACGATGCAATGCACAAATTCAACGCGATTTTCTAGTAGTGGTTTTGCGGGATGCCACAGTTATCCCACAGGCTACTCATTGGATCCGTTCATGGTCTTTCCTGCAATCTATGGAGCAGTGTGAGGCTATGGATGCTGGATGCAGCCGACTAGAGTCGGTGGCACGAGATTTATACAGCAGGTGCAACTGGCGTTTTGATTATAGATTATCATATTGATGCAGAGCCACTTTATGTCCTCCTTTCTATTTAGATGGTTGATACATGTATCTGTCAGGAATATGCAACTTATATTCCTCTGGGGGCCAAAGGCCACAATATATAGTACAGGTACAGGGCAAATATGCAGGGAGCCCCCTAACATATGGGGGAAATACAATATACAGATATATACATCTAACACCCCCCTTCAAACTCATGGTGGATCAACAACACTGAGTTTGGAGAGTAAGAAATCATGGTGCGCTCTGGTCTGTGCCTTCGTGAAGAAATCCGCCAACTGTAAATCTGAAGGCACATACTGAAGCGCAACAACCTGAGCCTGTACCTGAGCACGTGTATAGAAAGCATCAACACCAATATGCTTGGTAAGCTCATGCTTGACCGGATCACGTGCAACACTAATAGCACCTGTACTGTCAGACAAAACCAGACTGGGTGTGGTAATGGAGACCCCAAAATCTGCAAGTAACCACCGTAACCAGGTCACCTCGTGATCAATAAGGCCATAGCACGCAACTCAGCCTCAACACTCGAACGGAAACCGCTCTGCTTTCGCGTCTTCCAAGCAATGAGCGAACCACCAAGAAACACACAGTAAGCAGAAAGTGAACGACGATCCGAAGGATCACTCGCCCACGTAGCGTCCGAGTAGCACTGGAGCTGGAGGGAGCTGGAACGAGGAAAGAAAAGACGACGAGTGATCGTACCACGAAGATAACGAAGAACACGGAGAAGATGACTATAGTGAACCGTGGTGGGAGCAGAAACAAACTGACTCAGAATATGAACAGGATAAGAGATGTCAGGACGAGTGACAGCAAGATAAACAAGACTCCCAACAAGATGACGATAACGCGTCGGATCAGAAAGAGGAGCACCATCAGTGAGTTGAAGCTTAACATTAAGCTCCATAGGGGTCTCAACAGGACGCTCATCCCCAAGAGCAGCACGAGTAAGAAGATCCTGAATATACTTTTCCTGAGAGATGTAAAAGCCATCAGAAGTGGAGGAGACCTCAATCCCAAGAAAGTATCGAAGAGGACCAAGATCAGTCATAAGAAACTGATCACGAAGACGAGCCTTAACAAAGGCGATATACTCAGGATCATCACCAGTAATGATCATATCATCAACATAGAGAAGAAGGAGAGTGCGTCCACGAGGAGAAGTGTGCACAAACAGCGCTGGATCATGAGCACTAGGAGAGAAACCAGCAGCAGTCACTACAGAAGCAAAGCGCTCAAACCAAGCACGAGGGGCCTGTTTGAGGCCATAAAGAGAACGTCGAAGGCGACAAACCATCCCCTCGGGAACAGAATACCCAGGAGGCTGCATATAAACCTCCTCACTCAACTCACCATTGAGAAAGGCATTCAACATCAAGTCGGGACACAGACCGTGTGACGCAATGAAGCAACAGCAAGAAGAGTACGCACAGTGGTCATATGAGCCACAGGAGCAAAGGTCTCATCATAGTCACGACCATGCTCCTGCTGAAAACCACGAGCCACAAGACGCGCTTTATAGCGCTCAAGAGATCCATCAGAGCGAGTCTTAATCTTATAGACCCACTTACATGTGATAGGACGAACACCGGGAGGGGGAGAAACAAGTTCCCAGGTGCCAGTGCGCTCAAGCGCAGCGATCTCCTCAGCCATGGCTAGCTGCCATTCAGGATGATGCTCAGCATCGCGATAAGAGGTCGGCTCAGAGGCAACAGAAAGACCATACTGACTAGGAGAGTAACGGTCGGGGGCACGACGCTGACGAATAGGACGAGTAGATGGAAGATCATCAGAGGAAGACGACACAGGAGACGACGATGAAGAAGAGGGAATAGTAGAGGAAGACTCCGGAGAACGAGGAGAACTAGGGGAACTAGACGGAGCAGAGGAGGACGGCGTCGAAGAGGGGAAATCAGGGGAAGGAGATCCTGAAGAAGACACAATAGGTGTAGAAGGAGGTGTGTCGGGAAAGAGAAGAAAAGAGATATCTTCCACCGGGTAAGTGCCAGCGGTGGGACGAGGATAGAAAGGACGCGTCTCATCAAAACGAACATCACGAGAGATACGCATCCGACGACCAACAGGGTCCCAACAGCGATAGCCCTTATGCTCATCACTGTATCCAAGGAAGACACACTCAACAGACTGAGCGGTCAGTTTGGTGCGTTCGCGAGGAGCAAGGAGAACATAGCAAACACAACCAAACAAGCGGCAGGAGTAGTCTGGAGACTGTCCAGAGAGGCGCCAAGAGGGATACCACCTTGCAAGGCGTAGAAGGCTGAATATTGATGAGATAAGCCCGGCGATGGCCTCAGCCTCAAAATGCGGCGGAAGAAGAAGCAATCATCATAGCGAGTGGTCTCAAGAAGATGGCGATGCTTACGCCAAGAAGGCCATTCAGGCATGTGCGCCAGACAAGAGAATCGAGCAAGGGTGCCCGTCAAGAAGAACACCTCGCAACATCCGGGAGATATACTCACCGCCAGAATCACGAAATACGAATGGGGGTAGAATATCGAGTACGGACCATGGCCGAAAACGCTGATAGATGGAGAGCACTTCATGCGAGCGCATAAAATACAACCAAGTGTACCGAGAAAAATCATCGATGAATAAAATATAGTAGCGATGGCCCCTTCGAGCGAAAGGAGCCGGACCCCAAACATCGGAATGAACTAAATCAAAAGGTCGCTGAGATCTGACGCACTAGTAGGATAGGGAAGTGAATCTGTTTGCCCAACCTACAGCCCGACAATGTAAAGACCCATCTCCGAGACAGACCCGAAGACCACGATGAACTAATGACGACAGCGGAGTCACAAAGGTGACCAAGACGATGATGCCATCGCTGAAATGAGCTGGTAGCGAGGCGACCGGAGAAGAACCGCGTAAGAAGTGGCAGCGGAAGGAACGAAGCCGCCTAACTCCCAAAGTCCTCAAGAGTCACGGCGAGGCCAGCTCCAACCGTGGCCTGCGACGGTCCTGGACAACACAAGAATCAAGATCAAGAATGACACGACAACCGTGAGTCGAAGTGGCTAGCAGAGAACAGATTCATCTTAAGAAGAGGGACATGAGAAATATCGAATGTAAAAAGAAGGAGTAGAAAGGGTGCCCGACTAGAAAGCAGGAAGAGAGGTACCATCAGTAAAACACCTGGACAGAGAAGGAAGAGAACGATGAGCGGACAAAAGAAGACTCGGATGTCATATGAAAGGAAGCTCCGTAATCCAGATACCACGGGACGCACTGACTGTAGAAGATGGTGGTCAGCGGTCTTGGAAGAATCGATCGCAGAACCAGTGGTGCCCGTCGAAGAAGAGCTCGAGCAGCAAGCGGACCCAAGACTCGATAATGTCCGATCGGAGAGAGCAACCGCTGAAGACCGGAAGGAGCCTGCCCACGAGCTCGGTCTGTGGCGTGGACTGGGGTCCGTGTATAACAGGTGGCCCAAGTGAGGCCATCCCTGTTGCAGTAAGAGCAGTGATGAAGGGAACCACGACAACCCTGACCACGAGCTGCCTGGTCCGACTCGACCACGAGGCTGGTCGACCCGACCGACTGGAGGAGTCGGTAGTATCGGCGGCGGCACAGAGGACTGCGGCTGAGTCGAGGGAGCGGACGGCATAGGAGGACCACGAGTAGCAAGCACAGATGGAACCGCAAGAAGACCAGCACCACGGAGACGGGTCTCCTCAGCCCGAAGCTCTGACAACACCTCAGAGAGCGGAACACGGCCACGAGCATTCAGCTGAGCACGCTGCTCAAACTCTGGCGGCCGAGACGTAAACTCATAGATGCGGTGAAACTCCAAATCCGAAAGCACAATCGGCAACACGAGCATGTGCCACAAACAGCGATCTGAAGAGTCAAGCCGACGCCAGATAGCAAAGACTGAGTATAGAACTCATCAATAGTAGAATCACCCGCTGGAGAGCATGCTCTGGCGAACCACGACAGTAAAGAGCATCCCAGACGGTGATAGCGGACGAAGATGGGCCCACCGAGCGCAAGAGGGGAGACTCATGAACTCAAGCAGACATCTTTGGCGTAGAACTCGGAGGTGAGAAGAAGACGAGCATCCTCATCAACCCACCGAGTGTAAGCGTCAAAGCGTGTCGATAGGCCTCGAGATCAAGAGTCGCTTGAACTTCAGGTCATAAGCAATGCAGATTATCAAGACTCTGAGCAGCATTCTTGGCCTCCTGAGAAGCATCAGTACCGAGAACAATCGGCGTCGGCGGAAGAGGAGCCACAGGAGCAGGGGGGCACAGCGGACAGGAGACCTCGCCGGAGAGCACACCCCAAAGACGGAGACCGCGCATGTGAACGCGCATAAAGGCAGCGAAATCAGGGTAATTCGTGCCATCGAAGATCACCGGGCAGCGAGGAATCGCAACATAACCGGACGAAGAAGACATTTTTTTTTTGACACAGATCAGATCAGATCAGATCTAGGTCTAACCGATCGAATCCGTGCAGTACGGCGGGCCAGGCGGGCAGGGAGACAGAACGGGGCGGAGCTTCCACGCGAGGCAGGCCCGAGGAGCAGAGAACCCGCGTCGGTGTCAGGGAGCTGAGGACGGGCGTGAGCGTGGGCAGGAGCTGCTGGGTCCGTGGCGTCGAGAGCAGGAGCTGAGTCTTGGGTCCGTCTGCTGTCGAGGCGAGAGCTGCTGGGTCCGTCGCGTCGAGGCGCTTTGGGTCCCGTCTTGTCAGAGCGAGCTGCCGGGTCCCGTCTTGTCGAGCTGGGCAGTCCTGGATGGGTCAGCGCGGGACGGGCGCGTCACGAGCTGTTCCTCCTTGTTGATGGGACAGCGCGCGTCTGGGCGTGGACAACCGAGACTGCGGGGATGGTGATCTCGTGCGCGTGGAGCAGTCCTGCGTCAGGAGGCAGGACAGACGGGACGGGACGGGACCACGCAGGACGGTTGGCGCGGGACGCTAGTCGCGCGAGTGCAGGCCCGCGTGAAGGACGACAGCAGATGGGACAGCGCGGCGTGGGCAGTCGCGCGCAGGCGGTCGCCGTCGTGGGCGGTTGCAGGGAGGGCGACAGGCGGTGGTACAGACCGCGTGGAGGAGATCGACAGCCGGGCTCCTCAGTTCCGCGTCCTCGGATCAACCGGAACGGATCTGACACAGCAGGAGATCGAGATCGATACGAATCTGAGACGAAACAGGCAACGGCGGCGACCGGCGGCGTCGATAACGACAAGACCGTCAGCGACAGGGACGGTGGCGGCTGCAGCGACGAAGTTGCGATTTGGAGGAGGCTAACCTAGCTCTGATACCATGTCAGGAATATGCAACTTATATTCCTCTGGGGGCCAAAGGCCACAATATATAGTACAGGTACAGGGCAAATATGCAGGGAGCCCCCTAACATATGGGGGAAATACAATATACAGATATATACATCTAACAGTATCAACCCTGTGCGATCCATGATGTAATCCTTTGTAATACTTTAACTATAATAAATTTAATAAAAAAATCGTATATATCTACCGATGCAGAGATCGGGGCTAAGTCTCCATTTTGAAAAAAAATACCTGAACCATAATACATATAGTATCAGAGAGGCAAATCAAGCCCTTGCCAAGTTTGAACCTCTTACAGTAAGTCAAACAAAGCATACCTTAATAGCATTGGTAGTCTGGTAGCCAAACTAATTTCTCTGGCATGCTGGCCGCGTGTTTCTGCATACACGGAAGCTAGTTAGGTCCATTCATTTGCTCACAAAATGCACGGTACGCAAACTCATCACCAAGTAAAAACAACTGCCCTAAAGAAAAATTCATACTCCCTTCAGTCCAGTTTATTAGATACGTACGTAGTTTAAAAATATCTTTGACCAATAAAATATGCAATATATGGTGCCAAAAAATATATCATTGGAACTACTTTTAAAGATGAATCCAATGATATAATTTTGTGACATATTTTGTAAAATTTGTTGACTAAAATTATTGGTCAAAGTTGTTATTAAACTATGTACGTGACTAATAAACCGGACCAAAGGAAGTAACTGAAATAAACAGCCAACGATGCAGGCCATAAAGGCAAGACAATCAAGGGGCATAACTCAAACTCTGACAAGTTGACTATTGGTTTTCCATTGGTACGATTCAAATAGACACGTGAGCCTGGTTTAGTGGCCTTCTCTTGTTATTATCTTGTTTCAGAATAATGATCAAACTACTTTTCGTGGGTCTAATTCAATTTTCACAATAATTCTTTAACCTGGTGTGTCGTTGATCCATCTCGCTTAGGCCAATTATTAGGCAATTTTTTGGTCAAAGAATCCTTTACCTTCAATTAGGCCAATTATTATTAGACAAAACTCTATGAGAGAAATGGCATACGTCCATTAACAATCAATCTTTTTGCAACAAACCAAACGAAGAACAAAATTTGAAGCGCAGGCAATTTTTCGGGAGGGAAAATTTGGGCACCGACCAAACAGCTGCTGAATCGTCTCGTCTTCGACTCTTCGCCCTCGATAGGGTGGCTGGGAGCATATATTTTGGTCGAGTAGGTCGGCATGAGCATGACTAAATGCGGCTAGCAAAGGATGACTGGATGAGGATGCTTGGTTCAATCAATGGAGGAATCCGCAAGAAAGCTCAGGCGTATAGCAGCCAGGTCATGGTGTTCAACAGCCGCCTGGTGCTAAACAACCTTAAAGATACTAATTATCTATATTTTTCATATTTTTAGCCTTAAAAATTAGTACTATTTTTTGCAGTGCGGCGGCCTGGCCGGTGCCGCACCGTGCCTAGATCCACTCCTGCGTCCTCGGGATTAAAACTTCCGATCCCTGGGTCCTCGTGCTGACACGTGTCCTTTCAATCCCGCTTTTGCTATATAATACTCGGTTTTGCTACACTGTAGCAAAAAACGGTTCATAAAAAATAGAACAAAAAAGACAATCCCCGCCGGAGACCTCGTCGGAGACTTTGTAGCAAAAAAAAGTACTAATGTAGCAAAACCGACTTCGCCGGAAAATATAACCAGAGACTCGCCAGAAAAAACCTCGTAGCAAAAAAATTACGCTATTATAGCAGAACCATAAAACTGTTGTAGCAAAATATTTTTTCTAATATAGCAAAAGAAGACATCGCCGGAGGCACCGCCGGAGACTCTCGCTGGAGAACTCGCAGCAAAATCGTAGAGTAGTTGTAGTAAAATAATTATATGAAAGTAGCAAAAAATATATAAATATATAGCAAAAATAATATCTAAGGTAGCAAAACGATTATAGCAACGATGAACAAAAAAAATCAGTATCGGGCCAACTAGAATAGCAAAAGCTCTAAACTATCGTAGCAACGTGAGACTATACATAGCACTTCCCCGCCAGAGGTTATGGCTGCGTGTTTCCGCGTCATGGTGGAACCGGCAGAATCAGGCCGGCGGAGCACGACCGTGAAAGTAGGACCACCCCTAGGTAGCTCCTCTCACAGGAGAACCTCCACCCCGTGGACTGACCGTGGAAGTAGGACCACCCCTAGGTAGCTCCTCTCACAGGAGAACCTCCACCCCGTGGACTTCATCTCCGGCGACGGGAGGCGGAGCAGGTGCAGCGCGGGGCCGAGCGGCGGTGCGGGGCACGTGCGGGACGAGCTGCGGCAGAGCGGGTGCAGCGCAGGGACAAGCGGCGGCACGGGGCGAGTGTGGAGACGAGCAGCGGCGGTCGGAAGAGCCACGCGGATTTGCTCCAGAAAACAGCGCATAGAGAGATAAGGTAAATGGGGACAGCGATGGTACGCCACCCGGGGGATCGACGCGTGATATCCCCGGGGGATTGTATCGTTTTCCTTTTCAAATCACAGAAAAAGAGTGTCAGGTTTCACTCTCGCCAACGACCAAAACATGGACCGTATGAACAGATAGTACCAGAAAGGCACAGGAACCCTTGTAAGTTTAAACCTCTAGCAATCAGTCAAACAAGGCAAACCTTGACTGCATTGGTTGTTTGGTAAGCAAACCAATTTCTCCAGCACGCTGGCCGTAATAGCATCCATTTTCTCAGAAGCAAGCTCCGACCATTCATTCCGTCACAAAATGCACGGCACACAGGAAGTGCAACAATTGAAAAACAGCTCCGTAAGATAACTTTATAACTCAAAGGAACGGCCAAATATGCAGGTCAGAAGGCAAGACAATCAAGGGGCATAAGACAAACTCTCACTAGTCGACTTAAATCAGTGTGCAACTACATAAACGTCAGAGGTTCACACCGCCATGGAAAGATATAGGCCCACAAATCACATTCAGTGAACCAGTCATGTACCAGTTTCTTTTAGTCCAAAAAACCCCCAAGTAGGGAAACGCCCAACGGTACCTCCATTTCATCGCCATCCACCAAGAGCACTGTCATATAACAATTTGCATGTCAGACCATCAAAGAACACACTAGAACGCATAAATTGCTTTGAAACTACAGTATATACAATCGATGTAACACCCAGCATAGTAAGCACAATATAAATGCAATAGGAAAACCCTTTGAACACTCACAAACATGTGACCTTCTGCTAATGAGTCTTTCTGCGAAGTATGCTACTACTCCCTCTGTTTAGAAATATAAGATGTTTTAGGTTTGTGAAGGAGATGTATCTAGACATGTTTTAGTGTATAGGTTCAAATGAATCTAGATACTAAAAGATGTCTAAATACATCTTATTCACAAACCTAAAACATCTTATATTTCAAAACGGAGGGAGTACACCATTGGAGTTAAGACGAAACACACATATAATGCCTTTAAAAAAACACATATAATGTCTACTCACAGACTAAAATGTTCTTCAAATTTGATGGTTCGTGCTTATTGAAAACTTAATGAAGCACAATTTTGACCAGAGTAGGCTGTCTGTTTTTCTTTTCAAGTCAAGAAGCCAAACAAAACTACTGAATAAACAGTGAGCACCTATTGAGGGTTAGCATCCACAACAATGGTTGTCTGAAACATAGTTGCCAGAAATCCGGGTCGTCCGGGTCAAGGAACGGGGTCGCGGGACGCGGTTCGCTGACTCTATGAACAAGGGTCGACGCGGAGTACTCTTCGTCGGGACGATTCTTGGGGACGTGGGTAGTGACCCCGTTTAATCTGGGTCGATGACCGGGATCGATACGCCTACTACACAGATCTAATCTATTTTCTAGCACACTAAGAATAAAGAAAACAGTGGCCCTAATAGCCCAAGACAGCCCAGCCCATCGTTAACCCTGCGGCAGCACACATATTAATCCCCCATCGTGCATCCCTGCCTCGTCTCCCACGCTGTGGCGCCGCTCTCTATCTCTCTCTGCGCGACAGTTATCATCAATTCTGATCCCGCAATGACAGAAGCAACAACAGAAAAGGCAGCTGCGGCAGCAGCAACAACGGCAAAGGGGCCAGCAGGCGCCGATGAGACGTGAATCAACACGTTGCTAGCCTCCTCTTCTCCCATCTTCATCTCTCCTTCTAATCTCCCAGGACCGCATTTGGTCGTTCCGGGTCATGTCCCGACCGTCGACTCCTGTCGATCCCATCTCGTTCCCGACCCTTGTTCGGGGTCGATTGATCCCGGGTCGTGGAACGCGGCATCAACCCCGAACCTGGCTACTATGGTATGAAACTCTCATCTAAGGGAAGAAACACGGTCATACAATCCAGCCAGTACAAAAATACTACCAAATGGTAAGCTTTGATGGTCAAGTAGTGCCATCACTTGCTAGCAGCCTTAACCAGGTTAGCAAGCATGACTTGATACTTTCCCTGTTCTTTCAGCTTTAACCAGAGAATTCACAGAAACCATATCAAAAAAGACTGTCACTTGATTACTGCAATGACCTAATCAAATTATTCATTTCCTGCACTACAACTCAATAAATACGTAGATTGAAAATTTCTATCTTGAACTGACTAAGATATCAAGCAGAATGCTCGAGCACCATAATTGTATGCTAGCTAACTACAGAATGGAAACTTCAGATATGAATTCGGCAAGTCCAGGAATGCAGCACATAGAAGTGTAAGCAGCAAATACTTACCCAAAAGGGATAGAGCAGCAAACATCCTAATTGGCCATGCTGGAGTCACCGGCATCAGGCTCGTCAACATCCTCTTCCTTCTTGAACTGCCCACAGGCATTGCACTCAAAGACATGGGACAGATCACCGTTCGGTAAGGGTGGCAGCGGTGCCAGCATGCCATAGCAGTCCTCACGATCACACATATACCTTACAAAGAAGAAGGCATGCGGGAAATCATCATCTCCATCGTCATCACTCCCTTCCTCTTGCTCCATCCCCTCATCAACACCATCTCCAACATCCTCCTTGGCATGCTCTTCTTCCATGGTGTCATCCCCATCGCCGCCATCATTATCATCATCATCATCAAACTTCCACTTGCTCTCGATCTGGCACCGTTCACACTCACACTGGAACCCATAATCCTCCAGCAGCCTGCGTTGCCGGTCAGCATACCTCCAATTGGCTGCGAAGTAGCTGATGCAGACCTCCTTTCCCTCTGATATACCATGGAGTGCGCGCACAACAATGTCGGCGTTCCCTGGTCCTGGCCTGTCGACGTAATCGAAATGGCAAGCATTGGGCAGGCAGTCATGGTTTAGCAGCGACGCGCGGAGGTACATGGCGTAGGCCCGCGTCTTGCGGAGCTCCAGCGGTACGTTGGGGCGGTAGGGCTCCATGATGGAGAAGCTGTTGGTCCGGTCCTTGGAGAGGAGCGCCGCCGTGAGGTCCGGGGAGAAGCCTGGGGGCAGGATGTGGGGCGGAGCCAGCGACGACACCATGGCGTGGAGGCTCGCGGCGTCCTGCTGCTGGCTCGGGGAGGGACCCTGCGGGGCCGAGGAGAGGGAGAGGAGTGCACGGAGGGAGGACTCCTGGAGCGAGTAGGCCGAGAGGAGGAAGAGGAGTTGCTCTTGGTGTACCTCGGGGGCGGCAGCGAGGCCGTTGGAGAGGGCCGCGCAGACGAGGCGCGGGTGGGAGGCGGAGGCGCAGGCCGGTGAGCAGAAGGAGGCGGCGCGGCAGGAGGGGCAGGGGGCGTGGGGTGGTGGCGGGAGGGAGCGGAAGCAGGCGGAGCAGTAGGAGGGGAGGGAGGCGAGCGTAGACGGATAGAGGAGGATGGGCGGCTCGGAAAGGATCACCTCTCCCTCGAGGATTTCGCGGGCGGCGAGGAGCGCGCGGCCGCGCCCCGGGAGGTCGGCTACGCGGAGGGCTTCTCCGGCCATGTTTTGCAGTGCAGTCGCCGTTCCAGCGGCGGCGGAGGCGGAGCAGGAGGGATATAGAGGTTTTGGGTCGTCAGTGGAAGGTTTCTGTGGGGCGAGAACCCTTGGGTTGAAATGAGAAATAGGCCAAAATATGGTTTACAGAGCTTGGGCTTGGACGACGAAACATGGGCCTACGTTCACGTGAAGAGACAACAAAGCGCGCCCGGCCCCTAAGGCCTCGTTTTGTAGGAGAGTATTTTTAGGGATTAGCGAAAATAATCACATCAAACCCCAAATGTCCTGTTGTGTTAATAAAATCGTTTTGTACTAGAGGTTTGATCAGTTTTAACCCTGATTTTTACCGAGAAAATCCGCGCCGAACCTAAAACGATGGGTATTACTAAACCATGACCTCTATCTCGTGTTTTCTCCAGACAAGAGAGGCGTGCGATAAGAAACGCATCGGCCCATTGCTGCCTTTGCCTCTATCTTCATCCAGCGTCTCCTGTCTGGCTAGCCCGTCCACTCCTATCCTCCCCTGCACCTCCTCTACTATCTTCTTCCTGGCGCCTACTCCCCCGCCCCAAGAGCTGCGCGCCTTGGTCACGCCCCAACTCCGCGGTCTCTCTCGATCTCGAGTTGAGGTCTGCTCGCCACTGCGTTGGAGGTCGCCTTCCTCGGAGCACACCACACAGTGGAGGTTTTTCCTTGGCGGCGGCCATGTGATGCTGCTAGCGTCTCCCTGTACCTGAGCAAGAACGGCTGGACATAACCAACTGACGCCAACGATCAGTTTGCTTCGGGTTTAGTTTGCTTGTGCGTCTATGCCAATGATAGTTTTCAATTTCATGACAAATGTAAGATGTATCTTTTTAGTGTACCGGAATTATTTTCTGCAATTCCATTCTCTTGTCACCGTAAATTCCATTTCCTTGTGCCTTGAGTTCCTGGTATCGACACTCTCTCCATTATCCAACCTATGACGGTGTGCAAGTTCCTTGTAATTTGGATCAGCAATGATTGAAACTGGCAGTTTGGAAAGATCACATTTTTATTTCTTTCTAGTAGTGGATTGGGATCATCCGTTTGTGCCAAACAACAGAGTTGGAGAGAGGGTATTGGCAGATAAGAGGTTTGGGAGGGGGATTGAGGGGATTGGGTGAAGGTAGGGGTTTCACCCAATCCCCCTAGTGATTAAACCCACTAATCCCCTAAAAACCACTAGTACAAAACAAGGCCTTAGGGACTAGATATGGATCAAGCTTAGGGAACTTTCTCAGGATTTGTATTCTTAGTTTGGCTTGATCCGAAAGTATGA
This sequence comes from Avena longiglumis, assembly GCA_030063025.1. Lineage (NCBI taxonomy): Eukaryota > Viridiplantae > Streptophyta > Magnoliopsida > Poales > Poaceae > Avena > Avena longiglumis. The sequence goes on along the minus strand of CP125977.1, from coordinate 428,008,456 downwards.
GCTCTTAGGTTGGCTCATGCTACTTCCTAAGCAATCAACACAGCAGCAGATCAAAGCAAAACATCAAACAACACATCAAGGCAATTCATCTTAACAAGAATATCAAATACTATCAAGATTACCATCAAGCCCAGCTTGAAGTAGAGATGGGTATTTTGAAGAGATTGAGTTTTGAAGAAGGTAAGATTTCTTGGTACTTCTACCAAGAATAGAATTTAAAAGCTTTATAAAAGGTTTTGGAAAAATCTAGGGGTAAGAGCAGTTGAAACTTCTGTCTTGAAAACATAAGAAGATTATATCATATAGATCACCATAGTTTTGTTAAATAGAAGTTAAGAAATAATTGTTGTTAAAAGGACATCTTGGCTCAGGTTTTGAAATGCCTGAACATTTGAGAGTATGTAAAACAAGCCAAGACAGTTTTGTTAAATAGCTTTTATCAAAAGGGGTAGAGGTAAGAAGTATATCATCTATTGCCAGTAGATGCATAAATACAAACAAGCAAGCATACATTGCATCATTAAACAAGAAAAAGTTTTTGTTCAACCTGATTTTTGCATTCTGGAAAACAAATCAGGGTTGCTGAAATTGGGATGTTACAGACCTTCCCCCTTAAAAGAATCTCGTCCCGAGATTCGAGAGAGTTATGGTTAGGGGATTTTTAAGTCGGGGTAGTACTATGTGCCTCGATCGTATTAACTTGCGGGCTTCGTCTTTGAACTTGGTTATTTTGTCAATGAAGTTGAAATTCAGTCTTTTGGGATGCACAGAGAGTTGAGGAACTTTAGGCCTGGTTGTGAAGGGTGATCTTCTTTTATTTCTAGACTCGATATCTCGAGGGCTTAGGCTTGGCGAATTCCTTTTGAGTAGAACCTTGAGAAGTACCTTTCTGAGGATAGGATCTGCATTTTGATGTCTTCTCTATCAGGACCCATGGTGTTCCCTTAGAGGCTTATCGTAACCTATGCAATGACTCGTGTCGAAACTCCGAGGGTTTCTTCTGGCGGAGGGTTACTCTATTTTTGTGGAAAAGACGTAGTCTTTTCCCCTTAGGGTTAAACTAGGATAGTTTGGGATAAAGCAATCCTTTCTTCTTTGATGGGGATATGTCGAGTGGGGTATACCCAGCAGGAAGTTCCCTACTGGATCATACTCTCAGCGAGTGGGCCTGCAGGACGGCGACTGGATCACGAGCCAAGAAGGAGCCAGGCGACTGGAAGCTGAAGGCCCAGAAGCGTAGCTAGGCCTAGTCGGATTAGGTCAAAACCCTCCGAGTCCTTGTCCAACTCGGTTGTAGATCTATAAATCCTAGCGAGGTATCCCTATATAAACCTCCCTAGGGTACGCATAGAACTTACGTTCCATCATACACCCCATCGACTCACCGTCGAGCTCGCCCACTGTAATCTCTCGATAATACAATCTAGCAGGAGTAGGTCTTTACCCTCCGGGGGCTGAACCTGGGTAAAACCTTGTGTCTCCACCCTCATCTCGCACCACATATGGCTAGCCGCCCTTGTCCCTCGTTCTACTACTCGCTGCCAATCGTAGCATCTGTCGTGGTCATTCCCACGACAGTGGCGCCCACCGTGGGCCCTGGACGGTCAGGCTAAGTTCTGCGACGAGACCCTACTTGCCAATCAACCGGTCGATCGCCACCAGCCGCATGATCGCCATCGGCGAGATCCTCCAGATCTTGCCCAGTAGCTATGTCTCGGCGTCGCGCCCGGTAACGCACAGCGTTATCATGACAATCGACACGATCAAACTCTTTGCCGGCTTCATGGACGTCATCTTCTCGGAGGACTCGGTGCTCATCGGTGAGTCGCCGCCACGCGATCGGCTCTCTGAGAGCCAGGTCCGCACTATCCACCGCCTCGCCTCCGAGTAAGACTCGGCCAATAACGACGCGGCCAAGACCAACGTGGCTGCGGACGACGCGGCCCTCTACGATGATGCCGACTCGGCGACCCCAGCTTTGGTCGCCGGATCCATCATCGCCGCGTCTCCAGAAGGCTCCATTAGGCGAGTATCCAACGTTGGGGACTTCAAGGATCCATCCATCCTCGGGATCTTTGATTACGACTCCGGGTCAAAGAATTTCGGCGACCTCCATGCCGGATCCGGTCGCTTCGTCGCGACCTACATGGGGAGCGGCGCAAGCGCTCCGCCAGACCCCTTCTCCACGCCGATCACGCCGACCGTGATGTAGGGGGAAGTCGAGGAAGCTTGCCTACGCCTAGAGGAGGCGGTGCGCAAGGAGAAAGCCGAGCGCGAAATTTTTTACCTCAAGCAGGCCACGGCGCAGGAGCTATCGCTCTACCACCAGCGCCGCATCAGGACGCGCCTAAACCCCACCGTTAAGGGTCGTGCCCTGAATTTCAATGAAGATAGTGATCCTGCTCACGTGGCCGAGCGGGTGATCTGCGAGAATGCGCCACCAGGCTTCAACGCCCGCCCGCCACTAGGAGCACCAGTGAGTGGATCTACCCCACCGCCACCCGGCCGCGCGCCCCCTCCCAACCAGCCGAGAGTCCTCATATCTCCGCAAGAGCGGGACACGAACGGTCTCCCGCTATACTCCACCCCGATGGGCAATGTCATCGCAGGGCAGGCACCAGTCACCAACCTCAATGTCATAGGGGAGGGTGCGCTGCAAATCCAGTACGCCAAGGCCCTACTCGCCAAGGCTGTAGAGCAGCAAGTCGTAGGAGCGGACTCGCGTGGGCTGATACACCGTAAATGTATCTATAATTTTTTATGTTCCATGCTTGTTTAGTATCAACTTTGCTATGCTTTGTCTACACTTTAAGGTATTTTTATACATTTGTGGGACTAACCTATAACAAGATGCCGCAGTGCCAGTTGCATATTTTCTGCTGTTTTTTGTTTCAGAAAAACTAGTAAGGAAATATTCTCGGAATTGGATGGGACAAAAGACAAAGCTAACATTTTACGAGAACAAACACGAAGTACAGAGGAGAGATAGAGGGGCGCCACAGGGTTTCCACACCCCCTGGCGTGGGTCTACCCTAGGCCGCGCCAGGGTAGGGTGTGGGCCCCCTGGCCCTCAACCGACCTCGCCTCTTCGCCTATAAAGTCACCCCGATGCAGAAACCCTAAGAACCCAATCGGATCTCCACGAAACAGTCTGTAGCCGCCGCCACCATCGTACCTAGATCGGGGGGATCTGAAGTTCTTCCCGGCACCCTGCCGGAGGGGAGAGATCATGCCGGAGGCCTTCTTCACCACCATGCCAACCTCTGGTATGATGCGTGAGTAGTTCACCCTTGGACTATGGGTCCATACAGTAGCTAGATGGTTGTTTCTCCTCCTTTGTGCTATCATGTTTAGATCTTGTGAGCTCCGTTCATGATCAAGATCATCTATTTGTAATCATACATGTTGTGTTTGTGGGGATCTGATGGATAATGAGATACTATGTCATATTGATTATTGATTCTATCATGTCAGATTGATTATTGATTCTATCATGTCAGATTGATTATTGATTCTATCATGTCTGTGTTGTTTGTGATCTTGCATGCTCTCCATTGCTAGTAGCTATCTTGGCCAAGTAGATGCTTGTGACTCCAAGAGAGAGTATTTATGCTCATTAGTAGGTTCATGCCTCTAGTAATCTGGGGAAGTGACAGAAATCTCTAAGGTTGCAGATGTGTTGTTGCTACTAGGGAGAAAACAACAATATTTTGTTCATGGATAAATTTTATTGTTTATTTTACACACATTGCTTAATGCAACTATCCGTTGCTTGCAACTTAATACTGGAAGGGGTTCGGGTGATAACCTGAAGGTGGATTATTAGTCATAGATGCAGTTGGATTACGGTCTATGTATATTGTTGTAATGCCCAATCAAATATCATAGGAGTCATGATGTCTAGTATTTGCATTATTATGATTTCTCAACCTGTCAATTGCCCCGCTATAATTTGTTCACCCAGTATGTTATCTATCTTAAGGAGAACACCTCTAGTGAACTGTGGACCCCGGTCCAATCTTTATCATTCATACACCATCTACTATTATTGTTTACCTTTTACAAGCAACTATTATCTTCCACACTATACGTTTAATCCTTTGTCTTTGATGTCTACGCACTTCTATTCTTGTAGACAGTTGTTGGGCCTCCAAGTGCAGAGGTTTGTAGAATAGCAGCAGGTTTACCTTAAGTGGATTACCCAAGGTTTATCGAACTCGGGGAGGAAGTGGTCAAAGGTATCCCTCTCAATCAACCCTGCAATCAAGATACAAGAAGTCTCTTGTGTCCCCAACACACCCAATACACTTGTCAGGTGTATAGGTGCACTAGTTCGGCGAAGAGATAGTGAAATACAAGTGGTAACGGTGCCAGAAAAGAGATTTTGACGGGGAGGAAAGGACTGAAGTTGTCCTATAGATCCCTGGCAATGGCCCCAGAAAAGAGCTTTATGGCGTGTTGAGACTAAAGGCAAACTGAAATAAATATGGAAGCAAGCAAACATGAAACATATCTAGTTGTAAACGGTGTTTCAATGCTTAGAAACAAGGCCTAGGGATCATACTTTCACTAGTGAACACTCTCAATAAATATATTCTCTTCATGATGCTACCCTGAACTACTCTCCGGCTGGACACTCTAATCCATGGTAGGGCTATAAAAGCACACCTCAAAGTCCGCCTTCCGCATCTAGATAACCCCACACTGTCACCTTGAGCGCTATATGGTTCCAACAAACACCACAATTTCATAAAGAATACCAACTCAAAATATACTCATGATAAGGATTTATGAACTCTAGCCTAAGTGCCACCACGGCGTGCATGCTGTCACTTTCACACATGTGGGGAGAGGAGAACTATTGAAGCACTTGAGTATTTATGTAAACTCTAGCCTAATTGCCACCAAAGTATGCACGTTGTCACTTTCACACACGTGGGGAGAGCTGGAGATCTATTAAAGCACTTGAGTAGAAGAGTAGATCTACTTGATTACAAAGCTCATGATCATAATAAGATCATGCATAGAGAGAGAGATGGACACATAGCTACCGGTAGAGCCCTTAGCCTCGAGGAAGAACTACTCCCTCCTCATCATGGGAATTAGCAACGACGATGGAGATGGTGGTGGAGATCGATGGATATGGCTCTGGGGACACTTCCTCGTCCCGGCAGGGTGCCGGAACAGAGATTTTTGTCCCCCGAATCTCCCCTTCGGTGGCGGTAGCACTGTGGAACTTTTCGTGGATGTATGATGGATTCTTTAGGGTTTCTAAGTCGGAGGCTTCTTATAGGCGAAAGGGCGAGGCGAGGAGGTAGCCAGGGGGGCACACCCCCTGGTGGTGCGGCCAGGGTGGGCCTGCGCCACCCTAGGGTATGACCACCCTGGTTCCCTACTCCGTCTCTGCTTCTATTTTCCGTATCGATCCGGGAAAAATATGAAGATTGGCTTTTGTCCCGTCCAATTGCGAGAATATTCATTTTTTTAGCTTTTTTGAAACCAAAAACAACAGAAAACATGCAACTGGCACTGTGGCATCTTGTCAATAGGTTACTTCCAGGAAGTGTATAAAAATACCTCAAAGTGTAGACAAAACATAAGATAGTTGACACAAAACAAGCATGGAGCATCAAAAATTATAGATACGTTTACGACGTATCAGTTTTCAGCAAACCAGTGAGATTGACAACCTCACCTTAAGTTGGGGCAAAGTCTTGAGTTTGTGTTGTGCAGGATTCCAAGTTGTTAGCAACATCTTGGAGTTGTTTCCTTGCTCCTACTGGTTCGATAACTTTGGTTTCATAACTGAGGGAAAACTTGCTGTTGTGCTCATCACACCTTGTTCTTGGGGTCTCCCAACGAGGCTCTACAGTCAACCGAGCCGCATGAAGATTTTCTAGCGCCGTTGCCAGGGAGTTAAGGACAGCTTTACAAGGGGAGTGTTTCACAACCATTCTCTTTACTTTGTTTTTGTTTTGTTTATTTTCTTTTGATTTGTTTTGCTTGTTTCTTTCTTACAAAATTACAAAAAAAATAGTTTCGTTTGGTTTGCTTTTTCTTATAAAAACACAAAAAAATTAGTTCCTACTCTAGTTGCTACTGTTGTTGGCTTGCTCCACTTTTGCAAAAATGAACACTGCTGAGAACACCAAGTCGTGTGACATCACTAGCACAAAAAACAATGATTTCCTTTGCACACCCATTGCTCCACCTACTCCTGATGCTACCTTTTATGAAATTAAACCTGCTTTGTTGAATCTTGTTATGAAAGAGCAATTTTCTAGTGCTAGTTCTGATGATGCTGCTGTTTGCCTTAATAACTTTGTTAAACTTTGTGAGATGCAAAAATATAAGGATGTAGATGGAGATATTATTAAGCTCAAATTGTTTCCTTTCTCTTTGAGAGGAAAAGCTAAAGAATGGTTGCTATCCTTGCCTAGAAATAGTATTGATTCTTGGATTAAATGGAAATATGCTTTTATTGGAAAATACTATCCTCCTGCTAAGATTATATCTATGAGAAGTGAAATAATGAAATTTAAACAACTTGATAATGAACATGTTGCTCAAGATTGGGAAAGAATGAAATCTTTGGTAAAGATTTGTCCCACTCATGGACTGACTGCTTGGATGATTATCCAAATCTTTTATGCAGGACTAAATTTTTCTTCAAGAAATCTGTTGGATTTCTGCTGCTGTATGATTATCCAAACCTTTATGACCATTACTTTGGATGCTGCAACAAAGTTCCTTGACAATATTATGGTCAACTATTCTGAATGCCACAGTGAGAGAGCTCCACAAGGTAAGAAGGTAAATTCTGTTGAAGAAACCTCCTCTTTGAGTGATAACATTGATGTTATTATGTCTATGCTTGTTAATGGAAAAGCTCATATTGATCCAAATAATGTTCCTTTAGACTCTTTGGTTGCTCAACAAGAGCAAGTTGATGTGAACTTCATTAGAAATAACAATTTCAGCAAAAATGCCTATAGGATAATTTTGGTAATAATAATTATAGGCCTTATCCTCCCAATAATGGTAATGCTTATGGAAATTCCTACAACAACAATAGAAGTGCTCCCTCTAAACTTGAAGTCATGCTTAAGGACTTTATTAGTAAACAAACTACTTTCAATAAGACTGTGGAGAAAAATCTTTTGAATGTTGAGAAAAATATTTCATCTTTGTTTGAAGCACAATCCTCTTTGATTAATAAAATGGCTGCTAAACCTGAAACCATGGAAAATACCTTTGCTGCTGCTCATGCCATACAAGTTACAATTGATGAAAATGTTGGACTATTAGCTAAATTGCATGCTAAGTGGGAAAGAGAAGATGAAATTGCTAGAAACAATAGTATTTGTACTATTACTACCACCAATGTTGATGCTAGCAAAGCACAAGAAGTCTCCATTCCTTCTACAACAATGCCTAAACCCAATAAGAATGCTAAAAAAATTCAAAATATGGGAAATAAAAAGTCTACTACCTGTGATGCTAAGTTTGATTTTGATCTTGATGGTTGCAATATTTCTGAATTCATTACGTTTCTACAAAGCTTGCTAGAAGTCCTAATGCTAGTGCTATGAATATGGCTTTCACAAAACACATTACAGATGCTCTCATTAAAATTAAGGAAGAAAAATTAAAACATAAAGCTTCTATTCCTAGGAAATTAGAAGATAGTTGGGAACCCATCATTAATATGCAAGTGAATGATTTTGATCTCAAAGCTTTATGTGACCTTGGTTCTAGTGTCTCTATTATGCCTAGAAAGATTTATGAAATGCTTGATTTGCCACCTTTGGAAGATTGCTATTTAGATGTTCCACTTGATGATAATGCTAAAAAGAAACTTATGGGGAGTATTAATGATGTTATTATTATGGTTAACAATGCCTATGTCAGTGTTGATTTCTATGTTTTGGATGTTGAATGCAATGCGTCTTGTCCTATTACTTTGAGAAGACCTTTTCTTAGAACCGTTGGTGCCATTATTGATATGAAAGAAGGCACCATTAAATATAAATTCCCATTCAAGAAAGGTATATAACACTTCCTATAAGGAGAGATAAGTTATCTTTTGCTCCTCCTATTAAAGCAAAATTTGATGCTAATGCTTCTTCATTTGAAAATACTTGATTCTTGCTTCTTATGCCTAACTTAAAGGCGTTAAAGAAAAGTACTTATTGGGAGATAACCCCATAGTTTTATTGATTCTTAGAAGTTATTACTTCTGTAATAACCTCTCCTTATCCTTTTTGTGTGATCTTTGTGCCAAGAATAACCTCTAATGAGAGAGAAGTAAGATTTGGGGAAGTTGCTGTCCCAAAACAGATTTTTGTGCTTCACCGTAAAAATTAGTGAAAAATCTCTGTATGTTGGATTCAGCTGTAATTTTCTGAGTAAAAGCCCCAGGTTGTTATCTAACTTTATTTAGTACAATACTTTTCGATTTGAGCAACATAAGGTCTTCGAAAAAAATCGGTTTTTACCTGCTGGTCTGTTTTGACAGATTTCTGCCATTATTTGCATTGCCTCTTTATCAGTTTATTTTTGACTTCTTCTTGATCACTTGAGCTTTTTAAAGTAATTTATACTATAGATTGTGTTTTAATGAAAGTTTTACTTGTTTTGAAACTAAAACCAAAGGCCTATTCTTTTGAATACACTAATGTTGCTAATGAAGACCGTGTGAAGTTTTGTATGAAGGAATTTTTCAAGTGTAGGGGAAGAATGATGTAATGAGATGAAGAATGGACAAACGCTCAAGCTTGGGTATGCCACACTGTATCACCCCAATAAATATTCAAGAGGTAAAAGCATTAAAGCTTGGGGATGCCCAAGGCATCCCCTTCTTCATCAATAAAAATCTCAGGTCTCTTTCTAGACACTTTGTTTTTATTGTTTCATGCACTGTTGTGTTGTTCTTGGAGCGTCTTAGTTTTCGTTTTTGGTTTTCATTTGCTTAATTTTCTTGAATAAATTAGTTGGACCCCCGTTTTCACTATGTTGTTTCAAATAAGTTGATTGGTGTTGGAAAAGAGTAGAGAGTTTCATGCTTAAGTGGTACAAAAGGGAGCTTGTTTTGACTATGGCTTAGACTTTATCATGTCATACTAGATGTTGTTTTGACCTTATGCTTAGTGATTATTGTTGTAGCATGACTTGTTCCAAACAACTGAGATTGCTTAATGTGCCTTCAAAGAATCATGTGTTGTTTTAGCATACAAAAGCATAATATTGTGGTATTCTCCTTTGATGCTTTGTTCGGGTTGACTTGGCACATGCTCTCACCATGTTATGACTATGAACCAGTCACCTTAGCCTCTATGATCATTTAGTTTTTTACTTGTGGTACCACTTTATGCTTTGATTGATAATGTTTTGTCGCTCATGATTATTGCCATTATTGCTCTCTTAGTTGGTCACTCCCAGTCTTTTGCTAGCCTCCACTTGTATTGAGTAAGCTCTACTCATGCATCCAACTCCCAAGAAACCAAGTTATTCCAAAGAGTCCACTATAAATTCCTATGCATGGTGTGTTACACCATTCCAAGTACATACTTGTTTTATCTATCTTCCAAATTAAACTTGTTATTAGAAAATTAGTGATTAAAGCTCTAACAAACTTGATGGCACACTTTATTTTTCTTGCCCCTAATAAACTTGAACCATTGTGTCATCTATGTTGTATATGCTTTCACTTATAAGTTGGGAATTAGCAGAACCATGCTATCATGGGGAACGCTTTCAACACCTGTACATATTACCCAGTTGATATCATGATCTTTTGTTTATGGATGTCGGCGGTGTGAAATAAAAGGGGAGCCTGTAAGTTCATGGAGTATTATATTTGTGTTAGAGAAATTCCTGTGCGGCTAGCCTAAGCCATGCCTAATCATGTTGGAAACTCGCAACATCACCATAGTGAGCAATCCATGAAGCATCCTCAGGAAAAAAATATATAAAAAGAGAGAGAGAAAAGGAAAAAAATGCAACATGCTCATGGCAAATAAAAGGATCGGTGAGATGCTCACTGTCCATTGCCTTGTCATTTTGATATGGGATATCTCTTGTGTCATGGGGCAATGGGTACCCCGTTGGCGGTTCTCTATGATACACATATACTTACAATGACAAGAACTTGTTTGTGACTAAAGTTGAGTAGCATGAGGAATGACCCTCGTACTCAAGGGACATGAGATTGCCAACTTATGATTTGTCAAGCATATACTCCATATTTGTTTCACTTTAACCTTAATCACTTCAAGATGCTTATGATAGGGGCAATGGGAGCTGAAAGCTAATAAGTACCATAATTTTTGGAAGCTCTTTATGAAACTTGAAATCTCTGCTTCCCTTTATGAAGGGCCTTTCTTCCTACTTTTATATTGAGTCTCCACCTTCTATCTTTATGCACAAATTAAGAGAGCATAGTTTTCATTCTTAGTTTTATGTCCATTGTCCCAAAACTTATTGATTGATTCATAATTTTGACATTGCTTGTTCTTGAACTATTTTTATCTAGTCACCCTTATGAACTTTGAAGGTGTCCTATGAATCTATGTTTCTACTCCATGAGGGACAAGCTGAATACCACTATGCTATGTTTTCTATATGTGAAACAAACAAACGTCTTTCAATGCATTGTTATTCATGATCCTTTGTTTGTATCCTTTCATGTTGCAACATAGTTGCTTTGTCTTATTGTTAGAACTACAACTTTTATGCTCATGTTTAGAGTACTTTGATCCCAGCTTTCAATGCTTTGCAAATGGTTTGATCAAGATTGTGATGGTGCATGTCACCTAAAAAATTATTCTTTTTATCACTTACCTACTCGAGGACGAGCAGGAGTTAAGCTTGGGGATGCTTGATATGTCATAAACGTATCTATAATTTTTGATGTTCCATGCTTTTTTAGTATCAACTTTGCTATGCTTTGTCTACATTTTGAGGTATTTTTATACATTTTCTGGGACTAACCTATTAACAAGATGCTGCAGTGCTAGTTGCCTGTTTTCTGTTGTTTTTGGTTTCAGAAAAGCTAGTAAGGAAATATTATCAGAATTGGACGGGACAAAATCCAAAGCCAATATTTTATCGAAACGAACACGAAGTCCAGAGGACAGACGGAGGGGCGCCACAGGGTGGTCACCCCCTAGCGCAGATCCACCCTAGGCCGCGCCAGGGCAGGGTGTGGGCCCCCTAGCCCTCAACCGACCTGGCCTCTTCGCCTATAAAGTCACCCTGATGCAGAAACACTAAGCACCCGATCAGATATCCAAGAAACAGTCCGTAGCCGCCGCCACCATCGTCCCTAGATCGGGGGGATCTGAAGCTCTTCCTGGCACCCTGCCGGAGGGGAGAGATCATCCCGGAGGCCTTCTTAATCACCATGCCAGCCTCCGGTATGATGCGTGAGTAGTTCACCCTTGGACTATGGGTCCATACAGTAGCTATATGGTTGTTTATCCTCCTTTGTGCAATCATGTTTAGATGTTGTGAGGTTAGTTCATGATCAAGATCATCTATTTGTAATCATACATGTTGTGTTTGCGGGGATCCGATGGATATTGAGATACTATGTCTAATTGATTATTGATTCTATCATGTCAGATTCATTATTGATTCCATCATGTCTATGTTGTTTGTGATCTTGCATGATCTCAGTTGCTAATAGCTATCTTGGCCAAGTAGATGCTTGTGATTCCAAGAGGGAGTATTTATGCTTGATGGTAGGTTCATGCCTCTAGTAATCTAGGGAAGTGACAGAAATCTCTATGGCTGTAGATGTGATGTTGCTACTAGGGAGAAAACAACAATCTTTTGTTCATGGAACAATTGTATTGTTTACTTTACACACATTGCTTAATGCTATTATCCGTTGCTTGCAACTTAATACTGGAAGGGGTTCAGATGATAACCTGAATGTGGATTATTAGTCATAGATGCCGTTGGATTACAGTCTATGTATATTGTTGTAATGCGCAATCAAATATCATAGGAGTCATGATGTCTAGTATTTGCATTGTTATGCTTTCTCAACCTGTCAATTGCCCCGTTGTAATTTGTTCACCCAACATGTTATCTATCTTAAGGAGAACACCTCTGGTGAATTGTGGACCCCGGTCCAATCTTTATCATTGATACATCATCTACTGTTACCATTTACCCTTTACAAGAAACTATCACCTTCCACACTATATGTTTAATCATTTGTTTTCAGCAAACCAGTGAGATTGACAACCTCATTGTATGTTGGGGCAAAGTCTTGAGTTTATGTTGTGCAGGATTCCAAGTTGTTAGCAACACCTTGGAGTTGTTTCCTTCCTCCTACTAGATCGATAACCTTGGTTTCATAACTGAGGGAAAACTTGCTGTTGTGCTCATCATACCTTGCTCTTGGGGTCTCCCAACGAGGATCTACAGTCAACCGAGCCGCATTAGGGGCGCATGTACTCCCGCTCCTTGATACGTCCAAAACGTATCTACTTTCCCGAACACTTCTTCTATTGTTTCTCCTCTAAACTTGTGTGAATTGGATACAACTAACACGGACTGACACTGTTTTTAGCAGAATTACCATGGTGTCTAGTTTTTGTGCATAAAATCAACTATTAGGAAAAATCCCGGAAAATATGCCAAAAATCCTATTTCACCAGAAGACTCACGGAGCCAGAAGACGAGGCAGAGGTGGGCCACAAGGGGCCCACACACCCTGCCATGCGGGCCAGCCCAGGCCACGCTTGGGAGGGGTGTGGCCACCTCGGGCACCCCCTCAGCCTCCCTCTTCTCCTATAAGAAGCCTCTTGACCTAAAAACCGAGGGGGGTTCGACGTTTTTCCAAAAAGAGTTCCGCTGCGCCGCCACCACCAGAAACCATGATTCAGAACTAGAAACTCCATTCTAGCACCCTGCCGGGACGGGGAATTGGAGGAGATCATCGCCATCATCATCACCAATGCCTCTCCATCAACCATCCATGTTTCCCCCATCCATGAGTGAGTAATCCCCCGCTGTAGGCTATGGTGATGGTAGGGATTGGATGAGTTCTATCATGTAATCGAATAAGATTGTTAGGGCATGGTGCCTAGTATCTCTATTAGTGCTATTTGACTTTGTTGCAACTTGTTGTGCTTAATGATTGTAACTAAGGCCCGAGTGCCATGATCTCAGATCTGAACTTATTATTGATTCATGATGATAGTATTGTTTGTGATCTTACCTGCAAGTTGTGTACACATATCATTGTCTGAAGCCAAAGGCCCCGAAGTGACAGAAATTGGGACAGCCAGAGGGGATGGTTGTGATATGAGGATCACATGTGTTCACGGAGTGTTAATGCTTTGCTCTGGTGCTCTATTAAAAGGAGTACCTTAATTGCCAGTAGATTCCCTCGAGGCCCCGCTGCAACGGGCTGGCTGGACAAAATATGTTGTGCAAGTTCTCATTGCGAGCACGTATGACTATATATGGAACACATGCCTATGATTATTTAGTACTTGGATGCTTTATCTTATTTATCTGCAATTGCCCTTGATCTTGAAGTTATATGAATAGTCTCGTCCATGCAACGCCCATCCATCCATCCCTATGCCTACCGCACTCATATCCTACTGTTTGCTACTATTGTTACTACTGCCTTTGTTTTACTGCTGCGGTTACTTTGCTATTGCTACTACAAAATTGTTGCTACTGATAAACTACTGTGAGCAAGATTATTTCCAGGTGCAACTAAATTGACAACTCAGTTGTTAAGGCTTATAAGTATTCTTTGACTCCCCTTGTGTCGAGTCAATAAATTGGGTAATACTACCCTCGAAGACTATTGCGATCCCCTATACTTGTGGGTCATCAAGACTATTTTCTGGCGCCATTGCCGAGGAGCATAGCTTTATTTCTAAGTTCACTTGTATCTATTATTGTTCGCTGCTATTCCTTTTCATCATGGGGAAGTCTCGTGATGTAAAATTTCCTATTTTACCATCCACTACAAGAAGAGGTACAGTTCTAAACACCTATGCTTCTCTTGATTCATCGTCTGTTATAAGTAAGCTTGTTACACCACCACCACATACACATGCTACACACACTGCTACTACTGCTGAATCTGAGATTGACTTTGATACTCATGATGTTACTTCTACTGTGCTTGATGAGAGTGGTTCATTAGGTCCTTTCCTAGATGCTACTATTGCTAGAATTATATTGGGAAACACTGAAACTCCTAGTGAAGACACTATTACACCTATTAGCTCACCTGCGTATAGAGAGAGATATGATAGTAATGATGGTTACATTGAAATGAGTGATGAATTTATTGAAGAGTATTGAAACACACATGGTGCTAGTGCTATTAGGAGTCTCCTTGAGAGACGTACTATTATACCTAAACTGTCTCCTGATGCTAAGTTTGCTACTTCTCCCATAGACATTAAAGATAAATATTATGATTTCTCCCTTGATTTATCCTATATAAACATTGTTGAGAAAGAACCTTTTTGTGGGACTGAGAATGAAAGGGCTGTGGCACATACGAATGCGCTTTCTGCTATGAGTGCCTTATTTTCTGATGATGTTAAGATGCATACCTACTTTGTTGCTAAGATTTTCCCCTTATCATTAAAAGGAGAAGCTAAAGCTTGGTTTAATAGATTACCTCCTTGATCCATTGATAGCCCTGATTGCTTGATTGCTACTTTCTTTCAGAAATATTTTCCTCCTAGTGCTAGACATGCTGCTTTGCAGAAACTTTTTGATTTTAAGCAGGGAGAAGAGGAGAAATTGCCTGAGTCATGGACAAGGTTTTGTGCCTTGATTCATGCACATCCTGGATGTCCATTACCTAAAAATGAGCTTCTTGATATCTATTATAATGGACTAATTGGTGAATATAGGACATACCTAGATAGTTTTGCTGATTGTGTTTTTAGGAAAAGAACTCCTGCAGAAGCTGAAGAATTAATGGCTAAAATAAGCAAGAATTATGATGATTGGACTTCATCTGAGCCAATTACACCTGAGGCCATTGCACCTGAATCAATTGTGCCTAAACCAACTCCAACACCAACACCAAAGAAGAGGAGAGTGATTGAATTAAATGATGAAGTGATGAAAGAAGCTAAGAAATGTCTTAAGGATAAGGGTATTAGATCTGAAGATGTGAAGAATTTACCTCCTATAGAAGAATTATGTAAGCCAATTTACCACTCATCCACTATTGAGATACACTCTCTCCAACACTTTGATGAAGGTGATATTCCCTATGGTAAACCTCCTGATCAATGTTTAGAGGAACTTGACATTTTTATTGTTAAACAAGGTAATTTTAATAAACAAGTTCACAATCATTTATTGGAAAACTCTAGAGCTATTAATGAGTTTAAAGATATTGTGGAAATAATTGCTAATGATGTTAAAATGCTTTGTAAACACTTCCAAATGGTTCAAACCCAAATTGATCAACTTGCTAAGGAACAAAAAGATATGCTAGTTAATGCTTCAGGAGATAAACATGCTTATGGAATTAGAACTAGGAGTGGTACAGCCACTCAAGATCCCTTATATCCTAAGGGACATCCTAAAAGAGTTGAGCAGGATTCTCAACAAGCTGAAAATAGTGGTAGTCCTCATAAGAGAAAGAAAAAGAAACATAAAACTGTTGAGGAACCTTCTGAACCTGCTGTAGATCCTAATAGTATATCTGTCTCTGATGCTAAAGCTGAAAGTGGTAATGATAAAAATGATGCTCCTGATAAGGAAGAAATTGAAGAAGAGCCGGAGAAGCACACTAAGAACACTAAGGAATATTTTATTGCTAATAAACATGGTAGTGAAAAAGAACCTTGGGTGCAGAAGCCAGTGCCTTTTTATAATAAGAAACAGAAGTCAAAGGAGGAAGAACACTATAACAAGTTTTGTGAGTGGATGAAACCTTTATTTTGCAAATTCCTTTGACTGATTCTATTAAGTTGCCTCCTTATTCAAAGTATATGAAGGATATTATCTCTAATAAAATGAAGATTCCTAATGAGGAAATTTCTACTTTTCTTGCTAATTATTCCTTCAATGGTAAGGTTCCAAAGAAACTTGGTGATCCAGGTATTCCAACTATTCCTTGCTCTATTAAAAATAATCATAGAACTGCTTTGTGTGATTTGGGAGCTGGAGTTAATCTTATGCCTTTTTCTCTCTACAAGAGACTTCAACTAGAAAAATTAATACCAACTGATATATATTTGCAAATGGCTGATAAGTCAACTACTATTCCTGTTGGTATATGTGAGGATGTTCATGTTCAAGTGGCTCATAATTTCTTGGTTTTAACTAATTTTGTTGTGCTTGAGATGTCTGAAGATGATAATATGTCTATTATTCTTAGGAGACCTTTTCTTAATACTACAGGTGCTGTCATCAATTGTAATCAAGGAAAAGTAACTTTTAATATTAATGACAAAGTGCATATTGTCTATTTCCCAAAGAAGATTGATAAGAGCTATGTCCTAAATTCAATTGAAAATATTGAGAGCATCAAAGTTGGAGAAATATATTGTCCCATTCCACAAGTAAGTTTTGAAACTATTATGATTGGGACTATTGCTATCGAGATTGAGGTAACATAATCATTTTGTGAAATGCAAAGTTTTGTTTCATCTAAAATTGTTTTGGTAACAAGACTTGATCAACCTTGTTAACAAAAGGATTTTAATGAACAAAACAATGCTTTCACAATGGTTATACTTGCTCACTTTTATTTTTCTCCTTTCCATTCTTTGCTCTTCCTCTTATTAGCTTTAGTTTTGCTAGCTGTTTGCTTTTTAGAGTGTCTTAGAACCTCTGTAGTTTTGGTTTTGTTTGGTTTTTGTGTCTTTCAAAAAAAAATCTTTCTGCGAGAAAATCAATTTTCATAACCTGAAAATTGGCCAAAAATAAAGTTTCCCGATAAATTCCAGAAAATTCATATTAAAATTTTTCTCGAAAAAAGGGGCAGAGGGGCACCTGGATTGGCTAGGGGGATCCACCAGGCCAGCACACCCCCTGGTGGCGCGGCCAGCCCCAGGACATGCCTGGCCTGGGTGGGGCCCACATGTGGCCCTCCAAGATGCCTCCTTCTAGCCACTTCTTTATCTCTCCCGAAAAACACCAGAAAACTTTCTCAAGCTCGAGTTCTTGCTGTTCTTGCTCCCGAATTTTGATCTCCTTGCTCAACCCATCTTTGCTGCTGATTTTTGGAGGGATTGCTCTCCGGTATGTGCCTCCTCCACTTGTCTAGTTAGATTTTTGATTGGTGGATTGTATCTTGAGTATTTTTCTACTGTAGGCGACAGGTTGTGTGAGCTTTCATGCTTGTTCTATGCTTAGAGATTTCATTTTGATGCATGTTTAGCCCTCTAGCAAGTTCCTATAGTAGTTCCTCATCATTTATCAACTTGGAAATCACTTGGTTTGATGTTTGTCTAATTTTTTATAGAAAAAAGGTCATGGACAACCACACCTTTGGAGAAGTGTAACATCCCAAAAATCATGATTTGTAAAAATTTTCATTTAATTCATACAATCATAGCATCCTTGACTTGCCCAAAAAATTTCAAAACAAAATTCAAAATAAAACCATTTATATGCCTATTATCTATATATCAATAAGGCAAGGTTTTATTTTATTTCCAAAGTGTCAAAGTGCATTTGACTAAACAGTAGTGTTTTATACACTGTTAGGTGTAAGGTTTACACTACAAAAACCTAGAGGTAATTTGAATTCAAAACCATTTGAATTTGGTTTGTTTTGTTTCCTGAAAAATCAAAATAGAAAAAGAAAAAGAGAGAAGAAAAGGAAAAGGGTCGGCGCCACCGTTTCAACCCAGCAGCAGAAGCAGCCCACGAATACCACTCGGCCACCTCCCCGTCTCCTCTCTCTCTCTCTCTCTCTCTCTCTCTCTCTCTCTCTCACGCGCGCAGCCCTACCCGTAGTCACTGACGCGCTGGCCCCGCATGCCACGCCAGCATCTTCCCTAAATCACGCCCGTAGACCACGTCGCCGTTGCCGTTGTCACCGTTGATGGAGCAGTGTAAATGCCCTTGATTCTGTGAGCATTTCTCGCCGTGCCTCTGCCTACTTAAACCCCTATGCCCCACGACCATTTCCCCTCACCCAGCACACTCTCTCCGCCACCAGGCTGCCGGTAATTCGCATTGCAACTCCGCTGCTCGACCCTCTCCGGTGAGCTATTCCGGCTAACTCTGGCCTCCCATTGCCTCTGTTGCCTACTGTCGTTCTCCCCTTGCTCGTACACTTCATACCATACGTTTGGTTTGTCTGCTCACGAACTAGGTCGTCGGATTCGTCCACCACCGCAAGCATCCGGAGCCGCGCTCGTCTCCGGCGAGGAATTCTGGTAAGGTGAGACCACCCCCCAACCTCTAGACCAAACAAGGATGACCACCTTGTCCTTGCGCACACGCTGATGTGGTTTTTTTTTGTCTTATGGAGGCCGGGAACGTCGCCGTCGTCGCCGTCAAGCCGTGCCCGACGCCAGCTAGGTTACCGACGAGCTCCTCCGGCCACCACAGCACGCCCCGTCCACGCCAAGGACACCTTGAGCTTCAGCGTGACCTCGCAAGGCTCGTAAGCACCTCCGCATCCCCCAGCCCCCTCTGTATTTGCCAGAGCGTCGCCGCTAGAGCTTCGCCACCGCGCCGCCGTCGCCAGCGCCGCCAGGCAAGGGTCGCGTGATTAGCAGCCGTCAGATCCAGATCTAGTCGCAATGATAGATCACTTAAGTGAAATGTTTTTTTTAGATCTGAGCTGCACAGAGCCACTTAGATCCTATGTCTCTGGATGATCGATCCAGCCGAAGCGGTATCGACCAATCAGACATAGTCACGTGTCTGGGAATTTGTTTTAAAATCTGTTTTTATATCTATTAGAGTTTCAAACGTGTAAAATTCATAACTTTTGTTTTGTTTATCCAAAAAATACAAATAATATATCAATGGATTCAGAAAAATAAATCCTACACTTCTGTGGGATTGGATTTGTATTTTGCTTCTGTAAAATTAGTTTTATTTGCAGATTCAATTGTAGGCCTATTTTTTGGCTATATAAATTATTTAGAAAATGATTTTAAAACAAATTCAAGTTTATTTAGACTATAAAAGTTTAGTTTTGTGTTAAGTACTGTTTGAATTGTCTTGTTTAGATTAGAAAAATCATCACATGGGATTTGCATGCATTCATATATTTTTTCTTGATTATTTTGAATGTAAATTTGGTGCTATCATTTTATGTGTAGATTTTGGTGCTAGTGGTGATTGTGATTGTGAGGATTGTTGCTACTCCCCCAAATACCAAGGAAAGTGGTGCTTCATGTATTTGTCCCATTATTTTGACTACGCACTAGTGATATTTTGTATAGGGCTTGCATGAATTTTTTGCTAAGTATCTATATGCTATGCCTTGGGAAATCCTAGTAGCTGTAGCCTTGGTAGAGTTATTCACTAAGTTAAGATACTTGTTGATATCATGCTTAGCCTAGCTAGTAGCAAACAAGGGTGGTTTATATACATGCTATGAAAATTTTGCTAATTCTTTGACTTATGTTTTTGCTTAATAAAACAACTAAGTGAATGAATTTGTCTAAGTTATGTTGAACCTTAGTGTTGTGATAGACTTGTATGTTTTATGGATGATGTATGCTTTTGCTTTCATTCTACTGTCTTGTTTCTTCTACTTGTGTTGTTCTATTATTTTTCTATCTTACCTTAGATGCCTAGCTTTGTGATCAACACTGCCGAGGATTTCAATGGAACTCGGTTTGGTTCACGCATCGTGCAATTTACTAGTGTGCTCAACCTCCCACTTCCTAGTATCAAGGCACTCCAGCTCACCAAGTTTGAGAGGAAGGACCTTTGGGGGTTTTAGAGTCTCGCAGCTGGGACGCCAGGTGGAGCCACTCACGGAGGAGATTTCTTTCAAGCTGATGCACGATGACAAGGACAAGGGCCTAGATGTAGTCATGTAGGAGCTACTCGGACGCCTCTGCGGACGCCACTCCACCGAGATTAGAGGCCTCTACTTCCACCCATCCGGGAGACGTGACGAGGAGGGAGAGGCATTGGTGTATGAGGGCGAGACTAGAGAGACAATAGAGCCAGTTCGTTTGTACCTCTAGGACCTCGAGGGCCTTATTAGACACCTAGAAACTGATAGGACCAACGTCATGCTTAGCAATGACGTTCTCCAGGTTTAGTTAAGGGAGAAGGACAAGCTCTTCGTGGAGAAAGACGAGATCATCAAGGAGATGGAAGCCAGATTCAAGATCCGGGACAAGAAGTTCAAGAATCAGGAGAAGAGGGTCCAAGACAGAAACAAGAAGATCAAGGACATGAAGGCTGAGATACAGGCCAAGGACTTCGAGCTCGAGACCCAACAGTGAGTGATTGAGAGGCTTCGCTCACAGAAGAGGGCCCTCAGGGCAAAGATCGAGGCCTTGACCACTAGTGTAGATGAGTACAAGGCCACCATGGAGAATGCAGGTCTTGCTCTTGTTGACGTGGAGGTCGACATGGAGTAGTAGTGTAGACTACTCGACTATCTTTTATCTATCATACTTTGATTATTGAGTCGCAATGACCATCCAACATGTGGATGGCTTGCTATTGTGTGTTTACATTTTCAAAACCTATTGTTTATGTCATTCAAACTCTATGTTATATTTGAGCTTGGTTAGTGTGATTGTTACTATGTGATGTATTGTGCATGTTAAGCATCTATGGGTATCTCATTTTCCTTATTGAAACCACAGATGCCTCCCCGTCGTGCCAACCCCAACCAAAACAACAACAATAACGTCACTCCCGAGATGCAGCAGTTGATGACAGCTCAAGCTCAACTGATGCAGATGATGACTCAGTTCATCCATAACCAAAATCAGAATCAGAACAACAACAACAACAATCAGAACAATCCTCCAGCATTTGACATGCTCACCAGATTTCTGAGACTGAGGCCTGCAATGTTCTCGGGAACCACTGATCCAATGGTAGCCAATGACTGGTTACGTTCAGTGAACAAGGATTTAGTCACTGTTGGCTACACCGACAAGGAAAAACTCAGGTTTGTAGCACATTTGCTCGAAGGACCGGCAACAACATGGTGGGACAACTTTCAGATCACCACTCCCCTTGAGGATGTGACTTGGGCTATTTTTGAGGATGGTTTCCGTACAGCTCACATCTCATCCGGAGTGATGAACTTGAAAAAAAAAGTTCCACAACCTGAAACAGCGTCACCGCAGTGTAGCTGAGTACATTGAGGAGTTCAACAATCTGGCGCGCTACGCACCAGATGAGGTTGATACAGATGCCAAAAGGAAGGAGAAGTTCCTTGAGGGACTTAATGATGAGTTGAACCTGCAGCTATCTATTGCCTATATCCCAACATATCAATCACTTTGTGACAAGGCCACCATATTGGAAAACAAGATGAAACAGGTTGAGGGCAGGAAGAGGAAGCATAACTTTGATAAGCATAGCTCGGGTTCGTCTCACAAATGTTCCCATAATGATGATAGTGGAAGTTCTGGATTCCACAAGCATGGGAAATACAACAGCCACCACAACCACAACCGTCATCATGACAACAAGCTTCATCGTGGTCATGATAATGACAAGTATAAGAACCATAAGAGTGGACACAAGAGCCACCAAAGTGGAAGTGGTAATAGAAGTCAGCTTGTAAAGAAATATCTCAGTCAGGTTGAGTGTTTCAAGTGTAAGAAGATGGGGCATTATGCAAATAAATGCCTAGAAAAAATTTGAAGGAGCCAACAAGCCCAACCCTTTCCAGAAAGGACAAGTGAACCACATCAATGTGGAAGAAATATATGAAGAGTCTGATGCTATGGCTGGTAAGTTCAAGGTCAATTCATTTCCAGCACTTGTTCTTTTTGATACTGGCACATCACATTCATTCATATCAAGAGCATTTGTTGATAAAAATGGACTTCCAACTGAAACTATTGGGTGTCCTATGAAAGTAAGTTCTCCTGGTGGAGAGATGATAGTGAACTTGGGATGTCATGATCTAGTGATAGAATTTGGGAAGTATAAGTTTCCAGTTAGTTTGATAATCTTAGATTCCCAAGAATTGGATGTTATTCTGTGCATGGATTGGATGACTAAGTATGAAGGAGTACTAGATTGTGCGAATCGTACTGTCACACTCACTACCCCAGATAAAAAAACGAATTAGGTTCAAGTCTAACTTTGAATCTAAAGGGAGTAATGTCAACACCCGGATTTTTAATCCCAGATGCCTGTTATGCCATACATCGCAATCCCAGGATTACCATTTTTGCGAGACATAACAGATTTAGATATCACAGTACATCATCCATTACAAACCATACATAAGGTCTTACACAAATAAGGATCTCATGATCCAGTTCTTAATACAACTCAAGCAGCAGAATAACGTAATAATAAAGGTAGCGTAGGCGAAGCTCCATCTTCGGGGTCACAGGCAATGCTGACGATGGGAGATGATCCTAGTTGTCATAACCTTCCTGCGGTCCATCGTCCTGGTACTCCTCTTCATAGTCTGGCCACGGGAATAGCCAGGGACAAAGCCATGCGTACTCTTTAAGTACTCGCAAACGAATACTAACAAGTTAAGGTTTTTTTTAATAGAACACTAAGATCTAGGGTTGTTTTGTAAAAAGCCAGATTTACCTTTACTAAGTTCAGAAGCAAGAAAAACTAGTTGAAGTTTTATAACACCTAAGTGGGAACTTGTATTTCATATCACAACTCTGTTGTGGTCAAGTCAAAGTGTCAATTCACTTCATAAGTCATTTTGAAAACATCTGACGGGGGAACAGTATGGCCACCCCAACTGTCCATAACCGCGGACGCGGCTATTCGAATAGTTTGACACTCTGCAGAGATTGTACACTTTCACCACAACATTCGATACATCCGTCAGGAACAAATCCTGAATTCACCATACTCAGTATGCGGATAATCAATCCTAACCTTTCAATTACACTCCCTAGTATAGGCACCTCTCCTGTGAGTTTGGCCTCCCAACCATGACCAACTGTCATCTTGGGTACTGCACAGGTGGACAATCTTCACAAGGTAGCCTTAGCTCCGACCTTGGCCGTGAGGGAACCCATACTAAGGTATATAAGTTTCCATTCAAGCCCTACCCAATTTTTGGCTATTGTGGTTGTACGGTAAAATTGGAATGGTATCGCATCCAGACAACCATCAGTTTTATAAAGGGCTAAGGCTCATACCTCAACATTTTCATCATCAAAATCATCTGGTGTTCGGAAACATATGTCAAAACATTTCAGTAGAATGACTCATCATTCCAAGGTTTTTATAACCATTTTCACCAAGTATTCCCATCTAAAGTTGATCAAGTTGTATGCTTAGCACTAGCATCTACAAGTGGGGTAAGTACTAGTGAGGGGTGGTAAACAAGTGGAGATTAATTAAGTTCAATCTCATGCCTTAGGATGACATCAAGATTATCTAGCTTAGGCCAAATTTAATGCACTTTATGCAACCTTCAATTATCTTCCTAGAATATACAAGTCACTTAAGTAAACTCTAAGAGAAAGCTTTGATAAAGAAATAAAGTATAAAGCTTGCAAGTAAAACTAGGATTGGGTATCATCAAATGTGTCTAACCAAGAATGCTTAGTGCATTGCATAGGTTATCTAACTTTCATAATTGCAAGTGTTAGCTTGCATAGGTCAACTTGGTTAGTAAGGCTTGCCTTGTGCAGAGCAGTGGTTGAAGTTCTCCTCGGCTTCTTCTTCGTAGTATCCTCCTTCCTCCTCGTATCCTTGGTCGGTACAAGCGTCTATAAATAAATACGAGGTACACAATCACCAAACAATACTTAACTATTTTCAATCATCACACAAAGGTGTTCTATATATGATCTAGCATCATCACCTATCATTACAAGATTAAAGCATTTGTTTTATTTATTTTAATTTGAGAAAAGTAATTTCTACTCATTGAAAAAAACTACTTAAGATTTAATATTCTCTAAATCAAACATGGGATCATGTTAACACATGTCATCACCACATATTTCAGTACATGGGAATGTGATTTAAAGTGGTGTCACAATTTAATAAGGTTTAACCTTTTTATTTTAAATAATTAAAGTGACTAGAAATGCCTATGTGGCATTCTTTTATTACTTGAACATTATTTCTGTAGGTAAACCCAAATGTTTTTATACATTCTGAAAGGTATGATCAAATGTGATTTTTGAGAGTTGGAATAAACTCAAAAGCTATTACGGTTGTAATTTGAAAAATGTTTGAATGCAGAAAAGCTTCTGACTTGTTATTTTTACCAAGGTTGATCTACAGATCCAAATGATTTGAATCCAATGGGATTGGATTAAGCATTTCAGTACCTTTCTAACAAAATTGGTTTCATGCAATTTGGTTCACTGAATCGAGTTGGGTTGATTTTTGAAACTAGGTACAGAACTGAGTTTGAATTAAAATAGAAAAATCTAAATTCAAACGGTTGGGCTGCGCGGGAAAGGTTAATGGGCCGGCCGGTGTCACTCCATGGCCGAGGATCGGTACCGAGGGGTTCCACCCGTCGGTGGATCACGCTTCAAGTGGTGCAGGCGATCTCGGCCGCACGATCTAAATCTAATCGAACGGCTACGGCTCATCGTCCACGTCGGGCAGCGCCGGCGAGACAGAACCCTAACGCGGCAGGTGGGGTCATGGGAGGCTCACAGGGGCTCAGGCGAGGGTCGGCGATGGGGGCGAACGACGAAGTCGATGACGGCGATTTTCCTGGCACCGACAGCTCCTCCTGGGGCGGGTTCAATTTATGGCGCCTCTCCTCCTCTGCAATGGCGAACTTCGGTGCAATTCCAGCCACCTGGTGCTCGCGTTGCTCCTGGGGTGAGTGAGGGTGATCAGTGAGAGGTGGGGAGTGAACTGGTGTGAATAAATCGAGCGGGGGAGGCCTCTATTTATAGTGGCCAGAGGGGACCGACGAGTGTGCGCTGAGCTCGTCGTGGTCGACGGCACGTGCAACTATCGGCATGGGCGACGGTAGGGGGCGGTTCTATGTTCCCTGGCTAAGCTCAACGGCGTGGTGGCGAGGCGTGGGGCGGTGCTGATCGGTCGGAACGCTTCGACGCTCTGGGTGGGTCCGACGGGGGTTTTGATGGCGCATAGCGAGCATGGTCCGCGCAATGGCGAACGGGCATGTCTGGCAGGGTGCTGGGGTGCTGGCGATCACTTACGCACGCGGCGAGGGCAGCGCGCGGTCTGGGGGTGCTGGTCGAGCGTGGCGCACGGGGCGCGCTCTCGGCATGGTCGCAGAGAGGTTTGGCATGGCCTAGGTGTGTGGTCTAGTGGCTGGCATTGCTCGAGGATGGGACAGGGAGTGGCGGTGGGGTGCTGGATAGCTCCCAAACAAGGTTGGCGAGGCTAGTGTGGCCTCTAGCTCGCCGGTGACAACAGGGTGGCAAGTTTGCTCTCAGCCTGCTCACCATTGATGGCTAGGCTTGCTTACAGTGATGCTAAGGATAGTTAAAGGAGCTAGATGATCTACTAAGGACTAGTGGCAACAAGAGAGGGAACAAGTTAGGCCAAATTTACTGCTCAAAATAGTGTTTGTGATTTGTTTGATTTGAATCTGCAAGCTGTTTGATGAAATGGCCGCAAGAAACTTACTTTTGAATTTTGAAAAGATTTTAGTGGGTGTGCTAGGAATGTGCTGAGGATTCTGTGGGTGCTTGGGTTTTGAAAATTGAGTTTGTTTGAGTGGTTTTTGAAATAGTGGGATCTTCCCATATGAGGTAGATTCAATTTTAAACTGTCATTTAAACTGAGCATTTGAATGTTTTTGGATGATCACAAAGTGGGCCTTGGTACCTTATTATGAGTACTAACAAGGGGTGCAAAGATCCACAGATGTTTCTGTTAAGTTCTGAAAGTTAGGGCTAGCCAAAGTAGGCATGATAGTTAATTTGGCCAAAGTGACCATTCACTTTATTTGTTTATTTTGAGTTGTTTGTCTTTGGGAAAAGTTTGGGGATTGTTTAGATGATGTTTATTTCACCTAAGAATCATTTTACAAGCAAAGAAACACAGAACCATGGCAATTCAAAAGAATCCAAATTTTTAATACACACCCATATGAATGCTTTCATATTTTTAGTTGGAAAAGTTTTTGTTAACCCTAATTTTGATGTTTAGAGTTTGATGACCCATGTTTAATATTTTTGGGATGTTACAAACCTTCCCCCCTTAAACAAAATCTCGTCCCGATATTTGAAAAATGATGAAAAAGATTACCTAGGATTTGAAGAGATCGGGAAACTCTGTCCTGATGTGATCTTCGCGCTCCTAGGTAGCTTCTTCTTCTGTGTGGTTGCTCCACTGGATCTTGAGAAACATGATGCTTCTGGTAGTTCTGAAAGCTTCTTCCAAAATATGGATGGGTACTTCAGGATAGGTCAGGTCATCGTTGATTTCTATGGTCCGGTGATCGATATTATTGAACACTTCCGTCTTCTCCGGAACTTCGAGGCACTTGCGAAGTAATGAGATATGGAACACATTGTGCACGGCTGACATCTCTTTGGGTAGTTCCAATTGATACGACACTTCTCCTCGACGGTTCAGAATCTTGAAGGGTCCGATATATCTGGGGGCTAACTTTCCTTTTAGTTGGAAATGCTGCATTCCCTTCAACGGCGACACTTTCAGATACACAAAATCTCCTATGTTGAAGGCAAGGTCTCGACGTCTCTTGTCGATGTAACTCTTCTGTCTTGACTGGGCGGTCTTGAGGTGCTCACGAATCTTGTGAACTTTCAATTCTGCTTCTCGTAGGATTTCGGGTCCGAAAATCTGAATCTCTCCTACTTCCGACCAGTTCAAAGGGGTGCGACACTTACTTCCATACATGAATTCAAATGGGGCCATTTGCAAACTAGCTTGATAACTGTTGTTGTATGAAAATTCTGCGAACGACAGACAATCTTCCTATTTAGATCCATACTCTAACACACAGGCTCTCAACATGTCTTCGAGTATTTGATTTACTCGCTCCGTTTGTCCGTCGGTCTGAGGGTGATTAGCTGTGCTGCAATCTAGTCGGGTGCCTAAACCTTCTTGGACTTTCTTCTAGAATCTCGAGGTAAACTGAGTTCCTCGATCAGATACGATGTTCTTGGGGACTCCATGCAAACTGACGATTCTAGCGATGTATAACTCCGCTAGCTTCGAACTCTGATATGTGGTCTTGACTGGTAAGAAATGGTCGACTTTGGACAATCTGTCCACTATGACCCAGATAGAGTCATTCCCCTACTAGAAGTAGGCAATCCGGTGATAAAGTCCATTCCAACGGAATCCCATTTCCATTCTGGAATCTGCAATGGTTGCAACAATCCTGCGTGTCTTTGATGTCCCGCCTTGACTCTCTGACATATATCACACTTGGCGATATAGCTTCCGATTTCTCTCTTCATCTTATGCCACCAAAATTGCTCTTTCAAATCTTGATACATCTTAGTTCCTCCAGGGTGGATAGAATAAAGAGTATCATGAGCTTCCTTCAGAATCACTTCTTTCAACTCAGAATCTGCTGGTACACAAAGGCATCCTTTGTACCACAGAACTCCTTCTTCGTCTTCGGTGAATCCAGGTACTTTGCCTGTACCGATACGACGCTTGATTCCATCGATGCTAGCATTTCCTTTCTGCGCCTCCTTGATCTGGCTGATCAAAGTGGGTTGAAGTTCTATGCTAGACAAAAATCCTTCACTCAGTAATTCCATTCGGAAATCTTCCATCTCCTTGTGCAAGCTTGGTTACTCCTTCAAAATCATGGAGTTCAAGCGGCACGGCAATCTTCTAAGGGCATCTACTACCACATTGGCTTTACCGGGGTGATAGCGAATGTCCAGATTGTAATCCTTGATTAGCTCAATCCATATTCTCTGTCTCATATTCAGCTCCTTCTGAGTGAATATATACTTCAGGCTCTTGTGATCCTAATAAATCTCACAACAGTTTCCCATCAGGTAATGCCTCCATGTCTTCAGGGCTAGAACTATGGCTGCAAGCTCGAGGTCATGGGTTGGATAGTTCTTCTCATGTTGTTTCAGTTGTCGGGATAGATAAGATATAACTTTTCCTTCTTGCATTAGCACACATCCGAGACCGATCTTGGATGCATCACAATACACGTCAAAGGGCTTCATGATATCTGGCATGATTAAGATTGGGGCTAAAATCAATCTTCTCTTGAGTTCTTGAAAACTTGCTTCACATTTGTCTGTCCATTCAAACTTCTTGTCCTTCTTTAGCAATTGGGTCATGGGTCTAGCGATACTCAAGAATCCTTCTACGAACTTGCGGTAGTATCCCGCCAATCCGATAAATGCATGAACTTGGGTTTGAGTGGTTGGGGCTTGCCAATCTTTGACATCTTTCACCTTTGCAGGGTCAACGGCAATTCCTCCGGCTGATACAATGTGACCGAGGAATCCTACCTCCTGTAACTAGAATTCACATTTACTAAACTTGGCATACAACTGATGCTCTCTAAGGGTTCCAAGAATGGTCCTTAGGTGTAGCTCATGTTCTTCTTCTGATTTGGAATAAATGAGAATTTCATCGATGAAAACAATGACAAACTTATCTAGGAAGTCCATAAAAATCTTATTCATGAGATTCATGAAATAAGCGGGGGCATTGGTTAATCCAAAAGACATGACAGTATACTCGTATAATCCATATCTGGTGGTAAAGGCAGCCTTGGGAATATCCTCTGCGCGAATCTTGAGTTGATGATAGCCAGTTCTAAGATCAATCTTAGAAAACACTTTGGCACCGGTCAACTGATCAAACAAATCTTCTGTCTTGGGTAATGGGTACTTGTTCTTGATAGTGACATCATTCAACTTTCGATAATCTGTACACAAAAGGTTACCTCCATCCTTCTTATCCACAAACAAGACAGGTGATCTCCATGGTGACGCACTTGGTTGAATCAATCCAATTTCTAGCATGGCATCCAGTTGCTTCTTCAGTTCTGCTAGTTCAGACGGGTTCATACTATATGGTCTCTGGGCTATGGGTCCTGTTCCAGGGATTAGTTCAATGATAAACTCGATATCCCGATCTGGGGGCATACTGGCCAACACATCTGGAAATACATCGGGGCATTCACAGACTATCCGGACTTGGTCAATGGTAGGTTGCGCTATACTCTTGTTGCACTTGAATTGACGAGGTAAGGTTTCAGATACATGCTCGACTGATACTCCAGTTGTACTGGTCATGGTTATGGCTTTCTTGGCACAGTCAATTAATCCTTTATGTTTGGACATCCAATCCATGCCTAGTACTACTTCCAAACCTTTAGTTCCTAGTACTATCAGATTAGCATAAAAATCTATGCCATGGATTCGGATAGGGACGGCTTTGCAAATTTGCCTAGCTTTGGTGGTTGAACCGGGAATTTGAACAATCATAACATGTTTTAGTTTGGTTGGTTGAATCTTACTAGTGCATGCAAATTCTTCAGTGACAAATGAGTGCGATGCACCAGAATCAAAAAACACTCTAGCAAGTATTGAATTAACAGAAAACATACCCAGCACGACGTCTGGCGCTTCCTGAGCTTCTTCAGCATGCATGAGAAAAAAAGGCCATTGCGGTTGAGCGAATTCCCTGGGGCAAACCTTCTTCCGGGCTGAACACGACGCTGCTGCTGAGCTGGGGCATTTGCATTGGGGGCTGCGACATTCTTCTTGGGGCACTCATTGGAGTAGTGACCCTTATTCCCACAGTTATAACAAGTCACATGCGACTTGTCCTTTGCTGCAACAGGCATAACATTGCTTCCAGCCTCGGGGCAGTGTTGGTGTTGGCAACAGCATTGTTGTTGTTGAACTTGGGTGGTGCACGGTTGAAATTGTTATGGTTGCCAGGGTTGTTGTTATTTCCTCTAGGCCTTGGGTTTCCACGGTTGGGATAGGTCAGACGGTTCATCGGGGGTCGGTTGGTTCTCGGGGCAAATCCTGGAGATGGGTTGGGGCGATACTTTGGGGTATGATGGGTTCCTGGCTAATGCATCATGCGGCGCTTGCGGTTCTCATTGGCTTGGTTGATCTTTCCTTCCATCTGGATGGCAGAGTCGACTAGGGCTTCAATATCAGCAAAGGGGATATTGACCAACACCGTCTGCATCTCATCGTGCAGAGCATTCAGGAATCTTTCTTTCTTCTTGGCTTCAGTGTCGATCTCATCCGGGGCATACCTATCTAATGAAAAGAATTTGTCACGGTATTACACTACGGTCATCCTTCCCTGCTTCAGTTCTCTGAATTCATCTCTCATTCTGTTGATCAAACCCGGTGGAACATGGGTTCTGCTGAACTTGACCTTGAATTCCTCCCAGGTCATCATCTGTCCTCCGGTCATTGCACGAATGTTGTTCCACCATGCTCTTGCATCTCCGGCTAGATAGTGGGTGGCGAACATAACTCTCTCATTAGCTTCCACTCTGGCGACTTCTAGGTTGTTCTCCATGGTTTACAGCCAATCATCTGCGTCTAAGGGCTCTTCGGACTTGGTGAAAACAGGTGGGTTGGTGTTCTGGAAATTCTTGAGCTTAGATCCATGGTTGTCCTGATTTCCTTGGCCTTGATTATTGTGGACCAGCTGAGCTATCTGCTGAAGGGTGGCTAAGTTGGCTTGACGTTCGGCTCTTTCAGCTTCGCGGTCAGAAACCAACATTTGCAGGATCTACAACATCGGTTCCGGGGATGAACCACTTCCTCCGCGAGGCATCTGAAGATTGAGATAGATCATGAGAAAAGAGGGAAATTTCTAAGGTTCAGGGACTTTGAAAAGTTTTTAAAGCTTGACTCAGATTTTCTAGCAACTTGTTTTTCATTCATTCATTAATAGCACACGATACAAACACACACCACAACAAAGGAAAATAGATGGTTTAAAAACCATTCTGGAAACTACGATACAATGGGACCAAATACAACTCACTACGCTAGTTCTCAAGTGCTACTACTCCTCAGAGTCGGTGTAATCGTCATCCTCATCATCCTCATCGTCATCAATGAAGGAAATATCCTCCTCATCGGTGAAGAAGTCCATGGCCTGATCCTCCAGAAAATCATCATCATCGCTGAGATAGGAGTAGGGGTCTCCACAAAGGTCTTCTCCGGCATTCTCCCTTTCCTCCAACTGCATGTCTCTCTCATGAATGGTATCCTCCAAATCCGAGATACGGTGGCGAATACGAGCAATGATGCGCTCCTTCTTGTCGAGCTGACGGCGGCAAGACTTGCGATCCTTCGCTAGCATGGCGATGGTCTGATCCTTCGTCCTAATGATGGCGTACTTGTGGTTGGAGTAGTCATGGGCATTGTCCAGTTCTTGTTGACGATCATACATCATGAAGCTAAGGTGGTCCAACTGAGTCTTCAGCTCGTGGTGGTATGGGGCTTCCAGTGGTTGTCCCATAGCATCACGCCTTGGACAAAACTCAAAGCGGGTACCCTTGATCTGGTTGACACCCTGCCCACACAGACGGGAAAGAGCTTCCTGCATGGCCCTGGCAAGTCCATCGAGCCAGTTGTTCTCTCTTAAGGTGAACTGAATTCCCTCGGCAGTGGGAGGTTCAATCTTTCCTCGGAGACTTGCAGCAACTAGCCATTGCCGATCTTCTCCTTCCTGATCATTGAAATGAGCTCCGAAGAACTCGGGGTGTGGACGCTCTAGAATTTCCGAAAGCTGGTCCAAATCCCGCTCAAAGATGAGGTCTCCTCCATTCCCCAACTGATAAAACTTGTTGTACACGTCCATCTATAAGAATATAGGATGAGTAAGTTAGTAGTGTGATCAAGTGTGTCAAATTTTATGTATTATACAAGAGTTTTTGAGGAACATGAATTTTCATGAAATAATCAAAGTGATAAGAATGGGAATAAGTTTTTGTAAATATTTGCTTCCTTTGGTTTTGAAACTAAGTTTTTGATTCAAACGTCCAGTCTAACAAGGGTCTCCTATGGTCAACCTGGCTCTGATACCAACTTGTCAACACCCGGATTTTTAATCCCAGATGCCTATTATGCCATACATCGCAATCCAAGGATTACCATTTTTGCGAGACATAACATATTTGGATATCACAGTACATCATACATTACAAACCATACATAAGGTCTTACACAAATAAGGATCTCATGATCCAGTTCTTAATACAACTCAAGCAGCGGAATGACGTAATAATAAAGGTAGCGTAGGCGAAGCTCCATCTTCGGGGTCACATGCAATGCTGACGATGGGAGATGATCCTAGTTGTCGTAACCTTCCTGCGGTCCATCGTCCTGGTACTCCTCTTCATAGTCTGGCCACGGGAATAGGCAGGGACAAAGCCATGAGTACTCTTTAAGTACTCGCAAACTAATACTAACAAGTTAAGGGGGTTTTTGTAGTAGGAAACTAAGCTCTAGGGTTGTTTTGCAAAAAGCCAGATTTACCTTTACTAAGTTCAGAAGCAAGAAAAACTAGTTGAAGTTTTATAACACCTAAGTGGGAACTTGTATTTCATATCTCAACTCTGTTGTGGTCAAGTCAAAGTCTCAATTCACTTCATAAGTCATTTTGAAAACATCTGACGGGGGAACAGTATGGCCACTCCAACTGTCCATAACCGCGGACGCGGCTATTCGAATAGTTTGACACTCTGCAGAGATTGTACACTTTCACCACAACATTCGATACATCCGCCAGGAACAAATCCTGAATTCACCATACTCAGTATGCGGATAATCAATCCTAACCTTTGAATTACACTCCCTAGTATAAGCACCTCTCCTGTGAGTTTGGCCTCCCAACCATGACCAACTGTCATCTTGGGTACTGCACATGTGGACAATCTTCACAAGGTAGCCTCAGCTCCGACCTTGGCCGTGAGGGAACCCATACTAAGGTATATAAGTTTCCATTCAAGCCCTACCCAATTTTCGGGTATTGTGGTTGTACGGTAAAATTGGAATGGTATCGCATCCAGACAACCATCAGTTTTATAAATGGCTAAGGCTCATGCCTCAACATTTTCATCATCAAAATCATCTGGTGTTCGGAAACACATGTCAAAACATTTCAGTAGAATGACTCATCATTCCAAGGTTTCATAACCATTTTCACCAAGTATTCCCATCTAAAGTTGATCAAGTTGTATGCTTAGCACTAGCATCTACAAGTGGGGTAAGTACTAGTGAGGGGTGGTAAACAAGTGGAGATTAATTAAGTTCAATCTCATGCCTTAGGATGACATCAGGATTATCTAGCTTAGGCCAAATTTAATGCTCTTTATGCAACCTTCAATTATATTCCTAGAATATACAAGTCACTTAAGTAAACTCTAAGAGAAAGCTTTGATAAAGAAATAAAGTATAAAACTTGCAAGTAAAACTAGGATTGGGTATCATCAAATGTGTCTAACCAAGCATGCTTAGTGCATTGCATAGGTTATCTAACTTTCATAATTGCAAGTGTTATCTTGCATAGGTCAACTTGGTTAGTAAGGCTTGCCTTGTGCAGAGAAGTGGTTGAAGTTCTCCTCGGCTTCTTCTTCGTAGTATCCTCCTTCCTCCTCGTATCCTTGGTCGGTACTAGCGTCTATAAATAAATACGAGGTACACAATCACCAAACAATACTTAACTATTTTCAATCATCACACAAAGGTGTTCTATAGATGATCTAGCATCATCACCTATCATTACAAGATTAAAGAATTTGTCTTATTTATTTTAATTTGAGAAAAGTAATTTCTACTCATTGAAAAAACTAATTAAAATTTAATATTCTCTAACTCAAATATGGGATCATGTTGACACATATCATCACCACATATTTCAGTACATGGGAATGTGATTTAAAGTGGTGTCACAATTTAATAAGGTTTAACCTTTTTATTTTAAATAATTAAAGTGACTAGAAATGCCTATGTGGCATTCTTTTATTACTTGAACATTATTTCTGTAAGTAAACCCTAATGTTTTTATATATTCTGAAAGGTATGATCAAATGTGATTTTTGAGAGTTAACAAACTCAAAAGCTATTATGGTTGAAATTTGAAAAATGTTTGAATGCAGAAAAGCTTCTGACTTGTTATTTTTACCAAGGTTGATCTATAGATTCAAATGATTTGAATCCAATGGGCTTGGATTAAGCATTTCAGTACCTTTCTAACAAAATTGGTTTCATACAATTTGGTTCAACGAATCGAGCTGGGTTGATTTTTGAAACTAGGTACAGAACCGAGTTTGAATTAAAATAGAAAAATCTAAATTCAAACGGTTGGGCTACACGGGAAAGATTAATGGGCCGGCCCAGTGTCACTCCGCAGCGCGGTGCTCAGCTGACAGGGGGTTCCACCCGTCAGTGGCTCATAACACGCAAAGCGGTACAGGGCGATCTTGGCCGCACGATCTATATCTAATCGAACGGCTACGATTCATCGTCCACGTCGGGCAGCGCCGGCGAGACAGAACCCTAACGCGGCAGGTGGGGGTCATGGGAGGATCACCCGGGCTCATGCGAGGGTCGGCGATGGGGGCGAACAACAAAGTCGACAACGGCGATTCTCCTGGCACCGACAGCTCCTCCTGGGGAGGCTTCAATCGACGACGCCTCTCCTCCTCTATAGCGGCGAACTCCGGTGCAATTCCGGCCTCCTGGTGCTCGCCTTGCTCCAGGGGTGAGTGAGGGTGATCAGTGAGAGGTGGGGAGCGAACTGGTGTGAAGAAATCAAGCGGGGCAGGCCTCTATTTATAGTGGCGAGAGGGGACCGACGAGCGCAAGCTGAGCTCGTCGTGGTCGAAGGCACATGCAGCTATCAGCGTGGGCGACGGTAGGGGGCGGTTCTATGTTCCCTGGCGAAGCTCAACGGCATGGTGGTGAGGCGTGGGGCGGTGCTGATCGGTCGGAACGCTTCGACGCTCTAGGCGGGTCTAACGGGGTTTTTGATGGCGCACATCGAGCATGGTCCGCGCAGCGGCGAACGGGCATGTCTGGCAGGGTGCTGGGGTGCTGGCGATCACTTACGCACGCGGCGAGGGCAGCGCGCGGTCTGGGGGTGCTGGTCGAGCGTGGCGCACGGGGCGCGCTCTCGGCATGGTCGCAGAGAGGTTTGGCATGGCCTAGGTGTGTGGTCCAGTGGCTGGCATTGCTCGAGGATAGGACAGGGAGTGGCGGTGGGGTGCTGGCTAGCTCCCAGACAAGGTTGGCAAGGCTAGTGTGGCCTCTAGCTCGCCGGCGACAACGGGGTGGAAAGTTTGCTCTCGGCCAGCTCACCATTGATGGCTAGGCTTGCTTACAGTGATGCTAAGGATAGTTAAATGAGCTAGATAATCTACTAAGGACTAGTGGCAACCAGAGAGGGAACAAGTTAGGGCAAATTTACTGCTCAAAATAGTGTTTGTGATTTGTTTGATTTGAATCTACAAGCTGTTTGATGAAATGGCCGCAAGAAACTTACTTTTGAATTTTGAAAAGATTTTTGGTGGGTGTTCTAGGCATTTGCTGAGGATTCTGTGGGTTCTTGGGTTTTGAAAATTGAGTTTGTTTGAGTGGTTTTTGAAATAGTGGGATCTTCCCATATGAGATAGATTCAATTTTAAACTGTCATTTAAACTGAGCATTTGAATGTTTTTGGATGATCACAAAGTGGGCCTTGGTACCTTATTATGAGTACTAACAAGGGGTGCAAAGATCCACAGATGTTTCTGTTAAGTTCTGAAAGTTAGGGATAGCCAAAGTAGGCATGAGAGTTAATTTGGCCAAAGTGACCATTCACTTTATTTGTTTATTTTGAGTTGTTTGTCTTTGGGAAAAGTTTGGGGATTGTTTAGATGATGTTTATTTCACCTAAGAATCATTTTACAAGCAAAGAAACACAGAACCATGGCAATTCAAAAGAATCCAAATTTTGAATACACACCCATATGAATGCTTTCATATTTTTAGTTGGAAAAGTTTTTGTTAACCCTAATTTTGATGTTTAGAGTTTGATGATCCATGTTTAATATTTTTGGGATGTTACAAACCTTCCCCCCTTAAACAAAATCTCGTCCCGAGATTTGAAAAAGGACGAAAAAGATTACCTAGGATTTGAAGAGATCAGGAAACTCTGTCCTGATGTGATCTTCGCGCTCCCAGGTAGATTCTTCTTCTGTGTGGTTGCTCCACTGGATCTTGAGAAACTTGATTCTTCGGGTTCTGGTAGTTCTGAAAGCTTCTTCCAAAATATGGATGGGTACTTCGGGATAGGTCAGGTCATCGTTGATTTCTATGGTCTGGTGATCAATATTCTTGAACACTTCCGTCTTCTCCGGAACTTCGAGGCACTTGCGAAGTAATGAGATATGGAACACATTGTGCACGGCTGACATCTTTTCGGGTAGTTCCAATTGATACGACACTTCTCCTCGACGGTTCAGAATCTTGAAGGGGCCGATATATTTGGGGGCTAACTTTCCTTTCAGTTGGAAACGCTGCATTTCCTTCAACGGCGACACTTTCAGATACACAAAATGTCCTATGTTGAAGGCGAGGTCTCGACGTATCTTGTCGGCGTAACTCTTCTGTCTTGACTGGGCGGTCTTGAGGTGCTCACAAATCTTGTGAACTTTCTCTTCTGCTTCTCGTAGGATGTCGAGTCCGAAAATCTGACTCTCTCCTACTTCCGACCAGTTCAAAGGGGTGCAACACTTCCTTCCATACATGAATTCAAATGGGGCCATTTGCAAACTAGCTTGATAACTATTGTTGTATGAAAATTATGCGAACGACAGACTGTCTTCCCATTTAGATCCATACTCTAACACACAGGCTCTCAACATGTCTTCGAGTATTTGATTTACTCGCGCCGTTTGTCCGTCGGTCTGAGGGTGATAAGCTGTGCTGAAATCTAGTCGGGTGCCTAAACCTTTTTGGACTTTCTTCCAGAATCTCGATGTAAACTGAGTTCCTCGATCAGATACGATGTTCTTGGGGACTCCATGCAAACTGACGATTCTAGCGATGTATAACTCCGCTAGCTTCGAACTCTGATATGTGGTCTTGACTGGTAAGAAATGGGCGACTTTGGACAATCTTTCCACTCTGACCCAGATAGAGTCATTTCCCCTACTAGAAGTAGGCCATCCGGTGATAAAGTCCATTCCAACGGAATCCCATTTCCATTCTGGAATCTGCAATGGTTGCAACAATCCTACGGGTCTTTGATGTCCCGCCTTGACTCTCTGACATATATCACACTTGGCGATACAGCTTCCAATTTCTCTCTTCATCTTATGCCACCAAAATTGCTCTTTCAAATCTTGATACATCTTAGTTCCTCCGGGGTGGATAGATCAAGATGCGATGGGTCCGGTTCGGCCCACCGACCCGCTGAACCGGACCTGGTTTTTGTTACCATTAGGGGAAGGGGCCGACCCGCAAAAAACAAGGTCCAACACAAACCTCACCCGTTCGAACCTAGGTTCTAACCAGACCTCTTCTCTCCTCCGCGACCAGACGGCCGCCGCCGCGGCGCCACAACAGGAGTTGGCAGGCTACCGGTACCGGAGTAAACAACTCACCCCCTGACGGCTCGTCCACCTATTTTCCCCACCACTGGAGCAGGGCAAGTCGCCGGCCGTCGACGCTGCGGAAGCGGAGCAGGGCAACTCGCCGGCTGCCAGAAAGCTGCGGGAGGTGCTCGCAGACGGGGAGCGCCCCGAGCTTCTGAGCTCGTGAAGCAGGCCGTCCCCAACTCCCCCTCTCATGTGGCGGATCTTCCCTGTGCCGGCCACTCCTCTCCTAACTAAATCGTAGAATCCCAGGTAACGTATGCAAGAACAACCTTGGTTGCACAAATTTTTTACTCAGTTTAAATACCAATACTTGCTGATTTCTTTTCTTGCTTGTGCAAGCAACAACAAATCTCATTTCTTAGGACGAGAACTAGACTAGAACTAGTCTGCACACTCTAGATCGGGATGAGAATGGCACATTTCTCTAATTAGACATGATGAAGGAATTAATATGCAGTCCCCTGTTTTTGAGAGTCAGAGATTGATTCTGTTGGTCAATTTTCCGTTGGATTAGCAGACCATTTGTTCCATTTAGCCTGACTTTTACTTGTGCTGCTAGTCTCCTGGGAATGGAAGCTGCATAGCAACTTGCTACTTCCTTCTGATGTTTTTTCATTTTGTTATTCTAGTGGATTCACATCGGAATTTATTTGAAGAAAAGCTGATGCAGTTTGTATTTACCTCTGTGAAACCCCCAACGCCCATGTACTGCTCGGTAGAAACTATTGCTACTCTTCATGTACTAGCTAGGCTTCTATTATCATTCTCAAACTGCATTTTTATCATATAGATGTCTCGGTTGTGAAGAGTAGAATCTACTACATGCCATGAGGAAATTTTCATGTCAAAAGTATTTCTTTGGAACTAAGACCCCCAATGCCTATGATACATGTACCGCTTTGAGCAGTCTACTCAGCAGAAACTGCTTCTACTCTTCATGTACTATCTAGGCATCTTACATGTATTGATTATCTTGCTGCTTGTTTGCTTCAGGTGATGAAGCATGCATTTTAATTTATCTTACATGGTTCCATGTTGGTTCAGTTTACCAACAACACCAGTCACTAGGAGAGTTGAAGACTTTATGCAGACAAACAAAAGAAGAGAGAACAAAGCATTTGTTCGTTCTAACCTGTTATTGTTGCTAATCCTCTTGTAATGCATGTGTTATGTCCATGTATATTGCACTGTTATGTTATGTGAATTTATGATTCCTACTAATCAGAGGATTTTGGAAAATATGTGAGATAGCTTTCGTCTGAATTTTATGGGAAAAAACATTATATAGAATATGCATGTTACTTGCAACTAGTAGTTCTTTTTTTACATGCATACACATAATCTGCAAGTATTTATCTAATGGAATAAACTGATCAGCTGCACCATCAACTGTCCAACACCCAGGCGGCAGACGTATGCAGCAGAGAAGGGTCAAACCTAGGTTACCCATTATCCTATCAGAAAAGGTGCGGGCCGACCCTTGGACCTGGAATTCTTATACAGGTGCACAGGTACAATAACAGATCCAAACCGGACCGGACCTGTCGCATCTATATGGATAGAATAAAGCGTATCATGAGCTTCCTTCAAAATCACTTCTTTCAACTCAGAATCCGCTGGTACACAAAGGCGTCCTTTGTACCATAGAACTCCTTCGTCTTCGGTGAATCCGGGTACTTTGCCTGTACCGATACGACGCTTGATTCCATCGATGCTAGCATTTCCATTCTGCACCTCCTTGATCTGGCTGATCAAAGTGGGTTGAAGTTCTATGCTAGCCAAAAATCCTTCACTCACTAATTCCATTCGGAAATCTTCCATCTCCTTGTGCAAGCTTGGTTGCTCCTTTAAAATCATGGAGTTCAAGCGGCACGGCAATCTGCTAAGGGCATCTTCTACCACATTGGCTTTACCGAGGCGATAGTGAATGTCCAGATCGTAATCCTTGATTAGCTTAATCCATCTTCTCTGTCTCATATTCAGCTCCTTCTGAGTGAATATATACTTCAGCCTCTTGTGATCCGAATAAATCTCACAACGGTTTCCCATCAGGTAATGCCTCCATGTCTTCAGGGCTAGAACTACGGCTACGAGCTCGAGGATTTATTCAGCCATGTTCTTCGTCTTGGGGTGCACCAGTTCTGTTTGTTGAAAAGAAGGAGAAGTCAAAGTTTATGCATAGATTACTGTTCACTCAATGAGGTGACTATCAAGAACAAATATCCTTTGCCTAGAATCAACGATTTGTTTGATCAGCTAGAAGAAGCCCGCGTGTTTTCAAAGATTGATCTCCGATCAGGCTATTTTCAGCTAAAGATTAGAAGCAAGACATACCTAAGACTGCTTTCACCACTAGGTATGGTTTGTATGAGTACACCGTGATGCCATTTGGTTTGACAAATGCACTAGCCTATTTCCTGAATATGATGAACAAAGTGTTCATGGAGTTTCTTGAAAAGTTTGTTGTCGTATTCATCGACGACATTTTGATCTACTCCAAGAGCAAAGAAGAGCATGAAGAGCATTTACATTTGATACTTGAGAAGCTCAGGGAGCACAAGTTGTATGCCAAGTTCAGTAAGTGTGAATTCTGGCTGAATGAAGTTGGATTTCTCGAACATATTGTGTCAGGAGATGGTATAGCTGTCGATCCCGCAAAAGTGTTAGTTGTAGATGAATGGGGATCTCCCAAGTCAGTGAAAGAAGTTCGTAGTTTCCTTGGCGTGGCAGGATACTATAGAAGGTTCATTGAGAATTTCTCTAAGGTAGCTAAGCCAATGAAAGAATTACTCAAGAAAGAAAAGAAGTTTGTTTGGATAGAGGGATGTGAACTTAGTCTCCCAGAATTTAAGAAGAGACTAGTGACAGCACCAGTCTTATGTCTGCCAGATTTGGAAAAGGATTTCCAAGTATATTGTGATGCATCTCACCAAGGATTAGGTGGAGTCTTGATGCAAGAAGGGAAAGTTGTGGCTTATGCCTCGAGACAACTCAAAACTCATGAAAGTGAATTATCCTACTCATGACTTAGAGTTAGCCTCTGTTGTCCATGCACTCAAAACATGGATACATTATCTTCTAGGAAAATGATGTGAAGTGTTCACAGATCACAAAAGTTTGAAGTATATCTTCACTCAGAAATAAATCAATATAAGACAAAGAAGATGGCTTGATCTCATCAAGGACTATGACTTGAGTTTGTAATACCATCCTGGTAAAGCAAATGTTATAGCGGATGCTTTAAGCCGTAAGGTTTATGTGAATGGCCTTACTAAGGGAGAGTTGCCAGATGATCTGTGTGCCCAACTAAAAGATCTCAGATTGGAGATAGTGCCAGAAGGACATCTCATGTAATTGGATATTCAACCCACATTGTTGGACAGGATCAAGGAAGCCCAAAAGATGGACAAATAAATTGATGAGATTAAAGGAATATTGAATAAGGGGAAAGCTAAAGGTTTCCATGAAGACGAACATGGTACTTTATGGTATGGAAAACGTATCTGTATTCCGCAAGATCCAGAACTTCGGAAACTGATTCTGCAAGAATCACACAACTCACCATATTCCATTCATCCGGGTAACACCAAAATATACATGGATGTGAAGGAAAGATTCTGGTGGAATAATCTCAAAAGGGACATCACAGAACATATTGCATTGTGTGATGTGTGTAGTCGAGTAAAAGCGGAACATCAGAAACCGGCAGGATTACTGCAACCGCTACCTATTCCTGATTGGAAGTGGGACAATATTGAAATGGATTTCATCACCGCACAGCCAAGGACTAGATCAGGATATGATTCTATCTGGGTTATTGTAGATCGCCTAACTAAAGTGGCTCATTTCATACCCGTAAAGACCACTTATACAAGTGCTAAGTTAGCCAAAATCTATATGAACATGATTATATGTCTGCATGGAGTACCCAAGAGTATTGTGTCTGATAGAGGAAATCAATTCATGTAACACCCCGGTTTTAGTTAATCCTGTTTTAGGGTTTGATTATGCATAATGAGCATCATTTATTAAATTGTGCATTGAAGAAATACAGATAAAACCCTAAACCCTAGTTTTCTTCCTTCTATTTGAAAAGTATTCAAAATGTTATGTATTTTGAAAACTACAAAATGAATGGAGCCCAAATGGAATAAAAAGGGCCCCACAGTATCTTAAATGTTTTATAAACCCCTTTGGTATTTTTGAAATACTGAAAACAGATTTGAATTGAAAATACAAAAGGGAAAGTAAAAAACAGAAAAGAAAAAGCTTCTGATAAAAAAATACAGCCATCTAACCCTATCCGGCCCAGCCCAACTACATCTCCTCCCTCTGTCTATCGCTCGCGCAGCCGCAGCAGGCCCACTCTGGCCCATACCCATTCGCTCCTTTCTTATTTCTTCTTCCTCTGCCAGAAGGATCGAGCCAAGCTTCTGCGTGTCCGTGCACTGGCCGTCGATCCCCTCTGAGCCGCGATGCACGCCGCCGACCGTTGAGCCGAGGATAAGAATGCTGGTGCCGTGCTCTCTCCCCACCCCCATTTCTCTCCTCTCTCGCTCTGTGCCGCTCGCCACAAAAGCCAAACCCTAGCTTCGGCCAGGACCTCACCGTTCTCGTCGTTCCCGGAGTTCCCTCGCTATTATGAGACCACCACACGAACCAACTCATCCACCTCGTCCTTTCGCCCCTAGTAGCGCAATCCGCCGAGCCTCCAATCGCCGCAATCGACCGATCCGTCTCCAACTCCGGCCATCATCTCCGTCGTCGATTCCGGCCACGTCCGACCGCGCCCCGGCTCGCTGACCACCTCTTCGCACTTCTGGTAAGCAAGCGGTGCTCAGGCACCACCCCACGCATCCCCTTCCTCTCTGGTTTGCCCTGTCGCCGAACGCAGCCTTGCTCCACCGTCGGCCGTCGTGGTTTCTCGTCGAGGAGGTTGCTCCGGCAACCATTTCTGGGCGGCGCCACCTTTGTCTCGTTCCCCTTGCTCGGCTGATTCATACGAGACCAGTCCTGCTTCCTAGCTTGCCTCGTATCTCCGCCAGTCGTTGCCGTCTGCAGGCTCTCCGGCGAGTCCTGCGTGGCGCCAAGGTGGCACCCGCGTGGCCCAGGTCCCACCTGCCAGCCTAAGAGGCTAGATGCCTCTGCGGTGCAAAAAATTCTACGTTTGGGTCTGACCCAGTCAAACTCGAGGTGGGTTCCACCCTGCCCACGTGGAGGCTGAGGTGTCCAGTGGCCCACCTGTCAGCCATAGAGGCTAGATCAAGTATCGGTGTAAAAAGAATAACCCCCCAGCGATGTCATAATGATGCAATAAATGTTTTAATAATTCCAGAAAATGAATAAAACTTGTAAAATTCATAACTTATTATTTATAAGTCAGAAAAATACAAATAACATATCAAAATGTTCAGAAAAATGAGAACTACCTCTTTAAGATTTAATCATGCATTGTTAAGCAACTTAAATGACAAGTTTAATTAGAAGAACATAGTAACCCCTCAGAGGTGATTCCGGAGTTTTCCCGAATTAGGGTTTTCACCCCTCGAAACCCCGATTAAACTGCCGAGCATGTCTTAGGGTTACATTTTAATGCAATTTAACTTGTCATATCATCATCATTGCTTGAGCATTGCATCGATGCCATGTGTTAATTGTTTCCCTCTCTTTCCGGTGCTTGCTTCTTCCCGGTAGAATACGACATCGAGATCGAGATCGAAGACCGAGATCAAGACCATCGAAGATCGACGAACAATACTTGACCAACTCTAACCAAGTCAAGTTCAAGGCTTCTGAAGATCTATTTATCTACTATCAACTGGCAAAGGCAAGC
This sequence comes from Avena longiglumis, assembly GCA_030063025.1. Taxonomy (NCBI): domain Eukaryota; kingdom Viridiplantae; phylum Streptophyta; class Magnoliopsida; order Poales; family Poaceae; genus Avena; species Avena longiglumis. The sequence goes on along the minus strand of CP125977.1, from coordinate 427,964,930 downwards.
ATAGCCCCACCATGATATAACCCTATGATTTTGAAAGCATTTCAATTCCTGCCATGATGCATATGATTCCACTGTGGTATTTTATCGATAGACAGAGTATCCTATCTATTGCATACTCCCTTTGAGCTTATATTACCTGATCCACTGCTCCTAGCATAACTAGGTTTGGCTTGTGTGCACTGCTAGAGCTCTTGTTTGTGTCTGCTTAGCCATGCATAGCTATCAGTTCTGGTCCATCCAGATGATGTAACAGATGCAGAGAATCTAGTATGAGAGGAGAACGTGATGAGATGAGATCAGATGTGATATGAGATTAAACATGCTAAGTCTTGTATGGGAGGCCACGGTGGGATGTGGTTTTTCTAGTCCCATGCTTGCCACCCTTAGGACCCTAGCTTCTTGCCTCTTGAACCAAGATGAGCGTACAACCACACAGGGTAAATGGGATCCCATGATTGACTAGCATGCCTAGTAGATTCCATGAGTCACATATTTTCGAAAGAAGGAGGTGAAGGAGGTGCATTCATACAGGTAGGGAAGCATGGACCGGGTTTCTTGGGGTCGATGGAGCCCTTGGTGAACCAACCTCGCCTCACATCTTTAAGTACTGGCTTCGGTATTTGACCCGTTACGGCGGAACCATACTTATTGCGTGACTCATGGTCTCTGCGAAAGCAAGGTAAAGGTCGTGTCCAACCACACCCTCTATCGGCACACCAAGGAAGTGTGTCAAGTGGCAATAAGAGTCGGTTGGTACATGTGGGTAAAGTTGTATACCCCTGCAGGGTAATAATCTTTTGGAAAGCCGTGTCCATGGTTATGGACGACTTGGGAACGGATGGGAGATCATAGAGAACATGAACCTAATCGTAAAACCTTGCAACTAATGTTTGTTAAGGATGCTTCCTCATGGGTACGAGGGGGTGATCCTAGTTCAGATGATGATGATTCGGTGGATATCAAGATGATGATCAATATTTTGGAGATGTCGCTCTATTACCCATTTTAAAAATACTCTGGTTAGATGAGCTTCTTCTCTCTTGTTTTATAAACAAAGGTGGCTTTATGCAAAAGAACTCCACCAGCCATAAGTCTTGCGGAGTACACCCTGTACTCACCCTTGCTTTGTTGATACTTTTGGCAGAGTACGTGATCCTTGAAGATCAGTTTGGTTCTACATCGACATCGACGAGTAGCTTGGGGTTCCCGGCCGACCGCCTAGAATCTATGGGCTCGGACGTCATCGTTATGCTTTAGGCCTCTTAGGCCATTTGTTAAGTTTGCTATACTTAATAGCATAATTTGCCTTCCATTGTTTGATGTTTGTGGTCAGTGACCTCTGCTTGTAATAATTTGGTTCTCTGCTCAGTTATGAGCTTGCTGTAATAAATTTTGTGTCGTAGGGTCACTGTTGTGTTACCAATTCTTCACTGGATATTCTCAAGCTCAAGGTTAAGCTTATGTCAGATGGAGGTCTGGGATTTGTTTAGCCCTGATCCCGGGGGTGTCACAGGTCTTGGTACCAGAGCAGTACTGACCGTAGGAAAACCTTGCTATTGGTCGATGTTGAGTCTAGTGGTTGTGAAAACTATTTCAAAGATGAAAAGTATTTGCGAAAACTCTAGTATGCTTCTTTTTCTCCTTATCTAGTTTCGCTCTAACTCTGGGTTATCTTATCTTGTGTTGATTTGGAAAAGTTTTTCTATCTCGTCTCTTTCTTCAAAGCCTAGGTGCCTTTTCAGGCATGTCGCTTCTCAGCCAGTTGACCTAGTGTTTAATTCTCTAGAGTTGTGTGTGTTGTGAATTCCTTGTTCCCCTTGCTCTTGTTCATCTGGGAGATTCCTTTCTATCATGATCTCTCTATCTTTTGGACCCACAATATTGTATTGTTGGTTCCACAGTGTTCTGCTCTAGGCTTCGAGGTTTCCTTTCGCCACGTGTGCCTCCTTTTGATTTGTTTGGGTACTTCAGAAGTCATTCATTCTCTTGGAAGTTACCTCATGACCACTACCTTGCAGTGTATGTTGTGTCACTCAAGTAGTAGTTACTCTTTTCTCGGGTTTTAACCCTTGGACTTGAACCTAAGATCCCCGATTGTGCTAGATTCTGGTGTTGAGAATCTTGTACATGAAGCTGACCTTTAACCCAAGATCTATTCCTTTGTCCCCTATGGTTAATATTCATACATTACCTCAGGATGGCTAGTACTAAAATTCTAGTCTTCAAGCTTGTGGTCTTTGTCGTGATCGAATTGTGACAATAAAGGACTTCCCCTACCACTAGCTATGGCAGATGTTCTTTCATGGAACCAAAAAGATCATGACAAGAGTACTCCTCGAGAGTCTCGCATCTATACTCGTGACTCTGCCACACCATACCTTTTATATGCATTGGTTTTCGGAAGATTGATAATCTATGCATCCACATCTCGGTATTCTATCCTGAGCATGTTTCTTTTTCCCTTGTTGTTTTCCGACCTTTGTCTACCGTTTGGTAGCCAAGTAGTACATGTGCATTAGAGTCTTCCGATGTAAGATACTCTTGTGGTCCGTCAAGACAAACCATTTCGGGATGTCAGGAGAAACAAACTCCAGTACCTTGTCATTTCTAGGACCAGGTCAAAATGTTGTAATCCGCAGATCAAGAGGCATTGATTAGCTTTTGTTTGTTCTACCTTAAAGTGTCACACTCTTTTCTACTAAGAGGTCGTGTTGAGTTTTATGACCCCTTAATGAAGTGGTGCTTTCACACACCTTTACCCACCCTTCCTCGAGCTTTCGCGCTCGTGAGTGATGCGTGTGTGTAATAATGTGGCTATCTGAGGTTCTTAGCAATTATTATTGTTTTGAACTCTAAGGACATTTTTGTCATTATTAGTGTGATTGGTTAATCCTATCACTAAGCGAAGTTTGATTGTGCTACCAAGTCCGTTATCCAGGTGCACTCTCTTCAGTCAAAGAGTTAGGCTTATGCCAAAACTCTGAGACTATGTCTTCTTGCCTTACAAAGCAAGTTTCCTCTCGAACTAAGTGACATGTCGGTGGTTCATGATATTCTAGATGTCTACTAGAAGTATCGCCATGTTGCCACATGACCGTGTTGTCAAGTTCTTGAGCAAGTGAGTTCTCTGAACTGCTATTTTTCTCCAAGGATCCGTACTGGATACCCCTGAACTAGTTGGTTGAGATTAAACAACAACTTGGAGAGTTGTAAGACAAAAGTTCTATCCGACTCAGTTCTTTCTTAAAGGGATGTCTAGTTTTGTTCGTGTTGAAGAAAGATAGTATTTCCTTCGTGGACATGTTATCTTCCCCTATCTTTGATCTGATTTGGGTTATCGTCAAATCAAACTCAGTTCCAAGGACTATCTTGATAATGTTTCTTCTTGTGATGTTTCACTAGGATACATCTTCATGTCCTTTGGTCTGACCAGTATTTTTGTCTTGTTCATATGAAATATGCGTCCATCTTCTTGGAGTGTCTCCATAAGTTTGTTGTTGAGCCCATCGACAATATCCTTATCTTCTCCATGTTAGATTGGATTCATATGGAACAATTGGCATTAATGTTGGAAACTTTTGAGAACCGTCTTTGAGTCATCACGAAGTATGTGTTCTGGATGTTAGAAGTAATCTTCTCTGATTCACGTGCAAATGATGAAAGATGTCGCCGTGGATTGAGTAGAGTTATCTTCCTTTTCTTAAGGACACATGTGTGTTTTATTGTCAGTACCTTATGTGCGCAATTGTCTCTCGACAAGTTGCTAAATACATGGTTCTAGTAATCTAGCTCATCTTTTGGAGCTTTACACTGTAGTCCGTGTCTTGAGAATCTAGTGACTATACCTTTGTGGTAAATGTTACACACTTTCTGTTCGGACACGCTGAGTCTGAAGTATCATTCCACTTAACCAAAGTTGAATCTCAAGCAACAATGATGGTTGGTGTTCCTCAAGGTTTTAACATAGGTCTCTTTGTAAATCTGGCAAGATTGATGTAATGGTTAACACACATAGCCGGAAAGACCTATTGTCATATTCTCTTAAATCAGCAGTAACAACCACTCTTCATGAGGCTTCTTCTATAATTCATTATAGGAGTTGTGCTTATGGTTTCCTTGTATCCGAAGTCCGACCTTTACCTGATGTTTGTTTTCTTGAACATCGAGGAGAACATTTAAAGTAGTGTTGCTAAATGTCTCTCGGTCGATCCTCCAGACCCTTTTACATTGGCAAGCATTTTGTTGTGCCAAGTAATTGAAGTCTGAGAATGAAGTTTCTTTCTTCTCATGTCATCAGGAATCTTCTTAACTATTCATCTTGGTGGTGTAAAGTGATATCATAATCTTTGGCAAAGATTCTGATAAACCTGGATGAATAAAGAGTTTCCTTCGTTTTCTCAACCATGTTTTAAGAGTTACTATGATCTTGGCAATCAATAGTTTCTCTTGCTACATGTTCTTTGTGACTCTTATGAGTCCTCACCACCAAAATACCTTTCTGTCTTGGCCTTCTGTTGTATGAAAAAGTGACCCTTCTGTGTCCAAAGTAGTTTAACAGCTTGGTTCTGTTGATCCATATCTCTGCAACCTAAAATCTCTACTTAAGCTGTTTAGTAGAGGTTCCCTCTCAGAAGTTTAAACTCTTCTATGAGTTCCATGGTCTCAATCCTTATGAAGACCATTTATCTAAGACCTTGAAACCTTCTGCTCTTGTTCCTCCGCTACCTTGATGTGTTTCATGCTCGTCATCTCAGAGTTGTTTCTGAACACTCCATTCATGATCTGACCATGAGATACTATGTGTGTTGTTTAGTGTGTTTCCCTCTTATCCTTAGAGTGACCATGTTTCTTTCTCTCTCCGTCTCTTTCCTACCTTTGGAATCTCGGGTCAAGATTCTCGTAAGGGGGATAGAGCTGTAACACCCTAGTTTTAGTTAATCCTGTTTTAGGGTTTGATTATGCATCATGAGCATCATTTATTAAATTGTGCATTGAAGAAATACAGATAAAACCCTAAACCCTAGTTTTCTTCCCTTTATTTGAAAAGCATTCAAAATGTTATGTATTTTGAAAACTACAAAATGAATGGAGCCCAAATGGAATAAAAAGGGCCCCACAGTATCTTAAATGTTTTATAAACTGTCGGGGGGTTGACCTCGGGTAGGTCAAAGACGGGGAAAGACAGAGGTACGATCCCCGTCTGGTTTCCGAGTTACAGTCTAGGTCAGCCGAATCATGAATAAGTCGGCCGACATACGGAGGCGAGAAGCCCGTATATGTATATTAATGCTACGGCCGAAGCACTCGGCCGGGTTAACTGAGTGATCTTGATGCAGGTAAAGGACAATCCGAGCTATGCAGGGGAGGGCCGAATGATATGAAGCTTGCAGGAGAAGGAGAGGCCTGAAGTCAAACCCTAGCTGCAAGCTAAGGAGAATCTAAGCAGTGCCAAGCGCTACGGACAAAGGCGCAGAGCGACAGAGAGGCAGGAGGAGGTCACGGAGGTGACAGTCCGAAGACCGAGGCGCATAAGAGGGCCCTCCGAACCTTGCCGTTAGAGGGGAGACAAGGAAAGAGGGGCGCCGAACTACTATATTGGGATAGGCATATTCCTCGAATATGCTGGCCATGTCAGCCCTAAAGGAACCCAGGGCACTCCTTTATAAGGAGAGACTTGGACTCAGAGAAGGGGATCGGCTCATTTTGGTACCGTTAGGCTGGTGAGGTTCATCTTTTCTCCCTGTATACAGCTCAAGGAGCACTTGTAGCCCAAGGGAAGAAAAATAAAGATCTTTGCCCTAATCTCTTGTGTGTAGAATTATTTGCATCTTCCCTCCCCAGATCCCACTAGCATCCATTGGCCCCATACTTTAGCCTACCCAAATCATCTGTCGTGCCACCACCACGACAGTTGGCGCCCACCGTGGGGCCAGCAGCGGTTGTAGCTGGAGTTATGATCCGGACGGGAAACTTCATCAACACGGGCGAGCGCGTTGTTTCTGGCTTGGTCCAGAGATTTGGTCTCTGCGACTATGTCAGCGACAATGCAGGGAGCTTCAAGAGGAAAGCTCCCCCGCGTAATGGAGTCTTCATCAGCCTGGGCGAGCACAAGGTTTACGTCGGTGTCGACATCACCGGCATTTACCCTCACCAAGTTGTTGTTGCAGGAGATCCACCTCTTAACGCAGCAAGCCGTCCGTCCAGAGCACGTCCTGCAGGAGGCGCCGAGGTGATGGTCGCCGGGGCAAGCTGGAGAAGCGATGCGGTCAAGCAGAGAACCCGCAACAGGCGTACAAGGCGCACCCAGGCAGACCGTGCCACAACCCACCGAGGTAATCCCGCCAGTGACCAACCCGACCGAGCTGCAGGACACCACCCCAAAGGCACCAAGAGTAAGAGGGCCACCTCTGGAAATGCCAGAGAACATTCTTCAGGCAACCATAGAAAACTTGACTACACCTGTATCGCTGATACTTGATCCGGCAAATGCTCAGGCAGAGTTAGAAGAAACCAGGCAAAAGGTGCTGGTAGAGGCCAAGAAAGTATCGGCCTTGCGGGAGTCCTTGAACAGGACCCTGAGAGAGTATGCCAAAGATAATAAGCTTGACATCGCACCCGAGCGGGTGGACGAATTAAGATTAAGGGGGAAGAACCTCATGGATGATATTAACAAAGAGCATGAAGCTCACAGGGCTGAATCAGGTTACTTGGGCTTGCCGAGGTACAGTACCCCGGCGAAGAACCTGAGAGCGGAAAACGCCGCAGCATTGGAATTAGAGGGGTTGACCGGGGAAGCCCGGCAGAAACATCAAGAAAGAGTGAATGAGATGGTGCGCATCGCAAATCAGCAAAACGAGGAAATACTCAGAACAAACCCGGCGAGGCCAGGGGCCTCGCGGATGGTTCACTCGCCAGGGGCAGCACCTGTCTTATCCGCGGCAGTAGCATCTTCACCCGGAAATAACGCGCGAAGGGACAAAGCAGTAACCTCAAGAAAGAGGAATAAGCAAATTGTTCCATATGATCCGGCGATGGCTGGAAAGGCAAATGAGAACAGAGGCAATGCAAGACGAGGTAACAGTGGGGAGAGGAACCACGACCGTGTAGAAAGAGACAGCGAAAGCCGAGGCAATGGAGATCTCGGCATAAGAGAACCCGCAAGAGGCAATCATGAGAACAATACCCCGGTCGAAGTAAGGAGAGAGCAGCCGCTCAACCCGCAACCAAGGCATGAACCCCGGCAGGAAAGAGAAGCGAGGCTAGCTCGCCACAATCAAGTGAATCAAAGGTACAATGATGGGTATTCTGAGATGGAATATGCGATCCATGGTGGAAATAACCACTATGGAATGCAAGACAGAATTCTGTACAGAGATCTGCCATCAAGTGATGCAAGAGTGAAGCTGGACCGGCTATACCGGTCCGAGTTGTTGGAAGAACAGGGTCCACCCGGTCCGACTTGCTTTGGACCACGGATCATGGGCGAACCACCCGTGCCGAACTTTCAGCTAGCGAGAGGCACAAAAACATATAATGGGAGTACCAAGCCACAATATTGGTTGATTGACTATGCCACTGCTGTGAAGATAGCGGGTGGGAACTTATGATGGGCAGTACGGTACATCCCACAAATGTTGGAAGGACCAGCCAGGGTATGGCTGAATAATCTACCAGCGGGCAGTATCAACTGTTGGTTGGATTTTGAAGAAATGTTCGTCAGCAACTTTACCAGCACATACAAGAGGCCAAACAGGCCGCAACAGTTATCCATGTGCAAACAGAGGCCGAATGAAACAGACAGAGAGTTTTTAAATCGATGGTGCAACCTGAGAAACTCATGTGAAGGGGTTATAGAATCGCAAGCCATAGCTTGGTTCGCGCAAGGCTGCCGTTATGGCAGCATGTTGTGGCAACGTCTGCAAAGAGATATGCCGACCACACTGGCAGAAACTATCAGAATAGCAGACTCCTATGCACTAGGAGACCCAACGCAACCAGAACTAATGTCGGCGGATCATCGCGAGCAACAAGATCATTATGCAAGATATTTGGCCGGGTCATCTAGGCGCAATGATTTCAGAGGAAGAAGAAGAGAGGAAAGGCCGGATTATAGATATAATTCGGCCCAAGTGGCAGCAGTAGCACAATATCAGCCGAGTCACGGAGCAACTCAACGGCAGAAGAATGGACCTCAGCAGTGGACACCAAGGAATGAAGGAAAAAGACAAGGACCCGTAATGTAAGAAGCGGTGGCGAGAGGCGAAATACACGTTCAATCCATGTTAGATCAGCCGTGCAAATTTCACATCAAACCCATCCAAACCAGCCAATCATACGACCCAATGTGCATGGATGAAAATGCAATGGGGAACCCGCAGGAGTTCAGCGCCCATCAAGTACATCAACAGATCAACCGCAATTGGTCGAGCAAATGCACAAATCGATGTTACCGCCTCCTCCCCCGAGGTACGATAACTCCGATCGGAGGGATGCAGTACATCAAGTAATGAACCAAGTCCAGGATGGAAGGACGAATCCAGCAAATACTGGACGCAATGATTACAGAAGAACATCATCGGTATTATTATGTTCACATCGAACAAAGAAGACAAGCAGAGCGCCGGCATATGGAAGTAAATGCGCTATGCGGTACCAAGATATGTGCCATGGTCGATCGAGGTGACCTGGAGCATAAAGGACCACCCCAAAATAATGCCGAGTCCAGGATCATATGCACTCGTGTTGGATCCGACATTCGTTGGACCAAGCATCAATGTGAAATTTTCAAAAGTACTCATTGACAATGGAAGCAGTATCAACATCATGTACAAAGATACCATGCATAAACTCGGAATATCGCAGAACATGCTGCAATCCACGAGAACCACTTTCCATGGGATAGTGCCGGGGCTTTCATGCGAGCCCATCGGTAAAGTCCGAGTGGACGTGTTATTCGGTACGAGAGATAACTGCAGAGCAGAGAACTTAGAATTTGAAGTGGTAGATCTGGAAAGTTGTTATCATGCTCTACTCGGACGGCCCGCACTGGCCAAATTCATGAGCAGCTGTCATGTAAGTTATCTGAAGATGAAGCTACCCGGACCACAAGGAGTAATAACAGTTGCAGGGGATTACAAGAAGTCAATGGAGTGTGCTTCAGCCGGGTCAAATTTGGCCGAATCATTGGTTATAGCAAGAGAAAAGAGAAGGATTCAAGAAGTAGCAGCCCTCGCTCAGTCGGCACAGCTGAACATGCCGGCGCTGGCCAACCCACATGGCAGTGTCTCTTTTCAGCCGACTAAAGAAACGAAGAAATTTCAGATCGATGAGCAATTCCCAGAGCGTACTGTTACTATTGGTGCAGGCCTGGACACTAAATAGGAAAGCGAGCTCACCAACTTCCTCCGTGAGAACCGGGACATATTCGCATGGTCAACTCAAGATCTGCAAGGTGTTCCGAGGGAGTTGGCTGAGCACTCTTTGAACGTAAGGCCAGGAGCAAGGCCGGTGAAGCAACCTCTCCGCCGCTTCGCCGAAGACAGGAGAAAAATAATAGGAGATGAAATAGCTCGGCTCCTCGCGGCCGGGTTCATCATGGAGGTGCTATACCCGGATTGGTTATCGAATCCGGTGCTAGTAGAAAAGAAGAAAGATGATCCCAATGTAGCCATTGTATGGCGAATGTGTATCGATTACACCAACCTGAACAAGGCGTGTCCAAAAGATCCTTTTCCGTTTCTAGAATAGACCAAGTCATTGACTTGACCGCTGGTTGTGAGCTATTATCATTTGTAGACGCGTATTCTGGTTTCCACCAGATACCGTTAAATCCGGCCGATCAAATAAAGACCGCATTTATTACCCCGTACGGGGCTTATTGTTATCGCACAATGCCATTCGGCCTGCGAAATGCAGGAGCGACATATCAGAGATGCATGCAAAAATGCCTGCATGATCAGATAGGAAAAAATGTACAAGTATATGTAGATGACGTGGTCATCAAAACCAAGGAAAGCAAAACATTACTAGAAGATATACGGCAGACTTTTGCGAACCTGAGAAGGTTCCGAATGAAGCTTAATCCAGAAAAATGCACATTTGGCGTGCCAGCAGGAAAATTACTCGGTTTTCTTGTATCTAGCCGAGGTATAGAGGCTAATCCAACAAGGATAAAAGCAGTAGAAAGAATGGAATTGCCAAAATGTTTAAATGATGTACAAAAATTCACGGGCTGGCTGGCCTCGCTTAGTCGATTTGTATGTCGGCTAGGAGAGAAGGCACTACCGCTCTATCAGCTGATGAAGAAATCAGATAAATTCATTTGGACTCCACAAGCAGACATCGCATTTCATGAATTGAAAAAGATGTTGGTTACTGCACCCATTTTGGCTTCTCCATTATCAAAAGATCCTATGTTACTCTATGTAGCGGCTACCAACAAAGTAGTGAGTACTGTAGTCGTAGTGGAACGACTTGAAAATGGTAAGTCGATTCAGAGGCCGGTATATTATCTAAGTGAGGTGTTATCCACTTCAAAGCAGAATTACCCGCATTATCAGAAGATGGCTTATGGGGTATATATGTCGGCGAAAAAGCTTAAACATTACTTCGAAGAGCATCCCATCAAAGTAATCTGTGAGGCACCCATAGCCGACATATTGAGCAACAAAGACGCAAGTGGACGAATAGTAAAATGGGCAATCGAGTTATCACCATACGCTCCACAATTTGATAGAAGAGATGCAATCAAATCGCAGGCGGTCGCCGACTTTCTCGTGGACTGGGCCGAGGTGCAGTATGAGCCACCATTGCCAGATCCAAATTACTGGACTATGCATTTCGATGGTTCCAAACTAAGGAATGGTTTGGGGACGGGAATAGTGTTAACCTCACCTAAAAGAGACCAACTGAAATATGTATTACAAATACATTTTGCTGCGTCCAACAATGTAGACGAATATGAAGCGCTAGTCCATGGACTGAAAGTAGCAAAAGAAATTGGCATACGCCGAATCTTATGCTATGGTGACTCGGATCTAGTAGTACAGCAAGTCTCAGGCAGTTGGGACGCATAGATGCTAATATGGCTTTATACAGGTTTCACGTGCAAAAGATCAGTGGATACTTTGAAGGATGTGAATTTCACCACATACCTCGGGCAGAAAATGATGCCGCAGACACATTGTCAAAATTAGGATCAACCCGGCAATCAATTCCTCCGGGTATTGCCCTGGAGCACCTCAGGGAACCATCAATAATCCCATCACCAGAATCCGAATCTATCTTTATCCCGGCAAATTCCGCAGAAGATAACGCGCCGATGGAAGTAGATCCGCAATATAACTCGGAACCCCCCAAGAGGAGGACAGCCGAGGTAAGTGCAATCATGGGAAAATCCGAGATATGTATGTCAGCAGAAAACATGGAAATAGACAGTGAGATCACACCAGAAAAAGTCACACCGTTATGGGCGCAACCCATATTTTCTTACCTAAAAGACTCGATGTTGCCAAGTAATGAGGTATTAGCTAGACAAACTGTAAGGAGAGCAAAAGATTATACAATCATAAACAATGAGCTATATAAAAGGAGCGTCACAAGCGTGTTGCAGAAGTGTGTAAGTTCGGCAGAAGGTCAGGAGATCCTTCTAGACATACACCAAGGAGAATGTGGGCACCATGCCTCATCTCGTGCCTTAGTAGCCAAAGCATTCAGGCATGGATTTTATTGGCCAACGACATTGAAAGAAGCAAAAGAATTAGTTAAGAAATGCAATGGATGTCAGAGATACGCAACCAAAATACACATGCCATCGGCCGAGTTAAAAACAATACCCATCACTTGGCCATTTTCTGTATGGGGTTTAGATATGGTGGGACCATTCAAGCCGGCACGAGGAGGAATGACCCACATGTTGGTTATGGTGGACAAGTTCACAAAATGGATTGAAGTGAAACCAATAAAAAGTGCGATGGGTCCACAGCAGTGAAATTTCTCAAGGATATTATCTTAAGATATGGGTATCCGCACAGTATTATTACAGATAATGGCACAAACTTTGCAGAAGGAGCTATCGCCAGATTTTGCCGAGAGAAGCACATAAGACTAGATATTGCCTCTGTGACTCACCCAGCATCCAATGGGCAAGTGGAAAGGTCTAATGGACTGGTGTTATCAGGAATAAAACCACGACTTGTGAACCATTGCAAAGGTCGACAGGATGTTGGATTGAGGAACTCCCAGCCGTACTGTGGAGCCTCAGGACTACTCCAAATAGATCAACAGGTTATACACCATTCTTCCTGGTATACGGGGCAGAGGCCGTACTTCCAGCCGACATAATATATGACTCGCCAAGAGTTACTCAGTATATACAACCTCGGAGATAAACGAGATAGCTCGGCAAGATGCTGTAGACCTGCTAGAAGAAGCCAGAGAGTTGACATTGTCACGATCAACTATTTATCAGCAGAACCTGCGACGATATCACAGCAAGAAGGTGAATCCAAGAGTATTCAAAGAAGGATATTTAGTTCTCCGACTGGTGCAACGTACGGCCGACATGCACAAGTTGTCACCTCCATGGGAGGGACCATTCATTGTGAGCAAAGTGTTACACAACGACGCCTATTATCTAGTCGACACTCAGTCCCCCGGAAAGAACAAGGCAGATGTAACACCCTCAGAATCGGACCTATGCAAGTTTGAACAAAATTCGCCAAACCCGCATAGAAACGATTCAAAGGTGCACCAGCACTTCGCATGGTGGAAAGCAAGTAATAACATTACACAATAGTCCTCGATGGGACCCACAGAACAGATATATATATATATATAACAGCGACTCAAAGAGTCAAGAATACAGATACATTATACAAAGATCCAAATCACCTTGAAAATGATAGAGCGTCCGACTACGGACAAGATGCAAATGGGGCTAAGAGCCCTGAAGAATAACCAATGGCGTCCATAACCCTGCCCAGGCCAAGCGGAAGGGTAACCACTAACGGCGAACTTAAACCTGCTTAAACAAAAGGGTGCCGACAGAGGCAAAGGAAAAAGAAGGCGTCGATCGAGGCCAAGACACGGCGAGGCTAGAATTGGCGGTCCTCGCCTACATAGGTATGGTGGATCAAGCGGCAAAGATGCACTAAACAACCTATAGAGACTCGATACAACTGGCGGTTATCAGAGAGGGGTGAGAATGACCTATCCGGATCCAACCTGAAGCTAACACCAAAACAAACCCATCCTGGTGTTTCCCCCTCGAGACCAAACGAGGAAGTCAACCGAGGAACTCACACAGTTGGCAGTTTTATTTATTCAGTTATCGTTGCAGCAATTACTAGTCAGGTTTAGATAATCATCCTGATAAAGTAAACAGTGGGCACTTTTAGTTGACCATTCCGTTATAGTTGTATCACTTACTAATCAGGTATGAATAGCAGGAGATAAACCCAAAACCCAGCAGTTGTTGGTACTTTTATTCAGCCATTTCGTTGTAGTTGCAATACTTACTAGTCAGGTACAATGGTCGCCAGCGACACACAAAACAAGCAATTGTGGGCAGTATTATTTAGTCATTCCATTATAGTGGAGCTGATTACTAGTCATTATAAGTCAAATTTATAGCAAATAAACTTTAGTTATGCTTGTCTATGATCGAGATACTGTGCTCCAAGTCGTCCATATCCGCGACACGGCTTTCGTAAAGTTTTACCCGGCGGGTGCACCAATAGCAACACACGCCGATCAACCTCGGAAAAACCAAAACAAAACCCAACGAGGCTTTCACGGTGAACAATCACAGATTCAGAAATATTTCAGGCCACCTTAAGTAGAATCCATAACGGAGTAAGCAAGCTCGAGACGGCCTCAAGGTTTGGCTAGGCAGTGACGATCGGGAACCCCAAACGGGCTTGTCGACACCGCGGAATCGTGGTCCGATCCTAACAATGCAAAGTGCACTCGCACAATCATAAATAAAGCAAAAAACATGGCATAAGTACACAGGATCGTAAATAAAACCTCAAACTAGTTTGTGGCCCCAAGAAATAAGAATGAATCAAGCTCGCTCAGGGGTCCCATATACCTCCCGGATGTGGATAGCGATAAATCAAGACAGTATCAAGTACTCGGGTCTTACGGGACACAAGTGGGCGTTCGAAACCAAATATTATCTATCACCCACGATGCCTCTGCTTATTTCAATTTTAGTTGTTAAACAGAAATTAAAGTGACGATAAGTAAAACTAGAATCATCTCCAACCTCAACATGCGGCAATACATCAGAATCGGCATTTGACGACACACATCAAGACTTGAGCAAGCAACTACGACGCATAAGTCCAACTATCTACCAAACAACAGTATTAGGTGTGTCCAAGGCAATATAGGGCTGCGGTATATCACAGTGGAAACTAAAGCATCGCAACACGTATAGCAATAGATCAACAGAGGGAATAAAGACTATAAAAGTAAGATAGGTAGAAAGAGGAGATGCTGCTTTGAAAACATTGTCGAAGGGTTCAACCGAAGATCGGGGCGAAGCTCACATCAACTCAACGGCCTTATCCGCGAAGAAGCAAAACACTATAATAACACCGGATGCAATATTTAATACAACGGCAGAAGATCGGCATGATGCATGTATGATGCATGGCATGGCAAGGTGCAATGCAATTAGGTCATATTAAGCGGAACCGGGGTCCCGACAATTAGATAGATGGTTCTAGTTGTTTAGATACCCCGCAATTTAAATGTTGTATTAACATGACAAGATGAGTTTCCGGTTCTCTACACAAGTTTAAATGAGGCCAATATAAGGCTAGATTTGCCCGCATATGGGCCCCATATTTAATTATTAGGTGAATCGGCATAAGGCCCCCAAACCACGTGATATGCATGCGAGATGACAATTAAATATGCGACAAGTTGTATTATGTTATGAAATCGGGTTCGAGGAAAGGGTTCACACATTAGAGGGGGCTTGACGATCTTGGGGTTCCGGGGTTCGGGGTTGGTCTCGGGGTTTAGGGTTCGACGGATCGTCTCGGCGGTAACGTTCTCGGATATCGGGGTAGATCTTGTCGCATCCGCGGTGGTCGGCCATGTTGTCGGTCTTGTCGTCTCTCGCGGGGACCTTGGCGTTCCGGGGGGGCGTACTTGGTCTGGCGTCGGGGCATCGGACTCGCCCTGGCTGGTGCCGTTCTTGTCGTTGCGTGGATCTTGTCGGGTCCTCGAGTCGGGACGGTCTTGGCGTTCGGGGTGAAGTACTCGGCGTCCTCGAGGAAGTTCTTGTCGTAACCGTGAAGGAGATCCTTTCGGTCCGCAGGGTCCGGTCTTCGGGGTTCGACGGATGTCTCGGCGTTCGGGTTGCCGAGCCTGGTGTCCGGGACGGAGTACTTGTCGCCTCGGGGACTCGGGTCGAGGAACTTGGCGCGCCCGGGTTCGGTCTTCGGAGTCCAACTCCGGGAAGGAGAACTTGTCGTTCCGGGTGGCGACCTAGGCGTGTTGAGGGTCTCGGTATTCGGGGTTCCGGGAAGGAGGCCATCTGGTAGCCCTGGAGCTGAAGTAGAGCGGCTAGGTACCATCTTCACATGTCCAGCGACGTTGTATCTCTGCACCCGTTACCACAGCACCAACACAGGAGCAGGTTCGAAGCCTCAGGGACGGTGCACGGACAGGAGGAGGACGGCTGAGAACGGGGGCGCATGGACCACGGCGCTGCGGCAGCTGGGAGGCGGTTGGGCCTAGCTTCGCATGTAGAGGGCAGACGCGCAGCTCGACCAGCGGCAACACAGAGGCGGCGAGGGGCTCGGGAGGCGACGTCACCGAGGGCTCGTCGGCCTTCAGCAGCCTTATGGAGGTGCTCGCGGAGACAGAGGAGCCTTGGAGCGGAGGATGCGGGCGGAGGGCGGTTGCAGGACGCGGCGGCCAGCCTTCGCGCCAGGGCGCCGGAGGCGAGGCAGGAGATGTGGAGGCTGCCGCGGCGCCGAGGCAGCGGGGCAAGGCGCGAAACTGGTGAGGCAGAGGCGGGTCGCCATGGACGCGAGCAGCGGCGCTAAGAGAAGAAGAGGGCAGGAGGCGGTGAGCAGCAGAGGGCGGCGGGGTCGCTGAGGGGGGCGTGCCCGGCGCCGCGGGGACGGGGAGGCCGGCGCGGCGGCGAGGTGGAAGCGGAGGTTGAGGGGAGCAGGGCGGCGCGGAGCGACGAGCACGGGCGCGCGTGGTGGAGAGCGGCCGGAGGCAGGGGAGGAGCGGTGTTGGGCGCCATGGCGAGCTTGTGGCGGCAGCGGCCTGCGCTATGGGGGCCGCCAGGAAGGGACGAAGCGGGCGGTGGTCGCTGGGGGGAAGAGGACGGGGACGAAGATGAACAGGGGAGGAGACGCGCGGGGACAGGGGGTGGGGCCAGGCTGCTGTGTGCGTGTCTTTGTGTTGGCGTGTGGTGAGGAGAGGGTGAGAGAGAGAGAGGAGGGTGAGGTGGAGCGATGGTTGGGGGGGTTGGGCAAGGTGACGTGGCGAACACCGATTGGTTGGGGTGATGTGGCCAAGGGTGTGGTTAGACTAGTTGGTAGGAATAGGATTAGGTGGGGCGGGCAGGATGGACCGATTTAAAAACAGGGGTGGTCGTTCGGGTCTACTCGGCCCGTTCGACTGCCCCACTAAACTAATTAAATCTTTTATTTAATTTAATTGGGCCGTTTGCAACCCGAAAGCAACAAAACAAAATACTCTGGAGCCCCGGGGTTTTGCGTTTGAATGAGAGAGGGCGTTTCAGAAAACAAAATAGGTTTTTCTGAAATAGTTTTAGACAAACAACACATGAGGATGACGATGCAATGCACAAATTCAACGCGATTTTCTAGTAGTGGTTTTGCGGGATGCCACAATTCGACACCACTAACAATGGATCTCGCCCTCGAGATCCGCCTCATGGTACCGGAAAGAAGGTCGGCGGCCTGATCCTTCACGCTTCGTGTAGATCCTCGCGACACCACTAACAATGGCTCCTTCTTCATCTGGTAAACGGCGACACCACCAACAAAGGTTCGTTGTTCCTGATCGTCGAGAGAACACTCCGGAGAAACAAAGGACGAAGATAGAGGTATCAAACGATAAGGCCACCTCTAACTTCCAATAGAAGAGGGAAAAGTTACATCGATCCACCCGTTCGATGTACAGAGCGAACAGTAGAGTCGGGTAGGGTGATCAGTCCATGCCGGACCCAACTATCAACTCTATACATGGGTAGGAGAATCAGGCAACTCAACTCTCGAGATTTAGACTGAAGACCTTCTTAGGCGGTATCCGGAACAAAGGAATGTTGCCAGCAGAAATCGTATGAAAGACACAATGATTAGGTTTCGCGATGGTTCCATTGGCCTGAACAACACATGCTCAAGGTCGACTCCAACTTCACCAAAGCTCGTCCTTCTCATATGTTTTTCAACGACACTGACATCCAGCAAGGAAACACATAGGGATAAGGAGCTCAAGAACAAAAGATTGGAGGAAGGGTACAACAGACAAGTTGCAGATTGATGATCGTAGCACTCCGTTGCAAAAGGGAGAAAGCGAAACCCTGAAGGTACTACGGAAACCCAACCACGAGAATTCCTGGACTCGAAGAGAGAGAGAGAGCGGATTCAAAACACGTAGAGATAAGAGAGGAATAGCAAAGGGGTAAGGAGTAAAATCAGACCTAATCAGAACTAACCAACCGATTTTCAAAAATAGTTTTGACACTCTACTGCGGCCGTTAGCTAGGTTATCCTACAGGCTGGACTTGTGGGGTATCGCAACTGCTGAGCTCTGATACCACTCTGTAACACCCTCAGAATCGGACCTATGCAAGTTTGAACAAAATTCGCCAAACCCGCATAGAAACGATTCAAAGGTGCCCACCAGGCACTTTCGTGCGGGTGGAAAACGAAGTAATAACATTACACAACAGTCCTCGATGGGACCCATAGAACAGATATATATAACAGCGACTCAAAGAGTCAAGAATACAGATACATTATACAAAGATCCAAATCACCTTGAAAATGATAGAGCGTCCGACTACGGACAAGATGCAAATGGGGCTAAGAGCCCTGAAGAATAACCAATGGCGTCCATAACCCTGCCCAGGCCAAGCCGGAAGGTTAACCCTGCTAACGGCGTCGAACTTAAACCTGCTTAAACAAAAGGGGTGCCGACAGAGGGCAAAGGAAAAAGAAGGAGCGTCAGTACTGAGGCCAGTACACGGCGAGGCTAGAATTCGGCGGTCCTCGCCTACATAGGTATGGTGGACTGAAGCGGCAACGGCAGCATGCACTAAACAACCTATAGAGACTCGATACAACTGGCGGTTATCAGAGAGGGGTGAGAATGACCTACCCGGATCCAACCTGAAGCTAACACCAAAACAAACCCATCCTGGTGTTTCCCCCTCGAGACCAAACGAGGAAGTCAACCGAGGAACTCACACAGTTGGCAGTTTTATTTATTCAGTTATCGTTGCAGCAATTACTAGTCAGGTTTAGATAATCATCCTGATAAAGTAAACATTGGGCACTTTTAGTTGACCATTCCGTTATAGTTGTATCACTTACTAATCATGTATGAATAGCAGGAGATAAACCCAAAACCCAGCAGTTGTTGGTACTTTTATTCAGCCATTACGTTGTAGTTGCTATACTTACTAGTCAGGTACAATGGTCGCAAGCGACACACAAAACAAGCAATTGTGGGCAGTGTTATTTAGTCATTCCATTATAGTGGAGCTGATTACTAGTCATTATAAGTCAAATTTATAGCAAATAAACTTTAGTTATGCTTGTCTATGATCGAGATACTGTGCTCCAAGTCGTCCATATCCGCGGACACGGCTTTCAGAAAGTTTTACCGGCGGTGCACCAATAGCAACACACGCCGATCAACCTCGGAAAAACCAAAACAAAACCCAACGAGGCTTTCACGATGAACAATCACAGGATTCAGAAATATTTGGGGCCACCCTTAAGTAGAATCCGGAGTAAGCAAGCTCGAGACGGCCTCAAGGTTTGGATAGACGGTACGTGAACGATCGGGAACCCCAAAGCGGGCTTGTCGACACCGCGAATCGTGGTCCGATCCTAAACAATACAGGTGCGATACCTCGCAATCGTAAATAAAGCAAAGAAACATGGCATAAGTACAGATCGTAAATAAAACCTCAAACTAGTTTGTGGCCCCAAGAAATAAGAATGAATCAAGCTCTGGCTCGGGGTCCCATATACCTCCGGATGTGGATAGAGCGATAAATCAAGGAACAGGTATCAAGTACTCGGGGTCTTACGGGACACAAGTGGGCGTTCGGAAACCAAATATTATCTATCACCCACCGATGCCTCTGCTTATTTCAATTTTAGTTGTTAAACAGAAATTAAAGTGACGATAAGTAAAACTAGAATCATCTCCAACCTCAACATGCGGCAATACATCAGCAACTGTGGCATTTGACGACACACATCAGCACTTGAGCAAGCAACTACGACGCGCAAGTCCAACTATCTACCAAACAACAGGTATTAGGGTGTGTCCAAGGCAATATAGGGCTGCACGGTATATCACAGGTACGGAAACTAAAGCATCGCAACACAGATAGCAATAGATCAACAGGAGGGAATAAAGACTATAAAAGTAAGATAGGTAGAAAGAGGGAGATGCTCGCCTGAAAACATTGTCGAAGGGTTCAACCGAAGATCGGGGCGAAGCTCACATCAACTCAACGGCCTTATCCGTGAAGAAGCAAAACACTATAATAACACCGGATGCAATATTTAATACAACGGCAGAAGATCGGCATGATGCATGTATGATGCATGGCATGGCAAGGTGCGATGCAATTAGGTCATATTAAGCGGAACCGGGGTCCCGACAATTAGATAGATGGTTCTAGTTGTTTAGCTACCCCGCAATTTAAATGTTGTATTAACATGACAAGATGAGTTTCCGGTTCGCTACACAAGTTTAAATGAGGCCAATATAAGGCTAGATTTGCCCGCATATGGGCCCCATATTTAATTATTAGGTGAATCGGCATAAGGCCCCCAAACCACGTGATATGCATGCGAGATGACAATTAAATATGCGACAAGTTGTATTATGTTATGAAAACGGGTTCGAGGAAAGGGTTCACACATTAGAGGGGGATCGACGATCTTGGGGTTCCGGGGTTCGGGGTTGGTCTCGGGGTTTAGGGTTCGACGGATCGTCTCGGCGGTAACGTTCTCGGATATCGGGGTAGATCTTGTCGCATCCGCGGTGGTCGGCCATGTTGTCGGTCTTGTCGTCTCTCGCGGGGACCTTGGCGTTCCGGGGGGGCGTACTTGGTCTGGCGTCGGGGCATCGGACTCGCCCTGGCTGGTGCCGTTCTTGTCGTTGCGCGGATCTTGTCGGGTCCTCGAGTCGGGACGTTCTTGGCGTTCGGGGTGAAGTACTCGGCGTCCTCGAGGAAGTTCTTGTCGTAACCGTGAAGGAGATCCTTTTGGTCCGCAGGGTCCGGTCTTCGGGGTTCGACGGATGTCTCGGCGTTCGGGTTGCCGAGCCTGGTGTCCGGGACGGAGTACTTGTCGCCTCAGGGACTCGGGTCGAGGAACTTGGCGCGCCCGGGTTCGGTCTTCGGAGTCCAACTCCGGGAAGGAGAACTTGTCGTTCCGGGTGGCGACCTAGGCGTGTTGAGGGTCTCGGTATTCGGGGTTCCGGGAAGGAGGCCATCTGGTAGCCCTGGAGCTGAAGTAGAGCGGCTAGGTACCATCTTCACATGTCCAGCGATGTTGTATCTCTGCACCCGTTACCACAGCACCAACACAGGAGCAGGTTCGAAGCCTCAGGGACGGTGCACGGACAGGAGGAGGACGGCTGAGAACGAGGGCGCATGGACCACGACGCCTGCGACGAAGCTGCAGGGGAGGGCGGTTGGGCCTAGCTCGCCTGGAGGGCGAGGCGGCCGGCAGCAGCTCGACCAGGCGGCAACACAGAGGCGGCGAGGGGGGGCTCGGGGAGGCGCACGTCACCGAGGGGCTCGTCGACGCTCGCGGCAGCGCCATGGGGAGGTGCTCGCCGGAGACAGAGGAGGGCGCGGCGGCGGAGGGATGCTTGGGAGGGCGGTTCTGAAGAGGCAGCGGTGGCGCTTCGGTCGCAGCCTTGGCGTTGGAGGCGGAGCGGCAGGAGATGTGGGGAGGCAGTGCGGCGCGGAGGCCAGGGCAAGGGCAGCGGCTGGGGCCAGCGGCAGGCGGGCCCGCGGCCAGACGGGCGGAGAAGGGCCGCTGAGAGAAGAAGAGGCAGGAGGCGGTGAGCAGAGGCGGCCGAGGGGCGTGCCCGCGCCGCTGAGACGAGGGAGGCGAGGTGGAAGCGGAGGTTGAGGGAGCAGGGCGCGGAGCGACGAGCACGGGCGTGGTGGAGAGCGGCGGAGGCGAGGAGGAGCGTGCTGGCGGTGGCGGAGCTTGTGGCGACGGCGCTGCTATGGGGCCGCCAGGAAGGGACGAAGCGGGCGGTGGTCTCTGGGGGGAAGAGGACGGGGACGAAGATGAACAGGGGAGGAGACGCGCGGGGACAGGGGGTGGGGCCAGGCTGCTGTGTGTGCGTGTGCTGTGTTGGCGTGTGTGGTGAGGAGAGAGGGTGAGAGGAGAGAGAGGAGGGGTGAGGTGGAGCGATCTGGTTGGTTGGGGGGGTTGGGCAAGGTGACGTGGCGAACACCGATTGGTTGGGGTGATGTGGCCAAGGGTGTGGTTAGACTAGTTGGTAGGAATAGGATTAGGTGGGGCGGGCAGGATGGACCGATTTAAAAACAGGGGTGGTCGTTCGGGTCTACTCGGCCCGTTCGACTGCCCCACTAAACTAATTAAATCTTTTATTTAATTTAATTGGGACGTTTGCAACCCGAAAGCAACAAAACAAAATACTCCGGAGCCCCGGGGTTTGGCGTTTGAATGAGAGAGGGCGTTTCAGAAAACAAAATAGGTTTTTCTGAAATAGTTTTAGACAAACAACACATGAGGATGACGATGCAATGCACAAATTCAACGCGATTTTCTAGTAGTGGTTTTGCGGGATGCCACAGCAGACAAAGCCGGCGAAGAAATGAAGCATCCATGGAATGTAGCTTTACTTCGACCATTTTACTCGTAGCATTGTATCTCAAGGTCAAGATCCAATGGTGTATTGAACCTCGGCACTCAGAGCAGTGACTCGGGGACTGCCATATGTTATCTCAATTTCATGTTATGTATTTGAACCTCGGCACCCAGAGCAGTGACTCGGGGACTGCCATATGTTATCTCAATTTCATGTTATGTATTTGAACCTCGGTGCCCAGAGCAGTGACTCGGGGACTGTTGTATGTTATCTCAATTTCATGTTATGCATTTGAACCTCGGCGCCCAGAGCAGTGACTCGGGGACTGCCATATGTTATCTCAATTTCATGTTATGTATTTAAAACCTCGGCGCCCAGAGCAGTGACTCGGGGACTGCCGTATGTTATCTCAATTTAAAGTTAGGTATTTAAACCTCGGCACCCAGAGCAGTGACTCGGGAAATGCCATATATTATTTTCATTTCATATTAAATATTTGAACCTCGGCATCCAAAGCAGCGACTCGGGGACTGCCATATGCTGCCTCAGTTTTATGTTGAGCGCACCCATATTAGTCTTATACAATTTCTGAAATTTGGTTTACATAGTGAAGTTCCGCGCGATAAACAATGATTCAGGGATTGCCATATATTGTCCCAAGGAAGTAGTCAATCTCTGTTCAGAACAGATCAATATTATATGATATTCAGAGCTCACGCCTAGATAAATCATGAAAAAACAAAGGCAAGGATGAATCCTAAAAAATCAGGAAATTGAGGGCCACCAGAGCAAGAATTCGGGCGAACACCCACTTAACCAAATGGTAACAACTACAAGCGTATATGTCACAGCAGTACACGACAAAAGAAATTTGAATCATACAGAGAACGGACAAATGTTTCGCCTACATCATACGCCCGGCATGCCAGGGATCAGAAATAACTTAAGCATTGTTCGTTGGCGAGGCAGCAACTTGGTCAGGCGCGGGGCACTCCGACGTAGGAGGAACTTCGACTGAGGTTGCTTCGCCCTCCGCAGACCCAGGTGCAACTTCAGCGGAAGACCGAGGTTGCTCAGGAGCATCAGTCCACGCGGTAGAATGCCCGGTGCCTTTGGAGGAGGACCTCGCATCGCCGTTGCTGTCCGAGCTTGAACTGGAGCTGTCAGATGCGGCCGAGTCATCCTCACCTTCCCCTTGCTCAGCCGAATTGTTATCCGAGGCATCCTCAACTACAACCTCTTCATCCGGGTCTGGAAGAAAACTCGGCCCTTCATTCTAGGTGTGCACGTCGGCATACTCTACGAGTTGGAAGGCACGAGCTTGCCGAAGAGCAACAAAAGTAGGATCCTCAACCCAGCGGGAACCAGTGTGCAAATTTCTCAGGATATCAAGAGAGATGTCTTCATACCATGACATGATAACAGTAAGGGCCATATCAGCACCAGCGCGCCCGGCTGATTCCCTCCAGAGACTTAATTGCCTCTCAGATGCCATTAGTCTTTTCACCAGTAATTTGACCTCATTGATATCAGGAGTCCCCGAAGTATTCGGCCAAAGAACATGGTAAGCTCGAATAGCGGCTTGCACCAAATCCCGGCCCATAATCTTCATCGGACCAACTGCGGCACCAACGACAACCAAGAAATCCTCCATTGAATACTCCGAATCAGCGGCAACAGGAACACCTCGGCACACGCGAGCTGCAAGAACAGATTTAGAGCTCACGGGCTTAGCTTCGGGAAAATGATCTGTGCAAAACGCGAACACGTCAGGTGGCAGCAAAGACAAAGACAAAAATATAATTCGGCGGTGCTAAGAAGCTTACGATGAATGTAACACATCATTATCTGAAGGTCCTTGGCCCAATCGACCTTGCTCTTCTCAAAACGAGCAATTTCCTCGCTCAATCCCTGAGTTTTCAGTTCGGCAACCTCAAGGAGTTCTTTATTTTTTTGCAATTCCAAAGCCAACCGATTCTTCTCTTCGGAGAATTCCTGATCGACCTTTTCTAACTCGGATTTCTGAGAAAGCTTAAGGGTCTCCACCTCAGCCCGTAGGCGAGCTATTTCATCGTATTTTTATTTTAGCTCCGCCGAATGAGTAGCAGTTTGTTCTAAAAAATGCAGCATCACGTCAGGCATGGGCGTGCAATCTTGGTGAGACACTGCGAAGGTTTGAAACTCAGCTTTACCAAAGCCAAACGAAATAAACAAGCTCAGCACACATGTTAAAAAGGGAAAAGGTCCAAGATAAAAGGGAAACTGACATTCCAAACTCTTAACTTTCTTCTCAAGACGAATGTTGAGGTTATTAATATTACCTGTTCACCAAGGAAGTAAGTCGGCATCTAGCAGACAAATCAATAAGAATGTCGAGCGTAACAAAAAGTAAATATCGACCTACCAGCCTTTTTTACCACAGGAAGGATTTTTTCATACTTTTCCTCCAGTTTGCGATGGGAGAAAAGCAACCTCTGAAATTCGGCAGTTCGCCGGTCATGTGCAACCTGAACAATGGAACAAAACGATGAATGAATAATCGAAGCTAAATCAGATCCGAGTCACGCAAAACTTAACTCGGATCTAGGTGGCTGGATATTCAAAGCTAAATCAGATCCCAGTCAAGCAAAACTTAACTCCGATCTAGGTGGATGGATATTCAAAGCTAAATCAGATCCGAGTCAAGCAAAACTTAACTCGGATCTAGGTGGCTGGATATTTAAAGCTAAATCAGATCCGAGTCAAGCAAAACTTAACTCAGATCTAGGTGGCTGGATATTCAAAGATAAATCAGATCCGAGTCAAGCAAAACTTAACTCGGATCTAGATGGCCGGATATTCGAAACCTAGAAATAAACTTAAATTAAGTCAAAAATCAGTAAAACTTCCAAGCATATAACAAGTTATTTCCTTGCAAGTTTCGGGGACTAGAGCATATAGTAACATCTGCGGAACTAATCTAAGCTCAGAGAAACAACAATTACCTCATTCATCTTGTTAGTATCAACGATGAACTGGGCAGCGTGGTCGAAACGGCCGCTGATGTCGGAGAGCTGAAAGGGCTAGTTGACGGGATTACCCTCAAACTGATCAGCCGCATTCCAATTGTTGGCGTACTCCACCAGCGCGCCGAGGCTGTTCCCACTAGCTGTCCGAGTTAAGACCTTACCCCGGACATGTTGTGTAACCATCATGGCCTTGAGGCTCTTATGAAGAGCAAGCTGGGTCTTGGCGGCCGAGCGGAGGCTTTGGTAGGCGCAGTTCCCTTACGCAGCACGTCGGCGATACTCGGTTGAGAAGAGCCGACAAGACCTTTCTGAGAAGAGGAAGTCTTGGCGGCAACAGATTTTCTCGCCTTAGAGGAGGCATCAGCAGGAAGTGACACCTCGGAAGTGGGGACGGCGTCTTTAGGAGCAGCAGGGGTTACGGTCGCAGAAGGAGCCGAGATAACGACCTTTTCGGCCGAGGCTGGAGTGGTGATAGAAACTGCCGGGGTAGATAGAGGCTCAGTAGCGGCACTGGGACCCATAGAAGGGGCAACGGATTCGACGAAAACCTCGGAGGGCCGAGTGGAATCAATGTCAACAGAAGGGGTTTCAGGCACGCGTCGCGGCGAGGCGACGGATTCGGAGCTGGAGGAGAGGCAGCACGAGTGGGACTGGGAATCCTGGTATCATCGACGGGCGGAGGAGACGGCTGCCGAATCGGGCGGCTAGTCATGCTAGGACCGCCGGGCTTAACAGAAAGCGGAGCACTGCAAAAATAAGAAAGAAAAAAGTGTCAGTATGAAAAACAGAAAGAGAGAAACAAGAAATACAAGTAAAAGGAGCTTACCCGGCAACCCCAGGCATAATCTTGCGCCTGGGAGGATTCGGAGCGGATTTCTTCGTTCGTTTCTTGGGGACCGCTTCCGAGGCACTAGCAGGAGCCCCACGTTTCCCCGAGGTAACAGGGGGTCGAGAAGCAATAGGCTCGGCGTCGTGAACCTGACCGGCCGGATTAGCTGGGAAAGTAGAAGCCGGAAATGCATAAGAAATAGGCATTGCGGCAACTACCTCAAGAATTTGGACCTCGTCCGAATCACCTTCCTCCTCGTGCGCCGAAGTCTTGCCACGAGCTCGAGCCGGGGCTGGATCCGACTTAGGGACGAACTCCTCGGAGTCCGGCTCACCAGTATCCGGGGTGCTCCGGTCCGCGGGCCACGGAAGCAACAAAACTTCGGCGTCCTCATTCTTCTGCTCTGCGAACCTCTGCAAGACGAGGACAAAGAAAGTTAGCGGAATCCGTTACGAAAACAATGGAATAGCAGAGCGTTATTGATTAAGCTTACCTCGGGAGGCGGATGATCGCGGGTGAACGGTTTCAATCCCCAAGCCCAATCCTCAGGCATCTCCGTCTTGAAGATAGCTCGGACGCGCTTGTGGATAAGGTAATTGTCCAGCTCCACAGTCGAGACTCGGTTAGGGTCGAGGGGACCACTCATGTAGCACAGCTTGTGAGTCCGCTTCTGGAATGGGCAGATCCGGCTACTAATGAAAGTAGCCATCAGATCTTCGCCGCATAACCCGGCGCGGATCAGCTCCTTAAGACGAATCTCAAAAGCCTCGGCCAAGGCATGAGTTTTCCTCGGGTTGTAGAGCCAGTTCACTTTAGAAGGCGGACCAATTGAGATGGCAGGGAGCCGAATCTTGTCCTTTGTCCCTCTATTCTTGACGTAAAAGAAGGATTTGTGCCACTTCTTGCACGACTCTAACCCGGTGACACGAGGAAATACGGATTTCCTCCGAGGTGTAATGGACGCTGCCCCACATTGAGTAAGCGATTTCTCGGAGGGGTGCAGAGATTTGTCAGGGATTACATTGGAACGAATCTGGAAGAACTTCGACCAGACGTGCACTGACGGCCACAGGCCGAAGTATCCCTCCGAAGCGGAGATAAAAGCAGAAAGAGAAGCAATGGCGTTCGCAGGAAGATGATGCGGCTGAAGGCCGAAGTAGTCGAGAAACTCTCTAGCAAAATCGCTAAGAGGGAGACCGAACCCACGCGCGAAGTGCGACATAAAAACCACATACTCACCCTCCCTAACATCCGGAGAGGACTCGCTGCCGGGTAAGCGACAGGAGACCTCGGCGGGAATCCTCCGAGTTCGGATAAGCCACTCAATCTCGCGGCGCGTAACGGAAGAACCTTGCCACGAGCCTCGCTCGGGCCCAGAGCCAGCGTAATCGTCCTCAACCAGAGCACCACTAAAGGAGCTAGACAAGGGTGGTTCGCCGGAGAAATCGACGGAAGAAGAGCTGGCGGCGGAGGGGAGTTTAGAGCTACGAGGCCCCGTCGTGATTTTACACGGAAGCGGCGGCGGAGGAGCAGAGGAATCACCGCACGAACACGAGATCGAAATGGAGAAATCTACGGTAAAACCTAGGCAATGCGCCGGAAAGGACTCACCGGCGACGACCCCGAAGCTGGATAGCGCAGGCGAGGCAAGCAGAACGACGCGGCGGAGTCCTCGCCGTCGGAAGCTCTGATGAGCGCGCGGCAGCGGAGCTGCGAGAAGGCGCGCAGGCGAGAGGAAGAGGAAGGCAGAGATGAACGAGAAGGGGAAAAGTAAATCCCCAAACACTGTGCCCCTCTTTATAGTCGAGCCACGAACAATGTAGTGGGATCGTGGTTGTAGCAGTTTACCGTGTAGATCGTGGGTGCGGCACGAACGCACGACGATAAGTGGAGCCACACCAACGGCCACACGGGAATGAAGAAGGTTGCGATCCCAGGAAGCGACGCGAGCGTCGCGGCGCAGCGGCAGATATAGGGTTAAGCAGCTGTCGAGAAATCGTAGAGGAACCAAAAACTATAAAAACAATGATGGGAGTGACACGTGGGGCGAGGCGTCTGAGAGAAGGAACAAGGGACCCCGGACGAAAAAGGTAACTCGGAAACAATCTTGAAAAATATGATGAAGCTGATCTGACCGGCGAAGCTATCGGCGGCCACACCAGCCGGGGACTAATGTCGGGTTGACCTCGGGTAGGTCAAAGACGGGAAAGAGAGGTACGATCCCGTCTGGTTTCAATTCTGATCTAGGTCAGCCGAATCATGAATAAGTCGGCCGACATACGGAGGCGAGAAGCCCGTATATGTATATTAAGGCGTTACCCGGCCGAGTTACTGCGTGGGTCGGCCGGGTTAACCTGAGTGATCTTGATGCAGGTAAAGGACAATCCGAGCTATGCAGGGGAGGGCCGAATGATATGAAGCTTGCAGGAGAAGGAGAGGCCTGAAGTCAAACCCTAGCTGCAAGATAAGGAGAATCTAAGCAGTGCCAAGCGCTACGGACAAAGGCGCAGAGCGACAGAGAGGCAGGAGGAGGTCACGGAGGTGACAGTCCAGAAGACCGAGGCGTACAACAGGGGCCCTCTGGAACCTTGCCGTCGTTAGAGGGGCGACAGGGAAAGAGGGGCGCCGAACTACTATATTGGGATAGGCATATTCCTCGAATATGCTGGCCACGTCAGCCCTAAAGGAACCCAGGGCTCTCCTTTATAAGGAGAGACTTGGACTCAGAGAAGGGGATCGGCTCATTTTGGTACCTTTAGGCTGGTGAGGTTCATCTTTTCTCCCTGTATACAGCTCAAGGACCACTTGTAGCCCAAGGGAAGAAAAATAAAGATCTTTGCCCTAATCTCTTGTGTGTAGAATTATTTGCATCTTCCCTCCCCAGATCCCACTAGCATCCATTGGCCCCATACTTTAGCCTACCCATGGCATCTGCCATGCCACCACCACGACATAAATCCCTTTGGTATTTTTGAAATACTTAAAACAGATTTGAATTGAAAATACAAAAGGGAAAGTAAAAACAGAAAAGAAAAAGCTTCTGATAAAAAATACAGCCAGCTAACCTTATCCATTGACTAACTACCTCTCCTCCTCTCTGCATCGCTCATGCAGCAGTGAGCCACCCACTGGCCCATACCCCTTCGCTCCTTTCTTCTTTCTTCTTCCTCCGCCAGAAGGATCGAGCCAAGCTTCTGCGTGTCCGTGCGCCGGCCGTCGATCCCCTCTACGCCATGATGCACGCCGCCGATCGCCGAGCCGAGGATAAGAACACTGGTGCCGTCCTCTCTCTCCCTACCCCAATTTCTCTCCCTCTATCGCTCTGTGCCGCTCGCCACAGAAGCCGAACCCTAGCTCCGGCCAGGACCTCGTCGTTCCCGTCGTTCCCGGAGTTCCCTCGCTATTTTGATACCAACACACGGACCGCCTCGTCCACCTCGTCCTTTCGCCCCTAGTAGCGCAATCCGGCGAGCCTCCAATCGCCGCAATCGACCGATCCGTCTCCAACTCCGGCCATCGTCTCCGTCGTCGATTCCGGCCACGTCCGACCACGCCCCGCCTCGCTGACCACCTCTTCGCGCTTCTGGTAAGCAAGCGGTGCTCAGGCACCACCCCACGCATCCCCTTCCTCTCTGGTTTGCCCTGTCGCCGAACGCCGCCTTGCTCCACTATCGGTCGTCGTGGTTTCTCGTCGAGGAGGTTGCTCCAGCAACTATTTCTGGGCGGCACCACCTCTGTCTCGTTTCCCTTGCTCGGCTGATTCAAACGAGACCAGTCCCGCTTCCCAGCTTGCCTCGTATCGCCGTCATTCGCCGCCGTCTGCAGGCTCTCCGGCGAGTCCTGCGTGGCGCCAAGGTGGCACCTGCGTGGCCCAGGTCCCACCTACCAGCCTCAGAGGCTAGATGCCTCTGCGGTGCAAAAAATTCTAGGTTAGGGTCTGACCCAGTCAAACTCGATGTGGGTTCCACCCTGCCCACATGGAGGCTGAGGTGGCCAGTGGCCCACCTGTCAGCCACAGAGGCTAGATCCAGTGTCGGTGTAAAAAGAATAACCCCCCAGCAGATGTCATAATGATGCAATAAATGTTTTAATAATTCCAGAAAATGAATAAAACTTGTAAAATTCATAACTTATTATTTATAAGTCAGAAAAATACAAATAACATATCAAAATGTTCAGAAAAATGAGAACTACCTCTTTAAGATTTAATAATGCATTGTTAAGCAACTTAAATGACAAGTTTAATTAGAAGAACATAGTAACCCCTCACAGGTGATTCCGGAGTTTTTCTGAATTAGGGTTTTCACCCGTCGGAACCCCGATTAAACTACCGAGCATGTCTTAGGGTTACATTTCAATGCAATTTAACTTGTCATATCATCATCATTGCTTGATCATTGCATCGATGACATGTGTTGATTGTTTCCCTCTCTTTCTGGTGCTTGCTTCTTCTCGGTAGAATACGACATCGAGATCGAGATCAAAGACCGATATCAAGACCATCGAAGATCGACGAACAATACTTGACCAACTCTAACCTAGTCAATTTCAAGGCTTCTGAATATCTATTTATCTACTATCAACTGTCAAATGCAAGCATATCCCCACCATGATATAACCCTATGATTTCGTAAGCATTTCAATTCCTGCCATGATGCATACGATTCCACTGTGGTCTTTTATCGATAGACAGAGTATCCTATCTATTGCATACTACCTTTGAGCTTATATTACCTGATACACTACTCCTAGCATAACTAGGTTTGGCTTGTGTGCACTGCTAGAGCTCTTGTTTGTGTCTGCTTAGCCATGCATAGCTGTCAGTTCTGGTCCATCTAGATGATGTAACAGATGCATAGAATCTAGTATGACCGGAGAACGTGATGAGATGAGATCAGATGTGATATGAGATTAAACATGCTAAGGCTTGTATGGGAGGCCACGGTGGGATGTGGTTTTTCTAGTCCCATGCTCGCCACCCTTAGGACCCTAGGTTCTTGCCTCTTGAACCAAGACGAGCGTACAACCACACGGGGTAAATGGGGACCCCATGATTGACTAACTTGCCTAGTAGATTCTATGAGTCACATAGTTCAGGTGTTCCATTCGACATACGCATTGAAAACATTTTCGAAAGAAGGAGGTGCATTCATACAGGTAGGGAAGCATGGACCGGGTTGCTTGGGGTCGATGGAGCCCCTGGTGAACCAACCTCGCCTCACATCTTTAAGTACCAGCTTCGGGATTTGACCCGTTACGGCGGAACCATACTTATTGCGTGACTCATGGTCTCGGCGAAAGCAAGGTAAAGGTCGTGTCCAACCACACCCTCTGTTAGCACACCAAGGAAGTGTGTCAAGTTGCAATAAGAGTCGGTTGGTATGTGTGGGTAAAGTTGTACACCCCTGCAGGGTAATAATATTTTGGAAAGTCGTGTCCACGGTTATGGACTACTTGGGAACGGATGGGAGATCATAGAGAACATGAACCTAATCGTAAAACTTGGCAACTAATGTTTGTTAAGGATGCTTCCTCATGGGTACGAGGGGTTGATCCTAGTTCAGATGATGATAATTCGGTGGATATCAAGATGATGATCAATATTTCAGAGATGTCGCTCTCTTACCCCTTTTTAAAATACTTTGGTTAGACGAGCTTCTTCTCTCTCTTGTTCTATAAACAAATGTGGCTTTATGCAAAAGAACTCCACCAGCCATAAGTCTTGCGGAGTACACCCTATACTCACCCTTGCTTTGTTGATACTTTTGGCAGAGTACGTGATCCTTGAAGATCAGTTTGGTTCTACATCGACATCGATGAGTAGCTTAGGGTTCCCGGCTGGCAGCCTGTAATCTATGGGCTGGGACGTCATCGTTATGATTCAGGCCTCTTAGGCCATTTGTTAAGTTTCCTATACTTAATAGCATAATTTGCCTTCTGTTGTTTGATGTTTGTGGTCAGCAAACTCTGCTTGTAATAATTTGGTTCTCTGCTCAGTTATGAGCTTGCTGTAATAAATTTTGTGTCGTAGGGTCACTATTGTGTTACTGATTCTTCACTGGATATTCTCGAGCTCAAGGTTAAGCTTATGTCAGACGGAGGTCTGGGATTTGTTTAGCCCTGGGCCCGTGGGTGTCACAATTCACTTCGCATTTTTGGCGACAATTGCATGAGTCATTGGGAACGAGATTGGAGTTTAGCACAGCTTTTCACTCCCAAACAGATGGACAGACCGAAAGAATCAATCAGATTCTGGAGGATATGTTGAGGGCATGTTCCCTAGACTATGGTTCTAGTTGGGATGAAAGTCTGCCTTACGCAGAATTCTCTTATAATAACAGCTATCAAGCCAGCATTGAGATGGTTCCCTTTGAATTTCTCTATGGAAGGAAGTGTACTATGCCATTGCTATGGAGAGGTGTAGGAGAACTACCTCTTTAAGCTATAATAATGCATTGTTAATAAACTTAAATGACAAGTTTAATTAGAAGAACATAGTAACCCCTCACAAGTGATTCCGGAGTTCTCCCGAATTAGGGTTTTCACCCGTCGGAACCCCGATTAAACTACCGAGCATGTCTTAGGGTTACATTTCAATGCAATTTAACTTGTCATATCATCATCATTGCTTGAGCATTGCATCGATGCCATGTGTTGATTGTTTCCCTCTCTTTTCGGTGCTTGCTTCTTCTTGGTAGAATACGACATCGAGATCGAGATCGAAGACCAAGATCAAGACCATCGAAGATCGACGAACAATACTTGACCAACTCTAACCAAGTCAAGTTCAAGGCTTTTGAAGATCTATTTATCTACTATCAATTGGCAAAGGAAAGCATATCCCCACCATGATATAACCCTATGATTTTGAAAGCATTTCAATTCCTGCCATGATGCATACGATTCCACTGTGGTCTTTTATCGATAGACAGAGTATCCTATCTATTGCATACTACCTTTGATCTTATATTACCTGAACCACTGCTCCTAGCATAACTAGGTTTGGCTTGTGTGCACTGCTAGAGCTCTTGTTTGTGTTTGCTTAGCCATGCATAGCTGTCAGTTCTGGTACATCAAGATGATGTAACAGATGCAGAGAATCTAGTATGACAGGAGAACGTGATGAGATGAGATTAGATGTGATATGGGATTAAACATGCTAAGGCTTGTATGGGAGGCCACGGTGGGATGTGGTTTTTCTAGTCCCATGCTCGCCACCCTTAGGACCCTAGGTTCTTGCCTCTTGAACCAAGACGAGCGTACAACCACACGGGGTAAATGGGGACCCCATGATTGACTAACTTGCCTAGTAGATTCCATGAGTCACATAGTTCGGGTGTTCCATTCGACATACGCATTGAAAACATTTTTGAAAGAGGGGGGTGAAGGAGGTGCATTCATACAGGTAGGGAAGCGTGGACCGGGTTGCTTGGGGTCGATGGAGCCCCTGGTGAACCAACCTCACCTCACATCTTTAAGTACCGGCTTCGGGATTTGACCCGTTACGGCGGAACCATACTTATTGCATGACTCATGGTCTCGGCGAAAGCAAGGCAAAGGTCGTGTCCAACCACACCCTCTGTCAGCACACCAAGGAAGTGTGTCAAGTTGCAATAAGAGTCGGTTGGTACGTTTGGGTAAAGTTGTACACCCCTGCAGGGTAATAATCTTTCGAAAAGTTGTGTCCATGGTTATGGACGACTTGGGAATGGATGGGAGATCATAGAGAACATGAACCTAATCGTAAAACTTGGCAACTAATGTTTTTTAAGGATGCTTCCTCATGGATACGAGGGGGTGATCCTAGTTCAAATGATTATAATTCGGGATATAAAGATGATGATCAATATTTCGGAGATGTCGCTCTCTTACCCCTTTTTAAAATACTTTGGTTAGACGAGCTTCTTCTCTCTCTTGTTCTATAAACAAAGGTGGCTTTATGCAAAAGAACTCCACCAGCCATAAGTCTTGCGGAGTACACCCTGTACTCACCCTTGCTTTGTTGATACTTTTGGCAGAGTACGTGATCCTTGAAGATCAGTTTGGTTCTACATTGACATCGACGAGTAGCTTGGGGTTCCCGGCCGGCAGCCTGGAATCTATGGGATGGGACGTCATCGTTATGCTTTAGGCCTCTTAGGCCATTTGTTAAGTTTCCTATACTTAATAGCATAATTTGCCTTCCGTTGTTTGATGTTTGTTGTCAGCGACCTCTGCTTGTAATAATTTGGTTCTCTGCTCAGTTATGAGCTTGCTGTAATAAATTTTGTGTCGTAGGGTCACTGTTGTGTTACCTATTCTTCACTAGATATTCTCGAGCTCAAGGTTAAGCTTATGTCAGACGGAGGTCTGGGATTTGTTTAGCTCTGATCGTGTGGGTGTCACAATTCACTTCGCATTTTTGGCGACAATTGCATGAGTCATTGGGAACGAGATTGGAGTTCAGCATAGCTTTTCACTCCCAAACCGATGGACTGACCGAAAGAATCAATTCTGATTCTAGAGGATATGTTGAGGGCATGTTCCCTAGACTATGGTGCTAGTTGGGATGAAAGTCTGCCTTACGCAGAATTCTCTTATAATAACAGCTATCAAGCCAGCATTGAGATGGTTCCCTTTGAATTTATCTATGGAAGGAAGTGTACTATGCCATTGCTATGGAGAGGTGTAGGAGAAAAAATTTATTCGGACCAGAACTGATTAAGGAAGCTGAAGAGAAAGTCAGATTAGTAAGGGACAAATTGAAGATAGCACAGTCCCGATAGAAAAGCTACGCGGATTCAAAGCATAGAGAGGTCACCTATGAGGTGGGTGATAGAACCTTTCTTAGAGTCTCACCACTCCGTGGTGTGAAGAGATTTGGAATCAAAGGAAAGTTGGTTCCAAGATATATTGGGCCATTCAAAATATTAAGTCACAAAGGAGAAGTGGATTATGAGATTGAATTGCCTGAATCACTTTATGCAGTTCACAATGTGTTTCACGTATGTCAGTTGAAGAAATGCCATCCGGAAATGGAAGAAACTTCTTTGAAGGATACTATACCTTTGGAAGAGGTTCAGTTGGAGAGTGATCTTACCTATGAGGAGAAACCTATCAAGATTCTTGAGACTGCAGAAAGATTTACTCGTACTAAGACTATCAAATTCTGCAAAGTTCAGTGGAACCATCATTCCGAAGAGGAAGCAACTTGGGAAAGAGAAGATGACCTTCGGAAAGACCACCCACACCTATTTTCTAGCCCATCCAAATATCGAGGGAGAGATTCACCTTAAGGGGGTTAGATTTGTAACATCCCAAAAATCATGATTTGTAAAAGTTTGCATTTCATTCATACAATCATAGCATCCTTGACTTGCACAAAAAATTTCAAAACAAAATTCAAAATAAAACCATTTATATGCCTATTATCTATATATCAATAAGGAAAGGTTTTATTTTGTTTCCAAAGTGTCAAAGTGCATTTGACTAAACAGTAGTGTTTTATACACAGTTAGGTGCAATGTTTACACTACAAAAACCTAGAGGTAATTTGAATTCAAAACCATTTGAATTTGGTTTGTTTTGTTTCCTGAAAAATCAAAATAGAAAAATAAAAACAGAGAAGAAAAGGAAAAGGGCCGGCGCCATCGTTTCAGCCCAGCAAGCCCACCCGCCACCTGCCCTCTCTCTCTCTCTCACGTAGCCTACCCTTGATCAACGATCGGCGGCCCCTATTGGCACGACAACATCTTCCCCAAATCACGCCCGCGGACCACGTCGCCGCTGCCGTTTTCACCGTTGATGGCGCAGCGTAAATGCCCTTGATTCCGCGAGCGTTTCTCGCCGTGCCTCTGCCTACTTAAACCCCTACGCCCCATGGCCATTTCCCCTCAGTCAGCACACTCTCTCCTCCACCAGGCTGCCGGTAATTCGCATTGCAACTCCGCTGCCCGACCCTCTCCGGTGAGCTATTCCGGCTAACTCTGGCCTCCCCTTGCCCTCTGTTGCCTATTGTCGTTCTCCCCTTGCTCGTACGCTTCATCTCATACGCTTGGTTTGTCTGCTCAAGACCTAGGTCGTCGGATTCGTCCACCACCGCAAGCACCCAGAGCCGCGCTTGTCTCCGGCGAGGAATTCTGGTAAGGTGAGACCACCCCCAACCTCTAGACCAAACGACGATGACCTCCTTGTCCTTGCGCACACGCTGATGTAGTTTGTTTGTCTTAGGGAGGCCGGGAATGTCGTCATCGTCGCCATCAAGTCGTGCCCTACGCCATCTAGGTTTCCAACGAGCTTCTCCGACGACCACAGCACGCCCTCGTCCACGCCAAGGACACCTTGACCTTCAGCGTGACCTCGCAAGTCTAGTAAGCACCTCCACAGCCCCCAGCCCCCTTTGTATTCGCTGGAGCGTCGCCACCAGAGTGTCGTTGCCACGCCGCCATCGCCAGCGCAGCCAGGCAATGGTCGCATGATTAGCAACCGTCATATCTAGTGGCCATGATAGATCACTTAAGTGAAACATTTTTTTAGATCTGCGCCGCATAGAGCCACTTAGATCCTACGGCTCTGGATGATTGATCCAACCGAAGCGGTATCGACCAATTAGACAAAGCCACGTGTCTGGGAATTTGTTTTAAATTCGGTTTTATATCTATTAGAGTTTCAAACTTGTAAAATTCATATCTTTTGTTCTGTTTATCCAAAAAATACAAATAATATATCAATGGATTCAGAAAAATAAATCCTACACTACTGTGGGGTTGGATTTGTATTTTTCTTCTGTAAAATTAGTTTTATTTGCAGATTCAATTGTAGGCCTATTTTTTGGCTATATAAATTATTTAGAAAATGATTTTAAAACAAATTCAAGTTTATTCAGACTATAAAAGTTTAGTTTTGTGTTCAGTACTGTTTGAATTTTCTTGTTTAGATTAGGAAAATCATCACATGGCATTTGCATGCATTCATATATTTTTGCTTGATTATTTTGAATGTAAATTTGGTGCTATCATTTTATGTGTAGATTTTGGTGCTAGTGGGGATTGTGATTGTGAGGATTGTTGCTACTCCGCCAACTACCAAGGCAAGTGGTGCTTCAAGTATTTGTCCCATTATTTTGAGTATGCACTAGTGATATTTTGTATAGGGCTTGCATGAAATTTTTGCTAAGTATCTATATGCTATGACTTGCGAAATCCTAGTAGTTATAGCCTTGGTAGAGTTATTACCTAAGTTAAGATACTTGTTGATATCATGCTTAGCCTAGCTAGTAGCAAAATAGGGTGGATTATATACATGCTATGAAAATTTTGCTAAGTCTTTTACTTATGTTTTTTCTTAATAAAACAACTAAGTGAATGAATCACCTGGGTGGAATGGAAAGAATGGTTTATGTTGAGTGGTTACTCAGGGCCCATTTTTATGGCCTCCCTGGTGTATCTCACTTGTGGAAAGCCACCCAGGAACAAAGGGATTTGAGATATTTAGTGTTTAGAGGCTTCTAGTGCAGCCACATGGCATATGGGCTCTGCCTTGATCATATAGGTTGCAATAACTTAGTCAAATGAACATATGGTGGTAGGGTGATAGGATGGAACACGTCCATTTGGTCTAAGGGAAGGCTCTTGAAGGATCTCGTCTCGATGCAAGTCGAGTCTTGTGGGGAAAGTGCACCACCTCCCGAGAAGGAAAAATCTAAGTACTTAGTTGTGTCCCCGGCAATGGACAATTTGAGCATCAATACATTGAAGCTATCAAGGATCTCCTCATCCCAATTTCTAAGTTACAAACTTGTGGTTAAACAAGGGTAAAGGTTCTCCAATGTTTATTGGTGGTTCCTTGGGTGTTTTTCATCAAACAAGAACTTAGTGTTTTCAACTGATAAGAAAAACCTATTTTGAGCAAAGCAAGCCTAATATACACTTAGCTAAACTCATATAGAAGTTAGAAACCACTATTCTACTACGGTATCACTTGCCAATACTATTCCAATGTATTGACCCACTGTGTCTATAACTTATGATGTTGCAGGTTACTCTCATTAGGATTAGGGTTATGAGTCTACACTCAACATGCTTGCCTGTGGCACATGAAGATGAAGAAATTACTTTATTTTACTTATGTTATGAACTCTTGTACTAGCCTTTGGATATGGAGTTGTAAAAGACTATGTTATCTCTGGAATGACGATGTAATAAAGACCTTTGTATATGTGTACTTCATCTTAAACTGTGGATGCTAGCAAATGATCCAGGGACTAGCATTGCAATCACAGGGATCCGTTTCCTTATAAAGGTGGGGTTTTACAAGAAGTGTTTGAAAGTGATGCACCTAGGAGAATAAGGCCTTTGAGATCATCTTCTCAAGCTAGGCCATCATACAATGAGTACCTTATTGTGTCGCGCTTTGACAACGAGGGAGATGAGGGGGTGCGCATCCTTCTACCTTCCCTTGTTTTACCTTTTTGCAAGCTGCAGGGATTCTTGATGATTTCCTAACTCTTGTTTGGAGGGTTGGACTAACTGATTATATGCAGGATGAGAGTGAGCAATATGCTATGCTCATCAAAACTTTTGTGGAGAGTTTCTCTTTCCCTAACAACCCTTTCAGGACAGACGTGTCATTCAAAATCTATGATAGGCCTATCGCCATGACATTGAAGAATTTTTTTGGAATTATAGTTATTGGCATGGCTGGGATGGTGAAAAATATTCAAGCCTGACCCTTGGATTTGTTGGAGATTTACCGCGGGGTAACTAATGATGATGATCACACAACCCAGCGCAGGAAGATAAGAAATATTCAACTCCCAGCTATCAGATATTTTGTTTATTATCTTGCCACTAGTATTCTTGGTAGGGAGAACACTAGCAATATTCCAACTATCATTTGGCCTTTCTAGCTGTTGCCCTCAACAATGAAACCAGGTATAATCTTGGTTCCCTCATTTCTTGTCGCCTAGCTGCTAGAGGACCCATTTATGGGGGTTTTATTGCTACACGTGTAGTTGCTGCCTTAAAACTTTCTGTTGATCCAAATGATACAATATTGGATCCACAGAGGCT
Organism: Avena longiglumis; assembly: GCA_030063025.1. Classification (NCBI taxonomy): domain Eukaryota; kingdom Viridiplantae; phylum Streptophyta; class Magnoliopsida; order Poales; family Poaceae; genus Avena; species Avena longiglumis. Next base: position 427,925,943 of record CP125977.1, on the reverse strand, counting down.
TGATTTAGTTGCCATGAAAGCGCATCATGTTGTTACTGCTAGCTCTACCCTTGAGAGTTTGGTTTACATGATGATGTTTACTGATGGGGAAGAGAGGGAATTTCCTTTGCCACAAACCACTTTGTTCAATATTTGCAGGGGACCTTGGTCATGCTCCAAGGGGGAAATGGACGATCAGCTGCGCACTCGTGGCTTCCACGGACACTACTAGGGGGACGCGCCCTCTTACGACCACTCTGTGCACTACACAGGGGCGTCCTTGAGCACGTACCAGTACGAAAGGGCCTCTTCATCACATTACGGAGGAGCACCTTCTTGGCCAGGCTGGGATTGAGCTCCACTTAGGCCAAAATCCTAAGCTTGGGGGGATGTATACCGACATCACACTCATCTACATATCATGTTCCGTCAGTACTTTGTATATCCATGTTTCGCTTTCTTTTTAGTTTTTGTTTCTCCTTTCTCAAAACACAAAAATACCAAAAATATTTTTGTTGTTTCTCTTGGTTTGTTTATTTTCTTTTTAGCTTTGGTTTGCCTTAAGAAAATCCAAAAATATTTTTTTGCTTTGTTTGTTTTTGCTTTGAGTGCTTGATTTAAAAATCAAAAACCCAAAAATATTTGCTGCTCTTCTTTGGTTTTCTGAAGTTCGTTGCAGGGTTCAACAGTCCTCAGTCGATTTTGGTTTCATGTTATTATTCAAGCCACACAAGTGAAGGGCAATAATGATGATTAATGACAACTTGAGGTGAAGAGGCTGGTAATGAACTCAATTTGTTTTCATTTTTGTACATATAATCATCATTGTGGGCATGCTTAGTCTGTTCATGTAAGGTGTATGTTATTTATTGGATGCTTAGTAGTTCTTGCTCTCTTATGATTAGCTCCAGCTTGCTAATAGTTTGTAGCTTGTCATATGAATGTTTGCTTGCATTGTTCTATTCATAACTTGGTATGACATTGTGGTATCCTCCTCTGAATGTTTCAATTGAATCGACTAGGAACATGATCACGCATGGATATGACTGAACCAAAGTCAGTAAATCATCGATGATTTATTTTGCCTCAGAGTTCTTGTATCACTTTTATGCCATAATTAATTCTGTTTTGTTGCAAGCATGATTATGACAGTTATTGCTCTCTCGTTTTTCGCTCCCTTTCTATTGCTAGCCTTTACTTGCACTGAGTATGAGATCTACTCGTGTTTCCAACTCCCCAAAACCAATATTGTTAAAAGTGTCCACCATACCTACCTACTAGCATCATTTGCTATTCCGTGCATTTTCATTATGCCTTGTTTTCTTCCAAATAAAATGTTTGCTTGTTATGAGAAAGTTGGTTAGTAAATCTCTCACGAACTTGATGGCGCACTTTATTTCTTGCACTTAATAAACCTAAACCATTGTGACTGTCCATGAAATTTATATGCTTGCAAATTATAGGCTGGGAGTTAGTAGAACCGTGCTGTCACGAGGAACGCTTTCAACACTTGTAAATATATACCCAGTTGATATCATGATCTTTTGTTTACGGATGTCGTCGGTGTGAAATAAAGGGGGAGCTTGTAAGTCCATGGAGTTATGTATATGTGTTAGACAAACGCCTGGGCCGCTAGCCTAAGCCATGCCTATTCATGGTGGAAACTTGTAGCATAACCATAGTGAGAAATCTATGAAGCTTTCTTCTTATAAAAAAAGAAGAGAGAGACACAGAAAAGAGGGAAGAGAGAAAAAAGCACCATTTTCCCATGGTAAATAAGAAGAATACTGAGATGCTCATTGTCTGCTTGCCTTGTAATTTTGATATGTGATAGCTCTTGTATCATGTGCAAGGGGTACCCCGTTGGCGATTCTCTGTGATACGCATGTATTTACTATGACAAGAACTTACCGGTAACTAAAGTTGAGTAGCATGAGGAGCGGCCCTCGTACTCAACGGACATGAGATTTTCAGTTTATGATCTATCAAGCATATAACTCATATTGGACCACACTTTCACTTAACCATCTAAAGATGCCTATGATAGGGGCAATGAGAGCTCAAAGCTAATGAGTACCATACCTTCAACATTTGGAAGCCTTTCAAACTTTTCAAAAACTTTTCACTTCCTTGTTCAGTCACCACTTATTCTATGAGCACCTTCTTGAGAGCATAGTTGTCATTCTTAGTGTAATGTGCTTGTCTCAAAACTTGATTAATTATGTCATGACTTAGATGCTTGTATCTTTGATGTCTTTACTTCTAGTCTTCACTTGAACTTCAGAGGTGCCTTGGCATTTATGTTTTGCTCCACAATCAAAGGCAAGAGAGATACCACTCTATCATATCATCTTATGAGCATTGCAATGTTGCTTATGTTTATGTTTCATGCTACTTATTATTATTGAGTTGGAATCTCTTCATAGCTTGCAATGACTATTAAGTAGACTTAGTTGCATACTCCTTATTATGACATTGTCTAAGTATCTACTCATGTGCTGAGAATATTTACATCATATGAAGCAAATGTGTTCGTGAAAGTTTCTTTTATCGCACTCAGTTTTCAACTGAATTGCTTGAGGACAAGCAATAAGCTAAGCTTGGGGGAGTTTATACATCCAAAACGTATCTACTTTTCCCAATACTTTTGCTATTGTTTCTCCTCTAAACTTGTGTGATTTGGATACAACACAGACTGACACTTTTTTTCAGCAGAATTGCTTTGGTGTCTAGTTTTTATGCAGAAAATCAACTTTCAGGAAATATCCCAGAAAATATGCCAAAAATCCTATTTTACCAGAAGACTCATGGAGCCAGAAGACGAGACGAAGGAGGGCCACGAGGGGCCCACACCCCCTGGCCGCACGGGCTGGGCCTGGCCGCGCCTAGAGGGGGTGTGGCCACCTCGGGCACCCCCTCTGCCTCCCTCTTCGCCTACTTAAAGCCTCTTGACCTAAAAACCAAGGGGGGTTTGACGTTTTTCCAGAAAGAGTTCCGCTGCGCTGCCACCACCAGAAACCGTGATTCGGAATCAGAAACTCCGTTATGGCACCCTACCGGGACGGGGATTTGGAGATCACCGCCATCATCATCACCGACGCCTCTCCATCAACCATCCATGTTTCCCCCATCCATGAGTGAGTAATCCCTAGTTGTAGGCTATGGGGATGGTAGGGATGAGATCTATCATGTAATCGAATAAGATTGTTATGGCATGGTGCCTAGTATCTTTATTAGTGCTATTTGACTTTGTGGCAACTTGTTATGCATAATGCTTGTCACTAGGGCCCGAGTGCCATGATCTCAGATCTAAACATGTTATTGATTCATGATGATAATATTGTTTGTGATCTTATTTGCAAGTTGTGTACACATATCATTGTCCGGATCTAAAGGCCCCGAAGTGACAGAAATTGGGATAACCGGAGGGGATGGCTGTTATATGAGGATCACATGTGTTAACGGAGTGTTAATGCTTTGCTCCGGTGCTCTATTAAAAGGAGTACCTTAATTTCCATTAGATTCCCTTGAGGCCCCGCTGCAACTGGATGGCTGGACAAAAGATGTTGTGTAAGTTCTCATTGCGAGCATGTATGACTATATATGGAACACATGCATATGATTGTTTAGTACTTGGATGCTTTATCTTATTTATCTGCAATTGCCCTAGATCTTGAAGTTATATGAATAGTCCCGTCCATGAAACGCCCTTCCATCCATCCCTATGGCTACCGCACTCATATCCTACTGTTTGCTACTATTGTTACTACTGCCTTTGTTTTACTGCTACTGTTAATTTGCTATTGCTACTACAAAATGTTGCTACTGATAAACTAATGAGCAATATTATTTCCAAGTGCAGCTGAATTGACAACTCAGTTGTTAAGGCTTATAAGTATTCTTTGGCTCCCCTTGTGTCGAATCAATAAATTGGGTAATACTACCCTCGAAGACTGATGCGATCCCCTAAACTTGCGGGTCATCAGGATGGTGCAAGGACCCGACAATTTGTCGAATGTGGATGGCTCATCATCGCGGTTGCGGCATTGCCATGCTTGCGCGGGTTTTCCACTATCATGCTAGTTGCCACTGCAATAACCGATATTGCGGTTTCCATCTTCGCGACGATATTGCGGTTTACCATGTCGACCTCTTTGCTTTCATCGTCAACGCGCGCTCTTCTTTTTCCTCAGCAATCATGCCTGTGGCCGAAGTCATCTTCATCATCTTAACATGTTCGGTTGACGATATCCTCGCCATCATCCCAGCGATTGGCGATGTCCATCAAATGATTGATGGTTTTGGGCTTGACGCGCCCCAGCTCTTGTATGAATTCGCGACGCCTTACGCCGTCATTGAAGGCGTCTATTGCTCTTTCCCGCGAGATGTTCTTGGCTGAGTTCTTGAAGACGGACCACCGTTGGATGTACGAGCAGATGGATTCATTGGACCGCTGGCAGCAGGCACGTAATTCCTCGATTGAGGCTGGTCTCTTGATGGTGCCTTTGAAATTGCGGATGAAGCATTATACCAGCTCTTCCCAGCTGCGGATGGATCCGGAGGGGAGGTTATTGAGCCAGGCTCTTGCCGTGCCCGTCAGCTGCAACTGAAGGCATTGCATGGCTGTGTTTTTATCCCGCCATGGAGCTTTACTGACGAGATGTGATGGTCCAGCCAAATCTTCGGCTCTTGTATGCCGTCAAACTTCGGGTTAACCGAAGGGATCTTGAAGCCTTTGGGCATCTGCGTCTGCCATATGGCTATGCTAAATCATCTGGCGCAGCAGAGCTCGGTATCCTTGTACTCTGGTTCCATGGAGCATGCACGAGATCTCTTGACCTTGCGCTGAGTGAGCTTGTTGCAGGCATCATAGTTGCGGCTCTTTTTCCACAGTCTGCGGCGTCGACGCGACAGGTCATGCTCATCTTCATCGGATGAGGGTGCCCGGCTTCGGGTGAATGTCACCATGGCCTTTTTCTTAGGATCAGGGACCGTTTCTCCGATTAGTGCGGCCCCTACGAGCCCAATACGTGCAATCACAGATTTGTGGATCACATGCCTGGGATCTATGGTAGGTGGCGGATTTGTTGCCAGGTACATTGTGGCCGCCATGACCACAGCCTGTGGTGTTTTGGGCATTATGTTGCCCTGCGAGTCTATAAACATGAAGGAAAGGTCGAGTTCCCTGGTGGCCTCGTGTCTGGCGTTCAGATCCGTGCACTCCAGTCGGGAGTCTCTTGTAGGCGTTGTTACCGTTGTTTCCTTTTGAAGAGGACCCGCAGATGGAAGAGAGTGTGGCTCGTCGAACGCTTGACTCATCGGCTGCTCGCCTGCACTGCTTGAGCTCTTTGTCTGCTCGACCTGCCGATTATGCTCCTTTATGAGGATCTAGTGGTAGCCCATTAGCATATCACGTGAGGTGTCAAGTGGCATCGGGTTAGTACCCCAAACGGCCTCTCGAACTCTTTCCCACTGAGCATCGTCGAGGCGGATCTCTTGACGAGTGCGGTTTCTACCGTTGGCATCTTCGGTTGTACCGTTCCCGTTGGGATTTTGTGGGTGTGGTCCGTTGGCCCCATTCGCGGTGTTAGCAGCCTACGAATCGGGAGGGGAAGTCGGTGGATCAGCGCCATTGCCGACATGACCATCAATGATGGCCACGCACATGTAGCGCTGAGGGAGGTCATTACTCCCGTAGCTTTCAGATCTGGAACCGTAGGTTCCTTCATCCGTAGGAGGATCGCACAGATCGGAGTTGCAGCTGCTGCTGTCATCCGAGTAGTATGTTAGTATGGGTGCACTTAAGACACCGATTGGCGGCACCCACGGATCAGGTACGACTGCCAGAGGCAGCATTTGCTCAGGGAGGCGAAGGGTACCGAGCTGGCACACCTGGAAGCAGAGGCTCCCGAACATCATCTCGACTCCGTCTCCTATAGAATCAAAGTCCATGCGGGTTTCAGGTGAGTGGGCGGTGAAATCGAGGTCGCCGAAGAGAAGATGGTTCTCTGTCGCAGAGGAGTCGAAGATTGCAGCAGATGGATCCATCATGATCGCACGATCAACACCCCCTATTCCCACAGACGGTGCCAATTGACGAGGGTTCGACTCGTCAATGCCCATTGTTATGGACTTGGGTTTTGGAGAAGGAGGGGACGCTGGAGATCGTGGAACGGCTAACATATTCGCAATGCAGGGGCACGAGGTTTACCCAGGTTTAGGCCCCTAGAGGGAAAACCCTACTCATGCTTGTCTATTCTTGATTGATGGTGATGTCGATGATTACAATGGTGCGCAGATGAGATCTGGCAAGGTGTGTAGGCTAGGGTTGTGTGGTGCCCTCCTCGTCGTGCCCTCCTGGCCTTTATATGGGGAGGCTAGGTCTCGGGGTATGTCGAGTCGGTTATAGATTAGGGTTTACCCCATAAACTTCAATCTAATCTAGTCGTGTCCTCCAAGGATTAGAATCTTCGTCGGGCTTGGGTCACCCAAACTCTCCTTAGGCTTCACGACTGCAGCAGGCCTTCTCCATGGGCTTCCGCAGGGATGGACCAGATAGGCTAAAATCGAGTACCCGTAGGGCACATCCATGTCACTAGCACTCAACCACACTCCCTTCCACCTACCGCCGCCAGTTACTACCCAACCCGCAGCGGCCCGCACACGACAGCGCGCATGCACCCACACCCTGCGCGCCATGCCAAAACCTCCCAATCCTATAGCACTCACGTGGTTAACCACAACGCTCCCCGTTCTGGCCCCACCACACTTTGTCGCTACCTCCCACCTCGTCTCTCCCTCCCCGATATTTTCCCCTCGTCACGCACCCTACCTCATGACCCCCACACCAACCGCGTGTACTGATGCGGCTCAGATCACTGTAGAGCTTTGTTGGGAGACCCCAAGAGGAAGGTACGATGAGTACATCAGGAAGTTCTTCTCTCATTAAGAAACCAAGGTTATCGAACCAGTAGGAGGAAGTAAATGACTTAAAGGTGTTTCAAGCAACTGGAAACCTGCACAACGCAAACTCAAGACTTTGCCCCAATGAATAGTGAGGTTATCAATCTCACCGGTTTGCTGAAAACAAAGGATTAACTGTATGGTGTGGAAGGTAATGGTGGTTTGTAGAAAGATAAATAGTAATAGTGGAAGATGTATCAATGGTAAAGATTTGACCAGGGTCCATAGTTCACTAGAGGTGTTATCCTTAAGATAAAAAACATGGCATGCTGGGTAAAAAAATTACAGCAGGGCAATTGACAGGACTGAGCAAGGCATAACAATGCAATACTAGACATTCATGATCCTATGAGATTCAATTGGGAAATACAACAAGATACATAGACCGCAATCCAACTGCATCTATGACTAGTAATCCACCTTCAGGTTATCATCCTAACCCCCTACAGTATTAAGTTGCAAGCAACAGATAACTTCTTTAAGCAAAGTGTGTAAGGTAAACAATCCACTTGTTTCATGAACAAGAGACCGTTGTTTTCTCCCTAGTAGCAACAACACATCTACAACCTTAGAGATTTCTGCCACTTCCCTTATATTAAATAGAGGCATGAACCCACTATCCAGCATAAATACCCCCTCTTGGAGTCACTAGCATCTACTTGGCCAAGATAACTACTAGAAACGGAGAGCATGGAAGATTACAAACAACACATGCATGATAGAATAAATAAGACAAAACCATTAATCAATCTGGCATAGTAATATCAATATCCATCGGATCCCTGCAAACACAACATGCATGATTACAAATAGATGATCTTGATCATGAACGGAGCTCACAAGATCTAAACATGGTAGCACAAAGGAGGAGATACAACCATCTAGATACTACATGGACCTGTAGTCCAAGGTGGAACTACTCACGCTTTATAACGGAGGCTGGCATGATGAAGAAGAACGCCTCTGAGATGATCTCCTCTCCGATAGGGTGCCGGGAAGAGCTTCAGATCCCTCCCGATCTAGGGATGATGGTGGCGGCGGCTATGGACTGTTTCGTGGAAGATTGATTGGGTACTTAGGGTTTTGGTATCGGGGGTATTTATAGGCGAGGAGGTGAGGCAGGGGGCACCCAGGGTGGCTGCACCCCCCCCAGGCGCGGGCCCACCTAGGATGCGCGGCCAGGGAGTGTGGCCCCCTGGTGGCTCTTCTCCGTCTCATACTCTGGGTTCGTGTTCCCCACGGTAAAATATTGACTTTGGCTTTTGTCTCGTGCAATTCGGAGAATATTGATTTTCTGCCTTTTCTAGAACCAAAAACAGAAGAAAACATGCAACTGGCACTATGGCATCTTGTTAATAGGTTAGTACCAGAAAACATATAAAAACACCTCAAAGTGTAGACAAAGAAAAGCAAAGTAGATACTAAACAAGCATGGAACATCAAAAATTATAGATACGTTTCCGACGTATCAAGCATCCCCAAACATAAATACTGCTCGTCCTCGAGTAGGTAAGTGATAAAAAGAATAATATTTGAGGTGACATGCACCATAAAAATCAAGATCAAACCATTTGTAAGCAGTGAAAGATGGGATCAAAGAACTCTAAACATGAGCATGAAAGATGGAGTTCTAACAGTAATACAAAGTAACTATGCATGCAACATGAAAGGTTACAAACAAAGATCATGAATAACATGCATTGAAAGGCGTTTGTTTGTTTAACATATATAAAACATGGCATAGTGGCATTCAGCTTGTCCCTCATAGAGTAGAAAATAGATGCATAGGACACCGTCAAAGTTCATAAGAGTGACTAGATACAAATAGTTCAAGAACAAGCAATATAAAAAATATGCATCAATCACTAAGTTTTGGGACAATGCACATAGAACTAAGAATGGCAACTATGCTCTCTTAATTGGTGCCTAAGGATAGAAGGTGGAGACTCAATATAATGGTGGGAGAAAGGCTCTTCAAAGGGAAGCATGGATTTCAAGTCTCAAAAATAGCTTCCAAAAATTATGGTACTTGTTAGCTTTCATCTCTCATTGCCCCTATCATAAGCATCTTGAAGTGATTAAGGTTAAAGTGAAAAAACTATGGAGTATATGCTTGACAAAGTATAAGTTGGCAATATCATGTCCCTTGAATACGAGGGCCGCTCCTCATGCTACTCCACTTTAGTCACTTGTAAGTTCTTGTCATAGTAAGTACATTCGTATCATAAAGAACTGCCAACGAGGTACCCCTTGCACATGATATAGGAGCTATCCCATAATCAAAATGACAAGGCAAGCAGACAATGAGCATCTCAGCAATCTTCTTATTTACCATGGGAAAATGGTGCTTTTTTCTCTCTTTCCTCTTTTCAATATGTCTCTTTTTTATAAGAAGAAAGCTTCATAGATTGCTCACTATGGTGATGCTTCAAGTTTCCACCATGATTAGGCATGGCTTAGACTAGTGGTCTAGGCGTTTCTCCAACACACATACATAACTCCATGAACTTACAAGCTCCCCTTTTATTTCACATCGACGACATCCATAAACAAAAGAGCATGATATCAACTATGTACAAAGTACAAGTGCAATGTTGAAAGCCTTCCCTGTGACAGCACGGTTCTACTAATTCCAATGTATAAGTGCAAGCATATACAACATAGATGACACAATGGTTCAAGTTTATTAGGGGCAAGGAAAATAAAGTGTGCCATCAAGTTCGTGAGAGCTTTAATCACTAAGTTTTCACATAACAAAAAGACTTTTTAATTGGAAGGTAGATGAAAACAAGAATATACTTGGAATGGTGTAACACACCATGCATAGGAATTTATAGTGGACACTTTGGAATAACTTGGTTTCTTGGTAGTTGGATGCATGAGTAGAGCTTACTCATACAAGTGGAGGCTAGAAAAAGACTGGGAGCGACCAACTAAGAGAGCAATAAAGGCCATAATCATGCAAAGCGATAAAAAATTACTAATCAAAGCATAAAGCGGTACTACAAGTCAAGGACTAAATGATCATAGAGGCTATGGTGACTTATTCATAGTCATAACATGGTGTGAGCATGTGTCAAGTCAACCCAAACAAAGCATCAAAGGAGAATACCACAATACTATGCTTTTATATGCTAAAACAACGCATGATTCCTTCAAGGCACATTAAGCAATCCCAATTGTTTGGAACAAGTCATTCTACAGCAATAATCACTAAGCATAAAGTCAAAACAACATCTAGCATGACATGCTAAAGTCTAAGTCACAGTTAAAGCATGCTCCTCTTGTACTAGTCAAGTTAGAACTTTCTACTCCTCTCCAACACCAATCAACTTATTTGCAACAACACAGCGAGAACTGGGGTCCAAACTAATTTATTCAAGCAAACTAAAATGAAAACTAAGACACTCCAAGAATAACACAACTGTGCATGAAACAATAAAAACGAAGTATCTAGAAAGACCTGAGCTTTTTATTGATGAAGAAGGGGATGCCTTGGGCATCCCCAAGCTTTGACGCTTGTACCTCTTAAATATTTATTGGGGTGAAACGGGGTGGCATCCCCAAGATTGTGCTTTTGTTCATTCTTCATCTCATTACATCATTCTTTCTCTACACCTGAAAATTTTCCTTCATACAAAACTTCACACAATCTTCATTAGCAACATTAGTGTATTCAAAAGATAATAGACTCTTGGGTTTTGGTTTTAGAACAGAAAAATTTCACTAAAAACACAAGCTACTGTAGCAATTCCCTCAAAAAGCTCAATTTCCCAAAAATAACCCAAAAAGGAATCAATAAGAAGCAAATACAAATAGTGGCAGAAATGTGTCAAAACAGACCACCAGGTAGAAACCGATTTTTTCGAAGACCTTTTGTTGCTTAAATTAAAAAGTGTTGAACTAATTAAATTTATCTAACATACTGGGGGATTTATTCAGAAAATATCAGCTCAATCCGACTTATAGAGATTTTACACAAATTTTTACGGTGGATCACAAAAATCTGTTTTGGGACAGCAACTCCCCAAATATTACTTCCCTCTCATTAGAGGTTATTCTTGGCACAAAAAGCAAATAAAAAGGATAAGGATAGGTCATTACAAAGGTAATAACTTCCAAGACTCAAGGATACTTTTGGGTTATCTCCCAATAAGTACTTTTCTTTAACGCCTTTAAGTTAGACACAAGAAGCAAGAATCAAGTATTTTCAAATGAAGAAGCATTAAGGTCAATACTTGAAATCTCTTCAACTAGGAAAGGTATCTCATACAAATGAGTTTTAGAGGATCCTTTCTCATCTCTCTTAGGTTCACTACTTTCATCAAATGGGTTTTCAGGAACAATCCAATCAAAATTCTTTTCTAAGGCCTCATGCATTCCTACAAGTTTAAAAGGTATGGGTATCTTAATTTCCTCTCTCGGTTTGGTTTTATCTTAAGTACCCATAACATATACACATGAGCCTAGCATATTAAAACGTTCAAAGACTTTTTTGGCTTCCTTAGCAACATCATTGAACTTTTTTAGCAAAGTTTCTAGGATAAAATCTCTCTTTTCAGCATCCTCTTCTTCTTTTAGTTTAAGAAACAAAATTTGCATCATGGGTTAAGGTTAACAAACCTAGCCTCCAACATGTGAACTAAAGAAGTTGTAGCAATTTCATAATTAGGAGCAAGCTCTGCAAAGGATCTATCCTCAATATCCTCATGTTTACTAACATGATTAAAAAATTCTTCAATATTTTCTTTCCCAATTATAGAGCCACTACCTATTGAAAGGTCTTTCAGGGTGAACTTGGGGATCAACATGGTGAGCTAGAGCAAGGTGACAACTAGAGTAGGAACTATTTTTTTGTGTTTTTATAAGAGAAAGCAAACCAAACTAAACTAATTATTTGGAGTTTTTGATAAATAGAGGCAAACAAAACCAAGCAAAAGAAACTAAGCAAAACAAAAACAAAGTAAAGAGAAAGGTTGTGAAGGACTCCCCTTGTGAAGCCGTCCTTAGCCTCCCCGGCAATGGCGCTAGAAAAAGCTTGATGCGGCTCACATCACTGTAGAGCTTCGTTGGGAGACCCCAAGAGGAAGGTATGATGAGTACAACAGCAAGTTCTTCCCTCGGTAAGAAACCAAGGTTATCGAACCAGTAGGAGGAAGGAAACGACTCAAAGGTGTTGCAAGCAACTAGAAACCTGCACAACACAAACTCAAGACTTTTCCCCAATGAATAGTGAGGTTGTCAATCTCACCGGTTTGCTGAAAACAAAGGATTAATTGTATGGTGTGGAAGGTAATGGTGGTTTGCAGAAAGATAAAGAGTAATAGTGGAAGATGTATCAATGGTAAAGATTGGACCGGGGTCCATATTTCACTAGAGGTGTTCTCCTTAAGATAAACAAACATGTCATGTTGTGTAAACAAATTACATGAGGGCAATTGACAGGACTGAGCAGGGCATAACAATGCAATACTATACATTCATGATCCTATGAGATTCGATTGGGCAATACAAAAATATACATAGACCGCCATCCAACTGCATCTATGACTAGTAATCCACCTTCAGGTTATCATCTGAACCCCCTACAGTATTAAATTGCAAGCAACGGATAACTGCTTTAAGCAAAGTGTGTAAGGTAAACAATCCACTTGTTCCATGAACAAGTGTCGTGGTGGTGGCACGGCAGATGCCATGGGTAGGCTTAAGTTGGGGGCCGATGGATGCTAGTGGGATCCAGGGAGGGAATGTAGTGGTTTCTACACACAGAAAGCTTGTTCACAATCTTTATTCAACACCAATGGAGTTACACTTACTCCTCGAGCTGTTTGAGCGAGAGGAAGAAGAACTACTACTGGTGCCCAATGAGAAGAAAAATGAATCCCCCTTCCTCTATACGCCCAGCCCCTCCTTATAAAGGAATGACCTAGTGCCTTCTAGGGCTGACATGGACCAGCATATTCATGGAATATGCTTGTACCAAAGTGGTAACCCGGTGGACCTCTTTCTGTGTCCCCCTTATATCGATGGCAAAGACCTAGAGTCCACCACATGTGAGCCTCGGGCCTGAGGACTATCACCTCCGTGACATCCTTCTGCTCCTCTGCTGCTCTGCTTCTTGTCTCTAGCACTTGGCACTGTGCAGATTCCAGAGAAAGATAGTTGCTAGGGTTTGACTTTGGGGCTTGCATCCTCCTTATTGTACAAGCTTCCCTTGACCCGGCCTCGCCGCGCATGACTCGGATTGACCTCACCCTGCACTTTCAGATGTGTGAACGTGTTACACCGACATATCTCATATGTCGGTCGAGTCAAGTCTTAACCACTTGATTCAGGGTTAGTCGGACCTTATTCGACCGACTCTTACATGACTCGGTCGGATCATATCTAGATCCAGCCTTGAACATGAATCTTCCTCTCTTTTACTTACCTTGACCCTACCTGGGGTCACCCCCCCCCCCCCAACATTATTCCTCAAAGCTGGTGCGGTCTTGCTGACTACTTCGGCCAGTCCACATCAGTTTCCAGATACTCAGTTTTTTATACTTTTTATCCAACTTATTATTTAGTCGGCGCCTCTCTCATTTTTTCTCCTCTTTGTTCACCCTCTTTTTCCGAGGTGTGACTCATTTTCCGAGTCATTCACCTTTGTCCGAGGTATCCTCTTAGCTTCTCTAGTAAGCTTCATCCTACGTGTACCAATCATTACCTTTTGTCTCATTTTTTGTACCGCTACACTGTATCCTGACATTGCTACAGTAATTATCGCGACAGTCTTATCGGTGCAGTGACTCTTCGATCACTACAATGGTCATGGCGGCCGGATCTCCTCCTGCTCTGTGTGATCTTACCTGTGGCTCCAATCACCGATCGAGAACACACGATACACGCTTTTTGCGGTTACCGTGGCACACTCGCGATCCTACTAACACTCACCGCGCGCGGTTATAAATAGGGGGAGTGGGGAAGGGGTTGGTTTACTTTCACATTCTCACTCTCCTCGTCTTCCTTCCTGCGCCGCCGCTGCTGTGCTTCTGTTCCCGCAACCACGCCGCCATGTTCTTCCTCACGCGACACGCCGCCGTTATTTGGTCCTTCCTCACCATGCTTCATCTCTGCATCAGGCCTCTGCGGAGGTTCTCTTCTTCCGCCGCCACCGTGCTCATCGTCGTTGCGATGGGGCCTTGGATTTCGAGGCCGCTCCCTGCCACCAGCGATTCCTCCTCTGTTGGATCCTCCAACGAGCCCATGTCGAGCTCACACAGCGGCGCCGTCGTGGGAGAAGAAGACCTCATGGTGGGTCTAGAGCGTGGTTCATGGCAAGGGTCCACTGTCACTCGTCGAGAAATCGAGTGGATCCGCAAGACTCGCCGTGTTCCTGCTGATGACCCACAAGTATAGGGGGTGTATCATAGTACTTTCAATAAATAGGAGTGTCGATCCCAACGAGGAGCATAAGGTGTTGACTAGTGGTATGGAGCAGGAAATCTCTGTAAATACTTAGCAAATGGATTTTTAGGGGTTTTCTGATAAAGCAAAGAAATAAAGTGCAAGTAATAAAGATATCAAAAAATTGCAACAAGTGGACCAATCCTTTATTAGCAAAGTACAAGCCGGTGGAAATACTTATAAGGACCAAACGTTCTCGAGGACACATGGGAATTCTGTCAAGTGCTTTTGCATCAAATAGCTGAGTAGTCTTCTTTAGTTTTGTAAGTGTTGTGTGGGTGAACCTGTGCTAATGTAACGACCTTACTTGGACTAATACATACTTGTGATTAAACCCCATTCAAGCATCCGCAACTACAAGAAAGCAATTAAGGTATAAACCTAACCACAGCCTTAAACTCTGAGATCCTACGCTCCCTTGTGCAATGGTTTCCTAACAAGGGTTCAGGTTTCTGTCACTCCGGCAACCCCACAATTAGTAGCCAAGTACACAATGCATTCCCCTAGGCCCATAAATGGTGAAGTATCATGTAGTCGATGTTCACATGACACCACTAGAATAATAGCACCACAACTTAAATACTAAACCATTGAATTATATCTCAACACAAATCCACTACTAACAACATGACTTCTCCCATGTCCTCAAGAACTAAACGAACTACTCACGAGACATCATATGGATCAAGATCAAATATGATATGGTGATGAATAACAATCTGAACGTAAACAATAATCCAATGGTTCCACTCACAAGCATCAACTACAATAGTAATCAACACCGGGAAAGTTTACTCTAAGAACTATGCAAGATTCAACACAATTGTTACAACGCGATGGAGTGGTGATGATGGTGCTAGTGGAGATAATGGTGTGGATGATGATGATGATGATCCTGATGAAGTCTAGCTTGATTATGGTGTTGATGGCGACGATCTCCCCTCTCCAGGAAGGAATTTCCCCGGCAGAAATCTGTTTGTTAGAGATCTCTTTCTCTCTCGGTGTTTTCTGCCCCACGGAGGCAGCGAAATCTTTCTGTGGTCGCTCCCCGTGTATTAGGGTTTCGAGGAGAAGATATAGGCGAGAGGGAGGATCCAGAGGTGGGCCAGGTGGGCCACACGCCCTGTAGGCGCGGCCTAGGGGTGGCCCGCGCCTAGGGGGTGTGGGCCCCCTGTGGCCCATCTCCGCCTCCCCTTCTGGCATTCTTAGTCTTCTAGGAAAATAGGATTTTCCGTAGTTTTATGGTATTTTTCTGGTCTGCGCGAAATTGCATCAAAACACAGCTTTTTTCCATCAGAATCCTAACTCCGGCAGTTCATCCTCCAAGAATCATCCAACATGCAAAAACAGATGAAAATACATAAGTGACACCTCTTAATATGAAATATATCAATGAATAGAGGCAATTTATGATATAGAATGGTGATGTAAATTGGACGTATCAACTCCCCCCAAGCTTAGACCTTTGCTTGTCCCCAAGCAAAAACTGAGCTTAGTAAACGTGTCCACAGGTTTATGGAGTGAAGTGTCGATAAAATAATACGAACAAGAAGCATCACACTTACCATTACACAATTCATAGAAGAAAGCAACTCACCATTATATAACTTAGCTTGCAACAAGTATAGGAGTCACAATAGAGATGCATAAAGATAAATCATAATTGGGATTGGCAAACTTTGTTCTTGGTCAGAGAATAGCTGGCAAATAGTTTCACAAATAAAGCTTTTGTAGAAGTTTCACAACAAGAGTACTCTTTGCTCAAACATAAAAGGTTTTTCACAATGATGGCTTCCAAAGTAATACTCATTAGATAAGATTCTTGTGCAAACAAGGAATATAAAGAACTTGATTGAATAAATAGTCATATGAATGCTTGAAACACAATAACTCAAATGCTTGCAGGATATAGAGAGGAAGTAGGTTTACTGACTCAACTTAGAAGTAGAAGAAAGGCCCTTCATAGAGGGAAGCAAGGATTTCAAGATCATAAAGAGCTTTCAAAATATTAAGGTACTTACTAGCTTTGAGCTCTCATTGCCCCTATCATAAGCATCTTGAGGTGATTAAGGTTAAAGTGAACAAAGATGGAGTATATGCTTGACGAAATATAAGTTGGCAATCTCATGTCCCTTGAGTACGAGGGATGCTCCTCATGCTACTCAACTTTAGTTGCTGGTAAGTTCTTGTCATTGTAAGTACATGTGCATCATAAAGAACCGCCAATGGGGTACCCCTTGCACATGATACACGAGCTATACCATAATCAAAATGACAAGGCAAGAAGATAGTGAGCATCTTAGCGATCTTTTTATTTGCTATTTGCACAGGTTTTTATTGAAGATGCCTCATAGATTGCTCACTATGGTTATGCTGCAAGTTTCCACCATGATTAGGCATGGCTTAGGCTAGCGGCCTAGGCGTTTCTCTAACACACATACATAACTCCATGGACTTACAATCTCCCCTTTTATTTCACACTGATGACATCCGCAAACAAAAGAGCATGAATCAACTGGATATGTATTCATAAGTGTTGAAAGTGTTCCCCGTGACAGCACGGTTCTTCTAATCCCAACATATAGATGCAAGCATATACAACTTCGATGACACAATGGTTCAAGTTTATTAGGGGCAAGAAAATAGGGTGTGCCATCATGTTCATGAGAGCTTTACTAACTAGTTTTTACATAACAAAATAATTTTTAATTCGAAAGATAGATGAAGCTTGAGAATTTGCTTGGAGTAGAAATAATGCTAATAGGTAGATATGGTGGACACAAATGGCACGATTTTGGTTCAAAGGGGTTGGATGCATGAGAAGTATGCCTTCTCCAAACATGTTTTTGGCTAGCAAGGTTGGGTATCAAGAAAAAGAGTTGAAGGAAACAAGCAAACCTACAAGTGATAAAGCCAAACATGCAATCTTCCTTGAAGACACAAAAGATCTTAAATAGAGAATACTAAACTTATGAGACAATCAAGAAAGAAAATAAATGATACAGAATACCTGTAAGCTTTTTCTCTTTTCCTTTCAAACCTCAAAAAGTGTTTCTACTGACAGAGCTCGGTTTGCCAAAACCAATTTATATATACTTGATGTTCCCAAAGTGATACCAATACTAATCAACAATATCAATCATATAATAGAGATTGCAAACTAAAATAAGAAGTGCAAAACGTAAAAGATGAAGCTTCTCATTAATATTCCATAAAGGCACTCACACCAAGGGATACATAGATAACCAAATAAACGAGAGATACTTCCACAATGCAAACCAACCTATAAGATAACTTCTCTACCAAAGATATAGCTGATACGTCCAAAACGTATCTACTTTCCCGAACACTTTTGATATTGTTTCTCCTCTAAACTTGTGTGATTTGGATACAACTAACGGGGACTGACGCTGTTTTCAACAGAATTACCTCGGTGTCTAGTTTTTGTGCAGAAAATCAACTATCAGGAAAAATCCCCGAAAATATGCCAAAAATTCTATTTCATCGGAAGACTCACGGAGCCAGAAGACGAGACGGAGTGAGGCCCTGGGTGCTCCACACCTACAGCCGCACGGGCCAGGCTTGTCCGTGCCTCGAGGGGGGTGTCTGCCCTAGGCACCCCCTCGGCCTCCCTCTTCGCCTATAAGATGCCTCTTGACCTAAAAACCGAGGGGGTTCGATGTTCTTCTAGAAAGAGTCCGCTGCGCCGCCACCACCAGAAGCCGTGATTCGGAACCAGAAACTTCGTTCTGGCACCCTGCCGAGACGGGGAATTTGGGGAGGATCATCGCCATCGTCATAACCAACGCCTCTCCATTAGCCATCAATGTTTCCCTCGTCCATGAGTGAGTGATCCCCCGCTGTAGGCTATGGGGATGGTAGGGATTGGATGAGTTCTATCATGTAATCGAATAAGATTGTTAGGGCATGGTGCCTAGTATCTCTATTAGTGCTATTTGACTTTGTTGCAACTTGTTGTGCTTAATGCTTGTCACTAGGGCCCAAGTGCCATGATCTCAGATCTGGACTTATTATTCAATCATTATGATAGTATTGTTTGTGATCTTATCTGCAAGTTGTGTACACATATCATTGTTCGGGTCCAAAGGCCCCAAAGTGACAGAAATTGGGACAATCGGAGGGGATGGCTGTGATGTGAGGATCACATGTGTTCATGGAGTGTTAATGCTTTGCTCCGGTGCTCTATTAAAAGGAGCACCTTAATTGCCAGTAGTTCCCTTGAGGCACAAAAGATGTTGTGCAAGTTCTCATTGCGAGCACACATGACTATATATGGAGCACATGCCTATGATTGTTTAGTACTTGGATGCTTATCTCATTTATCTGCAATTGCCCTAGATCTTGAAGTTACATGTTTAGACTCGTCCATGCAACGCCCGTCCATCCATCCATATGCCTACCGTGCTCATATCCTACTGTTTGCTACTACTGTTACTATTGCTCTTGTTTTGCTGTTGTTGCTTTGCTGTTGCTACTACAAACCGTTGCTACTGATAAACTTCTGTGAGCAAGAACTATTTCTAGGTGCAGCTGAATTGACAACTCAGTTGTTAAGGCTTGCAAGTATTCTTTGGATCCCCTTGTGTCGAATCAATAAATTGGGTAATACTACCCGCGAAGACTATTGTGATCCCCTATACTTGTGGGTCATCAAGACTATTTTCTGACGCCGTTGCCGGGGAGCATAGCTTTATTTTTAAGTTCACTTGGATCTATTATTGTTCACTGCTACTCCTTTCATCATGGGGAAGTCTCGTGATGGAAAGTTTCCTATTTTAACATCCACTACAAGAAGAGGTACAGTCCTAAACACCTCTGTTGCTCTTGGTTCACCGTCTGTTATAAGTAAGCTTGTTACACCACCACCACATACACATGCTACACACACTGCTACTACTGCTGAGTCAGAAACTGCTTTTGATACTCATGATGTTACTTCTATTGTGCTTGATGTGAGTGGTTCATTAGGTCCTTTCCTAGATGCTACTATGGCTGGTTTAGGAAATACTGAAACTCCTAGTGAAGACACTGTTACACATGTTATCTCACCTGAGTCTAGAAAGAGTTATCATATTAATGATTGCTACATTGAGTTTACTGATGAATTTGTTGAAGAGTGCCGAAACACACATGGTGCTAGTGCTATTAAGAGTCTCCTTGCAAGACGTACCATTATTCCTAAATTGTCCTCTTATCCTAAGTTTGCCACCTCTCCCATAGATATTAAATATAAAGACTATGATTTCTCTCTTGATTTATCCTATTTAGACATTGTTGATAAAGAACCTTTTTGTGGGACTGAAAATAAGAGTGGTGTAGCTCATATGAATGAGATTTCCACTATGAGTGCTTTATTCTCTGATGACTCTAAGATGCGCAAGTACTTTGTTACTAAGATCTTCCCTTTTTCACTAAAAGGAGAAGCTAAGGCTTGGTTTAATAGATTCAATCCTGGTTCCATTGATAGCCCTGATTGCTTGATTGATTCTTTCTTCCAGAAATATTTTCCTCCCAGTGTTAGACATGCTGCTTTGCAGAGACTTTTTGATTTTAAACAGGGAGAAGAAAAGGAATTGCCTAAGTCATGGACAAGGTTCTGTGCCTTGATTCATGCACATCCTGGATGTCCATTACCTAAAATGAGCTTCTTAATATTTATTATAATGGACTAACTGATGATTCTAGGACATACCTAGATAGCTTTGCTGATTGTGTTTTCAGGAAAAGAACTCCTACAGATGCTAAAGAATTAATGACTAAAATAAGCAAGAATTATGATAATTGGACTTCAACTGAGCTAAATACACTTGAGCCTATTACTCCTAAACCAGTTGTGCCTGAACTAGATCCAATACCAACACCAAAGAAGAGGGGAGTTATTGCATTAAATGATGAAGTGATGAAAGAAGCTAAGAAATGTATAAAGGAGAAAGGTATTAGAGCTGAAGATGTGAAGAATCTACCTCCTATAGAAGAATTATGTAAGCCAATTCCCCACTCATCTACTATTGAGGTACACTCTATCCACTTTGATGAAGGTGATATTCCCTATGGTAAGCCTCCTGATCAATGTCTAGAGGAACTTGACACATTTATTGTTAAACAAGGTAATTTTAATAAACAAGTTCAAAATCATTTATTGGAAAACTCTAGAGATATTAATGAGTTGAAAGATATTGTGGAAAGAACTTCTAATGATATTAAAATGCTTTGTAAACACTTGCAAATGGTTCAAACACAACTTGATCAACTTGCTAAGGTACAAAAGGATATGCTAGTTAATGCCTCAGGAGATAAACATGCTTATGGAATTAGAACTAGGAGTGGTATAGCTACTCAAGATCCTTTATATCCTGAGGGACACCCTAAAATAATTGAGCAGGATTCTCAACAAGGTGAAAGTAGTGGTAGTCCTCGCAAGAGAAAGAAAAAGAAACACAAAATAGTTGAGGAACCACTTGAACTTGCTGTAGATCCTAATAGTATATTTGTCCCTGATGCTGAAACTGAGAGTGGTAATAATAAAAATGATGCTCCTGATAAGGAGGAAGTTGAGGTAGAACTTGAGAAGCACACTAAGAACACCAGGTACACTAAGGAAGATTTTATTGCTAAGAAACATGGTAGTGAGAGAGAACCTTGGGTGCAGAAACCTATGCCTTTTCCAGGTAAGAAACACAAGTCAAAGGAGGAAGAACACTACAACAAGTTTTGTGAGTGGATGAAGCCTTTATTTTTGCAAATTCCTTTGACTGATGCTATTAATTTGCCTCCTTATTCAAAGTATATGAAGGATATTATCTCTAATAAAAGGAAGATTCCTAATGAGGAAATTTCTACTCTGCTTACTAATTATTCCTTCAATGGTAAGGTTCCAAAGAAACTTGGTGATCCAGGTATACCAACTATTCCTTGCTCTATTAAGAATAATTATGTTAGAACTGCTTTATGTGATTTGGGAGCTGGAGTTAGTGTTACGCCTTTTTCTCTCTATAAGAGACTTCAGTTACAAAAGTTGATACCAACTGATATATCTTTGCAAATGGATGATAAGTCTACTACTATTCCTGTTGGTATATGTGAGGATGTTCCTGTTCAAGTGTCTCATAATTGCTTGGTTTTAATTGATTTTGTTGTGCTTGAAATGCCTGAAGATGATAATATGTCTATTATTCTTGGGAGACCTTTTCTTAATACTGTAGGTGCTGTCATCAATTTCAACCAAGGAAAAGTAACATTTAATATTAATGACAAAGAGCATAATCCCCAAGAAGGTTCCTAAGAGCTATTGCCTGAATTCCGTTGATAATTTTGAGAGCATCAAGGTTGGATAAATATATTGTCCCATTCCACAAGAAAATTTTGAAACTATTATGATTGGGACCATTGCTATCAAGTTTGAGGTAACATAATCACCTTGTGAAATGCAATTTTTTGTTTCATATAAGATTGTTTTGGTAACAAGACTTGATCAACCTTGTTAACAAAAGTATTTTAATGAACAAAATAATGTTTTCATTGTGGTTATTCTTGCTTTGTTTTACTTTTCTCCTTCCTAGTCTTTGATTTTTCTCTTGTTGGATTTGGTTTTGCTAGTTGTTTGCTTGTTAGAGTGTCTTAGTACTTTTGTAGTTTGGTTTTTTTTGCTTTTGCTTCTTCTAAAAATCTTTTCTGCGAGAAAATCAATTTTCATGCCCTGAAAATTGGCCAAAAATAAAGTTTCCCCAAAAATTCCAAAAAAATAAGATTAAATTTTTCCTCGAAAAAAGGGGCAGAGGGACACCTGGAGTGACCCGGGAGGCCACCCCAGGCCAACACACCCCTGGGCGGCGCGGCCATCCCCTAGGTGGCGCCTGGCAGGGGTGTGGCCCACCCGTGGCCCTCCAAGATGCCTCCTCCCAGCCATCTTCTTTATCTCTCCCAAAAACACCGAAAAACTTTCTCAAGCTCAAGTTCCTGCTATTCTTGCTCGCGAATTTCGATCTCCTTGCTCAGCTCATCTTTGCTGCTGATTTTTGGAGGGATTGCTCCTTGGTATGTGCTTCCTTCGCTTGTCCAATTAGATTTGTGATTGGTAGATTTTATCTTGAGTATTTTGCTGCCATAGGTGACAGGTTGTGTGAGCTTGCATTCTTGTTCTATGCTTAGAGATTTCATTTTTATGCAAGTGTAGCCCTCTAGCAAGTTCCTATAGTAGTTTCTCATCATTTATCAACTTGGAAATCACTTGGTTTGATGTTTGTCTAAAAATTTCAGAAAAAAGAGGTCATGGACAACCACACCTCTGGGGAAATATTTGAGAGTGATGCACCTAGGAGGGAAAGGCCTTCAAGATCATCCTCCCGAGCTAGGCCCTCATACAATGAGGATCTCATTACACCGCGATTTGGCGACGAGGGAGATGAGGGGGATGCGCACCCTTCCACCTTCCCTTGCCCAACATTTTTGTGGGATGCTGGGATTCTTGAGGATTTTCTAACCTTGGTTCGGAGGGTTGGACTAACAAGTTATATCCAGGATGAGAGCGTGCAATATGCAACGCTCACTAAAACATTTGTGGAGAGCTTCTCTTTTTCTAACAGCTTGTTCAAGCCAGATGTGTCTTTCAAAATTTATGGTAGGCCTTACACCATGATATTGAAGAAATTTTTTGAGGCCCTGGGACTTGGTACAGCTGGGTCGGCGAAGAAGATTCCATCTCAACCCACTGATTTGTTGGAGCTCTACGGCGGGATAACCAATGATGATGACCGTAGAGCTCAAAGGGGAAAGATAAGAAATATTCAGCTCCCAGCTATCAGGTACTTTGCTTATTATCTTGCCACTAGTGTTCTTGGTAAGGAGAACACTAGCAACATTTCCAACTATCATTTGGCCTTCATAGCTGATGCGCTCAACAATGAACTAGGTACAATCTTGGTTCTCTCATTGCTCGTCGCTTATCTGCTAAAGGACCCATTTATGGGGGAATTATTGTTGCACTGTTGTTGCTGCCTTGTACCTTGCTGTTAATCCAAATGATACAGTTTTGGCTCCTCAAAGGCTTGATCTTGCTTCTATGAAAGTGCATCACTTTGTCACGCTGACTCTACCCTTGAGAGCTTGGTTTATAGAATGTTGTTTACTAACGGGGAAGAGAGAGAGTGAGAGATCCCTCTACCCCAAACCACTTTGTTCAGTATTTCCCAGGGACCTTTGTCACGCTCCAAGGAGGATATGGATGAGAAGCTACGCATTCTTGGCTTCCATGAACACTATCAAGGGGGACGCGCCCTCATACGACCCCTCTGTGCACTACATAGGGGAGTCCTCGAGCTCTTACCAGGACAAAGGGGCCTCCTCGACGTACTACGGAGGTGCACCTTCTTGGTAACCATGGAGTTGAGCCCCACTTAGGCCAAAAGCCTAAGCTTGGGGGGAGGTATACCGACCTCACACTCATCTTTATATCATGTTTCATCGGTTCTTTGTATATCCATTGTTTCGCTTTCTTTTTGGTTCTTGTTTCTGTTTTTCCCAAAACACAAAAATACCAAAAATATTTTCGTTGTTTCTCTTGGTTTGTTTCTTTGGTTTTTAGCTTTGGTTTGCCTTAAAGAAAAATCCAAAAATATTTTGCTTTATTTGCTTGTTTGAAAATCGAAAACACCAAAAATAGAGTTTGGTTTCATGATATTATTCAAGTCACACAAGTGAAGGGCAATAATGAAGATTAAGACAACTTGAGGTGTGGTAAGAGGTTGGTAACTAACTCTATTTTTTTCATTTTTGTACATATACTCATCATGGTGAGCATTCTTAGTCTGTTCATGTAAGGTGTATTTTATTATGGATGCTTAATAGTTCTTGCTTTCTTGTGATTAGCTCCAGTTTGCTAATAGTTTGTAGCATGTCATATGAGTGTTTGCTTGCATTGTTCTATTCATAACTTGGTCTGCTATTGTGGTATCCTCCTCTGAATGTTTCGTGTGAATCGACTTGGCACATGCTCACGCATGCATATGACTAAAAAATAGTCAGTAAGCCTCGATGATTTATTTTTCCTCAGACTTCTTGTATCACTTTCATGCCATAATTAGCCTTGTTTTGTTGCAATCATGATTATGATAGTTATTGCTCTCTCGTTTG
This sequence comes from Avena longiglumis, assembly GCA_030063025.1. Lineage (NCBI taxonomy): Eukaryota > Viridiplantae > Streptophyta > Magnoliopsida > Poales > Poaceae > Avena > Avena longiglumis. The sequence goes on along the minus strand of CP125977.1, from coordinate 427,901,403 downwards.
TCGCTCCCTCTCTATTGCTATCCTTCACTTGCACTAATTATTACTTGTCCCCAAAACCAATATTGCCAGCAGTGTCCATCATACCTACCTACTAGCATCATTTGCTATTTAGTGCATATTCACTATGCCTTGTTTTCTTCCAAATAAAATGTTTGACTGTTTTCAGAAAGTTAGTTAGTAAAGCTCTCACAAACTTGATGGCACACTTTATTACTTGCACTTAATAAACCTGAACCATTATGACCTGTCCATGAAAGTTATATGCTTGCAAATTATAGTCTAGGAGTTAGCAAAACCGTGATGTCATGGGGAACGCTTTCAACACTTATGGATACATATCCAGTTGATACCTTGCTCTTTTGTTTGCGGATGCCGTCGGTGTGAAATAAAAGGGGAGCTTGTGAGTTCATGGAGTTATATATATGTGTGTTAGAGAAACGTTTAGGCCGCTAGCCTAAGCCATGCCTAATCATGGTGGAAACTTGCAGCATTACCATAATGAGCATCTATGAGGCATCCTTAATAAAAACCTATGCAAATAGAAAATAAAAAGATCGCTGAGATGCTCATTGTCTGCTTTCCTTGTCATTTTGATTATGGGATAGCTGATGTATCATGTGCAAGGGGTACCCCGTTGGCGGTTCTCTATGATACGCATGTATTTACAGTGACAAGAACTTACAGGTAACTAAAGTTTAGTAGAATGAGGAGCGGCCCTCGTACTCAAGGGACATGGGATTTCCAGTTTATGGTCTGTCAAGCATATAACTCATATTGGACCTCACTTTCACCTTTAACCATATGAAGATGCTTATGATAGGGTCAATGAGAGCTCAAAGCTAATGTGTACCTTACTTTCAGCATTTGGAAGCCTTTCAAACCTTTTTCACTTCCTTGTTGAGTCACCACTTATTCTATGAGCACCTTCTTGAGAGCATAGTTGTCATTCTTGTGTTTGTCTCAAAACTTGGTTAATTGTGTCATGACTTTCATGCTTATATCTCTGATATCTTTACTTATAGTCTTCACTTGAACTTCAGAGGTGCCTTGGCATTCATTTTTGTGCTCTACAAACAAAGGCAAGCGAGATACCACTCTATCATACCTTTTTATGAGCATTGCAATGTTGCTTATGTTTATGTTTCATGCTAATTATTATTATTGAGTTGGAATCTCTTCATATCTTGCATTGACTATTGAGTAGACTTATTTGCATACTCCTTATTATGAATTGTCTAAGTGTCTACTACTGTGCTGAGAATATATACATCATATGAAGCAAATGTGTTCGTGAAAGTTCTTTTATCGCACTCAGTTTTCAACTGAATTGCTTGAGGACAAGCAATAAGCTAAGCTTGGGGGAGTTGATACATCCAAAACATGTCTACTTTCCGGAACACTTTTGCTATTGTTTCTCCTCTAAACTTGTGTGATTTGGATACAACTAACACGGATTGACGTTGTTTTTAGCAAAATTACCTTGGTGTCTAGTTTTTGTGCAGAAAATCAACTATCAGGAAAAATCCCGGAAAATATGCCAAAAATTCTATTTCACCAGAAGACTCACGGATCCAGAAGATGAGACAGAGTGGGTCCCTGGGGGCCCACACTCCCTAGCCACGCGGGCCAGGCTTGGCCGCGCCTGGAGGGGGTGTGGCTGCCCTAGGCACCCCCTCAGCCTCCCTCTTCGCCTATAAGATGCCTCTTGACCTAAAAACCGAGGGGGGTTTGACGTTTTTCTAGAAAGAGTTCCGCTATGCCGCCACCACCATAAGCCGCGATTCAGAACCATAAAATCCGTTCTGGCACCCTGCCGGGACGGGGAATTGGGGGGGGGGGGGGATCATCGCCATCGTCATCACCAACGCCTCTCCATCAACCATCAATGTTTCCCTCATCCACGAGTGAGTAATCCCACGCTGTAGGCTATGAGGATGGTAGGGATTGGATGAGTTTTATCATGTAATCGAATAAGATTGTTAGGGCATGGTGCCTAGTATCTCTATTAGTGCTATTTGACTTTGTTGCAACTTGTTGTGCTTAATGCTTGTCACTAGGGCCCGAGTTCTATGATCTCAGATCTGAACTTATTATTGAATCATTATGATAGTATTGTTTGTGATTTATCTGCAAGTTGTGTACACATATCATTGTCCGGATCCAAAGGCCCCGAAGTGATAGAAATTGGGACAACCGGAGGGGATGGCTGTGATGTGAGGATCACATGTGTTCACGGAGTGTTAATGCTTTGCTACGGTGCTCTATTAAAAGGAGCACCTTAATTGCCGAGTTCCTTGAGGACCCATTGCCACGCAATGGCGGGACAAAAGATGTTGTGCAAGTTCTCATTGCGAGCACGCATGACTATACATGGAGCACATGCCTATGATTTTTTTAGTACTTGGATGCTTATTCTCATTTATCTGCAATTTCCCTAGATCTTGAATTTACATGTTTAGACTCGTCCATGCAACGCCCGTCCGTCCATCCCTATGCCTACCACGCTCATATCCTACTGTTTGCTACTACTGTTACTATTGCTCTTGTTTTGCTACTGCTGTTGTTGCTTTGATGTTGCTACTAATAAACTTCTGTGAGCAAGAACTATTTCCAGGTGCAACTGAATTGACAACTCAGTTGTTAAGGCTTAAAAGTATTCTTTGGCTCCCCTTGTGTCGAATCAATAAATTGGGTAGTACTACCCGTGAAGACTGTTGTGATCCCCTATAATTGTGGGTCATCAATAGCTCTACTAAAAAGGTAAAAGATAAAAGATAATGATGTAATACCACGGCAATCCCCCAAGCTTGGAACAAACCAAGGGGATGCCAAACCTGATGACGAATTACTCCTTTCATGGTGGTGGTGTTCCCTTGTCATCATGAGACTTCCAAGGTAAAGGTTCCCCATCCAAAAAGGATGTCTTGGTTTCCACAATCCTGAAACTAGCAGCAGAGCTTATGCGATTAAATCTAGCCTCATACTCATAGTTTTGATTTTGTATGTCGTAGAGTTGTGCTTGTAATTGGTTGGTGGCCTAATGTTGTGAGAGGATTTCGTCTCGGAGCTCAGCAACCTCCTCCGCGTGCTTGGCGATGAGTTCTGAACTTATCTTATGGGTGACATCCACTTCATGTTCTACCATCTTCTTGTACCTGAAAACTTCCTTCTCCAATGCTTCCATCCTGTCTTCCATACTGCCTTCTCCTTTAGGACCTTGAACTTCTTTCATCCACACCTTCCCATCCTTGAGAATCAACTCCTTGGGATGAATCTTCAACTCATACATATACGGGTTGATAGCATCCGCGGATGAGTCCTCCATGGGTGATCCAGAGGAAGACATTGTGGCTCCAAAACTGAGAATCTGCCTGACAGAAATAGATAGAAATAGAAACACGACTAGAACATGATATACGAACCTCAGGGGATCCGGGGGTTATATATTACGAAGTTTAAATGCATAAGGAAGGTACTGTGCGAAAATGAGGCGGAGATAGAGTTCAAAGGGGCTCACACCCTCTCTAGGCGCGACCAGCTGGGGGCCCGCACCTAGGGTGGGTGTGGCTACCCTGGCCTTCGTTTCCTCCTCTGTTTCATTTTTTAACCTTCCGTATGAAATAAAAACATCAAAAATATAGAAAGATTAGGCTTTCACGAACCTTCTGTTTTCACCACTTTTTACCTATTCAAAGACGGGTCTGCAGAATCTGGAGTTTGGTTTCTAATAAATTCTTCCGGAGTCACAATTGAATAATATCAACATCTTCATTATATCTCCAGAAATATAATGTTTGATCCTTTGACCATTCACCACCTGTGTAGTGTTGTCCTTCAAAGAAGATATTTTGATAGCCCCTGAATGATACACTTCCTCAATAACAAAAGGTACTTCCCATTTAGATAGTAGTTTCCCAACAAAAAATCTGAGACGAGACCTATACAAAAGAACTTTCTCACCAACATGGAACTCCCTTTTGATAATTCTCCTATCATGCCATCTTTTTACTTTTTCCTTAAAGAGTCTAGCATTTTCATAAGCTTCACTTCTCCACTCATCTAAGTTACTCAAATCAAGAAATCTTTTCTCACCAGCAAGTTTAAAATCTCTATTCAATTCTTTCACTTCCTAATAAGCTTTGTGTTCTAATTCTAGAGGCAAGTGACAAGCTTTCCCATAAACCATTTTGTAAGGAGACATCCCCATAGGATATTTATAAGCAGTTCTATAAGCCCATAAAGCATCATTCAACTTTTTAGCCCAATTTTTCCTAGATCTATTAACAGTCTTCTGCAAGGTAGATTTAATTTCCCTATTGGAAAGGTCTACTTGCCCACTGGTTTGGGGGTGATAAGCTGAAGCAATTCTATGGTTAACATCATATTTGGCAAGAGTTTTCCAAATACCACCATGAATAAAATGAGAGCCTCCATCAGTCATGAGATATCTAGGCACACCAAACCTAGGAAAAATAACATCTTTAAGCATTTTTAAAGAGGTCTTACCATCAACGCTATTTGTAGGTATGGCTTCTACCCACTTTGTAACATAGTCAACATTAACAAGAATATGAGTGTACCCTTTTGAAGGAGGAAAAGGACCCATAAAGTCAAATCCCCAACAATCAAAAGGTTCAATAACAAGAGAATAATTCATAGGCATTTCATTGCGTCTAGAAATGTTACCAACTCTTTGACATTCGTCACAAGATAAAACAAAATTCCTTGCATCCTTAAAAAGGGTAGGCCAATAAAATCCAGATTTGTAAAACCTTTTATGCAGTCCTATCCCCAGCATGATGTCCTCCATAAGCACTGCCATGACATTTTCTCAATATCTCTTGTTGTTCATACTCTGGTACACATCTTCGCATAATACCATCTAATCCTTCTTTATATAAATGTGGGTCATCCCAAAAGTAATGCCTCGGATCATAAAAGAATTTTCTTCTTTGTTGGGATGTAAAGGTTGGAGGAAAATACTTGGGAACAATAAAGTTAGTGTAATCAGCATACCAAGGACTCTCATGCAGGCTTACCCTTATTGCAGCCAACTGATCATTTGGAAAACTATCATTAATAGGAAAAGGGTCAAAAGAAATGTTTTCCAAACGAGATAAATTGTCAGCAACAGGGTTTTCAGCATCTTTCCTATCTACAATATGTAGATCAAACTCTTGTAAAAGCAACACCCATCTAATAAGCCTAGGCTTGGCGTCTTTCTTTGTCATAAGGTACTTAATAGTAGCATGATCAGTATGAATAGTAACCTTTGAATCAACAATATAGGGTCTAAACTTATCACAGGCAAAGATTATAGCTAAAAAATCCTTTTCTGTAGTAGCATAATTCTTTTGAGAAACATCTAGAGTCTTGCTAGCATAATGAATAACATTCAACTTCTTATCAACACATTGCCCAAGAAAAACACCCACAGCAAAATCACTAGCATCACACATAATTTCAAAAGGTAAACTCCAATCAGGTGGTTAAACAATAGGAGTAGTAGTCAAAGGTTTCTTCAAAGTTTCAAAAGCTTCCTTACAATCATCATCAAAAACAAAAGGTACATCTTTTTGAAGAAGATTGGTAAGGGGCTTTGAAATTTTGGAGAAATCTTTAATAAACCTCCTATAGAAACCAGCATGACCAAGGTACTACAAATACCTTTTATATCCCTAGGGCAAGGAATCTTCTCAATTTCTTCAATTTTGGCTCTGTCTACTTAAATACCTCTTTCAGAAATTTTGTGTCCAAGAACAATCCCTTCATTTACCATGAAATGGAATTTTTCCCAATTAAGAACAAGGTTGGTTTCTTCACATCTCTGCAAAACATTATCAAGGTTGTGCAAACATTTATCAAAAGAAGTTCCATAGACGAAGAAATCGTCCATGAAAACCTCCACAATTTCTTCACAAAAACCATGAAAGATAGCAAACATACATCTCTGAAAGGTAGCAGGAGCATTACAAAAACCAAAAGGCATACGCCTATAAGCATAAGTGCCATAAGGACAATTGAAGGTGGTTTTCTCTTGGTCTTGTGCTCTCACAGCAATTTGAGAGAACCCAGAATAACCATCAAGAAAATAAAAGTGCGTCTTTTTAGACAACCTTTCTAGCATTTGATCAATAAAGGGCAAAGGATAATGATCTTTCTTAGTAATTTTATTAACCTTTCTAAAATCAATGCACATCCTATAACCAACCACTACTCTTTGGGGTATAAGCTCGTTATTTTCATTAGGCACAGCAGTGATTCCCCCTTTCTCTGGGACACAATGAACAGGGCTAACCCATTGGCTATCATCAATAGGGTAAATAATACCATCATAAAGGAGTTTTAATACCTCATTTCTTACCACATCCTTCATCTTAGGATTTAAACGACATTGGTGGTCAACAACTGGTTTTGCATCAGGTTCTATATTAATAGCATGCTGACATATAGTAGGAGAAATCCCTTTTAAATCATTAAGAGTATAGCCCATAGCTCCTCGGTGTTTCTTCAACATTTCCAATAACCTTTCTTCTTCCTTTCCTAAAAGTTTAGAACTAATAATAACAGGATATACTTTCTTATCATCTAGATAAGCATATTTAAGATCACCAGGTAAAGGTTTTAATTCGAAAACAGGGTCCCCTTTAGGTGGTAGTGTGGTACCCAAATCTTCCACAGGTAGATTATGCTTAAGTAACTCGGGTTGACGAAGGAAAACCTTGTCAATCTCATTTCTTTCCTTCATGAAGATCTTGTTTTCATGATCTTCGATAAACTGCTGCAAGGCATTGTTAGGAGCAAGAGAAATAGCAGAGAGTTGTTCAACCTTGAAATCCTCATTAGGCAGTTCATTTTCATAAGGAGTTTTAGCAAATTTGGAAAAATTAAACTCATAAGACTCTCCATCAAACTTAGTCAAAACTCTTTCCTTCCTACAATCTATGATATCCCCACAAGTATTCAAGAAGGGTCTACCAAAGATAATAGGACAGGTTTTACTAGCTTCAGAACCAAGTACTGGAAAATCAGCAGGATAATTAATCTTACCACAAAGAACTTCCACATCTCTTACAATGCCAATTGGAAAAACTGTCTCTCTATATTAGCAAGGTGAATAACCACATCAATGTCCTCAAGCACACAAGGACCAATTTCATGCATAGTTTCCTTATAAAGCTCATAAGGAATAGCACTAGAACTAGCTCCAATATCACATAAACCATAATAGCAATGATCACCAATTCTAATAGAAAGCACATGGACACTAGCTTTTCTAGATTTTCTAGGATGAGAGACAATATTAGAAGCATCTTCAAAGAAGACAATGTGCCCATCCTCTATATTTTTAGTGACAAGATCTTTCACAATAGCTACCACAGGTTCAATATTTATTTGCTCATCAAGTTCCACAGTTTTCTTTGCACTTTGGCTAACCACTTTAGCAATGATAGAATGTTACTTTACCTTAGCAGGAAAAGGGATTTTCTCAACATAAGGTTCAGGCAAAATAGGGTCAATAGTACAAACTTCAATGCTAGCAGGAACATGGGTAACAATGTCTTTATAAGGAGCATGGTACTTGTCCCACTCCTTTTTGGAAATTTCAATATAAGAGGCAAAGGCCTTAAAACACTTTGCAAGAACTTGAGAATCAAGACCATACTCAATACTAATATCATGGAAGTCATCAGTTCCCATAAAATATTTAATGCATTCGTAATCATAGTTTATACCTGAATTTCTTCCTTTGTCATTCTCCCATGCTTCAGTGTTCTCTTGAATACGGTCTAGGAGATCCCATTTAGCTTATTCCTTCATACGTGTGAATGATCCTGCACAAGAAGCATCTAGTAAATCTTTATCATGAAGAGAAAGCCTAGCATAAAAGTTATTGATAATAATATTGTTAGGGAGTTCATGAATAGGACATTTAAGCATTAGTAACTTCAATCTCCCCCAATCTTGAACTGTACTCTCTCCACCACGAGGCCAAAAGTTATATATTAGATTCCTATCCTTATGGATCTCATTGGGAGGATAGAATTTAGAATAAAAGAGAGGTACTATTTCCTCCCATTCCATGGATTGCCCATTCTTCAGCAGCTTATACCATTCTTTATCTCTTCCTTTCAATGATATAGAGAGTAACTTCTTCTTCACTTGTTCAGTTGTGATACCTGCACACTTAAACAACCCGCATAATTCATGGATAAAAAGCAAATGATCATTAGGATGGACAGTTCCATCCCCTAAATAATAATTAGCCATAACACGATCAACAATAGTTGTAGGTATCTTAAAAGGATCTATCTCAATAGGTGGTGGTTCATCTACTACCCTAACAGTGGTAGTAGTTTTCCCAAACAGAAAATCAAGTGGGTTATCCATATTGGAAACAAAGTAACAAACAGAAATAAAAACAATACACACAGTAGAAGTTTCCTTTACCAGTTCCACTCTTCAATAACGCTTCACTCCCCGGCAACGACGTTAGAAAATAGTCTTGATGACCCACAAGTATAGGGGGTGTATCATAGTACTTTCGATAAATTCTTATCGGCTTCTCTAGTAAGCTTCATCCTACGTGTACCAATCATTAACTTTTGTCTCATTTTTCTACCTCTACAGTGTATCCTGACATTGCTACAGTAATTACTATGGCAGTCTTATCGGTGCAGTGACTCTTCGATCACCGCAACGTTCATGGCAGCCGGATCTCCTGCTGTGCCGTGTGATCTTACCTGTGGCTCCAATCACCGATCAAGAACGCACGATACACGCCTTTTTGTGGTTACCGCGGCGCACTCGTGATCCCACTAACTCTCACCACGCGCGGTTATAAATAGGGGGAGTGGGGAAGGGGTTGGTTTACTTTCCCATTATCACTCTCCTTGTCTTCCTTCCTGCGTCGCTGCCGCTGTGCTTCTATTCCCGCGACCACGCTGCCGCGTTCCTCCTCACGCGACGTACCGCCGTTGTTTGGTCCTTCCTCACCGCGCTTCATCTCCGCATCAGGCCTCTGCAGTGGTTCTCTTCTTCTGCCACCACCGTGCTCATCGTCGTTGCGACGGGGCCTTGGATTTCGAGGCCGCTCCCTTCCGCCAGCGATTCCTCCTATGTTGGCTCCTCCGACGAGCCCATGTCGATCTCGCACAGCGGCGTTGTCGTGGGATAAGAAGACCTCATGGTGGGTCCAGAGCGTGGTTCATGGCAATGGTCCACTATCACTCGTCGAGAAATCAAGTGGATCCACAAGACTCGATGTGTTCCTGCTAATGACCCACAAGTATAGAGGGTGTATCATAGTACTTTCGATATATAGGAGTGTCGATCCCAATAAGGAGCAGAAGGTGTTGACTAGTGGTATGGATCATGAAATCTTTGTAAATACTTAGCAAACGGATTTTAGGGGTTTTATGATAAAACAAAGAAATAAAGTGCAAGTAATGAAAATAGAAAAAAATTGTAGCAAGTGGCCTAATCCTTTCTTAGCAAAGTACAAGCCAGTGGAAATACTTATAAGGACCAAACGTTCTCAAGGACACATGGGAATTCTGTCAAGTGCTTTCGCTTCAAATAGCTGAGTAGTCTTCTTTAGTTTTCTAAGTGTTGTGTGGGTGAACCTGTGCTAATGTAACGACCTTACTTGGACTAATACATACTTGTGATTAAACCCCTTGCAAGCATCCGCAACTACAAGAAAGAAATTAAGGTATAACCCTAACCATAGCCCTTAAACTCTGAGATCATACGCTCCCTTGTGCAATGGTTTCCTAACGTGGGTTCAGGTTTCTGTCACTCCGGCAACCCCACAATTAGTAGCCAAATACACAATGCATTCCCCTAGGCCCATAAATGGTGAAGTATCATGTAGTCGACGTTCACATGACACCACTAGAATAATAGCACCACAACTTAAATTCTAAACCATTGAATAATATCTCAACACAAATACACTACTAACAACATGACTTCTTGTAACTACCTCGGTGAATTACGCTCCTAGATACAAGCCTGGATGAACGGTAGTGGTTGAAATAGTACGGTGGGGCCCAAAAAGCCACTCACGGGTAGACCTTTCGGCCGTCCCAACCACTTCCAATTCATCGGGACCTGTACGGGCGGCGTAATCGGCATGCGAAGGGATCAACTACATACACAAATGAGTATGTATGCAAGCCACCATACAAAAGTACATCAGAGCCATTCCATCTAGAAAGAAAGGAAATATAGCAACGCCATACGGCAAGATTCAAATGACCTAGATAGATATAATATTTTAGGATAATTCCTCATACATCACACATCAGAGTATCAAGCGGAAGCAAAACAAGTCCGTACGGATAAGAAGCAAATCGGCATAAGATGCCACGTATAAGCACATCCCCCACGATCTCACGGATCCCGTTCCTAATCTCTACACCGAGCGATCGTTGCCCACATCATCGACCTCTTCCACCCAAGATCCGTCCTGCGAGTGTACCTGTTCATCTGAACCAATAATTTATCGTGTGAGACCCTAAGGGTACTCAGCAAGTCTTAATGCCTCTAAAGGGGACACAACCTGGGGTGACGCAATTGCAGCAAAAGATAAACCCTAGCAGTTCTATAGATACTCGCTAACCATCCGCCTAACCAATGATAGACGGATGTCCGTGAATTAATGACAACAGTTATAACAGTAATTTCATCAGATCCATCCTCCTCCTCGCTTACCAACGAGGAAGCGAACGAACAACCCCCATCCGTGGGAAATTTTATTAACCATTCCATGAGTGTTGCACTATTTACTAGTCAATTTACTTAGTCAGATTAAAGCGGTACTTTAGTTATGCTTGTCTATGATCGAGAAACTGTGCTCCAAGTCGTCCATAACATGGACATGGCTTTGAAAGTTTTACTGCAGGTGCACAAATAGCAACACACACTCGATCAACCTCGGAAAAACCAAATCAAAACCCAACGAGGCCTTCACGACAAAGCAATCACAGATTCAGAATTATTTCAGGGGCCACCCTTGAGTACACCAACGAAGTTAGCTGACTCGAGACGGACCCGAGGTTTGGGTGGACGGCAGGAGCGATCGGGAACCCAAAAGCGGGCTTGTCGACACCGCGAAAACGTGTCCCGATCCTAAACAGTACAGGTTCTCCTCGCACAATCATAAATAAACAGTAGCATGGCATAAGTACAGGATAGTAAATAAAACCTCAAACTAGTTTGTGGCCCCAAGAAATAAGACGGAATCAAGCTCTGGCTCAGGGGGGTCCCATAAGCCTCCCGGATGTGGATAGCGCGAATAATCTTGGAACAGGAATCAAGTACTCGGGGTCTTCACGGACACAAGTGAGCAGAAAAACCAAATAGCGAGATGTTGCTCACCGGTGCCACTTTCATTAGTTATCCCATTACTACTCAGGTTAAGTTGTTTAGGTACCTCGTTATCCATCAGACTCTCACATACCCTACACATGTTGTTCTACGACTCGCATGGCTCAAACAACTCCTGTAGTAATGGCTCATGGGATGGAGGAACAAGCTTGGTGGGGTTAAAAGTAAAGGCTATGCAATACTTGGGATTCAATTTAATGCAATCGCGACTCAATGATGCAAGAATAAGATAGAGGCAATAGGTACTGTATGTATGCAAGCGTGTGGTAGTGCTTGCCTGGCAACTCAGTTGAAGCGAGAGACGGATCTGGGTAGTGCTCCTGGTTCTCTTGATATATCCCCGCCGTCTATTCGAAGAAGAACCAAACAAACAAGGGCCAACATAAATAAAGAGCGCAAGCATATGAATAAAATGCGACAAGCAAACAATCATGCCATGATGAATGATGCACAAGTTGCATGGCAATAAGTAGCATGGCATAGGATAGAACACAAGAAATAACATTTTTATGGGGTTTTGGATCACATTTTATTGTCATATTAGTTGCTGTATAGTATATATTTATATGATGCATGCTGCAATTTAAGTCATGGATAGCATAAACAGAAAGGTCTCGTCGAGCTGATCATTTTAGACATATCATTTGTTAAATTCGGAGTTATATATCAAAAGTTATTAATTTATTAAGTTCCAGTGGCATTTTGTTGTAATTTACCCAACTTGGAATTTTAAATGTGCAAAAGGTAATTTGAATAGCATATTTGAAATCCTCACATTTTTCTGATTCAAAAACATATATCATTTGCATTATTTGGATTTATGAATTAAAAGTTAGTTAAAAACAGATTGAATTTGAATTTTGAATTAATTTGAATTAAATTTGAATAAAACAGAGAAACAGAAAAACTTTTGGTACCCAGGCAGACCTAGCCACTGCCGCTGACGGGTGGGGCCAGGCTGACTGGACCCAACACGCGCACAGGACAAAGGGGAGGGGACTGCGGGTTGATTGCAACTAAAGTCGAGAGCCTTTTTGCAAAAACCCAGAGACACAGACAGTGGGGTCAGGGGATCGCGGGTTGAGCGGCAAAAAGGGGCAGGGGGTTAAGTGCAAAGTGCCAACGCGTGCACTGTGGATCTTCCTCTGACAGACGGATCTTGGCGCCTGCAGCGCGCAGCTGGCGCGAGGGTTCCAGCCCGCGACCTCGGGCGGGCTAGCAGATGCGGCTACCGCTGCGGTGGTGTGAGGTTGTTGACTGGTAAGGGGGTGGGGCCTAGGTAAGCTTCTGCGAGGCGCGGCGCGGAGCAGATGACAGCGCCGCCGACGCACGCAGCGTGCTCGACGGAACAAACGGCGGCTATAGATGACGACAGCGTGGCGGAGGTTGTCAGGGAGGCAGGTAGGCTCACCGAGAGGACGTTGGCGTGGTCGACAGGCTCGGGGCGGTCGCGATCGTCAGCGAGGCTGGCGCACCGGCGGAGCTAGGGTTCCGTCAGGCTCGCGCTTGGGAAGGGGTTCTGGGGCCTCCTCTTCGCGGTTCCGTGCACGGGGCGGCTGCAGGGGGGTCTCCAAGACTCGACGGCCTAACTCCATGCCCGCCTCGCATGCCAGTGTGGCCGAGCCACGGTGGTAGACGTCGGGTAGATGGTGGTGGAGCGGGAGAAGGGAGGCGAGGCAGGGCCTCTGGGGCGGATCTGGGGATGCAGGGGAGGTGGAGAGAGGGGGTAGATAAGGACGGGGAAAGAGGGTGCCGTGGGGGTGGGGTAGATGGGAAAAGGTGGCCTCGGTGCCACCTTTCTCTCCTCCTCCTCACGTGCATGGGTCGGGGCAGTAGCAGGGGGAGGGGAAGGAGGCTGCCAGGTGGGTCCGGTAAGAGGGAGCTCGGGGTGGGGCAGGCCAGGCAGAGAGAGAGAGCAAGAGAGAGGAGAGGGGTAGGCTCGGGTGTGGTTTGGTGCTAGGTTAGGAGGGGCTCGGCTAGGGTTGGTCTTAGGGTTTGGTGGGAAGAGAGAGAGAGAGATGGGGTGGGGCCAGGGAGAGGGTGGCCAGGTGGGGCAGGCATGGTAGAGAGAGGAGAGGCCGGGAGAAAGGGGCATGATTTAGGGTTTGGATTAGGGGGGGTTCGGTTTAGGGTTTAAGGAAGAGGTAAGATGAGATGGAAGGGGAGGTTCCCATGTTTAAACACATGATAAAGGCATCACATGATCAAGCACAAGGGGTGGTAGGGGCTAAAGAGAGGGGGAGGGGTTTAGGGCTTGTGCATGCCCACATGATCACATGTGCATGCATGGATGGGGAATGGTGATTAGGGTATAGCTAGAGGGGGGAGAGAGAGATAGAGGGTTTGGTGTCTTGATTAGATCAAGCATGATCCACACAAGCTCAACAAGATGGCCAAAAGAGAAAGAGGAAAAGAGGTGATGAGGTATGAGCAAGATTAAAATGGATCAAGCCCAAAAGCAGTAATAAAGACAGAGATGACCCACTCAAGAATTTCAAACAAAAACCAAATGACCTAGATATGGTGGTTTTGCATGGCCCATGCAAATAATAAATGCCATGTATTCATATTGTGAAAACAACATAAAATCATGTGGCATTATTCCATGCATTCCCAAAAGGTGGAATAAGGCCAAGCAAAAAGGGTCAAGCAATGGATCCACCCAACCCACATGAGCTAGGTAAACTCAATTAATTGCCAGCTCATATTAATTGGATGGTGGAATTATAAGGTGGTGAAGAAAGGTGGTGGAGTCATTGAGAGATATGCCCCCAACTCAACTTGGGCATTTAACAATATATCAAGAACCAAATACAATATCAAGAGGCAAATACAAATATTAATGCCTATGTGATAAGAACCAAATCAAAAGGGTTTTTGTATGATGCTCAAATGCAAGGTGGCATGATGACATGAACATGACATGATGATGATGCAACAATTATATGTAGGAAGTGGCCCTTTTATTACTAGATCAAGTAGCATTACAGATGTTAGACAACTGGGATGCTACAACTCTCCCCCACTAAACAGAAATCTCGCCCCGAGATTCTAGGAAGAAGAAGAAGACGCAAAGAGGGTAGGATAGTTGGCACGGAGTTCATCTTCACGTTCCCAAGTGGCTTCATCAACAGAATGGTGTGACCACTGCACCTTGCAGAACTTGATGGACTTGTTGCGAGTCCTTCTTTCTACGGTCTCAAGGATTTTTGTGGGGTGTTCTTGATAAGACAGGTCTTCTTGGAGATCGATTAGCTCATGATCCACGGTCCTGCCGGGATCTTTGAAGCACTTCTTGAGCTGAGAGATGTGGAAAACATCATGGACTTTGAGTTTTTCCGGGAGCTCAAGGGCATAAGCAACTTCTCCTCTTCTACCACGAATCTTGAAAGGACCGATGTATCTAGGAGCCAGCTTTCCTTTGATACAAGCGGTGTGTGCCTCTCATAGGAGTGACACGAAGGTAGACGAGATCACCAGGGCATACACCATGTCCGTGCTTCTGTCATAATTGCTCTTGACGACTTTGAGCAATCTTCAGGTTTTCAAGAATGATATGCACCTTCTCCTCGCTTGAGTTACAATGTCGTGGCCAAACCAGATTCTTTCTCCGCACCGACCAACCAATCGGAGTTCGCACTTGTGACCATAGAGAGCCTCAAATGGTGCCATCTTCGACTTTTCCGAAGCTGTTGTTGTAAGAGAATTCAGCATAAGGAAGACATTCCTCCCACTTCATGCCAAAAGAGATGACGCAAGCACGAAGCATATCCTCCAGAATCTGATTGATCCTTTCCACTTGTCCTTGCGACTGAGGGTGGTAAGCAGTGCTGAAGTTCAACTTTGTTCCCAAAGCATTTTGGAAACTCTCCCAGAACTTGGAAGTGAAGATGCTTCCACGGTCTGAACTGATCTCAAGCGGAACCCCATACAGAGAGACAATTCTGTTGATATAGAGCTCAGCCAACTGAATTCCAGAAATTGTTTCCTTAACAGGGAAGAAATGAGCCACTTTAGAAATCCTGTCGATGACAACAAAGATTGCATTGTTGCCCTTCTGCGACCTTGGAAAGCCAGTGATGAAGTCCATCTCTACTTTCTCCCATTTCCATTCCGGGGGTTTCAATGGCTGTAGAAGACCGAAAGGTTTCTGATGGACAGCTTTCACTCTGCGGCAGACATCACATTCCGAGACATACTTGGCACAATACCGTTTCAAACCAGGCCACCAATATTGTGTTTTCAAGTCCATGTACATCTTTGTGCTGCCAGGATGGATAGAAAGAACAGAATCGTGCGCCTCCTTGAGAACTTGCTCTCTCAAACCCGGGTAGTTTGGCACAAACATCCGGTGTTCAAAGAAAAGCGTGCCTTGATCATCAACGTGGAAGGACTCGTACTTCGGAATCTCAAGTTTAGAGATGATCTTTTTGGTGTGCGGATCACCAAGCTGACAAGAGCGAATCTTTTCTTCCAAGAGAGGAGTATCCAGAAGGTTTAGGAGATGCCCTTGTTCCACAATTTCCAGGTTGAGCTGACGGAATTCCTCGCACAAGAGAGGTTGTTGCTCTTCCATCATGAGGTTGTTGACATAAGCTTTGCGGCTAAGAGCATCGGCCATGACATTAGCTTTGCCCGGAGTGTAGTTGATGGTCAAATCAAAGTCATTGATTGCTTCAATCCATCTCCTCTGCCGAAGGTTGAGATCAGGCTGTGTGAAGATATACTTCAAACTCTTGTGGTCAGAAAAGATCTCACAACGGTTGCCAAGCAAGTAGTGCCTCCATAGCTTCAAAGCAAAGACAACTGCTGCGAGCTCGAGGTCATGTGTGGGATAGTTGATCTCATGCGTCTTCAATTGTCGAGAGGCATAAGCAACCACTTGCTTCTCTTGCATAAGGACCGCACCCAATCCTTGCAAAGAGGCGTCACAGAATATCTGGAAAGGCTTAGATGTATCCGGAGGAACCAAGACTGGTGTGGAAGTGAGCTTCTCTTTGAGTGTCTCAAAGCTTGCTTGACATGCAGGAGTCCAAAGGTATTTCTTGCCTTTCTTGAGGAGATCGGTAAGAGGCTTCGCTATCTTCGAGAAGTTCTGAACGAAGCGACGGCAATAACTAGCCAAACCAAGGAAACTCCGCACTTCTTTGACATTAACAGGAGGAAGCCATTCAACAATTGTCTTCACAGTTTCCGGGTTGACTGCAATGCCCTTGGCCGAGATAACATGACCAAGATAGGTTACTTCAGGCAGCCAAAACTCACACTTTGAGAACTTTGCATACAAGAGGTTCTCACGAAGCTTGTTTAGGACACACCGCAGGTGTTCTTCATGCTCTTCCTTGGACTTGGAATAGACTAGGATGTCATCCAGATAGACCACCACGAACTTATCAAGGTACTCCATGAAAACCGAGTTCATAAGCCTCGAGAAGGTAGCAGGTGCGTTGGTGAGACCGAAAGACATGACCGTGTACTCATACAGGCCATAGCGGGTGGTGAAAGCTGTTTTAGGCACATCTTCCTTGCGAATCTTGATTTGGTGATAACCACTCCTCAAATCCAGCTTAGAGAACACCACCGCTCCAGCTAGATGGTCGAAGAGATCATTAATCCGCGGGAGGGGATATTTGTTCTTGATGGTTTTAGCATTGAGAGCCCGATAGTCCACACAAAGTCTATCAGCCTTGTCACGCTTCTTCACAAAGATTGTTGGGCTACCCCAAGAAGAAGTACTAGTTGAATGAAACCCAACTTCTCTTGTTCATCAAGCTGTCGTTTGAGTTCAGCCAACTCAGAAGGACCCATTTTATAAGGCCGCTTGGAGATAGGAGCCGTTCCAGGTTCAAGCTCAATTACAAACTCAACCTCACGATCCGGAGGCATACCCGGCAACTCTTCAGGAAAGACATCTGGAAACTCACAGACCACGGTACACTCAATAGCTTCCATAGCATCATCATTCAGAGCCGCCAAAGAAAAGTGGACAGGAGTCGACTTGGAGAAAAGACTATATGGCCTTCAGAATCTTGAGAAACCGAGCGTTCAAAGACAATCAATCACAGCTGCATTTGCTGTCAACCAATCCATGCCCAAGATGACATCAATGTCAGAATTTCCCAGAACAATTAAGGAAGCCGAGAACAAAGAGCCACCAATCTCAATTTGATTGCCATGGCTGATATGAACAGCCCTCATGTTTGAACCAGGAGATTGTACCACCAACCGCTTAAGGAGAGGAACCAAGACTAACTCATTCTCATTTGCAAACTTGTGAGAAACAAATGAATGCGATGCACCAGAATGAAACAAAACTCGTGCAGGGACTGAGTTAACGGAAAGCATACCCATCACAACTCCAGGTGCATGCTCAGCTTGAGCGGCGTTGACACAGTTGGCACGAGCAACAGTAGACCCGGGCTTGGTGTTGATGTTGAGAGCCCGAGGTGGTGGTGCACGAACCAAAGGAGAGCTTGCTGCAGATCTTGGTGGGGGTGGAGGGAGAGCTTTGTTCTTCAACGGACAGTTCCAGTTGAGATGTCCAGGATCTCCACACGTGAAGCAAGCACCAGGTGGACGTGGAGCAACGTAGCCAGGGACTCCGCCAGGCGCTCCAGGGTAGTGCTGGTTGTAGCCCCTGGGAGCCGCAGTGGTGAAGTTTGGTGGCCTTGACGCGTAACTTGCAGGTCTTGGTGGAGCCGGGAGCGACAGTGGGGTGTTAGGAACCCAGACACGCCGCTTAGAAGGAGCTGCCATAGCTGAAGAGCTTGATGCATCACGATTGTGTTTCTTGGACTCCTCAAACACTTGCCTACTTGCTTCCTCTTGCAGAGCTGTGTGTTGAAGTTCCAGGAAAGATGTCGGCCTTGCATGTGTGATTGCATACTTGATCGATGCATTGAGCCCTTGCCTGAACCTCTTTTGCTTCTTCTTGTCATCGGAGACCTCATCGCCACCATAACGAGAAAGATTCATGAAGTTCCTGATGTAGGTGTTGACGTTATCATTTCCTTGCTTAAGGTTGAGAAATGCTTCCTTCATCCTTTCCATGACAATTTCGTGAATCGCTCTTTGAAAGCTGCAGTGAACCTTTCCCAAGTAGGTCGAAACCAAGGCAATTGCCTTCAAGTAATTATCCCACCAGAGCTGCATCTCCCTTCAAAAGGTGAGTAGCACACTTTACCCACTCCTCGGGAACATCGCTAGTCTCGAGCAGCCTTGACATCTCACGCAACCAATCATCCGCATCCAGTGGTCGATCAGAAACATCAAATTGACGAGGGTTGAATTTCAGGAAGCTTTTGATGTCTCCTCGCTTGGGAGGTGGAGGTAGTGGAGCAAACTCGTTCCTCCTGACACTTTCCTCAAAGCGCTGCTGGTTCTGTTGCATTGCTGCCAAGGCATTGGCGATGTTTGACAGCGCAGAGCCCAGTTCAGGTGGTATGTCCTCATCAGAACGGCGTGGTGGAGCCATCCTGTGATTGATATAAAACACAAGTCAGTACTATAATGGAGAATAATAATAGTCCAAAATAGTACCAAGATGGAATTAACCACGATTAAAGGATACAATTTACTGAGATGATATTAAAATATCAACAAAGTTCAAAGCACCTAGAAGATATTAAGCATATCGCACACGACTGAAAAGGAGTGTGGTACACAAATATACCAAAGAAAAAATTTCCACAAATTTCGGCATTAAAATACCAATAGATGCGCAAAATTACTTAACGAATCAAGATTAGTGACTCTACCGATTCAATATACAAAAGCGAATGATAAGAGTAGTGGTATGGTCACGACTCCATCCCGCACTCAAATCATTACTCCGCACATGAACAAGTGGAACACATATCCTAACCCCCTTCTTCTCACGTTGAACCTAAAGATTAGTAACTACGGAAACGAACACCCCAAACAAGATAACGTCGGATAACAAAGAGTAAGACAGATCGCGTCGGTATACAACGAATCGGATAGATCGGTTTGCAAAGCTTGTCGGTATGGAATGTACCAACAGTTGATAACCAAAGGCTGATTAGATAATAACTTGGATGCAACAGAGACAAGGATTACACACACACACACACAACCTATGGTACGGAAACCCAGAACACGTGAATCCTAGTTTGAATTTTAAGAAGAGGATTGAAAACGTTGCACTTCCTTACCAGAAAAGGGTGGGTGGGTGGGTAAGAAGAAAAATGGAAGCAATCCTACTCTCGCGTTTTGTTTTTCCCTAGTATACATAACTACCAAAATATTTGCTAGACTGACAACGACCGTTTGGCTGAGACCCTGAAGGTCGGGATGGCTCTGATACCAATTGTAACTACCTCGGTGAATTACGCTCCTAGATACAAGCCTGGATGAACGGTAGTGGTTGAAATAGTACGGTGGGGCCCAAAAAGCCACTCACGGGTAGACCTTTCGGCCGTCCCAACCACTTCCAATTCATCGGGACCTTTACTGGCGGCGTAATCGGCAGGCGAAGGGATCAACTACATACACAAATGAGTATGTATGCAAGCCACCATACAAAAGTACATCAGAGCCATTCCATCTAGAAAGAAAGGAAATATAGCAACGCCATACGGCAAGATTCAAATGACCTAGATAGATATAATATTTTAGGATAATTCCTCATACATCACACATCAGAGTATCAAGCGGGAAGCAAAACAAGTCCGAGTACGGATAAGAAGCAAATCGGCATAAGATGCCATGTATAAGCACATCCCGCCACGATCTCACGGATCCCGTTCCTAATCTCTACACCGAACGATCGTTGCCCACATCATCAGCCTCTTCCACCCAGTATCCGTCATGCGAGTGTACCTGTTCATCTGAACCAATAATTTATCGTGTGAGACCCTAAGGGTACTCAACAAGTCTTAATGCCTCTAAAGGGGACACAACCTGGGGTGACGCAATTGCAGCAAAAGATAAACCCTAGCAGTTCTATAGATACTCCTAACCATCCGCCTAACCAATGATAGACGGATGTCCATGAATTAATGACCACAGTTATAACAGTAATTTCATCAGATCCATCCTCCTCCTCGCTTACCAACGAGGAAGCGGACGAACAACCCCCATCTGTGGGCAATTTTATTAACCATTCCATGAGTGTTGCACTATTTACTAGTCAATTTACTTAGTCAGATTAAAGCGGTACTTTAGTTATGCTTTACTATGATCGAGAAACTGTGCTCCAAGTCGTCCATAACCGCGGACACGGCTTTCAGAAAGTTTTACCTAGGGTGCACAAATAGCAACACACACTCGATCAACCTCGGAAAAACCAAATCAAAACCCAACGAGGCCTTCACGACAAAGCAATCACAGGATTCAGAATTATTTCAGGGGCCACCCTTGAGTACACCCAACGGTTAGCCGACTCGAGCGGACCCGAGGTTTGGGTGGACGGTCAGGAGCGATCGGGAACCCAAAACTGGGCTTGTCGACACCGCAAAACGTGTCCGATCCTAACAGATCAGTGCTCCTCGCACAATCATAAATAAAAGTAGCATGGCATAAGTACAGGATAGTAAATAAAACCTCAAACTAGTTTGTGGCCCCAAGAAATAAGACGGAATCAAGCTCGCTCGGGGTCCCATAAGCCTCCCGGATGTGGATAGCGCGAATAATCTTGGAACAGAATCAAGTACTCGGGGTCTTACGGGACACAAGTGAGCAGGAAAACCAAATAGCGATGTTGCTCACCGGTGCCACTTTCATTAGTTATCCCATTACTACAAAGTTAAGTTGTTTAGGTACCTCGTTATCCATCGACTCTCACATACCCTACACATGTTGTTCTCGACTCGCATGGCTCAAACAACTCCTGTAGTAATGGCTCATGGGATGGAGGAACAAGCTTGGTGGGGTTAAAAGTAAAGGCTATGCAATACTTGGGATTCAATTTAATGCAATCGCGACTCAATGATGCAAGAATAAGATAGAGGCAATAGGTACTGTATGTATGCAAGCGTGGTAGTGCTTGCACGGCAACTCGATTGAAGCGAGAGACGGATCTGGGTAGTGCTCCTGGTTCTCTTGATATATCCCCTGCTCAGCGTCTATTCGAAGAAGAACCAAACAAACAAGGGCCAACATAAATAAAGAGCGCAAGCATATGAATAAAATGCGACAAGCAAACAATCATGCCATGATGAATGATGCACAAGTTGCATGGCAATAAGTATCATGTCATAGGTGAGGTGTAGAACACAAGAAATAACATTTTTATGGGGTTTTGGATCACATTTTATTGTCATATTAGTTGCTGTATAGTATATATTTATATGATGCATTCTGCAATTTAAGTCATGGATAGCATAAACAGAAAGGTCTCGTCGAGCTGATCATTTTAGACATATCATTTGTTAAATTCGGAGTTATATATCAAAAGTTATTAATTTATTAAGTTCTAGTGGCATTTTGTTGTAATTTACCCAACTTGGAATTTTAAATGTGCAAAAGGTAATTTGAATAGCATATTTGAAATCCTCACATTTTTCTGATTCAAAAACATATATCATTTGCATTATTTGGATTTATGAATTAAAAGTTAGTTAAAAATAGTTTGAATTTGAATTTTGAATTAATTTGAATTAAATTTGAATAAAACAGAGAAACAGAAAAACTTTTGGTACCCAGGCAGACCTAGCCACTGCCGCTGACGGGTGGGGCCAGGCTGACTGGACCCAACACGCGCACAGGACAAAGGGGAGGGATCATGGGTTGATTGCAACTAAAGTCGAGAGCCTTTTTGCAAAAACCCAGAGACACAGACAGTGGGGTCAGGGGATCGCGGGTTGAGCGGCAAAAAGGGGCAGGGGGTTAAGTGCAAAGTGCCAACGCGTGCACTGTGGATCTTCCTCTGACGCGCGGACAGACGCGCGCTGGCACACGCGCGACGCGCGCGGCGCGAGGGTTCGAGCCCGCGACCTCGGGCGGGCTAGCAGAGGCGGCTACCGCTGCGGTGGTGTGAGGTTGGTGACTGGTAAGGGGGTGGGGCCTAGGTAGGCTTCTGCGAGGCGCGGCGCGGAGCAGATGACAGCGCCGCCGACGCACGCAGCGTGCTCGACGGAACAAACGGCGGCTACAGACGACGACAGCGTGGCGGAGGTTGTCAGGGAGGCAGGTAGGCTCACCGAGAGGACGTTGGCGTGGTCGACGGGCTCGGGGCGGTCGCGATCGGCGAGGTGGGCGCCAGCGGCTAGGGTTCCGTCTGGCTCACTGAGGCGGGGTTCTGGGGCCTCCTCTTGGTTCCTGCACGGGCGGCTGCAGGGTCTCGATTCTCGACGCCAACTCCACGCCGCCTCCTCGTGCCAGTGGCCGGAGCCGACGGTGGCAGACGTCGGGTAGATGGTGGTGGAGCGGGAGAAGGGGGGCGAGGCAGGGCCTCTGGGGCGGATCTGGGGATGCAGGGGAGGTGGAGAGAGGGGGTAGATAAGGACGGGGAAAGAGGGTGCCGTGGGGGTGGGGTAGATGGGAAAAGGTGGCCTCGGTGCCACCTTTCTCTCCTCCTCCTCCTCACGTGCATGGGTCGGGGCAGTAGGGGGAGGGGAGGGCTGTGTGGGTCCCAAGAGGGAGCTCGGGGTGGGCAGCAGCAGAGAGAGAGAGCAAGAGAGAGGAGAGGGGTAGGCTCGGGTGTGGTTTGGTGCTAGGTTAGGAGGGGCTCGGCTAGGGTTGGTCTTAGGGTTTGGTGGGAAGAGAGAGAGAGAGCTGGGGTGGGGCCAGGGAGAGGGTGGCCAGGTGGGGCAGGTATGGTAGAGAGAGGATAGGCCGAGAGAAAGGGGCATGGTTTAGGGTTTGGATTAGGGGGGTTCGGTTTAGGGTTTAAGGAAGAGGTAAGATGAGATGGAAGGGGAGGTGCCCATGTTTAAACACATGATAAAGGCATCACATGATCAAGCACAAGGGGTGGTAGGGGCTAGAGAGAGGGGGAGGGGTTTAGGGCTTGTGCATGCCCACATGATCACATGTGCATGCATGGATGGGGAATGGTGATTAGGGTATAGCTAGAGCGGGGGGAGAGAGAGATAGAGGGTTTGGTGTCTTGATTAGATCAAGCATGATCCACACAAGCTCAACAAGATGGCCAAAAGAGAAAGAGGAAAAGAGGTGATGAGGTATGAACAAGATTAAAATGGATCAAGCCCAAAAGCAGGAATAAAGACAAAGATGACCCACTCAAGAATTTCAAACAAAAACCAAATGACCTAGATATGGTGGTTTTGCATGGCCCATGCAAATAATAAATGCCATGTATTCATATTGTGAAAACAACATAAAATCATGTGGCATTATTCCATGCATTCCCAAAAGGTGGAATAAGGCCAAGCAAAAAGGGTCAATCAATGGATCCACCCAACCCACATGAGCTAGGTAAACTCAATTAATTGCCAGCTCATATTAATTGGATGGTGGAATTATAAGGTGGTGAAGAAAGGTGGTGGAGTCATTGAGAGATATGCCCCCAACTCAACTTGGGCATTTAACAATATATCAAGAACCAAATACAATATCAAGAGGCAAATACAAATATTAATGCCTATGTGATAAGAACCAAATTAAAAGGGTTTTTGTATGATGCTCAAATGCAAGGTGGCATGATGACATGAACATGACATGATGATGATGCAACAATTATATGTAGGAAGTGGCCCTTTTATTACTAGATCAAGTAGCATTACAGATGTTAGACAACTGGGATGCTACACTTCTCCCATGTCCTGAAGAACTAAATGAACTACTCACGAGACATCATATGGATCAAGATCAAAGATGATATGGCGATGAATAACAATCTGAACATAAACAATAATCCAATGGTTCCACTCACAAGCATCAACTACAAAATAGTAATCAACACCGGGAAATTTTCCCCTAAGAACTATGCAAGATTCAACATAATTATTATAGCGGGAGGGAGTGGTGATGATGGTGCTGGTGGAGATGATGGTGTGGATGATGATGATGATCCCGATGAAGTCTAGATTGATGATGGTGTTGATGGCGACGATCTCCCCTCTCCAGGAAGGAATTTCCCTGGCAAAAATCTGTCTGCCAGAGAGATCTTTCTCTCTCGATGTTTTTTGCCCCGCAGAGCCGACGGAATCTTTCTTTGGTTTCTCTCCGTGTATTAGGGTTTCGAGGAGAAGATATAGGCGAGAGGGAGGAGCCAGAGGTGGGACAGGTGGGCCACACCCCTGTAGGCGTGGACTAGGGGTGGCCCGCGCCTAGGGGATGTGGGCCCCATGTGGCCCATCTCTGCCTCCCCTTGTGGCATTCTTTGTCTTCTGGGGAAATAGGATTTTCCGTAGTTTTTCTGGTATTTTTATGATGTTCGTGAAATTGCATCAAAACACCGCTTTTTCCATCAGAATCCTGACTCCGACAGTTCATCCTCCAAGAATCATCCAACATGCAAAAACAGATGAAAAGACATAAGTAATACCTCTTAATATGAAATATATCAATGAATAGAGGCGAATTATGATATAGAATGGTGATGCAAATTGGACGTATCACCTGCTGAGGTAAAGTGTCGCTTACCCGGCAAGGAGTCTTCCCCCGTAGTTGAGGATGGCGAGTATGTAGTTTTCATGTCGCATTTTGCCAGAGGATTCGGCCTCCCTCTTAGCGACTTCGCCAAGAGCTTCCTTGAATTCTTTGGCCTCCAGCCTCATCACCTGCCAACTAAGGCCATCGCTTCTCTGTCGACTTTTATCTCGGCCTCAGAGGGATACTTCGGCCTCTGGCCTTCTGTAGATGTCTGGCCAAAGTTTTTCCAGATCCGAGCTAATGTTGTGCCAGATAAATATCTCCATCCCTCTGAGAAATCTCTTACTCAGTGTGGGGCCGCTTCTATAACACCCCAGAAGAATTCTTTATTCCCTCGAGTTACAGGCCAAGAGTCTTGCAAGAAGTGGCATAGGTCGTTTTTCTATGTCAACAACACTGGCAAGGAGGATAAGATTCGGCTCCCTGCCTTCTCTATTGGTCCTCCTTCTAAGCAGAACTAGATTTATAATTCGAAGAAGACTCATGCTCTTGCCAAAGCATTTGAGCTCTGCCTAAAGGAGTTGATTTAGGCGGGGCTTCACAGCGAGGATTCGATGGCCGCATTCATCAGTAGCCGAATATGCCCTTTCCAACTTCACTCTCATAAGGTTTGCTACATGAGCGGTCCATTGGATCCCAACCGAATCTCCACGGTTGAGCTTGACAATGTTCAGATTCAGAAATGTGTCCGATCTATCTTCAAAACTGATATGCCCGAGGATTGGACATGGGGAATGAAGCCCTTTTCACATGATAATCCCCCTCCTCAGGTAGCTCGAATGCAAATTGCCCTATCCAAGTTATCTTTCATTGATGATTTTGCTAATTTCCGTCTACTCTTTTTGCAGAATTTTGACGAAGAAACTTCAGAAGACGCCAAGGTGCTCACTCTTACTTCGAGTGACGACCGCAGCACCCCGGACAATGGGGAACCAGACCCGGAGGAGTTTATCCCCAAACCCGAGGTTGCTCCTGCCCGTACTCGGAGTAAAGCCTCTGCCCGCGCCGATGAAGGTGACTCGGACGATGTCCAAATTCTTGAGGTAGATGTCGCGGTGCCTATCTCTTATGTGTTTCCGGCTCCTTCTTTCCCAGCTAATCTAGCTGGTCAGGTGCATGAGGTCGAACCCCTCGCTTTCTAAGCTCCCGCTCCGTCAAAGAAGCGTGATGCTTCGAATGATCCTTCGGACGTGGGTCCCAAGAAGCAAACTAAGAGATCCTCCCAGCATGTTCCGAAGCGGAAAACTATGCCTAGAGTCCCTGGGTAAGTTTCCTTGCTTATTTTAACTTGTATTTCTTGTTTTTGTCTTTCTATTTATGAATTGGTATTTACCTTCATCCTAGCAGTGATCCTCTTTATGCTAAGCCCAGTGGTCCGATCATGACCTCACATGCTACTCGGTCGCCTTCACCATCTCCTCAAGAGGATGTTCGAGTTTCAAGTCCTCCTCGTGATAATTCTCCTCCCATGCCGACTAACAGCCCGCCTCGGCGAGACGAGGCCGAAGTTCCCCCTAGTGATGGTCCTGATATCGTTATGCCGGATCAATCAATTGATCCGGTAATTTCTTCTAAGGTCCCCTAAGTTGCTCCTGTCGAGCCTTCCTTTGCCGAAGTTGCTGCTACTTCGGTTACTGCCGAGGCTGCCGCTACCTCGGTACCTGTCGAGGCAAGCGCCCCTTCTGCCGCAGAGGTTATTGCTCCGAGTCCTGTCCATCGCCCTAAGTTATTGCTTGTTTCCAAGGTTCCCACTAAGACCAAGAAGGATGGCGCTACCAAATCCAAACCTACTCAGAAATCCAAACCTGATTCCTCTCAGCCCAATGTCGCCGACATGCTTCACAAGGGAGGCTCTATCTCTAAGTTTGGGTCTGCCTCCGTCGCCGACACACAGCTGGTGCTTCATAAGAGCCCGGCGGCCGAGATAGCTGCACAACAGGCACGAGAGGCCAAGGGCAAGGTTTTGACGCGCATAAAGAGCGGAGGAAGCCTCAGGTCGTTGGTAGAATATGCCAATAACTGGAATGCTGCCGACCAGATTGAGGGTAACCCAAGTAATCAACCCTTCCAGCTTTCCGACATTAGCAGCCGTTTGCATATGGCTGCTAAAGTTATACTTGAAAGTGACAATATGAACGAGGTATGTGCTTCAATCTACACTTTATCTTTTGCATACAGTATACTATAGACCCGCTAGTCCCCGAGCTTGCAACCGAATAACTTGTTATTCGTTTGGAAGCTTCCCTTGCTTAGAACATAGTTACCTGCGTGCGTAATAAATATTTTTTTGTTGTGCATGTTGCGGCTTAAAATACACCTAGCCACCTAGCTTTGTATCGCCTTTTACTGGATTCGGATCTTTTTATTTTCTTGCTTTTAATATCCAGACACCTAGATCCGGGTAAAGTTTTTCTTGATTTAGATCTTTTTGAGCTTTAGTTTCGAATATCCATCCACCTAGATCTGAGTCAAGTTTTACTTGATTCGGATCTTTTTAAGTTTTAGCTTTGAATATCCAGCCACCTAGATCCGAGGCAAGTTTTACTTGATTCGGATCTTTTTAAGTTTTAGCTTTGAATATCCAGCCACCTAGATCCGAGGCAAGTTTTTCTTGATTCGGAGCTTTTTAAGTTTTAGCTTTGAATATCCAGCCACCTAGATCCGAGGCAAGTTTTGCTTGATTCAGATCTGTTAAGTTTTAGGTTTGAATATCCAGCCACCTAGGTCCGAGTCAAGTTTTTCTTGATTCGGATCTTTTGCGTATTTTTCCATGTATGACTCACTGATATTTTAGGTTGCTTGCGATCGACGTACAACCGAATTCCAGAAGCTGCTCTTTTCACATAGGAAGCTTCAGATCAAGTATGACAAGATGGTTCCCATTCTGAAGAAGACAGGTAAATTATTCGGCATTTGCACTCAAGTCCTTCGTTCAAGCCTTTTATTCCTAATTAATTTGCTCTTTGTCCTTACTCGGCTAACATTAATAATCAAAATACTCTGCTGACGAAAAAGATTGCCAGTCTCGAAGGTTAGTCGTCCATCCTCTCTGTACTCGTCTATTTCTCTTCTAGATAAATCCTAGTATCTAATAGTGCTCCATCTTCGGCTCAGCCAAATTACAAAGATTTGCAACGTCGCATCAAGAGTGCATACCCATGCCTGATATGATGCTACATTTTTTTGAGCAAGCAGGGACTCATTCGGGCGCAGCTGAAGGAGAAGGATGACGAGATATCTCGGCTCTGTGCCGAGGTTGAGTCCTTGAAATCATCTTAGAAGTCCGAGCTGGAGAAAATTGACCAAGAATTTTCTGAGGAAAATAATCGGTTAAGTCTCCAGCTTCAGAAGGACAAAGAACTCCTTGATGCGGCTGAGCTGAAAAATCAGACGATGACTGATGAGATTACTCAGATTGAGAAGAAACGGGTAGGCTGGGCCGTAGATCTTCAGAAGATGCTATGATATATCCATCGTAAGCTTATTTGCCGGGTTTTCCTCTTGGTCACTAGCTGAGTCATTCTTTGCTCGTTGCTCCTCTTGATTTATATGATGTTTTGCTTTACAGATCACTTTCCAGAAGCCGAGCCCATGAGTACTAAAGCTGTGGTTGCTGACCGTGCCCGCCGAGGTGTCCCCAATCTCCCGGACCAAGAATATTCTATTGAGGATCTCTTGGTTGCTGTCGCTGATACCATTGAGCCGATGAAAATCATGGGAAGAGATTTGGTGAAAGCGGCAATTCGAGCCTTCAATGTGCTCTGGCCGAATGAACCAAAAATTTGCAAGGTGGAGGTACTTGTGGCGAAATTAATGGATTCTCAAACTCAGTTGAACCTCTGGAGAGAATCCGCCGGGCGAGCCGAGGCTGACATGGAACTTACTGCCGTTCTATCATGGTACGAGGATATCTCCCTTGACACATTAATGAATTTGTGCACCGGCTATCCTTGGGTCGAGAATCCGAATTTCGTTGCTCGTTGCCAAGCCCGTGCCTATCAACTCATCGAGTATGCAAATGTGCATCAATGGAATGAGGGGCCGAGTTTTCTCCCAGACGAGGCTGGAGAGAATGTTGAGGACATTGATGACGATGAGTTTGCCGAGGATTCTGGTGATGAACATGATTCGGATTTAGACTCTAGAAGTTCTAATGAGTCAAGTGGCAGTTCGGGAAGAAATGCTGAAGCCCGGTCTTCCTCCAAGGGGACTGAAGCTTCCCATGCCCAAGGTGAAACTTCACGTCAAATGGAAAATGCTCAAGATGCTCCGGTTACTTCGGTCGATGCCGAGGTAACTTCCGCAGAGGCTCAGGCAACTTCGGAGATTCCTGCTCCTGAAAGTATTGCTTCTACAGAAGCCGAGGTGCCTCAGTGGTAGCCGAGGTACCTGCTTCGGAAACCCCTACCACTACCATCACCCCTCTTGTCGATGATTCGGCTACGGTTAACGCCTGAGATGTAAAACTTTCATTTTCTAAGTCCTCGGTATGCCGAGCGTATGCTGTTTAAGACAATCTGCCTCTTTTGGCACTACTTAATCTGTATAAGCTCGGAATTTCTCATATGCTGTGGTAATCGTTAAGTTGTTACCGTGCTGGTTGAGTTATTCTGCGTGTATTATCATTCGTGAACTTCAATCCGTAAGTTCGAATCGAACATGGTTGATCATTCGTGTGCTTTCTTAGAGATTATGAGCTATGCTTGAAGACGCGCTCTTTGGTTAGAATACCACAGCGGTCATAAGAAAGATAATATAACATGCGGTGACTTGTGTATAGTTCATTCCTTTAGTCGCTTTTTGTGTGTTTTATTCTTGGTTGTCTCTTGTCTTATTTACCATAAGATCTCTCTTCAGACCGTGACAGGCCAGGGACGTTGCTTCTGATGCCCATATGTTACTAATTCGAATTGATGGACATATAAATCACCCGCCATATCAAATATACAATAGCAGGATAAATAACACGGGGCAGTCCCCGAGTTACCGCTCGTGTTGCTGAGGTTTCATTTGCCGATTTATTTTCAATAAATCAAATGCATAATTAATATTTGGCAGTCCTCGAGTCACCGCTCGAGTTTGTCGAAGTCTCATTCATAACGAATACATAATCATAGTGATAAACAACATGGGGCAGTCCCCAAGTCACTGCTCGAGTTGCTGAAGTCTCATTCATATCAAATACATAATCATAGTGATAACCAACATGGGGCAGTCCCCGAGTCACTGCTCGAGTTGCCGAAGTCTCATTCATATCAAATACATAATCATAGTGATAAACAACATGGGGCAGTCCCCGAGTCACTGCTCGAGTTGCCGAGGTTTCATTAATTCATTCCTGACACAATAAACCGATACATAATAATACTGGATACAGTACACTTCCTCTAAGTGTAAAATGGACGAAGTAATGCTACATTCCATGTTCTTTTTGACTCATCTCCGAATTTATCCATCTTGTTCCTTTCTGGTGCTTGAGCATCTATGAGGTAATATGCATCGCTGTGTAGTGCTTTGCTCACGATGAATGGGCCTTCCCATGGGGGCGATAGCTTATGCATGTTGGTTGTGCGTTGCACTAGACGAAGGACCAGATCCCTTTCCTTGAATACTCTGGGATGTACCTTCTTGCTATGGTAGCGTCTGAGATCTTGTTGATAAATAGCTGACCTGGACAATGTTAATTCTCTTGCTTCCTCTAGTAGATCCACATCATCTTGCCGAGATATTTCATTTACCTCGGTGTTCGTGTATTGGGTGACTCTAGGCGAATCATGCACTATATCAGCTGGGAGCATAGCTTCTGCCCCATATATGAGAAAGAATGGGGTGTACCCCGTTGATCTATTTGGGGTAGTTCTTAAACTCCATAGCACTGCTGGCAGTTCCTCAATCCAACAACCTGCCGACCTCTAGATTGGTTTTATCAGCCAAGGTTTTATTCCGGATAACACGAGTCCATTCGATCTTTCCACTTGCCCATTTCATGTCGGGTGTGCTACCGAAGCAACATCGAGTCTTATGTGCTTTTCTTGGTAGAATCGAGCAAAGGCTCCTTCAGCAAAATTTGTGCCATTATCTGTAATGATAATGTGTGGGTAACCATATCTCAGAATAATATCTTTGACAAATTTTACTACTGTGGGCCCGTCACATTTTCTTATTGGCTTTACCTCTATCCATTTTGTGAAGTTATCCACCATGACCAAAATGTGAGTCATGCCTCCGCGAGCCGGCTTAAATGGACCTACCATATCCAAGCACCATACTGAGAATGACCAAGTGATTGGTATTGTTTTTAACTCGGATGAAGGCATATGTATTTTGCTGGCATATCTCTGGTATCCATTGCACCTTGCTACTAGTTCTTTTGCTTCCTTTAGCGCACTTGGCCAATAAAATCCGTGTCGGAATGCTTTGGCCACCAGGGCTCTAGACGAGGGGTGGTGCCCACATTCCCCTTGATGTATGTCCAAGAGGATCTCTTGTCCTTTTGTCAGGCTAACACATCGTTGCAACATGTTTGTTATACTTCTCTTATAAATCTCATTATTTATTATTGTATAAGCCTTCATCCTTCTTACTATCTGCCTAGCAAGGACCTCATTATTTTTGCAGGGTCTCATTTTTTGAGGAATAAGAATATTGGTCATGCCCATTCCGGTATGTCCTTCTCTGGGGTAACTGTCTTATCAATTACCATTATTTCTCCCGATGTAATGTTTGCCGAACTTTCCCAATCAGCTCTCTGGTTAGCTGAATCAGTCCCCGGGTTATTCGGCTCATGTCCCTTATCAGTTTCCATTGGGACAGATTCAGATTTCTGATCCGGCGAGAGGCGAATTGATTTGGACTATGGGGAAGGTATGATTGATGGTTTTCTTAGGTGTTCTAAAGCGATACCAGGTGGAATTGACTGTCTGGTCGATCTGAGCTTTGACAGTGTATCTGCAGCGTCTTTTTCCGCCCAATGTATGTGATGAAATTCACACCCGTCGAAATAGCCACTAATTTTCTGTACATGAAACCGATATAAGGCCATGTTTGCATCTAATGCGTCCCAATTTCTTGATACTTGCTGCACTACAAGGTATGAATCTCCGAAGCATAGAATCCGACGTATTCCAATATCTTTTGTCATCTTTAGGCCATGGACAAGTGCCTCATACTCAGCTACATTGTTTGATGCAGCAAAGTGTATCTGCAATACATATTTCAGTTGATCCTTCTTTGGAGAGGTTAATACTATTCCTGCTCCTAACCCATTCCTTAATTTGGATCCATCAAAAATGCATCGTCCAATAGTTCAGATCAGGTAATGGGGGTTCATACTGTATCTCGGCCCAATCGGCAAAAAAGTCGGCCACTGCCTGAGATTTGATTGCATCTCGTCTATCAAATTATGGGTCATAAGGGGATAACTCAATTGCTCATTTTGCTATTCGGCCGCTTGCATCTTTGTTTCTCATTATCTCGGCTATTGGTGCCTCACAAATCACCTTCATGGGGTGTTCCTCAAAATAATGCCTGAGCTTTTTTGCCGACATATAAACTCCATAAGATATTTTTTGGTAATGTGGATAATTTTGTTTTGAGGCTGATAATACCTTGCTTAGGTAATAAACCGTCCTTTGTACCGACTTGCCTTCCTCATTTCGCTCTACAACTATCACAGCGCTCACAACTCGATTCGTTGTCGCTACATAGAGCAACATAGGCTCTTTTGATAGTGGCAAAGTTAAAATTGGTGCTGTGGCCGGCATCTTTTTTAACTCATGAAAAACATTATCAGCCTGAGGTGTCTAGGTGAACTTATCAGATATTTTCATCAACTGATACAAAGGCAATGCTTTTTCACCTAGCCTACTGACGAACCGACTTAAGGATGCCAGGCATCCTGTACACTTCTGAACATCATTGAGGCACTTCGGCAGTCCCATCCTTTCAACTGCGCGATTTTTTGTCAGATTTGCCTCTATACTCGGCTAGACACAAGGAAACCGAGTAATTTTCTGGCCGATACAACGAAGGTGCATTTTTCCAGGTTAAGCTTCATTCGGAATCTTCTCATATTCGCGAACATCTGTCGGATATATTCCAGGAGCGAATGGCTCTCTTTGGTCTTTATAACCACATCATCAACATATACTTGAACATTTTTCCCAATCTGATCATGCAAACATTTTTGCATACATCTTTGGTACGTGTCTCCTGCATTGTGTAAGCCGAATGGCATGGTGCGATAGCAATAAGCCCCATAAGGGGTGATAAACGCGGGTTTTTTTTATCAGCCGGGTTTAGTGGTATGTGGTGGAAACCAGAATACGCATCTACAAATGATAACAGTTCACAACCTGTGGTTGAATCAATAACCTGGTCTATCCTAGGTAAGGGAAAAGGATCTTTGGGACACACCTTGTTAAGGTTCGTGTAATAGAAACGACGGCTACATTCGGGTCATCCTTTTTCTTTTCTACCAAAACCGCGTTAGACAGCCAGTCCGAATGAAGTACTTCCATAATAAACCCGGCTGGAAGGATCCGAGCTATCTCATCCCCTATGATTTTTCTCCTGTCTTCGGTGAAGCGGCGGAGAGGTTGCTTCACCGGCCTTGCTCCTGGCCTTACATGCAAAGAGTGATCAGCCAACTCCCTCGATACTTCTTGTAGATCTTGTGTTGACCATGCAAATATGTCCCGATTCTCATGGAGGAAGTTGGTGAGCTCGTTTTCCTATTTATCATTCAGGCCGACACCAATGGTGATGGTGCGCTCTAGGAACTGATCATCAATCTGAATTTTCTGTGTCTCCTTAGTCAGCTGGAAGGACACACTTCCATGCGGGTCAGCAAGTGCCGTCATGTTAAGCTGTGCCGACTGAGCTAAAGCTGCGACCTCCTGAATTCTCCTTTTCTCCCTTGCGATTACCAAAGATTCGGCCAGATTTGATCCGACTGAAGCACATTCCATCGACTTCCTGTAGTCTCTTGTTATTGTTATTACCCACTGTGGTCCTGGCATCTTCATTTTTAAGTATCCAATTTGACAACTGCTCATAAACTTAGCTAATGGGTCGGTCGTCCGAGTAATGCATGATAGCAGCTTTACAGATCCACCACCTCGATTCCAAATTCTCTGCTCTGCAATTTTCCCTTGTGCCGAATAAGACGTCTACTCGGACCTTCCCAGTAGGCTCGTAGGACAGTCCTGGCACTATTCCATGAAAGGTTGTCTTTGTCGACTGCATCATATTCGGAGATATGCCGAGCTTATGCATTGTATCCTTGTACATAATGTTGATGTTGCTTCCATTATCTATCAGTACCTTTGAGAATTTCACGTTGATACTGGGACCGACAAATGTTGGGTCTAGCACCAGGGCATATGACCCGGGGTTCGGCATGATCTTGGGATGATCTCTAATGCCCCAAGTTATCTCAATCTGACCATGGCATATACCTCAGAATTGCTGGCATAACTGCATTTACTTCCATGTGCCGGCATTGTATGCTCTGCATGTCTTGCTGCTCTGTGGTGAATACACAATAAGATTGGTGGTGTTCCCTGTAATAATTGCGTCCATTATTTCCGGGGTTTCCTATGCCATCTAGATTTCGATTTACCACATGATGAACTGCATCCCTCCGGTCCTGATTCTCATACCTCGGAGGTGGTGGAGGTAACATCAATTGCTATGCATTCCCTCCCGTAAGCTATGGCTGTTGTGGGTGGTGTGGTTGCTGCTGTGGCACCTGCATTTCTATTCGGGTTTCCCATTGCGCTCTTCATCCATGCACATTGACGAGTTGTGTGGTTGGCAGGTTTTGCTGGGTTAGGCGTGTGGAACTTACACAGTTGATCCAACATTGATTCGAACGTGTACTTCGGTCTCTCCTTCCATAGCTTCTTATATTCTGGAGTCCACTGTTTCTTCCCATCATTCCTCAGCATCCATTGCTGAGGACCATTTTTCTGGCGCTGATTACTTCCCATACCCGACTGGTCCTAAGTAACAGCAGCAACCTGATTCGAGTTGTATATGTAATCCGGCCTTTCAACTCTTATTCTACCTCGGAATTCATTCCGCCGGGATGATCCTGCGCCATCACGAGCGTAATGATCATGCTGATCATGATGTTCTGCTGACATAAGCTCAGGTTGAGTTGGGTCACCCAGGGCATACGAGTCGGCTATTCTGATTATCTCTGCCAACATAGTTGGCATATCTCTTTGTAGCCTTTGCCACAACACACTTCCATATCTACACCCTTGTGCAAAGCAATCAATAGCTTGTGATTCAATTACTCCTTCGCAAGAGTTTTTGAGGTTGCACCATCGTGTTAAGAATTCTCTATCAGTCTCATTCAGTTTCTGCTTGCACATGGCCAGCTGTTGGGGCCTGTAAGGCCTCTTGTAAGTACTGGTGAAGTTACTCACGAACATCTCCTCGAAGTCTAACCAGCAATTGATACTGCCCGCTGGTAAGTTATTCAGCCAGACCCTGGCCGGCCCTTCCAACATCTGGGGCACATATCTCATAGCCCACCTCAAGTTTCCTCCTTCTATTTTCACTGCAGTGGCATAGTAAATCAACCAATCTTGTGGCTTAGTACTTCCATTATATGTTTTTGTGTCTCTTGCCAACTAGAAGTTTGGGACAGGTGGCTCGCCCATAATTCGGGGTCCAATACTCGCCAGACCAGGAGGGCCTTGCTCTTCCAATAACTTGGACCGATATAGTCTATCAAGTTTTAATCTTGCATCATTCGACGGTAAATTTCTATACACAGCTCTTTCTTCCACGCCATAGTGGTTTTTCCCAATGTACCTAGCATTTTCCATTTCCGAATAACCATCATTATACTTGTCATGTTCCTGGTTATGTGGAACATGTCCTGCCTCTCTCCCCTGCTGAGATTCATGCCTCGGCTGATGATTTTGCGGGTGGTACCGTCTCCCTTCAGCCGGGTTATTATCCTCGGGGTTCCCCCTTCCGAGATTCCCATGCTCTCTATTGCCGCGGACGGGGTTTCTTTCACCGATGTTACCTCGGCTTCCATTGCCTTTATTATCATTAATTTTTCCGGCCACCATCGGGTCATATGGGACAATCTGTTTGTTTCTTTTTCCCGAAGTTACTGCTTTATCTTTTCGTGTACCCTTTCCGGGTGAGGATGTCGTGGCAGCTGATAATGTCGGAGCAGCCCCAGCCGAATGAACCATGCGCAAAGCTCCTGGCTTCGTTGGGTTAGCTCTGAGTATCTCCTCATTCTGCTGGTTCGCGATGCGTACCAGCTCATTCACTCTTTTTGGCTGTCTCTACCGGGCTTCCCCGGTTAACCCCTCCAACTCTGAGGCTACTGCATTCGCTGCCCTGAGATTCTTTGTCGGGGTATTATACCTCGGCAGTCCAGGGTCAGCCGAATCACCCAGCTGAGACTCGTGTTCCTTGTTAATATCACTAAGGAGATTCTTTCCCTTTATTCTCAGGTCATCTATTCGCGTAGGATCCGTATTTAGCTTGTTCGCCCTAGCATACTCTCGCAAGGTCTTGTTAAAGACTCCTGCAGTGCAGATACTTTCTTAGCCTCTTCCAACATCTTAAATCTAGTCTCTTCTAGTTCGGCTTATGCATTCGCTGGGTTAACTATTGGTGCTACAAGTGTTGTCAGGTTATCTATATCCGCTTGCAAGATATTCTCTGGCATTTCCAGTGGTGGCCACCTTACCCTTGGTGCCTTGGGAGTTATCTCTTGCACCTCGGGTGCCTTTGCTGCTGACGGATCTGCTGCTGACTGCTTTGCGGCTACTGGCTTGACCGCTCCCTAGTCTGTCGTTGCCGGGTTCTTGCTTAGTTCGGCCCCTGCTCCTGCTGCTGGCGTTGGTGCCGTCATCATCACCTAAACGCTGCCTGTGGGGCGAGCGTTACACTGACCGCTCGCAGCGCTGAGGGGAGGGTCTCCCGCGAGGAAGAATTGGCGCGGGTATACGGTAGATGTGTCGACGCCGACGTAGATCTTGTGAGTTCCCAAGTTGATGAAGACACCGTTGCGCGTGGGTGGCCTCGCTCCGAAGCTGCCAGCATTATCGCTGACGTAGTCCTAGAGGTCGAATCTCTGTACTAGGCCGAAGACGATGCGCTCGCCAGTGTCAATGAAGTTTCCCGTCCGTATCTTGACTCCAGCTAGCACCATTGCTGGCCCCACGGTGGGCGCCAACTGTCGTGGTGGTGGCACAGCAGATGCCATGGGTAGGCTTAAGTTGGGGGTCGATAGATGCTAGTGGGGTCTAGGGAGGGAAGATGTAGTGGTTTCTACACACAGAAAGCTTGTTCACAATCTTTATTAAACACCAATGGAGTTACACTTGCTCCTTGAGCTGTCTGAGCGAGAGGAAGAAGATCTACTACTAGTGCCCAATGAGAATAAAAATGAATCCCCCTTCCT
Organism: Avena longiglumis; assembly: GCA_030063025.1. NCBI lineage: Eukaryota > Viridiplantae > Streptophyta > Magnoliopsida > Poales > Poaceae > Avena > Avena longiglumis. The sequence continues at coordinate 427,863,986 of CP125977.1, read as the reverse complement.
CCAGATGCCCAGCCACTCCTTATAAAGGAATGACCTGGTGCCTTCTAGGGCTGGCGTGGACCAGCATATTCGTGGAATATGCTTGTCCCAAAGTGGTAACCCGGCAGACCTCTTTCCATGCCCTCCTTCTATCGATGGCAAAGACCTAGAGTCCACCACATGTGAGCCTCGGGCCTGAGGACTGTCACCTCCGTGACATCCTTCTGCTGCTCTGCTTCTTGTCTCTAGTGCTTGGCACTATGTAGATTCCATAGAAAGATAGTTGCCAGGGTTTGAATTCGGGGCTTGCCTCCTCCTTCTTGTACAAGCTTCCCTTGACCCGGCCTCGCCTCGCTTGACTCGTCTCGACCTCACCCTGCACTTTAAGATATGTGACCGTGTTACATCGACATATCTCATATGTCGGTCAAGTCAAGTATGAACAACTTGATTCGGGGTTAGTCGGACCTTATTCGGCCGACTCTTACATGACTCGGCCGGATCATATCTAGATCCAGCATTGACCATGAATCTTCCTCTATTTTTACTTATCTTGACCCTACATGGGGTCATCCCCCCAACAACAAGAGACCGTTGTTTTCTCCCTAGTAGCAATAGCACATCTACAACCTTAGAGATTTCTGTCACTTCTCTTAGATTAAATAGAGGCATGAACCCACTATCAAGCATAAATAACCCCTCTTGGAGTCACTAGCATCTACTTGGCCAAGATAGCTACTAGAAACAGAGAGCATGCAAGATCACAAACAACACAGACATGATAGAATGAATAAGACAAAACCATTAATGAATCTGACATAGTAATCTCAATAACCATCGGATCCCCGCAAACACAACATGATGATTACAAATAGATGATCTTGATCATGAATGGAGCTCACAAGATCTAAACATGGTAGCACAAAGGAGGAGATACAGCCATCTAGCTACTACATGGACCTGTAGTCCAAGGTGGAACTACTCACGCTTCATACCGGAGGCTGGCATGATAAGAAGAAGGCCTCCGGGATGATATCCCCTTCAGCAGGGTGCCGAGAAGAGCTTAATATCCCTCCCGATCTAGGGACGATGGTGGCGGTGGCTACGGACTGTTTCGTGGAAGATTGATCGGGTACTTAGGGTTTCAGTATGGGGGGGTCTTTATAGGCGAAGAGGTGAGGCGGGGGTCACCCAGGGTGACTGCACACACCCCCGGTGTGGTCCCACCTAGGCCGCGCGTCCAGGGGGTGTGGCCCCTTGGTGGCTCTTCTCCTTCTCGTACTCTGGCTTCGTGTTGCCCGCAGTAAAATATTGAATTTGGCTTTTGTCCCATCCAATTCCAAGAATATTGATTTTATTCCTTTTCTGGAACCAAAAACAGAAGAAAACAGGCAACTGGCACCGTGGCATCTTGTTAATAGGTTAGTACCAGAAAACATATAAAAACACCTCAAAGTATAGACAAAGCAAAGCAAAGTAGATAATAAACAAGCATGAAACATAAAAAATTATAGATACGTTTTTGATGTATCAAGTACGCCCACCTACCGATGCCTGTGGGTTCCACCCTATCTCTCACGCATCGCCCAACTCCCAAGCCCCACAATCCCCGTCTGCGACCCACCCTGGCCCCGCTCCTCCTCTCATCTCCTCCCGCCAGCTCCGTGCCCTCTCCTCCCCGTCTTCCTCCATCCATGCTGTCGCTACTCTTCCCCTTCCCATCCTCGTGGCCTTGGCCGCACCACAGAGTCGCCGCCCGCAGGCTCCCTGCAGCACCTCTGCCTCCCTTCGAACCACCCAGCCTCAGGACCACGAGCTAGCCTTCGTCGCCTTCCTGGGCTCTGGTTCACCACTAGGACGCCCCTTCTCTGCGTCGCCAGCCACCTCGTTTGTCCTTCATGCCCCAACCTGCAGCACCTCTCCGCCTACTGCTGCTATCCATGCGTGTCGTCTGGTCGCGTCTCGCCCGTCTCCCTCGTCCCTACCTGGGTTGGCCACAGCCGTGTTTGGTTCTAGCATGTATCGCAGAGCCCTGCAGTACATGTGGATGGATTCCTCCCGCTCAAGGCCTCATACTGCTCTTCACCTTTACAAAATACTTGTCGGTGTTGAGGGTGTGATGTACATGGATGTGGAGAAGATAGTATGAAGTGGTGGGGTATATCCGTGTTGAAGAAACGACTACTTTGGTACCAACCGGATCGCCAAGAATTCCACCTCCTCGATGATAAGACCGACAACCAAACACAAGGCCGTCGTCACCGATGGCGTGATGCCACCCGAAGTAATGGTGACGTCCCCAACACAAGATCGACAACGGAAAAATAAGTCTGAACCCGAGTCTGCATCGACACCGATGATCGAGAGGGGACTAGAAGAAATTTTTACATGAATCTAAGCTCCTCATCACGGGACATGAAGTTCTTCATGGAACGCCATGACCTTCTCCTCGGATACGATGACCGACCCCGAAGATCCGATGCCGGAGTTCAAAGTCCCAAACCCCTCCGAGACCCTGAGACCTTCGCCCCTAAACGTGTGACCCCTATCCGAGCCCCATATTTTTTATTAATGACATATATAATTGTTGTATTTAAATTGTCATGCTTTCATACATGTTTGGTGGTTTGGGGGCATTATGTCAATTCACTTCATAACTAAATATGGAGACCATATGTGGGATTTTCTAATCTTATATTAGATCTATTTAAATTTGTGGAGTGAACAGGTGACATATTTTGCCTTGTTAATTCAGCATTTAAATTGCGGGTATCTAAACAACATGAACCTATCTTCTATATCTAAATAGAAACTCCCCACTACCTGATTTTCCAGCCCTCTCATGCGTCCACGTCATCGTTAATTCTGTGTTGCGCTCGCCCGAGTCCCGATGCTGGCCGTTCGCTTCCTCTCCTGATTTTTCTCAACATGGACTGGGAGTGGCCTCTCACTAGGTGGCCTGGGCGTCGTTATTTGGGATCCTTGGTGCGTGGGATGGGCATCCCTACTTGGGCTGGACGAGACGCACACATGTACGTGTCGCTCATCCTTCCTCCTGAAAATAAGGTCTTCTGTTGTTTGTCTTCCCATTCTTTCCACTACCACCGTGATTTATGGCTACAGATCCCGCGACCTATGCCCTACTCGCCACAAATGCTCCTAAAACCGTCCATGATTCCCATTCCCATCATTCATCAGCCATCATTGTTCTGCAATTACACAAAAAACTGCTAGGTTGAACTGGCTCGCTTCCACCTTTCATCTTTAAAAAGCTCCCCATGTTGCCATGCACATCCAGCGTGTGCCTTCCTGGTCATGTCCATCTTTGATAGTGGCCTCCACTCTCTAGCTGCCCGCTCAGATTCCCCTTCCCCGTTTCTTTTTTTATCCCCTCACTAATATCGTACACATCAATTTTGTTAGGTTCCTCTCCGGCTTGGAAACTACTCGAGGTTTTGCCTGCCCCAATCGGTTTCATTGAAATTTCATTGAAGGTTGTAGAGTTGCTATCCATCGATCTGACTTGCTTTAGCTGATTGTGTTAGCAAGCACAATGTATTTAAATCAGTTTATTGAAGCCTCTTGAGGAAACGATGCTATCATCCAGTGGAGATAACTATGCATGCTAAAGAAGATCCGGAGAAATTACCTTGAAATACTGCACAAATTCCTTCTAATGTATGCTTCAATAATATTTTTATCATTAAACACATCTTCTATTCGTCACTACTGTTTTGTGCTGAATGTATCTCTTAACAATTGAATTATCTTGATGGTTGCAGGTTAGTCTTAAATCTGCAGTCCCCAGAGTGTAGACCTTGATCTGTGAACAGTTGAAGGAAGGTGACCATAATTGTTTCCTTCCATTCGCATTATTCTTACATGGACCTCAAAATATTATATTATGAAACATGATCTATTGTTTCTTTGCTATTTAAATTTGATGTTAGTAACTACTTATTCTGAACAGTAACGAAGGTGGTTTGATCACTCCTTTTATGTAGTTGCAGGCCTGAATTAACTCGATGCGGTCACAGTGATTCTCACAAAGGAAGACATGCACAAGAGAGGGATTTTGCATGCGTAAAAAGTTAGAAACTTTTCTGTTCTATCTTTTCCCTTCCTTATTCTGAAGGTATACAACAAACAACGTTGGGATGACAAACTTGAGTGAGTCTGGCACCACTTTGTACTGCTCTGGACATGCCATCCCATGCGTTCACATGTAGCTTAATCTGCTACCAAACTGATGAAGACACTATTTGGTCGTTGCAAAATGGACTAAACACACCTGACGTTATTCTGAACATAAAACTGAACACTACTAACAAGCTAAGTAGTGTTGAACTGTCTTCGGAATATGATGGAAGATAGTTCCATTTGCTTTTTATTTGTAATAATGTGTGAGGAAAAGTGCACTCATATTCCAAAGTTCCAATCTACAGACATACGTAAGAAGTATGTTCTCTTTTAATTATTGTTACAAACTGTTCTTCTTTGATTGTTCTAGAATTGCTTAAGATATACACAATTATATTTATGTTTGTATTTGCAAAATTTATAATATTATATTTACTTATCTCCCTTAATTGCCATAGCCTTTTCGACTTACTTGCCATTGTCTTTGAAACAGATTTACAACATTAATTGGAAAAGAATGGACAGATTGCATATTCTGCTATGGAGTGCGATGTTCAATCCTTGAGCATTGTGCCAAGATTCATAACTTTCTCTTGCTTGGCCTTGCCTTATTATCTCCAACATTACTTTTTCTCGGGTCATTTTTCTGCAGATTGTAAAAACTTTGGTCGGTCATTTCAAATTGTATTATTAGTGAGTTTCTCATTGAAAACTTTATTATAATTGTTATACTACAATCAGATGTGGATTTATGTATTTCAACTATATATTCGATGTGCAATGTACATATGTAATTCTTATTGTATTTTTCCACCAAGTTCGTATATTGTTCGTCCTAATGAATCTATTTTGCCTTTGCATAGAGAAGGTGTGGTTAGGAACAATATTCAACTTATTTATACTTTATTCTTTCGACAAACTCCCGCAGCAACGCGCGGGCTATCATCTAGTTAATTAAATGCCGGGACCCTAGTTTCGCTTAATATTGCCTAATTGCATCACACCTTTGCCATGTCCTGTATCATACATGCATCATGCCTGATCTTTTGTCGTATTATTAAATAGTGCATTCGGTGTTTCTTTTAGTGCATTGCTTCTTCATGATTAGGCTGATGAGTTGATGAGAGTGTCGACCCGATCTTTGGATGAACCTTCGGCAGTGTTTCCCAGGCGAGCATTCTTCCCTTTCTACCTATGTTACATTTATAGTATTTATTCCTCTTGTTGATCTATTTCTACATGTGTTGCGATGCTTTAGTTTTTTCATACCCGTTATACCCCTTGCGGCCTATAATGCCTTATACACCTCCTATTACCTGTTGTTTGATAGACAATTGGCCTTGCGAGTCGTAGTTGCTTGCTTTCGTGTTGCTTCGTTTCGTCGATGTTCTACCGATGTTAGGGGTTGGCATATTATTAATGATGAAGATAATCATGGCTTTAATTGCAATTTAATAACTAATATTGAAAGTAGATAAATAATGTAGAGGCATAGAGGGGTAATAGTTGAGATCTGGTTATTATTCCGCCCCCCTGTGTCCACCTAGGACACGAGTTCTTGACACCTGTTCTAAGACGAGCGCGCTAACCACATGTGGGGTGTATGAGCACCCCTATCGGCTTAGTACCTGATTTCAAAGTACTGTTCTAGGGGCCACAACACTAGTTTGGGCTTTATGTGTTACTAATGTACTTATGCCATGTATGAGATGTTTATTACATGTTGCTCGATGAGTGTTTATTACTGTTGCGTAGGTGTGGCACTCTGTCACAGGAATATATTGTCTATGACCTCTGCTCGCGTGACAAGTCCACGCAACCTCAGGGTCCGTAAAAGGAGGATTAGTTATACCTCTTACGGGTAGCTCTTTCGGGTGGCCCCCGTGTACTTGCTTTGGGTCTGGGAAAGCGTCGTGTCCTAGGCTCCGCCGATATACCGATGGAAGTATGTTAATTGATCTGGCAACAAGGGTCAAAGTGTGTGTGAAAACTTTGGTGGACCCCTGCAGGGTTAAATCTTTTTGAAAAGCCATGTTCGTAGTTATGGACGACTTGGAGCACAGTATCTCGATCATAGACAACTACAAATAAAGTTTACTGTTATATATTTGGCTTGTATCTGATATGATTAGTAAGTTGAATAACCACAATGGAAAGAATGAATAAAATTGCCAACCGTATGAGTTTCCTCGGCAGGACTTCCTCCTTTGGTTTCGAGGGAGAAATACCAGGATGGGTATGTTTGGTGGTAGTATTATGTTGGATCCAAATAGGTTTTTCTCATCTCTCTCTAATAGCCGATAGTTGTATCGAGTCTCTATAGGTTGTTTAGTGCATTTTGTGTTGTCGCTTCAGTCCACCATACCTATGTAGGTGAGAGTCGCCGAATTCTAAGTCTCGCCGTGTACTAGCCTTAGTACTGACCGCTCTCTTTTTCCTTTGCCCTTTGCCGGCACCCCTTTTGTTTAGCTGGTTTGAGAGGACGTCGTTAGCAGAGTTATCCTTCTAGCTTGGCCTATGCAGGGTTATGGACACCATTGGTTATTCTTTAGGTCTCTTAGACCAATTTGCATCTTATCCGTACTCGGATATCGTATCGTTTTCAAGGTGATTTAGATCTTTGTACTGTATATTTATATTCTTGACACTTGGAGTCGTTGTTGTATATATATGTTTTTTGAGTTTCATCGTAAACTATTATGTAATGATATTACTTCGTTTTTCACCCGCACGAAAGTTCCTGGTGGGCACCTTTGAATCGTTTCTATGCGGATTTGGTGAGAATCGCTGAAACTTGCATAGGGCCGATCCGAGAGTGTTACACATGTGCATTTTATCTATGGTGCAATCAAACTACTTCTACAACTAATTCCTGTGGTTTTTATTTCCATAGTAATTCACATGCCATGGCATGTTGTTCATGTGTTTTTTCCTATTTTTGTGCTTCTAAAATCCTTTGGATCAAAGAGGGCCTTTAATTGTAACCTTTTTACGGTACTTAGATTTTTCTCTTAGCAAAATCCCACCTTTTGGTTGGAATAAACTTTAGTTGCAACCTATTTATAAATGGAAAACTTCCGTTGCAACCTCTTTGCAACTCACCAACTAACTAGCATGAATCGCAATGAAAATCCAGCAACTGAGTGTCTAACGGAGCTCTAAATTAATCGCTAGTTAACTGAGAATTAGCAAAATCTTTTAACAAAATTTTGGTACACAAGAAGGTGATTCGTCAAGAAATATGTTTGATATGTAAATGTTAAAGTTAGGATCCATAGTAAGAATTTAGACAAATCTGTGACATGTGATGGAGGGAGTGAGAATTTAGTCCTGACCTATGAAAAACCATTTGAATCTGAAAATCTCGTTACAACGCACATAGATCTCATTTGCCAAACTCTATATATTAGAGGTGGAATGTGAATTATATAACGGAATTGTGAACATATTAGACATGTATTGTGTCTATTTGGTCCCAAACTGTTGTTTTATATCGAGTTAGGTACTAAGTGTTGGAATTGAACCTATAATCTCTCCTCCCTCCGTTTCAAAATATAAGATGGATTAGCCTTTTCCAAAACATATGTATTTAAATGCCTTCGCAAGTTCCATTCATTTTGCTCTGAACCTACACACTAAAATATGTATAGATACATGAGCATAAAAGGCTAAAACATCTTATAATTTAAAATATCTACTAGGGCTTGCGTTCTCACCACCGTCCTCGTCATCGTGTTCATCGATGGTGATGATGTCGTAGTCCTCCGCTGACCACCGAGAGGCGTGTTCGTCTGACATGGGAGGCAAGTCGGTGTGCGATGCAGCGATGACAATGCTGAGCCCCCCATTCATCATCGTCGGGATGGTGCAGGGGTGATGGGATGCGGTACTTAACCGCCCATGTTGGAAGGGGAGGCTGCTTCACCGGCTCCTCCTTCAGAACCACCGGCTCTTCTTTTAGAACCACGGCGGCCATCACATCTAGCTTCCTTTTCTTCCGGTCCCTTGGGATGAGGGCGCCTCTTCCTGCTTTGGAATGACACTGGGGGCCGGCCGCTGTGAAGACGAGGGAGGCGGTGAGCATCTCGCCGTGGACTGGTGATACCTTCAATCCAGATTGCATATGTAGTATAGCTTGTTTTTTCCTAAAAGACCTAGGTTTATCAAACATTTGAAAGAAACTGCTATGGTGTAAAATTATGTTGAACGAGACCTTGAGAATTTTGTACTATGTTTGTTTACCGGACCAATCGTTACTTTTTGTTACTTTTTGTAGTTTTTGTGTCATAGGATAGAGATAGGCCATGGTCTAAGGATTCACCTGCAGTTGTGCACACATGAATAGGATAAAAAATAATATTAAGAACAACATGTATTTTGGTCTAATGTTGATATATATATATATATATATATATATGTATAGGGTGCATCTATATAACACTATATCCTTGCATCCATAGGTACTATAGATCAGTTGTCCAACCACTATACCATTGTCGCACATGAACTAAGCAGTTATTAAGTAAAACATACAAAAGCTATAATATATGTGACGTCACCGTTATTCCCAATTTGATCTCAAACAACTACGGTACTCCTCTTATTTTCACCGGGTTTCGTGACATAGATGTAGATCGCCACTCCTCTCACCTCATTACCTTTATGGGTCATCGGGGTCTTGGATACTTGGCAAGTCCTTAGATCGAGACAAGAGACAAAGAGAGAATTACACATCTAGATTCAATCAAGAAAAAAATAATCCCATGTCAAAATATCACATACTGCTACGAGGATAGGCCTCGGCCCTCATCCCATGAGGACTACTCACACATGATGAGATCAATATTCATAGACATTGTATATAAATTCTTAAGATGAGTAGAAAATAGTTTTATAATGCCGCTAATTGTGATGAGATCAAGATTACAAGTAATGGACTACTGGTTATGGAGAGGTATGGTGTTGGAGATGGAGGTGTGGCTATGGTGATGGAGATGGCGGCGGCTCTGCGATGAATCTCCTCTCCTATGTGATGATGAAATGGTGTTCTATTGTGTTGTGGCGTCTCTAGAGGCGGATCTAATGTGAATCTGATGGTCAAGAAACCGCCCATACCGACGGTCGTTATGACTTTTGGAACTTGCTTTCATGGCCTCTTTGACTTGGGAATATTGGCAACTCGCATATCTTCATTAATTAGGCTAGATTTCTCAATAAAGTGTTTATTTATACAAGGAGAAAATTCAAAGCGAGTATTTGAACATCTTTGCAATAATAAGTGATTAGTGGCAGACCTATAGAGATATTTTATCAAATACTTGACTTATGTTTGGTTTAAATGCGGATAAAAATGGTTATATTTCACAACCATCAATCACGACGAAGATCCGAGCGACGAAAACGAGCCATGGGAGAACACCCCTAGCCACCTTGCGCGGGAGAGGAACACATGGAAGAACAACAGTCGTGCCTTCGCACGGGTCATGGCTAGCATGGCAGTTCGCAAGGATGACGTCAAAGCTAAAGTCGTCCCAGTAGGTATGGCGGCCCTCCTTGTTCTTTTCCTCTGGCTTGAGGGGTCGTCGAAGTGCTCCACGGTGGCCCGCTTCTCCTTCTTGAAAAACTCCATCTATAGGTCTGAGTTGAGGGTGAACAATGGATCTGCGCTCTCCATCGGCGAGAGATCCATGCACCGTCGATGGACGAGGACCTCGAATGTCAGCTTGTTGGTGTGGATTGGCGGCGCAGCGAGACCTCCCTCACTTATGTGCTACCCGCCGGGTAGGTGAAAATCCGGCGGCATGAGGAGCCATAACGAGGCGACCGCCTCGGCGAGCTCCTTCTCGAGGAAGCACGCCATAAATAGATGAATGCCCCGTCGTTCTGCGCCATGGCTCTCGTCGTGCGTAGTGAGTGGGGGGTAACTAGGGAGACGATATTGGCGAGGATGGAAGGATTTTTTACGCAAAATTAACCTTTATTATTACGAAATAATGTGTTTGAGATATAATTTCCGGTTATACCCACAGGACTCGCTGACCAGGGTGGACCACCAACGGGTTAGAGCTTTGCTTCACAGGTGGACTGTAAGGTTCCCAACCTTTAATAAGGTAGGGTCCCCTGTGTTTACAATGCTAGTCCCTGGATCAATAGCTAGCATCCACAGTTAAGATGTAATATCAAGAAACAAAGGTCATAATATAACTTTATAACCAGGAATAACATAATTTTATTACATCTTACATAGCTCATTTGGCTATTACAATACATTGCAGCGGATTAACTATAAGCATGGGGTACTTCATCTTCAAAGTGCCACAGGCAGACATGTTGGTTGTGGACTTTGTAATCCTAATCAATCAACTTCACTATATCAAACAAACCTGCAACATAACAAGTTACAGCCACAAGGGTTAATACATTTGAATTGTATTGGCAAGTGATACTTTGGTAGTATAGTGGAATCTATCATCTATATGCATTTGGCTAAGTGGAGTTGAGGCTTGCATTGCTCAAAATATATTTTTCCTTATCATTTGAAAAGTTTTTGTTTTGACAAAATCATTTTTTTCAATCAAAGATTGAAGATCCTTTAACCCTTGTTCAAACCACAAGTTTTTATCTTAGAAATTTGAATGATGAGATTCTTGATTGCTTCCATGTCTTGGTGCTCAAATTGTCCTTTACCAGGGACATGGCTAAGTACTTAGATTTTACACTCTGCAGAGGTGGTGCACTTTTCCCACAAGACTTGGTTTCCCAAGACAAGATCTTTCAGAAGCCTTCCCTTAGAACAAAATGGACGCGTTCCAACCTATCAAACTCTACCACCCACTGTCCATATGGCTAAGTTCTTGCAACCTATATGATCCAGGCAGAGCCCATAATGCCAAGTGGTTGCACTTGAAGCTTATCAACATTTGACATCTCAAATCTCTTTGTTCCTGGGTGGCCATCCACAAGTGAGATACACAAGGTCAACCATAGACATGGGCCTTGTGAACCACTCAACCAAAATCCACCAAGCAATTACCATTCCACCCAGGTGATTCATTAACTTAGTTGTTTTATTAAACAAAAACACAAGTCCTCGGACTTAGAAATTTTCCATAGTGTGAATATATTTCCACCCTTGTTTTCTATTAGCTAAGCTAAGCATGATAGTAATAGGAATATTGACTTAGGAAATTTCTTCTAAGATTTCATCTACTAGGTTTTACTATAGCAAGGTTTATACTTAGCAAAATCCATGCAAGTTTTACTTAGAGAAAATCACTAATGCATAGTGAAAGTAATGGGACAAAAAGTATGAAGCATCACTTGCCTTTTTGGTAGAGGGTATAGGTTCACTCCTTGTCCTTGCAACAACCACACTCTTCAAGTCACTACAATTCAATCAAGCAAGGCACAAACTCAATCTACCAATCAAGCAAAACAACACATAAAATAACAAAGTCAAGGTAATGCATGCAAACATGCCAAGCTTTGTTTTATTTGAAAAAGTGGTTCCTAATGGGTCATAAACATTTGAAAACACCTATTGGTTATTTTAGTAAAGTGTCAAAGTCATTTGCAAAAGGTTTCACTTCATAAACCATTTTCAAAACAAAGTATCATTTTATGTGGTGTAAAAATATTTTTCTAAGGCATTAATCTATAGGGTTCAACAAATATGTTTTCAAACCACAAAACTTGGTGTTTGGGGTCAGAGAGTTTAAAACAAAACATTTCCCAAAAGTTTTCTTCCAAAACCATTTTTAATAAATAAACCACATTTCTATTTGACTAGAAATGGTTTTAAATCAAAGAATCATTCTTTTGTTTCACCAAATACATTTTTGAAACCACAAAGTGTTTCCTATGGTCAGTAGGTTCAAATCACAACATTTTCCAAAGATTTTATCCCCAAATTCATTTTTAAACAACTTTCACATCCTTAACAAGCATACAAATGTTTCTGCAAAAACAACCATTTTTCCAGAAGCTTTTTACTAAAAAAAGGCATGGTTGGCTAGGTCTTGTTCCACTGATTCCAATGATATAAAGTTTGCAAAGTTTGGACGTGTGGTATAAAAGTTATACCAATTACAAATTTGCATTCTAATCAGATCAAAAATCTGTTTTAAATCGAATCCAGTCCACGTGGTTGTTTCTGATTCGTCAATACCCTTTCGGTTGGATCGACTGCTCTGGCGCGTTGGATCAAGTCAGATCGTGTGGCACAGGTTGCGTACCTCTTCGCTTTAAGTGGTTCTATCCTATCCACCAGATGGAGATCGGACGGCTGCTGTGAGCTCGACCCTAAACGAATGGGCGCTGGGCGGGATCGAGGCGGAGCGGCCAGACGGTGGCGGCGCCGGCGATACAGGAAGCAAGGGTGGCTGGGGAGGTACTCACAACGTTCGCAGAGGCCTGGGGAAGCTCAAGGTGGTGCCATCTTGTCGAGGGGCGCACTGGAGCGGGCTTGATTGCTCGTCGGAGTGGAGCTGCGCCTCGGCCACGCTCAGTCGTCGTTGAGGACGGTGCTATGGATCACTAGGAGGCAAACAAAACGCATGGTCAGACGTGCAAAGGTACGACGAAGGTGTGTGCGTGAACGAGAGGGGAAGGGGCGGACGGGAACTACCTGGGGCACTCACCGGAGTTAAACCAGACGGTGGCGGTTGTTGTCGTTCGACGCCTTGGACGCATGAGCGAGCGGATGCAGAAATGTCCGCCAGGTGATGGAGATCACGTCTGGGTGCTTGAGGAGGCAAGGGGTGGCGTGAGGCTGCCGGAATTCTCGGAGGGTCGCCGATGGCGGTGTTTGAGTGAAATTCGTCAGCCTGGGGGCGCACTTGGGGGAGGAGACAGAGGGGAAATGGAGGAGAGTCGCTGGCGTTTAAAGGGGCATGGTCACTGCGAGTAATGGTGGCTGCATTAAGACGAATTAAGCCTGAGGAATCAACGACAGGAGCAGGGGAAGAACGGGTCGCAGTGGTGGAGACGATGAACAGGAGAGGGTGGGGTCGGCTGGTCAGTGAGAAAGGGAGTGAGGGGGAGGGTCCACAAGTCAGTGACCTAGCGGGTTGCTTTTGCGGTGGAAAACGATTCACTCGCTGAGAGGGGGAGGTGGGTTAGGTTGGGCTGAGTTGGGCTAAGTTGGGCTAGGATAGTTGGGCCAGTCCGTTTTCATTTTTTTTTCTGTCTGATTGTTTTATCCTTTTCTATTTCTATTTTCTGTTTTGAAAATCAAACAACAAATTCAAACATTCAAACAATTCAAACAATCACCACATTTGTAATGAGTTTTTGGTTCTGTTTATCAACATAAACCAAACCCCAAAATAAAATAATATTTTTATTCTTTTTAGGATCCATTCATTAATTAAATAAAATGGACCTTTAGTTATTTAATCAAATAGGGTTTGATTTATTTAATAAAATATCCATTTGAAATCCAAATATTATCAAACCCAAATCAGTAGGTTTTATTTGAAAATAAAAGATACTTGGAAAAACTTGTTTAAAACAAAATAACATTTTATTTTAGGGTCCATTAATAATTAAACAAAATGGACCTTAGTTATTAAATCAAATAGGATTGGTTTTATTTAAATCTTTATTTTGGAATCTAAAATAAACCAAAAACACTTCAGTATGTTCTAATTGAGAATATAAAATACTTAGAAAACTTATTTAAAATAAATAAATAAGTTTTAGTGTTTATTTAAAATGGGAAAAGCCTTTACTTAAATAAAATTGGATATTAAATCCTTATTATTTTATTTAAATAAACCTTTTACTATTTTTGTCAAAACAAAACATTTTATTTCAAAAACTTGGCCAAGGTTTAATTTGGCTCTATAAAATAATCTTTATTTATAAATCCACCTTTTCTTTTGAAAACCAAATCTTTTCATTAAAAGATCCAAAATAGTAATTTTAAATATTTAATCTTTTCTTTATTAATTGTCTTATCTTTTTAAATCCCTTTAGGATTTATTTGTTCAAAATAGGTTTGAAGGTTTCCAATTGGAATCAAAAAGTTTCTTCTCACCCTGAAAATCAACAAAGTTTTATTTTATTCATTTATTTTTCACATTACAAGATTTAGAAAATCTTGGGATGTGACAGGCTACCACCCTTAAAATAAATCTCGTCCCGAGATTTGGGAAGGCTAGGGTTACAAGTAGGCTCAAACAACTAGGGTACTACCACCCTTAAAAATTTTCCAACTAATTTACATCTTGACTTGCTTGGGATCTTGATGTAACTTTCCTGGACAGAAGTTTGCATAGTGGCCTAGCTCCTTGCATTTGAAACATGTGACAAGGCTGAGATCCCTCATAGGCTTGTTTATCTTGTGTTTCATCTTTTCTGGACAGTTGCTTGCATAATGTCCTAGCTCTTTGCAGTTGTTGCACCACACTTGGCTAATATCTTTCTTTTCCTTTGGTATCAATTCTTCTTGTTTATTTCCTTGGTTCTTCTTCTTTTCTGGGCATTCATTGACATAGTGTCCCATCTCTTTGCAATTGTAACATTGCACTTGAGTAATATCCTTCTTGTTAGGGTTGGGGCATTTCTTTTTCTTCTTTTTGGGTCTCTCCAAAGCTAGGAGTTCTTTTAGTTCATGCTCTTCATATCTCACATCAGAGGTGGGAAATCTTTCTCTCTTCTTGGGGCAGTTAGTAGAGATATGACTTTCTTCTTCACCATTAGGGCATTGATCTTCATGTTCCTTGGATGCATGATCCTTGTCTCCACAAGTATTGCTAGCTTGGGTTCCTTCTAGAATATCATCTTTGTCATCCTTGTTCTCATTAGCTCTTTGGGAAAAGTTTTCTCCCATGTTGATTATTTGAGTAACCAATCCTTGCATCAATTGGGATTGAAGTTTCAAAATCCTTTGTATGGCTGGGTCTAGTCCATTGTTGTTCGCTAAAAGCTGAGTTGTCTCTTGGCTCAACTGGTTTTGGGTTGCTATAAGTTCTCTCATGTTGTCCTCTTGGTTGTTGTTGTTGTCATCAACCTTGATGTTGGAGTTTCTTGGAGAAGTCATCTGTTTGGGTTGGGTAGGGATTAGAATAGGAAAAATATTTCTTAGGGAATAATTCTAATCACACACATCACAAATCACACAAGCAATGTGCAAGCAATCACAAACAAACATTCCACTCAAACAACAAGTTTCAAGCATATTTTTAGGCAAGCAAAAAAATATTTTTGTTACACCACATAAGTTGCTGTGTTTGACTTAACCAAAATATGGTGGTCCATCTATATGGTTCACTTGTGATCTTTCTTTCCTTCTTGATTCTTCTTTTGCATGAGATCATGGTTTCTTTGAGAAAAACTCTTGGTCACAAAGCTTCAAGTGAGGTGGGCTCCTTCTAACTTTTGCATTCCCTCAGTCTCTAAATCTTGAGCAAGTCTTCCTTGTCTCACTTGTAGTCCTTAGTGATATCCAAGTTGAAAGTCCTTGGTGAATATGCTGAAGATGTTGAAGTCATTAGAGTTGAAGATGTTGAAGTCATTAGAGTTGAAGATGTTGAAGAAGTCCTTTGCACATGGTGTAGTCCTTGGCCATGGGGTAGGTTTTTCCATCATGTTGAAATAGAAGAGGTGTAGAGTTGAAACCAAAATGGTTGAAGAAAGAGTTTACAAGTGCTTTTGTAAGTAAGTTTTTGGAAAAAGTACAACTCCTATTTTCTAAGGGTTTTTGTCCAATCCTAGGGTTTACAAATCCTACAGGCAACACAATGCTCTGATACCATCTGTAAGGTTCCCAACCTTTAATAAGGTAGGGTCCCCTGTGTTTACAATGCTAGTCCCTGGATCAATAGCTAGCATCCACAGTTAAGATGTAATATCAAGAAACAAAGATCATAATATAACTTTATAACCAGGAATAACATAATTTTATTACATCTTACATAGCTCATTTGGCTATTACAATACATTGCAGCGGATTAACTATAAGCATGGGGTCCTTCATCTTCAAAGTGCCATAGGCAGACATGTTGGTTGTAGACTTTGTAATCCTAATCAATCAACTTCACTATATCAAACAAACCTACAACATAACAAGTTACAGCCACAAGGGTCAATACATTTGAATTGTATTGGCAAGTGATACTTTGGTAGTATAGTGGAATCTATCATCTATATGCATTTGGCTAAGTGGAGTTGAGGCTTGCATTGCTCAAAATATATTTTTCCTTATCATTTGAAAAGTTTTGTTTTGACAAAATCATTTTTCTCAATCAAAGATTGAAGATCCATTAACCCTTGTTCAAACCACAAGTTTTTATCTTAGAAATTTGAATGATGAGATTCTTGATTGCTTCCATGTCTTGATGCTCAAATTGTCCTTTACCAGGGACATGGCTAAGTACTTAGATTTTACACTCTGCAGAGGTGGTGCACTTTCCCCACAAGACTTGGTTTCCCAAGACAAGATCTTTCAGAAGCCTTCCCTTAGACCAAAATGGACGTGTTCCAACCTATCAAACTCTACCACCCACTGTCCATATGGCTAAGTTCTTGCAACCTATATGATCCAGGCAGAGCCCATAATGCCAAGTGGTTGCACTTGAAGCTTCTCAACATTTGACATCTCAAATCTCTTTGTTCCTGGGTGGCCATCCACAAGTGAGATACACAAGGTCAACCATAGACATGGGCCTTGTAAACCACTCAACCAAAATCCACCAAGCAATTACCATTCCACCCAGGTGATTCATTAACTTAGTTGTTTTATTAAACAAAAACACAAGTCCTCAGACTTAGAAATTTTCCATAGTGTGAATATATTTCCACCCTTGTTTTCTATTAGCTAAGCTAAGCATGATAGTAATAGGAATATTGACTTAGGAAATTTCTTCTAAGATTTCATCTACTAGGTTTTACTATAGCAAGGTTTATACTTAGCAAAATCCATGCAAGTTTTACTTAGAGAAAATCACTAATGCATAGTGAAAGTAATGGGACAAAAAGTATGAAGCATCACTTGCCTTTTTGGTAGAGGGTATAGGTTCACTCCTTGTCCTTGCAACAATCACACTCTTCAAGTCACTACAATTCAATCAAGCAAGGCACAAACTCAATCTACCAATCAAGCAAAACAACACATAAAATAACAAAGTCAAGGTAATGCATGCAAACATGCCAAGCTTTGTTTTATTTGAAAAAGTGGTTCCTAATGGGTCATAAACATTTGAAAACACCTATTGGTCATTTTGGTAAAGTGGCAAAGTCATTTGCAAAAGGTTTCACTTCATAAACCATTTTCAAAACAAAGTATCATTTTATGTGGTGTAAAAATATTTTTCTAAGGCATTAATCTATAGGGTTCAACAAATATGTTTTCAAACCACAAAACTTGGTGTTTGGGGTCAAAGAGTTTAAAACAAAACATTTCCCAAAAGTTTTCTTCCAAAACCATTTTTAATAAATAAACCACATTTCTATTTGACTAGAAATGGTTTTAAATCAAAGAATCATTCTTTTGTTTCACCAAATACATTTTTGAAACCACAAAGTGTTTCCTATGGTCAGTAGGTTCAAATCACAGCATTTGCCAAAGATTTTATCCCCAAATTCATTTTTAAACAACTTTCACATCCTTAACAAGCATACAAATGTTTCTGCAAAAACAACCATTTTTTCAGAAGCTTTTTACTAAAAAAAGGCATGGTTGGCTAGGTCTTGTTCCACTGATTCCAATGATATAAAGTTTGAAAAATTTGGACGTGTGGTTTAAAAGTTATACCAATTACAAATTTGCATTCTAATCAGATCATAAATCTGTTTTAAATCGAATCCAGTCCACGTGGCTGTTTCTGATTCGTCAATACCCTTTCAGTTGGATCGACTGCTCTGGCGCGTTGGATCAAGTCAGGTCGTGTGGCACAGGTTGCGTACCTCTTCGCTTTAAGTGGTTCTATCCTATCCACCAGATCGAGATCGGATGGCTGCTGTGAGCTCGACCCTAAACGAGCGGCGCTACGGCGGTGGCTGGAGGCGGAGCGGCCAGACGGTGGCGGCGCCGGCGATATAGGAAGCAAGGGTGGCTGGGGAGGTACTCACAGCGTTCGTAGAGGCCTGGGGAAGCTCAAGGTGGTGCCGTCTTGTCGAGGGGCGCACTTGAGCGGGCTTGATTGCTCGCCGGAGTGGAGCTGCGCCTCGGCCACGCTCAGTCATCGTTGAGGACGGTGCTATGGATCACTAGGAGGCAAACGAAACGCATGGTCAGACGCGCAAAGGTACGGCGAAGGTGTGTGCGTGAACGAGAGGGGAAGGGGAGGACGGGAACTACCTGGGGCACTCGCCGGAGTTAAACCAGACGGTGGCGGTTGTTGTCGTTCTTGGCCTTCGAGGATGCGCTGGCTGCGGATGCAGAAAGGTCCGCCAGGTGATGGAGATCACGTCTGGGTGCTTGAGGAGGCAAGGGGTGGCGTGAGGCTGCCAGAATTCTCGCCGGAGGGTCGTCGGACAGTGGCGGTGTTTGAGTGAAATTCGTCAGCCTGGGGGCGCACTTGGGGGAGGAGACAGAGGGGAAATGGAGGAGAGTCGCTGGCGTTTAAAGGGGCATGGTCACTGCGAGTAATGGTGGCTGCATTAAGACGAATTAAGCCTGAGGAATCAACGACAGGAGCAGGGGAAGAACGGGTCGCAGTGGTGGAGACGATGAACAGGAGAGGGTGGGGTGGTCGGTGAGAAAGGGAGTGAGGGAGGTCCACAAGTCGCTGACCTAGCGGGTTGCTTTATGGGTGAAAACGATTCACTACCGAGGGGGAGGTGGGTTAGGTTGGGCTGAGTTGGGCTAGGATAGTTGGGCCAGTCCGTTTTCATATTTTTTTCTGTCTGATTGTTTTATCCTTTTCTATTTCTATTTTCTGTTTTGAAAATCAAACAACAAATTCAAACATTCAAACAATTCAAACAATCACCACATTTGTAATGAGTTTTTGGTTCTGTTTATCAACATAAACCAAACCCCAAAATAAAATAATATTTTTATTCTTTTTAGGATCCATTCATTAATTAAATAAAATGGACCTTTAGTTATTTAATCAAATAGGGTTTGATTTATTTAATAAAATATCCATTTGAAATCCAAATATTATCAAACCCAAATCAGTAGGTTTTATTTGAAAATAAAAGATACTTGGAAAAACTTGTTTAAAACAAAATAACATTTTATTTTAGGGTCCATTAATAATTAAACAAAATGGACCTTAGTTATTAAATCAAATAGGATTGGTTTTATTTAAATCTTTATTTTGGAATCTAAAATAAACCAAAAACACTTCAGTATGTTTTAATTGAGAATATAAAATACTTAGAAAACTTATTTAAAATAAATAAATAAGTTTTAGTGTTTATTTAAAATGGGAAAAGCCTTTACTTAAATAAAATTGGATATTAAATCCTTATTATTTTATTTAAATAAACCTTTTACTATTTTTATCAAAACAAAAAAATTTATTTCAAAAACTTGGCCAAGGTTTAATTTGGCTCTATAAAATAATCTTTATTTATAAATCCACCTTTTCTTTTG
This sequence comes from Avena longiglumis, assembly GCA_030063025.1. Taxonomy (NCBI): domain Eukaryota; kingdom Viridiplantae; phylum Streptophyta; class Magnoliopsida; order Poales; family Poaceae; genus Avena; species Avena longiglumis. The sequence continues at coordinate 427,844,320 of CP125977.1, read as the reverse complement.
AAAACCAAATCTTTTCATTAAAAGATCCAAAATAGTAATTTTAAATATTTAATATTTTCTTTATTAATTGTCTTATCTTTTTAAATCCCTTTAAGATTTATTTGTTCAAAATAGGTTTGAAGGTTTCCAATTGGAATCAAAAAGTTTCTTCTTACCCTGAAAATCAACAAAGTTTTATTTTATTCATTTATTTTTCACATTACAAGATTTGGAAAATCTTGGGATGTGACATGGACCAGTGAGATAAAGAGGAGGAGCCAGTTCCGGCTACGACGAGGCCCAGAAGAGTTACCGACTTAGGCCTGTAGTATTACTTATAGTCTAAGTTATACTAGTTATCGACTCTGTAACGTAGCCGGATATGTCTCTCCCTGTAGCCCTAGGCCCCGGTGACTATATAAACCGGCCCTATGGGAGCCTTTAGGGCACCAATAACCACAACCAACTTGCACAGGCGAACCTCTCTTGTAATCCATTGTAACATCCGGATTACGCCGATATATTACTGGGTTGCTAGCATGGGTAGGATCCGATCACCGCCAGTCGGACCTGAACCTGGGTAAACTTGTGCTCACCGCTCCTGGAACATCCATCGCCTCTAGGACCCCCTATGGAGTACTTGTAGACAATCCGACGACAGTTGGCGCCCACCGTGGGGTAGGTGACCTTTGGAGCATCGTTCCAGGCGGAATCTGCGCATGCAGGAATTGGCGAAATAATCGCCATGTGTTGCGTGGTCTACTCCAGCGATGTCCCTTCATCCTCCTAGATGAGACTTGGATTCCGGCTTCCAGGACCGTGACGACCTACACAATCATGTCAATCGGCGAGATCGATATTTATCTCGGTTTCGCTGAACCCACCCAACCCACCCTTGAGGTGGTGACCATGGCAGAAGAAAAATCCAGATCTACTTTGTCCGCAGAGGCGGAAGAGTTCAAGGTCCCGGAGAAAATCAAACCCACCCAGCCCACTCCTTTAGTGGAAGAAGAGATGGAAGTAAAATCCAGATCCGATCTCCCAGATGAGATTGGATACACGGATGAAGAATATATTCTCTACGGCTCCGCCATACCGGACATCGTAGCAGAAAAACTACCCTTGAAGCACATGATGAAGGAGATGATGAAGGAGATGATGAAGCGCCCCTACATCGATTATGAAGCAATCGCTGACATCATGGAGAACTTTGAGATGGAGGAGGCGGAAACCCAGTTGTGCCACTACTTCAAGAACATGAACAAGAAGAAGCACTATTTCGTGTACCACATAAGCACTGGATCCGACTATGTCGATGCTGGAGCTGGTTGCGACTCGGTCCTAGACGCAATTGAAGAAAACACCGACTTACCTAGCTCCCCAATGGAGTTAATCACGTCGCGGGAACTTTGAGACTTCGACAAGGAGATAGAGGAGTACGAGCAACAGCACGTCTCCAGACAAATGCCAGGTGAGCTGGAAACTCCTCCTAGTCCATATGATAGCATGGATGAAAGATACACCTCGCAGGATGACATGGACACCGGAGATTCCTCCGAGGTCTACAAGCCAACCATGATGGAAAGTACAGACGGAAGTTTATCCCCCAGTACTGGACCAAAAGACGTCTTTGCCACTGGTACGCACGTTAAGGCTACCGGGCGGTCAAAGAAGAAGAAGAATCTGACTCTGGCAGAGCCGGATGTCGAGTAAACCAACAAAGAAAAAGTTGATGAAGAGATATAGATGGAGAATCGGGACGTGGATCCGATTAATCCCACCCCGATCGATCCTCCTGTGGATGGACACATTGTCACCAAGGGTGCATGCGAAATCTATGGAGATGCCCTCACAATTCCAATCCCAACAGCCTCGGATCTTATGCCGGAGGCGCTGGAGAAAAGGGCTGAGGACCTGGAAAAGTACCGCTTGTTTCTACTTGAAGAGGATGCATGCCTCGTCAAGATGAGACATCAGTTAGACAGTGATCCTGCCAGATATCAGTCAGATTTCAAACGACATCCAAACAAAACAAGGGGAGGTTCGTTTCTTGCAAACAAGAACCCGAATATCCACAAAGATCTATTCGAATGAAAAGATGGAGAGAAGATCCGAGTCTACAGCACACCAGTGGAAAACACTGCTACAGCTCGAGCCATCCTCGCCAATAATTCGTCTCCATAGCAGGTCCAGCAATGCGTCATGTTACTGTACAAAGGACTAAAGCAGCAGAAGATGGCCGCGTCATGCAGTGGCAAGCTGGCCTCAAAATCCGAGTTTTGCCACACCGACACTGACCAAAGCACTGAGTAAGGCTCCTCAGGGATACGACTCAGCGCTACCGTCCCTGTGGAGAAAACGACAATTCCAGGACCGGCTCCAACAGCCAATCTCGCCGGCCGGCGCGTGACTGGGCCAGAGTTATTCCGGTTGCAGCCGAAGATGCCATCAGGGCAATGGTTTCTCATCAGGACCATCATCGATAAAATAATCGCTATAGAGAAGACGCAGAAACACGCCGCCAGCGAGAGGAGCAAGATCGGCCAAGGATGCCACCACCAAGCCATCCAGCTGGCAACGCCGGACGAAGAGATGATCCGAATCGTCCTGAATCTAGTAGGGACGGCGCCCGTAAGGCCGGACATAAAAAACTGAACCCGAAGACCGAACCCGAAAAAACCGGGACCGAAACCGAAGAGACCGACAATTCGGTCTTCAGTTACCAGTTCGGTCTTGCACTTCAGATGACCGAAATAATATCGGGTTGTTCGGTTGTCACGGGCAGAAGAACGATACGACCGAACTGACGAAGGTTCTTCCCAGCACGTCGATCTAGCCCCGCGTGTGCAGCCCATGGAGGCCATATTTGGCCTTATCCTCACTTATTTTCCCCGCGTGCACAACTAGAGTCCTCAGCTGGAAGTTTCTTGACCTAGTCGACAGCCATTCCCTAGCGCCGCGCCGCCACTACACTTCTCTGTCTTGGTCGTCGCCTCGCCGGAAGTTGCAAACGGCGCCGCCACACCACCTCGCCATCATCCATTGACCCTCGAGGCCTCAGGGTTGAGCGCATCTCCACGGGCGCTGACAACCGCGCAACCTCACCGGCGCTCCACCACCTAGACACGACCCCGCCGGATCTCCAACACCGGGCGCCGCCGTCGCAGCCCCGGCAGGCCGATAGAACACCACGCAACGCTGCAGTAAGTACCATTATGTCAGGCCCTCTCCGTCAGCTATCAAACGGTGTAGCTCTCAGTGTTACTGCTTAGTCGGATTGGACGGTTGTATGTATGTATTAAGTTAATCATACTGGTTAGATGTTAATGGTTAAATGTACTGCGTGGCCCTATCCTTTCGATATAAAGGGATGGGAGTGGGTGGCTGGGAGGCACGCATAATAAAAACCCTAATTTCTATCATTACTGTTCTTCGTCATGTCCTACCCCCAACTCTAAGCCTCGATATCTCCCTTTACTCCCCCTCCAGCGCTGCCGCCATGTCTTGGCCAACGAGGTCCTGACAAAGTGGTATTAGAGCAGTCGATCTCCGGCTGGCTTCCCTCCCTCCCGTTGCAGTGGCAAATTCCCTCCCTTCCCTCCCCTGGATTCTGACGAGGTTACCGGAGATTCCTTCCCCGGCCGTAAAATCCCTCCGTCAACATGCCAGAGACTCGTGCTCGCTCCAGATCGCGCAGCTCGAACAAGTACAACGGGAGTGGGCATTCATCGGCGGCGACCGACAATGAACACGAAGATGTGCAGCCGCGACCCCACGCTCCTCGCGACCTTCGATCCGTCAACCGCCGTCTCAACTGCTACCAGTCAGACACCACGTCGGCCATCTCTGCTCTCCAAGGTGAGATTTCTAATATGACCGCCCTGATGAACACCATGGCTGTAAGCATGTCTAGATCGCAAACCACAGACACTACCTCTACCCTTACTTCCAACGCCACCCAAAACCGCAACTTTTCGACACCACCACCTCTCCCAAACCAGACCCTCTCCCCAATTCCAGAGGCACCCTCCCCACAACCACCACATTTTCCTCCACAATTGGGAAATTTCACCCCTGACCAGCTTCCCTTACCCCCACAACAAATCACCCCTCAACCGACTACCACCTCTGCCATGACCACCACAACTATAGCTTCCACACAACCAACTACACAACCAACTACACAACCACCCACAACAACAACACCTTCGACTTCATTTACCCAAACCACAAACCCAACATCGCAGCCTCAATATTACACCCCACCTAGTCCTCCCCCTACCAGCCAAATCAACCAAACCCATATCATCACCCCTACTATCCACCACCAATGCCTTATTATCCATACTACCCCCCACCACTACCACCAAACACCTACTTTCAACCACCACAACCACCACCAAACCAGCAGACTCAACAACAAACTCCCTTACAAGGGCCCAACGACCCTGCCCCCACTCAGCCAAACGAACCACACATTCGCTCACCTCATGTGGAACTACCTGTATTCACGGGCGATTGCCCTCGAGCATGGTTGTTGGAATGTGAAGATATTTTCAATTTGGTTAAGATACCAGAGGAAAGTAGAGTGCAGTGGGGAGTAGCACACATCAGAGGATAGGCAAAAACGTGGCTTAGCAGTGTTGGGTACTTCCTGAACCGAATGAGTTGGGCTGAACTTAGTCAAGTACTCCTGGAGAGATTTCCTGATACAGTGACAAATGACCCTATGGACCAGCTTCAGTTGCTCAGACACTACATCTGTAAATGCTTACATTGACCAATATGAAACATGGATGACTCAAATGAAGCGGGACAGAGCCTACTTGCCACAAGATTTCTTTATTGACAGATTCATCAGTGGGCTGAAGGAAAGTATCAAACACACAGTGCAGTGCCAGAAACCTGAATCTCTCTTATTCGCTTATTGGTATGCTAGACAATATGAGAAGTCCCACTTATCCAACACTAAGAAGGTCATAGCTCCTGCCAATGCTACCAGACAGTTTCCACCCCTGAACAGAGTTCCAGCTCCTCCACCTAGAAACAAGCAACCAAATGACAGAACTAGAGAACCCAAGAAATGTTGGTATTGTCCTGAGAACTGGTCAGTTGGCCATAAATGTCAACCTATGCAGAGAGCCCTCAACACCATCCAAATGCAAGGCCATTCTAATGAGGAGCTTGATGAGGAAGTTGTCCAACAATTACACTTGTTGTCTATCCCAGACAAACCTGTTCCCCCAGAACAACAACCGCCAGTTCCTGAAGAAATACCACAAGAAACACTGATGAATATTTCTTCAGTTGCTTACAATGGATGTCCCAGTGACATCACCATCTCCCTCCTACTTGTTATATCAAAAGGCCAAGCAGTGGCTCTTGCTGACACTGGCAGCACCAATACATTTATGGACTTAGCTTTTGCCCAGCAGCACCATATTCCATTAACAAATTCCAAAGAAAGAAGTGTCAAGGTAGCTGGAGGTGGCATTCTTGCATCCACTTCCATAGTTTACAACTGCCCATTTTCAATTCAAGGACAACATTTTGTGGCTGATTTTAGAATTCTGGAGTTACAGGGGTTTGATATAATCCTTGGAGTAAATTAGTTCAAGCAACACAACCCAGTAACCTTTGACTTCATTGGACGACAACTCGCTATGGGAATTAAAGGAACACTGCACACATTCCAGGATCACCTCCTTCCCACAAAGAACCTCTTAATCTCATATGATAAATGTTGTAAGCTCATCCAACAAGGAGCTATAGGATACATGCTAATGAACACCCCTTCAGAGGAGGCAACAACTACTGCTGAGCCCCATCCCAATAAGGTGCTAGATGCTATCTCTAACCTGCTCCAGGAGTTCCAAGATATTTTTCAACCACCAACAGGCCTACCCCCACAGAGAGAAGATGACCACCAAATTCCACTACTACCTAGTGCAAAACCACCTAACATCAGACCTTACAGGATGTCCCATAGTCAGAAAAATGCAGTGGAACTTCTCATCAAACAAATGCTTCAAAACAATGAGATAAGACCTAGCAAAAGCCCCTTTTCCTCACCTGCTATCTTAGTCAGGAAAAAAGACAAGTCCTGGAGATTGTGTGTTGACTTCAGAGGATTAGATGATCTCACAATTAAGAACAAGTTTCCTATTCCAGTAATAGAAGATTTGTTGGATGAGCTTAATGGGGCATCGATATTCTCCAAATTTGACCTCAGGTCAAGATATCATCAAATAAGGATGAAAGTAGAAGATATTCCCAAAACATCTTTCTCCACACATCTTGGCCACTATGAGTATCTGGTCATGCCATTTGGCTTATGCAATGCACCAGCCACATTTCAGGATCTCATGAACAACCTCTTTGCCAAGTTCTTAAGGAAATTTGTGCTGGTATTCTTTGATGACATCTTGGTCTACAGCAAGACACAGCAAGAGCATGAACAACACTTAGCTAATTATATGATTCAGAACCATGCCTTGAGAGCAAAATTATCAAAATGCACATTTGCTCAACCACAAGTAGAATACTTGGGACATATCATCTCTGGGCAGGGAGTACAAACAGACCCCTCCAAGATAAAGGACATCCTCCAGTGGCCAACACCAGAAACTCTCAAAAAGCTCAGAGGATTTCTAGGATTAACTGGATATTATAGAAGATTCATCCAAAATTATGCCTCAGTCTGCCAACCGCTATACACCATCCTAAAGAAGAATGCTTTCAATTGGGTCCCCCCACAACAGCAGGCATTTGAGGAACTTAAGAGAATTATGTCCTCTCCACCCCTTGTCAGTTTGCCTAACTTCTCCAAACCATTTACTCTTGAAACTGATGCTTGTGCTTCTGGCCTAGGTGCTGTCCTCATGCAACAAGCTAAACCAATTGCTTTTTTCAGCAAATGTTTGGGACCTAATAATGCTGCCAAATCAATCTATGAGAAAGAAGCCATGGCAATTCTGGAAGCTCTGAAAAAATGGAGGCACTATTTCTTAGGAAACAAGCTCATTATCAAAACTGATCAATGTAGCTTAAAATTCCTGGCCAGTCAAAAACTGTTGGAAGGCATTCAACACAAATTAATGCTCAAGTTATTGGAGTTTGACTTCACCATTGAGTACAAAAAGGGGCTGAAAACAGAGTAGTAGATGCCCTGTCCAGACAATTTCAACCTAATGATGAAAAAGCCACCAACTCCAACATGACAGATACATGTGATTCCACAACAATGGCAGTACCATCTTGGACTGAGGATATCTTGGCCTCCTATGTTGAGGACAAGCATTGCACCAGACTACTCCAGGAGCTCTCTGTGGACAGCAACAGCAATCCCAAGTACAGCCCGCAATCAGGTGTCTTAAGGTACAAAGGGAGAGTGTACATTGGAAATGCCTCCAACCTAAAGGTCAAGATCTTCAACTCATTCCATTCTTCAATTTTTGGAGGGCACTCAGGAAACAGAGTCACTTACCACAGAATCAAACAAGTGTTTTACTGGCCTAAAATGAGAGACATGATCACTTCAATGGTTGTTGAATGTCCAGTTTGTTAAATATCCAAAACTGAAAAGGTCCCCTACCCTGGCCTGCTTGACCCTCTTTCCATCCCTAAGGCTAAATGGGCTGAAATCAGCATGGACTTTGTAGAAGGATTACCCACTTCCAAAGGAAAGAATGTTATCCTAGTGGTGGTTGACAGACTGACCAAATACTCCCATTTCATCCCTTTAGCACATCCTTATACAATGAAGAAAGTAGCTGATCTCTTCATGGAAAATGTGGTCAAATTACATGGTCCTCCTTCTATCATCATTTCTGATAGGGACAGAATATTTACAAGCAAGCTGTGGCAAGAAATATTCTCAGCTCTCAAAATTGACTTACACTTCTCCACTGCCTACCACCCTGAATCAGATGGGCAGACTGAGCGAGTTAACCAATGTCTGGAACAATATCTAAGGTGCATGACATTCTGTGAACCAAAGAAATGGATGGATTGGCTGGCAGCTGCTGAATGGTGGTACAATTGCAGTTATCACACCTCCATTAAGATGTATCCATTCCAAGCTTTATATGAATATGCTCCCCCTATGCTGAGTACCCTTCCTGCTACCACTCACCTGTCAGATGAAGCTCAATAGACACTCACAGAGCAACAAAACATGATCCACAGCCTGCAGCACAACCTAGCCAAAGCACAAAGCTCAATGAAGAAGTTTGCTGACAAAACCAGAACAGAAAGATCATTTGCATTGGGGGACATGGTATACCTGAAAATGCAACCACACCGTGAGCATGCCCTGGGCAGTGGAAACCCTCTGAAACTGGCATCCAAATGGTATGGTCCTTACAAAGTTATCAAGCTCGTGGGGAAACGCGCTTACCAGCTTCAGCTTCCTCAAGGCACCCAACTGCACGACGTATTCCATGTGAATCAGCTGAAGAAACATATTGGTCCTCGAGTTGTTCCAAACCAGAAACTGCCATTGGTAACGACCACAGGTAAAGTTAAAACATTTCCCGTGTCAATTCTGCAACATCGTCAGATACCTCGTTCTGCTGGAGACTACGATGTCGCCATTCCGAATGGTTGATACATTGGGAGAATATGACACCAGAAGAGGCGACCTGGGAAGACGCTGCCTTCATCACGGCCACCTTTCCAGAATTCAAGCCTTGAAGTCTTGTGTAAGAGGGGAGCAATGTCAGGCCCTCTCCGTCAGCTATCGAACGGTGTAGCTCTCAGTGTTACTGCTTAGTCGGATTGGACGGTTGGATGTATGTATTAAGTTAATCAGACTGGTTAGATGTTAATGGTTAAATGTACTGCGTGGCCCTATCCTTTCGATATAAAGGGATGGGAGTGGGTGGCTGGGAGGCACGCATAATAAAAACCCTAATTTCTATCATTACTGTTCTTCGTCCTGTCCTACCCCCAACTCTGAGCCTCGAGAGCTCCCTTTCCTCCCCTCCAGCGCTGCCGCCATGTCTTGGCCAACGAGGTCCTGACACATTATCTTCTCTCCCCTGAATTGCTGCTTCTTAGGAATTTTGTTTCCAGATCATGAGTGATAGAGGACAAGTTCATGGTGTAAAAAGTTTGATTTTTCTACTGGATTAGTTGTAAATAACGGGATTTGGGTGCTAGTTCTACATGTTCTGCTAGTTACACAAATTATGCTAGTTATACGGTGATTTGGAGTAGTATATTGTGTGCTATTTATACATGTTTCGTCAGATTAAGAATTGTATATGGCCATTTGCCTTTTAGAATCTAGAATGAATCATAGAATAAGATATTTTTTGCTGCTTATTTTGTAGATGGCATCTGAATAAGCGGAAGAGCTAAACCATTTTTTTCATACATTTATGTTGCTGCTACAATCAGCCATGTTAATCAGCATGTTCTTAGTACGTCTATGTTGCTGCTACAATCATCCATGTGTCCATGTTACTGATAATATTTCTTTCCATGACTCCATGTTACTGATAATTTTGTTTGTGTTCCTTCATAGAGTTCAGTAGCGGAAAGGGTAAAGGGAAGCACAAAAGTTCAGTAGCGGATGCACTCCTGAACTGTGATTTGTGGGCTTGTCAAGCTCACTTTCTAGTGATTCATGTATATGTACTGTACTTATGCTTGTGACATGTGAGACTCTGTAGTTGTTGTTTGAAAGTTTCAATCATATTCATGTATATGTACTACTTGTGCATGTGATTTGTGTATGTCCAGCAAGTTGTTGTTTGTCAGTTGTTATTTTCTTTGAATTGTCAACTATGAAAATGCTGTCATGTTTTTTCTATTTGGGTAATATGGTCATGACCGAAGACCGAACCGAAAAGACCGAAGACCGAATACAGGAAGACCAAAAAGACCGAATGTAATTCGGGTAGCATTTTTGGATGACCGAAATTATCAATGACTGAAAAGACCGGACCGAGCAGACCGAACGCCCGGGCAGAGGCGCCCAAAGAAACAGGCATCAGAGTCAGCATAATGAGGCTCCACCAACACCACCAAGGAACCCAGCCAGAAATAATCCACCAGGTCCACCATCGCCTCCCAGCAGCGACCATGAAAGATCACGTCGTAGCCACGGAAGCCGTAGGGGCGGAGGCGGCAATGGTGAGAGAAGAAGCAAAAATCCGACTCCACCGTGCAGAAGCTGCGAGCCTCCAAGGCGCAGATCACTCTCGCCAAACAACGCTCGCCATCGCATCGAATCAAACATAGAGGCGCAGCAGTACAAGGAAGAAGATGTGTATGTGGGACCCAAGTGCTTTGGTCCACGTATACGTCAGACAAAATTTCCGGTTGACTTTGGCATCGCCAAGCACATTCAACCCTATGACGGCACAGCTCGGCCAGATACTTGGCTCCAAGATTTTTTCCAGGCTTGCTGCATCGCCAAAGAAGGAAACAGCCTGGTTGCAGTCCAATATCTCCCACTGATGTTGAGGAAGACGGCTCGATCATGGCTCAATGAACTACCAGAGAATTCAATTCATAACTGGTATGACATGCAAAGTGCATTCTTTTCAAATTTCGAGGGAACATACAGGAGGCCCTGCACAGTCGGAGACTTGCAGCGTTGCACCCAAAGAAACGGAGAAACCTGTCGGGACTACCTCGGATGATGGATTGATACGAAGAACTCATGTGAAGGAGTAAATGAGCAAACTGCGATAGAAGATTTTATTGCAGGACTTCCAGTCGGACTTTTACGTCACAGGCTGAAGTGTGACCACGTCATAGATTTGGGAGAAATGATATAAACGGCAAGCAAATATGCTGACGCCGATGATGATTCATAAGGGCTGCTAAATATTGTAAGACCCCACCTTTATAAAGGTAAAGGTCTTGTTGCAATGCTAGTCCCTGGATCAATTGCTAGCACCCACAGTTTAAGATGAAGTAGACAGAAACAAAGGTCATTATTACATCGTCATTCTAGAGATAACATAGTCTTTTATAACTCCATAGTCAAAGGCTAGTACAAGAGTTTAACTTAACAATATAAATAATAGTCTTCATCTTCATGTGCCATAGACAAGCATGTTGAGTGTAGACTCATAACCCTTAATCCTCATCAGAGTAACCTGCAACATCACAAGTTACAGCCACAGTGGGTCAATACATTGGAATAGTATTGGCAAGTGATACCTTAGTAGAATAACAATATCTAGCTTCTACATGAATTTGGCTAAGTGTAGCTTAGGCTTGCTTTGCTCAAAATAGGTTTTACCTATCAGTTGAAAACACTAAGTTTTTGTTTGGCAAAAACTCCCAAGGAACCACCAATAGAAATTGGTGAACCTTCACCCTTGTTCAACCACAAGTTTTAACTTAGAAAATTGGGATGAGGAGATTCTTGATAGCTTCCATGTCTTGATGCTCAAATTTTCCATTACCGGGGACACTGACGAGGTTTAATCTCGTCAATGCCCATTGTTATGGACTTGGGTTTTGGAGAAGATGGGGATGCTGGAGATCATGGCATGGTTAACAGACAAGCAACCAGGGGACACGAGATTTACCTGTGTTCAGGGCCTGAGGGAAAACCCTACTCCTGCTTGTCTACTCTTTGATTACGGCAGAACCGAAAGTTACAGGGTGCGCAGATTCGATCTGGCGTGGATGCGTGTGCGAAAGTATGAGTCGAGTTGCCCTAGGACGTGCCCTCCTGGCCTTTATGTAGACTTAGGCAGGTCCCGGGCGTAGTCCTAGTCGGTTACAAGTTCTAGGGTTTTACCCCTTTGAATTTCCTATCTCCTCTAGTCTTGCTCTCCAAGGATCCGAAGACGTCATGGGCCTTGGCCACCCGAAAATCTTCATGGGCCAGCGTATGTCTGCCGTGGTCCTTCCTTGGGCTGGACTAGGTATGCTGAAGTTACATACCCGTAGGGTATAACCATGTCAGTAGCCCCCGAGTGATCAGTCGAATCATAGATTCGGCTGAGGACTCTTCCATCCTTCGGGAGCAGCTACATGTTAATAGTATATGTGTGTAGGGATTGTTGATGCGTGTGCCTGACTCACCCGACGGATCCGGATCAGTTAACTGTCTTTAGGACGAAACAACACGATCTTCTTCAGGTTCGGGTCCCTTAACCCGGGCCTGGAACATATGCTGGCGTAATTCAACTCAGGCCGCGGAGGACTTATAGGAGTGGAATTCCAGTGATTTTAATTGGTGTACCCAACGCGTCCGTCGGGATTTTTCATCGTACCTGCTGGTACGGATTCATACTAGCAGATCGGTGCGTTGCGGCCGTGCCATCAGATGATATCTGTAGGTCTTATCTTTGCGTCGCAGACGCAGCATCCGAACATTTATCACCTCGGAGGTGCTTCGGGATGGCCAAGGAGATTGTCGCTCACTTAGCGTTTTGGTGGGGCAGAGTTGCCAAAAAGTTTTTGCTTGCTGATCCGAAAGATCGCAGTCGAAGATTTCATAGGGTGCGCGACCAGCGCTCCCTATGGGAGTAGCCCCCAAGTGTCTGTTCAAGTCGTAGACTCGAATGGAGACTTTTAGTTCAGGCATTGTTTCAATCATTAGGTCCGCAGGACTCGAAAATTTTCGGATGCTTAAATCCATCCTCCCGATGGGAGTAGCCCCCGAGTCCGTAGTGGAGTCGTAGACTCGACGTAGGACTCAGGTAAGTAATTTTGTCCTCATTTGTTTGTCGGGTGCGCGGCCAGTGCTCCTGATAGGAGTAGCCCCCAAGTATTTAGTCGAATCGTAGATTCGAGTGAGTACTTTTAGCTGTGGAGCCGAAGTGGTGCTAGTATAGCTTTTGATGACGTCAGTGCTTACGATCGATGACCTCAAGCGTCTGCTACGCCAGAGATGACTTGACTGGACGAAGCGTGGGTCCCACTTGCTGACTTTGAATTGACCGGTCACGCGCGGCGTGGATATGATTACGGCGCCTCCTTGATTTCCGCGCGTAGTGGATGGCGTGGTAACGAAGGTTCGTTGTGGTGTTGACACGTGTATGGCCAGATCTACCGTTGGCGTTAGGTCTTCTCGATGGACGGCCAGCGTGCATCGTCTTCGCTGTTATAATCCCTGGTCAAATCGTGGTTTGTTTTTCACCGCAACAGTTCATCTGTTCACTGCCTCCTTGTTCTTGAGCGATTCTTGCTGCGCGCTGAGCTTTCCTTCCATATTTCCTTTGTCCTTCGTCGTTGCCAACGCCACCACCGCTGTAGCGTCATGGGGAAGACAAAGAAATCCTCATCTGCGGTTGGGACCAGCGCCGCTGGAGGCAAGAAGAGCACCGCCGCTGCTCGCGTCACCGATGGTGGTTGGCGGCGATCAGACACGGGAGAGCGATCTCCATAAACTGAAGGGCCTGATCCGCAGGATACGACGGCCAAACTCCCCAAAGAATGAGGTAATCCCGTCCCCATCCGGGTACGGGTTATGTTTCTTTCGTCTTGCATGGGTTTCGTATCCATCCATGACTTCCTTCGTGGACTTCTCTTCTTCTATGGGTTCGTTGCATCATCTGTCCCAATTCTCTTCTCCACATTGCTTGTTTTATCACCTTTGTGAGTCTTGGCTGGGCATTGAGTCACTTTGGCCTCTTCCGGAAGCTTTATTCCGTGAAGAGGCAGTCTGGTTCGGATGGTGTGTATCCCATTGGGGGTTTCATCATCTCCCTCAGTCCCAATGTGCAATTCTTTTCCTTTTCCATGTCCGAATCTGTCCAGTACTGGCGGAGAAAATGGTTTTACATCCGTGACTCTGTACTGCCTGGGCAAGATTTTGGTCTCGTTCCTTTTGACCCCTCCCAATTGATTGAGAAGAAAAGATCCTGGAAAAACCAAATCTTAGACGGTGAAGAGGCGGAGATAGAGGACCTGTACCGTCGGGTGGAGGATCTCCAATTGATTCCTGAGAAGGAGGTGAACGGTGTCGACGTCATCCGGACGTTTCTTGAGCGTCGGGTGCAGCCAATCCAAGCGAGGGCGCATCCGATGTTTCTTTACTCTGGGCGCCGTGATCCGACGAGGGTTTCGAGTGAGAAAATCTCCGAGGTGGAACCTTACAAGGCTCTTCGCGCGCTATTGAAGTTCAAGGCCGACGAAGAAATCCCGGGGAAGTCGCAGACTTCTCCCTTTTCTTCGACGTTGGTCGTACCGAAGGTGTAGATTTGCGCACGTAGTGCTCCCCTTTTGTTTTTGTCAGCTGTGTACTTTTTCCTTTGTTTGCTAACAAAGTTCCTTTTCCTTTTGCAGAGCTTCAAAGTGCCGGGCATGGCACCACCGTTGCCCAAAAGGTATCCGAATGCCCCGGATAATGAAGTGGTGGACTCCGTGTCCGAGCTACCGTCAGCGCGATCTCCAGCGGAGGATGCCGACGAGTCGAGTGAGGACCATTCGCGCAAGCGATCACGGAGCTCCAGCGAGTCTTCGGATGCCTCGACTCCTCCGACTCCCAGAAATCCTCTGGGCCTTGAGCGTCATGATGATGTTCATGGGGGTTCTTCCTCTCCCCTTCCTGCCATTCCTGTGTCGGCTGTTGCTCCGCATCCGCCAGCAAAGCGGAAGAAGGAAGAAAAGAAGGAGGAGAAGAAGGAAGAAAAGAAGGAGGAGAAGAGGGCCCGAAGGGCTTCTCCTATCTTCGACCTGAGCGCGTTGGGCTCGTAAGTTTTCTTATTGCCCGTTGTCCTTTGCTCCCTTGTTATTTTTGCACTGTGTTGATTGGTTCAGATGCAGGCAATCCTCCGGGCTCTAGTGATGGTGCGCGCGAGATGATGGGGATTCGAACATTTGCGCCTCCTCCTCGGATGGTGGCGACTTACGGTGACGCGCCATTCCTCCTGCAAGAGAGGCTGGTGGTTGCGCCTCAGAATTCGCAGTGCCTGCAGTTCGCCGGAGCACGTAAGTTTTTCTTCTTGATTTTACGGGGGGAGCCCCCGAGTGTCTTCGTATGCTGATGTTGTCTATGCTTCTTTGTGTTGGGCGTAGCCCCCAAGTCCTGCTCTGACTACTATTGCCTGTTGTTGCAGCCTTTTGTCCAAGAGGCCAAGCGGCTGGTGGAGGAACGCCTGACACTGGAGGCGAAACTGCGGTAGCTTCAAGGTATTCGTCTGCCTTGTAGTACTTCTCCTGCTTATCCTGGTCCTGTTCTTTGACACTTGCTTGTTGTAAATGCAGAGGAGCATAACGACTCTCCGTGAGGTCGATGCTCTGAAGAAGAGCCTTGGCCAATTGGAGCAGAAGGCCGAAACTGCCGCTGGTGCGAGAGAGCGCCTTGAGCTGGAGCTGACGAAGGCGGCCGAAGCGAAAGAGCGTCTACAGCAGGAGGCCGCAGATCGTGAGGAGCAGATGGCCACCGTTGCGGCTGCTCGTGAAAGAGGGGTGGCGGATAAGCTCATGGCTGCTGCCAAGACTATTTCGGGTGAGTACAAGATTTTGGACTTGTTTCTTTTTCTTCCAGACTTCTTCTATGTTGACTTTCTTCATCTTTTTCTTCGTTTTTGTCTCAGATGCCGCAGGCATCGAGTTCGACTGCGGTGCTCTGGAGCACGGGAGTGCTCTAGATGATGCCACTGTGGCGGTCGAAGACCGCTGCAGCACCGTCGTCAACTCTCTTGCCAAGGCGAAAGAGGTCCTTGGTCGCTTCTACCAGGAGCTTTTCCCGAAGGGCGCATCCCTTGAAGATGTGGATGCCCTGGCAGAGGCTCTGTCAGCCGAAGCGCCTGCAGCGTACAAGCGCAAGCAGAAGGGCATCGGCGCGTCCGTCGGGCTGGCGATGGCCATGGCGGCTGGGGCGGAGCTGGACCTGCCCCAGATTACTTCTCGGATGCCTACGGCTGCGGATGGATCCGAGGTAGCCTTCGCCGCCTACTCCGCTCGCTGCAGACGATATGGGCCCAAGCTCATTGACTTGTTGTCTGAGTATGCATTGCGGCAAAGCGGCGAGCCAAAGCTAGGCGATGCGGTTACGGCGACTCAGTGTCCTCCGCCTTAGGCATAGTAGACGTAGGGTAGTTTGTAGTCTACTTTTGTTGTAAATATCTTTTGTAGTACCATCCTTGTGCCACGTAGTGGCTTTATATATTTTAATGAATTCCTTCGAGTTGTGCTCTATCCTTGGCTGAATGTCCGTGTGCCTTCTTTTTTTCTGCTGCTATAGGTTCCTTCGGGTGCTGATCCAGTTGACACTTCATCCGAAAGGCCCTTGCGAGCATCATTGGATGATTCCTCGCAGCTCGCTTTTCTTCGGGATCGTGTGCGCAGCTTGGAGAGAGATTTGCTTGGGTTACGCGGTCGCGCTGACGTTTGGAAATCCAAAGCAGACCGTGGTGCAGCCAGAGAGGAGTATTTGATGGCGGAGCTGGGTCGGCTGTCCGAGCAGCTGCAATGTAAGTTGATCCTTCTTTCGGGTTGTAGCTCAGTTCTTCGGGTGAGCCTGCTGGCCTTACTCTTGTTTTGTGCGGTTGTCGCAGGTGCCAATCTTGCTCCGAGGGAAGAAAAGGAGCGTATTGCTGTTCGAGTCAATTGCTTGACTCAACAGGACATGGAGGCCGGCGGCTTCTTCTGGATGGATCGTGATGGCGCCATAGTTCTGGCGACGGTGCAGGATCGTGTATACCAGGTTTCGCGGGTGCTCCGCCAGGTGCAGACATCACTTTCCTCGGTGCTGCACGTCATGTTTCCGTTGGATGTCGTGCCAACGACCCTTGCGAATCTTCGGCGAAGTTTGAGTGCCGGCAATGTCAAGGAGCTGCGGCAGCAGCTCGTCAGCGAGGTGAAGGCTGCCTTGTCTCTTGTGAGGGTGCACCGGCGTGGATTTGGCTCTTTGTGGCGGGCCACCTCCTCGACCAGATGGTGGCGAGTGGAATATGCGTCCGCATTACGGCTGTAAGGCGATGCGAGCAGATTAGATTTGTTTGAGCAGCGTGCTCGGGTTATTCTTCGAATAGGTAGGACCTGAAAATAAGCAGATAGATGTAAAATTTGTATATTGCAACAGGCGTGTATGTGCCCTTTGTTGTAAAGGTTTGCTTGTTTGCGAACGCAGTGCTTTGATTGATCGTGCCCTTTTTCGCTTGCTGGCGTGTCACTACTCAGTGTACACGTTTGGTCCTCGGTCGATGAAATCGTGAGGTGGGGAGCCCCAGTGCGTATGTAGCATGTAGTAAAGTTGCGAAAATAGTCAACCGAGGGTTGGGCAGGTACTTAGCTTTATTTATATCGTAATGGAGGAGGTACATGGTTCGCCGAGTAGCCTTGGCTGAAATCCTTATTGAAAGTAAAAGGGGTAGGTTGCTATGGGTAGAATAAATCGCAGTGCGAGACGTTCCCACGGGTTGGAGTATGCGACTCCGGACTCCACGTGCTTGAGGCGATAGGCCACCAGGATGACCTCGGTGATGGCGTAGGGTCCTTCCCATGGTGAATCGAGTTTGTTTGGTCGCTTTTGCTTGAGTCGCAAGACGAGGTCTCCTTCGACGAAGGACCTTGGGCGCAGCCGACGGCTGTGATAGTTGCGGAGACTCTGCTGGTACACCGCTGATCGAGCGGCTGCTATATCCCGCGCTTCATCGAGTGTGTCGACGGCGTCTTCGAGTGCAGCCGTGGATTCGGCTTCGCTGTACGTGACGACTCGTGGAGCCTGATGGCGCACTTCGGCTGGTAGCACTGCCTCGGCTCCGTGTACCATGAGGAACGGTGTTTATCCGGTGGAGCTGTTTGGCGTAGTCCGTAAGCTCCACAGGACAGATGGTAGCTCTTTCGTCCAGTTTCCAGCTTTGTGCTCGAGTGAGCTCATGAGGCGTTTCTTGATCCCGGCGCCGATTAGGCCGTTGGCCTTTTCCACTTGCCCGTTTGTTTGCGGGTGTGCCACTGAGGCATACGTGATATTGATCCCGAGGCCTTCGCAGAAGTCCTGGAATTCTTCGGAGATGAAGTTCGATCCGTTGTCGGTGCTGATGTCATGCGATGCAAACCTATAGACAATGGATTCGAAGAACTTGACGGCGGTTTTGCCCTTCTGGTTGGTGACTGGCATGGCTTCGATCCACTTGGTGAATTTGTCGACTGCGACCAGGAGGAAGACGTGTCCTCCCTTCGAGGATTTTGGCAGTTTGCCGATCATGTCAAGGCCCCATTGGGAAAAAGGCCAGGCTATGGGTATGGGTCAAAGTTCGGACCCAGGTGCGTGCGGTTTGTCGGTGAACCGTTGGCACTCGTTGCATCTTCGGACGATGTCTTTCGCGTCGCTCATGGCCGTTGGCCAGTAGAATCCTGCTCGCAGAGCTTTGGCGACGAGGGAGCGGCTACCTGCATGGTGGCCGCAGATGCCCTCGTGGATATCTTGGAGTATGGCCTTGCCGTCGTTGATGGTGACGCACCGTTGTAGTACGCCCGTAATGCTGCGTTTGTACAGCTCGCCGTTGATGATGGTGAAGGCTTTTGACCGACGAGATACGCGTCGGGCATCTGTCGGGCTGTCTGGAAATTCTCCGTTTATCAGGAACTGGAGGTATGGACGTGTCCAAGTTTCTTCAACTGCCATGACCTGCATCAGGTTGACCATGGCAACTTCGGTATCCAATTTTTCGGGTCCTTCATGACCTTCGGGTAGCGTAGCCCCCGAGTGTTCTGCTTCTTCGGGTGATCCCTTGGGGAATTTCCGCTTGATGGATGGCACGCAGATCTGTTCGAGGAACACACCTGGTGGTACCTTTGCACAAGTGGAGCCGATGTTGGCGAGTCTATCGGCCTCCTCGTTGCTCTCTCTTCCGACATGCCGAAGTTCGCAGCCGTCGAATTCTCCTTCGAGTGTGTTGTATAGTGCGCGGTACGCGATCATGTTTTCGGCGTGTGCGTCACACTCATTCATCGTCTGCTGTACGACAAGGTTGGAGTCACCGTAGATGACCAGGCGCGTTGCGCCGCATATTTTTGCCATCTTCATGCCATGGATGAGGGCTTCGTATTCGGCCTCGTTGTTGGAGGCTCTGAATTTCATCCGAAGAACGTACTTCATCTTGTCACCTTGCGGGGAGGTCAGTATGACTCCTGCCCCTGCTCCGGCTTCACGCTTGGAGCCGTCGAAATGCATTGTCCAGGACTGCGACATGTCTGGGGTGTCAGGCAGCTGCAGCTCCATCCAGTGTACCAGGAAGTCCGGAAGGACTTGAGATTTGATTGCGTGTCGCTTCTCGTAGACGATGTCCAAGGGTGATAGTTCAATGCCCCACAGGGCCACACGTCCTGTGGCCTCTGGGTTATTCAGGATGTTGTTCAGGGGTGCCTCGTTGACGACCATCACCTGATGCTCCTGGAAGTAGTGGATCAGTCGTCGAGTCGTCATGAACATGCCGTAGGCTAGCTTCTGGTAGTGCGGGTACAGCTGTTTTGTTGGAGTGAGTACCTCGCTGAGGTAGTAAATTGGGCGCTGGACCCCGTGGGTCTTACCTTCTTCGGGTCGTTCGACCACGAGTACGATGCTGAACACCTGGTGTGTGGCTGCTATGTACAGCAGCAGGGGCTCGCGCTCCTTTGGCGTGACCAAAACGGGCGAGGTGGAGAGGAGCCGCTTGAGGCTTTCGAATGCATCGTTGGCTTCTGGTGTTCATTCGAACTTGTCTGCCTTGCGCAGCAGCTGGTAGAATGGTAGGGCCTTCTCGCCCATGCGGCTGATGAACCTGCTTAGTGCCGCTACTCGCCCTGCGAGCTGCTGAACGCCCTTGAGGTTTTTCGGCTTCTCCATTGTCATGATAGCTTTGATTTTCTTCGGGTTCGCTTTGATCCCTCGCTGAGAGATGAAGTACCCGAGCAGCTGGCCCGAGGGGACGCCGAAGGCGCACTTTTCTGGATCGAGCTTGATCCTCGCGGAGATCGTCGATAAGTGTTCTTGCCTCCTTGGTTTTTATGACTATGTCGTCGACATAGACTTGGACGTTGCGACCGATCTGGTCCTTGAGGCAGGCCTGCATGCATCGCTGGTACGTGGCACCCGCGTTCTTTAGCCCGAAGGGCATTGTGTTGTAGCAGAATACTCTGAACGGTGTGATGAACGCCGTTTTCTCTTGGTCTTCGACCTTGAGTCGAATCTGGTTATAGCCTGAGTAGGCATCTAGGAAGGAGAGCTTCTCACAACCTGCGGTCGAATCGATGATCTGGTCGATCCGAGGTAGAGGTAAGTGGTCCTTTGGGCAGTGTTTATTTAGTGACGTGAAGTCCACGCACATCCGCAGGATGTCCGTGTCCTTCTTCGGGACCATCACCGTATTTGCCAGCCACTCGCTTACCTTGATTTCCCGGATGAAGTCTGCTGCGAGTAATATGTTGATCTCCTTGCCGATAGCTTCGGCTCGTGGCTCCGACAGTCTTCGGATAGACTGCTTGACTGGCTTGGTGTCTGGGAAGACATTGAGTGCGTGCTCGGCGAATTCCACGAACTCTGGCATGTCGCAGGACACCAGCGAATATTTCCAGCGCTCACGGAGGAATTCGGACGCGCCTTCCTATCTTGATCGAGGTCGTTAGCGATCAGCCGTCTTGAGGCGTCTGTCGGATGGACCTGCACTTTCTTGGTGTTGGCGGTGGAGTCGAAGGACATGTCGGTGCGTTACGCCTTGTATTTGGGGTAGCCCATTGTCCGTCACCTCGCGGAGCCTTACGAGCTCGTCTTGCATGCCGAAGGACTGGGAGATTTTGTTGAAATCCCTGTCGCATTGGTCCGATCGGGTGAAGCTCCCGTGGACTGTGATGACGCCCCTTGATCCTGGCATCTTGAGTAGTAGGTATGCGTAGTGTGGGACGGCCAGGAACCTTGCGAATGCTACACGTCCTAGAATGGCGTGGTATTGCGACGGCCAGTCCACCACTTCGAATTCTAGGCGCTCCTGCCGAAAGTTGTCCAGCTTCCCGAAGATGACGTCGAGCCCTATTTTGCCAAGGGGGAAGACGCCCTTCCCTGGGACAATGCCGTGGAACATTGTGTCTGATTGTTCCAGGCTGCATTGCGGGATTCGCATAGCTTCTAGAGTGCTTGTGAACATTAGGTTGATGCCACTGCCGCCGTCCATGAAGACGCGACTCATCTCGAAGCCTCCGATCTGCGCCTCCGACTGTGGCAGCATGACCTGGGCGAGGATCCGCAAGGTGATCCGCGAGTGAATGTGATGCAGGACTCCGATCCGCTGAGGTACTCAGGGATTGCAGGCGGGGTTTCTACGGCCAAGTTGATTTGTCGGGTGATTTTCTTCTGCACCCTATTTGTGGGGCGTCCCTTCTGTATCATATTGAGTGCTCCTTTTGGTGGGGGGTATGCGACCCCGGCGTTGTTTTGCGCTGATGCGACTAGTTGATTTGGGTTTCCAATAGGCGGCGGTGGAGGAGCTCCGTGTGCTATTTCACCTGGCGCAGGTGTGTTTCCGAACGCAGGGATTGGAGCTTGTTGCCTCATCTGCACCATGCTTTCGCTGAGTTTCTGGAACTCGCGGCAGTCCTTGAGCATGTGGCTAGCTTTCTTTTTGCCATCTTGTTTGTCGATGTAGAAGTGGATGGTGCATGGACCCGAAAGTTTGTCGAATGCTGAGGGTCCGTTATCGCGGTCGCGGCGTTGCCACGACTGCGTTGGTCGTCCGTTGTCGCGGAAGTTTCCGCTGCGGTATCCTCCGCTGTTGCGGCTGTTGTCATTACGGCGGTCGGCGTAGCCGGCCGCGACCATGTCGTGTCCGTCGCGGTCCTCGTAGACGCGCGATCTCGTCTTGCTGCGGCGTTCGCGTCTTCGGCCGTAGTCGTCCTCTTCATCTGATTGCGCCCGCTGGATGCAATCTTCGCCATCTGCCCAACTGTTGGCGATTTCCATGAGGTGGTCGAGTATCTTGGGCTTTACACGCCCAAGTTCCTCCTTGAAGTCTTTGCGCTTGACGCCGTCCCTGAAGGCGTCGATGGCCCTTTCTTCGGAGATGTGTGCTGCGGAGTTCTTGGTTGTAGACCAGTGTAGTATGTACGAGCGGATAGATTCACCCGTTCTCTGAGTGCAGGCTCGCAACTCTTCGATTGAGGCGGGCCTCTTGCTGGTGCCTTTGAAATTTCGGATGAAGCTATAAGCGAGCTCCTCCCAGCTTCGGATGGATCCTGATGATAGGCTGTTAAGCCAAACCCGCGCCGCGCCTGTCAGCTGCAGCTGAAGGCATTGCATGGCGGTTTCTTTGTTGCCTCCGTGAAGCTTGATGGATGACAGATGATCACTGAGCCAGGACTTTGGATCTTGCGTGCCGTTGAAATTCGGAGTATCCGAAGGAAGATTGAAGTTGCGTGGCATCTGTGTTCGTCGAACGGATCTGCTGAAGCATCGAGCCCCGCAGAGTTCTCCTTCGTCTTCATCCATCTCAGATTCAGATGAGCATGCGCGTTTGGCGCGTGCTTTGTCGATCTTGCGCTGTGTAAGCTTGTCTCTGGCATCGTAGTCGCGTTTATGGCGGTGCGAGCTCTTCTTCCTTCGAGGAAGATCGTGTTCCTCTTCATCTTCGGATGAGGGAGTGGGGCTCCGGTCGCGCCTGGCCGGGGCTTTCTTATTCGGCTTCGTAGGAGCGTCTTCGTGGAGCGCAGCTCCGATTAGTCCTAGTCCGGTGAGTGCGGACCTATGCATGGCCCTTTTCGGGTCCCCCTCCAGAGGTGGGTGAGCCGCGAGATACGTAGTGGCTGCCATGATCGCAGCTTGTGGCGTCTTCGGGATGATGTTGTCGTCAGCGTCCATATCCATGAACGAGGTATGGAGAGTTCGGGTCACTTCACGCCGCTCCTTGGGGTCCATGTTTTCCACCCGAGAGCGGTGCTTGTTTCCCTGATTTCCGTTTGTGCTAGATCCGGGTCCCATGGCGGAGACCGCAGCTCGTCGCGCACTGGACTCAGAGGCTACTTGCTTGAGTTTGTCGAGCGTCTCCTGCATCTTGACTTGCTTCTTGTGCTCCTCGATGAGGAGGTAGTGGTATGCCCTCAACAGATCACGTGGGGAGTCCAGAGGTAGGACTATTTCCCCTGCGACGGCGCGACGTGCTTCGACCCATCCTTCTTTGCTAAGTTGGATGAGGTGGCCTCTGTTTTCCCCGTTTTCGCCGTTTCTGTCCTGCGGGTTGGGGTTGGGCGGCGGGTTAGGCGTTTCCTCATCGGTTTGGATGATCGCGCGCATGATAGCGCCGCAGATTGGTTGGCTGCCGCGCTTGGATCCGGAACCGTAGGTCCCTTCATCCGAAGGTGGATCGCCAGATCGGAGTTGCAGCCGCTGCTGTAGAACTCATCTGTTGATGGTGACGTGCGTAGCAGGGTGTGGAGCCCACGGCGGGCCTGATTGACGAACGGGCACCCGCCAGGAGGCGGAGGGTGCCAGTTTGTCCCACCTGGAAGCAGAAGCTCCCGAACAAGATTTCGAGTCTGTCGCCTACGGGCTTGAAATCCTTCATGGTATCCGGCGAGTGGGCGGTGAAGTCGAAAGCGCCGAAGAGGAGGTGATTCTCCGTCGCCGCAGAGTTGTAGATCGATCGGGTCGGAACCGTCACGACCGCACAATCAGCAGCCCCACTTTCCACAGACGGCGCCAATTGACGAGGTTTAATCTCGTCAATGCCCATTGTTATGGACTTGGGTTTTGGAGAAGATGGGGATGCTGGAGATCGTGGCACGGTTAACAGACAAGCAACCAGGGGACACGAGATTTACCTGTGTTCAGGCCCTGGAGAAAACCCTACTCCTGTTGCGCTCTTTGATTACGGTGGAACCGAAGTTACAGTCTTGTGATTCGATCTGGCGTGGATGCGTGTGCGAAAGTATGAGTCGAGTTGCCCTAGGACGTGCCCTCCTGGCCTTTATATAGACTTAGGCAGGTCCCGGGCGTAGTCCTAGTCGGTTACAAGTTCTAGGGTTTTACCCCTTTGAATTTCCTATCTCCTCTAGTCTTGCTCTCCAAGGATCCGAAGACGTCATGGGCCTTGGCCACCCGAAAATCTTCATGGGCCAGCGTATGTCTGCCGTGGGCCTTCCTTGGGCTGGACTAGGTATGCTGAAGTTACATACCCGTAGGGTATAACCATGCCAGACACGGCTAAGTACTTAGTTTCTTCCTTCTGCAGAGGTGGTGCACTTTCCCCACAAGACTTGATTTTCACCAAGACAGGACCTTTCAGAAGCCTTCCCTTATACCAAAATGGACGTGCTCCAAACCTATCATCCCCTACCACCAACTGTCCATTTGGCTAAGTTATTGCAACCTATATGATCCAGGCAGAGCCCATAATGCCATGTGGCTACACTAGAAGCTTCTTAACATTTGGCATCTCAAATCTCTTTGTTCCTGGGTGGCATTCCACAAGTGTGATACACAAGGTAAACCATAGAAATGGGCCTTGTGTAACCACTCAACACAGAGCAATCCACCATTCCACCCAGGTGTTTCATTCACTTAGTTGTTTTATTAAGAAAAACATAAGTCAAAGACTTAGAAATATTTTCCATAGCATGTGTATATAATCCACCCTTGGTTGCTACTAGCTAGGCTAAGCATGGTAATAGCAAGTATCTTAACTTAGAGAAAATTCTAACAGTTCTACAACTACTAGGATTTCCCAAGCATAGCATATAGATACTTAGCAAAAATTATCATGCAAGCCCTATACAAAATATTTCTAATGCATAGTCAAAATATTGGGACAAAAGTATGAAGCACCACTTTCCTTGGTAGTTGGGGGAGTAACAACAATCCTCACAGTCACAATCACCACTAGCACCAAAATCTACACATAAAATGATAGCACCAAATTCACATATCAAATAAACAAGCAAAAATATATGAATGCATGCAAGTGCCATGTGATGATTTTTCTAAACCAAACAAGACAAGTGAAACAGTATTGAACAATAAAAAACACAACCAAATAAACTTTATTTGGCTTTTAAATTTTCCAATTAATTTTTATACACAAAATAAGCCTACAAATATCTCTGCAAAAACAACTAATTTTACAGAAGCAATTCATTAAAAAAATACATGGTTAGATAGAATTCTTTTTCCTGATTCCATTGATATAATATTTGCAAAATTTGGACCTGTGGATCAAAAGTTATGAATTTTGCAAGTTTAAATGACTAATAGATCTAAATTCAGATTTTAAATCCAAAACCTAGCCACGCGGCAGCTTCTGATTGGTGCGTACCGGTTCGGCCGGATCACGCTCGCGGGCCGTAGGATCTAACTAACGTTGCACGGCCCAGATCTAATCGTACTATTTCGCTAACAGATCTAATCGAGGCCTTTGGATATAGATCCAATAGATCAGATCCATCTGACCAAGAACCAGCGGCGCGAATGGCGCTGGCGGTGGCGACGCCTCTGGCGGTGACATGTCGGTGAGGCCAGAGGTGCAGGGGAGGTGCACTGGTGCTTACTGAGGTCGCGAAGACGTGGATATGCTCAACGCGGTCGCGGTTAGGGTGGAGCTGCACGGGCACGAACAGAATTGCTCGCCGAAGTTCTTCTCGTCATCGGGTGCTCTCGGTTGAAGATGAAGGCGACGTCCTAGGCCACAAGGGGACAAAAGGCAAGCATTAGAATGAGCGCAAGAGCCTGGCGAAAACAGGCGTGTGAACCAGAGACACGGGGGTGCTTGGAGATCACCACAATAGCTCGTCGGAGCTCGTCGGAACCGCAGCAGTGTTCTACGAAATATGGGCAGCCTGGTGGCGGAGCGACCGAGTGGAGTGAGGGGAAATATGCGGGGTGGGGAGGTGGTTATGTAGCCAGAGCGGGGGTGATAATTACACGCTGCATCAATGGGATTTAAGCGGGGATTAAACGCGGCGTCACTGCGAGCTGGTAACGGCGGAGCGGGTCGTCGCTTTGTGATTGAGGACGACGATGACGGGGCAGGTGGGTCCAAGGCGTCGGTGGCGCTTGTGAGGCAGTGAGAAATAGAGAGGAGAGGGGGAGGTTCCCGGGTGGGCTCGTGGGCTGCTTTCCGTGCTGGGCCTGTTTGGTGGCGCCTGCCTTTTCTGCTTTCTTTTATTCTTTTCCATTTTTATTTTTATTTTCTGAAATAATTTTCAAATGCCTTTCATATGGGTTTAAATTCCAACTTTTCTGAATTTTTGCAAAGTGATCCTTTCACATATTTGACTATAAAACAATGTTGTTCACTCAAAAATGCCTTGGCCCATTGGTTTTTTAGAAATAAACCATGCCTTAATTTATTTATTTATATTAGGAATATGAATGGTTTTGAATTCATATTTTATTTTGAAATATTTGACCAAGCTTTTGAAACATCAGTCAAACCTATGTTCAAATCTTTTCTAGTTAAAACAGTATTCTCATATTAGAGAGTAGAAATAAGGCCATTGCCTAGCTTACATAAAATAATAGACAACAAATGCTTCTGTTTTTTAAATATTATTTGAAAATGATTCTAAAATGATTATGAATGCATGAATGATATGCAAACTTTGAAATCATTATTTTTGGTATGTTATAAATATTCTGGCCAATCCCAATGCGGCCAAACAGCCAAAGCAAACTCAGAAGCGCAAGAACACCTCGGACGAAAAACCGGCTCCGGACAACGCAGCTGTCCACGCAACGTTCGGATTTGGAGGACGAGGAGGGCGCGGAGGCGGCCGTGGTAGAGGCCGAGGAACTTCCCGAATCCATGGCAGAGGATACCAACAACCTGGAAGAACCTATACCTGGGCAAACATTGCCAATAATCCCTGTGTCCACCACTTGGATAGTAACGGAGGATCTACCCATACAAATGCCGAGTGTCGTTTCAATGACGACATCAAGAAAGACGAATCCACTGGCTACAGAGCCAAGCGACAAAAAGGAAAGAAAAATTCTGAGAAAGGAAAGGATCCCAAGGAAGATTCCGACATGGAAGAGGCATAAGCTTCCACAAAGCCCAAGTCGGATGGAAAGAAGACTTTTTCTGACTAAAAAAGACGCATATGTCTTCTTCCTTGGATCCCAAACAGCCAAGGACAAAAATATGGTTATTCGTGAGCTCAATGCCACGGTTCCGGCTGTCCCCCAATTCCTGGACTGGTCAGAGGTGGCTATCACATTTGATCGTTCAGATCACCCGAGGAAAACACATCATCGGGAAAAGTATCCTCTGGTCGTCAATCCTCTTATTGACGGATATGAGTTGCAAAAACACTCATGGATGGTGGAAGCAGTATCAACATTCTCTACGTCGAGACACTCCACCGCATGAAGCTACACGAGAGCCAGTTGAGTTACATCAGTGTAACTTTCCATGGCATTGTACCAGGGAGATAGGCAAATTCTCTAGGTGAGATTACTCTAGACGTGACATTCGGAACCCGAGAAAATTACCGGACCGAGCCACTCTCCTTCGAGGTGGTACCGTTCAAAAGTGCTTACCACGTCATCTTCGGGCGTCCGTCTTACAGCGCGTTCATGTCCCGTCCCTATTATATCTACAATATGATTAAACTTCCAGGTCCAAAGAGCGTAATCACCGTACGAGGAAATCCGAGGAAGGCGCGAGAGTGCGATGAAGGATCTGCTTCCTTCGCCGAAGCCGTGCTGCACGCCCAGGAGTACTAGGAGATCAAGAATACCATTAATCCGTCTGAGATGCTCGCTACGAAGAATGAGGTGCTGAAGCCGAGTTTGCAGTTCAAGGTGTCAGAAGAGACTAAGAAGACGTCGCTGAAGGAAGATGATCCCTCCAAGACGACGAACATAGGGGTAGGCTTAGTCCACGCATAGGAAAGCGCGCTCGTCGAGTTCCTCAAAGCTAATAGTGATATCTTCGCATGGCAGCCATTTGACATGACCGGAGTACTGATGACTCCTTGATGGCGCCAGATGTCAACACCCAGATTTTTAATCCCAGATGCCCGTTATGCCATACATCGCAATCCCAGGATTACCATTTTTGCGAGACATAACAGAATTGGATACCACAGTACATCATCCATTACAAACCATACATAAGATCTTACACAAATAAGGATCTCATGATCCAGTCTTAATACAACACAAGCAGCGGAATACGTAATAATAACGGTAGCGTAGGCGAAGCTCCATCTTGAGGTCACGAGCAATGCGACGATGGGAGATGATCCTAGTTAGTAACCTTCACGGGTCCATCCTCCAGGTACTCCTCTTCATAGTCTGGCCATGGGAATAGCCAGGGACAAAGCCATGAGTACTCTTTAAGTACTCGCAAACTAATACTAACAAGTGAAGGGTTTTTGTAGTAGGACACTAAGCTCTAGGGTTGTTTTGCAAAAAGCCAGATTTACATCTACTAAGTTTAGAAGCAACGAATGCTAGTTGAAGTTTTATAAAACCTAAGTGGGAACTTGTATCTCACAACTCTATTGTGGCCAAGTCAAAGTCTCAATTCATTTCACAAGTCATTCTGAAAACATCTGACGGGGGAAACAGTATGGCCACTCCAACTGTCCATAACCGCGGACGCGGCTATTCGAATAGTTTGACACTCTGCAGAGATGGTACACTTTCACCACAACATTCGATACATCCGTCAGGAACAAATCCTGAATTCACCATACTCAGTATGCGGATAATCAATCCTAACCTTTGAATTACACGCCCTAGTATAAGCACCTCTCCTGTGAGTTTGGCCTCCCAACCATGACCAACTGTCATCTTGGGTACTGCACAGGTAGGCAATCTTCACAAGGTAGCCTCAGCTCAGACCTTGGCCGTGAGGGAACTAATACTAACGTATATAAGTTTCCAGTCAAGCCCTACCCAATTCTCGGGTATTGTGATTGTACAATGAAATTGGAATGGTATCGCATCCAGACAACCATCAGTTTTATAAAGGGCGAAGGCTCATGCCTCAACATAGATATCACCATAAATCATCTGGTGTTTCAGAAACACATGTCCAAAACATTTCAATAGAATGATCCATCATTCCAAGGTTTTCATAACCATTTTTCCACCAAGTATTCCCATCTAAAGTTGATCAAGTTTTATGCTTAGCACTAGCATCTACAAGTGGGGGTAAGTACTAATAAGGGGTGGTAAACAAGTGGAGTTTTAACTAAGTTCAATCTCATGCCTTAGGATGACATCAAGATTTTCTAGCTTAGGCCAAATTTTATGCTCTTTATGCAACCTCCATTTATCCTTCTAGAATCTACAATTCACTTAAGTAAACTCTAAGTAATAGCTTTGATAAAGAAATAAAGTATAAACCTTGCAAGTAAAACTAGGATTGATTTATCAAGTGGTTATGATCATATATGCTTTAAGGCATATAGTGGGCATGGTAGCAAGCAAGTATTAGCTTGCATGGGTCAACTTGATTAGTAAGGCTTGCTAAGTTAATATATTGCAAGTATTGGCTTGCATCAGTATCAGTATAAGCTTGCTAAATTACAAGTATTAGCTTTCCTTGTGAAGAGCAGTGGTTGAAGTTCTCCTCGGCTTCTTCTTCGTAGTATCCTCCTTCCTCCTCGTATCCTTGGTCGATACTAGCGTATATAAATAAATACGAGGTACACAATCACCAAACAATACTTAACTATTTTCAATCATCACACAAAGGGTCCTATAGATGATCTAGCATCATTACTAACATTACAAGACCCAAGCTTGGTTTAATTCCTTTTATTTTTAGAAAAGTAATTTCTACTCATTGAAAAACTACTTAAGATTTAATATTATCCAAACCAAACATGGCATCATGTTGACACATGTCATCATCATATATTTTAGTCCATGGGAATGTGATTTAAATTTGTGTCACAATTTAATAAGGTTTAACCTTTTATTTTACTTAAATAAAGTGACTAGAAATTCCTATGTGGCATTCTTTTATTACTTGGTCATTATTTCTGTAAGTAAACCTATATATTTTTATATATTCTGAAAGGTATGGTTAAATGTGATTTTTGAGAGTTGGAATCAACTCAAAAGCATTTATGGTTTATATTTGAAAAATGTTTGAATGCAGAAAAGCTTCTGCATTGTTATTTTTACCAAGGATGGTCTACAGATCCAAATGATTTGAATCCAACGGGCTTGGATTCACCATTTCCAGGCCTTTCTAACAAAATTGGTTTCATTCAATTTGGTTCATTAAATCGATCTGGGTTGATTTTTGAATCTAGGTGCAGAAGTGGGTTTGAAATAAAATGGAAAAGGTTAATTTCAAATGACTGGGCTGCGCGGGAAGCGATACTGGGCTGGCCTGCGAAGCGCAGCGCTTACGCGGGCTGGTTAAGTCGCTGTCCCCACGCGTCAGTGAGACGAGGGGGTGCGAAGTGGTATGGGGCGATGTGAGCCGTGGGATCTTGTTCTAATCTAACGGCTGAGGGTCGTCGTCCACGTCGGGCATCTCCGGCGAGACTAAAACCTAACGCGGCGGGTGAGGGTCGTTGGGGGCTCACCGGGGATCAAGCGACGGTCGATGAGGCGGGCGAACGACGAAGTCGACGACGGCGAACCTCCTGGTACTGGCAGCTTCTCCTGGGGCGGCTCCAATCGCTGGCTCCCTTCTTCTCCAGCAGCGGCGGGCTCCGGTGAAATTCTGGTGAAGTGCTGCTCGCCTTGCTTCGGGAACGGGGTGGAACAATCAGTGAGGAGAGGGGAGTGAGATGGTGTGCTCAATTCGGCTAGGGGTGGCCTCTATTTATAGTCGCGACGACGGGACCGAACGGCATGGGCAGGCGACGGTGGCGACATGGCTACGGTCTTCTAGAGGCATGGCTGGCGGTGGCGATCGCTTGATGGTCTCCTAGCGATGCTCTACGGCTTTAATACGCATGTAGTGGCAGTGGCAAATGGTCTGGAACGTGCGATGCTCTACACGGCCGAGGCGGCGTCTTCGACGGCGAGCGGTGGCTGTGAGGCATGGGGCAGAAAACGGGGATGTATGGCGGTCTCCTGGGACGGTGGTGATCGTGTATGCACGCGGCGAGGGCGGCGCGCAGTCTGTGGGCTTCGGTCGAGGGTGGCGCTCTGGCGCATGCTCGGCATGGTTGCTGGCGAGCTGGGCACAGTCTGTGCGTGTGGTCCAGGGGTTGGCAACGTTCGAGCGCTGGACAGGGAGTGGGAGTGGGGTGTTGGCTTGCTCCCAGACATGTTGGCTAGGCTTGTTTCTTCTCCTAGCTTGCTGTCCACACTGGGGTGACATGGTGAGCTTCGGCTATTCACCATTGATGGCATTGCCAAGCTTACAGTGGGGATAGTGCTTGGTTTAGTTAGCTAGATGATCTACTGAGGTTGCTGTGAGCTAGAGAGGGAACAAGTTAGGCTCCAATCACTTCTCACAATAGTGTTTAGATTTTATTTGATTTGAATCTACAAGGTGTTTGATGAAATGGCCGCAAGAATTCAAGTTTTGAATTTTGAAAAGATTTTTGGTGGGTGTGCTAGGTTGGTGCTGGTGAGTTTGCAGATGCTTGTGTTTTGAAAGTTGAGCTTGTTTGAGTGGTTTTTGAAAAAGTGGGATCTTCCCATATGATAAAGATTCAATTTTGAATTGTCGTTTAAACTATGCATTTGAAAATTTCTGGATGATCACAAGGTGGGCCTTGATACTTTGTTATGAGTACAATCAAGGGGTGTAAAGATCCAAACAAGTTTCTGTTAAGTTCTGAAAGTTTGGGACAGCCAAAGTAGGCATGGGAGTTAAATTGGTCAAAATGACCATTCACTTATTTTGTTTGTTTTTGATTTATTTGTGTTTGGGAAAAGTTTGGGAATTGTTTAGATGATGTTTAATTCACCTAAAAATCCATTTACAAGCAAAGAAACACATAAATAAGGCAATTCAAAAGAATTCAAAATGGGATGCATACACACATGCATGCTTTCATATTTTTATTTAGAAAAGTTTTTGTTAGCCCTAATTTTGATGATTAGAGTTTGATGATCTTAGTTTAATATTTTTGGGATGTTACAAACCTTCCCCCCTTAAACAAAATCTCGTCTCGAGATTTGAAAAGGATGAAAAGATTACCTAGGATTTGAAGAGATCGGGAAACTCTGTCCTGATGTGATCTTCGCGCTCCCAGGTAGCTTCCTCTTCTGTGTGGTTGCTCCACTGAATCTTGAGAAACTTGATGCTTCAGGTTCGGGTATTTTGGAAAGCTTCTTCCAAAATCCAGATGGGTACTTCGGGATAGGTCAGGTCATCGTTGATCTCTATGGTCCGGTGATCGATATTCTTGAACACTTTGGTCTTCTCGGAGACTTCGAGACACTTGCGAAGTAATGAGATATGGAACACATTGTGCACCGCTGACATCTCTTCGGGTAGTTCCAATTGATACGACACTTCTCCTCGATGGTTCAGAATCTTGAAGGGTCCGATATATCTGGGGGCTAACTTTCCTTTGAGTTGCAAACGCTGCATTCCCTTCAATGGCGACACCTGCAGATACACAAAATCTCCTATGTTGAAGGCGAGGTCTCGACGTCTCTTGTCAGCGTAACTCTTATGTCTGTACTGGGCTGTCTTGAGGTGCTCACGAATCTTGTGAACATTCTCTTCTGCTTCTTGTAGGATGTCGGGTACGAAAATCTGACTCTCTCCTACTTCCGACCAGTTCAAAGGGGTGCGACACTTCCTTCCGTTCATGAATTCAAATGGGGCCATTTGTAAACTAGCTTGAACTGTTGTTATACAAAAATTCTGCAAACGGCAGACAGTCTTCCCACTTAGATCCATATTCTAACACACATGCTCTCAGCATATCTTCGAGTATTTGGTTTACTCGCTCCGTTTGTCCATCGGTCTGAGGGTGATATGCGGTACTGAAATCTAGGCGGGTTCCTAAACCTTCTTGGACTTTCTTCCAGAATCTCGAGGTAAATTGAGTTCCTCGATCAGATACGATGTTCTTGGGGACTCCATGCAAACTAACGATTCTAGCGATGTATAACTCTGCTAGTTTTGAACTCTGATAGGTGGTCTTGACGGGTAAGAAATGGGCAACTTTGGACAATCGGTCCACTATGACCCAGATAGAGTCATTTCCCCAACTAGAAGTAGGCAATCCGGTGATAAAGTCCATTCCAACGGAATCCCATTTCCATTCCGGAATCTGCAATGGTTGCAACAATCCAGCGGGTCTTTGATGTCCTGCCTTGACTCGCTGACATATATCACACTTGGCGATATAGCTTCCGATTTCTCTCTTCATCTTATGCCACCAAAATTGCTCCTTCAAATCTTGATACATCTTAGTTCCTCCGGGGTGGATAGAATAAAGAGTATCATGAGCTTCCTTCTGAATAAATTCTTTCAACTCAGAATCTGATGGTACACAAAGGCGTCCTTTGTACCACAGAACTCCTTCTTCGTCTTCGGTGAATCCGGGTACTTTTCATGTACCAATGCGACGCTTGATTTCGTCAATACTAGCATTTCCTTTATGCGCCTCTTTGATCTGGCTGATCAAAGTGGGTTGAAGTTCTATGCTAGCCAAAAATCCTTCACTTACTAATTCCATTCGAAATCTTCCATCTCTTTGTGCAAGCTTGGTTGCTCCTTTAAAATCATGGAGTTCAAGCGGCACGGCAATCTACTAAGGGCATCTGCTACCACGTTGGCTTTACCGGGGTGATAGTGAACCTCTAGGTCGTAATCCTTGATTATCTCAATCCATATTCTCTGTCTCATATTTAGCTCCTTCTGAGTGAATATATACTTCAGGCTCTTGTGATCCGAATAAATCTCACAAAGATTTCCCATCAGGTAATGTCTCCATGTCTTTAGGGCTAGAACTACGGCTGCGAGTTCGAGGTCATGGGTTGGGTATTTTTTCTCATGTTGTTTCAGTTGTCGAGATAAATAAGATATAACTTTGCCTTCTTGCATTAGCACACATCCGAGACCGATCTTGAATGCATCACAATACACATCGAAGGGCTTCCTGATATCTGGCATGATTAAGATTGGGGCTGAAATCAATCTCCTCTTGAGTTCTTGAAAACTCGCTTCACATTTTTTGGTCCATTCAAACTTCTTGTCCTTCTTCAGCAATTGGGTCATGGGTCTGGCGATACTCGAGAATCCTTCTACGAACTTGCGGTAATATCCCGCCAATCCGAGAAATGCACGGACTTGGGTTTGAGTGGTTGGGCCTTGCCAATCTTCGACATCTTTCACCTTTACAGGGTCAATGGCAATTCCTCCGGCTGATACAATGTGACCGAGGAATCCTACTTCCTGTAACCAGAATTCACATTTGCTAAACTTGGCATACAACTGATGCTCTCTAAGGGTTCCAAGAATGGTCCTTAGGTGTAGCTCATGTTCTTCTTCCGATTTGGAATAAATCAGAATGTCATCGATGAAAACAACGACAAACTTATCCAGGAAGTCCATAAAAATCTTATTCATGAGATTCATGAAATAAGCGGGGGCATTGGTTAATCCAAAGGACATAACGGTATACTCATATAATCCATATCGGGTGGTAAAGGCAGACTTGGGAATATCCTCTGCACGAGTCTTGAGTTGATGATAGCCAGTCCTAAGATCAATCTTAGAAAACACTTTGGCACCGGTCAACTGATCAAAAAAATCTTCTATCTTGGGCAAGGGATACTTGTTCTTGATGGTGACATCATTCAACTTCCTGTAATCCGTACACAAACGGTTACCTCTATCCTTCTTGTCCACGAACAAAAACAGGTGACGCACTTGGTTGAATCAATCCAATTTCCAACATGGAATCCAGTTGCTTCTTCAGTTCTGCCAGTTCCGACGGGTTCATACTATAGGGTCTCTAGGCTATGGGTGCTATTCCGGGAATTAGTTCGATGATAAACTCGATATCTCGATCTGGGGGCATACCGGGCAAAACATCTAGAAATACATCGGGGTATTCACAGACTATCCGGACTTGGTCAATGGTAGGTTGGGCTATACTCTTGTTGCACTTGAATTGGAGAGGTAAGGTTTCAGATATATGCTCGACTGATATTCCGGCAGTACTGGTCATGGTTATGGCTTTCTTGGCACAGTCAATCAATCCTTTATGTTTGGACATCCAATCCATGCCTAGTACTACTTCCAAACCTTTAGTTCCGAGTACTATCAGATTAGCATAAAAATCTATGCCATGGATTCTGATAGGGACGGCTTTGCAAATTTGCCTAGCCTTGGTGGTTGATCCGGGAATTTGGACGATCATAACATGCTTCAGTTTTGTTGGTTGAATTTTACTAGTGCATGCAAATTCTTCGGTGACAAATGAATGCGATGCACCAGAATCAAACAACACTCTTGCAAGTACTGAATTAACAGAAAACATACCCAGCACGACATCTGGCGTTTCCTGAGCTTCTTCAGCACGCATGAGGAAAAGACGGCCATTGCGGTTGCGTGAATTCCCTGGGGCAAATCTTCTTCCGGGCTGAACACGACGCTGCTGCTGAGCTGGGGCATTTGCATTGGGGGGCTGCGGCATTCTTCTTGTTGGGGAACTCGTTGGAATAGTGGCCCTTATTTCCACAGTCATAACAAGTCACTTGTGACTTGTCCTTTGTCGCACAGCACGCATTGCTTCCGATCCTCAAAGTGTTGGTGTTGGTGGTAGCATTGTTGTTGAACTTGGGTGGGGCACTGTTGAAATTGCTAGAGTTCCCGGGGTTGTTGTGATTTCCTCCGGGCCTTGGGTTTCCACGGTTGGGGTAGGTTGGACGGTTCATCGGGGGTCTGTTGGTTCCTGGGGAAAATCCTGGAGATGGGTTAGGGCGATACTTTGGGGTCTGATGGGTTCCTGGCTGGTGCATCATGCGACGCTTGCGGTTCTCATTGGCTTGGTTGATCTTTCCTTCCATTTGGATGGCAGAGTCGACCAGGGCTTCAATATCAGCAAAGGGGATATTGACTAACACAGTCTGCATCTCATCATGCAGACCATTCAAGAATCTTTATTTCTTCTTGGCTTCGGTGTCAATCTCATCCGGGGCATACCTAGCTAATGACAAGAATTTGTCACGGTATTCCACTACAGTCATCCTTCCTTGCTTCAGTTCTCTGAACTCGTTTCTCATCCTCTTGATTAAACCCGGTGGTACATGGGTTCTGCTAAACTTGACCTTGAATTCCTCCCAGGTCATCATCTGGCCTCCGGTCATTGCACGAACACTGTTCCATCATGCTCTGACATCTCCGACTAGATAGTGGGTGGCGAACAAAACTTTCTCGTTAGCTTCCACTCCGGCGACTTCTAGGTTATTTTCCATGGTTTGCAGCCAATCATCGGCGTCTAAGGGCTCTTCTGACTTAGTGAAAACAGGTGGGTTGGTATTCTGGAAATTCTTGAGCTTAGATCCATGGTTGTCCTGATTTCCGTGGCCTTGCTTGTTGTGGGCTAGCTGGGCTATCTGTTGCAGGGTGGCTAGGTTGTCTTGACGTTCGGCTCTTTCAGCTTCACGGTCAGAAGTCAACATTTGCAGTAATTGCAACATCGGGTCCGGGGATGAACCACTTCCTCCACGTGGCATCTGAATATTGAGATAGATCATGAGAAAAGAGGGAAATTTCTAAGGTTCTGGGACTTTGAGAAGTTTTTTTAAAGTTTGACTCAGATTTTTCTAGCAACTTGCTTTTCATTCATTCATTCATAGCACACGGTACAACACACACCACAACAAAGGGAAACATATGGTTTTAAGAACCATTCTGGAAACTACGATACAGTGGGACCGAATACTACTCACTACGCTAGTGCTCAGTGCTACTACTCCTCGGAGTCGGTGTAGTCATCATCCTCATCATCCTCGTCATCATCGATGAAGGCGTAATCATCCTCATCGGTGAAGAAATCCATAGCCTGATCCTCCAGAAAATCATCATCATCGCTGAGATAGGAGTAGGGGTCTCCACGAAAATCCTCTCCGGCATTCTCCCTTTCTTCCAACTACATGTCTCTCTCGTGGATGGTCTCCTCCAAAGACGAGATACGGTGGCGAAGACGGGCAATGATGCGAGCCTTCTTGTCGATCTGACGACGGCGAGACTTGCGATCCTTCGCTAGCATGGCGATGGTCTGATCCTTCGTCTTGATGTTGGTGGACTTGTGGTTGGAGTAGTCATGACAGTTGTCCAACTCTTGCTGACAATCGTACATCATGAATCTAAGGTGGTCCAATTGAGTTTTCAGCTCGTGGTGGTATGGGGCTTCCAGGGGTTGTCCATTAGCATCACGCCTTGGGCAAAACTCAAAGCGAGTACCCTTGATCTGGTTGATACTCTGCCCACACAGACGGGAAAGAGCTTCCTGCATTGCCCTGGCAAGTCCATCGAGCCAGTTGTTCTCTCTTAAGGTGAACTGAATTCCCTCAGCAGTGGGAGGTTCAATCTTTCCTCAAAGACTTGCAACAATTAGCCACTGCAGATCTTCTCCTCCTTGATCATTGAGCTGAGCTCCGAAGAACTCGGGGTGAGGATGCTCCAGAAGTTCCGAAAGCTGGTCCAAATCCCTCTCAAAGATAAGGTCTCCGCCATTTCCCGATTGGTAAAACTTGTTGTACTTCACGTCCATATAAAAGAATATAAGATGAGTAAGTTATTAGAGTGATCAAGTGTGTCAAATTTTATGTATTTTGCAAGAATTTTTTTTAGGAACATGAATTTTCATGAAAGAAGTGAGTGATAAGAATGGGAATAATTTTTTTTGTAAATATTTGCTTCCTTTAGTTTTGAAACTAAGTTTTTGATTCAAACGTCCATTCTAACTAGGGTCTCCTATGGTCAGGATGGCTCTAATACCAACTTGTCAACACCCGGATTTTTAATCCCAGATGCCTGTTATGCCATACTTCCCAATCCATTTTTGCGAGACATAACAGAATTGGATACCACAGTACATCATCCATTACAAACCATACATAAGGTCTTACACAATAAGGATCTCATGATCCAGTCTTAATACAACACAAGCAGCGGAATACGTAATAATAACGGTAGCGTAGGGAGATGATCCTAGTTGTTGTAATCTTCCCGGGGTCCATCCTCCAGGTACTCCTCTTCATAGTCTGGCCATGGGAATAGCCAGGGCCAAAGCCATGAGTACTCTTTAAGTACTCGCAATCTAATACTAACAAGTGAAGGGGTTTTCGTAGTAGGACACTAAGCTCTAGGGTTGTTTTGCAAAAAGCCAGATTTACATCTACTAAGTTTAGAAGAAACGAATGTTAGTTGAAGTTTTATAACACCTAAGTGGGAAATTGTATCTCACAACTCTGTCGTGGTCAAGTCAAAGTCTCAATTCATTTCACAAGTCATGTTGAAAACATCTGACGGGGGAAACAGTATGGCCACTCCTACTTTCCATAACCGCGGACACGGCTATTCGAATAGTTTGACACTCTGCAGAGATGGTACACTTTCACCACAACATTTGATACATTCGTCAGGAACAAATCCTGAATTCACCATACTCAGTATGCGGATAATCAATCCTAACCTTTCAATTACACGCCCTAGTATAAGCACCTCTCCTGTGAGTTTAGCCTCCCAACCATGACCAACTGTCATCTTGGGTACTGCACAGGTGGAAAATCTTCACAAGGTAGCCTCAACTCAGACCTTGGCCGTGAGGTAACTAATACTAAGGTATATAAGTTTCCAGTCAAGCCCTACCCAATTCTCGGGTATTGTGGTTGTGCAATGAAATTGGAATGGTATCGCATCCAGACAACCATCAGTTTTATAAAGGGCGAAGGCTCATGCCTCAACATAGATATCACCATAAATCATCTGGTATTTCGGAAACACATGTCCAAAACATTTCAATAGAATGATCCATCATTCCAAGGTTTTCATAACCATTTTTCCACCAAGTATTCCCATCTAAAGTTGATCAAGTTTTATGCTTAGCACTAGCATCTACAAGTGGGGGTAAGTACTAATAAGGGGTGGTAAACAAGTGGAGTTTTAACTAAGTTCAATCTCATGACTCAGGATGACATCAAGATTTTCTAGCTTAGGCCAAATTTTATGCTCTTTATGCAACCTTCATTTATCCTTCTAGAATCTACAATTCACTTAAGTAAACTCTAAGTAATAGCTTTAATAAAGAAATAAAGTATAAATCTTGCAAGTAAAACTAGGATTGGTTTATCAAGTGGTTATGATCATATATGCTTTAAGGCATATAGTGGGCATGGTAGCAAGCAAGTATTAGCTTGCATGGGTCAACTTTATTAGTAAGGCTTGCTAAGTTAATAGCTTGAAAGTATTGGCTTGCATCAGTATCAGTATAAGCTTGCTAAATTGCAAGTATTAGCTTGCCTTGTGCAGAGCAGTGGTTGACGTTCTCCTCGGCTTCTTCTTCGTAGTATCCTCCTTCCTCCTCGTATCCTTGGTTGGTACTAGCGTCTATAAATAAATACGAGGTACACAATCACCAAACACTACTTAACTATTTTCAATCATCACACAAAGGGTCCTATAGATGATCTAGCATCATCACTAACAATACAAGACCCAAGCTTGGTTTAATTCCTTTTATTTTTAGAAAAGTAATTTCTACTCATTGAAAAACTACTTAAGATTTAATATTCTCCAAACCAAACATGGGATCATGTTGACACATGTCATCACCACATATTTTAGTCCATGGGAATGTGATTTAAAGTGGTGTCACAATTTAATAAGGTTTAACCTTTTATTTTACTTAAATAAAGTGACTAGAAATGCCTATGTGGCATTCTTTTATTACTTGGTTATTATTTTTGTAAGTAAACCTATATATTTTTATATATTCTGAAAGGTATGGTTAAATGTGATTTTTGAGAGTTGGAATCAACTCAAAAGATTTTATGGTTTAAATTTGAAAAATGTTTGAATGCAGAAAAGC
Organism: Avena longiglumis; assembly: GCA_030063025.1. Classification (NCBI taxonomy): domain Eukaryota; kingdom Viridiplantae; phylum Streptophyta; class Magnoliopsida; order Poales; family Poaceae; genus Avena; species Avena longiglumis. The sequence goes on along the minus strand of CP125977.1, from coordinate 427,804,468 downwards.
TTCTGCCTTGTTATTTTTACCAAGGATGATCTACAGATCCAAATGATTTGAATCCAACGGGCTTGGATTCAGCATTTCCAGACCTTTCTAACGAAATTGGTTTTATTCAATTTGGTCCACTGAATCGATCTGGGATGATTTTTCAATCTAGGTGCAGAAGTGGGTTTGAAATAAAATGGAAAAGGTTAATTTCAAATGACTGGGCTCTTGGGAAGCGATCTTCGGGCCGGCTAACTGCTAAGCTTTACGCGGGCTGGTTAAGTTGTTGTCCCCACGCGTCAGTGAGACGAGGTGGTGCGAAGCGGTATGGGGCGATGTGAGCCGTGGGATCTTGTTCTAATCTAACGGCTGAGGGTCGTCGTCCACGTCGGGCAACTCCGGCGAGACTAAAACCTAACGCGGCGGGTGAGGGTCGTTGGGGGCTCACTGGGGCTCAGGCAAGGGTCGGCGAGGCGGGCAAACGACGAAGTCGACGACGGCGAACCTCCTGGTACTGGCAGCTTCTCCTGGGGCAGCTCCAATAGCTGGCTCCCTTCTTCTCCAGCAGCGACGGGCTCCGGTGAAATTCTGGCGAAGCGCTGCTCGCCTTGCTTCGAGAACGGGGTGGAACGATCAGTGAGGAGAGGGGAGTGAGATGGTGTGCTCAATTCGGCCGGGGGTGGCCTCTATTTATAGTCGCGACGATGGGACCGAACGGCATGGGAAGGCGACGGTGGCGACATGGCTACGGGCTGCTAGAGGCATGGCCAGCGGTGGTGATCGCTTGATGGTCTCCTGGTGATGCTCTACGGCTTTAATGCGCATGTAGGGGCGGTGGCAAATGTTCTGGAATGTGCGATGCTCTGCGCGGCCGAGGCGGCGTCTTCGACGGCGAGCGGCGATGTGGAGACATGGGGCGAAACGGGATGTCTGGCGGTCTCTGGGGACGGTGGTGATCGTGCACGCCTTGGGCGGCGCTGCCCTGTGGGCTTCGGTTGAGGGTTGCGCTCTGGCGCATGCTCGGCATGGTTGCTGGCGAGCTGGGCACGGTCTATGTGTGTGGTCCAGGGGTTGGCAACATTCGAGCGCTGGACAGGGAGAGGCGATGGGGCGTTGGCTTGCTCCCAGACATGTTGGCTAGGCTTGTTTCTTCTCCTAGCTTGCTGTGGTGAGCTTCGGCTGTTCACCATTGATGGCATTGCCAAGTTTACAGTGGGGCTAGTGCTTGGTTTAGTTAGCTAGATGATCTACTGAGGTTGCTGTGAGCTAGAGAGGGAACAAGTTAGGCTCCAATCACTGCTCACAATAGTGTTTAGATTTTATTTGATTTGAATCTACAAGGTGTTTGATGAAATGGCCGCAAGAATTCAAGTTTTGAATTTTGAAAAGATTTTTGGTGGGTGTGCTAGGTTGGTGCTGGTGAGTCTGCAGATGCTTGGGTTTTGAAAGTTGAGCTTGTTTGAGTGGTTTTTGAAAAAGTGGGATCTTCCCATATGATAAAGATTCAATTTTGAATTGTCATTTAAACTATGCATTTGAAAGTTTCTGGATGATCACAAGGTGGGCCTTGATACTTTGTTCTGAGTACAATCAAGGGGTGTAAATATCCAAACAAGTTTCTGTTAAGTTCTGAAAGTTTGGGACAGCCAAAGTAGGCATGGGAGTTAAATTGGTCAAAATGACCATTCACTTATTTTGTTTGTTTTTCATTTATTTGTCTTTGGGAAAAGTTTGGGAATTGTTTAGATGATGTTTAATTCACCTAAGAATCCATTTACAAGCCAAGAAACACATAAACAAGGCAATTCAAAAGAATTCAAAATGGGATGCATACACACATGCATGCTTTCATATTTTTATTTAGAAAAGTTTTTGTTAACCCTAATTTTGATGATTAGAGTTTGATGATCTTAGTTTAATATTTTTGGGATGTTACACCAGAGAACTTGGTGCTTGATGTGGAGTCTTGTTGGCAACCCCAAGAGCAAGGTGTAAAGAGCACAGCAGCAAGTCTTCCCTCGGTTGAGACTGAGGTTATCGAACTAGTAGGAGGAAGGAAAACAGGCATCTAGCACTGTTGCAACTTGTTAATAGGTTAGTACCAGAAAACATGTAAAAAGCAACTCAAAGTGTAGATAAGCAAAGCAAAGTAGATACAAAACAAGCATGGAGCATAAAAAATTATAGGTACGTTTCCAATGTATCAGCATCCCCCAAACTTAACTCCTGCTCGTCCTCGAGTAGGTAAGTGATAAACAGAATAATTTTTGAGGTGACATGCACCATCACAAAGATCCAACCATTTGCAAAACATTGAAAGCTGGGATCAAAGAACTCTAAACATGTGCATGAAAGATGGAGTTCTAACAATAGGACATAGTAACTATGCATGCAACATGACAAGCTACAAACAAAGATCATGAATAACATGCATTGAAATTTTTTTGCTTGTTTCACATGTAGAAAACATAGCATAGTGACAATCATCTTGTCCCTCATAGAGTAGCAATATATATGCATAGGACACCTTCAAAGTTCACAAGGGTGACTAGAAACAAATAGCACAAGAACAAGTAATAACACAATATGCATCAATCAATAAGCTTTGGAACACTGCACACAGAATGAGAACTATGCTCTCTTAATGGTGCCTAGAGGTAGAAGGTGGAGACTCAATAGTGGTGGAAGAAAGTCCCTTTTTCGTAAAGGATGCAGGGATTACAAGTTTCAAAAAGAGCTTTCGAAAATTATGGTACTTGTTAACTTTCAGCCCTCATTGCCCCTATCATAAGCATCTTGAAGTAGTTAAGGTCAAAGTGGCAAAGCTGGAGTATATGCTTGACGAAGTATAAGTTGGCAATCTCATGACCCTTGAATACGAGGGCCACACCTCATGCATACTCAAATTTGGGTCCAGGTAAGTTCTTGTCACTGTAAGTATTTGCATATCATTGAGAACCACTAAAGGGGTACCCCTTGCAAATGGTACAGGAGCATTCCCATAACCAAAATGACAAGGCAAGCAGACAATGAGCATCTCAGCAATTCTTCTTATGTACCATGGGAATATGGTGCTTTTTCTCTCTTTCCTCTTTTCTCAATGTGTCTCTTTTTTTAAGAAGAATGCTTCATAGATGTCACTATGGTGATGCTGCAAGTTTCCACCATGATTAGGCATGGCTTAGGCTAGCGGCCCAGGCGTTTCTCAAACACAGGATACAAACTCCATAGACTTACAAGTTCCCTCTTTATTTCACACTGGTGACATCCATAGACAAAAGAACATGATATCAACTAAGTACAACAAGGTACAAGTGCAATGTTGAAAACGTTCCTCGTGACAGCACGGTTCTGCTAATTCCAACTTATAAGTGCAAGCATATACAACAAAGTTGTCACAATGGTTCAAGTTTATTAGGGGCAAAGAATAAAGTGTGACATCAAGTTCGTGAGGGCTTTAATCACTAAGTTTTCTCATAACAAAATAGTTTTTAATTGGAAGATAGATGAAAACAAGAATATACTTGGAATGATGTAACACACCATGCATAGGAGTTTATAGTGGACTCTTTCGAATAACTTTGTTTCTTGGGAGTTGGAGGCATGAGTAGAACTTACTCATACAGGTGGAGGCTAGCAAAAGACTGGGAGCAATCAACTAAGAGAGCAATAATGGCCAAAATCATGCAGTGCAACAAAGCAAACTAATCAAAGCAAAGAGTGGTACTACAAGTCAAGGACTAAATGATCATTTAGGCTAATGGTGACTTGTCAGAGTCATAACATGGTGTGAGCATGTGCCAAGTCAACCCAAGTAAAACATCAAAGGAGAAAACCACAATACTATGCTTTTGCATGCTAAAACAACGCATAATTTCTTCAAGGCACACTAAGCAATCCCAATTGTTTGGAACAAGACATGCTACAACAATAATCACTAAGCATAATGCTAAAACAACACCTAGCATGTCATGCTAAAGTCTAAGTCACAGTCAATGCAAGCTCCTCTTGCACTTCAAGCAAGAACTTACTACTCCTTTCCAAACACCAAGCAAACTTATTTGCAAAACAACACAGCGAGAATGGGGGTCCAAACTACTTTATTCAAGCAAACTAAACAAACTAAGCAAAGTAAACTAAAACTAAGACGCTCCAAGAACAACACAACTGTGCATGAAACAATAAAAACGAAGTGTCTAGACAAACCTGTGCTTTTTATTGATGAAGAAGGAGATGCATTGGGCATCCCCAAGCTTTGACGCTTGTACCTATTTGATATTTCTTGGCTTGAACTTTTGTCCATTCTTCATCTCATTACATCATTCTCTCTCTACACCTGAAATTTTCCTTCATACAAAACTTCACACAATCTTCATTAGCAACATTAGCTTATTCAAAAGATATTAGACCACTGGAAAATCTTTGGAACAACAAGGCTTTTCACTCAAAACACAAGCTACTATAGTAACTCCTTCAAAAAGATCAATTTACCTAAAAAAACTCAAAAAGGAATCAATAAGAAGCAAATGCAAATAATGGCAGAAATCTGGCAAAACATACCAGCAGGTAGAAACCAATTTTTCGAACATCTTATGTTACTCAAATCAAAAAGTGTTGAACTAACGAAAGTTATCTAACATACTGGGGGATTTATTTGTAAATTTTGAGCTCAATCCGAGTTACAGAGCCTCCTCACGATTTTTTTTGGTGGAGGAAAAAATCTGTTTCGGGACAGCAACTCCCCAAATCTTACTTCCCTCTCATTAGAGGTCATTCTTGGCACAAAAAGCAAACAAAAAGGATAAGGAGAGGTCGTTACAGAAGTAATAACTTCCAAGACTCAAGGAAACTCTTGGGTTATCTCCCAACAAGTACTTTTCTTTAACGCCTTTAAGTTAGGCACAAGAAGCAAGAAGAATCAAGTATTTTCAAATGAGGAAGCATTAACATCAAATCTTGCTTTCAAAGGGGGAGCAAAAAGCAACTTCTATCTTCTCATTGGGAAGTGTTCAATACCTTTCTTGAATGGAAAATGATATTTAGTGGTGTCTTCTTTCATATCAATGATGGCACCAACTGTTCTAAGAAAAGGCCTCCCCAAAGTAATAGGACAAGAAGCATTGTATTCAACATCCAAAACTTAGAAATCAACAGGGACATAAGCATTGTTAACCATGATGAGAACATCATTAATACTCCCCGTGAGTTTCTTTTTAGCATTATCATTGAGTGGGACATCCAAATAACAATCTTCTAATTGTGCCAAATCAAGCATTTCATAAATCTTCTTAGGCATAATAGAGACACTAGAACCAAGATCACATAAAGCTTAGAGATCAAAGTCATTCAGTTGCATATTAATAATGGGTTCTCAACTATCTTCTACTTTCCTAGGAATAGAAGCTTTGTGTTTTAGCTTATATTCCTTAATCTTAACAAGAGCATCTGTAATATGTTTGGTAAAGGCAACATGCATTTCACTAGCATCAGGACTTCTAGCAAGCTTTTGCAAGAACATAATCACTTCAGAAATATTGCAACCATCAATATCAAAGTCAAACTTAGCATCACTAGTGGTAGGCATAGTAGGAGGAGGAATAGGGGCTACTTGTGGTTTAGTGGTGATAGTGCACACAATATTGTTTCTATCAATTTCAGGTTCCCTTTCCCACTTAGCATGAAGTTGAGCTAACAGCCTAACATTTTCATCAATAGTAACCTATATGGCATGAGTAGTAGCAAAGGTATTTTCCATAGTTTTAGGTTTAGCAGCTATTTTATTAACCAAGGAAGTTTGAGCTTCAGACAAAGAGGATATATTTTTCTCAACACTCAAAATTTTTGACTGTAACTAGGAATTTCTCTATTCAGATTCTCAAGCTGATGACTAATATTTTTCAAAATGATAGATTGCTCCTCCATAGTTTTAGTGAAAATCTTGTTTTCCTCATATTGCATTTGCATAAAGTTTTTAGTGGATCTCTCAACTTCTAGAATCCTCTCTTCACTAGGCATTCCAAATCTATTCTGATAAGTATTTCCACTAGGAGGATAAGGCCTATAATTGTTGTTGCTACCAAAATTATTCCTATAGACATTGTTGTTGAAATTGTTGTTTCTAATGAAGTTCACATCAACTTGCTCTTCTTGAGCAACCAAAGAGGCTAAGGGAACACTATTAGGATCTAGAGGAGCTTTCCCATTAACAAGCATAGCCATAATAACATCAATCTTTTCACTCAAAGAGGAAGTTTCCTCAACGGAATTTACCTTCTTACCATGTGGAGCTCTCTCAACGTGCCATTCAGAGTAGTTAGCCATCATATTATCAAGGAGCCTTGTTGCAGCACCCAAAGTGAGCCCCATGAAGGTACCTCCAGCAGCAGAATCCAACAGGTTTCTTGAGGAGAAGTTCAAACCTACATAAAAAGTGTGGATAATCATCCAAGCAGTGAGTCCATGAGTAAGGCAATTTTTAACCAAAGATTTCATTCTTTCCCAAGAAGGAGCAACATGTTCACTATCAAGTTGTTTTAATTTCATAATGTCACTTCTCATAGCAATTATCTTAGCAGGAGGATAGTACTTTCCAATAAAATCATCTTTGTACTTAGTCCAAGAATCAATACTATTTTTAGGAAAAGATAGCAACCATTCTTTAGCTTTTCCCCTCAAGGAGAAAGGAAAAGGCCTGAGCTTAATAATATCTCCATCTACATCCTTATACTTTTGCATCTCACAAAGTTCAACAAAGCTATTAAGATGGGCAGCAGGATCATCAGAACCAGCATCAGAAAATTGCTCTCTCATCACAAGATTCAACAAAGCAGGCTTAATTTCATAAAAGGTAGCGACAGGAGCAGCTGGAACAATAGGAGTGCTTAGGAAATCATTGTTGTTGGTGCTAGTGAATTCACACAACTTGGTGTTCTCAGCAGAGTTCATTTTGGCAAAGGTGGGCAAGCCAAAAACAGCAGCAGATAGAGCATGAACTAATTTTTGTGTGTTTTTTATAAGAGAAAGCAAACCAAACTAAACTAAAAAATTTGGAGTTTTTGATAAAAAGAGGCAAACAAAACCAAGAAAAAGAAACTAAGCAAACTAAAAACAAATTAAAGAGAAAGGAAGTGAAGGACTCCCTAGTGAAGACGTCCTTAGCCTCCCCAGCAACGGTGCCAGAAAACTTGTTGATAGTTGGTGCTTGATGGGGAGGAAAAGGTTGAAGCTGTTCTATATATGTCCCCGGCAACAGTGCCATAAAACTTGTTGATGACTCCTTGATGGCGCCATAGAACTTGGTGCTTGATGTGGAGTCTTGTTGGAAACCCCAAGAGCAAGGTGTGAAGAGCACAGCAGCAAGTCTTCCCTCAATTGAGACTGAGGTTATCGAACTAGTAGGAGGAAGGAAACGTCACACAGGTGTTGCAAGCAACGCGGAGACCTGCACAACACAAACTCAAGACTTTGCCCCAACGAATCAGTGAGTTTGTCAAGCTCACCGGTTTGCTGTAACAAAGGATTAAACGTATGGTGTGGGAGGTAATGGTTTGCAGCAAGTAAACAAGTAATAGTGGAAGATGTATCAATGGTAAAGTTTGGACCGGGGTCCATAGTTCACTAGAGGTGCTTTCCTTAGATAAACAACATGGCATGAAGAGTAAACAAATTACAGCGGGGCAACTGACAGGAACTGAGCAAGGCATAACAATGCAATTGCTAGCCAGAAAGATCCTATGAAGTTGATTGGGCAATACAACAATATACATAGACCTCCATCCAGCTACATCTATGACTAGAAGTCCACCTTCAGGTTATCATCCGAACCCCCTCTAGTATTAAGTTGCAAGCAACAGACAACTGCTTTAAGCAAAGTGTGTAAGGTAAACAGTCCACATGTTCCACGAACAAGAGACCGTTGTTTTCTCCCTAGTAGCAACAACACATCTACAACTGAAGAGACTTCTATCACTTCCCTTGGAAACTAGAGGCATGAACCCACTATCGAGCATAAATACCCCCTCTTGGAGTCACTAGCAACTACTTGGCCAAGATAACCACTAGCAACGGAGAGCATGCAAGATCACAAACAACACAGACATGATAGAATCATAAAGACAAAACCATTAATCAAACCAACATAATAATCTCAGTATCCATCGGATCCCTGCAAACACAACATGCATGATTACAAATAGATTAGATATTTATCATGAACGGAGCTCACAAGATCTATACATGAAAGCACAAAGGAGGAGATAGAACCATCTAGCTACTACATGGACCCATAGTCCAAGGTGGAACTACTCACGCATCATACCGGAGAGAAGGCTTCCGGGATGTTCTCCCCTCCGGCAGGGTGCCGAGAAGAACTTCAGATCCCCCCCGATCTAGGGACGATGGTGGCCGTGGCTACAGATGGTTTCGTGGATTTCTGATCGGGTACCCAGGGTTTCTGCATCGGGGGCTTCTTATAGGCGAAGGGGCGAGACCGGGAGGCGGCCAGGGACACCAAACCCTAGCCAGGCGCAGGCCCACCTTCCCCCGCTCCTGGGGTGGGTCTGGCCCTCCTGGCTGGCCCCTCCAGCTCTCCTTTGGACTTCTTGTTCACCACGGAAAGTAATTGACTTTGACGTTTGTCCCGTCCAATTCCGAGAATATTTCTTTACTAACTTTTCTGAAATCAAAAACAGCAAAAAACAGGCATCTAACACTATTGCAACTTGTTAATAGGTTAGTACCAGAAAACATGTAAAAATCACCTCAAATTGTAGACAAGTAGATACAAAACAAGCATGGAGCATCAAAAATTATAGATACGTTTCCAACGTATCAAGTACCTAGGGAACTTGCCGAGCGCTCTCTTAATGTGTACCCAGACGCTTAACCCGTCAAACAGTCCTTACGACGGTTTGGTGATGAAAAGTGCAAAGCAATAGCCAAGGAATTAGCCCGCTTAGAGCAAGCGGATTTCATGAGAGAGGTCATCCATACAGATTGGGTGGAAAATCCTGTACTCGTCCCTAAAAAGGACACCATTGATTTAAGGATGTGTGTTGATTATACCGCTTTGAACAAGGCGTGCCCAAAAGATCCGTTTCCTTTGCCAAGAATCGATCAAGTTATCGACTCAACGGCAGGGTCGGAATTACTCTGTTTTTTCGACACATATTCCGGATATCAGCAAATACCGATGAAAAAGTCGGATCAAATCAAGACGTCTTTCGTCACTCCTTTCGGAACCTTCTGCTACAAAACTATGTCTTTTGGCTTAAAGAACGCAGGAGCAACATATCAACGTATCATACAACATTGTCTCAACGATCAAATCGGACGCAACGTCCATGTATACGTAGACGACATAGCAGTTATGTCCAAAAAGAAGGAAACCGTAATTTCCGACTTGGACGAAACGTTTGCTAGTCTAAAAAAATTCAACATGATGCTAAATCCGAAGAAGTGTTTCTTTGTAATTCCAGCCAGAAAATTGTTAGGTTTCATCGTCTCTGAGCGAGGCATCGAGGTGAACCGGGACAAAATCAAGGCTATCTTAAACATTACCAGGCCGAGTCGCCTGAAGGACGTACAACGCCTTACTGGTTGCATTGCAGCAGTAAGTCGGTTCGTCAGCCGGCTTGGTGAAAGAGTCGCACCTTTATATAAACTCTTGAAGAAAACCGACAAATTTGTCTAGACCCCAGAAGCTGAAACTGCACTGCAAAGTTTGAAAGATTTGCTTTCAAATCCACCAGTTCTCGCAACGCCAAAACCTCGGGAACCTATGTTACTCTACATTGCAGCGACCAACAAGGTCATAAGCGTGGTAATAGTAGTTGAGCGCGAGGAAGAGGGCCACGAGCATAAGGTGCAGCGGCCAACTTATTATCTAAGTGAGGTCCTAACAGAATGAAAACAACGGTATCCACATCATCAAAAGCTAGCTTATGGAGTGTTCTTTGCGTCCAGAAAGATACGCCAATATTTTCAAGAGCACAAGATCACAGTAGTGACCACAGCTCCTCTGTGAGATATAATCAACAACCGCGACGCCACAGGACGTGTCGCAAAGTGGGGAATAGATCTTGCAGCTTTCGACGTTGAGTACAAACCACGTACAGCGATCAAGTCCCAAATTCTTGCCGACTTTGTTGTTGATTGGACAGAAATGTCAGAAAACACAGGCCCTCCAGACTCGGAATTTTGGACCCTGCACTTTGACGGATCAAAATCACGAGGAGGCTCGGGGGCTGGCGTGGTGCTCAAATCACCCCAAGGTGATAAGTTATTCTATGTGTTGCAAATACACTTCACGGCAACCAATAATATTGCCGAGTATGAAGCATTGCTACATGGAATACGCAAGACCAAAAACATTGGCATATCAAGACTCATGTGTTACGGAGACTCGGATTTAGTTGATTAGCAAGTATCCGACATTTGTAACGAAACAAGCACATGGCAGCATACAAAGTTGTTGTGGATAAATTATCCAAATTGTTTGAGGGTTTTGAGGTTCAACACATCCCTCGAGCAGAAAATGAGGAAGCAGATGCCCTATCAAGGATAGGCTCTACGCGGAAAAAGTACCGGATGGAGCTTTTCTAGAGCATTTAAGGGTCCCCTCCATAGTCGGAGTTGATGAGGACTATCCGAAGAAATCCGACTCACCTTTAATAGCAGTTCTGGCTGTAATTCCCAGCTGGACAAAACCCTATCTGGATTTCCTGATAGACGGAAAATTACTCGAAGAAGAAGTCTTGAGCCGACAGATTGTCCGACGAGCAAAAGCATACACTATAATAAATGGTGAGCTCTATAAGCAGAGTGTTTCTGGCGTGTTTCAAAGATGTATTTCTTCGGAAGAAGGAATGGAAATCTTAAGAGAAATCCACGAAGGCGAGTATGGCCACCATGCTGTAGCCAGATCCTTAGTGGCAAAAGCCTTTCGACACGGATTCTTTTGGCTTACAGCTAAGGCAGACATCGACAAACTGGTCAAAACATGCAAGGCTGCCAAAACTATGCTCATCAGGCACACGTTCCGGCTAAGTAGTTGCGAACAATCCCTATTACATGGCCGTTCGCGGTATGAGGGCTTGATATGGTAGGGTCGTTTCGCACGGCAAAATGTGGATTCACTCACCTACTAGTGATGGTGGATAAATTCACAAAATGGATTGAGGCTAAACCTGTAACAAGTTGTGATGGAGCCACAGCCAGAAGATTCGTCGAGGACGTATTCGGATATCCGCACAGTATAATTACTGACAACGGGAGCAACTTTTCCATGGGGGAACTTGCCGAATTCTCCGAAGAACAAGGAATCCGACTTGATATTGCATCAGTCGCACATCCACAAGCCAATGGACAAGTCGAAAGAACTAATGGCCTTATTCTACAAGGAATCCGACCTCGCCTCAAGGCACCGCTTTGTCGGGCCGCCGGGGCTTGGGCAGAAGAATTACCGTCTGTGATTTGGAGCTTACGTACAACTCCTAACAGGTCAACCGGCTATACTCCTTTCTTCTTGGTCTACGGTGTAGAAGCAGTTCTCCAACTTATGCAAAAGAGAAAGCACAAACTTTCCCCAATTTGGGAAGGATCTTTTATGGTTAGCAGAGTTCTGCATAATGAGTCATATTATTTAACCGACATGAGACCATTCAAGGAAAGACCTGATACTCGGAAAAGGAAGAGAGCTGGTGGCAGCACAGACCCGGATGAAATAGACCGTCCATGGAATATTGCACGGCTACGTCCCTTCTATTCTTAGTTATATTTCCTTTTAATCATATATGTACATGTTCAAAGTGAAATAAAGTATTGGTTCCCTCATATTGTGATTTTTGAGATGTTTTTGCCATCTTATTTCCAAAAGAGCATGTAATTTTTTTCAAAAATCCCAGAATACTTGAAAGTACTTTATGCTCATGTTTTTTCTGGTTACGATTTTTGAACAATCTAAAAAATGTTACCTTAGGGTACAAAGTTTAAATTATTACCTATACTTTGATTCTTTATCTGATTGCTTAGACGCGGGTATTTTCTGAGTAATGAGTTGTTGGTACTGGAGGCCGGCTTTGTTTCTGAGTTTAAACTGGTTTAGCAATTGTGCTTCGTTGCTTGGCAAAGTTTCCGTGCTAAAGGTTGGCCGACACATAAAAGGGATGAGGCAGAGAGCAGATAAACAGATAAGTATAGGCGTAAAAAAGGAGTGCTTCAGAAATTTTCAAGCACAAAGTATAAAAACAAAAAGTGCTAAGATAGTAAAAGCATCAGTTTTTACAAACCAACACAAAATAAATATTGTAACCATTATTACATTGCCATAAGTTTCAGATAATGCATAGAAAATGTTTATGCTGCAGGTGATGGTGATGAAGCAGGTGGAACACTGGAATCATCAGCAGTGCCCTCAATCTTAGACTCGGAAGCGTTGCTGACTTCAGGATCTTGAGGCGAAGGAGGCGCGACGACGGATTCGAAGAATGGCGCCATGTAGTTGGTCACCTCCACCACCCTACAAGCATAACCTGCACAAGATTCTTGGATGGCCTTGATATCTTGCGGGTTACCCTCATCATCCTCCTCGGCAATGCCCTTGGTGACGTGCCAGATTTCCATCTCGCTATGATGGCTCATCACCATGGCTAGAGCTGTTTGCGCAGCATTCCGAGCGTAAGAGATATTCTAGTCCTCAATTAGCTTCGGTATCTCCTTCACTTTGTCCCTCACCTCGTGCACTGACATTTTGTGCAAATCAGAAAGCTTGACGGCTTCGCCAGCCTCTTCTAGAGTTTGGCGGAAGTCGAACAAGACATCTACGACAAGCTTAATGTGCTCGAGTCGAGGTTCGGAAGTGGAAGAATCGGAAAGATTCAAGGGGGATGGGAAAGAACAAAGAGTCAAAATTCCGACCAAAATAAAAGTCAAAAATGAATAACACAAATAAAAGATTCGGAAATCTTACCAAGCACAGAGTGATTCCATTCAGCATGCTCCTTGCGGAGGCTGTCTATTTCACTTGCTGAGGCCTGGGCAAGATCCTTCTGGATATCAAACTCCTTCTTGAGATTAGCAAGTTCTTTATCTTGGAGAGCTAGGAGCTTCTCGAGCCTCACGGTCTCGTGATTTCTTAATTTTAAAACTACAGCTATGGATTTCTCCGACTCCACAGTTAGGGTTTCAAGCTTTTGCCGGAGTTCAGTATTCTATGCCTCCAAGACTTTGAAGTTTTCGGCCTGCTCCACCATCTTGCTGGATTGGCACAACAATTCCGCAAAGACAAATATATCAGTCGGATAACGCAAAATCCGACTATGACAAAAACATTTAACTAATAAAGAGGAAGCCGGAAAAGTTTACCTTCTGCTTCAGTTTTTCAACTTTTAACTTTGAATTTTCAAAGCGCAAAGATTTGATTTCTTTGCGCTTGTTGGAAATATTCTTGAGAAATTCCTGGTTGGAAGATGCAATTTTTTGTAAGTTTAGAGACGGAATACCGTCAGACGGCTACTAAGACTCGGGCTGCAAATTTAACTAAGTAAAATTACAGCACGAGCCTTGGGGGCTACACTACATTGTTCTTTTGCAACCTAAAAGCATCAACCCGGATCTAGTATTGTTTATCTGACTTTATGCTTGGGAGCTAGAGGATATGATAATAAATGCAAATAAGAATCAGAAACTTACAATGTGTTCCAGATGCAACTTTTCAAATCCAAACTTGGTGCTGTGAACACCTTCTCGGTAAGGGTGAGGGACGGAACATCCATCGCTGGAAGTTCGCCAGACGCGATTTCAGCATCCCGGACCAAAATTTGGTCCAGGAGGCTGACCAACTTGACGTCTTCCTCCTCTTGGCTCCCTGCTTCTGGGGTCAAGATTTGTTTCTCAAGACTGGACTGAGCCAGTTTGACGATCTCTTCTTTCTCCTTCCTCTTGAGGCCAGGAACAACTAAGTCGACCACTTTAGTCATTGTACCTATGGTCAATACCATGGGATCATTACCCTTTTCGGGTTCACCCTTGTCAGTTGCCTGGTCATCAACGATAACCAGGGCTTTCGAGGTTTTACCAGCGTCAGGGGATGCAGAAGATCCCTACGCTAATGGAGCAGTGGATGGGGTCGATGGTGGCACAACTAGAGAAATAACAAGCTTTTGCTGATGCCTCTGCTTTCCTGGATTGCTTTCTAGCTTAATCTTGCTCTTTAACGATGATTTAACTCTAGAACACATAAATCCTAAGTATTAGGTCTCTGGAAAGATAACAAAGGTACAAGGGTACTAAAAATAAAAGGTGAGATGCTTACTTTTTAACTACTAGCAGCACTTGGCTACCAGTAGCGACAACTTCCTTCGCCTTACGCTTCTTAGAGGCGGAGGCGGCAACTTCTTGCACCTCATCATCCTCCGTCGCCTCCGGTTCGTCTGAAGCATAGCCATTTAATGGAGCTAGCTCAAACTCAGAGAGTTTCTCGAGCTGACAGGGTCGGAAAAGCATCGATGAAAATAGAATCGGAGAAAGAACCAAAGAAAACGACGAAACACGAAAGCAAGAGTCAAAATATTTACTGGAGTCAAAGGACGACTGGATGTATACATCTTCATGGAAACTTCCGGAACTTTTTGTTCCACTCTTTCCTTGACCAAGTATTGCATGAGGGTCATGTAGTCCTTCGGCAAAAGCTGGTTCGGGCTGACCTTCATGCTGTCCTTTTTGTCACCAGTGATTTGGTGCATGAGGCGGTCTCTGTGGTGCTGGAGAGGTTGAATCCGGCGCTCCAACCAGTAGTGGATCAAGTCGGATCCACGAAGCCCCTCATGCTTCATCAGAAATTCGATCCGCCTCTTGGCGAGAATCAAAATATCTGACAGCTCTGGTGCCTCCGCATCCCATGAATCTTGGTGGGGAACGGCACCATTGGCGAACACCGGAAGACCTTCCGCCTTGCCCGAAGCTGGAATATCCTTATGATAAAAGAAAGTTCCGGCCCAACGTTTGACGGACTCACTAGCATTAATCCTAGGATAGATCTGATTCCTCCTAAGGACTAAGCTAAGAGTGTCGGTGACATAAGGCACACCGGCACTGATGGAATTCTTCCGAGTACCATAGTAGTACCGGAAAAGGGCGAGAATTGTCCTAATGCCAAGAAACCCCTCACACAGAGCTGCGTGAGCACTAAGCTCAAGCAGAGAGTTGGAAGGAAGATTGTGGAGTTGCACACCGTAATAGTTGAGGACCTCGACGAAGAAGTCCGACGGTGGAAAACTGAGGCCGCGGTCGACGTGAGTGCTGAACAGCACCCTCTCGCCGTCTTTCGGCGCGGGGATGGCGTGTACAGCAGCGCTCCACCACGCGCCGATAGCAATGAACCCCTCATCCTACATGCCTTGGAGCTCCGCAGTGTCCATGGCGATGGGGATCCATAGACCTCGCATCTTCTTCTCGTCCGCCGCCGACGAACCCGCCGCCGCTCCCGAAGACGAGGCAAACGCCATAGTTTTTTGGAGAAAGATGGGCTGGTGGGGGAAGGAGAGATTTTTTCTCAACGGAGGGCAAATGGGAACTGGTGCGGAGAGCTCGAGGAGTACGAGGAAGAAGATGAATGAATCGACGGAGGAGTGAATCTGAGAAGAAGGGTTTTCTCTCCTCTTATTTGCCTTTGTGTCAAGATTCGTGCGGTGAGACGCACGATTATCTCCACGTGTATAGGAGAGAGGGAGTTAGCTTCCTCGTGACTCTTCTGCCCCCTCGATTTTCGCATAGGCATTGAAACGGCGTTCCATTCCGTAAGGAACGGACCCACCAACGGTCGTGCTGATGGAAATCCTGTTAGTGATGGGACCTGACCTGTAAAGTTGTCAGTCAGCATGCCGCTGTAAAATCCGACTTATGTTTCAAATCAAGCAACAGAAAAATCAAGGTCAGAGCAGAATATATCCGGCTCAACTGACTCGGAATCCTACATCAATAAAAGAAGTTTTTTGGGAACCCTTCAAGATTCTCAAGGTGAATAAAACATCAAGCTAGATGATTTAACCGACTTCAGATCTTGGAGACTTTTGGGGGATACTGTTGGGGATATACTTTCCGGGTATACCACGGGACTCGCTGACCAGGGTGGCCCATCAATGGGTTAGATCTTTGCTTCACGGGCGGCCCAGTCAGATAAAGAGGAGGAGCCAGTTCCGGCTACGACGAGGCCCATAAGAGTTACCGACTTAGGCATGTAGTATTACTTGTAGTCCAAGTCTTACTAATTACCGACTATGTAACGTAGCCGGATATGTCTCTCCCTGTAACCCTAGGCCCCGGTGACTATATAAACCGGCCCTATGGGAGCCTTTAGGGCACCAATAACCACAACCAACTCGCACAGGCGAACCTCTCTTGTAATCCATTGTAACATCAGGCTTACGCCGATATATTACTGGGTTGCTAGCAGGAGTAGGATCCGATCACCGCAGTCGGATCTGAACCTGGGTAAACTTGTGCTCACCGCTCCTGGAACATCTGACGTCTCACACCCCATCCTTCCAACGCCACTAGGACCCCCTATGGAGTACTTGTCGACAATCCGACGACATAACGGTTACATCTTCCACAAGTTGTGGATATAGAAATTCAGGAGGTTCATCTAACCAACAACTAGAATCACTTTGATCAATAGATTTAGCTACAATATCTGCATCTTTATTTTCCTCCCTATGACGATGATATAGTATCGTCGATGCAAAACCTGCCAAGATTGATCGACATTCATCTAAGAAAGGCATGACCACTATCCTGTTCTGGTCTGGATCATTGAAAGCTTCTATAATCTGTAATGCATCTATCTCCACATATATATGGTTGCATCCAATCCTCTCAGCCAAGCGAAGCCCATCACAAACTGCTTGAGCCTCTCCAATCCTCTCAGCCAAGCGAAGCCCGTCAAAAACTGTTTGAGCCTCTGTTGTTGCAACATCTATGAAACCTTCAACAGAGATTTGACCGATTGCCAGAAACTGACCTAAGGAATCACGGATGATACATCTTGTTGTTGCTGTCCGAGTATCCAGGTTAACAGATGCATCTGTATTTAACTTGACAAAACCAGAAGGTGGTCTCGACCACCCAGGTCTAGCATTGCCACTTCTATTTGTTTTCGCCTTTAGACTATTTGCAACCATCGCCTTAATTGATAATGCAATTTTACTAGGTAAAGAGGCATTCCCAACATGCTTTATTTCTCTTCTTGTCCATCAAATGAACCTGACCACGGCCACTATAATTTCATGCATTGGTAGCTGTCCCAAAGTTGGTATACCTTCCGGCTTGGATCTGAGTAGGTGCTCTAGGATAGTGCGTCCAGAACTGTCCACTTGAGTTCCTTCACGGATCAGTTCAGCTAGACCTAATGCTTTCCATACTTCAATCGCTCGATCGCAGTGGAACATTATATGGGCAGTATCCTCTGCACCCCATATGCATACTGGGCATTGTCCAAAGCTCTTAATATGTCTATTTGCTAATGTGCACATACATGGAATAATACCATGCAAAGCCCGCCACGTGAATATCTTGACCTTTGCCGGTACAAATTCAAATATGGAACATGGATTCTGGCAATGCAACGGAGTTGGGTCCACATATCGATCCGATCCGAGAATGAATCAGCAAACGGGTTACCTACTCCTAAGGGTCAAAGCAAGTCCTTGAATTCAATTCTTTATTCTTACATTAAAGAATGAATCAGATCTCTCCAAATTGGATTCGGACCTATGACCAGTCGGCTACCAAACCCTTTCCCACACAGGGTTCACTTGCGATCTTCCCTGCCCATCTCGTCTTCATGCATGACTGCCATATTGATGTTGTCACTCCATATGGTTCACCGATTTTACAGAGAAGACGTCGTTCTTAGTGTAATGCCAGGCCACCGTGTCCACCGACTCCCACGATGATAAGGGTAGCGCCATAATCATGTACACGTCTCCGGGATAGAAATTCTCCTCTAGTAGCAATGTATCCCAGCTACTTGTACTAGGATTGATTAGGTCCTCAACTTTACTTAGCATGGTTCCTCCTTGTCTAGTGAACATCTTCCTAGTTGGAATGTTCGGTAGCCAAGGGTTGAACCAAATATTAACACTAGCACCATCCCCAACTCGCCAAATATACTCCCGTTTGAAGGTTTCCATGCCCGCCATCAAGCTTTGCCATGTGAATGACTCACCTTTCTTTGGTACTGCCTTTAATATGTCACCTTCAGGATAATATTTAGCTCGCAGCACCTGCGCACATAATAAATTAGTGTTGATATCCAACCTCCAGATTTGCTTTGCAAGCATTGCGAAATTAAAACAACGCAACTCCCTGATTCCCATTTCTCCTTCCGTCTTCAGCGTACACATCTTCCACCAAAAATACCAATGCATGCATTTCTTTCCATCCTTCTCACCCCACGAATATCTAGCAATTGCCGCTGAAAATTCCTTAAGTATCCCTTTTGGTATTTTAAACACTGACATAGCATAAGTGAGGATTGCTTGAGCTATCGCCTTTAGCAATATCTTCTTTCCACCTATTGATAAGTTCTTTTCATTCCAGCCATTAATAATTTGACACACCCGATCCATAAGATGTTGGAAGCAATCTGATCTCTCTATCCCGAACATGGAAAGGTAGACCCCCGAAAGATGCACCGACGCCGCATGCGAAAGCGTAGACGTGGACTTTTGCATCTCTGCCTGATGATATATCTTAAATCATGTATAATGCAAGGTGCTTAGGATGGTGCTTAGAAAAATAAACCGGTTTTTCTTTTAGCACCCGTGCTTATTTATACTAGATAGTTGCTAACTAAGCACCTCTTCTATAGAATAAGCACCAATGCTTAGCAAAATGGTTGATTTATTTTTATAAAGACTTCTCTAAACACCTTTCATTATACATGCTCTTAGAGCCAACTCTGGTGTATGGATACCTTTAGAAGATAAACAATTTTATAGTTTACCTACTCCTATTAAAAGAAGTTACATTTGACGATACTAACATGGATAGGTATTAGCAGTGCGAAGTTGCTTTACATAAGCGGTGCACCATTTAGCACGGGATCTGTGACAACTGACAACCACCCACCTCCAACCTAGCGACCACAACTTGCAAGAACATAACGTGCGACTTGTTTATTTTGACAAACCATCCATGCGATATTGTTCCCGTATCTTCCATAAATATAGTAAAAGAGATACTGCTGATATTGCTGCTGTACCTTAATTATGCTTAACTCATTAAGTACTAACCACATGGAGTTGGATAACGAGTTACTCTAATTGTATTTTTTTTCCAGATAACCACTATAGAAAACACATGCTAGTGCTAGTTATTATAAAAAAAACTTTTACAGGCATACTTCCTCCGTCTGTAAATAAGTGTACTTCTAGATTTTGCCTAAGTCAAACTTTGTTAAATTTGATCAACATTTTAGATAAATATATTAATATGTATTACATAAATTTGTCATATTATGAAACTAAGTTTGAAAACTAATTTAATGGTATCAATTTAGTGCCATAAATATTGCTATATTTTTTTATAAAATTAGTCAAAATTTATTAAATTTAACTTAAAACAAAACTAAATAGGGAGTATTTTAGTACCGAGAGCACCTACCACATGCACAGGAAATACAAATGAAACAACATCTGGGTCGTTGCCATCAGTTGGCCCATCATGTCAGTGACACGAAGAATCACACATTGGGATCCATCTGCAGTAGCCAAAAGGGCAGAGTCACACAAACCACTTCAGCTCTAACACGAAAGGCACAAAGAGGGGGGAAAAAGCGAGCGAGTCCACTCCACCCACGCATCCGAGATCCCAAATCCGCTCGAAGAAGCAATGGCCGGCGGCGACGAGGAGGAGGCCACGACGGCGCTGCTGCTGCCGCCGCCCGCGGGTTCGGCGGAGTCGGAGCACCCTCCCCCGCCGGTGGACCGGCTCGGGGCGGGGTACTTCATCTTCTTCACGCTCGGCGCCGGGTTCCTGCTCCCCTGGAACGCCTACATCACCGCCGTCGACTACTTCTCCTACCTCTACCCGGGCGCCCCCGTCGACCGCGTCTTCTCCGTATCCTACATGCTCTCCTGCCTCATCCCTCTGCTCATCATCGTGCTCGTCTTCCCCAAGTCCAGCGCCCGGGCGCGCATCAACACGGGGCTCGCCCTCTTCACGCTCGCGCTCCTCGTCGTGCCCCTCATGGACGCCCTCTACGTCAAGGGCACGCCCCGCCTCTACGGGGCGTTCGACGTCACCGTCGCCGCCACCGCCATGTGCGGCGTCGCCGACGCGCTCGTGCAGGGCGGGGTCATCGGAATCGCGGGGGAGCTACCCGAGCGGTACATGCAGGCCGTCGTTGCCGGAACCGCCGCTTCAGGTCCCCTTTATTACCTCTATGTTTAGTCCCATTTCAGTTATGTACTAGTAGTTCCTTCAATTGCTCATCCCCCAGAAACTAGTTCTTGATTTGCAAAATGTATGTCTTACCGATAGCCGCGGCTACAGATCGCAGAACATGTCTTGCTGGGCCTATTGAATTGGGAGCAGAAATCGCATAACGTTATGTGATTCCAAAGTTATCCCATCCAATTTGAGTAGCAGCTGCTGGGTATGTGGATTAATGTGATGAAATGGTGCGATGCATCTTTTGAACCGACAAAATCTCGAGTGTAGAAACTGAGAATTCTGATACTACTGTAACAACCAATAAGCTATTTCAAATTTCATAGTTAACGACTTCCGAACTTGCTAGCACCTTTATCAGTCCACTTACCTGTTGCATTTTTTGTGTGTGTCAAATGTAGAATGCATATCGGATTTATTTGATGGGTAGATGCTAATGCCAGACGCATTGTCTTCCTGATTTACACACAGGTGTACTTGTCTCAGCGATGAGAGTACTTACCAAAGCGAGCTACCCTCAGGACACCCATGGGTTAAGGCAAAGCGCAATCCTGTACTTCATCGTCGGTATCGTGCTCATGGTCATCTGCACAGTGTGCTACAATGTGTCTGACAGGCTTCCGGTTGTAGTGTACTACAAGGACATGAAGCGGAGGTCTCAGAAGGCAGAGGTGGGCGGCGGCATGACGGGGTCTGCCTGGAGGTCAACCTTGTGGAGCATTGTCGGGAGGGTGAAGTGGTCTGGGGTAGGAATTGTTCTCATCTATGCAGTCACCCTGTCCATATTTCCAGGATACATCACAGAGGACGTGCACTCTGAGGCACTCAAGGATTGGTACCCAATTTTACTCATTGGTGCCTACAATGTGTTTGATCTCGTCGGCAAGTGCCTACCAGCCGTCTATCTCCTCCAGGACGCCAATGTCGCTGTTGCCGGATCGTTTGCCAGGCTACTGTTTTACCCTCTCTTTTACGGTTGCTTGCATGGGCCGAGCTTCTTCCGCACAGAGATCCCGGTCACCGTGCTGACAAGCCTTCTCGGACTCACCAACGGGTACCTGACCTCCGTGCTCATGATCCTCGCGCCCAAGTCTGTGCCCATACACCACTCTGAGACCGCTGGAATAGTCATGGTCTTGTTCCTTGGCATTGGGCTGGTCATCGGTTCTCTTGTTTCTTGGTTCTGGGTCATCTGAATGGGGTCTGGCATCCCTGTGTATTCAGAGTTTCTTTGGGTCATCTGAAAGGGGGCCCTTGCCATCTTGTGTATTCTTGTCTGTGTACCATACCATCATCTTCTTGCTGATGCTTCATTTGCCCAACAAAGGGTATGTAACTTGTTAGTTGTAAGTTTGCATTGATGAAAGTATAATGGTGCAAACGTGTGTAAATTTGCATTCATGAAAGGATAATCCACTGTTCATATTGACTGCTCAGTCCTGTGCTCATATGACGCTTTCATAGCTCGTCACTTCGCTTAGACGTTCTGTACTCTGTAGCGGTTGCTGTTATCCTTTTCCTCGAATATCCTTTTTTGTGGAAAGAAACATGTTTCTTACAGTAAGAGGTAGTATGTTGTTAATGTCAGCAATTAGTAGAAGTAATCATTTTAGTATTTTTCTATGGAAATTTCTGGGTGATTTTTTTTTTTAAAAAATTATTACGATGGCGGGATGAAGAGCATAGGGCAGGCTGGGCAACTCGGCAGTAGTTTGGACATTTGGAGGCATCTCGGTTCAAAATCGGTAGCCGAGAGTTTCAGAGAGCAAAAGGCCAACCGGCCGGCGAGGCGAAAGCGAAACGCGCCCCAACTCACCAAACCCCAAGGCGCACGCGTCCTCGTCGCTCCCGAAGCCGGCGAGGCCATGGCGGCGGCGCAGAAGCCGGCGAAGCGGCTGGGCGGCATGGCGGAGGCGCTCGCCATCGCCGGGGATCTCGGCTTTCCGGCCCCTCCCGCGCAGGTTACCCCCGTGCCTTCTCCCATCACTTTCGTCTCTTCCCCCGCCATTTCGCGAGATCCGAACCTCCCGATCGACTTACCGTGAGTTAATTGTAGGGTTCAGTTCCTGATAATTTGTCGCCGGGGATTGTGAAATGTAGGTTTCGAACAAAGTACCGCTCCTGAATTAGAAGCATATGACTGCAATTTCCGCATGTTTTGAGCGGGCTCAACATTTAGGTCAGTGTGAGTGGCGGTCTTGCGGGGAAAATCTACTATGAGAATGTGATCCCGGTTCTGGAGAACTGGAGGAACCTAGCTATCTCGGGGGCTGGTTGTAACCCATCTGGAACATTTTGCTAAGAGTTCTGTGTTAGGCTCCCTCTATTGCTGTGTCCCCAAATTTATAGTGCTGCATGTCACGAATAGTGCTCCATATGTCTGTTGTAAGTCTTTACACTTTCTTGTTGGGACTTACACATTGCAGGAAGATCAGAGCACCTCAGACAAAAGCGATGACCTGGTTAAGGTATTAAGGGAGCTGACTGTCGTGCAACGGAATATCGCCAATTTGCAAGTGGAGCTACAAGGCAGAAAGGTAATGGATTGACGACCTGGTATTAGTGCCTGTGTGCTTACACCAACTCTGTGCAGTTTTCACTTGTTGTTACCTTTTCAGATCCCTTATTAGTTATTATTACACAATAGTACTTTCACTATAGTCATCGCTTTCTTATTTCATCATTTCGTTTCTACCTTTTTCATTCTCTAATTGTGGTCGTGAAATTATGGCATGCATGCTAGGACAATTGTATTCTTTTGGTAGAAATAAGAAGTTCATGGAGAATTAGAGTATTTTGGAGATACATTTTTTTTCACAGAATTGGAGATACATTTGTTTACATCAATATGTACACTTTGACTATTACGGTGATATATCTTTGTTATCAGAGAATATAGCATGGATCATCTTTTCCTCTTAAGTGGTAATTTAATTTTATATCTGTCCATATGTATGGTAGGTGTTCACACTTACTTTAGAAAAGATTGTCAAAATGTCCAACTCTTTCTAAATGCATAAGGCTAAAGGCTAACGCTTTCAGCTGGTGATGATAAAACTTGAGGCTGTTTATGTCCTATCACTAATTCACTATGTGATTCATAAAAAGCAGAAGTGCAGGCATCCAACTTATATTTCACTCGTAAAGTTGGATATATGTACATCATCTCCAAATGTTGGCATATTCATATTGTATCTGTTTTCAGGGCCTTTGTCTTCTGTCCATTATCTTCGTTGCTCTTTTATGATTTTTTGATTATCGCAGGATGATAAAAACATTGCTCATTTGACTCATGTTAGTGAAATGGAAAAGAAATGTGAATCGTTGGCCAGAATTACTGCTATTTTGAAAGATGTTATTCAAAATAAGGTATTGTAAGTCAGAAATCACTATTTTGTTCCTTCTTTCTCAGATTATTCTGTAAAGAAAATTCTGCCTGTGCTACTGGCTGCTCTAAATCCCATATAAATAGATCAGTTTACATGATCCTAATATTGAAATAACAACCCTTTTCTATCAGGATCGCATTATTGCTCGTCTCCAACAGCCTTATTCACTTGATTGCATTCCTGTTGAAGCTGAATATCAGGTCAGGTTCTTGATCATTCCAACTTCTGAATTTTATAGCAAATATACCATTCATTCATGGACCTAAACATGTGAACTGAAATTGCTGTTGTAGTAAATGTAGCAACCTACATCCAGTTTTCTGATTATTTGCATTCCTTACAATAGTTGCACCTCCTTAGCCGATTTCTGTACTAAATTTGTGGTTTCCTGAGTGGAACATGCATTTCCATACTTGCTCTGCTTGCTTGTCCTCAGAAACAATTCTCGGAGCTACTTCTGAAAGCAGCAAGTGACTATGGGGCATTGACAGCATCAGTTGGAGATTTCCAGTGGAGTCAAAACTTCAGAGAGTCGCCTGCTGTGTGGGGTGTAAGTCGAAAATTCCTTTTCTGATTTAAGTAAATTAGTATTCACACTCTTAGGAAATTCATCCTCTGCAAAACAGCTTCCACTACGGGTAGAAATGTTAGTGTTACCAATGTCAAGTCTAGAGATGACATGATTTGTCATGCCAGTATTGGATGGTTTGTGCATTCTTATTGCATGGCCCTATACCCTGTCAGATAAGATTTATGGCTTCTTTTATTTACTTGAAGGAAATGCTGCGACCGATACCCGCTGCGCTTGCATCCTGCACCCGGTTCTTCGAGGCCATGTCTGCTATGAGGGAATCGTTTTCTACTCTTCAAGCACTGCGTGTTGGCCATTCTTCTCTGTCAATGACCCCAGGTGGTGGCAGTGACGATTCAAAATTCTTGACGCCGCCTCAGTGGAGAGAGGGCTCGATGCTCAATAGCTGGAAGCAAGTGGACGGCGTAAACCCGGAAAGCGATGGACTCGACAGTATGAACCAGAGGAGGCTGTCATGGCCATCCTCCGTTAACAGGGACCTGTAGGTCACAGCTCACCAAGCAAACACCCAAGATATCCACATTCTGTATAAATAGGATTGCTGAGCCTTGTCTTTGATTTGATTCTGTGTGGTTTGTTCTGGTCATTGGCAAAAGCTACCTTTGGCATGTGCGACTATCAAACATCAGAACTAAGTATATTTCCAATAGGTTATCCAAAACTGAAGTAATTTCAGGAAGAAATGTAGTGAAAAGAAAATACCAGAATGTATGTTCTGTATGGTTTATGCGTGTCAAGAATTGATAATTTCTGTGTGTTTTCCACCAGAACTCACGGTTAATGACCGATGCAAGTACTTAGTTCCTTTAGCGAATTAAAAGTAACAGGCCTGCATGTAAGTGGAGAAAGCCCCCTGAACATTCAGTTAAAATTAAGTTAAAATTAACTCTGATGGTGCTATTCATAGTGAATAGGGTTTTGCAGCGTCTGGTGTGATTGCAAGGGACAGTGTATCCTTTCTTGGTGCTACTTGCAAGATATATGAAGGTGTGTCTGATCCTTTGGTCATTGAAGCCTTGGCGTTGCGAGATGCTTTGGCTTTTGCCATGGAACGAGGTTACGACTTACGAGCAAGTAATCGCTGAAACTGATTGTGAAGTATTGCTCAAACAGTTGAATAATAGGCGTGATGATCGCTCTGTGATCAAGCCTATGCTAGAGGAGATTAGTGAGATAGGAAGTTTATGTCCTTCTTTTAGTTTTGTTTTTGCCCGCGAGGCTAACCAAGCGGCCAATTGCTGTGCAAAGTATGCACTTCTGCAGATGGCACCGTTTACTTGGGCTGCTGAGCCACCGGCGTTTTTAGTTCACAGGCTAGAGGCTGATTGTACCCCTGTTTTAGTTGATTAATAAAGCTTAAGTTTTCCTAAAAAAGTACTTAGTTCCTTTTTATGTAATCTTCTGATAATGCTCAGCCTGACCCAAATTTGGTTTGCACACCATCAGATGGAAAAGCGACCAGGTATTGGTCTCGTATTGCTGCCTTAACAATGTCCTAGGAGAGAGGGCTTGGGTGAGAGGGCTTTTCATCCACGATATACTACGATAGTCGATGATTGTCATATCTGAGTAAGGCCAAGTGGATGCAACTGCAAGATAGCCTATTGTCTCTCTTTTTTGGAGTTCTCATGCTGGTTTGGTTAGAAAAATATTGCTGTCTTATCACTAACGAAGAGTAATGCAATGATTCGTTTCCATGACTTCAATTGCGTGGGCTTGTTTGGTCCAAAGGAAATTACATTGGAATTTTAGATGATTTCATTCCTTAGGATCTTTTTCCTATAAAAAATTTGTTTGGTTTGCAAGATTTAAAACCATAGAGTTTTTTCTACAGCCTGCTTTGTATGCGATTTCATTGGAATTTTTTCCCTTGGGTCTAACCTCGGAGAAAAATTCTATATTTCCATAACAACCATGACAAACACACAATAATTCAAAAGAAAATCTTGTGTTTTTCTTGCAACCTAACCTAACAATTAGACAGGATGTGCTAAGCAACTCAAACCAAAAGTTCGAACTGATGAAAAAAGGCTAGACAACATGTTTTAACACTAACAATGTGTGCTATAAATTCATATATTTTGGATTCAGGTAGGAGTCAACATGTCATGATATTACTTTCCTATGTGTTTTTCTACTCTTACTCTTGAACCAAACATGTCCTGAATAGAGCTAAAACAAAGGACGAAGACTACAATTTTATGATTTCTATTGTGAAGCAGAACCGTATTTGCACTTGCCAGTTGTCACTTGCAGCTCAAATCATGAACCATGGTTTGTCCTAAGTCAAACAACTTGAAGTTTACGCTATCAACGTACTTGGCCCATCGCAGAGACTATACCCTGAACCGGTACACCGACATGTGAGGACATGAGAGAGGCGGCGGCGATCCTAAAACCCATATTGGGTTTTGTCCCTCTTGCAGGCGATGCCATCGATCCGCTCCGCCTCGGTGACCTTGGTGCTTTAAAGGTGTGGCGGACCATGGACTCTCACTGGCGGGAAGGTTCACGTTTTATGTATAGACTGTTTTCAGTATCATTTTTGAGATGTTAGGTGGCGGCTACGTCCTAAAGTTAGAATAAGGTTCTCTTCGTTCTATCCTCGTTTTGGTGGTGCGTCTAGCATCGACGGAGGACGCATGGAGTCGTGTGTCAGATGGATCTCTTTGGATCCGGTCGTTTTTCGTATTTGGTGTGATTTAGGCCAGTCTCTTCCGATCAACGGTTGTCATCTTCGGCGATGGTTGCTTCTCTGGTGCTGGTCCTTTGGTGCCTTAGCACGACGATTTTATGTCCCTCTACTACAAGTACTATTAGGACAAGTTTTGCCCGACTCCGGTGATAGAGGGACGAGGACGGCGGTGCGTCTTCGGCTCGTGCTAGGGTATATAGTCGTTGCTAGGTGGTCGAATGACATATTTGTAATTTATGTTATTTTTAAGCTCTTTTGTACTACTTTTGATGATGATTAATAGATCAGTGAAATTTCGCAAAAACAGACTGAAGTTTGCCCAGGTTTATAAAAAATATTTACGCGTCTTATCCATGGACTTCATCAAACTTAAAGATGTTTTTAACTTAGTGCAAACCTAGAACTTCCATTATTTTAGAACAAATGAAATAATAAATTTTACAATTCACCCAAAAATTTGTTTTACATTCCAAACGTAAATGACTGGCTAGAGAAGGTGTAAAGGCCTCTCAAATGCTCCAAGAGTTGGTCGTCTCTTAGCACCCCATGTCAGATTTTTCTTCTTCTACATGGTACGGAATTAACAAGGATAGAGGATGAAACCGTCTATTAGCCAGAGAAACCTCCTCTTTACCTCTTAATCCAATATACTACATAGATCCTTAAATTTTTACAGCATTCAATTAGAGTCAACTAGTATCTAAATTGAAGTGGTCTATGCTATAGTAAGCGATATATACTCACAAAATACACTCTCCATCAAAGATTTAATATATCCGCTTAGGTCTCTTCTTCCTTATGCTAAATAAAGCTTCACTTTTTTTTGCACTTGACCCCCCAATGGTCATATTTTTTGCTGTGCTTACTAATGTTTTTTTCTTACTCCAGGGTGTAAACTAACGCCAACTTGGTGGGTCGAACCACTTTTCTTTTGACAATCAATACCAGATATATTCATAGTAACAAATAATACATGGTAGAGATACATAAACTGTCTTCAGCAACTACAAAATAAAATCTAAAAGAAAATAAGCAAATCTTGAAGGTCTTTACCTTTTTTTTCCATGACATAATCTACTTGTCCGAAGGCAACCCAATAAATATGACACATATGTCGAACCATAGACCTGTAAATACCAATGAGGGTTCTTCTATAATTTTAATTTAAGCAGCAATGCCTAGGCTACGTGCACGAGCGCAGCTATTAGAGTAATCCATCGACATTTGCAAAAGTACCACCACCAGTATTTTAGGGAAAAGAAACCGAACAGCCTGGTTGACATCGTAGTGGAGTCAATAATACGAATCTCCATTGTCGAGGACATAGCAGCCAGGACAAATATTGTAAGGATAATCCTCCTCGTGGCAACCATGAGAAAAAAATCCAAGATCAATTTGGCGAATCAAGATCTTAAAATCCATACCTATAGAACTTTAATCTTACAACACCATCATTGACACCGTGAAGATCTCATTGTCGAACCAAGGGCCGAAGACCACTTATTGAGGATGATACCATCTCCATTGATCGTAGACGTCAAGAAAAAGATGTCTACCAAAACCCTAATCTAATTTTGTGGAAACACTACTTTTCTTGAAAACTCCGCCCATAGATCGGGTTCCCCACCCCTCTCGTCGCCTAGCAAGACCTGCCGAAGGAGGGGGAACCAATCTATCAAGGAGGCGGAGGTGTTGGCGGCGGTTAGGTTAGAAGCTCCTGATTTCGCTGAACAACTTTGTCTGTCCAGTTGAAACAAATACACAAAGTATGGAAACAAGATTTGTTTTGAGAGTGATATGCTAATGCACACAATCCACGTATATAATATTAGCAGAAATGTGGTACATCGACAAATATAATTACGGAGTATAATTTTAGAAAAAGCCAGCGCACCCATTAACTATGCTCTTAAGCACATGCATGCATAGACGACAGTAAATAAGAGAGAACGCCTATAAAAAAACAACCCTATGTTGTTGTTGCTCTCGTTAGGCTAGTCATAGTAAGGAGTAACTTAGACTAATAACATGCATATGTTACTAGATCTATGTTACCCTAGATATAAACCGTCATTTATTACTTTATAAACTCATCTTTTATTGATAAGTATGATGTTACGGTGACATAATATGTTACTCAATTCATCTCCCATTTCATTAATTACATGCCACATCATCTCTTTTGGCTAATTAGCATGTATGTTATCACTTAAGTTACTTGCACTATGACTAGCCTTATTGGATGTTGTCACTGGCGGCCCTAGCATCCCTCATGCATGGGCGGACGATGATGCAACGCTTGTATTTGACAAGTTTTTACAACGATTTTATCAGAATTCTTTGGTATTTTAAGTTTGTTTGCCATGGATTTCGGATTTTTTTGGGTCCATTGTGTTATGTATGGCAGAAAAATGGTAATAGGAGCACATATAAGTTGTATGCGCAACTTCATCATACCAATGCTTTCATATGAATTTTATGTTTCTTAGTTTTTTTTTGCAAAAATCCTAGACATTTCAACTTACAATGATGAAATTAGATAGAGACTATTTTTTACATCAAGGGCCTCGCCCTGCTAAGGGCATCTCCATCGGGTCAACCCAAACAGCTGATCCAAAACGTCTGTTTTTGTCTGTTTGGGTCGTGGTCCGGCCTGTCCGGCGAACCACGCCCAGCGGGGCGACTGTCCGTGCTGGCCAGCCACTAGAGAGAGGGCCCGTGTGGACGACGATAGGACACGGAAGGCCAAATACGCTGTCTGGACCGACGCAACTATAACCCAAGTTTGGTGCATGTATGAGTCGGTCTGAATGGCTTGTCCTGCTAGGCCCGGCGTGTAGCTTTCCACCAGTCCGCATGGACTAGTTCGAACACGGCAGGACAATTTGCGTGGTGGCGGATGCCCTAAGGGCATCTCCACCGGGCTGACCCATCCGGTCTGAGCGTGTTCGAACTTGTCTGCGCGGACGCGCGGGGTGTGCGCGGTGCCCCAGCGGGCCGACCCATCCGGACAAACGCGTCCGACTCGACCCATCCATGCATCAAATCTAGGGCTTGGTTGCATCGGTCTGGACGCGCGCGGATAGCGCAGATGTCCTGCCCGCGCGTGCCACTGGTCCACCCGTCAGCCACCGCTTACCGGTGGCATTGATTCACCGATTCAGATGCAACCGTGGCAGCAATTCAGAGGGAAGGCTGACCGGCGGCAGCTTGTGCCATCAATGGTGATGAGACGACATGCTGACCCACTAGGCGGCGTCTACGTTCCCGCGCCGGCATCGATGGCGAAGGAGCGGGAAGTTGCACGCGTTCACGGGCGGCTGGGCTATTTAACCCTGCCCCGTCGGTGTCGCACTCCTCACCTCTCTCCATCGCAAAACCTAGCCTCCGCCGCCACCGCCAACGATGAAGACACTGTCGTGGATAAAGAAGGGGGCGCAAGAACAACCACGAGGCGTCTGGCTCTAGCAGCCAGCGCCCTCGGCTGTCGGCCTTCCTCCGCGGCACATCCCTGCCGCCTCCGCCGTGGCCGGAGGATTTCTAGGGCCGCCCCGTGGAGGTTCACCCGCCACCGCGGCCGGAGGGAGAGCATCGCGAGCGGCAGTACTTCCGCATCGCGGAGTGCGAGCGGCGCTATAGGGAGGGCCAGGGCATCAGGCACAACGACGTGTCCCTCCCTAACGGCTGGCACCTCAACCGACACCGTGTCCTGGGGCCGCCCGTGCCCAAGATGGGCAAAGGGCTGGAGGAGGAGATCCGCCGCCGGATCAGGGGCCTCCCACCGGCCCAACGGTGAGATGTCGCCTACCAATCCGAGGCGTATTGGAAGGAGTTCCTCGAGTGGGAGCACAAGGTGCGGCGCGCCACCACCATCCGCCGCGACCTGCAGCCGGGGGAGGTCTACCACGTCCCCGACATCAACTCGGACGAGGAGGGCACCATCAAACACTTCGACGCCGATCTCGACAGCGAGGACGACAACGACAAGGACGACAACGACATCATCATCGTCAAGCAGGAGGCGTTGGACGACATCGCCGCGAACCTGCCCCCGGAGTACCGCGAGGTACTGGCGCGGGGCTACAATGATGAAGCCTTCACCGAGCAGGCCATTGCGGCCAGCGCGCAGGAGGAGGAAGCCCAGTGGCGCGGCTACGAGGAGGCCCTCGAGCTCACCCGTGAAAGGGCATGTATGCCCCCATGTGTGGTTTTGGTAATTAATGACAATCTCTATGGACTAATGTGTAGATTGAGTTTCACTTGTGGGTTTGTACATTGGCATCTCTTGGGCCATGTGTTGGTCTCAAGGTTAAAAGATGAAGAAATGTCCAAGGGCTTTGTGCCATTGGAATCATGAAAAAAGAAGGAGATTGAAGGTTGAGCAAGACAAGTGCAAAGAGTTGCATCAAGATGGATCAACCTCAAGAAAGGATGAAGAAGGGCATGACGAGGTTTGATCTCATCAATGCCCATTGTTATGGACTTGGGTTTTGGAGAAGATGGGGATGCTGGAGATCGTGGAACGGTTAGCAAACAAGCAACACGGGGACACAAGGTTTACCCAGGTTCAGGCCCCCGGAGGGAAAACCCTACTCCTGCTTGTCTGCTCTTGATTACGGCGAAACCGGTGATTACAGGGGTGCGCAGATGCAATCTGGCGTGGAGGTGTGTATGCGAGAGTATGAGTCGAGAGATCTAGGTCGTGCCCTCCTGGCCTTTATATAGACTTAGGCAGGTCCCGGGCATAGTCCTAGTCGGTTACAGGTTCTAGGGTTTTACCCCTTTGAATTTCCTATCTACTCTAGTCTTGCTCTCCAAGGATCCGAAGGCACCATGGGCCTGGGCCACCCGAAAGTCTTCATGGGCCAACGTACTTTTGCCGTGGGCCTTCCTTGGGCTGGACTAGGTATGCTGAGGTCATGCACCCGCGGGGTATAACCATGTCAGTAGCCCCCGAGTGATCAGTCGAATCGTAGATTCGGCTGAGGACTCTTCAATCTTTCGGGTGCAACTATGTATTTCAATAGTTCATGTGTAGGGATTGTTGATGCGTGTGCCTGACTCACCCGACGGATCAGGGTCAGTTAACTGTCTTAGGACGAAACAACACGATCTTCCTCAGGTTCGAGTCCCTCAACTCGAAACTGGAACATATGCTGGCGTAATTCGACTCAGGCCGCGGAGGACTTACAGGAGTTGAATTCCAGTGAATTTAATTGATATACCCAACGCGTCCGTCGGGATTTTTCATCGTGCCTATCGGCACGGGTTTTATACTAACAGAGCGCAGTCATGTGCGTTGTCAAGCCATCAGACGATATATGTAGGTCTTATCTTTGTGTCGTGGACACAGCATCCGAATGTTTATCACCGCGGAAGTGTTTCGGGTGGCCAAGGTGAACGTTTATCACTTAGCTTTTTATTGGGGCAGAGCTGCCGAAAAGTTTTCGCATACTGATCCGAAAGATCGCAGTCGAAGAAATCATAGGGTGCGCGACCAGCGCTCCCTATGGGAGTAGCCCCCGAGTGTCTGTTCGAGTCGTAGACTCGAACGGAGACTTTACTTCAAACATTGTTCAGTTGTTAAGTCCGTAGGACACAAAAAATTTCGGATGCTTAATTCCATCCTCCCTATGGGAGTAGCCCCCGAGTCCGTAGTGGAGTCGTAGACTCGACGTAGGACTCGAAGAAAGTACTTTGTTTTATTCATCTTTCGGCTGCGCGGCGAACGCTCCTAATAGGAGTAGCCCCCGAGTATTTGATCGAATCGTAGATTCGAGTGAGTACTCCTTAGCTTTGAAGCCGAAGAAATTGTAGTTGTTGCTAGTATAGCTTTTGATGACATCAGTGCTGACGATCGATGACCTCAAGCGTTTGCTATGCCAGAGGTGACTTGACTAGACGAACGTGGGTCCCACTTGCTGACCTTGAACTGACTGGTCACGCGCGGCGTGGAGATAATTACGGCGTCGCCTCGATTTCCGCGCGTAGTGGACGGCGTGGTAACGACGGTTCGTTGTGATGCTGACACGTGTATGGTCAGATCTGCCGTTGGCGTTAGGTCTTCTGGATGGACGGCTGCCGTGCGTCGTCTTCGTCGTTATAATCATTGGGGAAAGCTGCAGTTTGTTTTCACCGCATCAGTTCTTGTTTTCACTGCCTCCTTGTGCTCTAGCGATTCTTGCTGCGCGCTGGGATTTCCTTCCACATTTCCATCTTCCCTTCTGCGCTTTCACCGCCGGCGCCGCCGTAGCGCGATGGGGAAACCGAAGAAATCATCATCTGCAGTTGGTACCAGCGCCGCCGGAGGAAAGAAAGGCGCCACCGCTACCCGTGTCACCGACGGTGGTTGGCGGCGATCAGAGACGCGGGAGAGTGATCTCCGCAAGCTTCGCGAGCGGGGTTTGATCCCGCAAGATAGGGAGGCCGTCAGACTCCCCGGCAACGAGGTAATCCCCCGTCCCCTAGCTGGGTATTGGGTTATGTTTCTCGCCTTCGTTATGTGTGGGTTTTCCTTCCCAGTCCACAACTTCCTCCGTGGACTGATCTTTCTCTATGGCATCCAGCTTCATCATCTGTCGCCTAATTCTCTTCTTCACATTGCTTGCTTTATCACTTTCTGCGAGTGCTGGCTCGGCATTGAGCTGCACTTTGGCCTCTTCCGGAAACTCTAT
Organism: Avena longiglumis; assembly: GCA_030063025.1. Classification (NCBI taxonomy): domain Eukaryota; kingdom Viridiplantae; phylum Streptophyta; class Magnoliopsida; order Poales; family Poaceae; genus Avena; species Avena longiglumis. The sequence continues at coordinate 427,770,688 of CP125977.1, read as the reverse complement.
TCCGTGAAGAGGCGGTCTGGTTCGGATGGTGTTTATCCCATTGGGGGTTGCATCATCTCCCTCAGTCCCAATCTGCTTTTCTTTTCTTTTTCCATGTCCGAATCTGTCCAGTACTGGCGGAGGCAATGGTTTTATATCCACGACTCCGTAGTGCCTAGGCAAGATTTTGGTCTTGTTGCTTTTGACCCCTCCCAAAAGATTGAGCCGAAGAGGTCTTGGAAGAACAACATCTTGGATGGCGAGGTGGCGAAGATAGAGGCCCTTTACCGTCGGGTGGAGGATCTCCAGCTGATTCCGGAGAAGGAAGTGAATGGCGTGGACATCATCCGCACGTTTCTCGAGCGTCGGGTGCAGCCTCTCCAAGCGAGGGCGCACCCGATGTTTCTTTATTCTAGGCGCTGTGATCCGACGAGGGTTTCGGCTGAGAAAATCTCCGAGGGGGATCTTGACAGGACCCTTCGCTCGCTGCTGAAGTTCAAGGCCGGAGAGGAAATCCCGGGGAAGTCGCTAACTCCGCCATTTTCTTCGACGTTGGATGTTCCACAGGTGTAGATTTGTGCGCGTGGCGCTTTTTGTCGACTGCGTATTTATTTTCCTTTGTTTGCTAACAAAGTTCCTTCTGGTTTTGCAGAGCTTCAAGGTGTCGGGCATGGTACCACCATTGCCTGAAAAATATTTGAATGCCCCGGATAATGACGTGGTGGATTCCGTGTCCGAGCTGCCGTCGGCATGATCTCCGGCGGAAGATGCCGACGAGTCGAGCGAGGACCATACGCGCAAACGATCACGGAGCTCCAGCGAGTCTTCGGATGCCTCGACTCCTCCGACTCCCAGAAACCCTCTGTGCCTTGAGCGTCATAGTGACGGGCATGGAGGCTCTTCCTCTCCCATTCCTGCCATTCCTGTGCGGGCTGTAGCGCACTCCGCCAAATGGGCGTAAGAAGGAAGAAAAGAAGGAAGAGAAGAAGGTGGAGAAGAGAGCCCGAAGGACTCCTCCTGTCTTCGATCTGAGCTCGCTGGACTCGTAAGTTTTTCTTTTATACTGTTGTCCTTTTCCTGTTCACTTTTGTGCTTGTGCTAAATATTTCGTGTGCAGGCACTCCTCCCATGACTCCTCCAGCGATGGCGCTCGGGAGATGATGGGATAGTCGAAGGTTGCGTCTCCTCCTCCTCAGATGGTGGTCACTTCTGAGGGTGCTGCGCCGGTCCCTTCTCCGCAGGGTGATCAGGTGGTTGCGCCTCAGAAGGCTGCCAGCGGGCCTTCGGGGTCGTCTTCGGAGCATGTAAGTATTCTGTTTCCTGCTACGGGGGAAGCCCCCGAGCGTCTGAAAAATATTTTTTTGTCTTGTTCTTTTTTCGAGTCTTCGGGGTCGTCGTCGGGCGTTTTTGTGTGCAAATTTTGCTTTTTGTTCCTTCGTGGTGGGCGTAGCCCCCGAGTCCTTATCCTTTCTGGTAGTTCTTCTTCCTGCAGCCTTTTGTGCAGGATGCTAAGCGACTGGTGCAGGAGCACCTGGTGCTGGAGGCCAACCTCCAACAGCTTCAAGGTACCTGTACGCCTTGGTACCTTTTTCTTTTTGCATTGTTGTCTTGCTGTCTGATATTTGTATGTTTTGAGTGTAGAGGAGCATAACATTTCCCTCCGTGAGATTGATGCTCTCAAAAAGAGCCTTGGTCAAGTGGAGAAGAAGGCTGCGGACGCCGCTGGTGCGAAAGAGCGCCTTGAGCTTGAGCTAGCCAAGGCAGCCAAGGCTAAGGAGCGTCTGCAGCAGGAGGCTACGGACCGCGAGGAGCAGCTTGCCATGGTTGCGACTGCGCGTGAAACAGAGGTGGCGGGCAAGCTCATGGCTGCTGCCAAGGCTGTTTCGGGTGAGTACCTTATTTTGCTCCGTTCTTGTCATTTTCTTGTATTTCTTATGTGTTACTTTCTTCATTTCTTCTCGTTTTTGTCTCAGATGTTGCAGGCATCGAGTTTGACCACGACGCTCTGGAGCACGGGAGTGCTCTAGATGATGCTACTGCAGTGGTCGAAGATCGCTGCAGCACCGTCGTTAACTCCCTTGCTAAGGCGAAGGAGGTCCTTGGCCGCTTCTATAGAGAGCTTGTCCCCAAGGGCGCGGCCCTGGATGATGTTGATGCCCTGGCGGAGGCTTTGTCGGCCGAAGCGCCTGCGGCATACAAGCGCAAACAGAAGGGCATCGGCGCATCTGTCGGTCTGGCGATGGCCTTGGCGGCTGGGGAGGAGCTGGATCTTCCCCAGATCACCTCCCGGATGCCGACGACTGCGGACGGATCTGAGGTAGCCTTTGCTGCCTATTCTGCTCGCTGCAAGCGATATGGGCCGAAGCTCATTGATCTTCTGTCCGAGTATGCACTGCGGCAGCAGGGGGAGGCCAAGGCGAGGCATTCCGGCTCCGAGGCCACTCAGGGTGCCACGTCCTAGGTGTTGTAGATGTAGGATAGTTTGTAGTCTTCTTTTGCTTGTAATTATTTTGGGGAATAGAAATCATTGTGCCACATAGTGGCCCTTATATGCTTAAATGAACTCTTCTGAGTTGTGCTCTTCTTTGTCTGAATGTTTATTTCCTTTCTTTTCTGTGGTGCTAGGTTCCTTGGTGACCCGTGCTGACACCTCGCCGCATCGCTAAGGCCCATCTTTGGATGACTCCTCGCAACTCGCTTTTCTTCGGGATCATGTTCGTAGTCTTGAGAGGAAGTTGCTTGGGTTGCGAGGTCATGCTAATGTTTGGAAGTCCAAGGCGGCTCGTGGTGCAGCCAGAGAGGAGTACTTGATGGCGGAACTGCTTCGGCTGTCTGAGCAGCTTCAATGTAAGTTGTTCTTTGTTTCGAGCTGCAGCTCAGTTCTTCGAATGAGCCTGTTGGCCTTGCCTCTTATTTTTTGTGCAATTGTCGCAGGTGCTAACCTTGCTCCGAGGGAAGAGAAAGAGCGTGTCGTTGTTCGGGTCAATTGCTTAACTCAACAGGACATGGAAGCTGGTGGCTTCTTCTGGATGGATCGTGACCGCGCCATGGCGCTGGCGACGGTGCAAGATTGTGTGCACCAGGTTTCACGGGTGCTTCGTCAGGTGCCGACGTCGCTTGCCTCAGTTTTGCATGTCATGTTTCCATTGGATGCTGTACCAACAAGCCTTGCGGGTCTTCTGTCGAAGTTTCGAAGTGTGAGTAATGTCAAGGAGTTGGTGCGGCAACATCTCGTTGCGGGCGTGAAGGCCTCTTTGTCCCTTGTGAGGCTGCACCGTCCTGATGTAGATTTGTCTGTTGTAGCCGCTGGGCCACCTCTTCGGCCGGATGGTGGCGAGTGGGATATGCGTCCGCATTACGCGGCTGTAAGGCAGTATGCCGAACAGGTAGTAGATTTGTTTGAGCAGCGTGCTCAAGTGATTATTTAGAATAGGTAGTACCTATAAAAGAGGTAGATGTAAAATTTGTATATTTAGACTGGGCGTGTTGTGCCTTGTGTTATAAAGGTTTATGTTTATTGTGAGCATGCAGTGCTTTGTTGGAGTACGTGTCCTTTTCGTTTGCCTAACGTTGTCAGCTACTCAGGGTGTACACGTGTGATTCTCAGTCGGTGAAATCGTGAGGTGGGGGGATCCCCCGAGTGATTTTGTAGCATAAAGTAAAGTTGCATATAACGAAACGAAATATTTGGGGCAAGGTACTTAGCTTTATTTATATCGTAATGGAGGAAGTACATTGTTCGGCTGAATAGTCTTGGCTGAAAAGCCTTATTGAAAGTAAAGGGGTAGGTAACTATGGGTAGAATCGCCGTAAGTGTGCGATGTTCCATGGGTTGGAGTATGCGACTCCATACTCCACGTGCTTGAGGCGATAGGCGCCACCTGGGATGACTTCGGTGATGATGTAGGGTCCTTCCCATGACGACTCGAATTTCTTCGGTCGCTCTTGCTTGAGTCACAACCTTGGGCGTAGCCGGTGGCTGTGGTAGTTGCGGAGACTCTGCTGGTACACTGCCGATCGAGCTGCTGCTACGTCTCTTGCTTCGTCGAGTGTGTCGACGGCATCTTCGAGTGCAGCCGTGGATTCGGCTTTGCTGTAGGCGACGAACCGGGGAGCCTGGTGGCGTACTTCGGCTGGTAGCACGGCCTCGGCTCCGTGTACCATGAAGAACGGCGTGTAGCCGGTGGAGCTGTTTGGCGTAGTCCGTAAGCTCCACAGTACGGATGGTAGCTCTTTCGTCCAGGCTCCAGCTTTCCGTTCAAGTGGACTCATGAGGCGCTTCTTGATACCAGCGACGATTAGGCCGTTGGCCTTTTCCACTTGCCCGTTTGTTTGCGGGTGTGCCACTGAGGCGTACGTGATGTTGATCCCGAGGCCTTCGCAAGTCCCGAACTCCTTGGAGATAAAGTTCGATCCATTGTCGGTGATGATGTTGTGCGGTACGCCGAACCTGTAGACAATGGACTCGAAGAACTTGACGGCAGTTTTGCCCTTTTGGTTGGTGACGGGCATGGCCTCGACCCACTTGGTGAATTTGTCGACTGCGACCAGGAGGTAAACGTGTCCCCCTTTCGAGGACTTTGGCAGTTTGCCAATCATGTCGAGGCCCCATTGAGCAAAGGGCCAGGCTATAGGTATGGGTCTGAGCTCTGACCCGGGTGCGTGCGGTTTGTCGGCGAACCGTTGGCACCCGTTGCATCTTCGGACGATGTCCTTTGCGTCGCTCATGGCCGTTGGCCAGTAGAATCCGGCTCGTAGAGCTTTGGCGACAAGGGAGCGGCTGCCTGCGTGATGGCCGCAGATGCCCTCGTGGATGTCTTGGAGGATGGCTTTCCCGTCACCGATGGTGACGCACCTTTGTAGTACACCCGTAATACTGCGCTTGTACAGCTCGCCATTGATGATGGTGAAGGCTTTTGACCGACGAGATATGCGTCGGGCATCTGTCGGGCTGTCAGGCAGTTCTCCGTTTATCAAGAACTGGAGGTATGGCGTGTCTAGGTTTCTTCGACTGCCATAACCTGCATTAGGTTGACCATGGCGACCTCTGTGTCCAGTTTCTCGGGTCCTTCATGCCCTTCGGGCAGCGTAGCCCCCGAGTGTTCTGCTTCTTCGGGTGATCTCTTGGGGAATTTCCGCTTGATGGATGGCACGCAGATCTGTTCGAGGAACACACCCGGTGGCACCTTTGCGCAGGTGGAGCCGATATTGGCGAGTCTGTCGGCCTCCTCGTTGCTTTCTCTTCCAACGTGCCGAAGCTCGCAGCCGTCGAATTCTCCTTCGAAAGTGCGTTGTAGAGTGTGCGATGCGCGATCATGTTTTCGGCGTGTCGCGTGCTTTTCGTTCATCGTCTGACGACGAGGTTGGAGTCACCGTAGATGACCAGCGCGTTCGCCGCAGATCTTGCCATTCTCATGCTGTGGATGAGGGCTTCAGATTCGCCTCATTGTTGGAGGCTCGAATTTCATCCGAGGACGTGATTCATCTGGTCGCCTGCTGGAGGTCAAGATGACCGGCTCCTACTCAGCTTCACGCTTGGAGCCGTCAGTGCATGGTCCATGATCGCGACATGTGGGGTGTCTGGTAGCAGCTCCATCCAATGTACGAGGAAGTCAGGAGGACTTGAGACTTGATTGCAGTCGCTTCTCGTAGATGATGTCCAGGTGACGATTCGATGCCCCATAGGGGGCCCTGCGTTACTTCCGGGTTATTCAGATCTTTGTTCGTGCCTCGTTGACGACCATCACCTGGTGCTCCTGGAAGTAATGGCTCAGCCGTCGAGCCGTCATGAACACGCCGTAGGCGAGCTTCTAGTAGTGAGGGTACCTCTGCTTTGTTGGTGTTAGTACCTCGCTGAGGTAGTAGATTGGGCGCTGGACCCCGTCGGTCTTGCCTTCTTCGGGTCGTTCGACCACTAGTACGGTGCTGAGCACCTGGTGTGTGGCTGCTATGTAAAGCAGCAGAGGCTCTCGCTCTTTTGGCGTGACCAAGACGGGCGAGGTGGAGAGGAGCCGCTTGAGGCTTTCGAATGCATTGTTGGCTTCTGGCGTCCACTCGAATTTATTCGCCTTGCGTAGCAGCTGGTAGAATGGCAAGGCCTTCTCGCCCATGTAGCTGATGAATCTGCTCAATGCCGCTATTCGTCCTGCGAGCTGCTGGACACCCTTGATGTTTTTCGGCTTCTCCATCGCCATGATGGCTCTGATTTTCTTCGGGTTCGCCTCGATCCCTCGCTGAGAGATGAAGTACCCAAGCAGCTGACCCGATGGGACGCCGAAGGTGCACTTTTCGGGGTTGAGCTTGATCCTGTAGCGATCAAGGTTGTCGAACGTCTCGCGGAGATCGTCGATAAGTGTCCTTGCCTCCCTGGTTTTTATGACTATGTCGTCAACATAGACTTGAACATTGCGATCGATATGGTCCTTGAGGCAGGCCTGCATGCATCAATGGTACGTGGCACCTGCGTTCTTTAGCCCGGAAGGCATTGTATTGTAGCAGAATACTCCGAACGGTGTTATAAACGCCGTTTTCGCCTGATCTTCAACCTTGAGTCGAATCTGGTTGTAGCCTGAGTAGGCGTCGAGGAAGGAGAGTTTCTCGCAACCTGTAGTCGAATCGATGATCTGGTCGATCCGAGGAAGGGGGAAGTGGTCCTTTGGGCAGTGCTTGTTTAGCGACGTGAAATCCACGCACATATGCAGGATGTCCGTGTCCTTCTTTGGGACCATGACTGTGTTTGCAAGCCACTCGCTTTCTTTGATTTCCCTGATGAAGTCTGCAGCGAGTAGCCTGTTGATTTCCTTGCCGATGGCTTCGGCTCATGGCTCGGACAGTCTTCGGATGGACTGCTTGACGGGCTTGGTGTCTAGAAAGACGTTGAGTGCGTGCTCGGCGAATTCCCTGGGTACTCCTGGCATGTCCGCAGGACACCAGGCAAATATTTCCCAGCGCTCACGGAGGAATTCGACGAGCGCGCCTTCCTATGCGGGGCTGAGATCGTTGGCGATTAGTGCCGTCTTGGAGGCATCCGTCGGATGGACCTGCACCTTCTTTGTGTTGACCGTGGAGTCGAAAGACATGTCAGGTGCGTTTTGCCGTGCGACTGGGGGTGCCCCATTATCCGTCACTTCGCGGAGCCTAAGGAGATCCTCCTGCATACCGAATGATTGGGAGATTCTATTGAAATCTCTGTCGCATTGGTCCGATTGGGTGAAGCTCCCGTGGACTGTGATGACGCCCTTCGGTCCTGGCATCTTGAGTAGCAGGTATGCATAATGTGGGACAGCCAGGAACCTTGCAAATGCTACACGCCCGAGGATGGCGTGGTACTGTGATGGCTAGTCCACCACTTCGAATTCGAGCCGTTCCAGTCGGAAGTTGTCCGGATTGCCGAAGATGACGTCGAGCCATATCTTGCCCAGGGGAAATATGCCCTTCCCTGGAACGATGTCGTGGAACGTTGTGTTTGATTGTTCTAGGCTGCACTGCGGGATCCGCATTGCTGCTAGAGTGCTTGCGAACATCAGGTTGATGCCGCTGCCGCCGTCCATGAAGACGTGACTCATCTCAAAACCTCCGATTTGCGCCTCCAGCACCAGGGCAGCATGACCTGGGCGAGGGATCTGGCAAGGGTGATCCGAACGAGTGAACGTGATGCAGGACTCCGATCCGCTGAGGTACTCAGGGATGGCGGGTGGAGTTGCCACGGCTAGGTTGATCTTTCGGGTGATTTTCTTCTGCACCCTATTCGTAGGGCGCCCCTTTCTGGATCATTAGTTCTCCTTTTGGCAGGGGGTACCCGTTTCCAGCGTTGTTCTGTGCTGGTGCGACTGGTTGGTTCAGGCCTCCTACCGGTGGCGGTGGAGGAGCTCCATGCGCTATCTCACCTGGCGCGGGTGTGTTTCCGAACGCAGGGATTGGAGCCTGCTGCCTCATCTGCACCATGCTTTCGCTGAGCTTCTGGAACTCGCGGCAGTCCTTGAGCATGTGGCTCGCCTTCTTTTTGCCATCCTGCTTGTCGATGTAGAAGTGGATGGTGCATGGACCCGAAAGCTTTTATGTCGAGGGTCCGTTATCGCGTCGCGGCGTTACACGCATCGTTGGCGTCCTCCATCGCGGAAGTTTCCTCCGCGGTATCCTCCGCTGTTGCGGTTGGTGTCATTGCGGCGATCGGCGTAGCCAGCCGCGACCATGTCAGGTCCGTCGCGATCGTCGTAAACGCGCGATCTTCTCTTGATACGGGGCTCTCGCCGTCGACCATAGTCGTCCTCTTCTTCCAATTGTGCTCGGTGAATGGAGTCTTCTCCGTCAGCCCACCTGTTGGCGATGTCCATGAGGTGATCGAGCGTTTTGGGTTTGACGCGCCCAAGCTCCTCCTTGAAGTCTTGGCGCTTGACGCCGTCCCTGAAGGCGTCGATGGCCCTCTCTTCGGAGATGTGGGCTGCGGAGTTCTTTGTGTTGGACCAGCGTAGTATGTACGAGCGAATGGATTCGCCCGTTCGCTGAGTGCAGGCTCGCAATTCTTCGATTGAGGCGGGCCTTTTGCTGGTACCCTTGAAGTTTCTAATGAAGCTGTAAGCTATCTCATCCCAGCTTCGGATGGACCCTGAGGATAGGCTGCTGAGCTAGATCCGGGCTGCGCCTGTCAGCTGCAGCTGAAGGCATTGCATGGCGGTCTCCTTGTTTCCACCGTGCAGTTTGACAGATGATAAGTGATCGCTGAGACAAGCTTTTGGGTCTTGAGTGTCGTCGAACTTCGGAGTATCCGAAGGAAGTTTGAAATTTTGCGGCATCCGTGTCCGCCGGACGGATCTGCTGAAGCATCGGGCTCCGTGGAGTTCTCCTTCGTCTTCGTCCATCTTGGATTCGGACGAGCATGCGCGCTTAGCTCGCGCTTTGTCGATTTTGTGTTGTGTGAGCGCATCTCTGGCGTCGTAGTCACGGTCGCGGCGTCGCGAACTCTTCTTCCTTTGAGGAAGGTCATGTTCCTCCTCTTCGGATGAAGGGGTGGGGCTGCGGTCGAACCTGACCGGAGCTTTCTTCTTCGGCTCCTTGGGAGCTTCCTGGTGGAGCGCGGCTCCGACGAGTCCGAGTTCGGTAAGTGCGGACTTGTGCATGGCCCTCTTCGGGTCCCCCTCGGGAGGTGGGTGGGCCGCGAGGTACGCAGTGGCTGCCATGATCGCAGCCTGCGGCGTTTTTGGGATGACATTGTCGTCAGCGTCCATCTCCATGAAGGATGTGTGGAGAGTTCGCGTCAACTCGCGGCGCTCCTTGGGATCCATGTTCTCCATCCGCGAGCGATGCTTGTTGCCTAGGTTGGCGTTCGAGCTGGAGCCGATGCCCATGGCGGAGAGCGCGGCTCGTCGCGCGCTGGACTCTGAGGCTGCTTGCTTGCGTTTGTCAAGCACCTCCTGCATCTTGACCTGCTTCTTGTGCTCCTCGATTAGGAGCAGGTGGTAGGCCATCAGCATATCTCGCGAGGCGTCTGCGGGCAGTACTATGTTGCCTGCCACAACTTCGCAGACCTGGGTCCATCCCTCTTTGCTAAGGCGGATGACGTGGCCGCCGTTGTTTTCCCCTTCGGGTGGGGGAGATTGGCTTCTTCTGTTCCCACAGTTTTGTTCTGGCGGGTTAGGCGGCGGGTTGGGTGTTTGCTGATCCACGTCGCTTTGGATGACTGCGGCGCATTGATAGCGCTCGTAGATTGGCCCACTGCTGCCGCAGCTTTCAGATCCGGAACCGTAGGTCCCTGCATTCGATGGCGGATTGCACAGATCGGAGTTGCAGCTGCTGCTGTCGTAGGAATCATCTACTGATGATGTTGTGCGTAGCACGGGGTGTGGGGCCCATGAAGCGGGCCTGATTGATGGTAGGGGCACCCGCTCAGGTAGGCGGAGGGTGCCAGTTTGCCCCACCTGGAAGCAGAAGCTCCCGAACAAGATTTCGAGTCCGTCGCCTACGGGCTCGAAGTCCTTCATGGTGGCCGGCGAGTGGGCGGTGAAGTCGAAAGCACCGAAGAGGAGATGGCTCTCCGTTGCTGCAGAGTTGTAGATCGATCGGGTTGGGACTGTCACGATCGCACAATCAGCGCCCCCAGTTCCCACGGACGGCGCCAATTGACGAGGTATGATCTCATCAATGCCCATTGTTATGGACTTGGGTTTTGGAGAAGATGGGGATGCTGGAGATCGTGGAACGGTTAGCAAACAAGCAACACGGGGACACAAGGTTTACCCAGGTTCAGGCCCCCGGAGGGAAAACCCTACTCCTGCTTGTCTGCTCTTGATTACGGCGAAACCGGTGATTACAGGGGTGCGCAGATGCAATCTGGCGTGGAGGTGTGTATGCGAGAGTATGAGTCGAGAGATCTAGGTCGTGCCCTCCTGGCCTTTATATAGACTTAGGCAGGTCCCGGGCATAGTCCTAGTCGGTTACAGGTTCTAGGGTTTTACCCCTTTGAATTTCCTATCTACTCTAGTCTTGCTCTCCAAGGATCCGAAGGCACCATGGGCCTGGGCCACCCGAAAGTCTTCATGGGCCAACGTACTTTTGCCGTGGGCCTTCCTTGGGCTGGACTAGGTATGCTGAGGTCATGCACCCGCGGGGTATAACCATGTCAGGGCAAGCTCAATATGTGCCATCTCTAGAAGATCTCATGCTTGAAGCTTGCCATCCTCGTGATCATGGAGTGATGAAGACAAGTTCAAAGAAGAGGTTTCCCGATGGAGTATGGGGGAGAAATTTGCAAGTCTTCATCAAGCAAGAGCGAGCAAGAGCAAAAAAGAAAGGTGTTCCCACTCTATAAGAACAAGACGTTCTACATCAAGTTCATGTTGAATGCTCAAGGCAAAGGTCTGTTATTGATAGGGATTCTCTTTTGTAGGTCTCATGTTGTTAGTTGGGAGACCGGGTTTAGGATAGATAGTTGTTCTATCAAGAGGGGCTCTCAAGCGAGTGTCTCGATCGCATTGTTCGGAGAGAGCTCAAATCTTTGCATGCATAGCATCATATTTCTTGGTTGTTATTTAGTTCTTGTCCTTGAGAGGATCTAGAGCCTTTCGGCTCTGATGCAGCGCTGAGTTGATGTAGGAGCGCTTCGTTGGGAACCCCAAGAGCAAGGTGTGAAGCAGCACAGCAGCAAGTTTTCCCTCAGTAAGAAACCGAGGTTATCGAACCAGTAGGAGGAAGGAAATGTCACACAAGTGTTGTAAACAACGCAAAGACCTGCACAACACAAACTCAAGACTTTGCCCCAACGAATCAGTGAAGTTGTCAAGCTCACCAGTTTGCTGTAACAAAAGATTAAACGTATGGTGTGGAAGGTAATGGTTTGCAGCAAGTAAACAGGTAACAATGGAAGATGTATCAATGGTAAAGATTGGACCGGGGTCCATAGTTCACTAGATGTGCTCTCCTTTAGATAAACCACATGGGATGAAGGGTAAACAAATTACAATGGGCAATTGATGAGGCAGAGCAAGGCATAACAATGCAATACCAGACAAAAAGATCCTATGAGATTCGATTGGGCAATACAACAATATACATAGACCGCCATCCGACTGCATCTATGACTAGAAGTCCACCTTCAGGTTATCATCTGAACCCCCTCCAGCATTAAGTTGTAAGCAAGAGACAACTGCTTTAAGCAAAGTGTGTAAGGTAAACAATCCACTTGTTCCATGAACAAGAGACCGTTGTTTTCTCCCTAGTGGCAGCATCACATCTACAACCGAAGATATTTCTGTCACTTCCCTTGGAAACTAGAGGCATGAACCCACCATCGAGCATAAATACCCCCTCTTGGAGTCACTAGCAACTACTTGACCAAGATAGCTACTAACAGCGGAGAGCATTCAAGATCACAAACAACACAGACATGATAGTATCAAATAGACAAAACCATTAATCAATCTAACATAGTAATCTCAATATCCATCAGATCCCCACAAATACAACATGCATGATTACAAATAGATTAGATCTTGATCATGAACGGAGCTCAGAAGATCTATACATGAAAGCACAAGGAGGAGATACGACCATCTAGCTACTACATGGACCCATAGTCCAAGGTGGTACTACTCACGCATCATACCGGAGAAGAAAGCCTCCGGGATGATCTCCCCTCCAGTAGGGTGCCAGGAAGAACTTCAGATCCGCCCCGATGTAGGGACGACGGTGGCGGCGGCTACAGAAGGTTTCGTGGAGTTTTGATCTGGTGCCTAGGGTTTCTGCATCGGGGGCTTCTTATAGGCGAAGAGGCAAGGCTGGGAGGCAGCCAGTGGGGCCACACCCTACCCAGGCGCGGGGTGTGCCCACCCGCGCCTAGGGGGTGTGGCGGCCTGTAACACCCCACTTTTAGCTAATTATATATTAGGGTTTCGATTATGCATTGCATAAGCATCATCTCTTATTAATGCATGCAAAGATAAAATAAAATGCAAAACCCTAAAACCCTAATCCTCCTCCTCTATTTTAAAATACATTCAAATGGTTTTGATTTTGAAAACTACCAAAATGTTGGAGCCCAAATGGATTAGTAGGGCCCCACACTAATTTCCTATGTTTCATAAAGTTCTAGTATTTTTGAAATGGTCAAAAACAGATTTGAAATTCAAAATACAAATGAGAAAACAGATTCATAAAAAGAGAAAAGTTTCTGGAAACAAAAATAGCAGCCAGACCCTTATCAGGCCATGGCCCACTCCCTCTCTTCTCGCTGCAAGCCTCGCCGCGGCCCATCTCCGGCACAAGCCAGCCCATCCTAGGCCCGATACCAGTTCGGTCGTCTTCCCCGTCATCGTCTTCGATCCCGATGGATGAAGCTCCTGCGTGTCGCCGCCTCCGCCACCCGCCTGTGCCAGGATGCCCGCCGTGCGCTGTGATGCACGCTACCGACTTCCCTGTGGTCTGCAAGTACCCCTCCGTTGCCGAGACGAACCCTAGCTTCTCCTTTCCCAATTTCTTTCCCTGGCTGAAACCCTAGCTCCAGATGCCGCCGGCGTCATGTCGTTGTCGTGCTTCCCTTGCCCATTTGAGGCTCCCATGCTCTTCGCCTTGCCAAGTCAAGCCTCCATGCCAAAGGAATTGAGCCGGGGAACTCGGAATCGCCCGCAACGCTGTCTTCATCCCCGCGGTCGGCCGAGCTCCGCCGCGATATAGCCGTCGTCTCTGACCTCCTCTGGATGAGCTGGTCCCGGAATCGTGATCTAGGTGAGCTTCCGGTTCTAAGGAGCCTCTCCTCCCGCACCCTCCCGCTCTGATTCATGCTCGCGGCGTCCACCACCGTGCACCGCCGCAGCAACCTCGCTGTGCTCCTGTTCCGGTGACCAATCCAGGGCGGCGCCACCACCTTTAGGTAGCCTGCGACGCGCTCTCTCCGACGCCCCCAACCATGCATGTGCGTGCGCCCCCAATCTCCTGCCCCGTGCTCGATCTGTGAGCTCCACCATGGATGACGTCATAGAGACGTCACAGTGATGCAATAAGCCCCTTTTGTTTTATTTAAAATCATTTATGTAATTCTTTTCTGGAAATTTAAATACCCCCGTGGGGCCTATTCGTTAGTGACTGGGGGTAGCCTTAGACCCAGTGAGAAATGTTCCCAGCCCTGGATGACGTCATAAAGATGTAATAAACCTTTTTAATATTTTCAGAAATTGATATAAACTTGTAAATTCAATAGGTAATTCATTATAATTCAGAAAAATACAAATAATATATCAAAATGTTTAGAAAAATGAGACCTATCTCTTTAAGCTATAATCATGCATGGTTCAACAATTTAAATGACAAGTTTAATTAGAAGAACATAGTAACCCCTCTCATATACATCCGGAGTTTCCCCGAGTTAGGGTCTGCACCCCTCAGAACCCCGATTAAGTTGTCGAGCATGCTTTAGGGTTACATTTCAATACAAATTAACTTGTCATATCATCATCCTTGCTTGAGCATTACATCGATGCCATGTGTTGATTGTTTCCCCTTTATTTCCGGTGTTTGGTTCTTCTTTGGTAGAATACGATATCGAGATCGAGATCGAAGACCGAGGACAACACCATCGAAGATCGAAGATCGACGAACAATACTTGACCAACTGTAACAAGTCAAGTACAAGGCTCCCGAAGATCTGCTTATTTGTTATCAACTGACAAAGGCAAGCATGCCCCACCATGATATAATCCTATGATTTCGAAAGCATTTCAATTCTTGCAATGATGCATACAATTCTACTGTGGTCTTTTATCGATAGATAGAGTATCCTATCTATTGCATACTTCCTCTGATCTTATATTACCTGATCCACCGCTCCTTGCATAACTAGGTTTGGCTTGTGTGCACTACTAGAGCTTATATCTGTGTCCTGCTTAGACATGCATAGCTGTTGAGTCTGGTCCATCCAGATGATGTATCAGATGCAGATAATCTAGTATGACAGGAGAACGTGATAAGATGAGATCAGTGATATGAGATTAAACATGCTAAGGATCGTATGGGAGGCCACGGTGGGATGTGGTTTTTCTAGTCCCATGCTCGCCACCCTTAGGACCCTAGGTTCTTGCCTCTTGAACCAAGACGAGCGTACAACCACACGAGGTAAATGGGGACCCCATGATTGGCTAACTTTCCTAGTAGATTCCATGGGTCACATAGTTCGGGCATTCCATTCGACATACGCATTGAAAATGTTTTTGAAAGAAGGAGATGAAGGAGGTGCATTCATAACAGGTAGGGAAGCGTGGCCGCGGTTGCTTGGGGTTGATGGCGCCTCTGGTAAACCAACCTCGCCTCACATCTTTAAGTACCGACTTCGGTATTTGAACCGTTACGGCGGAACCATACTTATTGCGTGACTCATGGTCTCGGCGAAAGCAAGGTAAAGGTCGTGTCCAACCACACCCTCTGCCAGCACACCAAGGAAGTGTGTCAAGTGGCAATAAGAGTCGGTTGGTACGTGTGCGTAAAGTTGTACACCCCTGCAGGGTAATAATCTTTCGGAAAGCCGTGTCCACAATATGGACGACTTGGGAACGGATGGGAGATCATAGATAACTTGAACCTAATCGTAAAACTTGGCAACTAATGTTTGTTAAGGATGCTTCCTCATGGGTACGAGGGGGTGATCCTGGTTGATAGATGATGATGATTCGGTGGATATCAAAAAATGATGATCAATATTTCGGAGACATCGCTATCTTATACCCTTTTAAAATACTCTGAATAGACGAGCTTCTTCTCCCTCTTGTTTTATAAACAAAAGATGGCTTTGTGCAAAACAACTCCACCAGCCATAAGTCTTGCGGAGTACACCCTGTACTCACCCTTGCTTTGTTGATACTTTTGTAGCAGAGTAAGTGTTCCCTGAAGATCAGTTTGGTACTACATCGACGAGTAGCTTGGGGTTCCCGGCCGGCAGCCTGGAATCTATGGGCTGGGACGTCATCGTTATGCTTCAGGCCTCTTAGGCCATTTGTTAAGTTTGCTATACTTAATAGCATAATTTGCCTTCCGTTGTTTGATGTTTGTGGTCAGTGACCTCTGCTTGTAATAATTTGGTTCTTGCTCAAATATGAGCTTGCTGTAATAAAATTTTGTGTCGTAGGGTCATTGTCGTGTTACCGGTTCTTCACTGGATATTCTCGAGCTCAAGGTTAAGCTTATTTCAGACGGAGATCTGGGATTTGTTTAGCCCTGATCCCGGGGGTGTCACACGGCCCTGGTTCACCTCTCCGTCTCCCCTCTGTACTTCGTGTCGCCCACGGTAAAACATGAAGGGAATATGCCCGAGAGGCAATAATAAAGTGGTTATTATCGTATTCCTTGTTTATGATAAATGTTTATTTTACATGCTATAATTGTATTAATACGGAAACGTTAATACATGTGTGTTTAATAAACAAAAGGAAGTTCCTAGTTATGCCTCTCTTATAAACTAGCTCGTTGATTAACAAGATGATCAAAGGTTTCCTAATCATGGACATTAGATGTTGTTAATAACGAGGTCACAACATTAGTGTAATGGTGTGATGAACATTCATCCGAAGTATAGCATTGTGATCAAAGTCATTGAGTTTATATTGCTATAACAACATACGAAGTGATCCTAATCCTTAGACCATGAGATCATGTCAATCACTAACACCGAAAGGGTATCTTTGATAACATCAAAAGTCACACTATAACATGGTGATTATAAAGATGGGTTCAGTACTACTAAAGTGTTATGTTGAGGTCCATGGATCGAGAGTGGAATTTGTTCACCCCGATGAAGGATAGATATGCTCTGGGCCCTCTCGGTGATATCACATTGATTAGCTTGCAAGCAAGTGATTTGATCACTAGAATGTTATATCACGGGAACGAGAAAAGAGTGCATGTCAGTAACGAGATCAAACTAGGTATGGAGATACCGATGATCGAATCTCGGACATGTAATATATCGCGAAACAAAAGGGATTAAGATACTAGCATAAAAGGTTCTCGCGATCACAAGAAAGTCATCGCTGAATGTGTGGGAGTAAGTATGGGTCTCCAGATCCCGCTTCTGATTATTGATCTGAGAGGGGTCTCGATCATGTCCGCATTATTCGCGAACCATAGGGTGACACACTTAAGATACACCGACATCCATTTGGAGCAAAAGTTTCATGCCGGAAAAGAATAACAAGCGCAGGAATTTATTTCACTAGATACCGAAACGGGTTTTGGGGTGAAATTGCAGAAAGTGTTTTTGCATGTGAAATGAAATAATAGCAAGGGGTTATATGTGAATGTTTGTCATTAAAGTAATTGACAAAATACTGAATAAATAAAAGGAGTTTTATTTAATGAGAGTTTGCATTAAATTTGGTGGAAATTTAATGGGAATTTGAGTGGTTTTTAAGTGGAGAGAATTGAAAGGCATTTGTGTGAGTGGAGTGTCCGCCCACATGAATGAAAGGAGGGGAAGGTGCAGCCCCATGGCTGGCGCATGGCCCCTTGGGTGTGATGCGTGCACCCAGTGTTGACGTGGGACACTTCGTTGAAACCCCAAGAGCAAGGTGTGATGAACACATCAGCAAGTTTCCCTCAGTAGAGGCCGAGGTTATCGAACCTGAAGGAGGAAGGAAACGTCTCAAAGGTGTTGCAAGCAACATGGAGACCTGCACAACACAAACTTAAGACTTTGTCCCAACGAATCAGTGAGGTTGTCAAGCTCACCGGTTTGCTGTAACAAAGGATTAAAAGTATGGTGTGGAAGGTAATGGTTTGCAGCAAGTAAACAAGTAACAGTGGAAGATGTATCAATGGTAAAGATTGGACCGGGGTCCATAGTTCACTAGAGCTGCTCTCCTAAGATAAACAACATGGCATGAAGGGTAAACAAAATACAGCAGGGCAATTGACAGGAACTGAGCAAGGCTTAACAATGCAATACTAGTCAGAAAGATCCTATGAGATTCGATTGGGCAATACAACAAGATACATAGACCGCCATCCAAATGCATCTATGACTAGAAGTCCACCTTCAGGGTATCATCTGAACCCCCTCCAGTATTAAGTTGCAAGCAACAGACAACTGCTTTAAGCAAAGTGTGTAATTTAAACAATCCACTTGTTCCATGAACAAGAGACCGTTGTTTTCTCCCTAGTGGCAACAACACATCTACAACTGAAGAGATTTCTGTCACTTCCCTTGGAAACTAGAGGCATGAACCCACTATCGAGCATAAATACCCCCTCTTGGAGTCACTAGCAACTACTTGACCAAGATAGCTACTAACAACGGAGAGCATTCAAGATCACAAACAACACAGACATGATAGTATCAAATAGACAAAACCATGCAAGATCACAAACAACGGAGAGCATGCAAGATCACAAACAACACGAACATTATAGAATCATAAAGACAAAACCATTAATCAAACCAGCATAATAATCTCAATATCCATTGGATCCCCGCAAACACAACATGCATGATTACAAATAGATTAAATCTTGATCATGAACGGATCTCACAAGATCTATACATGAAAGCAAAAAGGAGGAGATACAACCATCTAGCTACTACATGGACCCATAGTCCAAGGTGGAACTACTCAGGCATCATACCGGAGAGAAGGCCTCCGGGATGATCTCCCCTCCGGCAGGGTGCCGGGAAGAACTTCAAATCCCCTCGATCTAGGGATGATGGTGGCGGCGGCTATAGACGGTTTCGTGGAGATTTGATCGGGTGCTTAGGGTTTCTGCATCGGGGGCTTCTTATAGGTGAAGGGGGAGGCCGAGGCGGCGGTCGGGGCCCCACACCCCTACCAGGCATGGGGCAGGGCCCACCCGCGCCTAGGGTGGGTCTGGCCGGCCTCTCCGGCTCCCCTCTGGACTTCTTGTTCCCCACGGAAAGTAATTGACTTTGACGTTTGTCCCGTCCAATTCCGAAAATATTTCTTTGCTAACTTTTTTGAAACCAAAAATAGTAGAAAACAGGCATCTAATATTGTTGCAACTTGTTAGTACGTTAGTACCAGAAAACATGTAAAAAGCACCTCAAAGTGTAGACAAGACAAAGCAAAGTAGATACTAAACAAGCATGGAGCATCAAAAATTATAGATATGTTTCCAACATATCAGCATCCCCAAGCTTAACTCCTGCTCGTCCTCGAGTAGGTAAGTGATAAAATAATAATTTTTGAGGTGACATGCACGCTCACAATAAAGATCCAACCATTTGCAAGCATTTGAAAGCTGGGATCAAAGAACTCTAAACATGTGCATAAAATATGGAGTTCTAACAATAGGACATAGTAACTATGCATGCAACATGACAAGCTACAAACAAAGATCATGAATAATATGCAATGAAAAACATTTGTGTGTTTCACATACAGAAAACATAGCATAGTGGCAATCAGTTTGTCTCTCATAGAGTAGCAATATAGATGCATAGGACACCTTAAAAGCTAACAAGGATGACTAGAAACAAATAGCACAAGAACAAGTAATTTCACAATATGCATCAATCAATAAGCTTTGGAACACTGCACACAGAATGACAACTATGCTCTCTTAATGGTGCCTAAAGGTAGAAGGTGGAGACTCAATAATGGTGGAAGAAAGGCCTTTTTGTAAATTAAGCAGGGATTACAAGTTTCAAAAAGATCTTTCAAAAATTATGGTACTTGTTAGCTTTCAGCCCTCATTGCCCCTATCATGAGCATCTTGAAGTGGTTAAGGTTAAAGTGGCAAAGATGGAGTATATGCTTGATGAAGTATAAGTTGGCAATCTCAAGTCCCTTGAATATGAGGGCCACACCTCATGCATACTCAACTTTGGGCCTAGGTAAGTTCTTGTCATTGTAAGTATTTGCATATCATTGAGAACCGCCAACGGGGTACCCCTTGCACATGGTAAAGGAGCTTTCTCATAACCAAAATGACAAGGCAAGCATACAATGAGCATCTCAATAATCTTTTTATTTACCATATGCATAGATTTTTATTGAGGATGCTTCATAGATAGCTCATTATGGTGATGCTGCAAGTTTCCACCATGATTAGGCATGGCTTAGGCTAGCGGTCCAGGCGTTTCTCTAACACAGGATACAAACTCCATGGACTTACAAGTTCCCTCTTTATTTCACACCGGTGACATCCATAGACAAAAGAGCATGATATCAACTGAGTACAAAGTACAAGTGCAATGTTGAAAACGTTCCCCATGACAACACGGTTCTGCTAATTCCAACTTATAAGTGCAAGCATATACAACAAATCTATCACAATGGTTCAAGTTTATTAGGGGCAAAGAATAAAAAGTGTGCCATCAAGTTCTTGGGGGCTTTAATCACTCAGTTTTCACATAACAAAATAGTTTTTAATTGGAAGATAGTTGAAAACAAGAATATACTTGGAATGGTGTAACACACCATGCATAGGATTTTATAGTGGACACCTTGGAAAAACTTGGTTTCTTGGGAGTTGGAAGCATGAGTAGAGATTACTCATACAAGTGGAGGCTAGCAAAAGACTGGGAGCAACCAACTAAGAGAGCAATAATGGCCATAATCATGCAGAGCAACAAAGCATACTAATCAAAGCAAAGAGTGGTACTACAAGTCAAGGACTAAATGATCATAGAGGATAATGGTGACTTGTCGTAGTCATAACATGGTGTGATCATGTGCCAAGTCAACCCAAGCAAAGCATCAAAGGAGAATACCACAATACCATGCTTTTGCATGCTAAAACAACGCATAATTTCTTCAAGGCACACTAAGCAATCCCAATTGTTTGGAACAATACATGCTAAAACAATAATCACTAAGCATAAGGTCAAAACAACACCTAGCATGTCATGCTAAAGTCCAAGTCACAGTCAATGCAAGCTCCTCTTGCACTTCAAGCAATAACTTACTACTCCTTTCCAACACCAAGCAACTTATTTGCAAAACAACGCAGCGAGAACGGGGGTCCAAACTTCTTTATTCAATCAAACTAAACAACCTAAGCAAAGCAAACAAAAACTAAGAAGCTTCCAAGAACAACACAACTGAGCATGAAACAATAAAAACGAAGTGTCTAGACAGACCTGAGCTTTTTATTGATGAAGAAGGGGATGCCTTGGGCACCCCCAAGATTTGACGCTTGTACCTCTTGGATATTTATTGGGGTGACACCATGGTGTCATCCCAAAGCTTGAGCTTTTGTCCATTCTTCATCTCATTGCATCATTCTCTCTCTACACCTGAAATTTTTTCCTTCATACAAAACTTCACACAATCTTCATTAGCAACATTAGTTTATTCAAAAGATATTAGACCTCTGGCAAAGCTTTGGAACAGCAAGGCTTTTCACTAAAAACACAATCTACTATAGTAACTCCTTCAAAAATCTCAATTCACCTAAATAGAACTCAAAAAGGAATCAATAAGAAGCAAATGCAAATAATGGCAGAAATCTGTCAAAACAGACCAGCAGATAGAAACCGATTTTTTATAACATCTTATGTTGCTCAAATAAAAAAGTATTGAACTAGCAAAAGTTAGCTAACATACTGGGGGATTAATTCGTAAATTTTGATCTCAATTCGAGTTACAGAGACTCCTCACGAATTTTTTTGGTGGAGGACAGAAATCTGTTTTGGGACAGCAACTCCGCAAATCTTAATTCCCTCTCATTAGAGGTTATTCTTGGCACACAAAGCAAACAAAAAGGATACGGAGAGGTCATTACTGAATTAATATATTCCGATACTCAAGTAAACTCTTGGGTTATCTCCCAACAAGTACTTTTCTTTAACGCCTTTAAGTTAGTCACAAGAAGCAAGAAGAATCAAGTATTTTCAAATGAAGAAGCATTACCCCTCTTGTTCTTTCCTTTCTTACCTTTCTTCTTATCTTTAGGGAAGACATGATTCCTTACTAGAGGAGCAAAATGCATGATGCCTTTTCCCACATCTATTACAGCCCCAAGGTGTTTCAGTAGAGATCTTCCAAGTGTGATCTGTCATTTACCTACACATTCAATAACAAGATAATCAGTAGTCACCATTTTTCCTGAAATTTTTGTAAACACACCTTTAGCTATTCCAATGGATAATATTGTAGGGTTCCCAACCTTTAATAAGGTAGATTCCTCCTGTGTTTTACAATGCTAGTCCCTGGATCATTAGCTAGCATCCACAGTTAAGATGTAATATCAAGATACAAAGGTCATAATATAAATTTATAACTAGGAATAACATAAGTTTATTACATCAAACATAGCTCATTTGGCTATTACAATACATTGCAGCGGAATAACTATAGTCATGGGTCCTTCATCTTCAAAGTGCCACAGGCAGATGTTGGTTGTAGACTTTGTAGTCCTAGTCAATCAAACAATCTTCATTTAAAAACAATCAACCTGCAACATTACAAGTTACAGCCACATGGGTCAATACATTTGAATTGTATTGGCAAGCTTCACTTCTATGTATAATAAGAGTGGATCCTATCATTATATGCATATTTGGCTAAGTAGAATTTAAGGCTTATTTGCATAAAGCAATATTTTGTCCTATCTTTTCAAAAGGGGTTTTAAGTCCTTTGTCAAAACTCTTTTCCAAGAATCCCTTGAACTCCTTGGTAGAAACTCAAGTGTTCAAGTCCTTGTCAAAATCTCTTGAGCCACTTGGTAACCCCAAGTGCAACAAGTTTTAAAATGTCATGAGTTCCTTGGTAACCCCAAGTACATCATGCTCTTGAGCACCTTGGTAACCCCAAGTGCAACAAGCTTAACAAAATCTCTTTGAATTCCTTGGTACCCCCAAGTGCATCAAGTTTTTATATTAGAAGTTGGAATGTCGAGATCTCCCATAGTTCAAACTTTAGTTGCTCAGTATTGTCCATAACCGGGGACACGGCTAAGCACTTAGATTTTATTAACTTCTGAAGGAGTACACTTTACCCACATGACACAATCCCATCTTGTTGCCACCAGTGGCTCTGGATTAGTGCTCACCAAGTTGGAGTACCATGGATGAGAATGTGAAAGTCTTTCCAAAAGGTCCTCCCATACATCATTGCTAGCTTGTCTTCAGCCCCCATGAAGCATTCCAGATCCCCATGTCCGGTAACTAAAGACAATGTATGGGTCTTCCTAATGTAGTTGACTAAGCCAGAGCCATAATAGCATGTGGTTGCACACGAAAGCCACAATTGGAGAAACATGTTCAATCTCTAAGTTTCCTAGGTTGTTGTCTTTTTGTAGCACAACACAAAGTGAATCCCATAGACATGGTTCCTTTTGTTGCCACCCTCTCCAAAACTTAAAGTGTCCACCACCTAGGTGGTTCATTGAGTCCTTGTTTTATTATGTAAAACATAAGTCCTTTTCTCAATCCTTTGTAAAATCTCAACATGTATCTCTTGTCAAAATAAAGCATGGCTAAGCATGTACAACTACAATATTTTCGCTAAGGAGTGTATAGGGAATCCTATTAGGATTTAGCATAGCATAAGTATAAAGAAATCTTTTTCATGCATGTTTTCATAATCCACTAAGTATAATGAAAATAGTAGGGCATTTGTATGATAGTGTAACTTGCCTTTTTGGTAGGGAATGAGGGTTCACTCCTTGATCTTGCTAGTCTCACACTTTGCTAATTTCACTACAAGTCAATCAAGCAAACACCAAATCAACTAACATTCCAAACCACTATTACTCAAACAAAATCACACACACAAGACAAGAAGGAAACTAATTCATGCATAAGTATGCAAAGGATGGTTCTATTGCAAGGATGTTCTCCACTAGGTTTATAACTTTGTAAGGTCCAAATTGGTCATTTATCAAAAATGGCAAAGTCATTAGTTAGAGGGTTTTGCCCAAAAACTATTTTAAAATTCCATTCAATATTTTATATGGTGGGAAAATAGTTTTATCAAATCAAAATTCTTTAAGTTTCTCACCAAAAGTTTCTAACTCTCAAGTCTTGGTGTTTTGGTTCAGTATCTTTGAATTAGAATATTTTTCCAAGGTTTTTATTCCAAAATCTTTTTTTTTCATAATAAAACCCTTATCTTTATTTAGCTAGAAATAGACTAATTCAATTAATCCATTCTAAATTTTTCTAATTTCATTTTCAAAACCATGGGTTGGTTCCTAGGGTCAGTAAGGTCACATCAAACTATTTTGCAAAAGTTTTAACCCTAAAATCAATTTTAAACAATTTTTATACACTAAACAAGCTCACAAAAGAATCTGCAAAATTTAAGCAAACTAACAGATACTATTGGCTAAACTAATTCCACAGTTGGCTAGGGCTTGCTCCACTGAATCCATTGATATAAAATTTGTAATTTTTGGACGTGTGGTTTGAAAGTTACAAGGGTTTGAAGTTTGCATTTAAATCTGATTCAAAACTCTGTTTTAAACACTAGCTGGCCACGCGTCATGTTTTAATAGGCCGATACCGGTTCGGACGGATTGATCTCTCTGGATCGTTGGATCTAAGTGGGATCGCACGACACTGGTTGCTCGATACCCCTTCGCTTACTTTCTTTCCTAAACGTCAGATCTAAATCTAACGGTCACTAACACGCTTGCCAAATTCTGGCGGCGCCAAGGCTGCCAAGCGACGGTCCGGGCATGCTATCGGCGGTTCTAGGAAGCAAAGTACAAGGTGAGAAGGTTCACCGTGATCGCGAGGACGAGGTGATGCTCGGGGCGCGATCGGTTGGTCACGGGGCGCTCAGGGTCTGCAGTAATTCCTCGCCGGAGAAAAGAACGGCGTCGGGTGGTTCTGTCCACGGTCGAAGGCGACGTTGTAGATCGTCCTAGGACAAGACAGGGGCATGGTTAAGTGCGGGAGGTCACGGAGAGGTTACGTGCATGAACAAGAAGGTACGGGGCGGTCGGAATCTACCTGAGTGCTTGCCGGAATTGAAGACAGACGCGGCGACGTTCGGAAGCTTGACGTAGCCGACGCCTGATCGAATGAAGGGCACAGGGAGAAACGTCTGGGACTGGGGAAGCTGTCAGCGTGCTCAGGGAGGTTTGGGGTGATGTGGTTTGGCCGGAATCGGCCGGAGACGATGGTCGGAGCTGGGAGTGTCTCGAGTCGAATTGGGCAGCCTCGGGGCAGAGAGAGGGAGAAGCTTGAGGGGAAATGGAGAGGGAGTGGGCTTAAGAGGGCGAGGTCGCCAGCTGAATCACCGCGCATTATCGCAAATTAACGCTGCATCATCAACGGGAGAACGGCCGTGGTGGTCGCCACGAGGAAGGAGACATGCAAGAGAAGTGGGGTCCACGGAAAATGAAAATAGAGGGAGAGAGGTCCAGGTCCACCACTGTCTCTCTGCAGAATGCGCGTTTTTCGTTGAATCGTTTTTCTTCGGGGAAAGGAGCTGGGCTGGTTGGTGGGCTTCCTGGTCTTGGCCGGCTGGGCTGGGTTCAAATCCATTTTTTTTTATTCTGTAACCTTTTTTTTCTATTTCTGATTTCTGTTTTGAATTTCAAACAATCAATTCACACTCAAAATCTATTCAAACAATCAACAAACTTTGCAGCTATGAATTTGGTTCTGTTTATCAACATAATCCACATTCCAAAATAAAATAAAGATTTTATTCTTTTTAGGATCTATCCTTTAGTTAAATAAAATGGATCTTTTTGTTATTTAATAAAATAGGGTTTGTTTTAATTAATAAAATTTTTATTTAAAACCCAAATATTTTCAAAACCAGTTCAGTAGGTTTTATTTGAAAGTAAGGAATATTTGGAAACTTGTTTAAAATAAAATAACATTTAATTCTAGGGTCCATTATTAATTAGATATAATAGACTTTCATTGTTAAATCAAATAGGATTTGTTTTATTGAGATATTTATGTTAAAAATCTATAATAAAGCCAACATTTTAGTAGGTTTTATTTGTGAATAACAAATATTTGGAAAACTTATTTTAAATAATTAAATAAGTTTTGATGTTTCAATTAAATTGGTAAAATCTTTTATTAAGTAAGGTTTGGATATAAATTCCTTATTATTTTATTTAAATAATCCTTTGCTAATTTTATTTTAAATAAATTGTTTTAATTCCCAAAGCTTGGCCAAGGTTTAATTTGGCTTTATAAAATATTCTTTATTTATATACTTCAGTTTTATTTGAAAACAGTCTTTTCATTTAATTGTTTCAAAATGGTATTTTCAAATGTTTTCATTTTTCCATTAATGAAATGTTTATCTTTTTAAATCCCTTTAGGTTTTATTTAATTCAAATGGGTTTGGAGTTCCATTTGAATTCAAAGAGTTTCTTCTGGCTCTGAAATTTAAACAAAGTTTTATTTTATTCATTTATTTTCACATTACAAGATTTGGAAAATCTTGGGATGTGACAGGCTAACACCCTTAAAATAAATCTCGTCCCGAGATTTGGGGAGGCTAGGGTTACAAGCAAGTTTAAAACAACTAGGGTACTACCACCCTTAAAATTTTCAAACAAAAATTACATATTGTCCTTCTTGGGATCCTGGGGAAAATTTCTCATGGCAAACATTTGCATGGTTTCCTTGGTTTCCATACTTGACTCATGGGCCAAGGTTGAGCTTTTCCATAGGTTTGTTCAACTTGTTCTTCATCTTTTATGGACAGTTGCTTGCATAGTGTCCTGAATTCTTGCAGTTGAAGCAATGAATGTCCTTGAGTTCTTTACGTGGCTCTTGTGGACAAGTTGCTACATAGTGGCCCATCTCTTTGCAGTTGTTGCACCACACTTGGTCAATCTCTTTATTCTTCTTGTTCTCTGGGCATCCACTGGAGTAGTGTCCCATTTCCTTACATTTACGACATTGTGCAAGGCTCATGTCTTGATTGGGTTTCTTGGTTTTCTTTGATCCTTTGAATTGGGTTGTCTTGTTTGGAGGTATGAGGGGTCCTTTTCCTTTGGTAGACCTGGATCCTTCTTGTTTCCTTTGTTCCACCATGGCATAGATGGGACATTGGCCAGGAGTATGATCACTTCCTTCACAAAGGTAACATGTAGCTTGAGAGGTGGGGCATTGTCCAACAGGATGTTCTTCTTCACAATTGGGGCATTGTCCTTCATGCTCCTTGGAAGTATGATCCTTATCTCCACAAATAATGCAAGCTGGGGCTCCATCTAGAATAACATTCTTGTCATCCTTATTATCATACACTCTTCTAGGATAGCTTTCTTCCATGCTAATCATTTGATTAGTCACTTTAAGCATCAGTTGGGATTGTTCCTCCAAAAAAATTTGTAGAGCTGGATCTTTATCACTATTGTTGGCTAGGAACTGAGCTGTCAGTTGGTTCAACTGATGTTGGGTTGCTATGATCTCTCTCATGCTGTCAGTTTGGTTGGTGTTGGTGTCATCAACCTTGATGTTGGAGTCCTTTGGAGTAGTCATCTGTTCGGGTTGAAGGAAGATTAGAATAGGCAAGATATTTCTAAGGACTTGATTCTAATCACACACATCACAATTCACACAAACAATGTGCATGCAATCACAAACCAAACTTTTCACTCATACAAGGTTCAAGCACATACTTAGGCAACAAAATATTTTTGTTACACCACATAAGTTGGCGTGTTTTTGACTTAGCTAAAATATGGTGGTTCATCTATAGGGTTCACTTGTGATCTTTCCTTCCTTTGTATGAGATCATGGTTTCCTTGAGACAATCTCTTGGTTACAACACTTCAAAGTTGTTGATGGTTCCTTCTTATTTTGCATTCCCTCAGTCTCTAATCTTGAGTAAGATTTTCCTTGTTTCACTTGTGGTCCTTAGTGATATCCAAGTTGGAAGTCCTTGTTGAAGAGGCTGAAGATGTTGAAGTCATTAGAGTTGAAGGAGTTGAAGTCATCCTTTGCACATGGTGTAGTCCTTGGCCATGGGTAGGTTTTTCCATCAAGTTGAAGTAGAAGAGGTGTAGAGTTGAAACCAAAATGGTTAAGGAAAGAGGTTACAAGTGTTTTTGTAAATAAGTTTTGGATCAGAATATAACTCCTATTTTTCTAAGGGTTTTGTCCAATCCTAGGGTTTATAAATCCTACAGGCAACACAATGCTCTGATACCATCTATAGGGTTCCCAACCTTTAATAAGGTAGATTCCTCCTGTGTTTTACAATGCTAGTCCCTCGATCATTAGCTAGCATCCACAGTTAAGATGTAATATCAAGATACAAAGGTCATAATATAAATTTATAACCAGGAATAACATAAGTTTATTACATCAAACATAGCTCATTTGGCTATTACAATACATTGCAGCGGAATAACTATAGTCATGGGTCCTTCATCTTCAAAGTGCCACAGTGTATGTTGGTTGTAGACTTTGTAGTCCTAGTCAATCAAACAATCTTCATTTAAAAACAATTAACCTGCAACATTACAAGTTACAGCCACATGGGTCAATACATTTGAATTGTATTGGCAAGCTTCACTTCTATGTATAATAAGAGTGGATCCTATCATTATATGCATATTTGGCTAAGTAGAATTTAAGGCTTATTTGCATAAAGCAATATTTTGTCCTATCTTTTCAAAAGGGGTTTTAAGTCCTTTGTCAAAACTCTTTTCCAAGAATCCCTTGAACTCCTTGGTAGAAACTTAAGTGTTCAAGTCCTTGTCAAAATCTCTTGAGCCACTTGGTAACCCCAAGTGCAACAAGTTTTAAAATGTCATGAGTTCCTTGGTAACCCCAAGTACATCATGCTCTTGAGCACCTTGGTAACCCCAAGTGCAACAAGCTTAACAAAATCTCTTTGAATTCCTTGGTACCCCCAAGTGCATCAAGTTTTTATATTAGAAGTTGGAATGTCGAGATCTCCCATAGTTCAAACTTTAGTTGCTCAGTATTGTCCATAACCGAGGACACGGATAAGCACTTAGATTTTATTAACTTCTGCAGAAGGAGTACACTTTACCCACATGACACAATCCCATCTTGTTGCCACCAGTGGCCTACTGGATTAGTGCTCACCAAGTTGGAGTACCGGCAGACTGAGAATGTGACGAAGTCTTTCCAAAAGGTCCTCCCATACATCATTGCTAGCTTGTCTTCAGCCCCCATGAAGCATTCCAGATCCCCATGTCCGGTAACTAAAGACAATGTATGGGTCTTCCTAATGTAGTTGACTAAGCCAGAGCCATAATAGCATGTGGTTGCACACGAAAGCCACAATTGGAGAAACATGTTCAATCTCTAAGTTTCCTAGGTGGTTTTCTTTTTGGAGCACAACACAAAGTGAATCCCATAGACATGGTTCCTTTTGTTGCCACCCTCTCCAAAACTTAAAGTGTCCACCACCTAGGTGGTTCATTGAGTCCTTGTTTTATTATGTAAAACATAAGTCCTTTTCTCAATCCTTTGTAAAATCTCAACATGTATCTCTTGTCAAAATAAAGCATGGCTAAGCATGTACAACTACAATATTTTCGCTAAGGAGTGTATAGGGAATCCTATTAGGATTTAGCATAGCATAAGTATAAAGAAATCTTTTTCATGCATGTTTTCATAATCCACTAAGTATAATGAAAATAGTAGGGCATTTGTATGATAGTGTAACTTGCCTTTTTGGTAGGGAATGAGGGTTCACTCCTTGATCTTGCTAGTCTCACACTTTGCTAATTTCACTACAAGTCAATCAAGCAAACACCAAATCAACTAACATTCCAAACCACTATTACTCAAACAAAATCACACACACAAGACAAGAAGGAAACTAAGTCATGCATAAGTATGCAAAGGATGGTTCTATTGCAAGTATGGTCTCCACTAGGTTTATAACTTTGTAAGGTCCAAATTGGTCATTTATCAAAAATGGCAAAGTCATTAGTTAGAGGGTTTTGCCCAAAAACTATTTTAAAATTCCATTCAATATTTTATATGGTGGGAAATGGTTTTATCAAATCAAAATTCTTTAAGTTTCTCACCAAAAGTTTCTAACTCTCAAGTCTTGGTGTTTTGGTTCAGTATCTTTGAATCAGAATATTTTTCCAAGGTTTTTATTCCAAAATCTTTTTTTTTCATAATAAAACCCTTATCTTTATTTAGCTAGAAATAGACTAATTCAATTAATCCATTCTAAATTTTTATAATTTCATTTTCAAAACCATGGGTTGGTTCCTAGGGTCAGTAAGGTCACATAAAACTATTTTGCAAAAGTTTTAACCCTAAAATCAATTTTAAATAATTTTTATACACTAAACAAGCTCACAAAAGAATCTGCAAAATTTAAGCAAACTAACAGATACTATTGGCTAAACTAATTCCACAGTTGGCTAGGGCTTGCTCCACTGAATCCATTGATATAAAATTTGTAATTTTTGGACGTGTGGTTTGAAAGTTACAAGGGTTTGAAGTTTGCATTTAAATCTGATTCAAAACTCTGTTTTAAACACTAGCTGGCCACGCGTCATGTTTTAATAGGCCGATACCGGTTCGGACGGATTGATCTCTCTGGATCGTTGGATCTAAGTGGGATCGCACGGCACTGGTTGCTCGATACCCCTTCGCTTACTTTCTTTCCTAAACGTCAGATCTAAATCTAACGGTCACTAACACGCTTGCACAATTTCGGCGGCTTGGCGACGGTCCGGCTGCGGCTATCGGCGGTTCTAGGAAGCAAAGTACAAGGTGAGAAGGCTCACCGTGATCGCGAGGACGAGGTGATGCTCGGGGCGCGATCGGTTGGTCACCGGGCGCTCAGGGTCTGCAGTAATTCCTCGCCGGAGAAAAGAACGGCGTCGGGTGGTTCTGTCCACGGTCGAAGGCGACGTTGTAGATCGTCCTAGGACAAGACAGGGGCATGGTTAAGTGCGGGAGGTCACGGAGAGGTTACGTGCATGAACGAGAAGGTACGGGGCGGTCGGAATCTACCTGAGTGCTTGCCGGAATTGAAGACAGACGCGGCGACGTTCGGAAGCTTGACGTAGCCGACGTTCTGGGGCGCCCGCGGTCGAATGAAGGGCACAGGGAGAAACGTCTGGGAGTGGGGAAGCTGTCAGCGTGCTCAGGGAGGTTCGGGGTGATGTGGTTTGGCCGGAATCGGCCGGAGACGGTGGTCGGAGCTGGGAGTGTCTCGAGTCGAATTGGGCAGCCTCGGGGCAGATAGAGGGAGAAGCTTGAGGGGAAATGGAGAGAGAGAGTGGGAGATTAAGAGGGCGAGGTCGCTGCGCGGAATCACTGCGGCATTACTGCGAATTAACGCGCGGCATCAACGGCAGAAATGGCCGGCGTGGTCGTCGCGAGGAAGGAGACATCTTTGAGAAGTGGGTCCGCTGGTCAAGGAAAATAGAGTGGAGAGAGGTCCACCAGTCGGCGTATGGTCTCATATCGCGTGAATCGTTTTTCTTCGGGGAAAGGAGCTGGGCTGGTTGGTGGGCTTCCTGGGCTTGGCCGGCTGGGCTGGGTTCAAATCCTTTTTTTTTATTCTGTAACCTTTTTTTTTCTATTTCTGATTTCTGTTTTGAATTTCAAACAATCAATTCACACTCAAAATCAATTCAAACAATCAACAAACTTTGCAGTTATGAATTTGGTTCTGTTTATCAACATAATCCACATTCCAAAATAAAATAAAGATTTTTTTCTTTTTAGGATCTATCCTTTAGTTAAATAAAATGGATCTTTTTGTTATTTAATAAAATAGGGTTTGTTTTAATTAATAAAAAATTTATTTAAAACCCAAATATTTTCAAAACCAGTTCAGTAGGTTTTATTTGAAAGTAAGGAATATTTGGAAACTTGTTTAAAATAAAAAAACATTTAATTTTAGGGTCCATTATTAATTAGATATAATAGACTTTCATTGTTAAATCAAATAGGATTTGTTTTATTGAGATATTTATGTTAAAATCTACAATAAAGCCAAACATTTTAGTAGGTTTTATTTGTGAATAACAAATATTTGGAAAACTTATTTTAAATAATTAAATAAGTTTTGATGTTTCAATTAAATTGGTAAAATCTTTTAATAAGTAAGGTTTGGATATAAATTCCTTATTATTTTATTTAAATAATCCTTTGCTAATTTTATTTTAAATAAATTGTTTTAATTCCCAAAGCTTGGCCAAGGTTTAATTTGGCTTTATAAAATATTCTTTATTTATATACTTCAGTTTTATTTGAAAACAGTCTTTTCATTTAATTGTTTCAAAATGGTATTTTCAAATGTTTTCATTTTTCCATTAATGAAATGTTTATCTTTTTAAATCCCTTTAGGTTTTATTTAATTCAAATGGGTTTGGAGTTCCATTTGAATTCAAAGAGTTTCTTCTAGCTCTGAAATTTAAACAAAGTTTTATTTTATTCATTTATTTTCACATTACAAGATTTGGAAAATCTTGGGATGTGACAAATATAGTGTCATTGTTGGTAATAGATATTTCCTCTCCTCCTTTAATAAGCCCCCAAAGACTCAAGGAATCATAAATATCTTTAGGCATGAGACAAAATTCAGACATGATATCACAGCGAGCATCAAAAAGTGTAGTGTTTATTGAGACTTTGATTGTGGGAAACCACTTTGAGGGCTTAGAATTTATGGGAACATAATCATGGTAAGCCCTAAGCGTGTGATACCAACTATTCATAGCAGCAATACCGGTCTCAAGAGTGTTCAACCTAGCAAAAATATTTGTGAAAGAGTGTAACACCCTCAGAATCGGACCTATGCAAGTTTTAGCGAAACCCGCCAAACCCGCATAGAAACGATTCAAAGGTGCCCACCAGGCACTTGCGTGCGGGTGGAAAACGAAGTAATAACATTACACAACAGTCCTAGATGGGACCCACAGAACAGATATATATAAAAGCGACTCAATGAGTCAAGAATACAGATATAATATACAAAGATCCAAATCACCTTGAAACGATAGAGCGTCCGACTACGGACAAGATGCAAATGGGGCTAAGAGCCCTGAAGAATAACCAATGGCGTCCATAACCCTGCCCAGGCCAAGCCGGAAGGGTAACCCTGCTAACGACGTCGATCTCAAACCTGCTTAAACAAAAGGGGTGCCGACAAAGGCAAAGGAAAAAGAAGGAGCGTCAGTACTGAGGCCAGTACACGGCAAGGCTAGAATTCGGCGGTTCTCGCCTACATAGGTATGGTGGACTGAAGCGGCAGCGGCAGCATGCACTAAACAACCTATAGAGACTCGATACAACTGACGGTGATCAGAGAGGGGTGAGAAGGACCTATCCGGATCCAACCTGAAGCTAACACCAAACAAACCCATCCTGGTGTTTCCCCCCTCGAGACCAAACGAGGAAGTCAACCGAGGAACTCACACCGTTGGCAGTTTTACTTATTCAGTTATAGTGGTGGCACTTTACTAGTCAGATTTAGATAATCATCCTGATAAAGTAAGCAGTGGGCACTTTTAATTAACCATTCCGTTTTAGTGGCAACACTTACTAGTCAGATACATTTAGCATGAGATAACCCATAAACCCAAAGAGCTTGTTGGTACTTTTATTCAGCCATTCCGCTAGAAGTTGCAAGATATACTAGTCAGTTACAATGTGCGCAATCTACACTCCAAACAAGCAATGGTGGGCAGTATTAATTAGCCATTCCATTATAGTGAAGCTGATTACTAGTCATTATAAAGTCAAATTTATGACAATAAACTTTAGTTATGCTTGTCTATGATCGAGATATCTGGTCTCCAAGTCGCCCATATCCATGACACGGCTTTTAAAGTTTTACCCCGGATGCACCAATAGCAACACACGCCGATCAACCTCGAAAACCAAATCAAAACCCAACGAGGCTTTCACGACGAACAATCACAGATTCAAATATTTCAGGGGCCACCCTTTGAGTAGATACCGAACGAAGTAAGCAAGCTTCGAGACGGACTCAAGGTTAGCGCCAATGGTCAGAAGCGATCGGGAACCCGAAAACTCGGGTGTCGATACTGCGTAATCACTCCGCCTTCCTAAACATGCAAAGGTGCTATCCGTCGCACAATTTAAATACGTAAGTAGCATGGCATAAGTACAGGATCGTAAATAAAACCTCAAACTAGTTTGTGGCCCCAAGAAATAAGATCAATCAAGCTCGCTCGTGGGGTCCCATATACCTCCGGATGTGGATAGCGATAAATCAAGGAATGTATCAAGTACTGGGTCCTACGGACACAAGTGGGCTCGAAACCAAATATTATCTATCACCCACCGATGCCTCGCTTATTTCAATTTTAGTTGTTAAACAGAATTAAAGTGAACGATAAGTAAAACTATGATCATCTCCAACATCAACATGCGGCAATACATCAACAACTGTGGCACTTGACGACATGCAACAGCACTTGAGCAAGCGACTACGACGCGCAAGTCCAACTATCTACCAAACAACAGGTAATAGGGTGTGTCCAAGGCAATATGAGGCTGCAGGGAATATCCAGGGAACGGAAAACTAGAGCATCGCAACACAGATAGCAATAGATCAACAGGAGGGAATAAATACTATAAAAGTAAGATAGGTAGAAAGGGGGAGATGCTCGCCTGAAAACATTGCCGACGGTTCAACCGAAGATCGGGGCGAAGCTCACATCAACTCAACGGCCTTATCCGCGAAGAAGCAAAACACTAGAATAAACACCGGATGCAATATTTAATACAACGGCAGAAGATCGGCATGATGCATGTATGATGCATGACATGGCAAGGGTGCGATGCGATTAGGTCATATTAAGTGGAACCGGGGTCCCGACATTTAATTAAACGGTTCAAGTTATTTAGAACCCCGCAATTTAAATGTTGCATTAGCAAGACAAAAGATGGCACCGGTTCGCTACACAAGTTTAAATGAGGCCAATATAAGGCTAGATTTGCCCGCATATGGGCCCCATATTTAATTATTAGATGAATCGGCATAAGGCCCCCAAACCACATGATATGCATGCGAGATGAATGATTTGATATGCATCAATTGTATTATATTATAAAATTAGGGTTTCGGGAAGGGGTTCACACATTAGGGTCTCGACGGACTTGGGGTTCCGGGGTTCGGGGTCGGACTCAGGGTCCAGGGTTCGACGGAACGTTCTCGGACTCCGGGATCGTTCTCGGATTACTGGGTAGATCTTGGCGTTCGGGTAGACGAACTTGGCGGGGCGTTGAGGCGCATCGGGTTCGTTTTGGTCGGTGCCGTTCTTGTCGTCGATGGCGAACTTGAGGTGATCGGGTACCGGGGTCTTCGGGTCCGTGAGGTAGATCTTGTCGTACGGGATCCGGGGTAGACGAACTTGGCGTATTCGCGGCGGCGATCTTGGCGTCCGGGTTCTCGACGTGGTTCTCGGGTCCAAGCTCCGGTGGTTCCGGGCTCGTCCGGTGGATGTCGAACTTATCATCCCCGTCTTCGTTGTGGCAGACTTGAGTTGAAGATGAGAACATGGTCACCTCTTGTGATTCCTCGATAGCCGCCTAGTGCTACCGCCGAACTTGAGTGGGATAACGGACCGGTATGCGTAACTTGTCCGGAGGAACT
The DNA here is from genome assembly GCA_030063025.1 of Avena longiglumis. Taxonomy (NCBI): domain Eukaryota; kingdom Viridiplantae; phylum Streptophyta; class Magnoliopsida; order Poales; family Poaceae; genus Avena; species Avena longiglumis. The sequence goes on along the minus strand of CP125977.1, from coordinate 427,735,718 downwards.
CGAAGGAGGAAGGTCATGGGATCCTAGATGCGTCCCGACGCGAGCAGAGGTCTTGTGCCGAGCCCGAGGTCGGCGGAGCACACGCGGTTCGAGCGGAGGCAGCGGGGCCCGAAGCGAACAGAGACGGGCTCGGGCGGCCGGCGGTCGACGAGGTCCAGGCGGCGGAGGTCGGGGACGAACGGAAGCGGGTCCCGGTGGAAGACGGCGTTCTGGATCGCTCGGGAAGCGACGCCGCTGAGAGGGGATGGCGGGGGCGATGCAGGCTCGGAGGGGCGGGGGTTCCCGCGGCGGCGCCGGTGAAGAGCGCCGGCGAGAGCGGCGGCTGCCGGAGCAGAGGCGAGAAGGAGGTGTGGTGCTGGGAGGTGGCGCTAGCCGGAGGGGGGACGAGCAGGGAGCGCCGACCCGGGAGACGGAGGCGGGCGGCGAGCTCGAGGGGGCGGAGCGAGGCTGACGAGGGCGGGCCGGCGAGGCCGGCGATGGCGGCGGCTCCGCTGGCTCATGGGCGAGGACGGAGGGAGGCGACGGCTTGTCGGGTCGAGCTTCAAGCGGCGGAGGCGCCGAGGGGCGGCGAGCGAGGTTGGCGGTGGAGCAGACGCGGTGGGAGGCGGTGAACGGGCCCAAGGGCGGCGGCCGGAGGGCTGTGGCGAAGGTGGAGCCTGGGCGGGAGCTGCAAGGGAGGCCGGAGCGAGGGGGTAGTGAGGCGGGCGTCACAGGCGGGCGAGCTGGCCGGGCTGGCGGCTCGAGCGAGAGAAAAGCGGAGGGAGGAGGCGCGGAGCGAGCTTGGAGGAGAGGAGGAGCGCTACTGGGTCATGCCATGGGCTGCAAGGATGGAGGCGTAATGAGAGCCGAGGGAGGTGGGAGGGAGAGACGGTGCGGGCGAGCGGGGTGGGAGGTTGAAGATGACCAGGGGGAGCGGGCGCCAGGCGTGGGACCCGGGGGCCACGCGGGGCAGGTGCGGGGTGAGGAGTTGACACGTGGGGCCAGGGGTGGGGGTTGGGCGGCGTGGCGTGCTCTCAAGGTGGTATGCTGTCGTGTCAATGTGGGGCTGAGTGTGCTGAGAGAGAGAGGTGAGGGAGGAGAGTGGAGGTGGTAGTCTAGGTGGCAGATAGGGATAGGTAGAGGGAGGGGAGGTGAGGTATGCGGGATTGGTCCGTGATGTGGCTGGGTGTGTGGGTAGATAGGTTGGTAGGAATAGGATTAGAGGTGGACCGATTTAAAATCCTAGGGTGGTCGTTGTCAATCGCCTGCAAGGATCGCCCACTAAAATAATAAATATTTTTATTTGTTTTACAAACACCGTTTGCAAACCGATATCAGCCACACAAAAATAATCCGGGGACCCGGGGTTTGATATTTGAATAGAGGTGGGGCGTTTTAGAAAACAAACGGGCTTTGCGAAATAGTTTGACGCAAACAATGCATGATGATGACGATGCAATGCACAAATTCAACGCGATTTTCTAGTAGTGGTTTTGCGGGATGCCACAAAGAGGAATCAGACTTGCCAGGTGTACCATAAATCATGATTAATTTCCTTATGGCATCAAAATCTTCATCCTCAGTACATAGCAAAAAATCTTTCTCAGCCACAGCATCCAAAGCATATCTATAACGAAGAGCAATACCGCGGTAGAAACTGTCAATGACCAAGCTAAGCCTTACCTTAGGCTCAGTTTCCCTCTGGAAAGCAGAGATTCTAGACCAAGCTTCTTTAAAATTTCTTCACTTTTTTGCTTAAAAGTGGAGATTTCTACCATAGGGGAAATAAAGGTTGTTCTAAAACCAGACATGGTAGCAACTAGAGCAGGAACTAATTTTTTTGTGTTTTTGAATAAAGCAAGCAAACCAAACTAGACTGATTTTTTTGGATTTTTCGAAAAGAGGCAAACAAAACCAAGCAAGAGAAAAAAAGCAAACTAAAAACAAAGTAAAGAGAAAAGAAGTGAAGAACTCCCCTTGTGAAGACGTCCTTAGCCTCCCCGGCAACGGCGCCAGAAATCTTGATGCGTGCACCTAGTGTTGACGTGGGACACTTCGTTGGAACCCCAAGAGCAGGGTGTGATGAGCACAGCAAGAAGTTTCCCTCAGTAGAGACCGAGGTTATCGAAACTGAAGGAGGAAGGAAACGTCTCAAATGTGTTGCAAGCAACGTGGAGACCTGCACAACACAAACTCAAGACTTTGTCCCAACGAATAAGTGAGGTTTTCAAGATCACTGGTTTGCTGTAACAAAGGATTAAACGTATGGTGTGGAAGGTAATGGTTTGCAGCAAGTAAACAAGTAACGGTGGAAGATGTATCAATGGTAAAGATTGGACCGGGATCCATAGTTCACTAGAGGTGCTCTCCTTAGATAAACAACATGGCATGAAGGGTAAACGAATTATAGCAGGGCAATTGACAGGAACTGAGCAAGGCATAACAATGCAATACTAGTCAGAAAGATCCTATGAGATTTGATTGGGCAATACAATAAGATACATAGACCTCCATCCAAATGCATCTATGACTAGAAGTCCACCTTCAGGTTATCATCCTAACCCCTCCAAAGATTAAGTTGCAAGCAGACAACCGCTTGGCAAAGTGTGTAAGGTAAACAGTCCACATGTTCCATGAATAAGAGACCGTTGTTTTCTCCCTATTAGGAACAACACATCTACAACCGAAGAGATTATTGTCACTTCCCTTGGAAACTAGAGGCATGAACCCACTATCGAGCATAAATACCCCCTCTTGGAGTCACTAGCAACTACTTGGCCAAGATAGCTACTAACAACAGAGAGCATGCAAGATCACAAACAACACAGACATGATAGAATCATAAAGGCAAAACCATTAATCAAACCAACATAATAATCTCAATATCCACCGGATCCCTGCAAACACAACATGCATGATTACAAATAGATTAGATCTTGATCATGAACGGAGCTCACAAGATCTATACATGAAAGCACAAAGGAGGAGATACAACCATCTAGCTACTACATGGACCCATAGTCCAAGGTGGAATTACTCACACATCATACTGGAGAGAAGGCCTCCGGGATGATCTCCCCTCCGGCAGGGTGCCGGGAAGAACTTCAGATCCCCCGATCTAGGGATGATGGTGGCGGCGGCTACAGACGGTTTCGTGGAGATTTGATCGGGTGCTTAGGGTTTCTGCATCGGGGGCTTCTTATAGGCGAAGGGGGAGGCCGAGGCGGCGGCCGGGGCCCCATACCCCTACCAGGCATGGGGCAGGGCCCACCCGCGCCTAGGGTGGGTCTGGCCGCCTCCTGGCCCCTCCTCGACTTCTTTTCTCACAGAAAGTAATTGACTTTGACGTTTGTCTCGTCCAATTCCGAGAATATTTCTTTACTAACTTTTCTGAAACCAAAAATAGCAGAAAACAGGCATTTGGCACTGTTGCAACTTGTTAGTAGGTTAGTACCATAAAACATGTAAAAAGCACCTCAAAGTGTAGACAAGGCAAAGCAAAGTAGATACTAAACAAGCATAGAGAATAAAATATTATAGATACGTTTCCAACATATCAGGGTGTCCCCCTCTCCCTATAAAAGGAGCCCCCCTCCCTCTCACTCACACCTCCTCGTGAAGGATCTCTCTCCCCCTCTAGTATTTATCCCCCATGGTCTCGGACTAGCGAGATACATGTTCCCGATGTATATTCGATAAGAAAGATTTGTGCTTCCGCTGCATCGCTGGAGCGAGGAGGCGGAGGTTGCTCGGTGCCTCGGACGTGTTTGCGAGCATGGATGCGCCGCTAAGTTGTGGTGCTAAGGACTTCCTCTCGATCTTGAGACCGTCAAGATATCATCTATATCAACCACGAGTTTGGACTCGTTAAGCTTTGTCGGTCTTCAAGGGTATGTTCTCTATGGATATACATCTGCCCGTTGTTTGTATCTAGTAGATAGATCTTGGTACATAGTTGTTCCCATCATAGGAATTTTTTGTTTTCTATGTTGCGAACCCTACAGTGGTATCAGAGCCGGATCTATGCGTAGATGCTTTGCACGGGTAGTACACATATGAGTATGTGGGCGATGATGATCATTTTATTGCTTCTTAGTTGTACTTTGGATATTGGTGGCACAGTGGGATGAAGTAGCCCGGACAAACTTTACATGTCCTCGCACATGAGACCTGTTCCACGCTTGGCATGCAACTAGTTTTGCATAAGTGGCTAGCGGGTGTCTGTCTCTCCTAGTATAGTCAATATCTAATTTGCAATGAGTTGTCAACAATTTGATTATCCTTGTTGTGGTTCATGTTCGTAGATAAGAACGGTTCTATCTTCGAAAGCCCTAAGCCACGTAAAACTTGTAATGGATAAATTAGAGGCGTCTAGTTTAGATTGTTGCTGGGCTAGTGTCATGATATGGTGATGTTGTAAGTATAAGTATAAGTCGATACTCTTAAAACACACATAACGTGTAAGTTCCATAGACCTTGGCCTTGCACATAGAGGTATGATGGTGACCATACCATGATGCACATGATGGAGATCAAGTGCAAGAACCATATCATTTCACTTATTAACATGCGATGTTTGATTGCATCTTATATTGCTTGTTTGGGGTTTTATTAGCCTAATAAGATGATCCCTCATTTAGATATCAAGATAAAAATGTGTTCTTCCTTTAGTATGCACCGATTATGTTTCATCGCTCCAAGACATCACGTGATGATCGGGTGTTATTGGATCCACGATCATAATTTGGATGTAAGACAGTTACACACGTGAATACTAAGGTTCTTACTTGGCGAGCCTATCATGTACAGACATGAAAGGTTAAGCATGAGTCATATGAAAGATATGATGCCCATTTTATGCTCGCCTTTGAAGCTACACCGACTCACGTGATGATCGGAATTGGTGTAGTGGATTTGGTTCATGTAATCACCAAAAGGACACGAGGGATGTCATTTTTGAGTGGGAGTTCATTTATAATTTGGATTAGTAGAACTCAATTTATCATAAATTAAATCAAAGTGAATTTGCATAATTTGTTGTAGTCATTGGCATTCGTTCACCACCTTATGAATAGTTGTAATTGAGATAATAGAACTATAGAATTCTGGATATATATACTTTACGAACTGGTATCGTATTGTGTTGAGTGCCAATCTAAAGTTTAAAGTCCTATTGTAAAATTTCAGCAAACTCTATTTACTCCATGAAATTTGATAATTGGTATTAAATTGAGAGTAATAATTCTAGTGTTAGTATCTTAAGTATCATGTTTGCCTCCATGATTCTTGATTTAAATATCGAGATTATCTAGGAGCTAAAAGAATTGTTTCAGAAACCATCATGTGTGGCAGATATAACGATATCTAAACAATGTTTTGGTTGCAATATGATATATTATAATATATGTTCTCATATTTGATGAGAATTTGCAAAGGTTGGAGATGCTAGACATCCTAATCATCCAAAAGGATTTTGGAAAGTAATGTTATACTCACGATTTTCCTTTATAAGCTACAGTAGCTTGATCATGAAAGTTGTCATCATAAGGATGAATAGAATATGTATGTAAAGTGTTTACTACACTAAAAGATTATTAAAGAATGGATTTTAAAAGAATTCCAATCATTTGATGATGGTGATCTACTTCAAAGTGCAAGTCCAAAGGTATTATTATTTGAATATACACGCTTTGGACTATGTGTCATGTATATGGCGCCACTGTTGATGTTGATAGATTCTTTTAAAAGGAAAAGGAAATGCTGAAGGAGAATCTATAAAATATATTTGGCAGAAAAGAAAAGATTGGAAATATCCAATTTAGGTATTTGTACTCTTTGCTTGTTAAACAATGTGGTTCTTGGGTATTGGATACCGAATTGGTTGGTATGAAATTTCATACGGAATGACGCAATTCATAAACCACAATGGCCTAAGTAACTAGCAAGAGAATATGTGATTATGTTCATCGAAAACAAACAAACCGTTGTTTGTATTTATCGTTGACATCAAAGCTTGCCTTCAAGATTTGTTTTAATAATAGTTATTTAAATAAGGTATTATGAGAACAAAGATTGTTCAAATAATTACCGTATTCCATATAAGATGGATGATTTACAAATCTAGTTGGAGAAATCACATCCATAAAAACTAATGCTAAAATGTGGCGAGACAAATGATTGGAAGATCACTTATGAAGTGACATCGCCGTTTAAATTATATTGGAAAGAAAACATGAAGAAACTCCACTTTCATGGATTTTTGGAGTCTTTTATTTGATCAAATGATGCTTGTGAGACTTTCCTCGGGATAATTGAAAGTTCGTTCAGAGGCCAAAGAAGAACGATCGACTAAAATATTGAAATTTATACATATCGATGTATGTAGTTCATTATGTGTAGTCGTAAGCGATGGATTTCAACTTCATATGATTTCTTCGGAAATTTGAGTGAATGTTCACTTAATTATAAAGATGTGTGAAATATTTGAAAACGTTCAAAGACTTTCAAGATGAAGTGGAAAATCATTGTAACAAGAAAATAAATGGTTTATGATTTTATCATAAGGGATTTATTTGAGTTGCAAGTGTAACAAGAAAATAAATGATTTATGATTTTATCATAAAGGGATTTGTTTGAGTTACAAGTTTAGCAAAAGCACCTAGATTTGCATCCCCCGAAACACTATAGGAATATGGAGTGTTTGAGATTTGTAATGAAACCTTGTGTGACATGGTTGGATCAAAGGTGTTATTTATAAAACTGCCATTATGTTTTAAAAGATTAAAAGCTTTAGATACTACCGCTTTTATACTGAAAAGAGCTCCATCTTGATCCGCTGAAATGACACCATGGAAGTTATGGTTTGTGGTAAAAACCCAAATTGTCATTTCTTAAATTTTGGTATGCTAAGCATAAGTAAGATGTTTACAACCAAAGTCGGATGAGCATGTCTTTATAGGTTATTCGAATAACCACTGGGTATTTCTCCATAACACCAAGGACAAAAGGGTTTGTCACTTGAAATGTGAAGTTTCTTGAAAAAGGAATTTTTCATAAAAGTTAAGTGGGAGGACAATAAAATTTTGATAAGGTTAATGAGCCTTAGCTAAATGTGATGAGTTGCGCAGTGCCGGAAATCATTCCGGAGGCAGCCATAATGCTCATAGCTCACGTGCCTCAAAGGTTGCGGTCACGGAGGTCTAAGTTCCTATTGAACCAAGTAGGTCGGATAAACAATCAAATATTGATATTTGAGAGTAAATCATTATTGTTTGACAATGATGAACCGACTACATGGAAAGAAGCGATGATGTACCCTGACTCCGTCAAATGGCTTGAAGCCATAAAATCCGTGATAGTTCCATACATGAGAAATCAAGTTTTGAACTTGGAAGACCCTCCGGAAAGGTGTAAAAACCTATCGGTCGTATTTTGATCTATAAAGAAACAGACATGGATGTTTCACATCTATGAAATAGTCTATATGTTGGTAAAGTATTTTTCGACAATGTTCAAGGAGTTGACTATGACAAGATTTGATCTTTCGTAGTGATATTTAGTCTGGACAGATTAAATTAGCAACCACTACATATAATTTGGTATATGGTAGATGAATAAAAAAACAAAATTCTTCTAAAAGAATGGTTACCTAGGACGTGTGCATGACACGATCCAAAGGGTTTTGTTAATTCAAAGGATGCTAAAAGGGCATGCAAACTTCAATGGTTGAAGTAAGCATCGCGGAGTTGGAATCTTCACCGTGATGGAAAAGGAGTTTTCATCAGGAGACTATGAAGATTCTTGCATTTGCAAGAAATTAAGTGGGATCGCTGAGACATATTTCTAATACATTATGTGGAGGACATATTATTGATTAGAAATAATGTAAATTTTATTGGCAAAGGTTAAGAATTTCATTTCGATGAAAGACTTAGGCAAACCCCGAATATTTAGCATGAATGTCTACATGGATAGACTGTGACGCTAATATGGTTATGCCAAACATACATATATGAGATATTGAAGGAGTTCAATATAGAAACGACAATAAACGGTTCTTGTCGCATGGAAAATAATTGAATCAAGATTCAAGTGTATTGACACTTGATAAGTGAAACAAGATTCAAGTGTTTTGACACTTGATGAGTGAAATCACAAGAAAGTTCTGATCAATCATACCATGATATGTACACATCCAGATATGTCCTAGTCTCTAAGTGCTATGAGCATATACCAGAATGAATCATAAAATAATCACTAGACGATAGTAAGGAAATTCTTATGATCTTGTGGAAGAACTAAGAATATATTTGTGTAGAGGTGACAAACAATTACAAATAGTTCATTGTAAAGCGTTACATTGATACTAGTTTTGTCACAAGACACAAATTAAGATTATCTCAATTTAAACTATGGGTGGCACGATGTAATGGAAAGGAGCTTCCATGAAGGATTTTGATGAATTCCAAAGTTAAGACATTGTGACGGATACTACAACAAAAGGCTAAGTATATGACTGCTATAGTAGCAGCAAAGGAGGGCATTTGTGTCAAGTAGTTTGTTATCAAACTAAGGTGTGGTTCACAACGGGCAAACACTAAATATACATTGTATGACAATAGTATCGACATGATTTAACCCCAAGGAATTAAAGGTCTCACCAAAAGACCAAATTTATACAATGCCATCTCATTGGAGAATGAGTGATGCGTGAAGACGCAAAGACATGCAAATACACACGGACCTGAAAGCGTCAGATCCTTAGATTATGTTAACCACTTGCAATTGCGTATATGGAACACCAGAAAGCCATATGTGTTCAATACGCAAAGTTTCTAAACTAGATTATTGTCTCTAGTGCAAGTGGGAGACTGAAGGGAATATGCCCGAGAGGCAATAATAAAGTGGTTATTATCGTATTACTTATTTATGATAAATGTTTATTTTGCATGCTATAATTGTATTAATACGGAAACGTTAATACATGTGTGTTTAATAAACAAAAGGAAATTCCTAGTTATGCCTGTCTTATAAACTAGCTCGTTGATTAACAAGATGATCAAAGGTTTCCTGATCATGGACATTGGATGTTGTTAATAACGAGGTCACAATATTAGTGTAATGGTGTGATGAACATTCATCCAAAGTATAGCATTACGATCAAAGTCATTGAGTTTATATTGCTATAATAACATACGAAGTGATCCTATTCCTTAGACCATGAGATCATGTTAATCACTAACACCGGAAGAGTATCTTGATAACATCAAACGTCACACCGTAACTAGGTGATTATAAAGATGGATTCAGAACTACTAAAGTGTTATGTTGAGGCTCATGGATCGAGAGTGGAATTTGTTCACCCCGATGACAGATAGATATACTCTGGGCCCTCTCGGTTGTATCACATTGGTTAGCTTGCAAGCAAGTGATTTGATCACTAGAATGTTATATCATGGGAACGAGAAAAGAGTGCATGTCGATAACGAGATCAAACTAGGTATGGAGATTAAGATACTAGCGTAAAAGGTTCTGACGATCACAGGGAAGTCATCGTTGAATGTGTGGGAGTCAGTATGGATCTCCAGGTCCCGCTTCTGATTATTGATCGGAGAAGGGTCTCGATCATGTCCGCATTATTCGCGAACCGTAGGGTGGCACACTTAAGGGACACTGACATCCAATTGGAGCAAAAGTTTCATGCCGGAAAGAATAACAAGCAGAGGAATTTATTTCACTAGATATCGAAACAGGTTTTTGGGTCAAATTGCAGAAAGTGTTTTTGCATGTGAAATGAAATACTAGCAAGGGGTTTCAACATTTCCTATCCTTGTGATTTTGATGTTTGATAACAACACACTTATCGGTCTAATCATGCGCTAAGTTTATCACAGGTTTTTAGATTGTGGCACAAATATTGCCTTGCCCATTTGCCCTTGACAAAAGTCTCAGTGCCAACCGGTAGCTCCGGAAAAATGATCGGTACTACAGCCCCTAGTACCGGTTGGACCCGTGCAAGGTCGGGAGGGCTAGCCTTTCCTTAGTACCACCCGGTACCGCGGAGCGGCACTACCGCTCCAACCGGTAGTACCGCTTGTGTAAAGCGGCACTACCGCTCGGACACGGTAGTACCGCTCAGCTGTACCGGGCAGCCCTAGGGAAGGACCAGCCCTTCCCCTCTCGCTCAGTACCAACCGGTACTTGGGACCGGTACTACCGCTTGGGTGGTACTACCGCAAGGTTATACCAGGCAAACCTGAAGCAGGCTCGACCAAGTGATGCTTATCCGGTACCTGGTCCGGTAGTACCGCTTGCAACCGGTACTACCGCTTGAGTACCGGTAGTACCGGTGCATTTATTGCTCCAACGGTCAGATTTCTCCAAGGGGTATAAATACCCCTCCACCTACCTTGGGACAAGCTGCTCATTTGCATTGAAGACTACTACCTCCATTAGAGCCACCAAATCTCCAAGATCTCTTCAATCCACCACCCAAAGTCCTTGATCTTTGGGGAATCGAAGGAGGAGGCCTTGATCTACTACTTCACCAAAAGAGATCTTCATTTCCCCCTCATTCACTTGAGGGCCCCTTGCTCTAGTGTTTTCTTGGAAACCCTAGTTCTAGATTTGGTTCTTACAAGCTTGTCTTTGATTGTCTTGACAGCTTTCTTGTATTTGGGAGACTCCAATTAAGTTGTGGATGTGTTCCCCAAACTTGTAAAGGTGCCGGCTTCCACCTTGAAGGTCGCCGATATAGTGGAAGGTGGATCGATCCCGTTGGGGTGAGGTTCATCGGAGAACAAGGGAGACCTTTCGTGACGTAGGTGGTTTGATACCACCCCCTCTCCAAACATAGACATACTTCCCCTCAAAAGGAAGGAACTACGAGAAACAAATCCTTGTGTCTCCGTGTCCACCACTTTGGTTACCTCTATCCTTTACCGCACTTTACTTACTTGCTCTTTCTTAGTATTGTGTTAGCTAGTGCATATTTGTCATATAGGTAAATTCACCTTAGTTGCATTATCTAGAGAATTTACCTTATTGTCAAACCCTAATTTGAAAAAAGAAGAAAATTTGAAGTAGCACCTATTCACCCCCCCTCTAGGTGCCCATACGATCCTTTCAATTGGTATCAGAGCCTCGGCTCTTTATTTGGGCTTTACCACCTAAGAGAATATGGGTAGCCGCGAAGGGATGGTGATGGTGAGCCCACCACGGTGACCATGGAAGATCTCAAAAACTTGGAAACAAGATTGAGCTCTTCCTTGGTCAAGGAAGTCAAGAAGATGCTTGAGAAACTTCTTAAAGACAAAGATGGCTCATCATCCCCCTCTCCTCAAGAGGATCCTCCATCCGTTTTACCTAAAGGGAATGCTTCGGTATCCCTCGAAGGTATGATGGTGGGGGGTAAACAAGACAACCCTAATTCCTCCACACAAAATGATGGTGGGAAGGGTGAGCACCGTGATTCATGGTACTCTCCCGACCCTCCAATACCTCACCGTCATGTATACAATAGAGGTGACCCACCTAAGCTTGAAGAATCTACTACTTTTGCTCAATGGCAATCTCTAATGAGAACTCATATGCATAGCTCTTGCATTGAACTATGGAACATCATCGAGAATGGACTCTTTATTTGGGATCCAAACAACTTGACAAGAAGAGAGGTTGTCAATAGTCAACTCAATGCCACTGCCTTGCACATGATTCAACAAGGATTGGGTACAAAGGATTACCCACACATTGAGCACTTTAGCATTGCCAAGGAAGCTTGGGATGCTCTCACGGTATTGTTTGTTGGAAATGAGAGCATGAGGAGGAACCGGTATGATGCACTAAGCAATGAATCCGAAGGCTTCTACATGATGGAAGGTGAAAATCATGAAGACATGTACCAAAGGCTCAAGACCACCGCCACCGCTTTTAGAAATGTGGGTGCCTCACATGTGTATGATGCATGTATAAAAAGGAAATATGTGAGTGCACTCATGCCCTTTGAGCCCACCGACTTGAAGAGCCTACAAGGAAGACACAACTACCATCTCATGACCTCCAATGAAATTATGCAAGAGATGGCCGCTTTCAAAGTTGCCTCCAAGAATGCCAAAGATGCCCGAGCTCGTGCCCTTGGTATGAGCAATGTTGTCAACGTTGCATTGAAGGCCAAAGTTGTTGAACATATGGATGGTGATGACAGTGATGATGGACTATGCATGAGCAACCCAGAAGATGTCAAGAAGTTTCATGGTCAATATATGGCTTTCTATGCAAACAACTTCTGGAAGAACCCTGCGAAGGCCAAGATGGATCCAACGAAAAATCAACCCCAAAGGACTAAGAGGCAATATGCCAAGATTGAGAACTTGCTACAATTAAGGCGACAGAAATCACTTCTTGGCCAGTTGTCCCTATGAGAGAAGAGAAGATCATGGTGGCAAACTAGTGCCAAAGATAGCTTCCAAAGCCCCTTACAAGAAACCCTTCATCAAGAAGAATCCCATCAATAAGAAGTCGGGAGAAATTGTCTTGATCACTCATGAAGAATACTCCTCCGACAATGAAGATTATGAAGATGAGGAAGAGGAAACCTCTAATGGTGTGGAAGCTCTAGCCACTACTTCTACTCCGACATTCTCACTCTTCGATTCTCCAAATGAAAATCCCCCCATCAAGAACATCACTTGTCTTATGGAAAGAGGAACGGAGGTATCCTCATCATCTCACTCCACTCCCTTAGCTAATGATGAAATTGATGATGAGATGTCTCTTGATGTTAAAATGGAATTAATTGTTATCGATGAGTTTATGACTAACCTACAAGGGGATGCTAAGATACATTTTGGAAACATCTTATATCAACTTTCTCATACACAAGAGCTCCTAGATGTAAGATGTAGGCCCAGTTCTTTTGGCGGCTTCTCTGAGAAGCCGCCCTACACCCAGCTTCCTGGGGAAGCCGGTTTTAAAATTTTCCGAGGCTTCCAAATTATTTAACCTTAACCACTTTAGAAGCCTCATATTTTTTTTGAACCGGCTTCCCGAGAAAGCTGGGGGTAGGGAAGCTTCTCGGAGAAGCCATCAAAAGAACTGGGCCGTAAACTTGGTCATGAACACATGGTTGAGCTAGAGGCTTTAAATAATGCTCTAGAAGAAGAACAAGAGACTAGGATTCACTTGAATTAAAACTTTAAGGGATTGATGAGGCCAATGACATTATTGTTAATAAACTCATCAAAGAACGTGATCATGCTATTGCTAAATACAAAAGGAATAAAAAAGGACAAGATTGAGTTTGGTGTGGTTCATGGAAAACTTGCCGAGGACTTCAGTTTGCTTGAAAAGGCTCACAACGATTTGGAAAGTGAGTTCTTGTCACTCACAAAGTCCCATGAAACGCTTCAAACTCAATTGGCCAATATTCCTTCACCTAGTAACTTCATTTCATCTAGTAGGACAACTATTCTTGAAGAAAATGCTAGGTTGAAGGGGAGCTAGCCAAGGCCACATTTCCACATGGCAACAAGTCCATTGATGATATTTTGAGTAAGCAAAGGCCTAGTGGTGATAAAGGGGGCATTGGTTTTGTCTCCAAAACTAAGAAGAAGAACAACAAGAAGAAGAATGCCAAGCCCGCACAAGAGACCAACAAGGCCATTGTGGATAGTAAGACCACAAATGGTAAAACTATGTCTCATGATGACTTTGCGGGAAGTTCTAACCCTCACTATGTTCTAATGCATGATTATTATGGTGATGTGTATGCACAATATGTTGGCCCATATGATGGTTATATTGCTTGGTCTATTTGGGTTCCCAAGACCCTTGTTGCTAACAAAAGAGGACCCATTGAAAATTGGGTACCTAAAAATTAGCGTGATATTTTGTAGACATATGCTTCTGGAGGGTCAAAGCGGGTGCTTGATAGTGGTTGCACGAGTCATATGACCAGAAGATCGTCTATTGTCAAGGACTTAAAGCCAAATGATGATCAAATCACCGTGACATATGCCGACAAGTCAAAGTCTAAGGTAATGGGTTTCGGCAAGGTAGTGGTTGCTCACGACATTACACTCGTGAACGTCATGCTTGTTGAGACCCTTGGATACAATTTACTTTTAGTCTGTGCTCTTGGAAAGATGGCCTTTGCCGTCTTTATTGATGTTGATATTGTGGTCCTCTTGTGGAGCAAGTCCCTCAAGGTCGCTTTCGTTGGGTACGTCGAGCATGACTTGTACGTGGTGGACTTTTTGGGGCAAACCACTACAAGTGCGATGTGCCATTCGGAAGGGCCGATGTGGGTTGGTTATGGCATCGCCGACTAGCCCATGTCAATATGATAACTTTGCAAAGTCTCCACAAGGAGGGCCATATTGTTGGACTAAAAGAAAATGTTTCCTTTGCCAAAGATCGTGTTTGCAGGGCATGTGTTCTAGGGAAGATGCATGATGCTCCTCACAAGCCTAAGAACCGCATCAAGTCTACCAAGATCTTGTAGATCCTCCATGTGGACCTCTTTGGTCCTCCATCTCATGCAAGTCTTGGTGGGAAGAAATATTGTTTGGTGATTGCTGATGACTTTTCAAGATACTCATGGGTATATTTCTTCAAGTTGAAGAGTGAGACCCAAAAGACCTTCATCAACTTCATCAACATGGTCCAATGTCAATACAATCTTCCTATGTTGATTATAAGAAGTGACAACGACACCGAGTTCAAGAACTACACCTTGAATGATTTCCTTAGTGATGAGGGAATAAAACATCAATATTCTGCTGCATACACCCCTCAACAAAATGGTGTGGCCGAAAGGAAGAACCGGACTCTTATTGAGATGGCTAGGACCATGTTGGCGGAGTTTAAATCTCCATACAACTTTTGGGCCGAAGCCATCTCCACCGCTTGCCATGCTTCAAACCGGCTCTACCTCCGCAAAGAAATCAACATGACTCCATATGAAATACTTACCGGTAACAATCCCAACATATCTTACTTCCGGGTGTTCGGTTGTAAGTGTTTCTATCTCATAAAAGGTGTTCGTTTGTCCAAATTCGAGTCTAACGCATTAGAGGGTATTTTTATTGGCTATGGTCTCGAATCTCTCACTTATAGAATCTATGATAAGCTCTCCGGAGCCGTCATAGAATCTTGTAGTGTTACCTTCGAAGAATATGATGGTCCCCAAGGGGGGCGTGTTGATGCTTGTGATGAAGATGATGAAATGCCTCAGGATGCCATAGGAAGAATGGGTGTGGGATATATCCGTCCCGTTGAGTAACCCCTTATGGCGGATCGAGAAGAACTATGCTCCACTCAAGTGGAGCCCTCATCTTCACAACATCAACAAGCTACATCCATCGAGGAGGGCAATGACTCAAGCCAAAGACAAGCTGTGGACCCTCAACATGATGATCATAGTGACAACTCTAGTCAAGGGGAGATTGATTCATTCTCTAGGATGTCAAGTGGTGCCAAGACAAATACTCAAGGAATATTCGTACAAACTGCTTTGAGACAAGCTCAAATTGATGCTAGAAGAGCACTTGATCAAGACCAAGGTCAATCTTTTCCTCTCAATGAAGAGAATGATTCCGATGATGATCAAGGTCAAGTTGATGGTCAAGACGAGGATCAAAATGATGAAGAGGGTCCCCCAAGAAACAACACGGAGATCCACGCTCGTCGGGAAGCTAGAAAGGAAAGAATGTTGGAATTAAGAGACCACTCTCTACAAAATGTAGTTGGTGGCCTAAGGAAAGGCATTTCCACAAGAGCACAATTTAAGAGGTTCAGTGAACACCAAGCACACATCTCCATGATTGAACCTAATAAAGTGTGGGAAGCTCTTGAAGATTCGGATTGGTTAGAAGCTATGCACAAAGAGCTCAACAACTTTGAGAGAAACAAAGTATGGAAGTTAGTTGAGAAGCCAAAGGATTGCCGCAATGTTATTGGAACAGAGTGGATATTCAAGAACAAGCAAGATGAGCATGGAATTATAGTAAGGAACAAGGATAGATTGGTTGCACAAGGGTATTCTAAAATTGAAGGCATTGACTATGGAGAGACTTATGCACCCGTGGCTCGCCTTGAGTCCATCTGTATCCTTCTTGCTTATGCGGCACATCATAACTTCAAGTTGCAACAAATGGATGTAGAGAGTGCATTTGTTTATGGTCCATTAAATGAGTTGGTATATCTTAAGCAACCCACGGGATTTGAGGACCCCAACTTCCCAAACCATGTATACAAACTTGATAAGGCGCTCTATGGGCTCAAGCAAGCCCCACGCACGTGGTATGAGCACCTTAGAGAGTTATTGTTTGACCGTGGATTTGAGGTTGGGAAAATCGATCCCACTCTTTTTACTAAGAAATTAAATGGGGAGCTTTTTGTATGCCAAATATATGTTGATGATATTATCTTTGGCTCATCTAACAAAGCTTTTAATGATGAATTCTCAAAGTTTATGACTAGTAGGTTCCGGATGTCTTTGATGGGGGAGTTGAGAGTATTTATTGGTTTTGAGATCAAGCAAGTTAGAGGAGGGACATTCTTCAATCAAGCCAAGTATACTCAAGATATGCTCAAGAGATTCAAAATGCAAGATTTAAATGGATCTCCTACTCCCATGGCTACAAAGACTCATCTAGAACAAAATCCAAATGGTAAAGATGTGGATCAAAAGGTATACCGGTCTATGATTGGTTCTTTGCTTTACCTTTGTGCATCTAGACCCGATATTGTGTTGAGTGTAGGTGTGTGTGCAAGATATCAAGCAGCTCCTAAAGAAATCCATTTGATGGCGGTCAAGAGAATCTTTCGATATTTAGTTCATACCCCATTTTATGGTCTTTTGTATCCTCGAGGCTCAACATTTTCTCTTTGTGGATACACGGATTCGGATTGGGCGGGTGATAAGGATGATAGAAAATCAACATCCAGGGCTTGCCAATTCCTTGGTAGGTCCTTGCTATGTTGGTCTTCTAAGGAGCAAAATTGTATATCTCTCTCCACCGCCGAAGCCGAGTATGTGGCAGCTGCTAGTGCTTTCACCCAATTGCTATGGATGAGGCAAACTTGAAAGGAATACGGTGTCCATTGTCACAAAGTGCCTCTTCTATGTGACAATGAAAGTGCCATCAAGATTGCCTACAACCCGGTGGATCACACAAGGACAAAGCATATTGAGATTCGCCATCACTTCATTAGAGATCATGTTGCTCGAGGTGATGTTGATCTATCATATGTGTCAACCAAAGATCAACTTGCCAATATCTTCACGAATCCACTTGATGAAGCAAGGTTTTGCTATTTGAGGAATGAACTAAATATCGTAGATTCAAGGAGCTTGACTTGATTATCTTGCATTCTCACCTATGATTCGACCCATATTTGGTTTAGGTGTAGGCATGGATATAGGGGGAGTGCGGTCCTAATTGATTGGACTATCCCTCCCCCCATTATGCCCAAAGCAATCAAAATCATTCATCTTAATATCCTTTTGTGATATGTGAGCTTAAATGAAGAGTTTCGGTAATGGACCCAAGATATATCTTCGTGGTGCCAAGCCGAGTATACTCAAATATGGTGGCCTAGGCCACCGTCATCTCTCGCTCGAGAGGTTGATGTGTTTACTCGTGTTTGTCATCCTTTGAGTTTTTGTTGATCTTAGTCTCATGCACTCTACTTTGGCTTTTGACATCTTTATCTCGATTTTTAGAGTGCATGTGCTTCACAGTGCGACTACCTTAACCCAAGCCTTTCTACTCCCTCGAAAAACCCTCTTCCAATCCGCACAAGAATCCCTCAATTTTTCATTGGCTATGGAATCTGGTGGGACCAGTACTACCGGTTATATGTGCGGTACTACCAGACCTAGGTGGTTCCCAGGTCGATTCCTGGAAACTGCTCCAGGAGTGGTACTACCGCCCACATGCCCGGTACTACCGGTCACCGGTCCTACCAGTTGTTACACCGGTACAACCGCTTTCAAGCGGTACTACCGCTTCAGCAACCGGTACTACATGTCGGCGTTTTCTGGTATATATTGGTTGCGCGTGGGGAGGCACCCCTCAGTACCCTATTCTTCCCCATGCCCTCCACACAAACCACCGCCGCCGCCGGAGCCCGTGACACCGCCGGAGTCTTCCCGCGCCCTCCTCTCCCCGGATCCTCCTTGGATTCGGACTCCTTGCGGACTCCCACTCCTTCTCCACCGCCATGGATCCCGGTACAACTGCACTTTCTCTCTCACTTTTAATTTCCTCATCGGATCTAGGTTTTGCTTAGATTTGTGAAGAAATTGACATGTTGTGAGGTTGTACTACCATACTTCCCTTGTTACCTAGTAGAATCGATAGTTTACAGATTGCTGAGGTCAATTTTGGTTTGTTTTATACCAGATCTGATGAACATGTACCGTTCGACCGGTAGTACCGGAATATTTTCCGGTACTACCGCTCGAAAGCGGTACTACCGGTTGTCAGGTCTGATAGTACCGGTCCCAACTGTCCTCAACTTTTCTGCTAAAGCTTGGATTCTTCTTTGTTCCTTTGTGATTCTTGTGCCCTTACCCCCTTGTTGTTCTCCCTCATGCTTTCACAGATGCAGGTGGTTCTAGGGGTGCGCGTCAGCGCTCCAAAGCTAGTCGTGAGATTGTTGAGGAAGAGACGGAGTCCGAGGATGAAGTTATGCCACAACCGAGACGTCGTTCGAAGTTGCCTGCTACTCGAGGGGGCTGTGGGGGTCGTGAGGGGGTCACCAAGCGCTCTGCTGGGCGTGGCAGCTCTCCCTCTCATCACCCCCTTCCTCGGGGTGCACCAAGAGTTGCAGCTTAGGGCCATCAGGGCCAAGGAAACTGTCTGACATTTCTGAGTCTGAGTTTTGGGCTCTAAGGATTGACAATGCATATACCCGCAACTGTGATGAGGACAGGGAAGATAGTCTGTTTTTCAATGATTTCCAAGAGCGCGTCTATCATGAGGTCCTTATGACAAATATCCATATGGTGGTGCCTCAACTGTGGATTGACATGGAACACATCAACAAGAACCTTGACTATTTTGCTGAAGCTAAGGAAATATACTCTAACCTTGGCGTGTTCCCTATCATGGAGTTCCAGTATGACTACGATCCACTCCTCATTGCACAGTTTTATGCCACTACTCACTTCCATACTGGCAGCACTCGTAAGATCGCTTGGATGACTCAAGGTGTAGTCAAGGAAGCCACACTTGCTGAGTTTGCTGCAATACTAGGGTATGAAGACCGTGGCCGTGACACTCCTTGTGGTTTCCGCTGCCACTTGCGGGATCACCCCTCCAAGAAGGATGTCCTTACACCTCTGTATATCCAAGGCCGCGGGGTTGCTGGCAAGATCAAGGATCTTCTCCCCACATATGATATTCTCCACCGCATCTTCCGTGAGACTGTTGCTCCTCGTGCGGGCAACAAGGATGAGATACATGGTTTTTCTGTTGACTTGTTGTTCAATACCTTCCTCAACCGTGACTCAGGCACCGCTCTTGATGTGACAGATTATATATGGAATGAGATGGTTGCTGTTGCTCACTCTCGGAGGGTTCCACCATTTGCTCCCTACATCATGGCCCTTATTGTGTCCAAGTGCCCTCCCATTGCTAGGACCCTATCCACTCGTCCTCTCATTGTGCACCAGCCCAAGGCACTCAAGATCAAGAAGCATGCTAAACCCCGCGTTGTGGATGAAGAGGATGAAGAGGATGACTCTGAGGATGCTGCAGTGGTCGTGAAATAGACTATGTTGTCTCCCATCGCAAGAATGCCAAGCCCTCTTGGGCCAAGAGGATGGAGGCCAAGCTCAAGAAGATTTTTTGCTTCCAAGTTGACAACCAAAAGTGCATGTATGAGGCTCATGTGTATGCCAAGAAAGCCAGTGCTCGGCATAAGGACATGATGGCAGCCCATGGATTGACCGTCTCCGAGGGGTCCGAGACCAACATCACCCCTGAAGACTAGTGGATCTCTCAGCACAGCCATTGGGATGATGATGTCTCTTCCTCGCACCGCGCTCCACCCCCCCTATGAGGAGGACTTTGATGATGAGGAGTAGGATTGACTGTCTGGACGTTAGTCTTGCACTTGTCCCCTTTTGGCGTCTTGCTGCCAAATGGGGAGAAGTTGCACCTTAGGCACGGGTGTTGCATGGGATGTCACAAGGTCGTTCTTACTTTGATCGTTTTATTGCTTGTGAACTTTGATTTCCTCCTATTTTATGTGTGAACTCTATGTATTATTGAGACTATGTGGTTTATGTCATGGATCCATCTTGTGATGATCTGCGTTATGCGTTATCCATTATCAATATAATTCTCATCACAAGTTATTGTGCAAAGGTATGGTTTCAAATGCTAGTATCTATATTTGTGCACTTATGTTGGGTTTGTAAAATAGAGGGGGAGGTTTGATTCTTCTCATCTAGGGGGAGCCCCATCTCTATTTTACAAATGCCATGAGTATCTTCATAAAATCATCTTGCAAAGGTGTGTTGTCATTAAACACCAAAAAGGGGGAGATTGAAAGAGCATTTCCTATCCTTGTGATTTTGATGTTTGATAACAACACACTTATCAGCCTAATCGTGCGCTAAGTTTATCACAGGTTTTTTAGATTGTGGCACAAATATTGCCTTGCCCATTTGCCCTTGACAAAAGTCTCAGTGCCAACCGGTAGTACCGGAAAAATGACCGGTACTACCGCTTGGCAGCGGTACTACCGCCCCTAGTACCGGTTGGACCCGTGCAAGGTGGGGAGGGCTAGCCTTTCCTCGGTACCACCCGGTACCGCGGAGTGGCACTACCGCTCCAACCGGTAGTACCACTTGTGTAAAGCGGTACTACCGCTCGGACACGGTAGTATCGCTCAGTTGTACCGGGCAGCCCTGGGGAAGGACCAGCCCTTCCCCTTTCTCTCAGTACCAACCGGTACTTGGGACCGGTACTACCGCCCTGACCGGTAGTACCGCTTCCACTGACCGGTACTACCGCTTGGGGGGTACTACCGCAAGGCTGTACCGGGCAAACCTGAAGTAGGCTCGACCAAGTGATGCTGATCCGGTACCTGGTCCGGTAGTACTGCTTTCAACCGGTACTACCGCTTGAATACCGGTAGTACCAGTGCATTTATTGCTCCAACGTCCAGATTTCTCCAAGGGGTATAAATACCCCTCCACCTACCTTGGGACAAGCTGCTCATTTGCATTGAAGACTACTACCTCTATTAGAGCCACCAAATCTCCAAGATCTCTTCAATCCACCACCCAAAGTTCTTGATCTTTGGGGAATCGAAGGAGGAGGCCTTGATCTACTACTTCACCAAAAGAGATCTTCATTTCCCCCTCATTCACTTGAGGGCCCCTTGCTCTAGTGTTTTCTTGGAAACCCTAGTTCTAGATTTGGTTCTTACAAGCTTGTCTTTGATTGTCTTGACAGCTTGCTTGTATTTGGGAGCCTCTAATTAAGTTGTGGATGTGTGCCCCAAACTTGTAAAGGTGCCGACTTCCACCTTGAAGGTCGCCGATATAGTGGAAGGTGGATCGATCCCGTTGGGGTGAGGTTCATCGGAGAACAAGGGAGGCCTTTCGTGGCGTAGGTGGTTTGATACCACCCCTCTCCAAACGTAGACGTACTTCCCCTCAAAAGGAAGGAACTACGAGAAACAAATCCTTATGTCTCCGCGTCCACCACTTTGGTTACCTCTATCCTTTACCGCACTTTACTTACTTGCTCTTGCTTAGTATTATGTTAGCTAGTGCATATTTGTCACATAGGTAAATTCACCTTAGTTGCATTATCTAGAGAATTTACCTTATTGTCAAACCATAATTTTAAAAAGAATTTTTTTTTGAAGTAGCACCTATTCACCCCCCCCCCTCTAGTGCCCATACGATCCTTTCAGGGTTATATGTGAATGTTTGTCATTAAAGTAATTGACAAAATTCTGAATAAATAAAAGGAGTTTTATTTAATGAGAGTTTGCATTAAATTTGGTGGGAATCTAATACAATTTTGAGTGGAGGGAATTGAAGAGATTTTTGTGAGTGGAGTGTCCACCCACATGAATGAAGGAGGGGAGGGGGAAGCCCCTATGGCCGGCGGCCACCCCCTTGGGTGCCCCCTCCTCCTATAAAAGGCACCCCCTCTCCTCTCTCTCACTCATACATCCTCGTGAAGGATCTCTCTCCCCCTCTAGAATTTATCCCCCATGGTCTCGGACTAGCGAGATACATGTTCCCAGTGGCTATTCGGCAAGAAAGGGCTATGCTTCTGCTGCATCGATGGAGCGAGTAGGTGGAGGTTGCTCGGTGTCTTGTACGTGTGTGCGAGCACGGATGCGCCACTGTTTTGCGGCGCTAGGACTTCCTCTCGGTCTTGAGATCGGCAAGAGATCGTCTACATCAAAAACGAGTTTAACTCATTAAGCTTTGTCGGTCTTCAAGGGTATGTTCTCTACGGATATACATCTGCCAGTTGTTTGTATCTAGTAGATAGATCTTGGTACACAGTTCCCATCGTAGGAATTTTTTTGTTTTCTATGCTGCGAACCCTACAGTGGTATCAGAGCCAGATCTATGTGTAGATGCTTTACACGGGTAGTACACATATGAGTATGTGGGCGATGATGATCATGTTGTTGCTTCTTAGTTGTAATTTTGGATATTGGTGGCATAGTAAGATGAAGCGGCCCGGACAAACTTTACATGTCCTTGCACATGAGACATGTTCCACGCTTGACATGCAACTAGTTTGCATAAGTGTCTAGCGGGTGTCTGTCTTTCCTACTATAGTCAATATCTATTTTGCAATGAGGGTTCAACAATTTGGTTATCCTCGTTGTGGTTCATGTTCGTAGGTAAGACCGGTTCTATCTTCGAAAGCCCTAAGCCACGTAAAACTTGCAATGGATAAATTAGAGGCGTCTAGTTTAGATTGTTGCTGGACTAGTGTTATGATATGGTGATGTTGTAAGTAGAAGTATGAGATGATAATCTTACAACATACATAACGTGTAAGTTCCATCGACCTTGGCCTTACACATAAAGGTATGATAGTGATCATACCATGATGCACATGATAGAGATCATATGCGGGAACCATATCATTTCATTAATAAACATGTGGTGTTTTATAGCATCTTATATTGCTTGTTTGGCATTTTATTATCATAATAAGATGATCCCTCATTTAAATATCAAGATAAGAATGTGTTATTCCTTTAGTATGCACCGATTATGTTTTCGTCGCTCCAAGACATCACGTGATGATCGGGTGTTCTTGGATCCACGACCATATTTCGGGTGTAAGACAGTTACACACGCGAATACTAAGGTTCTAACTTGGTGAGCCTAGCATGTACAGACATGGCCTCGGAACACGGACCGAAAGGTTAAGCATGAGTCATATAGTAGATATGATGCCCGTTTGATGCTCGCCTTTGAAGCTACACCGACTCACGTGATGATCAGAATTTGTGTAGTGGATTTGGTTCATGTAATCACCAAAAAGGCAAGAGGGATATCGTTTTTGAGTGGGAGTTCATTCGTAATGTGGATTAGTTGAACTCAATCTATCATAAACTTAGTCTAATATTGTGTTGTGGAACACGGTAGAGCCATCGGGGATGGCAAAGAAGGGACACACGGATGCATTCAGTGGCTCACGCAACGGGTTGGGCACGGTGCACTGCAAACACAGGGACGTACCGAGGTTCGGGGCCCTCTTGGCAAGGTAACACCCCTACTCCTGCAAGATGAACTATGTATCGGAGCTTGATTCTCAGTACAAATGCTCCTTGAGCTGTTTCCTTAGCTACTATTGATGGCTAGAGGAAGATGGGAGCTAGATGCTAACACTTCTCTTCTTCTACTGTTGCCTCTACCTAGGACCCTGGCTCTGCCCTCCCTTATATACTGGTCTAGGGGCAGATTACAGTTCGGGTCCTAGGGTTTACTATTTGGATATGGGTTTACAGGGCAGGGCCGGCTGCAGGGCCCAGCCGGTGGGCCAGGACCCAGTCTGCCCTTCTTTTAGCGTCATCCTTATCTTTAGTGGTCACCCGAGCTTCCTTTGGGGCGTCAACCTTGCTTTAACGGTCACCCGGAGCGCTTTCGCCAGTCTAGCCAACCGTCTTGCTTTATCTTTGTCTGGTAGCGCTGGTCATGACGGCATGCCAGCTTCCTTGATGACGACGGAGAGCCAGAAGCGTACCCCGCCGGTTCTTCTGGCCACCGGCTAGACGGGCCAGCCGGGAAGGTTATAAGCCCAGCCGAGCTTGCTTGCCAGACGGCTAGAGTTGTAATTCCTGGGGGCCAGGCGGCCTGCGTCTTCTGGAGCCGGCCTACTTATGTCTGGCTTTCCCCACCCGGGGGTTATCCCCCCGACACTAGTCCCCGAGCACGTATGGGCTTGGCCGGTGGGCAAGATCTTCCGTGCTCCTTCCTTTCCTGAGAGGTTACTTTACTTTCTCCGGATGCGTCTTTTCCTTTTGCTTTTCGGCTGGAGTTTAACCAGCTGCAGAATCGATGGCCGTCCACTGGGTGTAAACAACGAAGGCAGGTACCGGCTGGCGGAGCTGAAGACGAAACATTTGGCTAGATGACGTCATTGATGCTGTCACCCACGCCTGTGGCTCTGGCGCGCGTCGCGTCAGTTTGACTTCCGCGTCGCTGCATCAGTTTTTGGCAACTACGCACGCAAACTTGCCGCAGCGTTTCCTCGGGGCAAGGGCGCACGCCTCGCCTCCTGCTGAAGCCCGGGGATCTTCTATGGTAGTCACGACGGCGCGGAGGATCTGGAGCTGAAGCGTCGTGCAGTTGTGGCACCGTGACGCCACGCGTCACGCAGAAGCCGAAGGGGCGACACTGCCGTTTGCGGGGAAAAATATGGCTCCGAGGGGATCGGTTCCCACACTTTTCCATCCTCCAGCTCATCTTCTCCTCGTGCCCCAGCGTTCCTTGCTCTTGCGCGCCCTCTCCCTGTCGCTGTCGGCCACCTTCTTTTCGCCAACCACGGCCTCCTCCTCTTCCGAGATGCTGCCAGAGCAACGCAGCGGCTGGTGCGAGTCCTTTGTGACCGACGAGCTCATAAACAAGTACCGGCGAGGAAGGTTTCTTCCCTCGTCGATCCTTGTGAAGCACCGGCTTGCGCTAGAGGGGGAGCGGGTGCCGAACCCTCGGACGGGGGAGCGCGTCGTCTTCCTCGCGCACTTCACGCGCGGCTTCGGCCTCCCCGTCAGCCCATTCCTCCTCCAGCTCTTCGGCTTCTTCGACCTCCAGCTTCATCACCTGGGCGCCAACGCCATAGCGCAGCTGTCGCACTTTGCGGCCTGCTGCGAGTCATATCTTGGGGTGTGGCCCGAGGTGGCGAACTTTCTCAAGTTCTTCCACTTCAAGCCCAGAACATCACCAAGGGTGGCTCGCTGACGCGGATGGGCTACTGCGCCATCTACCCGCCGTCCTCCTCGCTGATGCCGCGGTTCGATCGCCCCGACACCGTCAAGCTGTGGCAGCGCACATATTTCTATGTGAGCAATGCCACGGAGATTGACTGGATCTGCCTTTCGCCCTTCACCGACGTGCCCTCGTCACAGAGGGCCTGGACGACGAGGAGCATGGGCGCGGTGGCGGACCTCGATCGGATGGCCGCTCGGCTGGATACGATGGTGGGGACGGAGAGGCTCACCGCCCGGACATCACCTTGTCGTGGATGGTGGCGTCGCGTGCTTCCGCTGCAGAAGCGGTCGCACAAGATGTGCCATCTTTCGACCGCCAACGATCCGACGAGGACGTCGCGGAAGGATGTGCCCTACCAGGACCTGCAGAACTGGATCTCCATGATCTCCAAGTTCCGCATCGAGGCCAACTGGGCATACTCCTACCCCCAGTACCATTGCGGCCGCCTGCCGCCGTCGGTAAGTTTTTCTCTGGTTGCTTTGCGCCTCGCCTCTTGTATTTGCTAGCTGTCCTTGGGTGCCTTACGCACCCCTTTTTGATTAGTTGTTCACGACGCAGCTGGCCGAGGATGGCATGGGTGACTTCCCGCTTCCGTCCTTCTTGGAGGACAGGAAGCCGAAGAAGTACCCCCAGACGGAACCCGAAGGGTTTCCCGTCCGGGCGGACGAGGGCCCCTCGGATCCTCATGGTATCCGCAGCTTTTTCTTTCACCTTTGTTCTTGAGGTTATGGTCTTTACTTTTTGCTTGTGCCGCAGTCGATGTCACCGACGAGGAGGGTGCCCGAGAAAAACCCGCGGCAAGAGCCCGAGGAAAGAGGGCGGCACCTGTTGCCGCTCCCGCTCCAGTTGAGACGAAGAAGACGCGCCGAGGGCGTCGGGTTGTTGCTCCACCGTCCGTCGCTGGGTTAGTGTCTCTCTTTCCCTTGCTTGCCACTCTGTGGTTTTGCTGGTTTCTCCTTTGACTCTTCGTTTTGCGCAGCGAGGCCATGGTGCTCGGTGATGGAGGTGTCGCCGTCATGCCTCCTCCGCCTCCTCCACCGGTTGAAGACGTGGCGAGGTCGCCGGCTATGCCCGCGCCGGCTGCAGCTGGCCCGGCTGCGTCAGCCGTGCCATCTCCGCCCAGGGCGCCCGAGGGCTCTCCGACCATGGGGATGCTGCACCAGGACCGTGCGTCTTCGCGGTTGGGCCAGCTGTTTGCAGCTGCGCACGACCCGGAGACCCCTCCCTCTCCCAAGGGCTGGCGTGAACCCGGCTTGGAGCGATGCTCCAAGTAGTTCCGCCAGGCCCGTCATTACGGAGGTGACGGAGGGAGAGGGGGACGCGCAGGCGGCTGCGGCAGATGTCGGCCATCCGGATGGCGGTCAACCGGCTGGGAGGGAGTTGGTGGTGGTTGTGCCTTCGGGTGCAGCTGCCGATGATGACGAGGTTATCGCCATCCGGCTCAAAACCCGGCCGGTCTTGGCCGGCAGCGATCCTTGCCCAGCTCTCCGGCTCGGCGCCCGTTGCACTCAGCCAGGTTCGCCACCTGGATAAGGGAATGGAAAGTTTCCTTGGCGAGGCCAAAAAATTGTCTGTTCTGATGGAGGTAAGTCGTTGCCCTTCATACGCTTTCTGCTCTTTCATCCGGTTTGCTCCTCTGTTGCTCATTTGCCTTCTTGCTGCAGAAAGCGTTTATGGAGTCTATGAAGAATACCCGAGACCTTGGCCGCAAGATTTCTTCTTCAGATCTGTCGTGGCGATTGGCTCCCTTTTCCCATTTTTTGTTGACCATCGGGTATCCTCCTACAGCCATGATCCAGTACAAGGATAAGGAGTTGGAACGCCTCAAGGCTGAGGTTGCCTGTAACACCCTCAGAATCGGACCTATGCAAGTCTTAGCGAAACCCACCAAACCCGCATAGAAACGATTCAAAGGTGCCCACCAGGCACTTTCGTGCGGGTGGAAAACGAAGTAATAACATTACACAACAGTCCTCGATGGGACCCACAGAACAGATATAATAACAGCGACTCAAAGAGTCAAAAATACAGATATAATATACAAAGATCCAAATCACCTTGAAAACGCTAGAGCGTCCAGCTACGGACAAGAAGCAAATGGGGCTAAGAGCCCTGAAGAATAACCAATGGCGTCCATAACTGCCCGTGCCAAGCGGAAGGGTAACCTCGCTAACGACGCCGATCTCTAAACCTACTTAAACAAAAAGGGGTGCACAAAGGGCAAAGGAAAAGAGGCGTCGATCGAGGCCAAGATGCAGCGAGGCTAGAATTCGGCGGTCCTCGCCTACATAGGTATGGTGGAATGCAGCGGCAAAGATGCACTAAACACCCTATAGAGACTCGATGGCGGCTATCGAGGGGATAAGAAAGACCTATTCGGAACCAACCTGATGCTACCAGTCAAACAAACCCATCCTGCCGTTTCCCCCTCGAGACCAAACGAGGAAGTCAACCGAGGAACTCACACAGTTGGCAGTTTTACTTATTCGGTTATCGTTGCAGCAATTACTAGTCAGGTATAGATAGTCATCCGGATAAAATAAGCAGTGGGCACTTTTAGTTAACCATTCTGTGATAGTTGCAACACTTACTAGTCAGATACAATTGGCATGAGATAACCCAAAACCTAGCAGTTGTTGGTACTTTTATTAGCCATTCCGTTGTAGTTGCCATACTTACTAGTCAGGTACAATGGTCGCAAGCGACACTCCAAACAAGCAATTGTGGGCAGTATTATTAAGCCATTCCATTATAGTGAATCTGATTACTAGTCATTATAAAGTCAAATTTATAGCGCTACTTTAGTTATGCTTGTCTATGGTCGAGATAATGTGCTCCAAGTCGTCCATAACCGCGGACACGGCTTTCAGAAATTTTTACCCGGCCGGGGTGCACCAATAGCAACACACACTCGATCAACCTCGGAAAAACCAAATCAAAACCCAACGAGGCCTTCACGACAAAGCAATCACAGGATTCAGAAATATTTCAGGGGGCCACCCCATTGAGTAGACCCGCAACGAATCCAGCTGACTCCGAGACGGACTCAAGGTTTGCGACAATGGTCAGAACGCGGGAACCCAAAACTGGGCTTGTCGATACCGCGAAAACATTCCGCTTACCTAAACAGTACAGTGTGCTCCTCGCACAATCGTAAATACCGTAGTAGCATGGCATAAGTACAGGATAGTAAATAAAACCTCAAACTAGTTTGTGGCCCCAAGAAATAAGACTGAATCAAGCTCTGGCTCAGGGGGGTCCCATAATCCTCCCGGATGTGGATAGCGCGATAAATCAAGGAACAGGTATCAAGTACTCGGGGTCCTACGGGACACAAGTGGGCATTCGGAAACCAAATATTATCTATCACCCACCGATGCCTCTGCTTACTTCAATTTTAGTTGTTAAACAATAATTAAAGTGAACGATAAGTAAAGCCATGATCATCTCCAACATCAAACATGCGGCATTACTCCAACAACTGTGGCACTTGGCGACACGCAACAGCACTTGAGCAAGCGACTACGCAAGTCCAACTATCTAGCAAACAACGGTGTAATAGGGGTGTCCAAGGCAATATAAGGCTGCAAGGGATATCACGACGAAAACTAGAGCATCGCAACACGTATAGCAATAGATCAAGGAGGGAATAAATACTAGAAAAGTAAGATAGGTAGAAAGGGGAGATGCTACTTTGAAAACATTGCCGAAGGTTCAACCGAAGATCGGGTCGACACTCGCATCAACTCAACAGCCTTATCCGCGAAGAAGCAAAACACTAGAAGAAACACCGGATGCACTATTTAATACTACGGCAAAAGATCGGCATGATGCATGCATGATGCATGGCATGGTGAAGGTGCAATGCAATTAGGCAATATTAAGTGGAACCGGGGTCCCGACAATTAATTAAATGGTTCAAGTTATTTAACTACCCCGCAAATTAAATGTTGTATTAACAGGGCAAGAGATAGTACCAGTTCGATGCACAAATTTAAATGAGGCCGATATGAGACTAGATTTGCCCGCATATGGGCCCCATATTTAATTATATGGTGAATCGGCATAAGGCCCCCAAACCACACAATATGCATGCGAGATGAACAATTAATATGATACAAGTTGTATTATATGATAAAATAGGGTTTCGGAAGGGGTTCACACATTAAGGTTCGGCAGATCTTGAGGTTCCGGGTCGGTCTCGTGGTTCGATCCGGTTCGGTCTCGGCGGGGCCGTTCTCGGAGAACTGAGGTCGTTCTTGCCGCATCCGGGGTCTTCGGGTCATGTCGACGGTCATGGCGTTCGGGATGAAGTACTTGTCGCATCCGGGGTCTCGGTGTCCTCGGATCCGATTGAAGATCTCGGCGTTCGGCAAACTACGAAGTAGACATTGGAGTTCCGCGATGATCTTGTCGGTTCCCTGTCGAAGGCTTTGGCGCTTCGGAACGGTCTTCGGGGTCCGGGGCGTTGGGGCTTCGGGGTCTCGACCATCGGATCGAGAAACTTGGAGTTCTGGGAAGGAGATCTTGGCGTGTCGAGGGCTCGGCCTTCGGATCCATGTCGGTGCACTCGGTGTTCCGGGTAGGCGAACTTGTCGGTTCGGTTGTCGGTGTCGGACTCGGGTCTCGGCACTGGGAGATCTTGGCGAGACATATTAACAGGTCACCTACACATATTTATCTTTGCATCCTTAACGTACACACGCGCCACTAGCACCACCGTGCTAGAAGCACAACACCAGGAAGGGGAAACACAGAGACGTGGACGCGAGGTGGCGCTCTGCTGAAGACGAGGGGGCGAGCTTGGCGGCGAGAAGAGCCCAGCGGTCCGAGGAGGCGAGGGACAGACGGGCGGCGACCTTGGCGGCATGCGGCGAGAGAAGCGGCGACGGAGCAGCTCGTCGGTGCGCGAGGTGAAGAGGCCGGGCTCGGGAGCTTCGAGAGGCGCGGTCGGGAAGGCGGGCAGCGAGGGTGCGGGACGGCTCGGGAGGAGAGGAGGGCGCGGCACGGGCGGGGCACGCTTGGCGGAGGAGAGCACGGACGGCCGGGCGGCGAGGCACGCAGGACGGAAGAGGAGCACCGGGCGTGGGCGCGACGGAGGCGGACGTAGAGGGCGCGGGGCAAGGCGGGCGGTGCTGGGGAGGCGGCGACGCGGTCGGAGGCTCGGGGTCGGTGGCGGCGGGCAGCTCACATGGAGGAGGAGCGAGGAAGGGGAGGCGAACAAGGCCGAGAGGCGGGCGGCCGAGGGCTCGGGCGGCGCCGGCGTGGTCGGTTGGGAGGGGAATTGGCGGAGGGAAGCCGGAGGAGGCGAGGCGGAGGCGCTGGAGAGGCAGGCGCTGGGCGAGGAGGTCGAGGGGAACACGTGGAGCAGAGGTCGGGAAGAGAGGGACTGGGGAGAGAGGAGAGTGGGGGCACGCTGGGCCGTGGGTGGGGCCAGTTGCAGGGTCCACGCGGTTGGGGCTGTGGGGTCGGGGTTGACGGTCCAGTGGGGCCGGGGAGGGCCCGGGGAATAGGGAGAGGGTAGGATGGTGAGGGTGAGAAAAGGAGAGAGGGTGGGCTGGTGGATCGGTGAGGTGGCGTGTGGGTAGGAAAAGGGTGAGAGGGTGAGGTGGCGGCCTGCGGTTGGTGGGTAGGGCAGATTTGGGTGGGGATAGGATTAGAGGGGGCTGGTTTAGGAGGTGTGTTTGTTTTGTCTTGCCTATTTTAAAACAAGGCCACGTTGCAAATAGTTTTTAGGTAATTAAAATTTCCGATGCGATCGGGGTTTTGCATTTGAAAATAAGAGGGGTATTTGTACAAAGCAAAACTAGGCTTTTTCGAAATAGTTCGGACAAACCATGCATGATGATGACAATGCAATGCACAAAACAACGCGATTTTCTAGTAGTGGTTTTGCGGGATGCCACAATTCGACACCACTAACAATGGATCTCGCCCTCGAGATACGCCTCATGGTACCGGAAAGAAGGTCGGCGGTCTGATCCTTCGCGCTCCGTGTAGATCCTCGCGACACCACTAACAAGAGGTCGTTGTCCGTGGTCGTCGAGAGAACACTCCGGAAACAAAAGGTCAAAGGTAGAGGCATCAACAAATAAAGCCACCTCTAGCTCCCTTGGAAGGAGTTAAATTGCTGGATCCACTGATTCGACGTACAAGAGCGAATGATAAGAGTAGTCGGATGGTGATCAGTCCATCGCGCACCCAAACCATTACTCTGCACACGAATAGGCGGATTATGCAACCAACTCTCGGAATTAGACTGAAGATCTCGGCAAACGAGGCTCGGAACAACGGAGTGATGCAGACTCTGCATCGGATCTGGCGTAGATGATGTCGTCGCGTCGGAAAACACCGGAAGGCACAAACAAGGCACAAAGAATGGTAACACCGTAGACGGATTCATCGGGCAGCTTGAACACCGGACGGTAGAACACCGTTATCAAAGAAGGAAGTGAAACCCTGAAGGTACGACGGAACCCAACCACGAGAATTCCTGGACTCGAAGAAAAGATAAGAGAGCAGGTTCAAAACACGTCGAGATAAGAGGAGAATAGCAGAGGGGTAAGGAGTAAAATCAGACCTAATCAGACTATCCAACCGATTTTACAAAATAGTTTTTGACACTCTACTTCGGCCGTTAGCTAGGTTATCCTACAGGCTAGACTTGTGGGGTATCGCAACTGCTGGGCTCTGATACCACTCTGTAACACCCTCAGAATCGGACCTATGCAAGTCTTAGCGAAACCCTCCAAACCCGCATAGAAACGATTCAAAGGTGCCCACCAGGCACTTTCGTGCGGGTGGAAAACAAAGTAATAACATTACACAACAGTCCTCGATGGGACCCACAGAACAGATATATATATATGACTCAAAGAGTCAAGAATAGATATAATATACAAAGATCCAAATCACCTTGAAAACGATAGAGCGTCCAGCTACGGACAAGAAGCAAATGGGGATAAGAGCCTCGAAGAATAACCAATGGCGTCCATAACCACCTGTGCCAAGCCGGAAGGGTAACCCTGCTAACGACGCCGATCTCTAAACCTACTTAAACAAAAGGTGCCGACAAAGGGCAAAGGAAAAGAGGAGCGTCAAGATCGAGGCCAAGACATGAGGCTAGAATTGCGGTCTCGCCTACATAGGTATGGTGGATCAAGCGGCGGCAAAGATGCACTAAACACCCTATAGAGACTCGATACAACTGGCGGCTATCAGAGGGGGATAAGAAAGACCTATTCGGAACCAACCTGATGCTACCAGTCAAACAAACCCATCCTGGTGTTTCCCCCTCGAGACCAAACGAGGAAGTCAACCGAGGAACTCACACAGTTGGCAGTTTTACTTATTCGGTTATCGTTGCAGCAATTACTAGTCAGGTATAGATAGTCATCCGGATAAAATAAGCAGTGGGCACTTTTAGTTAACCATTCCGTGATAGTTGCAACACTTACTAGTCAGATACAATTGGCATGAGATAACCCAAAACCCAGCAGTTGTTGGTACTTTTATTAGCCATTCCGTTGTAGTTGCCATACTTACTAGTCAGGTACAATGGTCGCAAGCGACACTCCAAACAAGCAATTGTGGGCAGTATTATTAAGCCATTCCATTATAGTGAAGCTGATTACTAGTCATTATAAAGTCAAATTTATAGCGCTACTTTAGTTATGCTTGTCTATGGTCGAGATACTATGCTCCAAGTCGTCCATAACCGCGGACACGGCTTTCAGAAATTTTTACCCGGCCGGGGTGCACCAATAGCAACACACACTCGATCAACCTCGGAAAAACCAAATCAAAACCCAACGAGGCCTTCACGACAAAGCAATCACAGGATTCAGAAATATTTTAGGGGGCCACCCCATTGAGTAGACCCGCAACGAAGCCAGCTGACTCCAAGACGGACTCAAGGTTTGCGACAATGGCTGTAAACGACTGGGAACCCAAAACTGGGCTTGTCGATACCGCGAAAATATTCCGCTTACCTAAACAGTACAGTGTGCTCCTCGCACAATCGTAAATACCGTAGTAGCATGGCATAAGTACAGGATAGTAAATAAAACCTCAAACTAGTTTGTGGCCCCAAGAAATAAGACTGAATCAAGTTCTGGCTCAGGGGGGTCCCATAATCCTCCCGGATGTGGATAGCGCGATAAATCAAGGAACAGGTATCAAGTACTCGGGGTCCTACGGGACACAAGTGGGCGTTCGGAAACCAAATATTATCTATCACCCACCGATGCCTCTGCTTACTTCAATTTTAGTTGTTAAACAGTAATTAAAGTGAACGATAAGTAAAGCCATGATCATCTCCAACATCAAACATGCGGCATTACTCCAACAACTGTGGCACTTGGCGACACGCAACAGCACTTGAGCAAGCGACTACGACGCGCAAGTCCAACTATCTAGCAAACAACAGGTAATAGGGGGTGTCCAAGGCAATATAAGGCTGCAAGGGATATCACGGGTACGAAAACTAGAGCATCGCAACACAGATAGCAATAGATCAACAGGAGGGAATAAATACTAGAAAAGTAAGATAGGTAGAAAGGGGGAGATGCTCGCCTGAAAACATTGCCGAAGGTTCAACCGAAGATTGGGTCGACACTCGCATCAACTCAACGGCCTTATCCGCGAAGAAGCAAAACACTAGAAGAAACACCGGATGCACTATTTAATACTACGGCAAAAGATCGGCATGATGCATGCATGATGCATGGCATGGTGAAGGTGCAATGCGATTAGGCAATATTAAGTGGAACCGGGGTCCCGACAATTAATTAAATGGTTCAAGTTATTTAACTACCTCGCAAATTAAATGTTGTATTAACAGGGCAAGAGATAGTACCAGTTCGATGCACAAATTTAAATGAGGCCGATATGAGACTAGATTTGCCCGCATATGGGCCCCATATTTAATTATATGGTGAATCGGCATAAGGCCCCCAAACCACACAATATGCATGCGAGATGAACAATTAATATGATACAAGTTGTATTATATGATAAAATAGGGTTTCGGAAGGGGTTCACACATTAAGGTTCGGCAGATCTTGAGGTTCCGGGGTTCGGGGTCGGTCTCAGGGTTCGGATCTGGGGTTCGGTCTCGGCGGGGCCGTTCTCGGAGAACTGAGGTCGTTCTTGCCGCATCCGGGGTCTTCGGGTCATGTCGACGGTCATGGCGTTCGGGATGAAGTACTTGTCGCATCCGGGGTCTCGGTGTCCTCGGATCCGATTGAAGATCTCGGCGTTCGCAAACTCGGCAGACATTGGAGTTCCGCGATGATCTTGTCGGTTCCCTGTCGAAGGCTTTGGCGCTTCGGAACGGTCTTCGGGGTCCGGGGCGTTGGGGCTTCGGGGTCTCGACCATCGGATCGAGAAACTTGGAGTTCTGGGAAGGAGATCTTGGCGTGTCGAGGGCTCGGCCTTCGGATCCATGTCGGTGCACTCGGTGTTCCGGGTAGGCGAACTTGTCGGTTCCGCGGTTTCGGTTGTCGGTGTCGGACTCGGGTCTCGGCACTGGGAGATCTTGGCGAGACATATTAACAGGTCACCTACACATATTTATCTTTGCATCATACGTACACACGCGCCACTAGCACCACCGTGCTAGAAGCAACACCAGGAAGGGAAACACGAGCGTGGGCGAGGTGGCGCTCTGCTGAAGACGAGGGGGCGAGCTTGGCGGCGAGCAGAGGGAGCCCGCGGCGGTCCGAGGAGGCGATAGGGACAGACGGCGGCGGGGCAGACCTTGGCGGCAGCGGTGGCCAGAGAAGCGGCGGCGAGCAGTCTGGCGTGCGCAGAAGAGGCCGCTCGGGAGCTTCACAGAGGCGCCGGGTCGCAGGAAGGCGGTGGGCAGCGAGGTGCAGGGACGCTCGGGATGGAGACGAGGAGGCGGCCTGTGACGCGCATGAGCGGAGGAGAGCACTGACCGGGGCAGGCGGAGGCGCCAGACGGCGGAAGAGGGCACCAGGAGGGCACGCCGGGGGCGCCGCAGCGGAGTGAAGGCGGCCATGTGCTTTGCAGGCGGCGACGCGTCGGAGGCTCGGGGTGGTGGCCGTGGCTGCCTGGAGGAGGAGCCGCGAGAAGGAGGCGAGCAGCGGCGGAGAGAGCGGCGAGGTCGGCGGCGGGGCTCGGGCGGCGCACGTGCGTGGTCGGTTGGGGAGGGGGAATTGCGGCCGGAGGGAAGCCGGGGAGGGAGGCGAGGCGGCGGAGGCGCTGGAGAGGCCGAGGGCGCCTGGGCGGCGAGGAGGTCAGAGGGGGAACGCGGGGTGGAGCAGAGGGTCGGGGGAAGAGAGGGACTGCGGGGGAGAGAGGAGAGAGTGGGGGGCACGCGGGGCCAGGGGTGGGGCCGGTTGCGGGGTCCACGCGGGTTGGGGCTGTGGGGTCGGGGTCGAGGTTGACTGTCCAGTGGGGCCGGGGGAGGCCTGGGAATAGGGAGAGAGGGTAGGATGGTGAGGGTGAGAAAAGGAGAGAGGGTGGGTTGGTGGATCGGTGAGGTGGCGTGTGGGTAGGAAAAGGGTGAGAGGGTGAGGTGGCGGCCTGCGGTTGGTGGGTAGGACAGATTTGGGTGGGGATAGGATTAGAGGGGGCTGGTTTAGGAGGTGTGTTTGTTTTGTCTTGCCTATTTTAAAACAAGGCCACGTTGCAAATAGTTTTTAGGTAATTAAAATCTTCGATGTAATCGGGGTTTTGCATTTGAAAATAAGAGGGGTATTTGTACAAAGCAAAACTAGGCTTTTTCGAAATAGTTCGGACAAACCATGCATGATGATGACGATGCAATGCACAAAACAACGCGATTTTCTAGTAGTGGTTTTGCGGGATGCCACATTGCCCGACTGGAAGAATCGAACAAGGCGCGACAAGCGCAGTTCGATCAACTTGTCGCGGCCAAACACCAGCTTGAGGTTAGTATGGAGCGAGGCAAGAAGATGGCTGATATCCGGGCGGAGGCGCTAAAGAACTTTGAGACGATCTGCACCCAGCACGAGGGAACAATCCAGGTTTTTCGCCACAGGGAGGAGGAGCTCATTCAGCACCTCCAGAACGTCTCGGAGATGGTCATCGGTAAGTTTTTCAGCTACCCTCTTCCGTTGTGCCATGACTTGCTCGATCTTGCTGGTTTATTCTGCTTTGCGCCTGGCTGCAGCTCACTATCCTAAGGCGACCGAGATGGCCATGGAGAAGCTGCCGATGGAGGAGGTTGGTCGTGACCTGACTGCCCTCGACTTGATGAAGGTGGTGGCGGAGGAGAGCAACGGCTTGCGTGCCGTTCCCAATGATCTCTTCCACTACATCTGGCCGGAAGCAGGCGACATGCACGACGTGGCCAGCCTGGCTGTGGCGCTGTCCAAGGGCATCGACGTGCTGGACGTGCACAAGGAGTGGGTTGCTCGAGGCGGGGCGGAGATGGCGCTTGCGATGGTGAAGTCATGGTATCCTGGTGTGGACCTGAGCCTGGTCGACCGCGGCTTCCGCCTTGGGACAACTTACGAGGGTCTTCGCGAGAGCCTTCCTGCGCTCCAGGCCTGCGGGGTAAAGATTGGCACCTACGTGGACTTGGAGCGTGCCTTCAGCACCCCCGGAGAGCCACGACCGTTCCACTGGGAGCCGACGCCTTGGAATCCCATTGACGTAGCCTCCAGCAGCCAACCTCCTTCCACTAACGCCGGCGCCGCCCCTGCTGATCTAGCTACCGCTCCTTCTACTTCGCAAGCTCCTGACTCTTGATCCCCGGGATGCCAGGTGTATTTTTTAAAATTGCTACTCTAATGTGCTACATTTCGGCTGACTTCTGTCGTCGAATTTTTAATCTGTGCGGAGCCTTCATCCTCCATTTTATGGCTTGGTGCCTTTTGCTAATCTTTGTTTGTATCTTCGTCATTTGCGGTCTTTTATGCTCGCGCCGGCTGGGGTAGCCACCCGGGTTCGAGCTCTTTTGTCGTCTTGACTTGGTTTTGTGGGTGCGCGGGAGCGCGTCCACTGGATGTAGTCCCTGAGGTTCGGGCCGGCTGGGGTAGCCAGCCGGGGGGAAGCTCTTTTGGCTACCTTGACTTGAGTTTGTGGGTGCGCTGGAGCACGTCCACTGGGTGTAGTCCCCGAGGTTCGGGCCGGCTGGGGTAGCCAGCCGGGGCGAAGCTCTTTTGGCTACCTTGACTTGAGTTTGTGGGTGCGCGTGAGCGCGTCCACTAGGTGTAGTCCCGAGGTTCGGCTGGGGTAGCCAGCGGTAATCTTTGGCTACTGACTTGAGTTTGTGGGTGCGCGTGGCGCGTCCACTAGGTGTAGTCCCGAGGTTGGTCCGGCTGGGGTAGCCGGGCGAAGCTCTTTGGCTACCTTGACTTGAGTTTGTGTGCGCGAGAGCTGGCGTCACTGGTGTAGTCCCCGAGGTTCGGGCCGGCTGGGGTAGCCAGCTGGGGCGAAGCTCTTTTGGCTACCTTGACTTGAGTTTGTGGGTTCGCGGGAGCGCGTCCACTGGGTGTAGTCCCTGAGGTTCGTCCCGGCTGGGGTAGCCAGCCGGGGCGAAGCTCTTTTGGCTACCTTGACTTGAGTTTGTGGGTGAGCGGGAGCGCGTCCACTGGGTGTAGTCCCCGAGGTTCGTCCGGTGGGTAGCCCGGGTAAGCTCTTTTGGCTACCTTGACTTGAGTTTGTGGGTGAGCGGGAGCGCGTCCACTGGGTGTAGTCCCCGAGGTTTGGGCCGGATGGGGTAGCCAGCCGGGGCAAAGCTCTCTTGCCACCTTGTTTCCTGCCAACTTGTGACTCGAGTCGTGCAAGACAAAGCATTGCTTTGGGTTAGTTTTCTTGTGCATATGCTCATGCGTTAGTTGGTAATTATCGTAGGAGGAAAATAGACATGCGCCCCTTCGAGTTAGGCTGCTAGCAACGCCCCTTTTCTCAGCGGGTATTGGCCCTTCTAGCATTTTTCCTTGCCATTTGTCATCTGGTTTGCGGTCTACATCCGAAACCGAAGGAGTTGCTATGTTGGCGTGCCTCGCGATACTTTGGTTCGCTGTTGTTGGCTTAACTTTTGTAGGGCGCAACCGGTTCGCCTGGATGCCCTTGCTTTCTACGCCGGCATCTTCTTGCCACGTGCGCTTTGAGTTTTTGCTCTTGCCGGGTCGACAGCCGATGTGCATACTGAAGCCGGAACCGAAGAGGTTAGGCGCCGCGTGCAATATTATGCCGTCTGTAGAAATCGTGGGGCCTAGGCCAGCCGGTACGAAAATGCAGATGGTGCACAGAATTGGGACGAAGTCCTTAGCGCTGCGCCAAGGCTCTCATTCTTTTTCACTTGTTACATAAAAAAGGGAAGATACATACACTTTTCTAAGTGTAAAATGGGCGGAGTAGGCTGGCATTCCATGGGCGCTCCGTCTCCTCGTCTGAGCGATTTGCCTTGTTCTTCATCGGCTGCTGTGCGTCGATCAGATAGTAAGAATTGTTGTGGTGTGCTCGGCTGACGATGAATAGGCCCTCCCATGGCGGGGACAGCTTGTGTATTCCTTTGGTGCTCTGGACCAGGCGCAGCACCAGGTCTCCCTCGCGAAAAGAGGTGGGCCGGATCTGGCTGGCGTGGTATCGGCGTAGGTCTTGTTGGTAAATTGATGATCTGTACAGAGCCAACTCGCGTGCCTCCTCGAGCAAGTCCACGCTGTCCTCCCTTGCCTCCTTGGCTTCCTGCTCCGTGTAGAGCTTCTTGCGAGGTGCGTCGAACTGGATGTCTGTGGGGAGAATGGCTTCTGCCCCATAGACGAGGAAGAACGGCGTGAAGCCGGTTGAGCGATTGGGTGTGGTGCGTAGGCTCTAGAGCACTGCCGGCATCTCCTATATCCAGCATCTAGGTGACATGACGAGCGGTTCGATGAGCCTCGGCTTGATTCCGGCTAGCACCAAACCATTAGCGCGCTCGCATTGTCCGTTGGACTGGGGGTGTGCGACCGATGCCAGATCCAGGCGGATCCCTTTTTCCCCATAGAAGCGGGCGAAGACTCCTTTCGCAAAGTTGGTTCCATTATCAGTGATGATGCTGTGAGGGTAGCCAAACCGGATGATGATGTCTGTGAAGAACTTGATCACCATCGCTCCATCCAGATTCTTGATTGGCTTCGCCTCGATCCACTTGGTGAACTTGTCCACGGCGACGAGCAGGTGCGTCATGCCGGATCGAGCTGTCTTGAATGGCCCAACCATGTCCAGGCCCCAGACTGCAAACGGCCAGCTGATCGGTATTTTCTTGAGCGCCGCAGACGTCGTGTGCTTCAACTGGCTGAATTGCTGGCAGCCGCTACATGTCTTGACTATTTCTTCGGCGTCCTTCAATGCCGTCGGCTAATAGAAACCAAGCCGAAGGGCCTTGGCTGCTATCGCCCTTGACAAGGCATGGTGGCCACACTCGCCCTGGTGTATGTCCATTAGAAGCTTGGCTCCTTCCTCTCGACTGACGCATCGTTGGTAGATGCCTCCGACGCTGCGCTTGTACAGCTCGTTGTTGATGATGGTGTAGGCTCTTGCCCTTCATCGCACTTGTCGTGCCGCCACCTCTTTTGTCGGAAGTTCACCCTTAGCCACGAAATCCATGAACGGCTTCGCCCAGTAGGGCGTCTCCCGTATGGTGTGCACGGTCTGTATGATGAGCTTGATCTCCTCGCGGACGGCTGACTCCGGAGCGTCGGGAGGTCTGCCGGGTGGAAGGGTGCTGATGTCGATCACGGGTCGCATCGAGGTAGTTTCTGGACGCGGCGAGGAAGTCCCCGGGTGCGGTGGAGCAGTCCCCGTGTGCGGCGAGGCAGTCCCCGGGTGCGGCGCAGCACCGGCTGTTCCTGGATCCGCGTCGAGCACGATGGAGTCGGACTCTGGTGACGGAGTGATGGAGGGCTTGCGCAGGTGCTCGAGAGAAACTCCAGGTGGTATGGCTTGTCTTGTTGACCCGACCCTGGCCAAAGCGTCAGCGGCTTCATTGTTGGCCCTGGGTACATGGTGAAACTCACATCCTTCGAAGCAGGCACACAGCTGCTGGACGAATAAACGGTAAAGGGCCATGTTCGCGTCCCTGGCGTCCCATTCGCCCGATACTTGTTGCACCACCAAGTCTGAATCTCCGAAGCACAGCACCCTCTGGATGCCTATCTGCTTGGACATTTTGAGCCCATGAATGAGTGCTTCGTACTCGGCGACGTTGTTGGAAGCTTTGAAGTGGATCTGGAGAACGTATTCCAGCTGGTCGCCTTTGGGTGAGGTTATCACGATTTCGGCTCCGAGTCCTCCCCTCATTTTCGACCCGTCGAAGTGTAGCTTACAGTAAGTTGAGTCTGGCACTGGGGGCATGTATTGTGTCTCCGCCCAATCGACGATGAAATCAGCCAATGGTTGCGACTTGATTGTTGTGCGTGGCTCGTACTGGATGTTATGCGCAGCAAGCTCGATGGCCCATTTCGCTACGCAGCCAGTGGCGTCTTTGTTGCCGATGATCTCCGCGAGTGGGGCCAATGCTACCACCCGGATGTAATGCTCCTGGAAGTAATGCTTGAGTTTCTTGGCGGCCATGTACACGCTATACACCAGCTTCTGGTAGTGAGGGTAGTTCTGCTTGGACAGCGAGAGCACCTCACTCAAGTAGTATACAGGGCGTTGGACCATCTGAGCCTTTCCTTCCTCTGGTCGCTCGACGACCAGTACCATGTTGACCACTCTGTTTGTGGCAGCGATGTACATCAGCATGGGCTCCTTTGCGGCTGGCGCCGCCAGGACGGGTGGCAAGGTGAGCATGCGCTTGAGGTCTCGGAAAGCTTCATCTGCCTGAGCTGTCCAGACAAATTTGTCTGTCTTCTTCATCAGCTAGTGCAGGGGGAGAGCCTTTTCTCCAAGACGGCTAACGAACCGACTGAGTGAAGCGAGGCACCCGGTGAACTTCGGTACGTCGCGCAGGTTCTGTGGCAGCTCCATGCGCTCGATGGCTCCGATCTTCTCCGGGTTCGCCTCGATTCCACGCTCGGAGATGAGGAAGCCCAGGAGCTTGCCGGTTGGGACGCTGAACACGCACTTTTTCGGGTTCATCTTGATCTGGAAATGACAGAGGTTGTCGAATGTTTCCTTCAGATCCTCAAGGAGCGTGCGCCGTTCCTTGGTCTTGATGACGACGTCGTCGACGTAAGCGTGTACGTTCCTTCCAATCTGCGTCTGCAGGCATTTCTGCATGCAGCGCTAATAGGTTGCGCATGCGTTCTTCAATCTGAAGGGCATGGTGGTGTAGCAGTATGCTCCATACAGGGTTATGAACAATGTCTTTATTTGATCGGTTACATTGAGATTGATCTGGTGGTAGCCCGAGTAAGCGTCCAAAAAAGACAACAAATCGCACCCGGCAGTGGAGTCAATGACCTGATCAATTTGTGGCAGGGCAAAAGGATCTTTGGGACAAGCCTTGTTGAGAC
Organism: Avena longiglumis; assembly: GCA_030063025.1. Taxonomy (NCBI): domain Eukaryota; kingdom Viridiplantae; phylum Streptophyta; class Magnoliopsida; order Poales; family Poaceae; genus Avena; species Avena longiglumis. The sequence goes on along the minus strand of CP125977.1, from coordinate 427,693,808 downwards.
TGGTATAGTCGACGCACATGCTCCATGTCTTGTTCTTCTTCAACACCAGCACCGGGTTGGCGAGCCATTCCGGGTGGAAAACTTCCATGATGAAGCTGGCCGCGAGCAACCGGGTGATCTCCTCACCAATGGTTCTTCTTTTTTCTTCTCCGAAGCGGCGTAAAGATTGTTTGACCGGCTTCGCATCCGGTCGAACATGAAGAGAGTGCTCGGCGAGTTCCCTCGGGACACCTGGCATGTTTTTGGGGCACCATGCGAAAATGTCCCGATTCTCACGGAGGAAATCGACGAGCGTGCTTTCCTATTTGCTGTCCAGGCCGTCTCTGACCAGGACAAACTTGATTGGGTCTTCCTCGTTCAGCAGGATCTTCCTTGTTCCCTGCGAGGGCTTGAACTGCGATTCTCCAGCCGGTTTGGACTCTCCAGCCGACATGTCCTTCTGCAGAGCCGCCACGTTCTGCATTATGACGCGCTTATCTTCAGCGATGATCATTGCTTCGGCCAGCTTGGAGCCGTCTGAAGCGCATTCGATCGAACACTTGTAGCATCCATCGATGGTGACCACTCCCTTTGGGTCTGGCAGCTTCATCTTGAGGTATGCGTAGTGCGGTACTCCCATGAACTTGGTCAGAGCTAGGCGCCCTAGTATGGCGTGGTAGGCGCTGGAGAGATTCACGACCTCGAAACAAATTGGCTCGGGGCGGAAGTTGTTCTCGCTGCCGAAGATGACATCCAGCCGGATCTTGCCGATTGGGGAGTGCGATGGCCCCGGTACTACTCCATGGAATGAAGTGCTTGAAGATTCCAGCTGGGATTCGCTGATGCCCAGCCTCTCGAGGCTTCTCCGGTAAAGGAGGTTGATGCTGCTCCCTCCATCGATCAACACTCGAGAGAAGCGGCATGAATGCTTCTTTGAGATGATGATGGGGTCCAGGACCAACGCGTAGCTACCAGGGCTTGGTAACACAGTCGGCTGATCCTCCTTGCTCCAGGTGATCGCCTGATCGGACCAGTGCAGGTACTGGGGGATGGGTGGGACGATTGCGTTCACCTCTGCCTCACGTCTCCGCTTGGCGTGCTTCGTTTCCGGCTCCGCCAGGAAAATGTGGTAATTACCCACCTGCTACGGGTAAACGTCCTCATCATCCTCGCGGCGGTTGTGTCGTTCCCTGTTATCCGGTGGGCCTCCGGCTGGCGGTGGGGTGGTGGTGGGAGTCCACCGGCTTCGGCCATTTTCTTTGTCCAGCTGCACTGGTGCGTCGTGTGGTTCGCGGGCTTGTTGCCGCAGCTGTGAAACTTGCACGTCCCGTCGAGCATGGACTCCATGGTGTACTTAGGCTGAGGCGGCCTGTCGTTCGGCCTCTGCCTCCGACTGCCCCCTACAGCCGGATCCTCATGCACCGGGGCTACCTCTTTGGTACCGTATCGGCTATCCGGCTGGTCATCTTTTCTCTTGCCGTGGCGGTTGTCGTGACCATGCCGCCTGGGATGATGGTCGCCTGGCTGGCGTCGCTCCGCCTGCTCGTCCGTGATGATTTGGCCCTGGTAGTCCACCACGATGGGCTTCTTCATTGCCACATCCGCGGTGGTGTACTTGTCCGCGATGGCCATGACCTGAGCCATGGTTTGCGAGTCTGCCCGGCTGAGTTTATGCTTCAGCATGGTGCCGTCTCGGCAGCCGTTGGTTAAGAAGTCTATCGCCTAGTGCTCACGCACCCCTTCACACGAATTGTGCATGCTGGTCCACCGGGTGAGGTAGGCGTGATCTGACTCGTCCTTGCCTTGTAAGCAGAGGGCGAGCTCCGGGGTCGACCCGACCGCTTGTATGTCCCGGTGAAGTTGCGGATGAACGCCTCTTCGAAGTCTAGCCACGCATTGATGCTGTTATCGGGGAGGCTGTTGAGCCACGTCCTCGCCGAGTCGACGAGCATGAGGGGGACGTAGCGGACGGCCAAGCGGAGGTTGCCATTGGCGATTCCCACCGCGGTGGTGTAATCGACCAACCAATCCTCAGGCTTGACGGTTTCGTTGTACTTTGGCGTGTCTCTTAGGAGCGAAAATCCTTTCGGAAACGGCTCGTTCTGGATGCGCGGGCCGAAGCACTTTGGGCCAGCTAGACTTTCTTCCTCCAAGGTGTGCGACTGCACCAGGAGGTCGATGCGCTCCCGCGCATCAGCTGGTTCTCGGGGACCGAGCCGGCCCTTCAAACGTGATGCAGGAGGGTCCTTGTTCGCGTCCGCTTACTCCTCCGGTGCTCGCGTATTTTTTCCCTGGGAGGCTCCGCCTGCGCGACTAACGCTAGAGGCAGCGGCGTCGCGGTTGCCAGATTCGCCACGCGGGCGGCTGTTTTGTCCGACCCCTCCTGGAGAAGAGGCTTGTTGATGCTTGCTTCCTCCATGCGCCGTCTGGTCTGCGCCTTTGCGGATGATGATGTCGCGGGAGTTGCCCACCTGGCTGGGACGCCCTCGGCCTGCTGCTTGTTAGCAGTGGCCACGAGGAGCTGCACGCGCTCCTGCTGGCGACGAAGCTCCTCGCCTTCTAGGTGCTTTAGCTTCGCGGACGCCGCCTCGGCCGTCCTCATGTTCTTGGCGGGGGTGCTGTAGATGGGCCGCGCCACACCTGCATGTGAGTCGGTGGCGTGGTCCAGTTCTAACGCCAGATCGCGTCCTCGGTGATGGATCTTCCTGACGAAGCCATGAGCTGCGTTGTACTCGTGCACGGTGGCGTTCAATCAACGCTGGTTAGCCGTGACCTTGGTGGCTTCCTCCAGGAGTTTTTGGCGCGTAGCTTCGAGCGTTGCCGCCACTGCCGCTGGATCTGTCTCGACGACGGCCGGAGCGTGCAGGTGCTGGATGGAGGCGGTGAGCGGGTCTTGCTCTTGCTCGAGCGTGGAGTTTTCTCCTCCCGCCCGACGTTCTTGAGGTTGCCGATGGTTTTCGTGAGCGTTCACCATCATGACTTCGACGCAACTCCCCCTGCGGCTGGGACGTAGGCGAGGGGCACGTTGAGGATGGGGGTGACCATGCTGGGGAAAACCCTCAGCGACAGTGGCGACGTAGACGCGGATATCTCCAAAATGCATGATGGAGCCGCCGGCGGGGAAGGTGTTCCCAGCGAAGCATGTTGCGTTGTCGATGACGCAGTCGAAGGCACCGAGCATGAGAACGAGGCCAGAGGCCACGCGTTCACCGGCGACGAGCAGAAGTCCCGTGTGGAAGATGATCCCAGCCGAAGCGCTGGGGCCCACGGTGGGCGCCAACTGTCGTGGTGTGGAACACGGTAGAGACATCGGGGATGGCAAAGAAGGGACACACGGATGCATTCGGTGGCTCACGCAATGGGTTGGGCACGGTGCACTGCAAACACAGGGACGTACCCAGGTTCGGGGCCCTCTTGGCAAGGTAACACCCCTACTCCTGCAAGATGAACTATGTATCGGAGCTTGATGCTCAGTACAGATGCTCCTTGAGCTGTTTCCTTAGCTACCATCGATGGCTAGAGGAAGATGGGAGCTAGATGCTAACACTTCTCTTCTCCTACTGTTGCCTCTACCTAGGACCCTTGCTCTGCCCTCCCTTATATACTGGTCTAGGGGCCAGATTACAGTGTGGGTCCTAGGGTTTACTGTTTGGATATGGGTTTACAGGCGGGGCTACTGAGGGCCTGCCGGTGGCCAGGACCATCCGCCCTTCTTTAGCGTCATCCTTCTCTTTAGTGGTCACCGGGCTTCCTTTGGGTGTCACCTTGCTTTAACGGTCACCGGCGCTTTGGATCCAATGACCGTCTTGCTTTATCTTTGTCTAGTAGCGCTGGTCATGACGGCATGCCAGCTTCCTTGATGACGAGGGAGAGCCAGAAGCGTACCCCTCACGGAGCGTCAGTCCTCCCGTGCTCTCCATCGAATCCGAGGTGAGATGGGTGGGAACGGCCGGGTTCTGGCCACCGGCTAGACGGGCCAGCCGGGAAGGTTATAAGCCCAGTCGGGCTTGCTTGCCAGATGGCTAGAGTTATTCCTGGGGGCCAGGCGGCCTGCGTCTTCTGGAGCCGGCCTACTTATGTCTGACTTTCCCTACCCAGGGGTTATCCCCCCGACATCTAAACTTTACAAATTCTGTTGTAGATGACACCACCTGCTTTTAATTTCAATGTGTTTATGGAGAAAGAGAAACTTGCAACGAACAGTAGCAACTTTACCGAATGGGCCATGAATTTGAGGATTCTCCTCTATGGTGCACAAAAGCAATATGTGCTAGAAGCGCCGCTAGGCCCCCCACCTTTCGATGATGCCCCTGACAAGGAAAAGAATGTCTATCAGACTCGTCAGAAGGACCACAACTTAGTTCATTGCGACATATTGTATGGGCTAGAGCTGGAACTTTGAAAGCGTTTCGAAAACGGCAATGCATTTGATACAATGGGTGAGTTGAAAATGATTTTCGACACACATGTCTTTCAGAGAGCTACAATGCTTGAAAAAGTTCTTTAGCTACATGATGGAAAACCTGACGTAAGTGAGCATGTACTCAATATGTCGATTCTGGATAAGCTTGTGTCCTTGGGAATAACGATTCCCATTGACTTAGGCATCCATCGTGTTCTGCAGTCTCTGCCACCTAGCTATAAGAGCTTCGTGATGAACTATAATATGCAAGGCATGAAGAAGTCTCTCCCCGAGCTTCTATCAATGCTTAAAACTGCAGAAGTGGAGATCAAAAAGGAACATCAAGTGTTGATGATCAATAAGAACACTAGTTTCAAGAAAGACAAGAAGGGAAAACGGAAAGGAAGTAAGGGCGGCAAGTCGGTTGTCGTGCCTGAAAAGAAACCCCGAGTTGGACCTAAGTCTGATACCGAGTGCTACTATTGTAAGGGGATTGGCCCTTTGGGCATAGAATCGCCCCAAGTATTTGGCAGACAAAAAGGACGGTAAGGCAAACAAAGGTATATATGATATACATGTTATTAATGTGTACTTGACTAGTGCTCGCAGTAGCACCTGGGTATTTGATACCGGTTCAGTTGCTAATATTTGTAACTCGAATCAGGGGATGCGGAAGAAGCGACAACTAGCAAGGGGTGAGGTCAAGATGCATGTCGGCAATGGATCAAGCGTTGATGTGATCACCGTCGGAACACTGCCTCTCCACTTACCGTCGGGATTAGTAATAAACTTAAATAATTGTTATCTGGTGCCAGCACTAAGCATGAACATTGTATCTGGATCGTGTTTGATGCGAAGTGGTTATTCATTTAAATCCGAAAACAATGGTTGTTCTACTTGTATGAATGAAATCTTTTATGGTCATGCACCGATGATGAATGGTTTATTTCTATTGGATCTCAATAATAGTGTTACACATATTCATAATGTTGATGCTAAAAGGATTAAACTTAATGATGATATATCCGCATATATGGCACTGTCGTCTAGGTCATATTGGCATTAAATGCATGAAGAAGCTCCATTCGGATGGACTTTTGGAATCACTTGATTTTGAATCATTTGATACATGTGAGCCATGCCTTATGGGCAAGATGACTAGAACGCCGTTTTCCGGTTCAATGGAACGGGCGACAGATTTATTGGAAATCATATATTCTGATGTATGTGGTCCAATGAGTGTGTCGGCACGAGGTGGATATCGTTATTTTGTTACTTTCACGGATGATTTGAGTAGATATGGTTATATCTACTTCATGAAACACAAGTCTGAAACCTTTGAAAAGTTCAAGGAATTTCAGAATGAAGTGGAAAATCATCGTAACAGAAAGATCAAATTTCTACGGTCCGACCGTGGAGGTGAGTATCTAAGTTATGAGTTTAGCACTCACATGAAATACTATGGAATTGTTTCACAACTCACACCTGTCGGAACACCAGAGCGAAATGGTGTGTCGGAACGTCGTAATCGTACTTTATTGTATATGGTTCGAGCTATGATGTCTCTGATGGACTTGCCGTTGTCATTTTGGGGTTATGCACTAGAAACTACTGCATTCACTTTAAATCGGGCACCATCTAAATCCGTTGAAAACACACTGTATGAATTATGGTTTGGAAACAAACCTAAGCTGTCATTTCTTAAAGTTTGGGGATGCGATGTTTATGTGAAGAAACTTCAACCGGATAATCTCGAACCCAAAGCGGAAAAATGCGTCTTCATAGGATACCCTAAGGAAACAATTGGGTATTCCTTCTATCAAAGATCCGAAGGCAAGGTTTTTGTTGCCAAGAATGGATTCTTTCTAGAGAAAGAGTTTCTCATGAAAGGCATGAGTAGTCGGAAGGTAGAACTCGAAGAGGTTATTGAACCTTCTCTTCAAAGTATGGCGAGTAGCGCAGCGCCGGAAGTCGTTTCGGAGTTGGCTTCACCAGTTGAAGAAGGAACTAATGATAATGATCATGAAACTCCGAAAGAGAGTACTACCGAACCTCGCAGGTCTAGCAGGACGCGTGCAGCTCTTGAGCTGTATGGAAATCATGTCATGAATTTCATGGTAGATGAAAATGATGACCCTGCGACGTATGAAGAAGTGATGATGAGCCCGGATTCCAACAAATGGTTAAAAGCCATGAAATCCGAGATGGAATCCATGTATGAAAATCAAGTTTGGAACTTGGTGGAATTACCTCACGACCGAAAGGCCGTGGAGAATAAATGGATTTTCAAAAGAAAAAATGATGCTGATGGTAATGTGACCGTCTATAAATCTCGACTTGTCGCAAAGGGGTTTCGACAAATTCAAGGAGTTAACTACGATGCGACATTCTATCCCATAGCGATGCTAAAATCACTTAAGATTATGTTAGCAATTGCTGATTATGAGATATGGCAGATGGATGTCAAAACCGCGTTCCTCAATGGCAATATTGAAGAAGAGTTGTATATGATACAACCAAAGGGTTTTGTCGATCCTAAGGATGCTAACAAGGTGTGCAAGCTTCAGCGATCCATCTATGGATTGAAGCAAGCATCACGAAGTTGGAATCTCCGCTTTGATGAGGTGATCAAAGAGTTTGGATTTGTCCAAACTTATGGAGAAGCTTGTATTTACAAGAAAGTGAGTGGGAGTAATGTGGCATTTCTGATATTATATGTGGATGAAATATTATTGATCGGAAATGATATAGATCTTTTAAACAGTGTTAAAAGTTATCTAAACAGCAAATTTTCAATGAAGGACCTAGGTGAATCGTCATACATATTAGGCATAAAGATATATAGAGATAGATCTAGGCGCCTAATAGGGCTATCGCAAAGTACATACCTTGATAAGATTTTAAAGAAGTTTAAAATGGACGAAAGTAAGAAGGGGTTCTTACCTATGTTGCAAGGCACGACATTGAGTAAGACTCAAAGTCCGGCTACAGCGGAAGAAAGAGAGATAATGGACAAAGTCCCCTATGCTTCAGCCATAGGCTCTATAATGTACGCCATGTTATGTACAAGACCGGATGTGGCACATGCTATTAGTTTAACTAGTAGGTACCAATCGGATCCAGGTTCGGAACACTGGAAAGCGATCAAGAATATCCTTAAGTACTTGCGAAGAACTAAGGATACGTTTCTTGTATACGGAGGTGAAGAAGAGCTCGTCGCTAAGTGTTATGTCGATGCTAGCTTTGACACCGATCCGGATGACTCTAAGTCTCAATCCGCATACGTATTTCTCATGAATGGCGGAGCGATTAGTTGGAGGAGCTCCAAACAACCTGTGGTGGTGGGATCAACAACGGAGGCCGAATATGTTGCTGCTTCGGAAGCGGCTCAGGAAGCAGTTTGGATGAAGGAGTTCATATCCAAACTAGGTGTGGTTGCAAGCGCGTTGGACCCAATGGTGATCTATTGTGACAATAATGGTGCCATTGCCAATGCCAAAGAACCAAGGTCTCACAAGTATTCCAAGCATATTAAGCGCCATTTTCACTCCATCCGAGAACATGTCAAGGATGGAGATATAAAGATTTGTAGAGTACATACGGATCTCAATGTAGCATATTCGTTGACTAAAACTCTCCCTAGAGCAAAACATGATCAACACCATAACTCCATGGGTGTTAGATACATCACTATGTAACTAGATTATTGTCTCTAGTGCAACTGGGAGACTGAAGGGAATATGCCCTGAGAGGCAATAATAAAGTGTTTATTATGTGTATTCCAAATATATGATAGATGTTTTATTTTGCATGCTATAATTGTATTAATATGGAAATGTTAATACATGTGTGTTTAATAAACAAACAGAAAGTTCCTAGTTATGCCTCTCTCATAAACTAGCTCGTTGATTAACAAGATGATCAAAGTTTCCTGATCATAGACATTGGATGTTGTTAATAACGAGGTCACAACATTAGTGTAATGATGTGATGAACATTCATCCGAAGTATAGCATTACGATCAAAGTCATTGAGTTTATATTGCTATAACAACTTACGAAGTAATCCTAATCCTTAGACCATGAGATCATGTCAATCACTAACACCGGAAGAGTTTCTTGATGATATCAAACGTCACACCGTAACTGGGTGATTATAAATATGGCTTCAGAACCACTAAAGTGTTATGTTGAGGCTCATGGATCGAGAGTGGAATTTTTTCATCCCGATGACGGATAGATATACTCTGGGCCCTCTCGGTGATATCACATTGGTTAGCTTGCAAGCAAGTGATTTGATCACTAGAATGTTATATCACGGGAACGAGAAAAGAGTGCATGTCGGTAACGAGATCAAACTAGGTATGGAGATACCGATGATCGAATCTCGGACATGTAATATATCGTGAAACAAAGGGATTAAGATACTAGCGTAAAAGGTTTCGACGATCATAGGAAAGTCATAGTTGAGTGCGTGGGAGTCAGTATGGATCTCCAGGTCCCGCTTCTGATTATTGATCAGAGAAGGGTCTCGATCATGTCCGCATTATTCGCGAACCGTAGGGTGGCACACTTAAGGGACACTGACATCTAATTGGAGCAAAAGTTTCATGCCGGAAAGAATAACAAGCGCAGGAATTTATTTCACTAGATACCGAAACAGGTTTTCGGGTGAAATTGCAGAAAGTGTTTTTGCATGTGAAATGAAATACTAGCAAGGGGTTATATGTGAATGTTTGTCATTAAAGTAATTGACAAAATTCTGAATAAATAAAATGAGTTTTATTTAATGAGAGTTTGCATTAAATTTGGTGGAAATTTAATAGCAATTTTGAGTGGAGGGAATTGAAGAGATTTTTGTTAGTGGAGTGTCCACCCACATGAATGAAGGGGGGGAGGGGGCAGCCCCTATGGCCGGTGGCCACCCCCTTGGGTGCCCCCTCCTCCTATAAAAGGCACCCCTCTCCTCTCTCTCACTCACACCTCGTGAAGGACCTCTCTCCCCCTCTAGAATTTATCCCCCATGGTCTCGGACTAGCGAGATACATGTTCTCAGTGGCTATTCGGCAAGAAAGGTTGTGCTTCTGCTGCATCGCTGGAGCGAGGAGGCGGAGGTTGCTCGGTGTCTTGTACAAGTGTGCGAGCACGGATGCGCTGCTGTTTTGCGACGCTAGGGTTTCCTCTCGATCTTGAGATCGGTAAGAGATCGTCTAAATCAACCACGAGTTTAACTCGTTAAGCTTTGTCGGTCTTCAGGGGTATGTTCTCTACAGATATATATCTGCCCGTTATTTGTATCTGGTAGATAGATCTTGGTACATAGTTCCCATCATAGGAAAAAATTTGTTTTCTGTGCTGCGAACCCTACAAGATACTAGCGTAAAAGGTTCTCGCGATCACAACAAAGTCATCGCTGAATGTGTGGGAGTCAGTATGGATCTCTAGATCCCGCTTCTGATTATTGATCTAAGAGGGGTCTCGATCATGTCTGCATTATTCGCGAGCCGTAGGGTGATACACTTAAGAGACACCAACATCTATTTGGAGCAAAAGTTTCATGCCGGAAAAAAATAACAAGCGCAGAAATTTATTTTACTAGATACCGAAACGGGTTTTCGGGTGAAATTGTAGAAAGTGTTTTTGCATATGAAATGAAATACTATCAAGGGGTTACATGTGAATGTTTATCATTAAATTAATTAACAAAATTCTAAATAAATAAAAGCAGTTTTATTTAATGATAGTTTGCATTAAATTTGGTGGAAATTTAATGGGAATTTGAGTGGTTTTTTTAGTGGAGGGAATTGAAAGGAATTTATGTGAGTGGAGTGTCCACCCACATGAATGAAAGGAGGGGAAGGGGCAGCCCCATGTCTGGGCGCATGGCCCATTGGGTGCCCCCCTCTCCCTATAAAAGGAGCCTCCTCCCTCTCTCTCATTCACACCTCCTCGTGAAGGATCTCTCTCCCTCTAGTATTTATCCCCCATGGTCTCGGACTAGCGAGATACATGTTCCTAGTGACTATTCGGCAAGAAAGAGTTATGCTTTCGCTGCATCGCTTGAGCGAGGAGGCGGAGGTTGCTCGGTGCCTCGGACGTGTGTGCGAGCACGGATGCACCGCTAAGTTGCGGTGCTAAGGACTTCCTCTCAATCTTGAGATCGGCAAGAGATCGTCTACATCAACCACGAGTTTGGACTCGTTAAGCTTTGCCGGTCTTCAAGGATATGTTCTCTATGGATATACATCCGCCCGTTGTTTGTATCTAGTAGATAGATCTTGGTACATAGTTGTTCCCATCGTAGGAATTTTTTTTATGCTGCGAACCCTACAAAATATTGACTTTGGCTTTTGTCCCATCCAATTCCGAGAATATTGAATTTCTATCTTTCTGAAACCAAAAACAGAAGAAAACAGGCAACTGACACTGTGGCAACTTGTTAATAGGTTAGTTCCAGAAAAGATATAAAAAAACCTCAAAGTGAAGACAAAGCAAAACAAAGTAGATATTAAACAATCATGGAGCATCAAAAATTATAGATATGTTTCCGACGTATCAGGCTTCCCACCTTGGGAGATACATCACATATATATTCATGGTATTTTCTCCCTAGGTGATACCCAATATTTTGAATTTTTTTGTACTCTATTCATCATTATATTTCCAACAAAATTGGTTTCATATCGTTTGGAGTTCGGATGCGAAAGTTATTGCAGTTTTAATTTCTGGGATTTCCCTGACCGGAAGTTCCGGCTACCCATCGGAAGTTCCGGTGCTCTTTCCGCTCACGTACTGTATCCTCTCTATCCGGTTTGTTGTATTTGACGGAATTTGGGTCGGAAGTTTCGGTGATAATACCGCCCCCGTCGGAAGTTCTGGCGAGGGATCGGAAGTACCGCTCAGGCATCATTGCCGCCGGAAGTTCCGGTTGAAAAACCGGCTCTTGTTCCGCTCATGATCAGTAAACTTCTGTTTTGGAAGTGTGATCAGTAAACTTCTGTTTTGGAAGTGTCATATTTGACGGAACTTCAGTCAAAATTTGCAACGGTAGTTCCGCTCCCACCGGAAGTTCCGGTGGACCGGCGGAAGTTCCGGCCAGGCTCGTGTTTCCAATCTTTCGCATCGTAGTTTTCTGACCGTTGGCTGAGTGCCACCGGAACTTCCGGCCTCCCACCGGAAGTTCTGGCTAGGGTCACGATTGCCCATAACGGGCAGATCTGGGAGCCCTTTAAAAGGGGCTCCTCTTCCCCTTCGTGGGTACTATCTTTTTCTTGGTTCTTGGCTTTCTCTCTCTCCTCCATTGTTGACCTTGAAGAAGATTTCCCTCTCCCCTTTCCCTTCCTAAGATTCTTGCATCCTTTTGAGGGATTTGAGAGAGGATATCTAGATCTACAATCTTGCCAAGCCAAATCCCTTCTTTGCTAAGGAATCATTGGGATCTAGATCTTGGAGAGTTTTGTGTTCTCCTCTTGTGTTCTTTCTCTCTTATTCCCCGAATAGCTTTTGTAGCTTTGGTGGAAGTTGAGAGAGAAGGACTTGCCTCTTGCATTTGTTGCATAGGTTTGAGTTCTCCTCGGAGATTCGGCGAGTACAAGCTTGTGGGCTTGTTACTCTTGGGTTCTTGGAATCCCAGACGGTTGTGTGGTTGGTTTGTTAACCTTTTGTGGTCTTGTTGACCTTTTTATGGTCTTGTAGATTTTTGTGGCTTTGTTGGCCTTTTGTGGCTTTGTTGTTGGGAACCTCCAATTGAGTTGTGGAGATAGCCCCAATCTTGTACGGGTTCGATGACCGCCTTCAAGCATCCCATAGTGGAGCGAGTGCCCGCCTTTTGTGGTGCGTACTCGGGAGAATAGGGTGAGCCTTTTGTGGTGTCGGTGAGTTGCGTGCTTCCGCATCCGGGGTGAGTCCTTGTGTGGCGTTGGGTGAGTATCGAGCCACCACACCTCGAGGTGAGCCATTTGTGGCGTTCGGAGAGCATTACGCCATCTCACCTCTCCAACGGAGACGTAGCTTCTTTGGAAGTGAACTTCGGGAAACAAATCTTCGTCTCCTCGTCCATCGGTTATCTCTCAATCGAGCCCTTTACTTATGCATTTTACTTTGTGATAGCCATCATGCTCGAAGTATTTATATCTTGCTATCACCTTGTTGCTTGTATTGCTTAGCATAGCCTCTTGGTGCACTTAGGTGAACCTAGTGGTTAGGTTTTGTGCTCAATAAATTAAATGTTAGTTTTACTAGGAAACATGCCCGTGCGTTGCACCGGAGACAAAATTGATCCCAGGAGACACACAAAGTAAGTTTTTTTTTGTGAAAAACAAAGTAAGTTGTCGGTGGTACTTTCATATACAACTATTCAAACTTGCATTTCAAATATAGTAAATTCAAATTAATTATGTACATAATCATATACAAATGATCAAATTATCTTGTCTAGGTGTACAAAAAGTAGGCAAATTTCTCATATACAAACTCGCAAAACATTCTATACACTTAGTATGTGAACAGCTAGTACCATAGACTGTAATTCACATATACATGAAAAAAGACCAAACCTCTTTTATGAATAATTTGTACTGGTACAAGCGGAGCTAAACTTCAAATGAAATCCTTTGCAACCTAAAGAAAATGCTAGATCAAAATCTTATGTTGCTAATATCTTCTACGGCTTATTAATTCAACACGGAATAATAGTAACATAACAAAGACATTTAGCAACGCAAAAAGTTTATCTAGAATTTAATTCATACGCTCTATAGAATTAGCATGTGAAGTTGACCTTTCAGAGAGAGACCAAAATAATTAAATAATAAACAGAAAATGCAATAGAATAGAATTTCTGCCATAATAGCTTACCGGAGGATGAAGCTAATTAAATAACTTTGATCGCAAGGAGAGTACTACTGTCAGATTTGAGTTCTCCCTTTAGTTCATTATATGGAGTTGAAATCGCACTAATCGTACCTCCAACATGTACTCTCAAATCAGTTCTTGTAGCAATCTAGAACAATACACAAATTCAGCTTATGAGGAAGATTTTGAATACCAATACTATTATGCTACTATATTTTTGAATTAGATGAAGATCAATCACTGGATTGCAAACCGTGGCCGGAGCTATACACACTCAATAGGCAGAAGCAGTACATCATATTAATTTATGTCCAATCAAAGCCATAGAAACAACGTGAAGCAAGAAAAACAGTGGATGACCAAATTTCTAACCTGCAAAGTATCTTCCTAGCTTGTTGACTGGCCGGGAGCAGCCTCAAGCAGCCTGGTGGTGCTGTTAACTCACGGTTCACCGCGCTCGCAGGGGAAAGGCATCGTCCAAGCCATACCCATTGATTCTTAGGCACAAGGGAGAGCAGCACATGCATCACCGCCCAACGCACGGAGCTCCCGGTCCGCACGGGCTTGGGCTCGACCTCAGCCGAGCGAGCATCCGTCAGTGCATGCTTGATGTACACACCGCGAGCACAGTCGGTCTTGATGTCGGGTGTGTACCTGCAGCCGCCTCCCATCGGGGAGCTCACATAGGGCTTGATCTGCACCAGAACCGCGACCCTAGAGGACCAATAAAACCACCAGACATGAGAGTTGGAGTTTGCCACAAGTCCTCCGCCGTGGCCACCACACTGAAGGCAAGAAGGGGAAAGAGAAGAACTCGGGTCTAGATCCTGTTATATGTTGATCCAAATTCTACAAAGTATAGGCCAACTTCTGACGAGTGGAGCGAGGCCCGTCGCCGGGAGGCTTGGGCCGAGTGTTCCACCAACCCCAGCTCCCGACCCGGGTACATTCTTCTTGGCAGCTCAAGACCTTGAGGCAAGGGCAGTTACGCAACATTTTCTCAATATTGAATGAATTTTGCCCGCATTTTTGCGATTCGACTTCTGTATCAGAAATTAGTGTCAAGGGATGGAGTTCCTGTTTCGTTAACTAAGTCTCGCGTTGTTTGCTTGAGGAAGGGACGGCATGCGGAGCTGTTTCTACTTCTTTCTATTCACTAGTAAGTTGTTTTTCATTGCATTCTCTTCCCAAGGTAAAGATAGGAACTCTTCCCTTCCAGGGCAGAAGGCGGGTTTTTCGAAGACCTAGGTTTCCACCGATATATAAACCCCTTGTAAGCCGCCGGTTGGGAGAGTTGCATCTGTGAAATCCCCGGCGTTTGTAAACACTCCTCGATATAGTGAAGTTTCATTGGTGGCGCCGTGGTTTTTCCTCTCTTTGTTGGAGAGGTCTTCCACGTTAAATCATGTCTCCTTCTTTGTGTTTTTCGTTTTCGTTCTTCGTTATCTTCTTGTCAATTGTAACAAGTGGTATCGAGCCCGGTTCTAATCTAGGGTTTCGACATGTCGTCATTGAAGTTCGATCTACCACTGGACTACAACACAAGATTCTCCTTGTGGCGGTGAAGATGCGGGCGATTCTCGCCCAAACTTGATCTGGATGAAGCTGGATGGATTCGGTGAAAAGGATGCTAAGACCGTCCGTGAAGAAGCGGAAGGACCGTAAGGCTTTGTCTTTGATTCAACTTCATCCGTCCAATAATATTTTGCGGGAAATCTTGGAGATGAAATCTGCTTTGCCCTATGGGAAAAAGCTGGAAACGATCGCATGTCAAAGGATCTAACCAAGAAGATGCATGTGAAGATGAAGTTGTTCTCGCATAGATTGCGGGAAGGTGGATCGGTAATGAATCACTTATCTCTTTTAGAGATTATTTCGATTTGCAATCTATGGAAGTAAAATATGATGATGAGGATTTAGCCTTATTACTCTTATGCTCATTGCCTAGTTCTTATACACACTTTCGTGATACAATGTTGTTGAGCCGTGAGAAGATAACCCTTGATGAAGTGCAAGATGCCCTCAAAGCGGAGGGAAAAGATGAAATCTATGGTGCAGCAGATGGGCGTCCTCCAAGGTGAAGCTCTGCAGGTTAAATGGCGGACCGAGCGTAGATTTAACAACCATGGCAACCGAGATAAGAGCAAAGACGGCAGAGGTCGCTCAAGTCCAAGGGAAAGGACAAGTTCTGCGGTATTGTAAGAAATCTAATCATGTTATTGATGATTCTTTGGAAGCTGCAGAATAAGGAGAAAAGGCAGTACTTACTGTAGAAAGATAAGGATCAAGGCAATGGTAAGGCTGTTGTTGTTTCTGATAGTTCTGATGGTGAATGCTTAGCTGTTTTTGCTGCTTGTGCTTCTCGTGATGATGAATGGATACTTGTAACACCCTCAGAATCGGACCTATGCAAGTTTGGGCAAAATTCACCAAACCCGCATAGAAACGATTCAAAGGTGCCCACCAGGCACTTTCGTGCGAGTGGAAAACGAAGTAATAACATTACACAACAGTCCTCGACGGGACCCACAGAACAGATATATATATAACAGCGACTCCATGGGTCAAGAATACAGATATACGGTACAAAGATCCAAGTCACCTTGAAAACGATAGAGCGTCCAGCTACGGACAAGAGGCAAATGGGGCTAAGAGCCCTGAAGAATAACCAATGGCGTCCATAACCCTGCCCAGGCCAAGCCGGAAGGGTAACCCTGCTAACGACGTCGATCTCAAAACCTGCTTAAACAAAGGGGTGCCGACAAAGGGCAAAGGAAAAAGAAGGAGGCGTCGATCTTGAGGCCGATTACAGCGAGGCTAGAATTGCGGTCCTCGCCTACATAGGTATGGTGGATCGAGCGTGCACTAAACAACCTATAGAGACTCGATTCAATGGCGGTTATCGAGAGGGTGAGAATGACCTATCCGGATCCAACCTGAAGCTAACACCAAACAAACCCATCCTGGTGTTTCCCCCTCGAGACCAAACGAGGAAGTCAACCGAGGAACTCACACCGCTGGCGCTTTATTTATTCGATTATCGTTGCGGCAATTACTAGTCGGTTTAGATAATCATCCGATAAAGTAAGCGATGGGCACTTTTAGTTAACCATTCCGTGATAGTGGCAACACTTACTAGTCGATACATTTATCATGGGATAACCCAAAACCCAAAGCTTGTTGGTACTTTTAATCACCATTCCGTTGTAGTTGCAATACTTACTAGTCAGTACAATGGTCATGGCGACACTCCAAACAAGCAATTGTGGGCGGTATTATTAGCCATTCCATTATAGTGAAGCTGATTACTAGTCATTATAAAGTCAAATTTAGAACAATAAACTTTAGTTATGCTTGTCTATGATCGAGAATCATGCTCCAAGTCGTCCATATCCATGGACACGGCTTTCGTAAAGTTTTACCCGGCCGGGTGCACCAATAGCAACACACGCCGATCAACCTCGGAAAAACCAAATCAAAACCCAACGAGGCTTTCACGGTGAACAATCACAGATTCAGAAATATTTGGGGCCACCCCTTAAGTAGAATCATAGCAGTAAGCAAGCTCAGGAGGCCTCAAGGTTTGGCGGGACGGTTGTGAACGACTGGGAACCCCAAACGGGGCTTGTCGACACCGCCAAATCGTGGTCCGATCCTAAACAGTACAGTGTGCAGTACCTCGCACAATCGTAAATAAAGCAGTAAAACATGGCATAAGTACAGATCGTAAATAAAACCTCAAACTAGTTTGTGGCCCCAAGAAATAAGAATGAATCAAGCTCGCTCGGGGTCCCATATACCTCCCGGATGTGGATAGCGCAAAAATCAAGGAATGTATCAAGTACTCGGGTCTTACGGGACACAAGTGGGCGTTCGGAAACCAAATATTATCTATCACCCACGATGCCTCTGCTTATTCAATTTTAGTTGTTAAACAGAAATTAAAGTGACGATAAGTAAAACTAGAATCATCTCCAACATCATCATGCGGCAATACATCAAGAATCGTGGCATATGGCGACACATCAAGACTTGAGCAAGCAACTACGGCGCAAGTCCAACTATCTACCAAACAACGTAATAGGATGTGTCCAAGGCAATATAGGGCTGCATGGTATATCACAGTACGGAAACTACAAAGATCGCATAATACGTATAGCAATAGATCAACAGGAGGGAATAAATACTATAAAAGTAAGATAGGTAGAAAGGGAGATGCTCTTTGAAAACATTGTCGAAAGGTTCAACCGAAGATCGGTGACTCACATCAACTCAACGGCCTTATCCGCGAAGAAGCAAAACACTAGAAGAAACACCGGATGCAATATTTAATACACGGCAGAAGATCGGCATGATGCATGCATGATGGATGGCATGGCAAAGTGCGATGCAATTAGGTCATATTAAGCGGAACCGGGGTTCCGACATTTAATTAGATGGTTCAAGTTGTTTAAAACCCCCGCAAGTTAAATGTTGTTTAACAAGGTAAGAAGTAATACGGGTTCGCTACACAAGTTTAAATGAGGCCAATATGAGACTAGATTTGCCCGCATATGGGCCCCATATTTAATTATTAGGTGAATCGGCATAAGGCCCCCAAACCACATGATAAGATGCATGCATGAACAATTATTATGCGACAAGTTGTATCTCAATTATAAAATAGGGTTTGCGGGAGAGGGTTCACACATTAGAGGGGGTTCGACGATCTTGGGTTCCGGGGTTCGGGGTTCGACAGGGTCCAGGGTCCGGTCTCGGGGTCCAGGGTTCGACGAGGTCTCACGGGAACGTTCTCGGAAAGGGGTATATCTTGGTGCATCCGTGGTCTTCGGGTCATGTTGTCGGCCTTGGTGTCCTCGTTGAAGAACTCGGGGTATCCGTGTAGGAGAACTCGAGGTTGAAGGCGAACTGGTCTGGTGCCAGGGTTCGGATCCGGGAAGGAGAGCTTGTCGTTCAGGGTCTCGGTGTCCGGGGTGAAGAACTTGGCGTTCTGCGTCGGTGTCCTTGCCGTCCGTGTTCTCGAGTACCGCATCCGGGAAGGAGCTCTTGTCACGCACGTGGTCTTCGGGTCCGGGGTCCCAGTCATGGCGTCCCATTGTAGATCTTGTGGATGGCCCAGCAAAAACCATCGGGTTCGGTCTTGGTTCCGTTGTCGACGGCGATCTTGGCGGAACACTTCGAGTGGCGAAGGTCTTGAGGTTCCCCGAGTTTGGTTCGGTCTTCGAACACCGGCATCGTTCTTCGGATCGAGGCGTCGGGGTCTCGGCGATCTTGGCATCCGTGACGTAGATCTTGGGCGTCGACTTATCATCAATGATCCACTTGTATCCGCCTCGGAAGATCTTGGAGACACAGAACTTGGTGGCTCCGGGTTTTGTCAAACACGGGCGCACTAGCGTCAGCACGAGATGGGCATAGACCTAGCGGCATACTGCCCGGGACGAAACGCTCAAGCGGGCGTCTAGGAGGAGCACGGTACCACCACGGAAGCTGGAACCGGAGGACAACACGGCTGCCTGGCGTGGAAGGACCAACGAAGGAGAACCCGTCAGCGGAGGAGCCAGTCCGGTGGCGAGCGGAGACGAGATCGAGGTGGTGCGGCCTTGAGAGGAGGCGGACGAGCGGCAGCGGCGAGGTGGGCCAGGTGGGCGAAGACCGGAGGTCATGGCCTTGAGGCCTCAGCGAGGGCGAGCGAGGCCATGCGGGCTCGGCCAGGGAAAAAGGCGAGGTCGGCGGCGCGAGCTCACGGGAGGCGCGAGCTCGGCGGCCAGCGAAGAGGGCTAGCGGCCAGCGAAGCGAGGAGGCGCATGAGGTGGGCGGAGGATCTGGTGAGGCGCGAGAAGCCTGGCGGCTTGGTCGGGACGCAGAGGAAGAGGTGGGGCGGTTGGTGGATGGAGGAAGGAGGCAGAGGAGAACGGCGGGGAGCTGGGTCGCGGCAGCGGCCGGTGGAAGGAGGAGAGCGGGGTCGTGGTGGCGGGAGGCAGGCGAGGCGGGCCAGGCGGCTCTGGGGTGCGGCCAGAGACGGAGGAAGGCGGCGGGCGGTGGAGGCGAGGAGGCGAGGGAGTGAGCTGGCAGTGAGCTGGGGAAGAGGGAGGCTGCAGGCGGGCGCCAGGGAAGAAGACGAGAGGAGGGAGGAGAGCGGCACGCGTGGTCGGGTAGGGGACAGGTGGGGTCGGGGTCAGCTGGGGGAGGCGCGGGGTGAGCGTGCGTGTAGCGCGTGGGGCAGAGAGTTGAGTGGGTTGGGGGTGGTCTGACTGGGAGGTGGGCCAGGGGCGGTGAGGCTAGGTGGGCCGGGGCCACGTGGCGGTTGGGCCAGGCGGGTCAGAGGGGGAAAGTTGAGTGGGGCTGGGGGGCTGCGCGCGCGTGTGTGAACGCAGGGGTGAGTCTGGGGTTGGTGGGGTGAGAAAAGAGGGAGTGGGTTGGGACAAGTGTCAGTTTAGGATTGGGTAGAGGGGGAGAGAGGGTGATGTGGCATGGTGGGATTGGTGGGAGTGAGGTGGCCAGGGGGTGTGGGTAAGTGTAGGATTTAGGGCGGATTGCAGGGTGGACCGTTTTAATCTTCTGGGGGTGGTCGTTCGGGTCAGAACGGCCCGTTCGACTGCCCCCGCTAAAATAATTTAATATTTTTAATTGATTGCGACGGATTTTGTAAATAGTTTTTGACAACAAAAATATCCGGTTACATCCGGGGTTTGATACTTAATTAAAAATAGGGCGTTTGGAAAACAACACGGGCTTTGCAAACATAGTTTAATGCAAACAATGCATGATGATGACGATGCAATGCACAAATTCAACGCGATTTTCTAGTAGTGGTTTTGCGGGATGCCACAATACTTGATACTGCATGTTCGTTCCATATTTGCTGTAACAAAGATTGGTTCAGTTCATATGAGTCTGTGCAGACTGGAGATTTTGTGCGTGTGGGGAATGACAACCCATGCCATATCGTTGGTGTTGGATCTGTTAAGATTAGGACACATGATGGCGTGACACACACGTTGAGTGAGGTGAAGCACATACCAAGCATGGCCAGAAATTTGATCTCCCTGAGTACCATGGACGTTGATGGATACAAGTATGCCGGTGGGCATCGAGTTACAAGGTATCAAAAGGTTCTCTTATTCACATGATAGGTGATATGAATTACGCTAAATTATATGTTCTTAGAGGTAGCACTTTGCCTGGTATTGCTGTTACTTCTAATGATTCGATGATTGTGTTAAAACACATCTATGGCATATGCGTCTTGGGCATATGAGCGAACAAGGCATGGCAGAGTTGGTCAAGAGAGAGCGATTGATGGTTGCAACTTGAGTAAGTTTGAGTTCTGTGAGCACCGCATCTTTGGTAAGCATAAAGAGTTAAATTCAATGCTTCCGTTCATACCACCAAAGGCATATTAGATTATGTGCATGCTGATGTATGGGGTCCGTAAGACTTCTATTAGTGGTGCTAATTATATGCTTACTATTATTGATGATTACTCAAGAAAGGTGTGGCCTTATTTTCTAAAGCATAAATCGATGTTTTTGATGCTTTTAAGAAGTGGAAAGTTATGGTTGAAAAACAGTGAGAAGAAGGTAAAGGTACTACGTCTTGACAATGATATGGAATTCTGTTCTAATGAGTTTGAGGAGTTTTGCGATGCGATGGCATGATCGTGCATCACACCATCCCATATACTCCTCGTGAGAATGGCGTGGCGTAACGCATGAAACAGAACCATCATCTCGAGGGCTCGTTGTATGTTGTCTAATGCAAGTATGCATAGGCGTTTACGGGGTGAAGCGACCAACACAGTGTTACCTCATCAACGTGTCACCTTCTATTCCACTTGAGAAGAAAACTCCTATTGAGGTATGGTCGTTCACTGCGATTATTCACAGTTGAGAGTTTTTGGTTGCACCGCTTATGCTCATGTTGATAATGGAAAGTTAGAGCCTAGAGTCACGAGTGCATATTCCTTGGTTATGGTTCGAGTTAAGGCATATAAACTATGGAACCACGAAACAAAAAGGATTTTGTTGAGTAGGAACGTTGTTTTCAATGAATCCGATGTATCATGACGACTTGCCATCGGATCCCTCTCCTGCTATTGGAGAGGAGGAGTTCGTGTGCGTGTGGAGCACTGCGCAGAAACTGATGATAATAATCTTGTTGTTGATGATACTCATGAGGAAAATATTGATGATGATGTTGTTCAAGACTCACCTCTTTGTTTTGCAGCCCACAGAATCTATTGTCACGATAGACCGAGACGTAACATAGTTCCACCTCGTCGTTTAATTGAAGAGTGTAATCTTGTACATTATGCTTTGAGTTGTCTTTGAATAGGTGGAGAACGATTGAACTCGCTACATATAATGAAGCCATTGCATCCGTTGACCGTAAGAAGTGGGTATCTGCTATGCAAGAAGAGATGCAATCGCTTGAGAAAAATGGCACATGGGATGTTGTGCGCTTGCCTAAACAAAAGAAGGCGGTCCGTGCAAGTGGATCTTCAAGAAAAGGAAGGTCTATCTCCCAAAGAGCCTTCAAGGTACAAGGCAAGGTTAGTAGCAAAAGGGTTCGGCAGATTCCGTGTATTGATTACAATGATGTGTTCTCTCCAGCCAGAAGCATAGTTCCATTCGTACTTTCTTTAGTATTGTGGCTATGCGTGATCTTGAGCTTGAGCGTTAGATGTCAAGACCGCTTTTACGCATGGAGAGCTTGATGAGGAAATATACATGGACCAACGGAAGGGTTCATAGTGCACAGTAAAGAGGATTTTGTGTGCAAATTAAAGAAGTCTCTTTATGGCTTAAAGCAATCTCCAAGACAGTGGTATAAAAGGTTTGATTCATTTATGATCTCACATGGTTTTGAGAGGTCTAAATATGATAGTTGTGTTTATATCAAGTTTGTTGATGGGTCACCTATATACTTGCGCTATATGTTGATGATATGTTAATTGCTGCCAAGGGCATGAAAGAAATCACTACTTTGAAGGCACACCTAAGTAGTGAGTTTGAGATGAAGGATCTTGGTCCGCTAAGAAGATCTTAGGTATGGAAATTACCCGAGATAGAAAATCTGGTTTGTTATTTCTTAGTCAGCAAAGTTACATTAAGAAAATTCTTCATCGTTTTAATATGGATGGTGCCAACTCAGTTAGTACTCCTATTGCTCCTCACTTTAAATTGTCGGTTTCAAAGTCCTACTCTTGATGAAGAGTTTGAGTACATGTCAAAGGTGTCGTATTCTAGTCTTGTTGGTTCTTTGATGTATGCCATGGTTTGTTCTCGCCCGATTTATCATATGCTATGAGTTTGATAAGTAGATACATGGCTAATCCTCGTAAAGAACATTGGAAGGCTGTTCGTGGGTTTTGGTACCTTCTTGGCACTTCCAATGTTTGTTTGAAGTTTGGCAGACCGTGAGGGACTCGTTGGCTATGTGCATTCAGATTTTGCCGATTTGGATAAGAGAAGATCCCTCACAGGTTATGTGTTTAATGTTGGAGGTTGTGTCAAGAATGGAAGGCTACATTGCAGTCGTTGTTGCACAATCTACTCTGAAGCTGAATACATGGCTATTGTCAAGCTTGCAAAGAATCTGTTTGGTTGAAAGGTTTGTTTCTTGAGCTTTGTGGAGATGATTCTTGCATTAATTTGTTTTGTGACATCAAAGTGCCATATACCTTACAAAAGATCGGATGTTCCATGAGAGAACTAAGCACATTGATGTCAAGTACCATTTTGTTAGAGACATTGTTGCTCAAGGTAAATTAAAGGTATGCAAGATCGCACTCATGATAATCCTGGCGATATGATGACTAAACTGTTTCTGTTGCTAAGTTTGAGCTTTGCTCGAACTTAGTTGGTTTAACTGATTAGCCCAAGTGGCTATTGGCCGAAAGTATTTGCTTTGTTTGTTCAGGAGATGGTTCTTGTTGATGCTACAAGGAGGAATTTGTCTCAAGGTGGAGTTTGTTATATGTTGATCCAAATTCTACAAAGTATAGGCCAACTTCGAGTGGAGCGAGGCCGTCCGGGAGGCTTGGGCCGAGTGTAACGAGTCTGTTGGCCCACACCGCGCTCCAACGGGACGCCAGGTGCGCGGCGACCCTGCAATCTGTCTGGATCGTCAAGACCTAGGTTTCCACCGATATATAAACCCCTTAAGCCGCCGGTTGGGAGAGTTGCATCTGTGAAATCCCGCGTTGTAAACACTCCTCGATATAGTGAAGTTTCATTTGGCGCCCGTGGTTTTTTCCTCTCTTTGTTGGAGAGGTTTTCCACGTTAAATCTGTGTCTCCTTGCTGTGTTTTTCGTTTTCGTTCTTCGTTATCTTCTTGTCGCAATTGTAACAGATCCAATTTATTCAAGGGCGAGAACGAACTAAAAAGCCTCCCAAAGAACATAATTAAATACATCCGGGGCATTCACGCCGCTGGACAAAGGGGTCGGGCCAGGGCAACCTTGTTGGTCAATGGAGATGCTTGTCGTTGTTGCGGGCGTACTCCGTCCGTACCACACGTTACCCGATCGGCTTTGACTCCTTACGACCGCCATCCTCCACCGTCCCAGCAACATTGTGTAGCCCTGTTTTGGTGTCGGCCGATCCCGACGAGGTTCGGCAAGCACGCGAGTTGCGTCCCCTCGTCCACGCGCCTGCCGGAGAGGATAGGCCTCGAGCTCCTCCCTCTAGCTTCTACGGCTCTTGGAACTCGTCGCCCATCGCCCTCCGCCTTGCCTTTCCCTCTCAGTTCGTTCCGTTGGAAGAAGATTAGGGTGTCGTTCGGTCAAGTTCCATGGAGAGAAAAAAGCACCGATCGAAGCCTTCAGTTCGATTGACTTTAACAGTAACTGGCGGCGGTGTCCTTGCACAGTAGCTAGCTGGCGGCGGTGTCCTTGCACTCTACCTCCCCCAAGCGATCGACTATGGCGCCCATCGGCAGTGTAGATCGCATCCATGATGCATGACAGCTCGAGTGTAACGCACCTCTCATGTTCCTCCCCGCAAACCGCCCGTACCCTAGGCAGCCTCCCCTCGTGTCCTCTGTTTCTTTGAGAGGATCTGGTCATATATATGGTACATGGGTAGTCGGTTTTCTGTTGGACTCGTGCATGAGACGTGTACGGTGCTGACTCGAAGCGCCTAGGACTCGTGCATGAGACGTGTACGATGTTGTACTTATGGGTGGCGGTGGTGGGTAGTTTTCTCCAAACTTTAAGGGTAAAACGGTCCAAAAAAGAGTTGAACCGGAAAAAACACTTCGTCCTTTATTATTAGGTATAGATTCCGCATTTACTTGAGTCTAAACCATAATATTTTTAAAAGCCTATTTATCCCCTCTAGGCGACGTCCATTGCACTTTCAACCCGCATGGTGGCTGAGATGAACGCCAACTGTCTCCACCGCCGTTGCCGGTTTGGGCGCCTCCGATCGCGCCGGAGGTGGGGATGAAGCTGGAGCACCTCCCGCACGGTTGGACGCCGTGGCCTGGGCAGGCGATCGACCCGCCTGTGCCCGCTCCCGCTTTGGCCCCGCCGCCGCCCAACCTCTGGACGCCGCCGGAGTATGTCGACCTCGACCCGTAGATGGACGAGGCGGCGGCAGCGCGCGAAGATCGGTAGCTAGAGCTAGGATTAGTTTAAATTATGTTTTTTATATTTTAAATATAAATTAAGTACAAACTTTGCTAGTTTTTCGTGCGAATTGTTTGTGTTTGAATCTGAAAAGAAAAAGTTGCCTCGTCAGGACATAAAAATAGGTCACACCGCTGAACGCGGTCGGCCAGACATATCGAAGACATGACTCTAATTCAAACCAGACATGATCCAAATAAACATAAACAAACCATTTAGATAATCGGATGAGTTGGCCCGATCAAGATGGCCTAAGAAAAGAAGGACGTTCATTTTCTCCTTCGAGTTTTAATCATTTTCTCCGAAGAGAAAAAAACTCGAGGACAATGCCTACAAGGCTAAAGTGATAAACCATCATCAACTCATATATCCCTCCCCCTCACGCTCGCCGCAACAACCATTTCCAACCAAAAACCCTAGCCCACCCTCAGATTCCCCCCAAGCACACCACCTCGCCGCCGCGGAGCCGAGCCCGATGCCGCCCAAGGCGAAGAAGGACGCCGCGCCGGCGGAGCGCCCCATCCTCGGCCGTTTCTCCTCTCACCTCAAGATCGGAATCGTACGTCCCCCTCTTCTCTCCCCTCCCCGGATTCCCCCCACGCACCCTCGTCTCCTAGCTAGTGCTCGCAGGAGTCGCACGGTTTCCGTTACTTGGTGGATGCGGTGGCGGTTCACCGGATCGATCCGGAGAGCACGCGGTGTCCCAACGGCGATCGGTTTAGTTTACTAGCGCTTTGGAGTTCGCTTACCCCGCCTTTTATGCGGCTTGGGCGTGACTAGTTCACGATCTCTGGTGGTTAGCTCGTGGCACTAGCTGATGCGTATCTCATGGATTCCATGATTTGTTGTTCTACGAGGTGGTGATCCGTCGGATTGCATAGGATCATATGGTGCGCCAGAAGTGATTAATTTATTTGCTAGATGTATTTATTGTGGTTATAATGAATGCATAGATCGGAGCGACGTGTTTTTTGTGTGTATGTTCCAGTGGGTCTTGAGGTGCGAGATGGGGAAATATATTGTGGGAAAAGTATGTAGTGCTGGATATGTATGCCCTTTTAGGTGGAGTTGGCTATTCGGCTCACGGGTGCATTTGCACCCATTATAAGAAAACATATTTTGAAATATCAAAAAAATTCGAAAAAATATCTACATATACATTCGAACATTTTATATTCGTTGACAAGTTTTCGGGTTGAAAGAACATTCTACGTGTCTCGTGCAAAAAAGACAAAAAATGTCCTGTGAATAGTCCTATTCATGTGACATTTTTTGTCTTTTTTATAGATGACACAAAATGTTCTTTTATCCCGAAAACTTGTGAATGAACATAAAATGTTCGAATGCACATGTAGACTTTTTTTGAATTTTTTAATAATTCGAAATATGTTTTCTTATAATGGGTGCAAATGCACCTATGAGCCAAAAGGGATTTCCGCCTTTAGGTTTAATACATTGTGGGAGAACTTCATTACTGCTAGAACGCATCTCTTTGCTGTCTTATGTGGATTGGTATAATACATGTAATATAGCAGATGTTCTCTCCTGTTAAGCCTTACTGCATACATGTTACTAGGATCGATGGTATACTATAAAGAAATTAGAGGCTTATTCATGAGCGATTCCGTATTCTTGGGCACTATTAGCATGTTACTACTTCCTACTTAAGTAGTAATTCAACATGTCTGATGAGCTGCCACTATGGCACTTAGTTGCTTCAGTGGTTTGTAAGAGTACTTGCGCATATATTATTTTATACAAACTCTGATCTCACAACTCATAATCCACTATTCTTCTGTTGATTGCGCATCATTTGTTCTTCTGTAGCTAAGTAAATGCTTGCTTTAATACAAGGAGATATGACGTTTGCTGATTGCTGTCTCATGCAGGTTGGGTTACCCAATGTTGGCAAATCAACTTTCTTTAACATAGTAACAAAGTTGTCAATCCCAGCCGAGAACTTCCCTTTCTGTACCATTGAACCAAATGAGGCACGGGTAAATGTTCCGGACGAACGGTTTGACTGGCTTTGCAAACTTTTTGAGCCGAAGAGTGAGGTTTGTCCCCAGCCCGCGCCCCGCTTTACACTATTGCAGTAATCTGCAGCTTGATTGGCTTATCTTTCAGATGTATATTGACTATTGACATTCTATGCAGGTGTCTGCATATCTGGAAATCAACGACATAGCCGGACTTGTTAGGGGAGCTAGTGCAGGGGAGGGTCTGGGCAATGCCTTCTTATCCCATATACGTGCTGTTGATGGAATCTTTCATGTCTTGAGTATGTTTCTATTTTAAAATCTTGATGTTTCAACTATTCAATTATGCTGTTCTTAGTAAAGTTCATTGGCTATTGCTATCTGTATTATTCTATCTTAAAAATGATAAATTGTTTGGACATCTTGGTGGATACCTAAATGAGAAGATTAGGTGTTCATGTGATTGTATGTTTTGTTATATCTGTAACTTATAGGGTATGTTTTGCAGGAGCATTTGAAGACTCGGATATTACTCATATTGATGATACAGTAGATCCTGTTCGTGATTTGGAAACTATTAGTCAAGAACTGAGACTCAAGGTTTGATGGGAGTTTAGCTTGATATGTCCATCAACTGAGCAGTTGTTAAACCTAGGTGAAGTAAGGTTCTGTTTCACTTTCTTCTGCAGGATATAGAGTTTGTGCAGGCTAAAATTGATGACCTTGAGAAGCAAATGAAGAGGAGCAATGACAAACAGCTTAAGATAGAACATGAATTATGTCAGAGGGTGGGGCATCTTTACAACTCTGTAGCTTTGCACTTCTGTTTCATTTCTATCGATCTGTTAGATCTCATAGACCCTTGAAATTTCCTTACTTGTATATTGTTCTTATGTGAATTGGGTTATGGGTAATTTAGTTTTGATTTTGTCTTATAACAGGTCATGGCCCATCTCCAAGACGGGAAAGATGTACGTTTAGGCGAATGGAAAACTCTTGAAATTGAGATCTTGAATACCTTCCAGCTGCTGACCGCGAAGCCAGTTGTTTATTTGGTAAGAGATCTTTTTAATGTGTATGGTCCTTCCTGTACAGTACCTTATTGCAAGTGTAAGGTATCCATGCTTCTGTACTTATGCTCCCATCAGAAGACAATGGTTCCATTTGGGTTTGGTATCATTTGATTAATTATAGGTACAGCCTTGTCTAACAGCATCCCGTATTTAAGCTGAAATTTCAGTCAGTTTGACAATTACCCAGCTTTGCTTGTTTTTCTAAGCTGCCTTGTTCTGTCTATGTGCTACTGCTTTTCAAAATTTATTTCGGAAATTGCAGAACATTGACAGCTGACTGTTAATCGATCCGCTATACTTCCTTTCAGTATCTGTACAACTAGTAAGAAGCGCATGCTTTGTAGAAGCCTTGTCTAACAGCATCCCGTATTTAAGCTGAAATTTCAGTCAGTTTGACAATTACCCAGCTTTGCTTGTTTTTCTAAGCTGCCTTGTTCTGTCTATGTGCTACTGCTTTTCAAAATTCATTTCGGAAATTGCAGAACATTGACAGCTGACTGTTAATCCATCCGCTATACTTCCTTTCAGTATCTGTACAACTAGTAAGAAGCGCATGCTTTGTAGAAGATTAACTGAATTTCATATGATCACAAGAAACACAACTATCAAAAACTGCTACCTGTTTCTTGCTATATAGCCTATAGCATTAGAATGGGGGAACCATTTTAGTTTCGTATGCCAGTTTTATTTTTCCGAAAGGCACTGGATGTCTGTAATAGTTGAAACAGTTGTTAAAGGTTGAGCCATCTTGGGCTGAGCATGAACCAGCATGTGTATGCAAAAAGTGCCAATATAGTTTGAGAGAAGGAGGAAAGCCTAAGATATATGATTTTTGCATATGTATTCATCCTTCTTTTTGTCCAAAAAGGTGCATCAGTATTTGTAAAAAGGTTGATGAAGTTTAGAAAAAGATGTGAGGCATAAATCCTAATTGAAAAAGACTACTGATGTATGCATCATATGATGGTACATCAACTACATATAACTAATAGCTGCCCTGTATACAGCATTTCAAATTATATTTATACTAGCAGCAAAAGAAAATACTCCCTACTAAATCAGCAACACTTATTATGGATCGTAGGGAGTATGCCATTGATGTCTGGGCCCATCCCACATTTAACTTAAGTAATCATGCCAAATGGATGATAATCACTCTGCTAACTGTATAGTCAGCTCACTGGATTTGGTGTTAATCCTTCTATTTGATCTACTTTTATCAGTAACCAACCTTCAGAAGTAAAATGGAGCTGTATTGTTTAGTCCAGTATGCTATTTGGTGCAGGTGAACATGAGTGAGAAGGACTACCTGAGGAAAAAGAACAAGTTTTTACCAAAGATACATGCTTGGTATTATTTCTACCCCAAGTCTAATTGCTATAGCAGAATCGTAGATGAACTCATGCTATAGGAAATGCAATTCAAACTACGGATGCTGATTTTTTTTGGAAGTTTTGTTCATGTAGAGTCTAATTGCTAAAACGTTCATGCTTCTGTCATGATAGATCTTGTTGCATATGGTATGCGATTCACTTGCTTGTTGAATAGAGCAGTCATCTTATTTATAAGCACATAGTTTGATCCATTGTTTATGCTTGAATTTACGATTGCTGTATTTGATGGTAAAACCATGAAAAATCTATTGATCTTCCATATGGATACCAGTAGTTGTCATGTGCTAGGTCTAAGGCAGAATGGCAGGTGTAAGCACTAAGCTAGGAGCCACACATAGTGGAACTACTATTCACGTGAACAGTACCCGCGTGAACAAGGAAGAAGGTTATTTAGTTAGACATGAATCTATTTAGTTAGGAAAAAGATATTAGTTTAGCTAGGAAAATAAATATATGGTTTGGTTAGAAAAGTTGGGGTTCGTGTCAAGTCGAGTCGAGTCTTTCCTATAAAAGGGAAACCATGCACTCCGCATCAAATGAAGCAATGAACAGTAGTAAATGAGTAATGATCTAATCCTTGTCCTCAACCTTCTCACTCTCATCCCTGGTGCCATGGCTGGCCAACCCTCACTCGTAGGAGCTATACCTGCTGTCTATGAAGGAACCTCAGTCCTAGGACCATTACCCATGTGATGATACCAAGGAAAAACCCATAACACGATTGAAGGCCTAATAGCAAGTGAAATATATTTTGTTTCCCGAAGTATGTGGTATTTGCTATATGTGGTGGTAACAATTTAGTTGTAGCACATATGGTTGTGATTCTGATTAAATCTGATGATACTGTGTTCTATTTGCATATATATTACATATTTGCATATGTATCACAGTTTCCTATTAAAATGCTGTATTGGAATATTAGCTAATATCAAGCTATTTTTTTATTCAGGGTGCAAGAACATGGTGGTGAAACTATTATTCCTTTCAGCTGTGCCTTCGAACAGAAACTAGTGGATATGCCAGCGGATGAAGCTGCTAAATATTGTGCTGAAAACCAGACAGTAAGGCAAGTTAACATTCAGCAACTTCTCTGCATGCTGTTTAACCCTTTCCTTCTACTTAATGGGTGCTAAAACTTTGACTACTGTGAACAGTTTGATCCCCAAAATCATCAAGACTGGGTTTTCAGCAATTCATCTTATTTACTTCTTCACTGCTGGTCCTGATGAGGTACATTTCCTATGTTTAGATTTTGCTTGCAACACCATGTGCTGATCAATTATAAGCCATCTTTTACATTATGTTGCTAAAATGGTGGTACCCCAGCTGCTTGTTACAATTTTGATGTGTAAAATTCTTGTGCTTGTTTTTTTGCACATAACCTTTGTTTCAAGATGTCCTTGGAAGAATGCAATCAAGTAACTTTCATAATTGAAATGTACAGAATCTTATGAGATTGGACAAATGAAACTAATATAGTTAAAATTGACATTTTTTTATAATTCTGTATTTTTTACGTACATATAGAAAAATAACTGTCATAGTTGTATCTTGTACACTCATTCATGTTTATAACTCGGTGTATTTTCGAAATGGATGAATGCATTAGATTGTTCAGTTGTAGTTAAAGTCGAAAATAATGTCTGTTCATGTTTGGACTTGAAAGTGTGAATTTCTAAGCAAATATATTTTGGGTTACTGATGGGCTTGAATTCTCTATTCAGGTAAAGTGTTGGCAGATCAGAAAGCAAAGTAAAGCCCCTCAAGCTGCTGGTGCAATTCACACTGATTTTGAAAGAGGATTCATATGTGCTGAGGTAAGATGTAGCTGACATAGTAGTTTAAGTATTGCTATTCACATTAGTTATAAGTTGTGGCATTCCATATTCTGCCAAAGTAATCTCCCCAAGGTACATGCGAAAGACATGCTTTCCTATCGTGATGTTTACTGAAGCTTATTTCGTAGACCTGATATAATTCTTTTTGCTGTGTTCAACAAGCTAAACGATATTTCCTATTTCCTTGATAATACTTCAATTTTGTTGCTTTGCAATTGGAGATAGGAACTATGACTTTGTTTACTTGGCTGTCCGCCTATTTTGAACCTGTGTACATGATTGTTCTCAGGTAATGAAGTTTGAGGATCTAAAAGAGCTGGGCACTGAATCTGCTGTTAAGGTATGAACGCCCTCACCCTAAAAGTTAAAAGCTGACATCTATAAAATCGTCAATGCTATGAATTAACAACCGTTTGTTGCTGACTGTAGGCTGCTGGAAAGTACAGGCAGGAAGGAAAGACTTACGTGGTGCAGGATGGAGACATCATCTTCTTCAAGTTCAATGTTTCTGGAGGCGGAAAGAAGTGATAATAATTGCCAAAATGATCTTCGTAGCGTTTTGACAGGGTGCTGCATTTTGTCGAAACTTGTGTATTTTTGAGTTCACTTGCAAGTAGCCAGGTACCAGTACTAGTTGGGATTGTACGAGGAGGCTATGGAGTAGCTACCAAATGATTGTGTAACGAGCCTAAACATTACTGAAAGAATTTATATGGTGTTGGTTTCAGGCATTCAGCTATGAGTGACTGGGTGTGCTCTCTTTTTCTCTTGAGAGAATTTGCTAGTATGCTTTTTCACTCTTTAGACGTTCAGCTAGAACTGCTTCTGTCAGCGATTATTAGAAAAAAAAAAGCTGAAAAACACATACCGTTGGTAGAACAAGAAGGAATGACCACATAGGAAAAAGTGGCTAGCAGTGACAAATGTAAACACGCTACAAATCATATATATGCATATCTATATGGTAACAACAGTTGCAAAACGGTTAAATGATAACAAAAATCAAGAGTAACAATAACGCCGGCGCATATCTCCTACTACAGAAAAAATGACGCCTTGAAACTTATTCTGCAGCTTCTTGGACCAAAGCTGTCTGTCACATTCGCTGGAGCAGCCCCGGGTTGTTTGCTGTTCCTTGGTTGGAATCAAGGCAGCATGACACTGACAGGCCTATCAAAGATCCAGCTAAACGGCACCGGGGTGGGCTGCCTCCGCGCTCTGCTCGCCCTGTCGTGGGACTTCTCCTCCATCCTCCGGATCTTCTCCGGCAGAGCGCAGACGTAGTCCCGCGCACGCCGGCCCTCGCCGGAGAGCCCCTCCGCGAGGTCCTCCACCCGCCACTGGCGTATGAGATGCTCGAGGATGCTGCGGTAGTCCGACGTGGTGTACACCCCGGCCTGCTGCGCCGCGGCGGCATAGTGCGCGAAGAGGTCGGCGTCGCGGCCGTCGTCCATGAGCGCGGCCGGCATGGTGATCCGGCGCCGCATCATGTACGCCATGGCGCGCACGGCGGCGTCCGGGTCGACCTCGAAGAGCTTGGCCACGACGCGGGTGTACGCGGCCTCGTGCCGCTTCTCGTCGCCCGCGATGGCGCCGCAGATGCGGGCCAGCGCCACGTCCCCGTGCCCGCGCACCTGGCGCGCCGTGTTGCCGTGGGAGACGGAGGTGGCGCGCTCCTGGAAGGCGACGTAGACGAAGCCGTGGTAGGGGGACGCCGGGGCGTGCATGGCCATGCCGGAGGCGATGAGGCGGTGCACGGTGCGCTCCACCTGCCGCATGTCGAGCCTGCCGGACAGGGACATGTACCGGCTGAGCACGTCGCCGTGGCGGTTCTCCTCGGCGGACCAGCCGCGGATCCACCGCGCCCAGGCGGTGCCGTCGGCGCCCGTGGTGTCGCGGGTGGCCTCGAACCGGTTCGACATGCTCTGGTACGTGGGGAGCGCCTCCTCGGTCACCATGTTCCCCACCAGGCACACCAGCTGCGCGTCGGGGACGCCCTCCGCCCTGGCGCGGAGCTCCAGGCACGCCGCGTGGAACCCGTCCGCGCCCAGCGCCGCCGCGTCAGGGAGCAGGTCGGACGGCTGCCACACCTCGTCCGCCGGCTTCAGCAGCGGCAGCATGTGCGCCTCCGCCCACGGCTCCAGATGCGCCAGCACCTCCAGCCTCTCCGGCGCAAGATACCTCCGCCATTCATCCTCCTCCTCCCGTCGACCGGCCACCATGCCCGTCGACGCGCTCCTACACCTCCTGCCAACGCCGGAAGCAATGCAAGATGCCATTCCATACATCGATCAGTCATATACTAGTACTTTCATTCATGCATCGACGCCATTACATTCTGAAAGCAAAAACAGAATACCAGGAGGTGTTCATCGTGGCTGCTGCCGATGGCTTGCTGCTGCTGCTGGCTGGTTTGCATGACGACGTGTACCCGAACCTAGCCAACATGCTTGCTTCTGCTGCTTCTGCTGCCGCCGCCGCGCGCTGTGTTGGCCTGTTCAGATGAGAGGAAGCAAATGGAAGTACGTAGCCGCCTCACATATGTATAGACGGCGTACATAGCCAGGTCGCCAATTATTCACTCCACCAGCTGTCGTTTTAGACATGTCCACACTTTCAACGCCCAGCCCTGACTTTCTACGAATATGTGAGTGAAATTTGTAGAATCGTCAGCCAGTATGAACACATTTCATGAGAAATGTAGTGTTACGGTTTTCATGAGAAATTACTGTATAATATTAGATTAATCTCAATCGTGATCGAGCCCAACACCCCTTGACCGCGTCCTGATCGGGGACGCCCAACCTTCCGGTTGGTGGGCCCCTGTCACCTGCGTATATATAAAGAGGTGGGGTTCGATGGCACAACTAACGAGGTTCGTCCACTCCCCACGCCCTTCTGATCGAGGGTTCGCGCAGAGTGACGGAAAGCACCACCGACGCCACCACCACTGCCCACGCTCACGCCGTCGCTCTCCCCGATGGCCACCGACTCGGACTCCTCGACCCGCACCGAAGGTTTGCCTCTCTCTCTCCCAATCTCTCTCTCCCTCTCAGATTTCGACTAGAACCTTACTGGAAAAGATCTACCGTGATGATTCTAGACTAGTTGATCTTAACAGTGCTTTTAACATTGGTATCAGAGCCATTCTAGAGCTAGAATTTTTCAGTAGAAAAAGGAATTTTTCTAACCCTAGTTCATCCCCAAAAGGCAAATCCCAGAGAGAAATCCGAATACCTAATCCCCAAATCAAAAGAGGGGGAAAGAACTCACCGGCGTTGCCGGCAAAGAGCGTCGCCGTCATGGCCGCGCCTGCCCCTCTCGATCCCGACGCGCACCTATGCAGGGGCATCCGGAAGAAGAACCGGGCATGGAGGGCCACGCCTCGCCACTCTGAAAGAGAGCCTTCGAGGGGCAAAGGCGTCTTGCGACTCCGGCCGTCGTCGCCGGCGCGAGGAAGCAGGGGGCCGTCGTGTCCACTTCCAGACCTCGTGTTGGTGGCGGTGGTGGTGGAAAATGAAGGTAAGGAAAAGGGAGGAGTGCCGTCGGCGCCCGCCGTGGCGCAGCGTGCGCGCCCGTCTTCTCTTCTTGAGACACGCCGTCATGGAGACGAGAGGTTGAGCGAGGAGAGTGGGACCTAGGGTTGTTGACGGGGCTGGTCGGGGTCAGTTTTGACCAAGCAACGATCGCGCGCAACCGTCAGATCTAATCCGACGGCCAAGGTGTGGGCGGCGGCGAGCCTAGGCGGGCTTTGGAACAATGGCGCGAAGGTAGCAGGCCGCTATCTGCTGCCCAGTGCTGCGCGCAAGGAGAAGCACGTTAGCGGGCTGTGGGCGGCCGGCGTGACGGGCCGCTCTGTTTTCAGTCTGTTTTTTCTTTTTCCAGAGCAAAGTTTCAATGTTTTTTGTTCAGTTTTGAGCAAATTTTCACACGGTTTTTTCTACTCAAATTATTCCAATGAAAATTTGTTTAGAGAATTCAAAAGTAACAAAAATACTTCTGCAAAGTATTAAAGTTCATGATTTTTGTATTCATATTCCGCTGCAAATAGTTAAAGATAATTGCTTAAATGCAATAAAGTGATAATTAAAATTTTAAAAGATGTGATAAAGTGATATTAAAATGTGATTATGATTCTGTTATTATATAACCACGTTATTAATAGCATGATCATGTTTTGTCATTTTATGTTAAAAGGTGCATTTATCTATGTAAATAGTTAAAAGTGTTTATTAAAGTTTTAAAGTGATTAAATTTCAAAAAGTATGTTAAAGTGATTATTGAAATAATTATGGTTCTGTTATTTTATGACCAACGTTATTAATAACATGATCATGTTTTGTTGCAATAATATATGTATTTATATCTATTATCTGTCCAACGGTGATATAGATTCAATTGCATAAACAATTATATGTTTTAATTTATACCAACATTGGATTAATGCATGCAATTGTTGTTATGATTACACATCATTATGGTGTAAAGAAGAAAAGATGATGATGTTGCATGGTAGGAAAAGAAAAGAGACCATGCACTATTAGAGATGGCACATACCTTAGAGAACCAAAAGACGTTTAATACCAACAAAAGTTGCATTATTTTTTAAAGAACACCATTGAGAACGCTGATGCGGGCTCAATTGCAAAGTGTGCTTCCGCATGGGAGTTTATAGAAAAGATAAAGAGCCAGTTCACTGGTTCTTCAAAAGACATATGTCCCACCTGCTGAAACAGCTGGTGACAGAAAAGTACAATGAAGGTGCGCATGGCATAAGAGACTCCGGATGAGCAACATGGCAGCTAAGCTTAAGCCCATGGATGCTGATTTGGAGATAAAGGCTTCACTCCTTGTTCACTTGGTGATGGCTTCACTACCCCCAAAAGTTTGACATATTTGTTGTCAATTATAGCATGTCCCCAGAAAAATAGGACATAGAAAAGACTAAAAGCCTTCATTACACAGAAATGATATTCTTCCTCCGTTAGAGTTCTCAGATATCGAACAATGCATAGATTGCATAAAAGGAAAATATGTAAAGCAAATAAAAAAGGGTGCAAACCGAAGTACAACAACACTAGAAATCATCCACACTGATATTTGTGGACCGTTTTCTGTGAAAAGTATGGATGGTTATGACTCGTTCATAACATTCACAGATGATTACTCCCGATATGGTTATATTTATCCAATTAAAGAAATATCTGAGGCATTGGATAAATTTAAGATTTTCAAGGCTGAAGTTAAAAATCAGCATGATAAAAGAATGAAAATAGTCCGGTCCGGGGTGGGGATACTACGATCGACACACTCCATATGGTCAAGTACCTAGACTTTTTGCAAGGTTCTTACAGGAAAATAGAATAGTCGCCCAGTATTCTATGTCGGGCGAATGTCAGCAAAATGGAGTAGCTGAAAGGCGTAACCGTACCCTTATGGATATGGTGCGCAGCATGATGAGCTATTCCACCCTCCCATTGGGATTGTGGATAGAGGCACTTAAAACCGCCATTCACATTCTCAACAGAGTACCAAGTAAGTCGGTGCCCAAAACACCATACGAATTGTGAACAAACAGAGTCCCCTCTTTGTACCACTTGAGGGTCTGGGGGGAGCCCAGCTGAGGCAAAAGTTTTCAATCCAAACATTGCAAAGTTAGACCCCAAAACAGTATCTTGCCACTTCATTGGCTATCCAGATAAATCAAAAGGCTATCGTTTCTACTGTCTTGAGAGATACACAAAGTTTGTAAAAACGAGACATGCAGTCTTCTTGGAGGACGAATTGATGAGGGGGAGCACGGTAGCTCGGACAATTGATCTTGAGGAGAAGAGGGTGCATGCACCTAATCCGATGACTCAGGAGCCATTTTTATCGCTACCTCTTGTGCCACCATCTACAACCCCTGAGGTTGTGGTGTCGACACCTGTTGTGACTCCACACGTGACAACAATGGGAGAAGGTTCGGAACCTGTCCATCAGGAGCCACTTGAACCCACTGTTGAGCATGAAAGGGAGCCAGAACAGCCACATACTGAGAATGTGCCAGAACCTGAGGCACGAAATGAGCAAGAGTCTGATAAACTCAGAAGGTCTAAAAGAGAACGAAGAACAACCATTTCCAAAGAAATTTACAAAATCTACAACACAGAAATAGTTCATATGGAGGGCGATCCTATCTCATATGAAGAAGCCATGAGAAGCCCTCACTCAGCCAAGTGGGTGGAGGCAATGGAAGATGAAATGAAATCGATGAGTTCCAACAATGTTTGGGACTTAGAGAAATTCCTAAAGGAGCCAAAACAGTAGGATGCAAATGGGTCTATAAAACAAAGTATGACTCCAATGGGAACGTAGAAAAGTACAAAGCTAGACTTGTGGCAAAAGGCTTTACGCAAAGAGAAGGGGTAGATTATAATGAGACTTTTTCTCCGGTCTCATGTAAGGACTCCTTCCGAATCATAATGACACTAGTTGCACATTTTGATTTAGAGTTGCATCAAATGGATGTTAAGACGACATTTCTAAATAGAGATTTAGAAGAAAATGTTTACATGAAACAACCCAAGGGTTTTTTCATGGAGGGTAAGGAACATATGGGATGCCGTCTAAAGAAATCCATTTATGGAAAGCAAGTCTCTAGGCAGTGGTATTTAAAGTTCAATGATACAATTAAAAGATTTGGATTCAAAGAGAATATTGAGGACAACTGCATTTATGCAAAGTTTAAAAGTGGGAAATATATTTTCCTAATTCTGTATGTGGATGACATCTTGCTTGCTAGCAGCGATGTCAGTCTACTACTAGAAACAAAGAAGTTCTTATCTTCAAATTTTGACATGAAAGACCTTGGCGAAGCTTCTTATGTTTTGGGCATAGAAATTCACCGAGATAGAAAAAATGGAGTGTTAGGACTGTCGCAGAAAGCATATTGTGAAAAGATTCTAAAGAAATACAATATGCATGCGAGTAATGCAACACCTGCTCCCATAGTCAAGGGCGATAGTTTTGGAAAATTCCAATGTCCAAAGAATCAATATGAGATCGATCAAATGAAGTCAGTACCACATGCTTCGGCTATTGGAAGCTTACAGTATGCACAAGTGTGCACTCGCCCTGACTTAGCTTTTATCACCGGGGTACTCGGTAGATATCAAGAGAAGAATCCAGACACAGAGCACTGGAAAATGGTAAAGAAAGCCCTGCGCTATGTGCAAAGCACAAAATGCCTCATGCTAACATATAAAAGATCTGATTCCCTAGAAATAATAGGGTATTCAGACGCGGATTTTGTGGGAGATAAAGACGACAGAAAGTCCACGACAGGATATGTCTTTACTCTCGCAGGAGGTGCTATTTCGTGGAGAAGAGCCAACCAGTCGATAGTTGCATCATCTACGATGTATGCAGAATTTGTAGCATGTTATGAGGCCATGGGACAGGCGTTATGGTTAAAGAAATTTCTACCCGACTTGAAAGTGGTAGACTGCATCAGCAGGCCACTAAAGGTGTACTGCGACAACGAGGCCGCAGTATTCTATGCTCACAACAACAAGTCGAGTAATGCTACAAAGTCAATAGATATAAAGTATTATGTTGTGAAGGACAAAGTCCAGGATCAAACTATAAGTCTCGAGCATATAAGGACAAAGGATATGCTTGCGGATCTGCTAAAGAAGGGCTTACCTCCCAATGTGTTCAAGGAACACTTAGTCGGCATGGGATTAAGGGAAAACCTATCATTCCTGGACTACCAAGGCCCAAAAGTAACAGGTTTTGTTTCAAAATAGAAAAGTATATGGTGGCTGTCTGATTCTATCGGCAATTGAGCTGTGACGATGAAACATGCTCTATGTACTAAACTGTGATGAAACGAGTAAAGTATAAAGTTAAAAGTAAAGTTGAGATCAAGGGGGAGAATGTTAGATTGATCTCAATCGTGACCGATCCCAACGGCTCGATCACACCCCTTGACCGCGTCCTGATCGGGGACGCCCAACCTCCCGGTTGGTGGGCCCCTGTCATCAGCGTATATATAAAGAGGTGGGGTCCGGTGGCACAACTAACGAGGTTCGTCCACTCCCCACGCCCTTCTGATCGAGGGTTCGCGCAGAGTGACGGGAAGCACCATCGACGCCGCCACCACTGCCCACGCTCATGCCGTCGCTCTCCCCAATGGCCACCGGCTCGGACTCCTCGACCCGCACCGAAGGTTTGCCTCTCTCTCTCTCTCCCGATCTCTCTCTCCCTCTCAGATTTCGACTAGAACCTTACTGGAAAAGATCTATCGTGATGATTCTAGACTAGTTGATCTTAACAGTGCTTTTAACATATATATGACTATTTTTTTTACTTGTACTACGTATATGCCTTTTTTACACATGGATATGTATCTATGGCTACTGCTCATGTTGATCCACTTGCATCTCTACTCCATTGGTCCACAATTACTCTACGTTATGTATTTACCCGAAGTCAAAATTTTGTAAGATTTGACCAAATATTTAGGAGAAATATCAACATGTACAATATAAAAACTATAATATTGCAATTGTCATAAAGTATATTTTTATATTGTATGTATTTAGTATTATGATCGTTGATATTTTTTTCTATATTCCTGGGCAAACATGACAAAGTTTGATTTTTTTAATCAAGCATTTAGTTCGATTTAGGACTACTAATTGGCTGGCTAAAAGATGGTTGGTGTTTACTGGTTACTTTGTCACAAAAAAAACAGGAGAATAGAGGGGACAAGTACGTGGGGGTTACTCTAGGTTATGCACACGAACCAAAGAAGGGTACACAATACATGTATATAGTTCGACACACTTGTTTTGAAGCATTTATCCGGTTATCTACTTGTTTTAGGTATGCCCACATGGATTTTATCAGAGGGAGGCCAATCAAACATGACAGCCATTTTCTTCTCTACCACAAGTTGTAAGAGCCATTTTCATTTCTTATAATTGTATGTACTAAAATAAACTCACTACAAGTGTGATATATCAGATAGTTAGGTGACAAACAAAATAAAAATGGGAGTGAACCCGGTTTCAAAGAAAAGAAAAGGTACAAATGGAAGGGATCAGTGATCCAAATTACAGTGTACCATATATACATGTTTGTGTTAACATGTCTTATCCTATATAGATAACACACATTTGCCGGAAATAGGTGGGATAAGGCCTATATCTCATACGACACGACCCTTGTACCACTTTCATCCAACAACGGACTTGACATCCATGACCTGAAGGCCTGCATCTAGAATCTCCACATCAACCCGACCTGTCATGTTGCAGGAATACTTTCGGAAAGATCCCAAGACCAAACATACATTCAAGGGAGATCACAAGATCAACTTTAAGTACAAGACACGATGAAGATCTAGCATGCTACATGGAGACTCCTATCACCAAACGGCTATATATATACTCAAGACTATTCACCTAAAGAGGACACGTTATTCATGCCTACGCAAAAGCCCTAGTCTTCATAGCCAAAACCCTAGTTTCATATACTTTTTCTGGGTGCATCTATAAACCTGACAAGATCCATCCTGTAATCTTTTACGATCTTGTGATTACACCATGAATAAAGTGAGGGAATTTCATCATCATTATCTTTGATCCAACCTTCTGACCCGAGCATTTTCCAAACAAATATACTCTCTTTCGATGTTCGAAAGTGAGATTGTCGTGGGATCCTAAAAACTATCCTTCATCAAAATTATAACAAGCATTAGTAACTATTTTTTTGTTCTCGTATGAGGCACATCATCTAAATTGTTATAGTCCTTGGATTTGCTAGCTTGATCCCCCGTCTTATTTAGACACAAAGAGCCTCTCCACCATGCAGTATGTTTTCAATCACATCACATTTAATTGTGTGAGCTTCAGCTTTATATTAGGAGTTTTGTTTCCCTTTTGAGAATTATTCTAAAATGTTCCGGTTCTTATGTTATGAATTTATATTATACGTAATTTTTAGAAATAAAATCTCTAATTCTAATGTGAAACTCATTGGATATCATCTATAGTAGTTTACTTAAATCTACTGACGTGTTTTCATTACATCAAGATCATCTACGACAAGTGTATTCCTTACAACATCTCTAGGGCAGCCCTAAACTTGGTCCAAATTTGTACTCCATTTGTTCGATTTGGGGGCCAGGCGCACACTTGTTTGCCATGATGTGTCGGCCCCATGAACCCAACGCCCCAAATGTTGTCCCATGGACCTTTTTGCACATTTCTCAACCAATTTGCATGCAAATACAAAGTTCAATAAATATTTAAAAGAGATGGTTCACATAAATGAAATTAAAATTACAAATTATAGAAAAAAATGAGGTTTAACTGTTTCCTCTTTGAATCTATATGTTCTTAATCAAATCATTTTGGATTTGAACACGAGTCTCTCGGGAACGAATTTCATGATGAAATCATAGATAAGCTTCAAACTCTCGTGGTGCATGCTTCGGCACAATCAAAGGCCCCTAGAAGTCTCAACCTGCTGGTTGATTTTCTCCCTCCCTCTCATCCTCCACATTCATGTTGTGCATGATCATATACACTGTCATCACTTTCCACATTGTGTTCATGCTCCGTGTTCTTGCCGGGTGACGAACAACAACCAAACAAGCTTGAAGAACATCAAATGCCCTTTCAACATCCTTCCTAAAAGCTTATTGTTGTCTTGCAAAGAAGGCTTATTTTTCATTGGTGGTGGTGCAAACAATCTTAACAAATGTGGTCCATTTAGAATAAATACCATCTTCTAGTTAGTACCTTTTTTTTGGAGGAGTGATGGCAGATCACAAAGTTTCCGAGAGAATACTTGAGAATGTTGCAATATGTTGATATCATCATGTGATCCCGCCATGTCAAAGAATGAGTCCCAAATTTAGAGATCTTACGATGCCCTCACTGCCTCAAGAATGACTATGCAAACTTTCTAATGCCCTTTATACTGCCCCTGCCATGAAAATGGATAATATTCCATTCCGAATGCATGCAATCTATACTCCCAAACATCCTAGGGAACCCCCTTGATCTGCCATTATCCATGAGCTTAGTCCTGTTTTTTGTTTGGTCATCTCAAGAACTACTGACCAAATACTGCACCACCGCTTTGCAAAAAATTTAAATTGCTTCAAGTCATGTGGATTCTGTCATGCAAAGATGCATGTCAACAAGATCTCCAGCAACTCCATATG
Source organism: Avena longiglumis (assembly GCA_030063025.1). Classification (NCBI taxonomy): domain Eukaryota; kingdom Viridiplantae; phylum Streptophyta; class Magnoliopsida; order Poales; family Poaceae; genus Avena; species Avena longiglumis. The sequence continues at coordinate 427,651,434 of CP125977.1, read as the reverse complement.
CAAGCATCTGCACTACAACAATGCATTTCTGAATAGAATAAAAGCCTAGATTTTCGGCGATATCTGTCTTCACGTTGAAGTAATTACTGAACAACACCCTACACTATACAATTGAACACATATATTGGCATGCGGAAGCTTCACCAGAACTAAGCCGAAGTGTAAAGAATTCCATTCGGGTTGAAGTAGTCTTGTACAACCAAACATGAGCCTCAACTCTATCGCGGTCGAGGACTTCATCTCCAGGGACCCATCCTCTAAAACTTGGGATACTATTTTGTTGGTTATCATAGAGCACAAGAGAAGTTGTGGTCAATAGATCATCATCATCATCGGACGTGTTGTCAGACGATGTATCCATGAACTCCGTGAAGAAAAACAATCGAAGTTTGTTTGCCATTATCTATGAAACAAACCAACGCAAAATAATGAACAACGTCTATAAGACGAACAATATAAATTGAGGTCAAGTTTTCGATTTTATTTTACCCAAAATCTCGTGCAGACAAAGGGACGAACAGGTTGCAGCACAACACCAAGCGGTTGGGAAGGGCTCGCGGGGTATAGGTTGCAAAGGTGGAGCTCGCAATGGCGAGAAGTAGCGGCGAGGACGAGGTTGACGCGGCAGATCGATGGCGAGACGACATGCATGACTTCAACTATGAACTATCGACTCTCAAGCCTCCACGTGGCCGGAAAGAGGGCTAGGACGGTGCACGGCCACACAAATTTTCCGATGTGTGCACGACACTTGGAGAATGCGGCGAGATAGCGACCGCAGTGGCCCGACAACGCAGTGGACGGCTAGGTTAGAAGTAAGGGTGGATTTGGAAGGGCTCATGGTGCACGGACAAGGCGAACAGGTGGGAGTGCCCACTTGCTCTCAAACCGCCTAAAAAATTAGAGCTAAATGGGCTGTCCGTGAACGAAAGATACTGTTTGGGAAACAACACCGGTGGAACGGGTTTGGGTTTGCCTTTAAAAATGCTCTTATTGGTCGTGAACTCCAAAACTGTCTCGCCCTCTCTGTGTATGTTAGTATCAATCAATCCACCAGAAAGTTCATCCTGGTCGATCCTGGTCCATAATCAATTCGGATCTTGGAGTAATGAAGGACCACTAAAAGAACAGTAGTATTAGGCTGGTTTTGAATACTATTCGAGTAATGAAGGCCTAGTCTGGTTTTGCGGTTACCTACCTTTCCAAAACCATACGACATGACTAGCCAATATTGGCAAAAAAAAAATAGTACTCCCTTCGATTCATATTAGTTGACTCAATTTTTTTTTTAAATTCTTATGCATCTAGTTAAGTATCGAGTCTAAATTCATCCGTATTTAGACAAAATTGAGTCAACTAATATGGGTTGAAATGAGTACTTATATATAGTCGACAACTGGACATACTCAGCATGCCAAAATGTTGACAAACATGCAGGCACAAAATATGTTCCGTATGAGCCCACACTTGTTATGGTAGATGCAGTGTAGACATCTTTGACATGTGTGGGGTGATTAAGGATCGATCTTAAACCATGTGTACAGTGGTTGAAAAGTCAAACTTGTCTAGTAATTAAGGTGCACTTGCCCAAATTTCTATAATATCGTATACGGAATCCCACACATAAACTCTGGAAATAGGCGGTGCCACGTCTGCTAAGACGAATCGCATGGATTCAGTTTAACTCACGACCGTCTAAGTTCACTTGGTGTGATCTGTTCCACGACTCCATTGACAGGCAGCCAAGCATGGCTAGGTCGACAAGAACCACGCAAAAGATACTCCACTTGGAGTAATAATTTTGTGAACTATGGTGGAAGTATACCTGGCGTTGTGTGAAGTACAAAACATAAAGTCTGATTTTCTAACATATTTCAGTAAAATACACGTGCTTGAGAAATTCATTTGTCACTAAATGATTTATATATAGCTTATACTCCCTCTGATACATATTACTTGTTACTAGATATATTTATTTTAGTGACAAGTAATATAGATTAGATGAAATATATGAAATACGGCTTGTGAGTAGCTATATATATATTTTTTTTAACAGCGGCGAGCAAAAGTTACAAAGGGAGCCAACGAAAATAGAGCCATTACAACTAGGTCTCTAGCTGTAGCTGTTACAGAGAGAACTCTACAAAAATCTTGGAAAAAGCAACCAGGTCCTCTGCCGCGGCTGGAGAACCCAATTAGTGGCCGCCCGCCATCGAAGCCGAGGTGCTGACACATTCAGCTCCAGCCACGGGAGAACCAAAGAGTAAGGCCATCTGGTCGACCCGTCCGAACTCGTCTACGCGAGAAGCGCGGGCGTGCGCGGTGTTTTAGAGACGCAATTTATCCGGACAAACGCGTCTGGTTTAATTCATCTGTATATCAAATGTGGACAACGGTTGCGTCAGTCCGGACACACGCAGCAGCACGGGTGTTCTATCGGTTGGTGCCGCTGATCCACCCGTCAGCCACCGCGACGTTAATTCATATGCGCGTAGCGGCATCGATTCAGGCGCAACCGCGATAGTGATTCACATGCGCTGGCGAAAGCTGACCGGCGGCAGACCGTGCCATCAATGGCGACGAGACAACACACTGATTAACTGGACGCCACACTCTCCACCGTGCTGCAGGCGCCGCCCGACTCCTGCCCTCCTGATTAGACACTCAATGTCGTCTCTTCGACCTCCCCGCCGGCATCCGATGCCGGTCCTTTTAAACTGTCCGCCCACGGCCATCTTTCCCCACACCACACTCCCCCCTCCTTTCCCTTCTCCACCACCTGTAGCAAGCCATGGCCGGCGGCAATGGATCGAGGGGAGGGTGTGCAGGACGCGGACGTCGAGGGAAGCATGGAGGACGCGGCCAAAGAAGCGCGCCGCCACACTCTCCCTCATCGACGTCGTCGCCAGATGATTTCCATCCAGGCACCCAGTTCGCCATGGCCATCCACTTCGGCATGGCGCCTGACAGGCTGCTCCTCCCCCACAAGTTCGTGTCGCTGGTCGCCGACCCACCGCCCCATCTTATCTTTCTACGGGCGAACGGTTTCAGGACCACCAGGTACCCGGTGGAGTTGATGTTCGACCACCTCGGCTAGATGTACCTCGACGACGGTTGGGAGTGCTTCGCCCGCACGCACCAGATCGAGGCGGGCAACATCGTCGTCTTCAAGTACGACAACAAAGCAATGTTCGCCGTTAGCATTTTCGAAGACACCATGTGCCGTCGCTGCTACCACTCCGACTCCTCCTCCAACGAGTAGGATAGGATGTGCGCGCGCCATGTATGATGTATCAATGTAGGCATTGGCCATTTGCATAAAACTATTTATTTAAGCCCTAAAACATTTGTTACAAGCGCACCACACACCCTAAAACTAGGCGCGGCCGCCGGCACTGGAGGCGGCGGATGTGACGCGTCAGATACACCATTCGTTATTGAGAGAATTGATGATTGCTCGTTGCGCATGCACCTCCTCTTCATCTAGGTCGAGGAGGGCATGCAGGTAAGCATCGTCGGGATTGGCCCACACTGCTTCCCAGAGGTTGGCGCGCACCAATGCAAGCTGGTCCCATCGCTAGTACTCCGACAGAAAGACATGTTCCCCTACCACCACCGTGAAAGGCTCACCGGTGGTCACGTGACGGTTACAGAAAGGACGACGCGGCGGGGTGCGTATCCTGTAAATCCGTGGGCGCCGTGGAATCGGAGGAGGCAGCACGCCTGGTAACTCCGGCAGGTTCCACGAGGGCAGTGGGCGCTCAGACACCTCTTCTCTGTCGATGTCGGGGTTGCCACGAACCTTGTCGGGACGATGACGATGGCCAGGCATGGTGGTTTTGTGTTGGGAGTGTCACGGGTTTGGTCGAAGATATCTCGACGACCTCCCCTTTTATGGCAGCACCTAGACGCGGTGGGAAACGCCCAGAACTGGCGGGAAGCGACGGGAAAGAAAGGCGGGGTACGACGTGTGATACGCCCAATTTGCATCACCATTCTATATCGTAATTTACCTCTATTCATTGATATTTGTTTTATTATGAGGTATTACTTATGGCTTTTCATCTGTTTATGCATGTTGGAATATTCTTGGAGGATGAACTGCCGGAGTCTGGATTCTGATGGAAAAGAAGGCGTTTCGGTGCAATTTCGCGAAGATCAGAAAAATACCAGAAAAATATGGTAACATATTATTTTACCAGAAGACAAAGGAAGCCATAAGGAGGAGCGAAGAGGGGCCGCAGGGGCCCCACACCCCCTAGGCACAGGCCCACCCTGGGCCACGCCTAGGGCAGGTGTGGCTCACCTGCCCGGCTCCCGAGTCCGCCCCTTCGCCTATATCTTCTCTACGGAACCCTAAACCCGAGGGGACGACCACAGATAGATTTCTGCCGCCTCTGGGGGACGAAAAACACCAAGAGAGAAAGATCTCTCTGGCAGACAAATTTCTGCCAGGGTGAAAGAACATTTCTTAATCCCTAGTGTTTTGTGTGTTAGATAACAATACCAAGGATCATTTAATGTGTGTTGAAGTGTTGCAGCTCAGAAATCTACCTTTGGGGGCGGATAATCCGGCCCCACCAGGGGCGGATAATCCGCCTCCTCCAAGCTCGCATAAGCCCGAAAGAGGCGGAACATTGGCGGACTTTCCGGCCAGGATAATCCGCCCCAGGCGGATAATCCGTCCTCCCTCTTCGCCAAGCCCAAGCAGAGGCGGAGTTTTGGCGGACTTTCGGCTCGCGGATAATCCGCCAGAGGCGGATAATCCGCCCCAGGATATTCTCCAAGTTTCACCGAGGCAAGCCCGGAGAGGCGGAGTTTCCCGGAGAATCCGCCCTTGGCGGAGTTTCCCAGGCGGATAATCCGCCCCAAGTGGGGCGGATAATCCGCCCCAAAGTTGTCTGTGGCCAGATCTGGGAGGGTATTTAAGCCAGCAATCCCCTCCGCGAGCTTGATTCATCTCGAAAAGAACAGATCGGATCTCAAAAGTTCATACAAGAGTGCTCCACCTAGATCCATCCAAAGGCCCCATCCCTTTGGGAATCGAAGGAGGAGAACTTGACCTTCATCATCATCAATCAAGCGCTTCATCTCCTATCCATTCATTTGGAGAACCTCCGATCTAGTATTTCTTGCAAAGATCTAGATCCTTGTTTTTTTATATTGATAAACCTTGTTTTTGTGGCAGCTTGTTGTCATCCGGAGCCCCCAATTGTTGTGGGTGTGCCCGATAGTATTGTAAAAACGGTTCCGCCTCGAAGGGATCCAATAGTGGAGAAGGTGGATCAGGCCTCTCGTGGCGAGATCCATCGGAGAATAGGGTGAGGCCTATTGTGGCGTGGTGGTCTTAGAACCGCCCACCCTCCAACGCAGTACTTCCCCTAACAAGGAAGGAACTGCGGTAAAACAAATCCTGTGTCTCCGCGTGCTCCACTTGGTTTCCTCGCTCCTCTTTCGTGCTTAGTAGTTAGGGTTTCATATAGGAAATTCTCGTAGTTGCATATCTAGAGAATTTACCTTGTGTCAACCTAAAATTGAAAAAGTATATTAAAATTGGTTAGCACCTATTCACCCCCTCTAGGTGCCCATACGATCCATTTCAATTGGTATCGAGCCTCGGCTCTTATTTGAGCTTATGACCTAAGAGAAGTATGGGTTCCAAGGAGATGGGAGTGATGCTCGGAGGTAGTCACCATGAGCGATCTCAAGGCGTTGGAAACAACCTTGGTGAGTTCTATGGAGGCTAAGATGGAAGAGATGTGTCAATTGATAATGTCTCTCCACATCCGCACATCACCTCCATCTAACTCGAGGATACCACTCCATAATCCAAGGAAAGCAGGTAAAACTGTTTCCAAAGATAACAAAGTGGTAGGTGATGATACAAGTAAGAGCTCCTCCTTGAAAAAGGATAGCGGTAAGGATGGATACAATGAGGTTTCTCATGTGTATTCCCCTGATCCGCCTATTCCTCACCCACATATACATAATAGGGTGATCCACCCAAAGCTGTCGACTTCTACTTTCTCTCAATGGCAATTTTGATGAAATCTCATGTGCGCAGTTCCTCCATAGAGTTGTGGAAGATCATCGAAAATGGTCTTCACGTTGGAAATCCTAACAATCTCACAAGGAGAGAAGTGGTCGATAGCCAACTCAATGCTCTGACCCTACACATGATACGACTTGGTGTGGGAGATAAAGACATGCCACACATTCAGCATCTTAGCACACTAAAGAAGCTTGGGATGCTCTCACCGAGCTCTTCATCGGAAATGAAAGTATGAGAAGGAATAGATATGATGCCTTGAGCAATGAAGTGAAGGGTTTTATATCTTTGGATGGAGAAGACCACGAGGACATGTATAGGAGGCTAAAGGCAATAGCTACTACCTTGAAACCACTAGCGGCTTATGTTGATGATGCTTGGATCAAGCGCAAGTATGTCGGTGCTCTTATGCCATTTGAGCCCTGATTTGAAAAGTCTCCAAGGTAGGCATAATTATCACCTCATGTCATCCAATGAGGTAATGCAAGAAATGGCTGCATTCAAAGTGGCTGCCAAGAATGTCAAGATGCTCGTGCTCGAGCTATGGGGATGCAAAGGGGTAAACATGGCTTTGAAGACTAGTGTGGTTGATCATGATGAATATCGGTAGAAGGCACGGACTGTCGAAGATATAAAAAGGATTCACGGACAATACTTGGCTCTTTATGCAATAAACTTTTGGAAAGATCCAAGGCTAAAGCTGAACTAGATCGCAAAAGTGGAGCCTATGGAAGAAAAGAAAATGGTCCCAAGCGAGAACTTGCTTTAATTGTGGTGACCGGTTGCACTTCGTGGTGAGTGTCCATATCAAAGTAGAGAGGATAATGGAGGAAGACTCATTTTCAAGGACAAATCAAAAGCTCCACGTAAAAGCAGTTTGTAAAGAAAAATGCTCCTTTCAAGAAGCAACCAAAGATTGTTCTAGTAGCTCAAGAAGAATATTCATCGGGAGTGAAGATGAGGATGAGGACGATAGCTCTCAAGAGGTGGCTGCTATAGCCACCACATCTACATCAACATCACTCTTGACTCTCCAAACGAAAACATCATCAACAAGAATCCTACTTGTCTCATGGCAAGAAGCGAGGTAACTTCTTCTAACTCTTCCTTTCCCAAGGCTATGATAGACATGGATGATCCTGCTAGTCTTAAGGTTAAAGAAGAGATTATTGCCTTGGATTATTTCTATACTAACTTGCAAGGTGAGCACAAAGTTCGTTTTGAGGCTCTTATGGATCAGTTGGCCCAAAACGAAGCACTCCTCGAAGAAAAGGGCAGAATTGAAAGGGAGGATGCAATGGAAATTGCATCCCTAAAAAATGCTCTTGAAGAAGAAGAAGAAGCTCGGGTCTCTCTTGAAGAGAGGCTTGAGTCTATGGAAGAGTCACATGAAGAAATTGTGAATAAACTTGTTAAGGAACGTGACAATGCGGTCACCAAGGCAAAGAAGTTAAAGAAGGAAAGGATTGACTTTGGGGCTGCTCATGATAGACTCTCCGAGGAATTGGAGAAACTGGACAATGCTCACAAGGCGTTGAAAAACGAGTTCTCTATCCTCAATGAGTCACATGATCAGCTTCAAAGTCGATTGGCCATATATGATACTACTAGCTCATCCAAATCAACATATAGTAACAAGAAAAATGCTAATGTGGAAAAAGGAGTGATCAAGGACATCACTACAAAGGACAAAGGTGTGCTTGATGAAGTCCTTGACAAGCAAAGGTCAAATCATGGTAGAGAGGGACTTGGGTATGTCACCAAGTCCAAGAAGAAGAAAACCAAGAAGAACAAGACCAAGAATGTGCAATTAAAGACAAGCACGGCAGAGAAGGTTGTCACAAAAGACAAGACTAATAATATTGGTTTTGCAGGGTCTCACAATCCGAATTATGAACTCTTTTGTGATGATTATGGCGATGTTTATGCTTATTATGTTGGTCCTTTTGATGAATTTATTGCTTGGTCTATTTGGGTCCCAAAGACCCTTGTTACTAACATGAAAGGACCCATTGAAAATGGGTACCTAAAACCAAGTAATTTTCTTGCGGGGCTATGCTTAGGTGGGTGAAATGGGTCTTTGGATAGTGGTCGCACTAGTCATATGACCGAAGCAAGGAGATCATCACGGAGATGCGTCCAAATCTTGATAATATCACGTCTCCTATGGTGATAAGTCTAAATCTCGGTATTGGGTCTTGGCAGGTTGTGGTTGCCCGATATCTCTCTCGTGGACGTCATGCTTGTTGAGACCCTTGGCTATAATCTTCTTTCATTCGTGCCCTTGGCAAGATGGGTTTTGCTGTTTTTATCGATGATGATTTGGTGGTACTCTTATGGAGCAAGTCTCTAAAGGTCGCTTTCGTTGGATACGTCGAAAATGACACGTATGTGGTGGACTTCTCGGGAAAACCACTTGGTCCGATGTGTCTATTCGGAAAGGCCGACGTGGGTGGCTATGGCATCGCGTTTAGCCCATGGCAACATGAGAACTTTGCAAAGTCTCCAAAAGGGTGGCCACATTCTTGGACTAAAAGACAATATCTCTTTTGCCAAAGATCGTGTTTTGCTGTGTTGAAGGAAAATGCATGATTCTCCCCACAAGAGGAAGACTATTGTGTCTTCAAAGAGGATCTTGGAATTACTCCATGTGGATTTATTTGGACCTCCTTCTCATGCAAGTCTTGGTGGGAAGAAATATTGCTTGGTCATCGTCGATGATTACTCAAGATATACATGGGTATATTTCTTCAAGCTGAAAAGTGAGACTCAACAAGCTGTCATCGACTTTGCCAATGAAGTTCAACGTCAACACAATGTTCCCATATTGGCAATTAGAAGTGACAATGGCACGTAATTCAAGAACTACACTTTAAAGCGAGTTTCTTAGCGAAGAGGGATTAGACACCAATATTCCGCGTACACCCCTCAACAAAATGGTGTAGCCGAGAGGAAGAACCGGACTTTGATGGATATGGCAAGATCTATGCTAGCTGAATTTAAGTCTCCTTATAATTTTGGGCTGAAGCCATATCCACCGCTTGTCACTCATCAAACCGGCTTTACCTTCAAGATCTTGGACAAGACCCCATATGAAATACTTACCGCAACAAACCCAACATCTCATACTTGAGGTATTCGGTGTAAGTGTTTCTTTCTTATTAAAGGTGTCCGCTTGTCAAAATTTGAATCCAAGGCTTTAGAGGGTATATTTGTTGGTTACGGTGCGAATCCCACACTTATAGAGTCTACAACAAGCTCACCGGGATTGTTGTAGAATCTTGTAGTGTGGAGTTCGATGAAAATAACGGCTCCTTTGTAGGGCAAGTTGATGTTTGTGATGCGATGTTGAAATACCCCAAGATGCCATAAGAAGAATGGGCGTGGATTTTTCCCCATTGAGGGACCCCTTGTGGCGGATCGGGAAGGACAATGTTGCACTCAAGTGGAGCCCTCATCTTCACAAGATCAACAAGCTCCTACTATTGGAGAAAATCCTGCACCAACACCACAATCTGCTGAAGACCATATGTCCCCTGGACAAGCTGGTAGTCCCAGGCCGGACTATCCGCCCCCTCCAAGGGGCGGACAATCCGCCCCTGGCACTCCAACTTGTTCCAGAGGATCCAAAGGAGAAGTCAACAACTCTGAAGCTCCCAGGCCGGATTCTCCGCCCACAGGGCGGATTATCCGCCCGGTCTCCAAATCGATCAGGCTCTCTCAGAAGATGGTTACGGTACTTCACCAGCCGGATAGTCCGCCTCCAAGGCGGATTATCCGGGCCTGAAGAAAATATTCAGCACCAATCGTCTGACAGTACCAGTGACCAAGATCAAGGTCAAGGCAGTAATCAAGACAAGGATACAACAATTGAATCCACTCCTTCAAGAAACAATAAGGATATTGAGGCTCGTCGCAAGGCTCGTGCTGATCGCAATCTTGAACTAAGAGGTCACACTCTTGACAAGGTCGTTGATGATCTACGACGAAGGGTATCCACTCGAAGAGAACTTGCTAGCTTCTGTGATCATCAAGCTCACATTTCCATGGTTGAACCAAAGAAGGTTTTTGATGCTCTTGAAGACCCCGATTGGGTTGTTGCAATGCATGAAGAATTAAAAAACTTCGAACGCAACGAAGTGTGGAAGCTCGTAGAAAAGCCAAAGGATTGCCGCAATGTTATCGGCACCAAGTGGATCTTCAAGAATAAACAGGATGAAAATGGCATTGTTGTGAGGAATAAAGCACGACTCGTGGCTCAAGGATTCTCTCAAGTAGAAGGGATTGATTTTGGCGAGACATATGCTCCTGTGGCTCGCCTTGAGTCCATCCGTATCCTTCTTGCATATGCAGCTCATCATAATTTTAAATTACAACAAATGGATGTTAAGAGCGCTTTCCTTAATGGTCCTCTACATGAGTTAGTATACGTCAAGCAGCCCCCGGGGTTTGAGGACCCCAAAGTTCGGAGCCATGTCTACAAACTCGATAAGGCACTCTATGGCCTTAAACCAGCCCCACGCGTGGTATGAGCACCTTAAAGAGCTTTTGCTAGACCGTGGATTCAAGTTGGGCAAATCGATCCCACTCTTTTTACTAAGAAGGTCAATGGGGAGCTTTTGTATGCCAACTCTATGTAGATGACATTATTTTTGGCTCTACTAACCAAGCTTTTAACGATGAATTTTCAAAGCTTATGACCGAGTTTGAGATGTCCATGATGGGTGAGCTCAGGTTCTTTCTTGGATTTGAAATCAAACAACTTAGAGAGGGAACCTTTATTAATCAAGCTAAATACATCCAAGACATGCTCAAAAGGTTCAAGATGACGGACCTCAATGGCGTTGCCACCCCAATGCAAACAAAGTGTCATCTTGAGCTCGATCCCAAGGGTAAAGATGTGGATCAAAAGGTATACCGATCCATGATCGGCTCTCTCCTTTACCTCTGCGCATCTAGGCCCGATATCGTGTTAAGTGTATGAGTGTGTGCAAGGTACCAAGCCGCTCCTAAAGACAGCCACTTAGTGGCGGTCAAGCGAATCTTCCGATATTTGGTTCATTCCCCAAATTTTGGGTTATGGTATCCCAAGGGTTCAAGTTTCTCTCTGTGTGGTTACACCGATTCAGATTAGCTGGTGACAAAGATGATAGGAAATCAACCTCTGGTGCATGCCAATTCTTGGGCAGGTCTCTAGTGTGTTGGTCATCAAAGAAAGCAATTGTATTTCACTCTCAACCGCCAAGCTGAATATGTTGCCTTTGCAAGTGCTTGTACTCAATTGTTATGGATGAGGCAAACTTTAAAGGAATATGGTGTCAATTGTGACAAAGTGCCTCTTTTATGCGACAATGAAAGTGCTATCAAAATTGCTTACAATCACATGCGACATACAAGAACAAAACATATAGAGATTGAAACCACTTTATTCGGGATCATGTTGCTCGTGGAGATATTGCTCTCATTTGTGAGCACGAAGAACCAACTTGCGATATTTTCACGAAGCCCCTCGATGAAGCAAGATTTTGTTATTTGGAATGAGCTAAATATCGTAGATTCAAGGAGCTTGGCTTGACTATTCTTGCACACTCACTTGCTCTTATTCATGTATTTGGCTTAGATGTGGGCATAGAAATAGGGGAGTGTGGTCCTAATTGATTGGGCCAACCCTCCCCCATCATGCCGAAAAGTAAAATCATTTCCCTTAATATCATTTTGTGATATGTGGGTCATCGATGAGCATTGGTTTTGAACTCAAGATACATCTTCGCGGTGTCATGCCATGCGCTCCAACATGGTGGCTTCGGCCACCGTCCTCTTCCTCGAGAAGAGTTGGTTTTTCATGGGTCTCGTTGGATTTTCTTGCATACCTTTTGTTCTTATGGAAAACACACTCAAATTTGGCTTTTGATTGATTTGATTCTTGCAAATTTGGGTGTGTAGTACCATCTCAGTTTGATTCTCTCAACCCAAGCCTTTCCCTCCCCATTTGAGATCTGATCTCCAGGGACGTTAGCATCGCTCTTCTTCCTTTTTGGCGTTTCGATGCCAAAGGGGGAGAAGTAGTTCTATTAGGTCTCGTGGATTTGCAAGGGTCGGGCACAAGCCTTTCGTTTTTAGTCGTTTTTCGTTTGCTTGCTTGTGCCTTTTCTAGCGTGAACTTGTTTGCTATTTGTGGTTGTTTGTGTAAGACTATGTCGTACTCCCCAGTTTGGTACTATGTTTGGTATTCATGGATTTCTGGATTTATCTATCATGGACCCCATGGAATTCTGGAATTATGGAGCATATTTGTTGACATATGGATTCATGGAATTTTCTATGTATGCCTTGGCTATAGATTCCGGTGGTATGACTTTTCTCTCCAAACCTTAAAAGTAGTGTTCTACCTAGTGTGTGTATTTGTATTCAAATGCAAATCTTAAATATGCACACATCTAGGGGGAGCGCCTTTCATTATCTAAGGTGGCACTTGCCGGTCTCTTTGCAAATCCTAGTATTGTCATCTAACACCAAAAAGGGGGAGATTGAAAGAACATTTCTTAATCCCTAGTGTTTTGTGTGTTAGATAACAATACCAAGGATCATTTAATGTGTGTTGAAGTGTTGCAGCTCAGAAATCTACCTTTGGGGCGGATAATCCGCCCCCACCAGGCGGATAATCCGCCTCCCTCCTGCCCAAGCCCGGAAGGGGGCGGAACATTGGCGGACTTTCCGGCCGGCCGATAATCCGCCCGAGGCGGATAATCCGCCCCTCCTGCTCTTCGCCAAGGCGCAAGCCCCAGGGGGCGGAGTTTTGGCCGGACTTTCCGGCTACGCCGGATAATCCGCCCCAGGAGGGGGCCGGATAATCCGCCCCCCAGGATATTCTCCAAGTTTCACCGAGGCGCAAGCCCCAGAGAGGGGGCGGAGTTTCCCCCGGAGAATCCGCCCTTGGGGCGGAGTTTCCCCAGGGGGCGGATAATCCGCCCCAAGTGGGGGGCGGATAATCCGCCCCCAAAGTTGTGCAACGGCCAGATCTGGGGAGGGGGTATTTAAGCCAGCAATCCCCCTCCTGCCAGAACGCTTGATTTATCTCGAAAAAGAACAGATCAGATCTCAAAAGTTCATACAAGAGTGCTCCACCTAGATCCATCCAAAGGCCCCATCCCTTTGGGAATCGAAGGAGGAGAACTTGACCTTCATCATCATCAATCAAGCGCTTCATCTCCTATCCATTCATTTGGAGAACCTCCGATCTAGTATTTCTTGCAAAGATCTAGATCCTTGTTTTTGTTTATATTGATAAACCTTGTTTTTGTGGCAGCTTGTTGTCATCCCGGGAGCCCCCAATTCGGTTGTGGGTGTGTGCCCCGATAGTATTGTAAAAGGCACCGGTTCCCGCCTCGAAGGGATCCAATAGTGGAGAAGGTGGATCAGGCCTCTCGTGGCGAGATCCATCGAAGAATAGGGTGAGGCCTATTGTGGCGTGGTGGTCTTAGAACCGCCCACCCCTCCAACGCAGACGCATTTCCCTAACAAGGAAGGAACTGCGAAACAAATCCACAATGTCTCGCGTGCTCCACTTCGGTTTCCTCGCTCCTCTTTTACGTGCTTAGTAGTTAGGGTTTCATATAGGGAAATTCTCGTAGTTGCATATCTAGAGAATTTACCTTGTGTCAAGCATAAAATTGAAAAAGTATATTAAAATTGGTTAGCACCTATTCACCCCCCCCTCTAGGTGCCCATACGATCCATTTCACAGGGGAATTCCTTATCGGAGAGGGGAGACCGTCGCCATCAACATCATCATCAAGCTAGGCTTCATCGGGATCATCATCATCATCATCCACACCATCATCTCCACCAACACCATCATCACCACTCCGTCCCGCTGTAACAATTGTGTTGGATATTGCTTAGTTCATTAGGGGAAACTTTCCTGGTGTTGATTACTATTCTAGTTGATGCTTGTGAGTGGAACCATTGGATTATTGTTTATGTTCAGATTGTTATCCATTACCATATCATCTTTGATATTGATCCATATGATGTCTTGTGAGTAGTTCGTTTAGTTCTTGAGGACATGAGAGAAGTCAGGTTGTTAGTAGTGAATCTGTGTTGAGTTATTATTCAATGGTTTATTATTTAAGTTGTGGTGCTATTCTTCTAGTGGTGTCATGTGAACGTCGACTATATGACACTTCACCATTTATGGGCCCAGGGGAGTGCATTGTGTATTTGGCTAATAATTGTGGGGTTTCCGGAGTGACAGAAACCTGAACCCCCGTTATGACACCTTTGCACAAGGGAGCGTAGGATCTCAGAGTTTAAGGCTGTGGTTATCTTAATTACTTTCCTGTAGTTACGAATGTTTGCAGGGGGTTTAATCACAAGTGTGTATTAGTCCAAGTAAGGTCGGTACATTAGCACAGGTTCACCCACACAACACTTACAACACCAGAGAAGAGAACTCAGCTATTTGAAGCGAAAGCACTTAACATAATTCCAATGTGTCATAGAGAATGTTTGGTCCTTATAAGTATTTCCACCGGCTTGTCCTTTGCTAAGAAAGGATTGGGCCACTTGCTGCGTTTGTTCTTTGTTACTTGCACTTTTTTTTGTTACCTTTTCAGAAAACCACTAAAAATCCATTCGCTAAGTATTTACAGAGAGTTCGTGCTCCATACCACTGTTCAACACCTTTTGCTCCTCGTTGGGATCGACACTCCTATTTATCAAAAGTACTACGATACACCCCCTATACTTGTGGGTCATCAAGACTATTTTCTGGCGTTGTTGCCGGGGAGTGAAGCGCTATTGAAGAGTGGAACTGGTAAGGGAAACTTTTACTGTGAGTATTGCTCTTGTTACTGCATGTTGCTTTGTTTCCAATATGGATAACCCACTTGGTTTTCTGTTTGGGAAAACTACTACCACTGCTAGGGTAGTAGATCAACCACCACTTGTTGAGATAGATGCTTTTAAGATACTTACAAGTATTGTTGATCGTGTTATGGATAATTATTATTTAGGGGATGGAACTGTCCACCCTGGTGATCATTTGCTTTTTATCCATAAATTATGCGGGTTGTTTAAGTGTGCAGGTATCACAACTGAACAGGTGAAGAAGAAGTTACTATGCATATGCTTGAAAGGGAGAGCTGAAGAATGGTATAAGCTGCTGAAGAATGGACAATCCATGGAATGGGAGGAGATGGCATCTCTCTTTTACTCTAAATTTTATCCTTCCAGTGAGATTCATAAGGATAGAAATCTTATATATAACTTTTGGCCTCTTGATGGAGAGAGTACAGCTCAAGCTTGGGGGAGATTGAAGTTACTAATGCTTAAATGTCCTATTCATGAATTCCCTAATAATATTATTCTCAATAACTTTTATGCTAGGCTCTCTCTTCATGATAAAGATTTACTAGATGCTTCTTGTGATGGATCATTCACACGTATGAAGGAAGAAACTAAATAGGATCTCTTATACCGTATTCAAGATAACACTGAAGCTTGGGATAATGAGAAAGGAAGAAAGTCAGGTATAAACTATGATTATGAATGCATTAAATATTTTATGGGAACTGATGACTTCCGTGATATTATTAATGAGTTTGGTCTTGATTCCCAAAGTATTGCCAATTGTTTTAAGGCCTTTGCCTCTTACATAGAAATTCCCCAAAAGAAGTGGAATAAGTACCATGCTCCGTATAAAGATGTTGTTAATCATGTTCCAGTTAGAAGTACTCAAGTTTGTACTACTAATCATATTATGCCTGAACCTCATGTTGAGATATTACCTTTCACAGCTAAGGTAAAGGAGTATTCTATGGTTATTAGTGCAAATAACAAATATACAATGAAAACTGTGGAGCCTGGTAAGCATTTGAGTGATGAACCCATGGTAGCTATTGTGAAAGACACGGTCACTAGAAATATAGAGGATGAGCACATTGTCTTCTATGAAGACGCTTCTAATATTATCTCTCATCCTAGTAAATCTAGAAAATCTAGTGTTCATGTGCTTTCTGTTAAAATTGGTGATCATTGCTATTATGGTTTATGTGATATTGGTGCTAGTTCTAGTGCTATTCCTTATGAGCTTTATAGGGAAATTATGCATGAGATTAGTCCTTGTGAGCTTGAGTACATTGATGTGGTTATTCACCTTGCTAATAAGGAAACCATTTGCCCCATTGGTATTTTCAGAGATATGGAGGTTCTTTGCGGTAAGACTAAGTATCCTGCTTATTTTCTAGTGCTTAATTCAGCAGCTAGCAAAACTTGTACTATCATTTTTGGTAGACCTTTCTTGAACACTTGTGGAGATATTATTGATTGTAAGAAGGAAAAGGTTTTAACTAAGTTTGATGGAGATTCTTATGAGTTTAACTTTTCCAAGTTTTCTAAAGCTCCTTGTGAAAATAGCTTTCCTAATAAAGATTTCAGGATGGAACAACTTGCTTCTATTGATCCAGTCTATGACCTTGGACCTCTTTTTGGTGACTGTAAGTATGCTTATTCTGATGATAAAGTTGTTTACAGTGACAGTTATATTGTCAACTTTATTCGAAGTGCTACTAAAAGTTATTTTGAGAGAGGAAAACATGGTTTTATGCATCTCAATGATGTTAAGTTTCCCCGTTTTATGTTGAAAGCTTTGAAGTTGCATCAGTTTTGTATTCCTATGATTGTAGCTTTTTGTTTCAACAATTCGTTTTCTCATGATGCTCCCATTCATAGGAAGTGGGTTAGACTCAAGTGTGTTGGTTATTTGCTTCTTGATGCTCTCTTTCACTTCCAATATATATATCCTATGTGAGCATCTTTGGAAGTTTCAAGCCTAACTTAAAGGCATTAAAGAAAAGTACTTGTTGGGAGATAACCCAAGAGTTTTGTCGAGTCTTGAAAGTTATTACCTCAATTAATAACCGTTCCTTATCCTTTTTTTTTTGGTTTTTTTGTCAAGTTCAACTACTTTTGTGAAGTAGAGGAGTTGTGAAAAGTGGCTGTCCTGGGACAGATTTTTGTGCTGTATTGTAAAAATTCGTGAGGAAGCTCAGTACTTCGGATGGAGCTGCATGTTTCTGAGATTGTTCTCCAGGTTGTTTCCCAACTTTCATCAGTTCTGCACTTTTTGATTTGAGCGACATAAGGTCTTCTAAAAAATAAATCTTTACCTGCTGGTCTGTTTTGACAGATTTCTGCCATCATTTGCATTTGCCTCTTACAGAAGCTTTTGTTTTGTTGGATTTTCAGTTGAAGTGTGTACCCAGAAGGTTATTGTTTTTGCTTACACTAATGTTGTCAGTGAGTTTGTGCAAGGGTTTTGTATGAAGGAAATTTTCAGGAGAAAGAGAAAAGGAATCTGCAGAGTTCGTCTTTGAATAGGTAAAAGTGGTAAAAATAGAAGGTTCGTGAAAATCAAATCTTTTTATATTTTTGATGTTTTTAATACATAAGGAAGACTACGAGATGGAACTTAAGAGGAAATGGAGTCCGGGTTGGACAGACCCACCCTAGGCGCGGGCCCAGCCTGGCCGCGCCTGGAGGGGGTGTGCCGCCCCCGAATTCCGTCTCTGCCTCGTTTCCATGTCAGAACCTTCCTTATGCCTTGAAACTTTGTAATATATACCCCCAAGATCCCCCGAGGTTCATGCATCGTGTTCTCGTCGTGTTTTCGTTTCAATCTGTTTTTGTCAGGAAATCTTCTCAAGTTTAGAGCACCATGACCTCCGCCAACGACAAAGGAAAGAAGCCCGAGGAAGAAAAACCTCAAGTACCCAAGGAGGAGGAGATTCTTGTTGGGGATGAAGAGGACATGGAGGAGGAAAAGCATCCGGACACCCGCGCTACCATCGCAAGCGTTGGTTTGGTGGCACGACCTACCAAGCTTAAGAGGACAACACAGATGTCTACAGGAGGGAGAACTCCGTGTCATATCCTCGCTCCACGCACACTTCCTCCTAGTACCCCTTGTTCTAACAGTGCAGGGAAGAAACACTCTAATAAGGAAGAATGGAGAAAAAATAACAAGGACTGGGATCCTCGGTCCGAGTTGATTATGGGATGCATTGAGCATAATTCGGAGTTGATTCATACTCTGACCTTCGATATTGAGGATTTGAAAAAGCTGATTGAAGATCTTATTAAGAGAACACCACCACCACCAAAGGAGTAATTCGTCATCAGGTTTGGCATCCCCTTGGCTTGTTCCAATCTTGGGGGAGTGCCGCGGTATCACCACCATTATATTTTATCTTTTACCCTTTTAGTGGACTCATATCTGTGGTAGAGAGGTTATCTTATAGTTTGGTTTGCATGTGGAAGTATCTATCCTTTAGTTGATTATCTATGTATCCCTTGGTGTGAGTGCCTTTATTGAATATTAATGAGAAGTCTCATCTTTTACTTTTTGCACTTCTTATTTTAGTTTGCAATCTCTATTATATGATGGATCTTGTTGATCAGTATTGGCATCACTTTGGGGATCATCAAGTGGATCTAAATTGGTTTTGGCAAACCGAGTTCTGGTCAGTAGCATTACTTTGAAAGAGAAAAGGAGAAAAAGCTTAGATGTATTTTGTATCATTTGTTTTCTTTCTTGTTGGCTCATAAGCTTAGTATTCTCTATTTAGGATCTTTTGTGTCTTCAAGGAAGATTGCATGTTTGGATTTATTACTTGTATGTTTGCTTGTTTCTTTCAACTCTCTTGCTTGCTACCCAGCCTTGCTAGCCAAAAACCTGTTTTAAGAAGGCATAATTCTCATGTTTCCATATCCCTTTGAACCAAAAACCTATGCCACGTGTGTCCACCATATCTACCTAGTAGCTTTTTCTATTCCAAGCAAATTCTCAAGCTTCATCTATCTTTCGAATTAAAAAGTATTTTGTTATGTGAAAACTAGTTAGTAAAGCTCTCACGAACTTGATGGCACACCTTTATTCCTTTCCCCTAATAGACTTGAACCATTGTGCCATCGAAGTTGTATATGCTTGCATCTATACGTTGGAATTGGCAGAACCGTGCTATCATGGGGAATGTTTTCAACATTGCACTTGTACTTTGTACACAGTTGATATCGTGCTCTTTTGTCTATGGATGTCAACGGTGTGAAATAAAGAGGGAAATTGTAAGTCCATGGAGTCTATATTTTGTGTTAGAGAAACGCCTAGGCCGCTAGCCTAATCCATGCTTAATCATGGTGGAAACTTGCAGCATCACCATAGTGAGGTATCTATGAAGCATCCTCAATAAAAAGCTATGCACATAGTAAATAAAAGATCGTTGAAATTCTCATTGTTTGCTTGCCTTGTCATTTTGGTTATGGGAAAGCTCGTGTACCATGTGCAAGGGGTACCCCGTTGGCGGTTCTCTATGATATGCAAATACTTACAATGACAAGAACGTGCCTGTGACCAAAGTTGAGTAGCATGAGGAGTGGCCCTCATATTCAAGGGACATGAGATTGCCAACTTATATTTCGTCAAGCATATACTCCATCTTTATGCATTTTAACCTTAATCATCTCAAGATGCCTATGATAGGGGCAATGAGGGATCAAAGCTAGTAAGTACCATAATCTTTTGGAAGCTCTTTATGACTTGTAATCCCTGCTTCCCTCTATAAAGGGACCTTTCTGCCACTTCCAAGTTGAGTCAGTAAACCTATTTCCTCTCTATCTCCAGCAAGCATTTGAGTTGATTGTGTTTCAAGCATTCATATGGTGAATTATTCAATCATGTTTTTATTCTTCCTTGTTTACACAAAACTCTTATCCATTGAGTATTACTTTGAAAGCCTTCACTTGTGAAAAACCTTTTTGAGCAAAGAGTTCTCCTGTTATAAAACTTCTACAAAAAGCTTTTGTGAAACTGTTTGCCAAGTGTTCTATGACCAAGAACAAGTTTGCCAATTCCAATCATGATTTATCTTTATGCATCTCTATTGTGACTGCTGTACTTGGTTGCAAGCTAAGTTATATAATGGTGAGTTGCTTTCTTCTATGAGTTGTGCAATGGTAAGTGTAATGCTTCTTGTTCGTATTCTTTTGTCGACACTTCACTCCATAAACCTGTGGACATGTTTACTGAGCTCAGTTTTCGCTTGGGGACAAGCAAAGTCTAAGCTTGGGGGAGTTGATACGCCCAATTTGCATCACCATTCTATATCGTAATTTACCTCTATTCATTGATATTTGTCTTATAATGAGGTATTAATTATGGCTTTTCATCTGTTTATGCATGTTGGATGATTCTTGGAGGATGAACTGTCGGAGTCTGGATTCTGGTGGAAAAGAAGGTGTTTCGGTGTAATTTCTCTAAGATCAGAAAAATACCAGAAAAATATGGAAACATATTATTTTACCAGAATACGAAGGAAGCCAGAAGGAGGAGCGAAGAGGGGCCACAGGGGGCCCACACCCCTAGGCGCGGGCCCACCCTGGGCCGCGCCTAGGGCAGGTGTGGTCCACCTGCCCGGCTCCCGACTCCGCCCGTTCGCCTATATATTCCCTATGGAACCCTAAATCCGAGGGTGCGACCACAGATAGATATCCGCCGCCTCTAGGGGGCGGAAAACACCGAAAGAGAAAGATCTCTCCGGCATACAGATTTCTGCCTGGGAATTCCTTCCTGGAGAGGGGAGACCGTCGCCATCAACATCATCATCAAGCTAGGCTTCATCGGGATCATCTTCATCATCATCCACACCATCATCTCCACCAACACCATCATCACCACTCCGTCCCGCTGTAACAATTGTGTTGGATATTGCTTAGTTTATTAGGGGAAACTTTCCCGGTGTTGATTACTATTGTTGTTGATGCTTGTGAGTGGAACCATTGGATTATTGTTTATGTTCATATTGTTATCCATTACCATATCATCTTTGATCTTGATCCATATGATGTCTTGTGAGTAGTTCGTTTAGTTCTTGAGGACATGGGAGAAGTCATGTTGTTAGTAGTGAATCTGTGTTGAGTTATTATTCAATGGTTTAGTATTTAAGTTGTGGTGCTATTCTTCTAGTGGTGTCATGTGAACATCGACTACATGACACTTCACCATTTATGGGTCTAGGGGAGTGCATTATGTATTTGGCTACTAATTGTGGGGTTGCCGGAGTGCCAGAAACCTGAACCCCCGTTAGGACACCTTTGCACAAGGGAGCGTAGGATCTCAGAGTTTAAGGCTGTGGTTAGATTTATATCTTAATTACTTTCCTGTAGTTACAAATGTTTGTAGGGGGTTTAATCACAAGTGTGTATTAGTCCAAGTAAGGTCGGTACATGAGCATAGGTTCACCCACACAATACTTACAACACCAGAGAAGAGTACTCAGCTATTTGAAGCGAAAGCACTTGACAGAATTCCCATGTGTCCTCGAGAACGTTTGGTTCTTATAAGTATTTCCACTGGCTTGTCCTTTGCTAAGAAAGGATTGGGCCACTTGCTGTGTTTGTTCTTTGTTACTTGTACTTTTTTTGTTGCCTTTTCAGAAAACCACTAAAAATCCGTTTGCTAAGTATTTACAAAGAGTTCATGTTCCATACCACAGTTCAGCACCTTTTGCTCCTCGTTGGGATCGACACTCCTATTTATCAAAAGTACTACGATACACCCCCT
Organism: Avena longiglumis; assembly: GCA_030063025.1. Classification (NCBI taxonomy): domain Eukaryota; kingdom Viridiplantae; phylum Streptophyta; class Magnoliopsida; order Poales; family Poaceae; genus Avena; species Avena longiglumis. The sequence goes on along the minus strand of CP125977.1, from coordinate 427,629,769 downwards.
ATACTTGTGGGTCATCAACGTGGCGACGGGAAGACCCTGGAAATACGCCGACGTCGGCGATGGCCAAGCGCGGACAGATGGGTCGCACCGCTGGACGCGATTGGCCGGACCCCAACCAAAAGCGACCGCGACCTGACCTAAATGGACAAAATAGGCCGTTTGAGTTGACCGAATGGGTTGGTCCAGTGGAGATGCCCTAAGAGAATCTGTCCGTTACCAGATTCAGTCTAGGGAATCCTACACTATCCTCATGGCATAAAGCTGACATAGCGCCAAAACACAACAAAAAACCGACTTTTATTGGAGGTACTATTATCGAAGATACTATGTACTCCCTTCGTTTAAAAATATAAGATGTTTTAGGTTGAGGATGTTTTAGATTTATGAAATAAATATAAATGAATACACTAAATGGTGTCTAGACACATTAGTTTAAGTAACCTAAAATATATTATATTTCTAAATGAAGGGAGTACAAACCTAGTTCCGACGCCTCTCCTTAGCATCTTTTGACCGGCATTTCCATTGAAAAAGGGATCAGGTCAGCCCGGTCCTTCGAGGGCGACTCTCAAAGGAGACTATAAAAGGGACACTAGTAGGAAAAGGGATAGTGACGGCGTTTGGAAAAGGGGGTTCCTGGTATTAAACCAGCACGCCACTAACCTCGCGCCACTGGTAGGACGTAGTGGTGGCGTCTACACCGAACGCCACCAGTAGTGTATCTAGTGGTGGCGTTTACTGCAGGTGCCACCATTGCATATCTATTTGTGGCGTTTTTGAAAATTAATTTTTTTTGATGCATCCAATTTAATATTCACAACACAATACAATATATTTATAGAAATGGTAGTAGTAAAAATCTGATGCATCCAATTGAATATTCGCAGCACATCATTACAGTCAACTACATATATATATAGTTGATCTAGCTAGCTACATGACACTAACTAATAGTCTTCAACATGATTATCGACAACATCCGTGCCATATGTAATGGCAGCAATAGGAATCTCGTCATCTGAAACGTCAGAGTCTGTCGATGCTTCAGGGCCTCGATAGTCAAAGTAGGTCATATGATTTTGATAGAGATAGAAGACCAACTTCTCCTGGGTGTCCATTTCATAGGCATCGACCATCTCAGTCCACCCTAGACCAGTAAAAAAGCTGCGGTTCGCCTCGTTCGTGACTTGGACCGTGTAGGTCGGTCCAGGTTTCTTAAGAGACTTTAGATCGATTTGAAACTAGACCTGCTGCAATAATGGCCAATCTAAATGGTCCAAGAACTTAACTCTAAACTTACAGGGTATGTTCTGCATACAAAATCATAAGAAAGCAATAATTCAGTTATAGGGTATATATAGTTTGATTGCTTGTGAATGGACATATCATACTAACTTCACAGTCATAAGGGAACACTATGACAACCTTCTTGTTCTTGCACCCTTATAACCATAATGCTCACACCCATCATCGTTTGCTATACCTATATATGATCATGCAAACTTAGTTATATAGACCATTCTAACTTAATTAGTATCATAAGTAGCAAAATATATCAACTCAACACATAAGTAAGATTAGCTAGCATCATATATAAGTAGTACACTAGTAGCATGATAAGTCTATATAATTAAGTAGTATGATAGGTAGCATAATAGTCACATAAGAACATCCTAAACTCGAGTAGACCATGTCGCTGACGTCCGCCATCCGAAAGTTCTAGAAAGAGGACGGTGATCGCAGCAGTAGTCGCCTTGTGCGCCGGAGGGCTAGGTCGACCTAGCTGTCATGCGTCTTGGAGGCCAACCTCCCCGCCCAAGACCGCTGCCGGCTCCCGCTAAGGACCTCGTACTAGACCGCCATCACTTGGGGATCAAGTAGGAGATCCCTGACCAAGGGGTCATCCTCCTCACGACGGTGACGCGCCGGCTGCCTCTCTGCCTGCTGGTGCTCTCTCTCCTCGGCCCTCGTGGCAATCCTCATGCCATCTGGTGCTAACAGATGCGCCACGCGACGCTCATCCTCGAAGTTGAGGACCTCTTTCGCCCCAAAGTGCGGGACCGCGACGCAGTCATAGGCGCGGGCCACCTGCCATGGGCACCTAAAGTACCTAGCTGGATCTTCCTGTTATCCATTATGATCTGAGATGTCCAAGTCGGGGTCCTCATGGGTTTTCGGTGAACCCCACGAAACTTTGGCCCCGGATCCAACATGATGCAAGTTAAGTAGTTAAACAGTAACATTTCATACAATTGTTAGTCAACATATAAGAAATGAATATATCTAAAAATTGAGCCCAAATTTAATATATGAAAACATAAAGGCAAGCAAGTGATCTTACAAATGCAAGGTGTCAACCAAAATCGACCGTTGGAAGGAAAAAACAACCAAAATAAACATCAAGTAAAGAGAAATGTCGGCCATTACTATCACTATCTAATATTCCTATATCTAGAAATTGAGCCCAAATTTGGTATCTCTAAAGCACTATCTAACATTCCTATATCTAGAATTTGAGCCCAACTTTAGTACCTAAACACTGTCTCTAAAGCACTATCTAACATTCCTATATCTAAAATTTGAGCCCAAGTTTAGTATCTAAACACTATCTCTAAAGCACTATCTAACATTCCTATATCTAGAATTTGAACCCAAGTGTATTATCTAAACACTATCTCTAAAACATGATCTATCATATCTATATATAGAATTTCTAAGATCATTATCTACCATATACATCTATAATTTCTAAATTTCTATAAAAAGGGGAGGCGTGGCGGGTGGCTCACCGCGAGGTCGGTGACAAGGCTCAGTGACGGAAAGGTTGCAGCGACCGGTGGCTCGGGGAGGGGGAGGTTGCAGCGACCGGTGGATCAGGGAGGGATAGGTTGCAGCGACCGACAACGGTAAATCGAGCGGTCGTCGAATGTGGCCGGGGTGGCGGCGGACGCGCGTGGTCGGTGACGAGGCTTGGAGATGGGAAGGTTACAACGACCGATGGCTCGGGGAGGGGGAGGTTGGAGCGATTGGTGGCGGTAAATCAAGCAGAGTCGTCGGATGCAGCCGGGATGGCGGCGGACACACGTGATCGGGCGCAGTCGTGGGTGCTGGGAGAGGAGGAGAGGTACGGTCAGGGAGCAGATCATCGGGGCATCCGATACAGGATGGCAGCGGCAGGGAGAGGGGGCAGAAAGGAGGAGGTGTGTCGGTACCCCTGGTGCGAATGAGAGAGAGGGCTGGTCCGTGAGGAGAACGGAAAAGAATTAAAGATCGATAATTAATCGTGTGTGTCAGCGACCGCGTGCAGGGTGGTCGGTTCCCATGGCGTTTAACTAAATCCAACGCTACCACTAGTGTACATATTGGTGGCGTTCACCTAAATCCAACGCCACTATTATCTTTGTCCCGACTACATATGAAAACCCTTCTATTTGTGACGTTTATTTATACGCGAACGTCACTATTAGAGTTTACTGATGGCGTTTCTAAATATATCAACATCGTTACTATTTCATCTGCAAATGGTGGCAGGTATCATATTTTAAACGCTACTGAAAAAATGACTACTATAAAGATTTTCCTACTAGTAGAAGGAGCTTTCGAGAGAGGATGAAGGAAATTGTCTTGCAACTTGTTGGTTTATGGCTTGCGACATGGCTCCAGGGATCCCATTTTGAAATATTAAAAAATGATAGATTAAAAGTTGAAAGATTTATATTTCTCGTGGATGCATACAGCCTAAAAAACGTTATTGCTCATAAAAGGAAAAAAACTTCATATGTTTTGCTCCACGTATTTGTCTTTTTGTATATGTAGCTCATCATAGCTAAAAAATTATATTGACGATAATTTATTGTAGATACTACTCCCTTCGTTCGGGATTATAGGTCCTACGCGCATAACTAGATTGTTAATTTAACCAATAAAATATATTTTATATATTATAAAATTTATATAATTAGAAAGTATAACTTCTAAAATTTCTAACGATATAATTTTTATACTATACTATTTATATTTTGTTGTTCAAATTGGCAAGCTAGTTATCCGCGTGGGACTTATAATCCCAAACGGAGGGAGTACATCTGTGTGCACATGTATACACATGAGCCAACCCTGGCTTGAACATATTTAGGGCTTGTTTGATTCATAGGATAGGAAAAGTATAGGAATAGGAAAAACATAGGATTGAGATGTCATGCCAATGTGAATCCTATAGGAAGAGGGATTTTGTTTGATGTGGCAAATTTTTTTTTCCATGAGATGTGATCTAATGTTGTTTTTCTATAGGAATTGCACTACAAGATTCCTATAGGATTAATTCCTATGGGATGTGTTCCTATGAATCAAACACTAACATAGGAAAAAATCCCATAGAATTCAAATCCTACACAATTCCTATGTAATTCCTATGAATGAAACAAGCCCTTAGTGAACAAGTCGTAGTCTCGGTCTCCTTCACGTCGGGCAAGAAGGATTGATGGCCACAAAAGGTAACGATGACTAATCAGACCCACCTGTACTCCTTCTGTTTATAAACATAAACCATTTTAGTTTTATAAAATAAATATATTTAAATACTTTTTAGTGTATAGGTTAACTTCGAACCTGCCTATAACCTAAAAGACCTCTAGATACTTTCTCTGGTCCATATTATTGTTCTTAACTATGTCTAGATACGAATACATCTAGTCTAAATACTTAACTAGGTACATATGAATTTAGACAAAATTAAGAATATTAATATATACTAGAGATACTACATTCGATTCATAAACTAAAATGTCTTGTATTTCTTACCGGAGAGGGGAGTGGATAGTAAGATTAGGACAGTTTGTTGGGGAGGTCATTTGTTTGACTAGAGGAAGACACGGATTCCATTCCTATCACTTCATCTTGCATTGGTTTCTTCGAACCAACCAAACGGCAACCCTGAAGTCCGTCCGGGACGAAGAGAGAGGAGGACGACGACCCATGTGTGCTAGCTAGGGTTATCTCTGCACGCAATGAATTCGCCACTGGGCAAGAAAGGACATCCAGCAGCAACAGACCATGGTGGCTCGCAATCAATTGGGCAGTGTCCGGCATCCCCCTGTAGCTTGGCCTTGGCGGCGCCGTTGCTCTTCGGGCCCCCGCCACCAGGGCTGTTTATGTTTCTTGCCTGCTACTGTAGCTTGATCAGGCGAGAACCTGTTTGTTGTAGTACTACTACACAACTTTTATTGCCCTGCCAGAGTCTACGGCTCCCTTGAGATTAGATTCAGAAGATGAAGTGAAGTAACTGTCCTGGTCCGGAGTATTAATTGCTCATATGTACGGAGATTTGCCTGTCAATTCGTTTCAGAGACTCGTCTCTTCAATGCCGCCACTGCTACTAGTACTAGATGCATTCAAATCGTGAAGCCATGCCAGGACAGTGTTGTGGTACTCCAGTACGCAGGAGGGAAGGAGGTCCTCGCGGAAAAGGGCCTTGAACAAGACCATCTCCTGGACGCGCATCAGGAAGATGGAGGGGGGCGATTTAGGAAAAACTTTGCTTTAGCTTGTGCTTTTTACCTCCATAATAGGGACCGCCGGAATAACTTTGCTTTAGCTCGATCGTGTGGCCTCCATAGGGAGCGAACTTTTTTAGATGGACGGGTACAACTTGTCACGCCGGAACAAACTCATACAAGAACTTGTACAAGTGGAGGCTGAGGTCAAGAACTCTACACGCGGATTCAAAAACATACAAACGACCTCAGGAGTCGACACATGTTGTCCACGGTGGCAAGAGGCACACGCCAGGTCCCGCAAAACAACCCAACTGTTTTGTACTACCTCCATCCCAAGACTTAAGACTTAAAAAAAAAACTATATAAAATTTTACCAAGTTTATAAAGATTTTTATTAATATTTACAATATAAAATACATATCTTCTCGTGCGACATACTTAGGTCCACCATGGCAATGGACTCTTTGTATGGTGTGTTGAGCCTAAACTTATGATTAGCTCTAATTTTTTCTAATCTAACTTTCTCTGATGTTGGGATATATTCAGGGTTCACCATCGCATTTGACTCTTTGCATGGTGTACTAAGCCTAAACACACAATTAGCTCTAATTTGTTCTGGCTGCATTTTAGCATATTTCTTTCTTTTTTGTGCGCATTGTTTTAGCCTTTGTTCTGGCTCTTAATCTGCATATTTTTTGTCTCTTTATTTGGTTTATTTTGCTTATACGCTTCATGAAGTTTCTTCAATCTTTCATGCTTTTCTTTATCGGTCATTTGTGCATACCGCTCTCTATCTTTTTTATTTCTTTGTTCCTTGACATCGATCACTCTAGATTTCAATCCAAATTGTGCTTGCATGAGAGATTTCATACGGTTAATATGCAAGTTCATTATTCACAAAAAAACATGCAAGTTCATATCTCTAAAGTCACTGCTTTGAAGTAGTAGAGATTATGTCACTGCTTTTTTCTAATAATTAAAGTAAGATATTACTTTAGGCGTGTCATACAACACTGTCGTGCTCATTGAGGAACTATTAACTCAGTTGGCCAACGAACGGTCTAAATGTGGGAAACCACTTGATTTCGGCTATTAAGTTATGTAAGCGTCTGTAGCTGCAATGCTGTGACGAGTAAATATTTTAGTCTCCTCGTGATCTCACGTTTCAAGTGAAGTTGTAGTACTCCTCTGGCCCACTATTGCTCATGGTCACCAGTGCGCAACACAGTCCCAATTAACATGTTAAAAATAGTGATATGGTTTCTCTATGGAAGAGCTGAAATTTTTAAAAAGCAAGGAAGGGAAAAGGTGCTTTGAGAGTCTTGAAATTTTGACATGGGAGTAGATGAGTTGTTATTTAATTAAATGTTTTTGGTGCCAACTTGAGTACTCTTAATATTATTAAAGAAATAAGAGCAAAAAGTTTTCATCTCTCAACAAAGAGAGAAACCAAAATAATTTGTTTTAATTTCCTAGCAAAACTTTTGACACTTGCTCGGGCATATGATTTATTTGCTAGAAAGATATACGTGGTTAGGAAGTGAACTCAGTGCAATCTTGTGAATACTTGTGTGATCATGTTTAAGATTGCAGGAATTGTGAGAAAAAATTTTAACACCAATTCAAGCTTGTTCTTTTATTTCAGTTTCGAATCTCCGCTATTCTTCCTTGTTTTATTTTCACTCGAGGGCGAGCAACATCTAAGCTTGGGGGAGTTGATAGCTGTGAGATTCGACATATTTTTGATGGTTTTCTAGATTTACCTAATGCTAATACTTCGGTAGCAAAGAAAACTTAGTTTTTAATGTGTGTTTTAGGTTCTGAACATCAACAGAAGGTTTTAACATCAGAAACACAATATTTAGACGAAAACAAGCAAGTATCTTTTTGGAAGCAAACGAGGAAGGCATCCAGGAGGTTTAACGACCAACTATACGGCGGGAACATTTTCTCCGACCGTATAGTTCCCACCATATAGTTTCCACCGCCTTCGTCTTGTCAAAAGGGACATTTCGTGAAGAGGCTGGGGACGAAAACATAACACAACAGCCGCCGTTCCATCCAGAAGGGAGAAAGAAGAGATCCAGAAAAAAAGGAGAAGACGTTCTTCATCTCGCTCCATGATCTTCGACCTCCTAGCCACCACACCCCCATAGCCATTACTTGTACTTGAGAGAGAGAGAGATCTCCACCTTACAAGATTTGGGTTTGAGATTGTTTCTTCCTATCTTGAATTGTGTTGGATTGGTTTTCTATTTCTATTGTGGATCTCCACGGTAATATCAAGAAGAACTCCCTTTATTTAATTATATCGATGATGATTTCTTCTCTCATGTGTGAGTAAGTTCCCTTGGGTGTGGGAGATGTAAGGGATTGGTGAGATGTGATATGCCTATATAGTTTCCATTAGTTTGTGTTTGATTTTAATTACTATATTATGTGTGCTTGACTATCTATGGGATGCCTAATGCTTGTTGTCCAATTAAGGGTCCAGACAACATGATATTTTATTCTACATAGATAAGATCTTGTTTACTAGCAGATAGGTGAACCCAGAGTGACGCGAGGATATCAATAGAAAACTAGTTGAACTCGAGGAGCCACTATGCCTATTGCATTAGTCCGATCCAAGGAGTTTAATTGCTAAGCAACCTGAAGAATCTTAATCATCTAGTGACTGACCATGGTTTTGGTAATAGACTAGTAGGATTATTGAAGTTGAGATGAAATCTACCAAGAGGAGTTCCAGCTAATTATGGGCTGATCGCCTACACATATACTTATAAGATTAGAATTATTGCATTTATCACTCACCCACATGGCACATTCACTATCACCATGAACTGTATCTCCCCGCGTCTACTTTGTCATCTGCAGAAAACAACAAACAATCAATCGTTCTTTACTTTTATGCTTTTCATTTCTGAAGTTTATATTTTAGTTTTATTTAAATATATTCATTTAATCCAAATTTTATTCTTATTTCAACACTTGCAGTCAATTCACTCGAAGACTTGTAACAACTTTGAGTGTGATATAGACTTCACCCATAAACACTTACCTTTGGGCTCCCTATGGGATCGATATCTTAACTTCGAAACTAGCTAGAAACGATCTGTGCACTTGAAGTCATCAAGCTATTTTCTGGCGTCGTTGTCGGGGAGCTAAGTGCTAAGTGTTTGTCTCTTGACATTTCAGGTGTTACTACTAAAATATGGTCTCCCTAGGAGAGAAAGGGTCTACACGCTCTGGTAGGACATATCTATCAGATTATTTTGAGCGCGTGCCTATTCAAAGATGCGAAGAAATTATTGAAAAACTTTTAAGATCAAATAGAGCTTAAGTTGAAAACCTGAGTGATTTCATGGAAATCATGTCCATTCACAAGACAACTCCCAAGAAACCTGATAAAACTCTCAGAGAATACAGTGCTCCAAATTCTGCTTTTATTAAACGACCAATAGAATTTCCTAATCCTGGAGTTAGAGAATATTGATTTGATGGTGGGATTATTAAAATTTTGTAGGAAAAAGCTTTCAGTGGAAGGGAAGATGAAGAACCAGGAAGACATCTTAGAGAGTTCGACGATGTGATAACATCACTTGGACCAAAAGGTTTGCCTAGAGATTTCTCCCGTCTAAAATTATTTTGTTGGTCTCTTAAAGGTAAGGTTCTAGACTGGTTATATTCTCTCCCTCGTCATTACATTAAATGTTAGGAAAACTATATTGTTAAATTCATATACAGGTTTAATCCTTTTAAAAAGGTAACTGAAATTAGAAAGAATATAGGAAACTTCACTCAGAACGTGGGAGAAAACTACCCACAAGCTTGGGATAGATTTTTTGGAATGATCAATAGTATTCCTAATCATGGCTATTCCGAATCCACTGTTTGCCACTTATTTTACCACGGTCTTGATACTCAATGCAGGGTGTTGCTTGACTTATCAGCAGGAGGATCAATGAACACTTTAACTACCAAAGCCTGTTTGGAATTGATGTCCACTAGGGCTAAGAATGATTCTCTTTATAATCCTTATTTTGGTACTAAGCTAGAAAAGGAGATACTCCATATAACCCCCGATCTAATGCCTGAAGTATGCAAAACAATGAAAGAAAAAGGTATACCTTCTGAACTTGTTAAGGAAAAGAAAGTAGATATGTTAAAGGTTTTTACTAAAGAAGATGAAACTAGGAAAGTTTTTCAAGAATTAAAACATCGACAGGCAAAATCTTATAATAACTTGCATAAGCAATTTCAAAGACATAAGAAGATTTTGGCAGAACTCATGGAAAATTATGATGAGATTGGCCAAGAAATAAAATTATTTCACAAGTACCTTAGTATGATTGAAACCCAATGTGAACAAATAGCATCTGGTTATCAAATTTTTCTTCAAGACGATATAGATATTCCTGTTTCTACTAATGTTGTTACAAGTAGAGGTGCAGTTGTTACATGACCATTAGGACCACCAGAATATGAAGTTAAAAAAGATCGAAGGGAAAAAGCCTTACTCAAAGCAAGCCAAGAAGATGATACACTGGTGGATCCTCAAGATGAAACTGCTCAAGAAACACAAGATCAAACCTTAGAGGAGCAAAATGATGCACAATATGACCGCTATGACTCTGATGTTGTGACTGTTGATCCAAGAGAAGAAAAATAGATAAGCAATGAAGATGAAGTTGTTGCTGTAGAAATTAAGAAAAGCGATAAGCAGCAACAAAAGAAAGTAACTAAAGATCCTAATCCCCCACAAAAGGTAAAAGAGAAGAATAAGAAAGGTGAGCAAAAACTTCCATATCCAGATCGCAAAATAAAGCACCGGATCAGGTAATCTATGACTCTTTCAAAAAGGCTCTTGGTGATCTTCATCTAGAAATTCGATTTGCGGATGAAATAAAAGTTCCTACATATTCTAAATTTCTCCGTGATATTCTAAATAGAAAGAATAAATAACCGAAACCGTTGCCATGATGAATTATCCTGCTAATGGGAAGTTAGTGTCTAAATCAGGAGATCTCGGAATACCAACTATTTCATGCTCAATTGGCAAAACTGATATTCATAATGCCTTGTGTGATTTAGGTGCAGGATTTAGTGTAATGCCATATTCCCTCTATAAAAGGTTAGGATTAGGGGAGTATTCCCCTACTTCTATAACTTTACAGATGGTTGACAAGATCCAACGATTAGCAATGTTTTGATTTGCCAGTCTTGATCCAACGATCGAAGTTCAAAGTTATACGTACACTATATAGTGGTATGGTATTGCAAGACATAAGAAAAGATCAAGTTAAGATAAGAAGTACTACCGCAAATGGCCGATCTTTTGAATAACCTTCCCTCCCGATGTTTGGGAAGCAAGTGAAAATTTTAAAATCGGAAAAGTTTGAATTTTTTGCCGCCAAGGACCAAAGTGGAAACTTACACCGACATCATTGTTTGCTAAAATAAGATGCACCCATCTACCTCCGAAATTACATTCAAGATCAATCTACCGCGCTTACTTGTAGCTGAGATTTGACCTAGTTTTGTTAAATTGACAAGTACTACTGTGAAGTGTGCAAAGTTAGCTAGGAACCTTGAAAAATGGAATTATATAAGAAATCGTGGTCTAATTTGTGTGATAATTGGGGAGGTTACATTTTCTTCTAACTATGGCAGGTCCCCTAGGAGCAAGGTGCTTGAGTTAACATGGTCGGTGGAAGTACAAGTTACATCAAGGACTTCGTAAAAATTAAAAATACATCCAAGTCCATGCATTTAGAAAAAGGTCCCTGAAACTAAGCAATGGAGTGTGTTTTGAGTTTATCGCATACTAGCGTTCGTTGTGCCAAAGACTATCAATATAATCTTCTAGATGCTAAGAATGGAAAAGAAGATCCAACGGCTAGCACTGTTTGGAGTTGCCAGTCTTGATCCAACGGTCAATGTTTAAAGTTATCCGTACACTATACTATGGTGGTATGGTATTGTAAGAGATAAGACAAGATAAAGATAAGATACGCAGTACTACTGCGAATGGCCGGTCTTTTGAATAGCCTTTCCCTCCTGATGTTTGGGAAGCAAGTGAAAATTTTGAAACCAGAAAAGTTTGAATTTATTTGCTTCCAAGGACCAAAGTGGAAACTCACACCGGCATCATTGTTTGCTAAAAGAAGATGCACCCATCTACCTCCGAAATTACATTCAAGATCAACCTACCGTGCTTACTTGTAGCTCAAGTTTGACCTAGTTTTGTTAGATCGACAAGAAGTACTAGTCTGAAGTGTGCGAAGTTAGCTAAGAACCTTGAAAAATGGAATTATATAAGAAATCATGGTCCACTTTGTGTGATAATTGGAGAGATTGCATTTTCTTCTAACTATGGCAGGTCCCCTTGGAGCAAGGTGCTTGAGTTAACATGGTCGGTGGAAGTACAAGTTACATCAAGGACTTCGTAAAAAATTAAAATTACATCCAAGTCCATGCATTTAAAAAAAGGTTCCTGAAACTAAGCAATGGAGTGTGTTTTGAGGTTCGCGCATACTAGCGTTCGTCGTGCCAAAGACTATAAATATAATCTTCTAGATGCTAAGAATGGAAAAGAAGATCCAACGGCTAGCACTGTTTGGAGTTGCCAGTCTTGATCCAACGGTCAATGTTTAAAGTTATTCGTACACTATACTATGGTGGTATGGTATTATAAGAGATAAGACAAGATAAAGATAAGATACACAGTACTACTGCGAATGGCCGGTCTTTTGAATAGCCTTTCCCTCTTGATGTTTGGGAAGCAAGTGAAAATTTTGAAACCGGAAAAGTTTGAATTTATTTGCTGCCAAGGACCAAAGTGGAAACTCACATCGACATCATTGTTTGCTAAAAGAAGATGCACCCATCTACCTCTGAAATTACATTCAAGATCAATCTACCGCGCTTACTTATAGCTTAGGTTTGACCTAGTTTTGTTAGATCGACAAGAAGTACTAGTGTGAAGTGTGCGAAGTTAGCTAGGAACCTTGAAAAATGGAATTATATAAGAAATCATGGTCCACTTTGTGTGATAATTGGGGAGGTTGCATTTTATTCTAACTATGGCAGGTCCCCTAGGAGCAAGGTGCTTGAGTTAACATGGTCGATGGAACTACAAGTTACATGAAGGACCTCGTAAAAAATTAAAATTACATCCAAGTCCATGCATTTAGCAAAAGGTCCCTAAAACTAAGCAATGGAGTGTGTTTTGAGGTTCGCGCATACTAGCGTTCGTTGTGCCAAAGACTATCAATATAATCTTCTAGATGCTAAGAATGGAAAAAAAGATCCAATGGCTAGCAATGTTTGCAGTTGCCAGTCTTGATCCAACGGTCAATGTTTAAAGTTATCCGTACACTATACTATGGTGGTATGTTATTATAAGAGATAAGACAAGACAAAGATAAGATAATAAGTACTACTGTGAATGTCCGGTCTTTTGAATAGCCTTTCCCTCCCGATGTTTGGGAAGTGTGAAAATTTTGAAACCGGAATAGTTTGAATTTTTTGGCCGCCAAGGACCAAAGTGGTTTCCTTTCTATGTACTCCACTACTCGTCCTACTCCACACCAACGCAGCTGCCAAACACGCCAGAGAAATAGAGCCGCCCTCTCAAAAAAAGAGTTGCCTTACCAAGGCACACATGCACAGCGCCACGCTATGGACGAAGGAGAGATCAGCCGGGCTGGTGCGCGAGGGGAGAGGGATGGAGAGATGAGAGGCAGCAAAGGAGAGAGAAAACACATTTTTTTGGATGCATAGGTCCTGAAATTTACTACTAGTAATAATAGAGTGTGCATTGTAAGGAGGCAGGAGTACCTCATGTCAGGAATCCATCATAAACTATGCTTTGACATTGAACCGCCTTCAACTCCTCCTCTTCGCTGCTCTCGTGCTGCCTCTTTTTTTAAAGGCTCGCTTCCTCCCTTTTGTTCTCTTTACTTGTGTAGCTCAAGTTTGACCAAATTTCGTTAAATTATCAAGATGCAAAATCTTAGCAAAATTTAAACCCTTTGTCCAAACTCTCGGTGGCGCACGTTCGTCGACCAGCCTTGTCGTTCTATTTCACACCCTGCGACCAGCAGCACGCTGGTTCGATAGTGAGGAGCTTTGTGTGTGTGTGTGTGAAGCAAGTACAGTAGTACAAAGGGCATGGCTCACCTGCTCACTCAAGAAGGACCCGACCGCTTTTCCTTCCTTAACTTTAGGGCCCTTTGTGCTAAATTTTAGGGACCTCTATGTAATTTTGTCTTTTTTTGAGGTCTTCAATGTAAACCATACTCCCACCGACCATGTCGAGTTTTAAATACAAGTATGCTCTTAAAAGTTTCAAAAAAATCTTTTGAAGCCAACCAGGAATTCAGTATATCAAAAACCACCGAAAAACTTTTTTATAAAACTTCCAAAGCAACGTACAATTTACTTGTAGTTGAAATTTGACCTAATTTCGGCACAAAGTTTCACTCAAGTGGGCATAGTTAGCTAGGAAGTTTTAAAATTCACAAAACATGGGGAAATTGAGAATTTTCTTTCATGATAGTTGGAAACTCAAACCGACGTCATCGTTTACTAAAAGATGATGCACCATCTGCCTTCCAAAAGACAATCAATTCATGAGCAGTCTATCGTGCTTACTTGTAGCTCAAGTTTGACCTAATTTAGTTAAGTTGTTAAGATGCAAAATCTTAGAAAGAAGTTGAACCTATTTTCAAAAATCTCGATGGTGGTTTGTGATATATTAAATGACCCCCGATGGTTAACTCCAAAAAAAAATCACAAAACTATCAACACAACCTACAACTTACTCGTAGTTCAATTTTAATTTGACCTAATTCCGATAAATCGACATAAAGCAATTCAAGTGGACAGAATTAGCTAGGTCGAAGTTTCAAAACTCGAGAAACATGGGAATCATATAAGTAGTACACAACATGTTAGTCCACTATATATGTGTGAAATGCTTGGCTCGTGGCATTCAGATCCATATTCTTCAGACTTTCTTTACGGAAAGGAGCAATCTTGTCATCACTTGGAAAATTGATAATGTTATTTCCTCGTAGTTGGAAACTCACACCGACAACATTGTTTACTAAAATAAGATACACCCATCTACCTCCGAAAAGACAATTAATTCAAGAGAAATCTATCTCGCTTACTGGTACCCTAGTCTGACCTAATTTCATTAAGTTGTCAAGATGCAAAATCTTATCAAGAAGTTGAACCTGTTGTAAAAATGCTTGGTGGTGGTTGTGATATATTAAGTGACCCCCCGATGGTTACCTCCAAAAAACCCGCAAAACTGACAACGCAACCTACAACTTACTCGTAGTTCAAATTTGACCTAATTTTGATAAATCGACATAAATCCATTCAAGCGGAGAGAGTTAGCTAGGTCGGAGTTTAAAAACTCATAAAACATGTGAATCGTAAGTACAACATGCCGGTGTACTATATATATGTGAGAAAGTTTGTCTGTGGCATTCCGATTCATATTCTCTAGACTTTTGGAACAATCCTCGTCATCTCTCAAGAAATTGAGAATGTTCTTTCCTGATAGTTGGAAACTCACACCGAGGGCATCGTTTACAAAAATAGGATGCACACATCTACCTACAAAAGACAATTAAATCAAGAGCAGTCTATCGCGCTTACTTGTTGCCCAAGTTTGACCTAATTTCGTTAAGTTGTCAAGATGAATAATCTTAGCAAGAAGTTGAACCTGTTGTCAAAATTCTAGGCTGCGATTTGTGATATATTAAATGAGCCCTCGATGGTTAGCTCCAAAAAAATCCACAAAACTTTCAAAGCAACCTACAATTTACTTTTAGTTCAAATTTGACCTAATTTCAATAAATCGGCATAACGTCATTCAAGTGGGTAGAGTTTGCTAGGACGAAGTTTGAAAACTCATAACATTAAATATGGGAATCATAAGTAAAACATGTTGGTCCACTTAGTATGTCAGGAAGCTTGGCTTGTGGCATTCAAATCCATATTCTTCGGACCTTGTTTACAAAAAAGAACAATCTCGTCATCACTCGGGAAATTGAGAATGTTCTTTTCAGATAATTGGAAACTCACACCGAAGACATTGTTTACTACAAGAAGATGCACCAATCTACCTCAAAAAAGACATTTAATTCAAGGGCAATCCAGTGCTCTTACTTTTAGCTCAAGTTTGACCTAATTTCGTTAAATAGGCAAGAAATCAGTGAAGTGTATGAAGTTAGCTAGGAAGCTTAAAAAATGGAACTATAAGAAACCGTGTTTCACTTATTTGTTTGATAATTAAGGTAGTTGCATTTTCTTATAACCGTGGTAGGTCCCGTAGGTGCGAGGTGGTTCAGTTAACACGGTCGGTGAAAGTACAAGTTACATCAAGGACCTCATAAAAATGCAAATTACATCCATGTCCATGCACTTAGCACAAGGTCCCTGAAACTATGCAGTGAAGTGTGTTTTAAGGTTTGTGCATACTAGCGTTCATTGTACACGGTAAAGACTATCAACAGAATCTTCTAGATTCTAAGAATGAAAAAGAAGATCCAACAGTTAGCAATGTTTTGATTTGCCAGTCTTGATCCAACAGTCGAAGTTCAAAGTTATCCGTACACTATAAAATGGTATGTCATTGTCAGAGTAAGACAAGATCAAGTTAAGCTAAGAATTACTATCGCGAATGACCGATCTTTTGAATAACCTTCCCTCCCGATGTTTGGGAAGCAAGTGAAAATTTTGAAACTGGAAAATTTTGATTTTTTTGCCGCCAAGGACAAAAGTAGAAACTCACATCTAGTTTTGTTAAATCGACAAGAAGTAATACTGTTAAGTGTGTTAAGTTAGCTAGGAATCTTGAAAAATGGAATTATATAAGAAATCGTGGTCCACTTTATGTGATAATTGAGGAGGTTGCATTTTCTTCTAACTATGGCAGGTCCCCTAGGAGCAAGGTGCTTGAGTTAACACGGTCGATAGAAGTACAAGTTACATCAAGGACCTCATAAAAATGAAAATTACATCCAAGTAGATGCATTTAGCAAAACGTCCCTAAAACTAAGCAATGGAGTGTGTTTTGAGGTTCGCGCATACTAGCGTTCGTTCTGCCAAAGACTATTAATATAATCTTCTAGATGCTAAGAGTGGAAAAGAAGATCCAATGGCTAATAGGGTTGGGAGTTGCGAGTCTTGATCCAATGGTCAATGTTTAAAGTTATCCGTACACTATACTATGGTGTATGGTATTGTAAGAGATAAGAGAAGATAAAGGTAAAAAAATAAGTACTATGCGAATGGCCGGTCTTTTGAATAGCCTTTCCCTTCCGATGTTTCGGAAGAGTGAAAATTTTGAAACCGAAACAGTTTGAATTTGTTTGGCCACCAAAGACCAAAGTGGTTTCCTTCCTATGTACTCCACTACTCCTCCTACTCCACACTAACTCGGCTGCCGAATACGCCAAAGAAACAGAGCCGCCCTCTATAAAAAGAGCTACCATACCGAGGCACACGTGCGCAGCGCCACACTATGGACGAGGGAGAGATCAGCTGGGCCGGTGCGCGAGGGGAGAGGGGTGGAGAGATGAGAGGCAGCAAAGGAGAGAAATCACACATTTTTTGGGTGCATAGGTCCTGAAATGTACTACTAGTAATAATAGAGTGTGCACTGTAAGGCAACATGACTACCCCATGTCAGGAATCCATCATAAACTATGCTCTGACATCGAACCGCCTTCAACTCCTCCTCTTCGCTGCTCTCGCGCTGCCGTTTTTTAATGGCTCATGCTGCCTCCCTTTTGTTCTCTTTACTTTCGTAGCTCAAGTTTGACCAAATTTCATTAAATTGTCAATATGCAAAATCTTAGCAAAAGTTAAACCCTTTGTTCAAACTCTCGGTGGCACATGGGCGTCGACCAGCCTTGTCGTTCCATTTCACACTCTGCAACCAACAACACGCGGGTTCGAAAGTGAGGAGATTTTGTGTGTGTGTGTGTGTGTCTCTGTGTATGTGAAGCAAGTATAGTAGTATAAGGGCATGGCTCACCTGCTCACTCAAGAAGGACCCGACCACTTTTTCTTGCTTAACTTTGGCCCTTTGTGCTAAATTTAAGGACCTCTATGTAATTTTGTCTTTTTGAGGTCTTCGATGTAAACCGTACTCCCACCGACCATGTCGAGTTTTAACTACAAGTATGCTCTTAAAATTTTCAAAAAATCTTTTGAAGCCAACCAAGAATTCAGTATATCGAAAACCACCGAAAAACTTTTTCGTAAAACTTTCAAAGCAACGTACAATTTACTTGTAGTTCAAATTATACCTAATTTCGATAAATCAGCACAAAGTCTCATTCAAGTCGGCAGAGTTCGCTAGGAAGTTTTAAAATTCACAAAAATGGGGAAATTGAGAATGTTCTTTCCCGATAGATGGAAATTGAGAATGTTTACTAAAAGATGATGCACCCATCTACCTTACAAAATACAATTAATTCACGAGCAGTCTATCACGCTTAGTTGTAGCTCAAGTTTGACCTAATTTAGTTAAGTTGTCAAGATGCAAAATCTTAGCAAGAAGTTGAACCTATTGTCAAAACTCTCGATGGTGGTTTGTTATATATTAAAAGACCCCCCGATGGTTAACTCCAAAAAAATCACAAAACTGTCAGCACAACCTACAACTTACTCGTAGTTCAAATTTAATTTTACCTAATTTCGATAAATCGACATAAAGCCATTCAAGTGGACAGAGTTAGCTAGTTCGAAGTTTCAGAACTCGAGAAACATGGGAATCATATAAGTAGTACACAATATGTCGGTCCACTATATATGTCTGAAAAGCTTGTCTCGTTGCATTTAGATCCATATTCTTCAGACTTTGTTTACGGAAAGTGATAATCTCGTCATCACTTGAAAAATTGATAGTGTTCTTTCCTGATAGTTGGAAACTCACAACGATAGCATTGATTACTAAAAGAAGATGCACCCATCTACTTCCGAAAAGACAATTAATTTAAGAGGAATCTATCTTGCTTACTGGTACCTCAGTCTGACATAATTTCATTAATTTGTTAAGACGCAAAATCTTATCAAGAAGTTGATCCTATTGTCAAAACTCTCGGTGGTCGTTTGTGATACATTAAATGAACCCCCGATGGTTACCTTAAAAAAAATCTGCAAAACTGTCAACGCAACCTACAACTCACCCGTAGTTAAAATTTGATCTAATTTCGATAAATTGACATAAATCCATTCAAGTGGACAGAGTTAGCTAGCTCAAAGTTTGAAAATCGTAAGTAGTGTAACACGTTGGTCCACTATATATGCCTGAAAGCTCTACTTGTGGCATTCAGAATCATATTCTTTAAGACTTTCTTTGCAGAAAGGAACAATCTCGTCATCAATCGAAAATTTAATAATGTTCTTTCCTGATAGTTGGAAACTCACACCGACGGTGTTGTTTACTAAAAGAATATGCACCCATCTACCTCCTAAAAGACAATTAATTCAAGAGAAATCTATCGCACTTACTTGTAGCTCAAGTTTTACCTAATTTCGTTAAGTTGTCAAGATGCAAAATCTTTGCTAGAACTTGAATCTATTATCAAAACTCCCGGTAGTGGTTTGTGATATATTAAATGACCCCTTGATGGTTGCCTCCAAAAAAATCGTAAAACTTTCAACCCAACCTACAATTTACTTGTAGTTCAAAATTGACCTAATTTCGATCAATAGACATAAAGTCATTCAATTGGACAGAGTTAGCTCGAATCAAGTCTGAGAAGTCATAAAACATGGGAATCATATGTACAACATGTTGGTCCACTATATATATGTGGGAAAGCTTGGCTTGTGGCATTTATATCCATATTCTTCAGACTCTCCAAAATCTTAGCAAGAACTGAAACTGTTGTCAAAACTCTCGGTGGTGGTATATGATATATTAAATGCCCCCTCGATGGTTACCTGCAAAAAATTCACAAAATTACCAAAGCAACCTAAAATTTACTTCTAGTTCAAATTTGTAATTCGAAAAACCGGCATAAAGTCATTCAAGTAGACAAAGTTAGTAGGGAGAAGTTTGAATGCTCATAAAATTGAACATGGGAATCATAAGAAAAACATGTTGGTCCACTTAATATGTGTGGAAGCTTGGCTTGTGGCACTCAGATCCATATTCTTCAGACTTCCTTTCCTGATAGTTGGAAAGTCACACTGGTGACATTGTTTCAAGAAGATGCACCCATATACTTCTGAAAAGATATTTTAATCCAAGAGCAACCTATAGCGTTTACATGTATCTTAGGCTTGACCTAATTTCGTTAAATCGGCCATACTCATCATACTACTTCCTTTTTCGAGTGTTTTCAAAATATGGCCAGATTTGACAACTAAGCTTTAAATTTTACCACTTAGTTTTAGGTTCAAATTTTACACAGACAGTGGGAGTACATTTTAAATCAAGGACCTAAAAAAGGGACAAGTACATCAAGGTCCATACATCTCGAACGAAGCACCATAAAAATAAAGCAAGGAAAATAGTCGGGTCGGCTCCTTCTTGAGAGAGAATCTCATCGAGCCATACTCTTCATACTACTTCCATTTCGATTGTTTTCAAAATATGGACAGAATTGGCGGCATGTATGGACTAGTACAACATCAAAATAATCTACTTCCATTGATAAAAAATAATTACTAGTACATCAATATTAGTTCCACAAAATACTTCAAGAATAGCAACATCAGAACATTTGAGAGATTCGGTAGCTTTTGAAAGATTCATAAGTACAAGCCATATTCTGCACTCGATCTGAACAATTCCCATTATATAGGAATGGGCAGCCACGATGTTGCCATCGGCAATAAACCACTACATGTCCCATCATATATATTACTCAAAATAGGCATGAGAGAGTTCAGAATCACCACAAGATCTATATGCCAACGATTCAACGTGTCCAAGTAGTGGCCGGGTAGCGCTTGCTTTCTAGCCTGGCACGCTTCTCTCATTTCACCGTCGCCTGTGGATTCTCTTTTATTAATAGGATTTCTCCTTTGCACCCTCAGAAAGATAGATGTAAAATGGAGGGTACGCTCCAGGAAATCCCCCCACTTGGATTACGTAGGGAATCTGTCAATAACATAAATAAAGTAATTGATATTATAATAGAGGGAGTAAAAAATTACAAAGTACAATCATATTAGGATCATCACGAGAATATTAAGATGTGATATCTCACAATGGGTTGATGTCGTAGTCCACCCAATATTGGAAATCCATGGGGAACTCCGACGAACGATTGAGGATCTTGATAATAAGTCTATGGCTTTGATAGGTAATGGTGGAACGCAGTCCGCACGACATCGGCCGACACCCTGTTTGGATGAGCACAAAACTGGAGCTTATAGAACCTACAAAAAGGCCACAATGATGCCACCCTCACCTCGTACTTATCCAATTCCCAAACCGCGTACCTTACGGGGCTAACAGTCAGTAAAATCTCCGTGCTGTGACCGTCAATCTGGCCGATGAATGGCGTGTTTGCCTTCCCGATGCCGATGAAATTTATTCTCAGCGAGAATTGTGTAGTTATTGGATTAGACGGTTCCCATTGTTTGATGTTGTAGCGGAATATGGGCACCTCCATCGAGTGGGCAGAATTGAGGTGCATACGCACCTCAGCTTGGTGGCCGACCCACTTGCATCCTGGCTCCGTGCAGATAAATGGGGTGTTGATGCAACAGATCATGTGGGTATAGAGTTCATTGAAGGATACCATTGTCGAGCAGCCGTAGTTCGGGAACCTGCTGTAAAATTCTCTGCCGTCGATTCGGCGATATATCACCTTGGAGCATGCGGCCAGCCAGACGATGATTTTAGCGTCCATATGCTAAGCGATTTGGTTGATGAAATTGTCGCCGACCTTGGTAAAGCCGCTAGACCATCGGCTCTCCCTCGAACCTCTCCAAATTTTGTACAGACCATGCGCCATCGTGTTCGGGAGGATTGGGGGCGAGGGTGGATCTATATAGAACTATTGGTTTTTTTGGAGGAGAGGGGTGGTGGCCTGAAAGGATTGATGCAACGGGTGAGATGGCGAGGAAAATGTGTGAACCACGTGGTGGAGAGGATCCCAAATGTGGCCAGGCGGCATCGGCGAGTGGGGATAAACGAAATGGAGATGGTGAAGATGGGATGGCTCTTTGATGAAATAGGTTTTTTCTTTTCTTCTGCTGTAGGAAGCGGTTGCATCAAGGACGCCGGCTAGAGTGATAGACTAGCACGCCGCTTTGCACTAAATTAACCATATCACCTCCTGGCGCAATATAGTCTCGTCACGTCAGTTGAGCAGACACGTTATTTATTTTCGGCTTCTATTTGCATACTACTACTAGTACTTAGGCTAGTCTTAGTGGGAGTAACCTGAGTAGTAACATAGTCCTACATGTATTGTCAACTTGACATGACGTGCAATTAAATGATGAGAAAGAGACTTGTGGTTATTCTTCTAATGAGATGCTGACATGTGGGGTTGCCGAGAAGATACATACTACTAGTAGTACTCTTCTTTTCGGAGTATTACTATGAAAATACAGGTATAAATACTCCAAAAATTTAGTGCACAGAAAGTGACGCGGTTAATTTAGTGCGCCAAACTGACATGATGAGACTATACTATGCTAGGAAGAGTGACACGGATAATTTAATGCACAGCGGCGTGCTATTCTATCACGCTAGCCGGCGTCCTTGATGCAGCCGCTTCCTATAGGAAAAAAAGAAAACCTCTTACAAAGAGCCATCCTATCTTTCCCATCTCTGTTTAGTTTATCCCCACTCACCGACGCCGCATGGCCGCATCTCTGGCGCGCTTCACACATTTTTATCGTCATCTTGCCCGTTGCATCACTCCCTCCAGGACACCACCCCTCTGCTCCAAGAACCACCACCCATATCCTCCAAAATCCACAAACAACTCTACATCGATCCACCCTCGCCTCCAGTCCATCCGGATGCGATGGCGGTTTCGAGGCCCAACCCATGGCACTGCGGCTGGAGCATGGTCGACGATGTCTTCAACGAAATATCTATGCGTCTGGACACTACCAGCGCCATTAGTCTGCCCGCATGCTCCAAGCAGCTGTACCGCCAAGTCGCTGATGCAGAACGTAGCAGATGCCCCAACGGCCACTATTGGGCACTGGTCTCCTATAATGACATCTACAACCACAAGATCCCGTGCCACGCCGCCCCGTGAGTCTACACGGAGCCATGATGTGAGTTTGTTACCCGTCCAATGACCTCAACCCACTTGAGAGTTGTCCACAAGAGGTATGTGCCTGAAGTGCCCTACATCCGGGAACACCGTTTTCATCAGCTGGTGGAGACACTACAAGAAAAATGTCCTTCTACAATGGACAATTTTCGTGGTTGAAGGGCCATTTTTCGTGGCTGAAGAGTCTTCTATGATGGATGCCCTTCATGGTAAAAGTCCTGTCACAAATGAATCTACCACGGGTTTTTTCGACCGTGGCGGATCGCACCCTTCAGCCACGAAAATTTGTTTCGTTGTAGATGTGTTCGCCAGCCGCGTTGAATGCTAACATCATGCGAACTGCCACATGGCGAATGCCGTTAACGGCCGGTTAACGCCGTTAACTGTCATGGAAACCGTGGTAGAAAGGCAAGCCCATCCAAGGCCTGACAATTATTAAGTGGGCAGACCCATTATGAAAACCTAATAGTATTTTGGCCCATTACTATTTGGAGCAGCATTGTTTGAAATGGGCCCACAAGTTGGTCTGTCATATATTCAGGCCCAGTACTATTTCGGCCCGCTGTTATTTTGGCCTTCCACTGTTCCGGCCTGATATGCATCTGGCCTTTTACTGTTCCAGCCTGCTATATATCTGGCCATTTACTGTTCCGACCTTCTGATAATCTAGCCATCTACTGTTCTGGCCTGCTGTGAATCTGGTCCATTACTGTTCTGGCTTGCTGTGAATCTAGCCATTTACTGTTCTGGCTTACTGACAATCTAGACTTTCACTGTTCTGGCCTGCTGTGTATCTGGACATTCACTGTTCCAGCCTGCTATAAATCTTGCCATTTACTATTCTGGCCTGGTAGAAATCTATCCTTTTACTGTTCCGACCTGCTAACAATCTAGCATTTTACTGTTCTGGCCTGTTGTGTATCTGACCATTAACTATTTCGGCCAGTTGTAAATCTGGACTTCTACTGTTCTGGTCCGCTAGAAATCTAGCCTCTTACTATTCTAGACTGCTACGTTTCTGGCCTTTTACTGTTCAGGCATGCTGAAATTCTAGCCCATTACTGTTTGATACTATTAGTATTCAAGCCTGTTACTTTTACATCCCATTAGGATTTTGGTCCCATACTGATCGGGCCGGTCACTGTTCTGGCCTTTAACTGTTACTGCCATTACTGTTCATGTTCACGTCCATCCGTCGTTTCATAGATCATTCTATTCTAGCCTGTTACTGTTTTGGCATTTTTTTGGAACCATCGACTTATTTTGCAGAACAGCACACAAATGCCAAGATGCCAATTAATACACATGTGAAAATTTAAACTACTTACTACAACAATAAAAGTTTATTACAACACATCATTAAACGAGATCTGCATTCTTAAAATTACAGAGTATTAGTATCCTCAATAAGAGATCGGTACATGGCAATTCGCTTCAATGTATCATCTGTCCTCTTCTTCAACATTTCAGCTATAGATCTAAGGGCAGCTACACCCTTTCTTTCTGCAAGCAACACAACCTTCATATATATCTCCTGCAGGAGTTGTACTAGGTGGAGTGGTAAATATGTTGTTTGCTTCAGAAATACAACTGGAGGATGAATGAGAAGATGGATCACAACTTTCAGTCCTGCCTTCCGAGGACTCCTGCTTCGTTTTAACCGCAGCATGTATAATAAGGTGAAAGGGGTTAACACAAAGAACAACGGGAAAAGTGGTATTATATAAATTAGATATCATTTAATAGAAAGCATACTAGACGTGAGTAATAAATTTACTAGGCTCGCGTCTAAGAAAATAAAATCTCTCCACCATTTACACCAGATAGGGGACCCACTCATCCGAGTAGAAAGAAACAATAAAGGAATGTGTATTGTACTAGACCCAGGGTCCACAAAAACTTGGTAGACTCACCCTCACCAGTGAAAAAGACTATAGACACCACAAATCTCCAACGCTGCACATGCTGGACATCCACTTTGTATGAATAAACCACCCCATAAGCTAAAAAGTGCAACATAAGAGCTACTATCTATATACATAGTGGACCTTGTCCACAAGCCAAAAAGATTAAGAGTGACGCGCAAACTTTAAGTAAGTATGAACTTATAGTAGCTCGTTCAGGCTGATAGTTGCTCCTTCTCAAGCGGGTTTGACTCCTGGTCAATCTACCAGCAGTATCTGAGTTCAGCATCTGGAACTCTGGTCCTTGTACTCCATTGTCCATTCTATGCATTAAGTCATAACATTTAAAACCGAGTTAGCTGGTTTGGAAGGATGAAAGCACTTGGAAAACACCAAAAAGATAGCATTAAAAATGACCATATGTATGATTCAAACTAGCTAGCTAGTTTGGATGGATGAAAGCAATTGAAAACACCAAAAATATACTATTAAAAATGACAAGATGGACAGTTTCTTTATTAAGCATTCACAGATAGAAACACAACAAAACATGAATGGACATGTCATGGCAGGTTTTCAGGTAGAATGACTTATTAACATAATATGCATATAGGCAATATAACTTATTAACATGACAAGAAATTGGCCTAAGTAACACAGAAACCTCGCACTTCTGTCTTGCTTAGCGTCAAATTTTCATTGTTGGATCCTTTATGAGCTGTTCCCGTGACCCATTCGAGCGCTCAGAAAGAATAACATCTATGATTTAGTTTTGCAGGAATACACCGATAGTGTGAGAATGTAAGAAAGGAAATAGTAGCGACAAGCTTATTGTGTGTATACGAACTACCATATGTGGGTGCAAACGAAATGGCAATAGCATCCAGGATATTGAGCAACATTCTAACCCTTTTGTAGCTTATGAGTACCAAAGAAATAACAAATGGGCAAGAGAAATTACCGCCGTGCAATGAGGGCGGGTGGGACGCGCATGACAACGGCGGGGGCGTCGGCTGGGAATTTCGAGGTGGATCCGGTGCATTGGGAGGTGAAGATGTTCCTAAGTGGAAGAGAGTGCCAACGGGGAAGGAGCTCCGATGCGGAAGAGAGCGCCAACGGTGAAGATTCTCCCGTGTAGAAGAGAGCCCCGATGGTGAAGGATCTCCGGTGTGGAAGAGAGGGCTGGCGGTGAAGGGTCTGGAGGAAGGTGGAGGTCGGAGGGGGTGCGTGGAGAAGAGGCGATGGGGGATATAGGTGGGATGACGCAAATTTAACACCTATACCCCTCTATTATTGCAGTGCTCCTTAGGTCCTTGTTTCCGGGCCAGGGATAGAAGAGGAATTTTGCATCGCGAAAAACGGGGTAGGATTTTTGAATAGATGCATGGGACGTTTCGGTGCTGTGCGGAAATTTTGAGGTTAAAGCTTTCGACGTACGCTACTCCGACGCAGCCGCTCCTCACGTGCTGGCCCTGTCTGGACCCACACGACAACGACAACATGCTTACAAGCATTTAAATGAGTTTCCACACATTTTCCAAAATTGATAAGCATTATATTTTGAAAGCTTTCAAACAATATGGCCAAGATCATGGCCATATCTCTGCCATATTTTATTATAACGTGTCTATAACGGCACGATACCTACTTGGTCCGTGTTTAGGGTTTATGGTTCTAAGGTTTACGGGTTTAGGGTTTAGGTTTTAGGGCATTTTCAATAATGTTCAAGATTTAGGCTTATATCCGAGGAATATAATGGTGTTATCATAATTTAATGAAAGTATATCTCAAATGTTGATCTGCAAGTGGATGATACCCATGCATGGTCAAGGTCATTTAAGGGTTTATGGAATTTTCAATATTGTTCAAGATTTATGCTTATGATGATAACCTGCCTGGTCATGATTGTTTAGGGTTTCGGGTTTTAGGGTTTAGGGGTTTAGTATTTCGGGTTTTAGGGTTTAAGGGTTTTAGGTATTTAGGTGTTTAGGGTTTAGGGCTTCAGGAATTTTCAATACAGTTCGAGCTTTATGCATATATTCATGGAATAGAATGACTTAGCAACAATTTAATAATGAAAGTATCTAAAATTTTGATCTATAAGTGAAATAGACGTGGATGGTTAGGGTTTATGGGTTGAGGGCTTAGGTTTTTAGTATTGTGGGTTTAGGGTTCTTGTTTTTAGGGGTAGTTTACCATTCAGGGTTTATGTCTAAGCTTAGGGTTAAGGGTTAGGGTTTTTAAAGGTATATAGGGATTAGGGTTCAGGATTTAGGGGGCTAGGGTTTAGGGAATTTTCTATAATGTTCGACATGTCATGAATTAGAATGGTGTTAGCGCAATTTGATGAAGGTATCTCAAATTTTGATCTTAAAGTGCATGATTCCTGCTTGGTCAGGGTTTATTCTGGTTAGTAGGGTTTAAGGTTTAGGTTTTAGGGAATTTTCAATAATAATGTTCAAGCTTTATGCTTAGATTCGTGGAATGAAATGGTGTTAGCGTAATTTAATGAAAGTATATCTCAAATGTTGATATATAAGTGGATAATTAGTCAGGGTCGTTTAATTAGGGGTTTAGGGTTTAAGGAATTTTGAATAATGTTCAAGCTTTATGCTTATATTTGTGGAACATAATGTTTTTACCGCAATTTAATGAAAGTACCTCGAATTTGGATCTATAAGTGCATGATATACCTACTTGGTTAGGGGTTAATTATGGGCCGAGGGCTTAGGGTTTAGGGTTTTAGTATTTAGGGGTCGAGGGTTTAGGTTTACGGGTTGTTTAGAGTTTAGGGAATTTAGGAGTTGAGGGCTTAGGTTTTCGGGGTTGTTTTTGGGTTTTGGGAAAATTCAATGAAGTTCGAGCTTTATGCTTCTATTCGTGGAATAGATCACTTAGCGACAATTTAATAATGAAAGTATCTCAAATTTTATCTATAGGTAGTGGATGATACCTGCTTAGTCAGGGTTAGGGGTTGAGGGTTTAGGATTTTTAGTGTTTAGGGGTATATGGCTTAGTGTTTACGTTTTTTGGGAGGGTATGGTTTAGTGAATTTTCAATAATGTTCGAGCTATATGCCAATATTCGTGAAATAGAAAGGCGTTATGGCAATTTAATGAAAGTATCTCAAATTTTGACCTATAAATGCATAATACCTAGCCTGCTTTGTCAGAGTTTAGTGTTAAAGGGTTTAAGAGTTTAAGGTTTAGGTTTTATGGCATTTTTAA
Source organism: Avena longiglumis (assembly GCA_030063025.1). NCBI lineage: Eukaryota > Viridiplantae > Streptophyta > Magnoliopsida > Poales > Poaceae > Avena > Avena longiglumis. The sequence continues at coordinate 427,601,858 of CP125977.1, read as the reverse complement.
TAATGTTTAGGCTTTATGCTTAGATTCGTGGAAATGAATGGATTTATCATAATTTAATAAAAGTATATCTCAACTGCTAATCTATAAGTGGATGAGATATATACTGGCTTGGTCAGGGTCATTTAGGGGTTTAGGGTTCGGTTTTAGGGCATTTTTCAACAATAATGTTCAAGCTTTATGCTTAGATTCGTGGAATGGAATGGTGCATGTTAGCGTAATTTAATGAAAGTATATCTCATATGTTGATATATATAAGTGCATGATATACCTGCTTAATTAGTTAGTGTCGTTTAATTAGGGGTTTAGGGGTGCAGGGTTTAGGGAATTTTGAATAATGTTTAAGCTTTATGCTTATATTTGTGGAACATAATGTTTTTACCGCAATTTAATGAAAGTATCTTGAATTTGGATCTATAAGTGCATGATACCTACTTGGCTAGGGTTAAATTATGGGTCAAGGGGTTTAGGGTTTTAGTATTTAGGGGTCAAGGGTTTAGGGGTGGGGGTTGTGTGGGGTTTAGAGAATTTAGGAGTTGAGGGTTTAGGTTTTCGGGGTTGTTTTAGATTTTCAGGAATTTTCAATGAAGTTTGTATATTCGTGGAATAGAATGACTTAGTGACAATTTAATAATGAAAGTATCCCAAATTTTATCTATATAAGTGCATGATACCTGCATAGTCAGGGTTAGGGGTTGAGGGTTTAGGGTTTTAATGTTTAGGGGTATATGGCTTAGTGTTCACATTTTTGGGAGGGTAGGGTTTAGTGAAATTTTAGTAATGTTCGAGCTATATGCCGATATTGGTGAAATAGAATGGTGTTAGGGCAATTTAATGAAAGTAAATTTTGATCTATATATGCATGATACTTAGTTTTCTTTGCAAGGTTTTAGGGTTAAAGGGTTTAGGGGTTTAAGGTTTAGGTTTTATGGCATTTTCAATAATGTTTAGGGGCTTTATGCTTAGATTCGTGGAAATGAATGACTTTAGCATAAATTAATAAAAGTATATCTCAAATGTTGATCTATAAGTGGATGATATATACCAGCATGGTCAGTGTCATTTAGGGGTTTAGGGTTATAGGGTTTAAGGTTTAGGTTTTAGGGAATTTTCAATAATACTGTTCAAGCTTTACGCTTAGATTCGTGGAATGGAACAAGGACAATTATTGTCATAATAACTTTTGGTGTTCGTTAACAACAAGTAGATCATTTTACAGTTTGTCACTGTCCATAGGTTGGTATTATGATAAGTGAAAAATACCCTCACACTTGGGAAACTTTCCTGCAGGAGTGACAGAGTTCTGGAAATTCCAGACCGGAGTCTCCGGTCTCCCTAGACCAGAGTCTCCGGTGTGGTCTGGAGTTTCTGGATTTTCCCCGGTGGAGGCTTCAGAATCTTGGCTGGGACATTCTGGTTGGGGGTCCGGAGCAAGGTCTGGAGGGTACTCCGGAATCTCCGGTCCTGGCTCTGTCCGGAGTCTCCGGTGTTGGAGGACCGGAGTCTCCGGCCAAGTTGGGTCATGGCTGGTCCAAGACATTCAGATGGGCGGTCTGGAGGCTAGTCCGGAGATAGACCGGAATCTCCGGTGTAGACCGGATTCTCCGGTGTACAGACCGGAGTCTCCGGTCTAACTTTCCTCCAATGGTCAGAAAACGGTTCGTGGAGGGAGCTGCCTATAAAAAGGGACCCTTATCTTCTTCCTCCAGCTGCTCGAGCTGCTCAAGAACACAAACTCCATTAGAGCCACAAAATCTACAAGATCTCTCCATCCAACCATCCAAAGTCATTGATCTTTGGAGAATTGAAGGAGGAGGCCTCGATCTACAGCTTCACCAAGAGAGATCTTCATTCCCCCCTCATTCACTTGAGGGCCCCCAAGCTCTAGTGTTTCTTTGGAAACCCTAACTTTGATTTGGTTCTTACAAGCTTGTCTTTGATTGTTTTGACAACTTGATTGTATTTGGGAGCCTCCAATTAAGTTGTGGATGTGTGCCCCAAACTTGTAAAGGTGCCGGCTTCCACCTTGAAGGTTGTCGATATAGTGGAAGGTGGATCGATCCCGTTGGGGTGAGATTCATCAGAGAACAAGGGAGGCCTGTCGTGGCGTTGGTGGTTTGAAACCACGCCCTCTCCAAACATAGACGTACTTCCCCTCAAAATGAAGGAAATATGGGAAACAAATCCTTGTGTCTCCACGTCCTCTCCTTTGGTTACTTCTATCCTTTACTGCACTTTACTTACTTGTTCTTGCTTAGTGTTGTGATAAGTTCTTGCTTGGTTGACATATAGGTAAATTCACCGTAGTTGCACAATCTAGAGAATTTACCTTTCTTGTCAAACCCTAATTTGAAAAAGGAAGAAAAAAATGAAGTAGCACCTATGCACCCCCCTCTAGGTGCCCATACGATCCTTTCAATTGGTATCAGAGCCTCGGCTCTTTATTCGGGATTTACCGCCTAAGAGAATATGGGTAGCCGCGAAGGTGATGGTGATGGTGAGCCCACCATGGTGACCACGGAAGATCTCAAAAACTTGGAAACAAGATTGATCTCTTCCTTGGTCAACAAAGTCAAGAAAATGCTTGAGCAACTTCTTAAAGACAAAGATGTCTCATCATCCCCCTCTCCTCAAGAGGATCCTCCATCCGTTTTACCTAAAGGGAATACTTCGGTATCCCCCGGGGGTATGATCATGGGGGGTAAACAAGGCAACCCTAATTCCTCCACACAAAATGATGTTGGGAAGGGTGAGCACCGTGATTCATGGCACTCTCCCGACCCTCCAATCCCTCACCCTCATGTATACAATAGAGGTGACCCACCCAAGCTTGAAGAATCTGCTACTTTTGCTCAATGGAAATCTCTACTGAGAACTCATATGCACAGCTCTTGCATTGAACTATGGAACATCATCGAGCATGGACTCTTTGTTGGGGATCCAAAAAATTTGACAAGAAGAGAAGTTGTCAATAGTCAACTCAATGCCACTGCCTTGCACATGATTCAACAAGGTTTAGGTACAAAGGATTACCCACACATTAAGCACTTTAGCATTGCCAAGGAAGCTTGGGATGCTCTCACGGTATTGTTTGTTGGAAATGAGAGCATGAGGAGGAACCGGTATGACGCACTAAGCAATGAAGCCGAAGGATTCTACATGATGGAAGGTGAAAATCATGAAGACATGTACCGCATGCTCAAGACCGCCGCCATCGCTTTTAGAAATGTGGGTGCCTCACATGTGGATGATGCATGGATAAAAAGGAAATATGTGAGTGCACTCATGCCCTTTGATCCCACCGACTTGAAGAGCCTACAAGGAAGACATAACTACCATCTCATGACCTCCAATGAAGTTATGCAAGATATGTACGCTTTCAAAGTTGCCGCCAAGAATGCCAAATATGCCCATGCTCGTGCCCTTGGTATGAGCAACATTGTCAATGTTGCTTTGAAGGCCAAAGTTGTGGACCATGGGGATGAAGATGATAGTGATGAAGGCCTCTCCATGGACCACCCCGATGAAGTCAAGATTGCTCACAGTCAATATATGGCCTTCTATGCAAAGAACTTTTGGAAGAACCCCGCCAAGGCCAAGATGGAAATGCAACGAAGAAACAACCCAAATGGGAAAAGAGAAAATACTACTAGATTGAGAACTTGTTTCAGTTGTGGTGACCGCTATCACTTTGTGGCAAGTTGCCCCTATGAGAAGAGAGAAGATCATGGGGTAAGCTTGTGTTGAATAAGACTCTCAAAGCACCTTAGAAGAAACCCTTCATCAAGAAGAATCCCATCAACAAGAAGTCGGGAGAAATTGTCTTGATCACTCATGAAGAATACTCCTCCGACAATGAAGATGATGAAGATGAGGAAGAGGAACCTTCTAATGGTGTGGCGGCTGTAGCCACTACTTCTACTCCGACATTCTCACTCTTCGATTCTCCAAATGAGAATTCTCCCATCAAGAATGTCACTTGCCTTATGTCTAGAGGAACGGAGGTATCCTCATCATCTCACTCCACTCCCTTAGCTAATGATAAAATTGATGATGAGATGTCTCTTGATGTTAAAAGGGAATTAATTGATTTTGATGAGTTTATGACTAACCTACAAGGGGATGCTAAGATACATTTTGGTAACATCTTAAATCAACTTTCGCACACACTAGAGCTCCTAGATGTAAGATGTAAACTTGGGCATGAACACATGATTGATCTAGAGGCTTTAAACAATGCTCTAGAAGAAGAACAAGAGACTAGGATGACACTTGAATTAAGACTTGAAGGGCTTGATGAGGCCAATGACATTATTGTTAATAAACTCATCAAAGAGCGTGATCATGCTATTGCTAAATACAAAAGGGCTAAAAAGAACAAGATTGATTTTGGTGTGGTTCATGAAAAACTTGTCGAGGACTTTAGTTTGCTTGACAAGGCTCACAAGGATTTGGAAAGTGAACTCTTGTCACTCAAAAAGTCCCATGAAACGCTTCAAACTCAATTGGCCAATATTCCCTCACCTAGTAACTTCATTCAATCTAGTAGTACAACTATTCTTGAAGAAAATGCTAGGTTGAAGGGGGAACTAGCCAAGGCCACATTTCCACAAGGAAACAAGTCCATTGATGATCTTTTGAGTAAGAAAAGGCCTAGTGGTGAAAAGGGGGGCATTGGTTTTGTCTCCAAAAATAAGAAGAAGAACAACAAGAAGAAGAAGTACAAGCCCACACAAGAGACCAACAAGGCCATTGTGGATAGTAAGACCACAAGTGGTAAAACTATGTCTCATGATGACTTTGCGGGAATTGCTAACCCTCACTATGTTCTAATGCGTGATTATTATGGTGTGTATGCACAATATGTTGTCCCATATGATGGTTATATTGCTTAGTCTATTTGGGTTCCGAAGACCCTTGTTGCTAACAAAAGAGGACCCATTGAAAAATGGGTACCTAAAAAATTAGCTTCATCTTTTGTAGACATATGCTTCTGGAGGGTCAAAGTGGGTGCTTGATAGTGGTTGCACAAGTCATATGACCGGAAGCTCGTCTATTGTCAAGGACTTAAAGCCAAATGATGATCAAATCACCGTGACATATGCCGACAAGTCAAAGTCTAAGGTAATGGGTTTTGGCAAGGTTGTGGTTGCTCACGACATTACACTCGTGAACGCCATGCTTGTTGAGACCCTTGGATACAATTTACTTTCAGTCCGTGCTCTTTGAAAGATGGGCTTTGCCGTCTTTATTGATGTTGATATTGTGGTCCTCTTGTGGAGCAAGTCTCTTGTGGCATCCCGCAAAACCACTACTAGAAAATCGCGTTGTTTTTGTGCATTGCATCGTCATCATCATGCATTGTTTGTCTGAACTATTTCGAAAAGCCTAGTTTTGCTTTGTACAAATACCCCTCTTTATTTCAAATGTAAAACCCCGATCGTATCGGATATTTTATTTACCTATAAACTAATTGCAAAGTAGCCTTGTTTTAAAATAAACAAAACAAAACAAACACATATTTACAAAACCAATAAAACCTAAACTCTAAATCCTATATTCACCCAGTCCTAACCTACCCACCAACCGCAGCGTGCCACCTCACCCCTCCCCCAATTTCCTACCCACCCCGCCACCTCATCAATCCACCAGTCCCTCTCTCCTCTGCCACACCCACACCCAGCTCCCACCTACCCCCCCTCACTTACACACGGACCCCACCGCCCCTGGGCCCCGCCCTGCAGGCCCGCAGCCCCCCTCTCTCCCTCACCCACCACTCAGCACACCACCCCCACCCCTTGGCAAACTCCCCTGGCCGACCCCGCCACCTACCACACTCCTTCTCTGACCCACCCGCGGGCCCCGTCCCCTGGCCCACACGCGCCCCCACGCGTCCCCCCCACGCGACGCGCTCGCCCTCCTCTCTCCCATCGCCTCTCCTCTCTCTCCGCCTCCCACCGACCCAACCTCCCACCGCCGCCCTCCCTCCTCCTCCTCCCGTCCCGCCTAACCACCGCCTCCCACGATCCTCCTCCCCGGTCCGCCTCGCCCACGGAGCCACCCCGCCGTGCCTTCCTCCTCCGCCTCACTTGGCCGACCTCGCCCTCTGCACACCAGCTTGAAGCTCTTCCCAGCGCCATGCCTCCTCTCCGCCCTCACGGCCGACCTCGCCCTCCCTCTGCCGACCGAGCTCTTCCCAGACGCCGCCTCGCCAGCCACCACCTCGCCGCCTCTCCGGCCGCGCCATGCCTCCTCCAGGCCGCGCCACGCCCCATCGCCTCCGCCCGCGCCGGGAGCTGCCGCTCGCCGCCATCCTCCCTCCTCGCCTCCGCCTCCGCCCCACCGTCGCTCTCCGCCATCGGCCTCCTCGCGCCGCCTTCTCGCCAATCGCCACCTCCCCGAGCCCGCGACGCCCGCCGAGCTCATCGACTTTCACTCGCCTCCGTCGTCTGCGCATCTGCCTCGCCTCCGCCCAGCAGGGCGGCCGCCACGGCCAGCGACTCGACCACGGGCGCCGCCGCCAGGAACACGACGGCCAAGCCCGCCTCGGTTTCCTGCTGTCAGTCGCCGGATCCCCGCGTTTAGGAGTCGCCATGACGCCATCGGTGCTGCCACCACCTCCTCGTGCTCGCCCCCGAGCAGGTCCTCGCCGAGCGCTATCCTCCTGCTATCGGCCTCTGACGCCTCCGCGCCGCCGGCCTTCGAGATCGTCGCCAGGAACCACACGGCACGCAAATGTCCTCGCCCGTTCCTACCGAGTGACACATGTTTTGCTGCGTGTGTTGTTGCGGCAGCTCTCTGCGAGGTGTTTGGAATAACGGGTGCTCCCCGACAAGTCCGAACTCGTCGAACCTCGAGACCCCGGTAACCGATTCACCCAAGTCCGGCATCGACAAACGAAGACGGAACCATCGAGACCTTCGTCACGGAACGCCGAGTTACGCTGCGAACCCGAAGATCTTCTAAGGGAAACATCAAGTAGTCCACCGACACCCGACCCCGAACCCGAGTTCTTCGACGCGACGACAAGATCTCCTACATGGGAGCCCGGAGAACCCGTACCCGAAGGCCGTGGATGCGACAAGATCATCTCTCGGACGCCAAGGTCGCCCACCCGGAACGCCAAGTACTCCCTCAAGGACACCGAGTACTTCTCCCCGGACACCGAGACCCTGGACGACAAGTTCTCCTTCCCGGAAGCATTGACGCTCGTGCGACAAGACCTACCTCTGTTATCCGAGAACGATCCCGTCGAACCCTGAACCCTGTCGGACCCCGAACCCCCGGAACCCCAAGTTCGTCGAGACCCCCCCTAATGTGTGAACCCCTTCCTCTATTTTATAATATAATACAACTTGTCGCATATTAATCTTTCATCTCGCATGCATATTGTGTGGTTTGGGGGCCTTATGCCGATTCACCTCATAATTAAATATGGGGCCCATATGCGGGCAAATATAGCCTTATATTGGCCTCATCTAAATTTGTGTAGCGAACCCGGTGCTATCTTCTGCCATGTTAAGACAACATTTAAATTGCGGCGTAGCTAAATAACTTGAACCATCTAATTAATTGTCGGGACCCCGGTTCCGCTTAATATGATCTAAGTGCATTGCACCTTTGCCATGCCATACATCATACATGCATCATGCCCGATCTTTTGCCGTAGTATTAAATATTGCATCCGGTGTTTCTTCTAGTGTTTTGCTTCTTCGCGGATAAGGCCGTTGAGTTGATGTGAGCTTCGCCCCGATCTTCGGTTGAACCTTCGGCAATGTTTTCAGGCGAGCATCTTCCCCTTTCTACCTATCTTACTTTTATAGTATTTATTCCCTCCTGTTGATCTATTGCTATCTGTGTTGCGATGCTCTAGTTTTCGTACCCGTGATATCCCTTGCAGCCTTATATTGCCTTGGACACATCCTATTACCTGTTGTTTGGTAGATAGTTGGACTTGCGCGTCGTAGTCGCTTGCTCAAGTGTTGCGTGTCGTCGATTACCACGGTTCGGAGTATTGCCGCCTGTATGATGTTGGAGATGATCATGGCTTTACTTTTCGTTCACTTTAATTACTGTTTAACAACTAAAATTGAAGTAAGTAAGCAGAGGCACAGGTGGGCAATAGATGTTATTTGGTTGTTAACCGTCCACTTGTGTCCCGTAGGACCCCGAGTACTTGATACCCGTTCCTTGAATTTTCGCGCTATCCACATCCGGGAGGATTATGGGACCCCCCTGAGCCAGAGCTTGATTCAGTCTTATTTCTTGGGGCCACAAACTAGTTTGAGGTTTTATTACTATCCTGTACTTATGCCATGCTTTACTGCTTTATTTAAATTGTGCGATGGATAGCACCTGTACTGTTTAGGATCGTGGCACGATTCCACGGTGTCGACAAGCCCAGTTTTGGGTTCCCAGTCGTTCACAGCCGTCCCCACAACCTTGAGTCCGTCTCGGAGCCGGCAGGCTTCGTTCAGTCTACTAAGGGTGGCCCCCTGAAATAATTCTGAATCCTGTGATTGCTTTGTCGTGAAGGCCTCGTTGGGTTTTGATTTGGTTTTTCCGAGGTTGATCGAGCGTGTGTTGCTATTGGTGCACCCCGGCCAGGTAAAACTTTCTGAAAGCCGTGTCCGCGGTTATGGACGACTTGGAGCACAGTATCTCGATCATAGACAACTATAACTAAAGTAGTGCTATAAATTTGACTTTATAATGACTAGTAATAAACTTCACTATAATGGAATGGCTAAATAAAACTGCCAAAAATTGCTTGTATGGGTGTCGGTTTCGACCATTGTACCTGACTAGTAAGTATTGCAACTACAACAGAATGGCTAAATAAAAGTACCAACAACTGCTGGGTTTTGGGGTATCTCATGCTATCTGTATCTGACTAGTAAGTATTACAATCTCAACGGAATGGTTAACTAAAATTGCCCACTGCTTATTATATCAGGATGATTATCTACACCTGACTAGTAATTGCTACAACGATAACTGAATAAATAAAACTGCCAACTGTGTGAGTTCCTCGGTTGACTTCCTCGTTTGGTCTCGAGGGGGAAACACCAGGATGGGTTTGTTTGATGATAGCATCAGGTTGGTTCCGAATAGGTCTTTCTTACCCCTCTCTGATAGCCGCCAGTTGTATCGAGTCTCTATAGGTTGTTTAGTGCATCTTTGCCGCTTGATCCACCATACCTATGTAGGCGAGGACCGCCGATTCTAGCCTCGCCGTGTCTTGGCCTCAAGATCGACGCTCCTCTTTTTCCTTTGCCCTTTCGGCACCTTTTGTTTAAGCAGGTTTTGAGATGCGACGTCGTTAGCAGGGTTACCCTTCCGGCTTGGCCTGGGCAGGGTTATGGACGCCATTGGTTATTCTTCAGGTCTCTTAGCCCCATTTGCATCTTGTCCGTAGTCGGACGCTCCATCTTTTCAAGGTGATTTGTACCTTTGTACTATATATCTGTATTCTTGACTCATGGAGTCGTGTTGTATATATATCTGTTCTGTGGGTCCCATTGAGGACTGTTGTGTAATGTTATTACTTCGTTTTCCACCCGCACGAAAGTGCCTGGTGGGCACCTTTGAATCGTTTATATGCGGGTTTGGCGGGTTTCGCCAAAACTTGCATAGGTCCGATTCTGAGGGTGTTACAGAGTGGTATCAGAGCTCAGCAGTTGCGATACCCCACAAGTCCAGCCTGTAGGATAACCTAGGTAACGACCGAAGTAGAGTGTCAAAACTATTTTTGAAAAATCGGTTGGATAGTTCTGGTTAGGTCTGCTTTTATTCCTTACCCCTCTGCTATTCTCCTCTTACCTCTGCGTGTTTTGAATCCGCTCTCTTCTCTCTCTTTGAGTCTAGGAATTTCTCGTGGTTGGGTTTTCCGTCGTACCTTCAGGGTTTCGCTTCCTCCTTTGGTAACGGTGTTGCTACATCTGGTCTTCATGCTATCCGAGGAATCCTTCGTCTGGTGGACTTCTCTTTGTTCCTTCTCGTGCGTTCCGGTGTTTTCCGACGACATCATCATCTGATCCGATCTGATGCGCATCACTCCTTTGTTTCCGAACCTCGCTTGTCGAGATCTTCAGTCTGAATTCCGAGAGTTGGTTGCACAATCCGCCTATTCGTGTGCAGAGTAATGGTTTGGGTGCGCGATGGACTGATCACCATCCGACTACTCATATCATTCGCTCTTGTACATCGAAGCAGTGGATCCAGCAAATTTACTCCGTCCACGGAAGTTAGGGGTGGCTTAATTGGGTGATACCTCTACCTTCGACCTTTTGTTCCCGGAGTGCTCTCTCGACGATCACGGACAATGAACCCTTGTTGGTGGTGTCGCGAAGATCTACACGATGCGAGAAGATTCAGATCGCCGCCCTTCTTCCCGGTACCATGAGGCGGATCTCGAGGGCGAGATCCATTGTTAGTGGTGTCGAATTGTGGCATCCCGCAAAACCACTACTAGAAAATCGCGTTGTTTTTGTGCATTGCATCGCCATCATCATGCATTGTTTGTCTGAACTATTTCGAAAAGCCTAGTTTTGCTTTATACAAATACCCCTCTTTATTTCAAATGTAAAACCCCGATCGTATCGGATATTTTATTTACCTATAAACTAATTGCAAAGTAGCCTTGTTTTAAAATAAACAAAACAAAACAAACACATATTTACAAAACCAATAAAACCTAAACTCTAAATCCTATATTCACCCAGTCCTAACCTACCCACCAACATGGCGTGCCACCTCACCCTCCCCAATTTCCTACCCACCCGCCACCTCATCAATCCACCAGTCCCTCTCTCCTCTGCCACACCCACACCCAGCTCCCACCTACCCCCTCACTTACACGGACCCCCACTGGCCCCAGCCCGCAGCCCCCCTCTCCCTCACCCACCACTCAAGACACCACCCCTGGCCACCTGGCCACCCCGCCACCTACCCCACTCCTTCTCTGACCCACCCATGGGCCCGTCCCACCGCCACCCACGCCCCCTCCCACTCCCACGCTCGCCTCCTCTCTCCCATCGCCTTTCCTCCTCTCCTCTCTGGCCGCTCGCTCCCACCGACCCAACCTCCCACCGCCGGTCGCGCCCTCCCTATCCTCCTCCTCCGGTCCCCGCCCCAACCACCGCTCCCCGCCGATCCTCCTCCGCCCGTCGCCTCGCCCTTGGAGCCACCCGCCTTGGCTTCCTCCTCTCCGCTCCCGCTGGTCGACCTCGCCCTCCCTCTGCCGACCCGAGCTCTTCCCTGGCCTTGCCAAGACCTTCCTCCTCTCCGCTCCCACGCAGTCGACCTCGCCCCTCCACTCTGACCAGCCGAAGCTCTTCCCCAGCTGCCCGCCGCTGCCACCTTGCCGGCCCAGCGCCCGCCTCCCCGGTGTGCCTCACGCCTCCTCCTGCCCGCGGACACGCCTCCCCATCGCCTCCGGCCAGCGCGTCCGCCCGGGCGCTGCCTTCGCCGTCGCCATCCTCCCTCGCCTCCGGCCCCACCATCGGCCTCGCCACGCGGCCTCCTCGGCGTCGCCTTCTCGCCAATCGCCACCCTCGAGCCCGGCGCCCGCCAGGCTCGCCGACCCCACCTCGCCTCTCCCCGCATCCGTCGTCCGTGCGGCGCCTGCCAGTCCGGCCTCGCCTCCCTTCGCAGACGGCCGCCACGGTGCGATGGCCTCGACCACGGGCGCCGCGCTAAAACACGACGCCAAGCCGCCTCGGTTTCCTGCCGATCGCCGGATCGCGTTTAGGAGTCGCCATGACGCCATCGGTGCTGCCACCACCTCGTGCTCGCCCGAGCAGGTCCTCGCCAGCGCTATCCTCCTGCTATCGGCCTCTACCGCCTCCGCCGCTGCCGAGCTCGTCGCCAGGAACCACACGGCACGCAAATGTCCTCGCCCGTTCCTACCGAGTGACACATGTTTTGCTGCGTGTGTTGTTGCGGCAGCTCTCTGCGAGGTGTTTGGAATAACGGGTGCTCCCCGACAAGTCCGAACTCGTCGAACCTCGAGATCCCGGTAACCGATTCACCCAAGTCCGGCATCGACAAACGAAGACGGAACCATCGAGACCTTTGTCACGGAACGCCGAGTTCTGCTACCCAAACCCGAAGATCTTCTAAGGGAAACATCAAGTAGTCCACCGACACCCGACCCCGAACCCGAGTTCTTCGACGCGACGACAAGATCTCCTACATGGGAGCCCGGAGAACCCGTACCCGAAGGCCGTGGATGCGACAAGATCATCTCTCGGACGCCAAGGTCGCCCACCCGGAACGCCAAGTACTCCCTCGAGGACGCCGAGTACTTCACCCCGGACACCGAGACCCTGGACGACAAGTTCTCCTTCCCGGAAGCATTGACGCTCGTGCGACAAGACCTACCTCTGTTATCCGAGAACGATCCCGTCGAACCCTGAACCCTGTCGGACCCCGAACCCCCGGAACCCCAAGTTCATCGAGACCCCCCCCCTAATGTGTGAACCCCTTCCCGAAACCCTATTTTATAATATAATACAACTTGTCGCATATTAATCTTTCATCTCGCATGCATATTGTGTGGTTTGGGGGCCTTATGCCGATTCACCTCATAATTAAATATGGGGCCCATATGCGGGCAAATCTAGCCTTATATTGGCCTCATTTAAATTTGTGTAGCGAACCCGGTGCTATCTTCTGCCATGTTAAGACAACATTTAAATTGCGGCGTAGCTAAATAACTTGAACCATCTAATTAATTGTCGGGACCCCGGTTCCGCTTAATATGATCTAAGTGCATTGCACCTTTGCCATGCCATACATCATACATGCATCATGCCCGATCTTTTGCCGTAGTATTAAATATTGCATCCGGTGTTTCTTCTAGTGTTTTGCTTCTTCGCGGATAAGGCCGTTGAGTTGATGTGAGCTTCGACCCGATCTTCGGTTGAACCTTCGGCAATGTTTTCAGGCGAGCATCTTCCCCCTTTCTACCTATCTTACTTTTATAGTATTTATTCCCTCCTGTTGATCTATTGCTATCTGTGTTGCGATGCTCTAGTTTTCGTACCCGTGATATCCCTTGCAGCCTTATATTGCCTTGGACACATCCTATTACCTGTTGTTTGGTAGTTAGTTGGACTTGCGTGTCGTAGTCGCTTGCTCAAGTGCTGTTGCGTGTCGTCCAGTACCACAGCTGTTGGAGTATTGCCGCCTGTATGATGTTGGAGATGATCATGGCTTTACTTTTCGTTCACTTTAATTACTGTTTAACAACTAAAATTGAAGTAAGTAAGCAGAGGCACAGGTGGGCAATAGATGTTATTTGGTTGTTAACCGTCCACTTGTGTCCCGTAGGACCCCGAGTACTTGATACCTGTTCCTTGAATTTTCGCGCTATCCACATCCGGGAGGATTATGGGACCCCCCCTGAGCCAGAGCTTGATTCAGTCTTATTTCTTGGGGCCACAAACTAGTTTGAGGTTTTATTACTATCCTGTACTTATGCCATGCTTTACTGCTTTATTTAAATTTTGCGATGGATAGCACCTGTACTGTTTAGGATCGTGGCACGATTCCGCGGTGTCGACAAGCCCAGTTTTGGGTTCCCAGTCGTTCACAGCCGTCCCCACAACCTTGAGTCCGTCTCGGAGCCGGCCGGCTTCGTTGCGGGTCTACTTTAAGGGGTGGCCCCCTGAAATAATTCTGAATCCTGTGATTGCTTTGTCGTGAAGGCCTCGTTGGGTTTTGATTTGGTTTTTCCGAGGTTGATCGAGCGTGTGTTGCTATTGGTGCACCCCAGCTGGGTAAAACTTTCTGAAAGCCGTGTCCGCGGTTATGGACGACTTGGAGCACAGTATCTCGATCATAGACAACTATAACTAAAGTAGTGCTATAAATTTGACTTTATAATGACTAGTAATCAGCTTCACTATAATGGAATGGCTAAATAAAACTGCCAACAATTGCTTGTATGGGTGTCGCTTGCGACCATTGTACCTGACTAGTAAGTATTGCAACTACAACGGAATGGCTAAATAAAAGTACCAACAACTGCTGGGTTTTGGGGTATCTCATGCTATCTGTATCTGACTAGTAAGTATTACAATCTCAACGGAATGGTTAACTAAAATTGCCCACTGCTTATTATATCAGGATGATTATCTACACCTGACTAGTAATTGCTACAACGATAACTGAATAAATAAAACTGCCAACTGTGTGAGTTCCTCGTTTGGTCTCGAGGGGGAAACACCAGGATGGGTTTGTTTGATGATAGCATCAGGTTGGTTCCGAATAGGTCTTTCTTACCCCTCTCTGATAGCCGCCAGTTGTATCGAGTCTCTATAGGTTGTTTAGTGCATGCTGCCGCTGCCGCTTCAGTCCACCATACCTATGTAGGCGAGGACCGCCGAATTCTAGCCTCGCCGTGTACTGGCCTCAGTACTGACGCTCCTCTTTTTCCTTTGCCCTTTGTCGGCACCCCTTTTTGTTTAAGCAGGTTTTGAGATGCGACGTCGTTAGCAGGGTTACCCTTCCGGCTTGGCCTGGGCAGGGTTATGGACGCCATTGGTTATTCTTCAGGGCTCTTAGCCCCATTTGCATCTTGTCCGTAGTCGGACGCTCCATCTTTTCAAGGTGATTTGGATCTTTGTACCGTATATCTGTATTCTTGACTCATGGAGTCGTGTTGTATATATATCTGTTCTGTGGGTCCCATCGAGGACTGTTGTGTAATGTTATTACTTCGTTTTCCACCCGCACGAAAGTGCCTGGTGGGCACCTTTGAATCGTTTCTATGCGGGTTTGGCGGGTTTCGCCAAAACTTGCATAGGTCCGATTCTGAGGGTGTTACATCTCTCAAGGTCGCTTTCGTTGGGTACGTCGAGCATGACTTGTACGTGGTGGACTTTTTGGGACAAGCCACTACAAGTGCGACGTGCCTATTCAGAAAGGCCAATGTGGGTTGGTTATGGCATCGCCGACTAGCCCATGTCAATATTAGAACTTTGCAAAGTCTCCACAAGGAGGGCCATATTGTCGGACTAAAATAAAATGTTTCCTTTGCCAAAGATCGTGTTTTCAGGGCATGTGTTCTAGGGAAGATGCATGATGCTCCTCACAAGCCTAAGAACCGCATCAAGTCTACCAAGATCTTGGAGTTCCTCCATATGGACCTGTTTGGTCCTCCATCTCATGCAAGTCTTGGTGGGAAGAAATATTGTTTGGTGATTGTTGATGACTTTTCAAGATACTCGTGGGTATATTTCTTCAAGTTGAAGAGTGAGACCCAAAAGACCTTCATCGACTTCATCAACATGGTCCAACGTCAATACAATCTTCCTGTGTTGATTAGAAGAAGTGACAACGGACCGAGTTCAAGAACTACACCTTGAATGATTTCCTTAGTGATGAGGGGATAAAACATCAATATTCCGCTGCATACACCCCTCAACAAAATGGTGTGGCCGAAAGGAAGAACTGGACTCTTATTGAGATGGCTAGGACCATGTTGGCAGAGTTTAAATCTCCATACAACTTTTGGGCCGAAGCCATCTCCACCGATTTCCATGCTTCAAACCGACTCTACCTCTGCAAAGAAATCAACAAGACTCCATATGAAATACTTACCGGTAAAAAGCCCAACATATCTTAATTCCGTGTGTTCGATTGTAAGTGTTTCTATCTCATAAAAGGTGTTCGTTTGTCCAAATTCGAGTATAAAGCATTAGAGGGTATTTTTGTTGGCTATGGTCTCGAATCTCACACTTATAGAATCTATGATAAGCTCTCTAGAGCCGTCATAGAACCTTCGAAGAATATGATGGTCCCTAAGGGGGCGTGTTGATGCTTGTGATGCAGATGATGAAATGCCTCAGGATTCCATAGGAAGAATGGGTGTGCGATATATCCGCCACGTTGAGGAACCCCTTATGGCGGATCAAGAAGAACTATGATCCACTCAAGTGGAGCCCTCATCTTCACAACATCAACAAGCTCCATCCACCGAGGAGGGCAATGACTCAAGCCAAAGACAAGATGTGGACCCTCAACATGATGATCATAGTGACAACTCTAGTCAAGGGGATCTTGATTCATTCTCCAGGATGTCAAGTGGTGCCAAGGCAATTACTCAAGGAAGATCCATACAAACTTCCTTGAGACAAGATCAAATTGATGCTAGAAGAGTACTTGATCAAGACCAAGGTCAATATTTGCCCCTTAATGAAGAGAATGATACCGGGGATGATCAAGGTCAAGCGGATGGTCAAGACGAGGACCAAAGTGATGAAGAGGGTCCCCCTAGGAACAATGAGGAGATCCACACTCGTCGTGAAGCTAGAAAGGAGAATATGTATGAATTAAGAGACCACTCTCTCCAAAATGTGGTTAGTGATCTTAGGAGAGGCATTACCACAAGAGCACAAGTGAAGAGGTTTAGTGAACACCAAGCACACATTTCCATGATTAAACCAAAGAAAGTATGGGAAGCTCTTGAGTATTCGGATTGGTTGGAAGCTATGCACAAAGAGCTCAACAACTTTGAGAGAAACAAAGTATGGAAGTTAGTTGAGAAGCCAAAGGATTGCCGCAATGTTATTGGCACAAAGTGGATATTGAAGAACAAGCAAGATGAGCATGGAATTATAATAAGGAACAAGGCTAGATTGGTTGCACAAGGGTTCTCTCAAATTTGAAGGCATTGACTATGGAGAGACTTATGCACCCGTGGCTCGCCTTGAGTCCATCCGTATCCTTCTTGCTTATGCGGCACATCATAACTTTAAGTTGCAACAAATGGATGTAGAAAGTGCATTTCTTTATGATCCATTAAATGAGTTGGTATATGTTAAGCAACCCCCGGGATTTGAGGATCCCAACTTTCCAAACCATGTCTACAAACTTGATAAGGTGCTCTATGGGCTCAAGCAAGCCCCACACACGTGGTATGAGCACCTTAGAGAGTTGTTGTTTGATCGTGGTTTTGAGGTTGGGAAAATCGATCCAACTGTTTTTACTAAGAAGGTCAATGGGGAGCTTTTTGTATGCCAAATATATGTTGATGATATTATCTTTGGCTCATCTAACAAAGCTTTTAATGATGAATTCCCAAACTTATTACTAGTAGGTTCCGGATGTCTTTGATGGGGGAGTTGAGAGTATCTCTTGGTTTTGAGATCAAGCAAGTTAGAGGAGGGACATTCTTCAACCAAGCCAAGTATACTCAAGATATGCTCAAGAGATTCAATATGCAAGATCTAAATGGAGATCCAACTCCCATGGCTACAAAGACTCATCTAGAACAAAATCCAAATGGTAAAGATGTGGATCAAAAGGTATACCGGTCTATGATTGGTTCTTTGCTTTACCTTTGTGCATCTAGACCCGATATTGTGTTGAGTGTAGGTGTGTGTGCAAGATATCAAGCGGCTCCTAAAGAAAGCCATTTAATGGCGATCAAGAGAATCTTTCGATATTTAGTTCATACCCCATTTTATGGTCTTTGGTACCCTCGAGGCTCAACATTTGCTCTTTGTGGATACACGGATTCGGATTGGGCGGGTGATAAGGATGATAGAAAATCAACATCCGGGGCTTGCCAATTGCTTGGTAGGTCCTTGGTATGTTGGTCTTCTAGGAAGCAAAATTGTATATCTCTCTCCACCAATGAAGCTGAGTATGTAGCAGCTGCTAGTGCTTGCACCCAATTGCTATGGATGAGGCAAACTTTAGAGGAATACGGGGTCCATTGTGACAAAGTGCCTCTTATACGTGACAATGAAAGTGCTATCAAGATTGCCTACAACCCGGTGGATCACACAAGGACTAAGCATATTGAGATTCGCCATCACTTCATTAGAGATCATGTTGCTCGAGGTGATATTGATCTATCCTATGTGTCAACCAAAGATCAACTTGCCGACATCTTCACGAAGCCACTTGATGAAGCAAGGTTTTGCTACTTGAGGAATGAACTAAATATCGTAGATTCAAGGAGCTTGACTTGATTATCTTGCATTCTCACCTATGACTTGACCCATATTTGGTATAGGTGTAGGCATGGATATAGGGGGAGTGCGGTCCTAATTGATTGGACTATCCCTCCCCCCATTGTGTCCAAAGCAATCAAAATCATTCCTCTTAATATCATTTTGTGATATGTGAGCTTAAATGATGAGTTTCAGTAATGGACCCAAGATATATCTTCGTGGTGCCAAGCCGAGTATACTCAAATATGGTGGCCAAGGCCACCGCCCTCTCTTATTAGAGAGGTATGTGCTTACTCGTGTTTGTCATTTGCTTGATCCGTGTTGTTTTGAGCCTTCCCGAATATTTTTATGGATTTCTATGGCTCTTATTGGTTCTTCACAGTTTGATATATCAACCCAAGCCTATTTCCTGTCTTTAACCTATCTATCTCTCATATGTGTCCCCAAACACCTATCCTGGAGTTTTTGGTCGAGGAGGACCGGATTCTCCGGTGCACATGCACCGAAGTCTTCGGTCCAGACGTTTCTGACACTTATAGCAAGGGGACGGGGTGAACTGGTACAACAGTTCCTCATTCTTCACACCGCCCCCCTCCTCCTAACCCGTCGCCTCCCCTTCCAAAACTCCTCCCCGGAGGTCAAGAATCCCCCGGGATCCGCCGTGCCACCGGCCAACCTTCCCCTCTCCTCCATTGGGTCATTCCCACCGGAGGAATTGATCCCATGGACAGATCTGGTACCTCTCCTCCTATTTTTCTCCTAGGGTTCATCTCTAGATGTGTTTTTGAGGATTGGTGGTGATTTGTCCATTGGAATCACCTGTTTGCGTGCACTCTAGTACTTTAGACTTGTTGCATTGCTCGATCTACTAGATTCACCCCCACCAGCATCTCCCCATCTCATGCCTGAGCCTCCCGACCGGAGATTCCGGACTTAGGTCCGGAGACTCCGGTCTAGGCCATAGACTCTGGTCCCCAGGACCGGAGACTCCGGTCTGAGCCAGAGACTCCGGTATAAGGTGCGGAGACTCTGGTGTTGGGTGAATCAAAAACCAGACCAGAAATGCATCAAAGCTCTTGTACTGCATTGTTGGGACACATATACTCATCTCCATGCTATCTCCTCATTGCTGTTCACAGGTGATGGTTCTAGTCGTCCTCGTCATACCAAGTCCAAGTCACAAAGGGGCACTCCTCGCTATGATGAAGCTCATGGTCAGTTTATCGTGCCTCCGTCTAACCGTAAACAACATGCACGTGATGCAGCTTACTTGAAGAGGGATCAAGAGAGGGCTGAACGAGAGGACCGTTCCAAGAAGGTCAAATATGACAACCTTCAGTCCTTGGCCAAAATGTCAAAAGAGGAGTACCATGAACTGAGAAAGACTAATTTTTATGAGCTGCCTCGTACTAGCGAAGACCCTCGTTTCTGGAGGAAGGAACAGTTAGTGTTCATGAAGGATGTGTATGGTGTGCTCACCAAATCACCTGTCTGCCCTCATAATTTCATGAGTGTTGAGCATATGCGCCTCAGCCCCTACTTCAACGATGCTTTATGGATCTGTGAGAAGCTGGGACTGTATAACTTGATGGAGCTACGTGAAGACTATAATATCTACCTTGTACAACAGTTCTATGCCACCGTTGTGTTTGGGTCTGATCAAGATAGGACCATGGTTTGGATGTCTGGCACCACTCGCTGCACAGCTACATTCCATGACTTTGCCAACGTCATCTTTGAGACCTTTCATGGAGTATCCACTCCTGTTGGGCTGCGTATGCACTCTGCAGCTCTAGGTGAGAACAAGATGAAGCTGGCACCTCTGTATGGTAGCGAAGGTGTTGTGGGGGGGGGGGGGGGCCAGGGGACTCAAGACTCTCTACAACCTAATGTTGAGGATTTTCCGTCATACCATTGCACCAAGTGCTGGGAATGACGATGCTATTAGGGGTGGGCTTGTCAACCTTCTGTACCACACCCACCGGATCTACAATGCTGGTCCAGAGGCAGATGCTAAACCTATTGATGTGATGGATTTTATTTTTGAGGAGGTGTACCATGCTATTCTTTACAAGAAGTCTCCTCTATATGAACCTTTGGTTATGAGGCTCATCAACTCCAAGGAGCATAATTCTCCTCTTGGCATAGCACCTCATCTTACTGAGCACACTTTGGTCTCACTGCAGCAGAAGGGGCGTATGGGGCCAGCTCCGAGGCGTCGCTATGGGGATGATGATGAGGAGATTGAGACTGAGAGGGCTCCCTCTCCACCTAGAGTTTGGAGGAAGAATGCCTCCAATGCACCTATGCCTTCCATGACCAGGGACTATGTTCATGAGAAGGTCAAGAAGGCCTCTTTCTAGGAAAGGACTTTGTGCTACATGAATGTTGATATCCGCAAACATCAGCATGCATCCTACCAAAGCAACCATCGCATTGAGAAGCTCCTCAAGGAGATCAAAGAACAAGGTGAAGGGGATAATGAGGAAGGTGAGGATGAATACAATGATGAGCATGGTGCTCAGTAGTCCGTAGAGTCTGACCACACACTCTCATTTGGGGCATGGAATGCCCAACATGATAGCCTGGTGTATTGGAAGACCTTTGCTGATGTCACCTCCGGTTTCGGGTACCAGGGTACCTCCTCTTCTCGCCCTCACGCCAAAGGTCCTGCAGTCCTGAGGGTGATGATGCCTATGATGAGGGTGGTGATGACCAGGATGAGGAGGAGGACGAGGATGACGAGGACTACTGAGTTGCTGGGGCGCTAGCTTAGATCTTTTCCCTTTTCGGCGTTCCGATGCCAAAGGGAGAGAAGACATTCTCATCGTTTGCATGGGTTTGGGCTTTGGATTTGCTACTATCTACTTTCATTTGCCATATTCGAACTTTGAACTTCATGTGTGTTATTTGCCGTTCATGTGTGTGACTATGTGCTCGTGTGCACTATCTATTGTAACGCCTGTGAGATTTATGTGTTCTATCATTGATACTATCTACCTTGCATGATTTACTTATTTACCTTATTACACATAGTCAGGGGCCCCATATATTTATTCCATGCAAAATCACTTGTTGTCATTGAACACCAAAAAGGGGGAGATTGAAAGGACATTTATTGTCATCATCACTTTTGGTGTTCGTTAACAACAAGTAGATCATTTTACAGTTTGCCACTGTCCACAGGTTGGTATTATGATAAGTGAAAAGTACCCTCACACTTGGGAAAGTTTCCTGCAGGAGTGACAGAGTTCTGCAAATTCCAGACCGGAGTCTCCGGTCTCCCTAGACTGGAGTCTCCGGTGTGGTCTGGAGTTTCCGGATTTGTCCCTGGTGGAGGCTTCAGAATCTTGGCTGGGACATTATGATTGGGGGTCCGGAGCAAGGTCCGGAGGGTACTCCGGAATCTTCGGTCCTGGCTCTGTCCGGAGTCTCCGGCCAAGTTGGGTCATGGCTGGTCCAGGACATTCAGATGGGCGGTCTGGAGGTGAGTCATTGATCTTTGGAGAATCAAAGAAGGAGGCCTTGATCTATAGCTTCACCAAGAGAGATCTTCATTTCCCCCTCATTCACTTGAGGGCCCCCAAGGTCTAGTGTTTCTTTGGAAACCCTAATTTTGATTTGGTACTTACAAGCTTGTCTTTGATTGTTTTGACAGCTTGCTTGTATTTGGGAGCCTCCAATTAAGTTGTGGATGTGTGCCCCAAACTTGTAAAGGTGCCGGCTTCCACCTTGAAGGTTGCCGATATAGTGGAAGGTGGATCGATCCCGTTGGGGTGAGATTCACCGGAGAACAAGGGAGGCCTCTCATGGCGTTGGTGGTTTGAAACCACCCCCTCTCCAAACGTAGACGTACTTCCCCTCAAAAGGAAGGAACTAAGGGAAACAAATCCTTGTGTCTCCGCGTCCACTCCTTTGGTTACTTCTATCCTTTACTGCACTTTACTTACTTGTTCTTGCTTAGTGTTGTGATAAGTTCTTGCTTTGTTGACATATAGGTAAATTCACCGTAGTTGCACAATCTAGAGAATTTACCTTTCTTGTCAAACCCTAATTTGAAAAATGAAGAAAAATTGAATTAGCACCTATTCACCCCCCTCTAGGTGCCCATACGATCCTTTCAACAGCGTTAGCGTAATTTAATGGAAGTATATCTCAAATGTTGATATATAAGTGGATGATAATATATGTGCTTAATTAGTCAGGGTCGTTTAATTAGGGGTTTAGGGTTTAGGGAATTTTGAATAATGTTTAAGCTTTATGCTTATATTTGCGGAACATAATGTTTTTACCACAATTTAATGAAAGTATCTCGAATTTGGATAACATACCTGCTTAATTAGTCAATGTTATTTAGGGGTTTAGGGTTTAGGGGTTTATGGTTTAGGGAATTTTTAATAATGTTCAAGCTTTATGCTTATATTTGTGGAAAAAAATGGCATTACCGCAATTTAATGAAAGTATCTCGAATTTGGATCTATAAGTGCATGATAACTGTTTAGGGTTTAATTATGGGTTGAGGGGTTTAGGGTTTACAATTTTAGTATTTAGGTGTCGAGGGTTTAGGCTAGGGGTTCTTTGGGGTTTAGGGAATATAGGTGTTGAGGGTTTAGGTTTTTGGGGTTGTTTAGGGTTTCAGGAACTTTCAATGAAGTTCAAGGTTTATGCTTATATTCGTGGAATAGAATGACTTAGCAACAATTTAATACTGAAAGTATCTCAAATTTTATCTATAAGTGCATGATACCTGCTTAGTCAGGGTTAGGGGTTGAGGGTTTAGGGTTTTTATGGTTTAGGGGGTTAGGGTTTAGTGACTTTTCAATAATGTTCGAGCTATATGCCGATATTCGTGGGAAAGAAAGGCATTAGCGCAATTTAATGAATGTATCTCAAACTTTGATCTATAGAGGTATGATACCTACTTGGTTACATTTTGATTATGGGTTGAGGGTTTTAGTGTTTATGGTTTTAGTACTTTAGGGGCTGAGGGTTTAGGTTTTAGGGGTTGTTTAGGGTTTTAGGAATTTTTAGTAATGCTCAAGATTTATGCATATATTCGTCGAATAGAATGGTGTTGCCCAATTTAGTGAAAGTATCTCAAATTTGATATACAAGTGCATGATACCTGCTTGGTCAAGGTATCAGAGTTTATTAGTGCTTAGGGTTATGGGGTTCATGGGTTTAGTGTTTTAGGAACTTTCGATAATGTTCAAACTTTATGGTTATATTCGTGGAATACAATGGCATAACTAATTTTATCACCGCACCTATTTTATGGTTCAAAGACTATATATGGTTCAAAGTTTCACCGCACCAATTTTATCACAAATTATGAATTATTTGAGGAATAATGCCCAGGTTTATTAAAAATTTCAAGTTCACGAGCCAGTTTCACCGAGTTTATCTTGGTTTAGCGAAAAATGTTCGAATTTTGAACTGCAAATGATGGGAATCTCTACTTCCCGTAATTCTGGGTCACTAACAAGCAGGTCACTTGCTTTGTGGGTCCACCAAGTCAGTGTAAGGATGGAGGGGGTGGGCAGGTAAATACACTTATTGAAGAAGGGTAGGGAACCAGGTCGATGGGGTGATGCGCATGGGAGAACTCAAAATTACCACCTATATCCCTCTATTATTGCATTTCTCCTCGGGTTTTTGTTTCTGGAGCAGGGATAGAAGAGGAATTTTCATTCTAAAAAAGGTGAAGTATGTTTGGGGCTTGAATGGATGGGCGGGATATTTCGGCACTCTCTTGAAATTTTGAAGCTGAAGCTTCTAAGGTACACTACTCCCACTCCCACTTGGGGGATGCTGTCCCTGTCAGATAGACCCAAATGCCTATACGCTTTCGAGCATTTAATGAGTTGATAAACATCTTCCGCCTTTCAAACAAGATGACCAAGGTTACAGCCGTAGTTGCTTTTTTGACATGCGCAACCATAGTTGCTGGAACCGTGTCCATGTCTTGTACTCCGTGCATTGGATGCATCTTGGCCAATCAAGCTTTGCTTACAAAGGGAAAAATTTATTTTATTTTTCCAAGTGACAACATTGTTTTTGGTTGTGAAGCAACTTCAAATATTATGGCTCAGTATGACATCATGTCGATTTTCACTCAAAGTACCCTGTTTAATGGATAAACCAGATCAATCTTATTGGCTAGATTTTTGCGATAAATTGACAATATGGCAGTTTACTAAAAACATGTCAATTTTGGTAACATGATCTAGAGAAATGATGGAGAAGACTCTAGAACAATGGAGAAGTGTGTTTTGAGGTTTATGCATAGTGTTTATTGTGCTAAAAACTATCAATTGTATCTTCTAGCATTAGATGCTAATAGAATGGAAAAGAAGATCTGATAGCTAGCAATGCTGGGACTTGCGAGT
The DNA here is from genome assembly GCA_030063025.1 of Avena longiglumis. Classification (NCBI taxonomy): domain Eukaryota; kingdom Viridiplantae; phylum Streptophyta; class Magnoliopsida; order Poales; family Poaceae; genus Avena; species Avena longiglumis. The sequence continues at coordinate 427,577,503 of CP125977.1, read as the reverse complement.
CTTGATCCAATAGTCAATATTCAAAGTTATTCATACACTATATAGTGGTAAGATAAGATAATATAAGATAGGGGATTATGGTTTAGGTTTTAGGGGTTTAGGGTTTAGAGAATTTTCAACAATGTTCAAGCTTTTATGCTTATATTCAGGGAATAGAATAGCGCTACCACAATTTAATGAAAGTATCTCAAATTTGGATCTATAAGTGCATGATACTTGCTTGGTTAGGGTGTATGTGGGTTGAGGGTTTATGTTTTAGGGGTTGTTTAGGGTTGAGGGTTTGAGGAATTTTCAATAATGTTCAAGCTTTATGCTTATGTTTGTCGAATAGAATGGCATTACCCAAATTAATAAAAGTATGTGAAATTTTGATCTATAAGTGTTCATATGATAGCTGCTTGGTTAGGGTTTAAGGGTTTAGTGTTTAGGGTTTATGGGTTTAGTGTTTCGGGTTTTAGGGTTTAGCTAGGTTTATTTAGGGATTTAGGGGTTTAGGGTTTCGGGAATTTTTAATAAAGTTTGAGCTTTATGCTTATATTTGTGGAATACAGTGATTTGGCAATAATTTAACAATAAAAGCATCTCAATTTTTGATTGATGCGTGCATGATACTCATACGTCGAAAACGTATCTATAATTTTTGATGTTCCATGCTTGTTTAGTATCTACTTTGCTTTGCTTTGTCTACACTTTGAGGTGTTTTTATATCTTTTCTGGAACTAACCTATTAACAAGTTGCCATAGTGCCAGTTGCCTGTTTTCTTCTGTTTTTGGTTCCAGAAAGGCAGAAAATCAATATTCTCGGAATGGGACGGGACAAAAGCCAAAGTTATTATTTTTCCTGGAGCAACACGAAACCACGAAGCAGAGCCGGAGGGGGTGGGGGCATAGGGTGGCCAGACCCTCCTAGGCACGGGCAAGCCCTGGAGGCGCCTGGGGAGGGTGTGGGCCCCCTGGCCCTCCACCGACCTTGCCTCCTTCGCCTATAAGAAGCCTTCGACCCAAAAACCCTAAATCATCCAGAAGAAATCCACAAAAACCTCTGTAGAGCCGCCGCCATCGAAGCAGAGATTCGAGGGACAGAAAGTCTCTGTTCCAGCACCCTGACGGGACGGGGAAGTGCCCCCGGAGCCATCTCCATCGATCTCCATCGCCGTCTTCATCACCATTGCTGATTCCCATGATGAGGAGGGAGTAGTTCTTCCTCAGGGCTAAGGTCTCTACTAGTAGCTATGTGTTCATCTCTCTCTCTCTCTATGCATGATCTTGTGGTCATGAGCTTTGTAATCAAGTAGATCTACCTTGCTACTCAAGTGCTTCATTAGATTTCTTCTCTCCCCATGTTTGTGGAAGTGACAGCGTGCACGCCATGGTGGCACTTAGGTTTGAGTCTATATAAATACTCTTTGTGCTTTAATAGATCTATGCTTTTCCCCACATGTGTGAAAGTGACAGCGTGCATACCTTGTGTGGCACTTTGGCTAGATTGAATATTTGTTATGAGTTATATTTGGAGTTGGATGTCTCTATGAAATTGTGGTGTTTATTGTGTTGGGAATATGCCCTAGAGGCAATCATGTATGATGATATTTCCCATTGTATTCATAAAGTTATTAAGTAGTCCTTGTATAAGCATCTGATGTGTATCATTGAATATGTGATTCAGTTGTGGAACTATGCATTCATGTTGTTTGTACTAAATATCCTTGGTCATTGAGGTTGTGCTGGACACACAACTTAGACCAATGTGAAAGTCGGCTTGATGACTCGGTTCCACTTGTCATGGGCATGGAGATGCTATTCCAACTTACACAGACTAGGCTAAAGAGTTTAGCGAGTCGGATTGACCCATATTGAGGTACAACGAACTAAGCTGTCATTTGTATATCTCAATCAATGTAATCCTTAGACTGAGGTTGTTGCATAGTCCGAGTTGAGGATCACCGACTTAGGTTCTCACAACGCTGATCCAGAATCGGGCGCTTATAAAGGCAGGGTTGGTCGACCGAGAATCAAGCTGCGTGATGTGAATAACCAAGATGGGATTTTGCCCTCCACTCGGAGTGATATTCTCTGGGCCCTCTCGTGAGATATGATTCGAAAGCATGGCCATGCGACTCGATTAAGTGTTAACCGAGGCGATCGACTAAGAGTTAGTCGGGTGAATCACTTATCTCGGATCGAGAAGAGTCGGACTATTTAAGGGATGACAAATATTCGCCTATAGTCGACAAGGTATATCGTGAGGCAAAGGGACTCGGGCGTAAGTCGCATTGGAAAGGCAAGTCGTCATGACTCTTTGGTACTTGGGAGTCGATGCGTTACGCTAGGAGCCGATTGATCGATTGTGAGTTGGACTCTAATCGTGTCCAAGTAACCATGAGCTCGAGGTCACACACTTAAGAGCGGGAGCAAGTTCGGATTGGATCCGAATCTGTAATCTGGTTGGGTTGGACCTAAACCAGATTAGGACTGAGTTAGTGAGTTGGACTCACGGTGACTAGTTTTATATGGGATTTAGTGAATGGGTCGCGCGAGCAGAGCCCACGTTCACTCCCTATATATAGTGGAGCACAGTAACCCAGAAGGGTAATCGTTGTTCGGTTAGGTTATTCCATGTGTTGGAAACCCTAGCTCCACAGCAGTCCAGCCGCCGTAACGAACCTAGCAGTTCGCCGCCGGCGCTCCTCCTTGTACGTGTGGATACCTGCAGAGGTCTTGCGATCGGCACGGGGCGATCGGATCGTGAGGACTGCACTGCATCAACTGACGCGCTTCATCAGTAATCCGCAACCGCGCGTCTAGTGGTAAACCTCGTGGCCTTCTACCTCAGCTAGGTCTTGGGATCACCACGTTAGAGGAAAAGTCTTTGTTTTATCTCTGCGTGGCCCAACATATTGGAACCATCTAGTGCTCAAGGTGACAGTGTGGGGTTATCTAGATTGGGGAAGGCGGACTTTGAGGTGTGCTGTTATAGCCCTACCATGGATTAGAGTGTCCAACCGGAGAGTAGTTAAGAGTAGTATCATGAAGAGAGGATATTTATATGAGAGAGTGTTCACTAGTGAAAGTATGATCCCTAGGCCTTGTTTATAAGCATTGAAACACCGTTTGCTAGTAGATCTGTTGCATGTTTGCTTGCTTCCTTCTTGTTTCCTTTAGTCTTTGCCTTACCGTCAAGCTATTTTCTGGCACCGTTACCACTTGTATTTCACTATCTCTTCGCCGAACTAGTGCACCTATATTGGGGACACGAGAGACTTATTGTATCTTGATTGCAGGGTTGCTTGAGAGGGAATACCTTTTACCACTTCCTCCCTGAGTTCTATAAACCTTGGGTAATCCACTTAAGGGAAACTTGCTACCTTTTCTACAAACCTCTGCACTTGGAGGCCCAACAACTGTCTACAAGAATAGAAATGCGTAGACATCAAGATCTTTTCTGGCGCCATTGCCGGGAGGTAAGGTAAAAGGTACTCACATACTACGGTGTGAGTGCTCGAAGTTATTTCCTTTAGATTCTGCAATTTTGTCCTTTTGTTTCTTGTCCTCACTAGTTAGGCTTAATGGAAAACAACAAAAAAATTTAGAGAGCTTTATAGTGTTTATCTTGAGTTAGGACATGAAGTGTTTGAAGAGAAAATCAAAAAACCAATGGAGCTTTATTTGCATGCTAATATCAATGTTATTAGCATGAATTTTTTGAACACCATTTTTACTAATGGTATGGAAACGTCTAAGCTTGGGGAAGCTAGTTTTTATGAGAAGGATCTTTTTAGTTCCACAGATTTAGGGAATAAAATTTTCTCTTATGATACTTTATCTCCCATATGTGTTAATTCTAATGATACTTGTGATATTTTAAATCCACATACTGAAAGTGTCCCTTTTAAAATACCTATTGAAATTGTTGAACGTGTTATGAATAACTGCTATTTTGGAGATGGAACTGTCCATCCTAGTGATCATTTACTCTTTATACATGAATTATGCGAGTTGTTCAAGTGTGCAGGTATTTCAATGGACCAAGTTAAGAGGAAGCTATTCCCTTTCTCACTTAGGGACAAAGCAAGGGAGTGGTATGAGCTACTAGATGATCCTCATCATTTGGAGTGGAAGGAACTTGAATATCTCTTTTACTCTAAATTTTATCCTCCTCATGAAATTCATAAAGATAGGAATTATATTTATAATTTTCATCCTCATGAGGGAGAAAGTATTTCCCAAGCTTGGGGGAGTTTGAATTCACTAATGCTCAAATCTCCCATTCATGAGCTCCCCAGTAATATTGTTATTAATAATTTTTATGCAAGGCTTTCAAGACATTACAAGGACTATATATATACTTGTTCAGAGGGATCCTTCACAAGTAAGAAGGTCAAGGCTAAGTGGGATATTCTTGAAACAATTCAAAGCAATACCGAAGGTTGGGATAACGACAAAGGTAATGAACCAGGTATAAACTATGAGTATGATTGCATTAAGTCTTTCGCTGAAACTGCTGATTTTCAAGAGCTTAGTGCTAAATATGGTCTTGATCCTCAAATTCTTGTTAGATACTATAGAGCCTTTGCTTCCCATATTAATGATCCTAAAGAAAAATGGGACATGTATCATGAACCTTTTAAAGAAAATTGCATGGAAAATGAAAATGTTATTAATGATTGCAATAAACATGCTCAAACTTTTGAAAGTACTATTTCTTATAAGCATGTTAATTTTTATGGTATGCATAGACCTTGTGAGAAGAATCAAATAGAAGAAGAATATTGTATCACCCACTGGAATGAAAAACCCAGAACGTGGTATAAGGCTCTAAATGATCTTGGAAAAAAAATTGTGCCCTCTACCCTGTTATTTGTGAACTCTTATATGAAGTGGGTCATTTCAATTTTCAATGCTCAGGACAGATGAGTACTACAAGCTTGTATTATGATAACGCGATCACTGATAATCAACATGATGAACTTACATTGTTTTTGGGGTGTGAAGAGTTATCAAGAAAACCTTCTTTTGTAGACATGAGTGCTTTTGGTATGAATTGCGTCCTGCATGGTTGCCATCTTTATTTTGTTGATAATTGCCTCGCGAATACATACATACAAAATCTTATAAAAGATGATATTTTACCAAAATATGATAGGACTGATATGAGTTTTGATCTTATTAATGAAAAGGTGGAATCCTCCAAAGTTTCTTCTATTGTCTCTAACAATAAACCAGGGTATGTGGAGAAGCTTCCTTTCAAGCCTCTCCCTCCTAAAGAGGAGAAGAAGAAGAAGAAGAGGAGTAAAAGGAGAGAGGAAATGGTATCTTCCTCTAAGCATGTTGCTCATATCATAGTTTTTGCTGATGAGTCTGAACTAGATGATGTTCCTATGCCTGTTACCTATATTAGTGATCATGATTGGGAAAATCACACCGCTTTTGATATTGAAAATCTCTTTGGCACCAATTCTGAAAATGATGATATTAATAATTTTTGTGCTATTAGTGCTATCCATGTTCCTTCCAATGATGATATGTTTACAAATGAACACACTTGGGAAGATAGCTATTCTATTGCTTATGATGATACTATACCTCCAATATATGATGATTACAATGATGAATATGATATTTTTAGTCCACCTATTATTGAGGAGAAAATTAATTTTGATTACAATATGCCTCCTATATTTGATGATTATGGTGATGAGAATAACAATGATAGCTATTTTTTTGAATTTGCTCCCACTACTATTAATAAGAATGACTATGCTTATGTGGAGAGTAATAATCATTTTATGCATGTGGCTCATGATAAGAATGTTTTATGTGATAGTTATATTGTTAATTTTGTTCATGTTGCTACTGAAAGTTATTATGATAGAGGGAAACATGGTTTTATGTATCTCAACAATATTAAGTTTCCTCTCTTTATGTTGAAAATCTTGAAGTTGCACTTGTTTTGCTTTCCTATGCTTGTTACTTTGTGCTTCTTTGATTTATTTTCTTACAAGATTCCTATGCATAGGAAGTGGGTTAGACTTAAATGTGTTTTGAATTTGCTTCTTGATGCTCTCTTTTACTTCAATTCATATTTCCTATGTGAGCATCTTCTCAAACTATCAAGCCTAACTTAAAGGCATTAAAGAAAATTACTTGTTGGGAGATAACACAAGAGTTTTCTTGAGTCTTGGAAGTTATTACTTCAGTAATGACCTCTCCTTATCCTTTTTGTTTGCTTTTTGTGGCAAGAATGACCTCTAATGAGAGGGAAGTAAGATTTGGGGAGTTGCTGGCCCGAAACATATTTCTCTCCTCCACCATAAAAATCCGTGAGGAGTCTTTGTAAGTCTTATTGAGCTGATATTTTACGAATAAATCCCCTAGTATGTTAGATAACTTTCGTTAGTTCAACACATTTTTATTTGAGCAACAGAGGATGTTCGAAAAAATAGGTTTCTACCTGCTGGTCTGTTTTGACAGATTTCTGCCATTATTTGCATTTGCTTCTTATTGATTACTTTTTGTGTTCTCTTTTGGGAAATTGAGATTTTTGAAGGAGTTACTACAATATATTGTGTTTTTAGTGAAAATTCTTACTATTCCAAAGCTTTGACAGAGGTCTAATATCTTTTGAATACACTAATGTTGCTAATGAAGATTGTGTGAAGTTTTGTATAAAGGAAAAATTTCAGGTGTAGAGAGAGAATGATGTAATGATATGAAGAATGGACAAAAGCTCAAGCTTGGTTATACCACCCCGGTGTCACTCCAAGAAATATTCAAGAGTTACAAGCGTCAAAGCTTGGGGATGCCCAAGGCATCCCCTTCTTCATCAATAAAAAGCTCAGGTTTGTCTAGACACTTCGTTTTTATTGTTTCATGCATTGTTGTGTTGTTCTTGGAGCGTCTTAGTTTTCGTTTTCTTAGTTTGATTGAGTAAGTTGGTTGGTAACACCACACTTCTTTTGGAGAGAGACACACTCTGTTTCCATTGCCTAGAACACTCTAGTTTTCACTCTTATTGTTTTGTGAATGTTCACTTTTGCTAGCACTGCGTCCAACCTTAGTTTTCTTGTGCTTTCAGCTTAGAACTTTTTAGTTCTTATTTTTGGATTTGTGAGACAAGCTCACTGATATTTATTGATTATTATCTTTGTGAGTTGTTTCAATTAAGTTGCTTGGTGTTGGAAAGGAGTAGGAAGTTCCTGCTTGAAAGTACAAGAGGAGCTTGCATTGACTGTGACTTAGACTTTAGCATGACATGCTAGGTGTTGTTTTGACCTTATGCTTAGTGATTATTGTTGTAGCATGACTTGTTACAAACAATTGGGATTGCTTAGTATGCCTTGAAGGAATCATGCGTTGTTTAGCATACAAAAGCATAATATTGTGGTATTCTCCTTTGATGCTTTGTTTGGGTTGACTTGGCACATGCTCACACCATGTTATTACTATGAACAAGTCACCCTTAGCCTCTATGATCATTTGGTCCTTGACTTGTAGTACCACTCTATGCTTTTATTAGTAATGTTTTGTCGCTCTACATGATTATGGCCATTATTGCTCCCTTAGTTGGTTGCTCCCAGTCTTTTGCTAGCCTCCACTTGTATGAGTAAGTTCTACTCACGCTTCCAACTTCCAAGAAACCAAGTTATTCCAAAGTGTCCACTATAAACTCCTATGCATGGTGTGTTACACCATTCCAAGTATATTCTTGTTTTTAGCTATCTTCCAATTAAAAAATATTTTGTTATGTGAAAACTTAGTGATTAAAGCCCTAACGAACTTGATGGCACACTTTATATTCTTTGCCCCTAATAAACTTGAACCATTGTGACAACTTTGTTGTATATGCTTGCACTTATATGTTGGAATTAGTAGAATCGTGCTGTCATGGGGAATGTTTTCAACATTGCACTTGTACTCTGTACTCAGTTGATATCATGTTCTTTTGTCTATGGATGTCACCGGTGTGAAATAAAGAGGGAACTTGTAAGTCCATGGAGTTTGTATCATGTGTTAGAGAAACGCCTGGGCCGCTAGCCTAAGCCATTCCTAATCATGGTGGAAACTTGCAGCATCACCATAATGAGCTATCTATGAAGCATCCTCAATAAAAAGCTATGCATATGGTAAATAAAAATATCGCTGAGATGCTCATTGTATGCTTGCCTTGTCATTTTGGTTATGGGAAAGCTCCTATACCATGTGCAAGGGGTACCCCGTTGGCGGTTCTCAATGATATGCAAATACTTACAATGACAAGAACTTACCTATGCCCAAAGTTGAGTATGCATGAGGTGTGGCCCTCATATGCAAGGGACTTGAGATTGCCAACTTATACTTCGTCAAGCATATACTCCATCTTTGTCACTTTAACCTTAATCACTTCAAGATGCTTATGATAGGGTCAATGAGGGCTGAAATCTAACAAGTACCATAATTTTTAGAAGCTCTTTTTGAAACTTGAAATCCCTGCTTCCTTTACAAAAAGGCCTTTCTTCCACTATTATATTGAGTCTCCACCTTCTACTTTTAGGCACCATTAAGAGAGCATAGTTGTCATTTTGTGTGCAGTGTCCCAAAGCTTATTGATTGATGCATATTGTGATATTACTTGTTCTTGTGCTATTTGTTTCTAGTCACCCTTGTGAACTTTGAAGGTGTCCTATGCATCTATTTGCTACTCTATGAGGGACAAGCTGATTGCCACTATGCTATGTTTTCTGTATGTGAAACAAACAAACGTTTTTCAATGCATGTTATTCATGATCTTTGTTTGTAGCCTTTCATGTTGCATGCATAGTTACTTTGTCCTATTGCTAGAACTCCATATTTCATGCACATGTTTAGAGTTATTTGATCCCAGCTTTTAACGCTTGCAAATAGTTGGATCTTTATTGTGAGGGTGCATGTCACCTCAAAAATTATTCTTTTATCACTTACCTACTCGAGGATGAGCAGGAGTTAAGCTTGGGGATGTTGATATGTCGGAAACGTATATATAATTTTTTATGTTCCATGCTTGTTTAGTATCTACTTTGCTTTGCTTTGTCTACACTTTGAGGTGTTTTTCTATCTTTTCTGGAACTAACCTATTAATAAGTTGCCATAGAGCCAGTTACCTGTTTTCTTCTGTTTTTGGTTCAGAAAGGCAGAAAATCAATATTCTCGGAATTGGACGGGACAAAAGCCAAAGTTATTATTTCCCTGGAGCAACACGGAACCACGAAGCAGAGCCGGAGGGGGGCCATAGGGTGGCCAGACCCCCTAGGCGCGGGCAAGCCCTAGAGGCGCCTGGGGAGGGTGTGGCCCCCTGGCCCTCCATCGACCTTGCCTCCTTCGCCTATAATAAGCCTCCAACCCAAAAACCCTAAATCATCCAGAAGAAATCCACGAAAACCTCTATAGCCCACCGCCACCGAAGGGGAGATTCATGGGGACATAACGTCTCTGTTCCGGCACCCTGCCGGGACGGGGAAGTGCCCCAGAGCCATCTACATCGATCTCCATTGCCATCTTCATCACCATTGCCGATTCCCATGATGAGGAGGGAGTAGTTCTTCCTCAGGGCTAAGGGCTCTACCGGTAGCTATGTGTTCATCTCTCTCTCTATGCATGATCTTGTGGTCATGAGATTTGTAATCCAGTATATCTACCTTGCTACACAAGTGCTTCATTAGATCTCTGCTCTCCCCATGTGTGTGAAAGTGACAGCGTGCACACCATGGTGGCACTTAGGTTTGAGTCTACATAAATACTCTTTGTGCTTTAATAGATTTATGCTTTTCCCCACATGTGTGAAAGTGACAACGTGCATACCGTGTGTGGCACTTTGGCTAGATTGAATATTTGTTATGAGTTATATTTGGAGTTGGATGTATCTATGAAATTGTGGTGTTTGTTGGAACCATCTAGTGCTCAAGGTGACAGTGTAGGGTTATCTAGATTGCGGAATGCGGACTTTGAGGTGTGTTGTTATATCCCTACCATGGATTAGAGTGTCCAACCGGAGAGTAGTTAAGAGTAGTATAATGAAGAGAGGATATTTATATGAGAGAGTGTTCACTAGTGAAAGTATGATCCCTAGGCCTTCTTTCTAAGCATTGAAACACCGTTTGCTACTAGATCTGTTGCATGTTTGCTTGCTTCCTTCTTGTTGCCTTTAGTCTTTGCCTTACCGTCAAGCTATTTTCTAGCACCGTTACCACTTGTATTTCACTATCTCTTCGCCAAACTAGTGCACCTATATTGGGTGTATTGGGGACACAAGAGACTTATTGTATCTTTATTGTAGGGTTGCTTGAGAGGGAATACCTTTGACCACTTCCTCCCTGAGTTCGATAAACCTTGGGTAATCCACTTAAGAGAAACTTGCTGCTGTTCTACAAACCTCTGCACTTGGAGGCCCAACAACTGTCTACAAGAATAGAAGTGCGTAGACATCAGATACCTGCTTGGTCAGGGTTAGGTGCTGAGGTTTTAGGGTTTAGTGGGATAGGGCTTAGGGTTTAATTAGGTTTTAGGGGGATTAGGGTTTAGTGAATTTTCAATAATGTTTGAGCTATATGCCTATATTGGTGAAATAGATAGGCGTTGGCACAATTTAATGGGAAGTATCTCATTTTTGATATATAAGTGCCTAATGCCTGCTTGGTTCGGGTTTAGGGGTTTAAGGTTTAGGTTGTAGGGCCTTTTCAATAATGTTCAAGCTTTATGCTTAGATTCGTGGAATGTAATGGCTTTAGCATAATTTAATGAAAGTATATCTCAAATGTTGATCTAAAAGTGGATGATATACCTGCTTGGTCATTGTCGTTTAGGGGTTTAAGGTTTAAGTTTTAGGGCATTTTCAATAATGTTCAAGCTTTATGCTTAAATTCGTGGAATGGAATGGCGTTAGCGTAATTTAATGAAAATATATCTCAAATGTTGATCTATAAGTGGATGATATACGTGCTTGGTCCGAGTCGTTTAGGGGTTTAGGGATTTTTTAACAATGTTCAAGCTTTATGCTTATATTTGTGGAAGAGAATGGCGTTACCGCAATTTAATGAAAGTATCTCAGATTTTGATCTATAAGTGCATGATACCTACTTGGTTAGGGTGTATGTGGGTTGAGGGTTTAAGTTTTAGGGTTGATGGTTTGGGGAATTTTCAATAATATTGTTCAAGCTTTATGCTTATGTTCGTCGAATAGAATGGCGTTACGAAAATTAATAAAAGTATTTGAAAATTTGATCTATAAATGTGCATATGATAGACTTGGTTAGGGTTTAGGGGTTTAGTGTTCAAGGTTTAGGGGTTTTGTGTTTCGTGTTTTGTGGTTTAGCTTGGTTTATTTAGGGATTTAGGGTTTCTAGAATTTTCAAAAAAGGTCGAGCTTTATGCTTATATTTGTGGATTAGAGTGGCTTGGCAATAATTTAACAATGAAGCATCTCAATTTTCGATCTATAAGTGCATGCTATCTGCTTGGTCAGGGTTAGGTGCTGAGGTTTTAGGGGGATAAGGCTTAGGGTTTGGGTTTTAGGGGGCTTAGCATTTAGTGAATTTTAAATAATGTTCGAGCTATATGCCTATAGTCGTGAAATAGAAAGGCGTTAGGGCAATTTAATGGAAGTATCTCAAATTTTGATTTTTAAGTGCGTGATGCCTGCTTGGTTCGAGTTTAGGGTCGAAGGGTTTAAGGTTTAGGTTTTAGGGCTTTTTCAATAATGTTCAAGCTTTATGCTTAGATTCGTGGAATGTAATGGCTTTAGCATAATTTAATGAAAGTATATCTCAAATGTTGATCTAAAAGTGGATGATATACCTGCTTGGTCATGGTCGTTTAGGGGTTTAAGGTTTAGGTTTTAGGACATTTTCAATAATGTTCAATCTTTATGCTTAGATTCGTGGAATGGAATGGCGTTAGCGTAATTTAATGAAAATATATCTCAAATTTTGATCTATAAGTGGATGATATACCTGCTTGGTTGGGGTCATTTAGGGGTTTAGGGAATTTTCAACAATGTTCAAGCCGTATGCCGATATTTGTGGAACGGAATGGCGTTACCATAATTTAATGAATGTATCTCAAATTTTGATCTATAAGTGCATGATACCTACTCGGTTAGGGTTTAATTATGGGTTGAGGGGTTTAGGTTCTATGGTTTTAGGACTTTGGGGGCTGAGGGTTTAGGTTTTAGGGGTTGTTTAGCGTTTTAGGAATTTTCAGTAATGTTCAAGCTTTATGCATATATTCATCGAAGAGAATGGTGTTTCCCAATTTAATGAAAGTATCTCAATATTGATATACAAGTGCATGATACTTGCTTGGTTAGGGTATAGGGGTTTATTAGTGTTTAGGGTTATAGGGTTCATGGGTTTAGTGTTTAGTGTTTCAAGAACTTTCAATAATGTTCAAACTTTATGGTTATATTCGTGGAATACAATGGCATAACTAATTTTATCACCACACCAATTTTATGGTTCAAAGACTATATATGGTTTAAAGTCTCACCGCACCAATTTTATCACAAAGTATGAATTACTTGACGAATAATGCCCAAGTTTCTTAAAATTTTCAAGTTCACGAGCCAGTTTCTTCGAGTTTAACGAGTTTATCTCAGTTTAGCAAAAAATGTTTGAATTTTGAACTGCAAACGATGGGACTCTCTACTTCCCGTAATTCTGGGTCACTAACAAGTGGGTCACTTGCATTGCGGGTCCACCAAGTCAGTGTAAGTCCGGAGGGGGCGGGCATGTAAATACACTTATTGAAGAAGGGCAGCGAACCAGGTCGATGGGGTGATGCACAAGGGAGAAAGCAAAATTACCACCTATATCCCTCTATTATTGCATTGCTCCTCGGGTTTTTGTTTCCGGAGAAGGGATAGAAGAAGAATTTTCATTCTAAAAATGTGATGTATGTTTGGGGCTGGATGTTTGAATGGATGGGTGGGATATTTCGGCATTCTCTCAAAATTTTGAATCTGAAGCTTCTAAGGTACGCTACTCCCACTCCCACTTGGGGGATGCTATCCCCGTGAGATAGACCCAGACGCCTATACGCTTTCGAGCATTTAATGAGTTGATAGAAATCTGCCGCCTTTCAAACAGGATGACCAAGGTCATAGCCGTAGTTGCTTTTTTTTGACATGCACAACCATAGTTGCTGGTACCGTGTCCATGTATTGTACTCCGTGCATTGGATGCATCTTGGCCAGTCAAGCTTTGCTTACCAAGGGAAATCCAATTTTATTTTTCCAAGTGACAATATTGTTTTTGGTTGTGAAGCAACTTCAAAGATTATGGCTCAGTATGACATCGTGCCAATTTTCACACAAAGTACCCCATTTAATGGACCATATCAATCTTACGGCTAGATTTTTGCGATAAATTTACAATATGGCACTTTACTAAAAACATGTCAATTTTGGTAACATGGTCTAGAGAAATGATGGAGAAGACTCTAGAACGATGCAGAAGTGTGTTTTGAGGTTTATGCATAGTGGTTATTGTGCTAAAGACTATCAATAGTATCTTCTAGCCCAAAGTACCCTGTTTTGAGGTTGATCTATGGTAACTGACAGGGGGGCACGTATATGGTGGTGCCCAAAGCAAGGCATGTCGGAATTTTCAAAGTTATCCCTCCCCACCCCTTCGCGCTGTGTTAACATCCACCCATTGCCACCTAGACCCTCACCCCCTTGGAAACCTACAAAACAGACGCGCTCACCGCCGCTACTCATCTCACCACCGTGTTCCCAAAGAATCTTTCCCTACCCGTCGGTGTTCTTGAGACGCACCGATGGTCACATGGATTCCATGGTAGTCCTTATATCTCTAGCTCGATCTGGTTGGCAATTTATTTCCATTTCACTAGATCTGCCTCCTCAAATACGTAATTTAATTTGTCCCCAGTCTACATGGTCATAGTTGATTCTAGGCTTGAACTATGTTCTTAAGTACCTTCGCCCATTATTGCTGTCAATATATTTGCTGAAATGCATGGGCATATATAGTTTATGTACTCCATCTATTTGTTTCCTGGTTTTCTTTTACTAATTAAGAACCAATCTTGTATGTCATAATTAAACAGATGGAGTTATTTGGGATGCAGGTTGCTCCATTAGGAATCCCTAAACATATCATGGGTGTTGTACGATTTATTGAGTTTGTTAGAGCTCATTGTGAAAACTCAAAAGTACATTGCCCCTGCCGCTTGTGTGTGAATCAGAGGGTGCTACCATTCAGTATAGTGAAAGACCATATTTTTATGTTTGGAATGATAAGCTCATATGTTAGATGGTTATTTCATGGTCAAGCATATCAATCGGGGGAAGAACATCTTTATCATCCAGATCAAGTAGGGGAAGCAAATGTTGATCATCTAGATCAACTGGCAGAGGCAGCTCCTGAGTATCTAGATCAACTTGTAGAAGGGGGAGGAGAGGCGCAAGGTGCATGAAACGGGTTTCATTTCAGGTACTTATGCTATGCCATATGACAAGGTACTATATCTATAGAACTACAAATTTTCAGGTTGTGTGTCTTTGATGTTTCTCTTTAAATGTATCTGTTAATCTACTAATCGCAAAAGTGGACAACCGAGGACATTGATGGTAATGACGATGACCTGTTCTACTTCTGGATGGAGTCGATGCAGGGCTTCTGATCATAATAAGGGGTGTAGTTTTGGTGTCATATGTGTAGTCTCATGACCACTATCCCAACTGTAAAACTCTTGGGGTGCACCTAAGATCGCTCTAAATATATGTAGAGCTATCCCATGATTGGTACGCTATTGTCGTAGTAGTGTAATATGGAGCTACCTTATGATTTTTAGGCCTTTCATAGTAGATCTGTAACTGGAAACTATTCCGTACATTAGTAGATTAGTATATTATATGTGTGTTTGTGTGTGTTTCCTTCTTTTGAGGCTTCCCAAGCGACAATCGAGGCATCGAGCTGGTGCCCTATGCTGGAACAAATGTCGTCTTTTCCTCTGCCAGCCCTTCCCCTCCCTCAAATGCTGATCTTTAGAGTATATGTTGTCTCAGCTATAATGTACTTTATTTCTAATATTAATATATTAGCTCTTCTGTTCAAAAAAAATCTCCATGAGCCGAATCTGTTTGATTCGATACTGGGCGATTTTCTCGGTCCTAGGAGAGGAACACGGGACGATTTTCTCGGTCCTGGGAGAGGAACACGGGACAACAAGGGAAAAAAGGAGGAGTGTCACATCCCAAAATTTTCCAAATTTTGAAATGTGAAAAAATAAATAAACAAAATAAATAATTTTTGAAATTTAGGGTGAAAAGAAACTTTTTGATTCCAAATAGAAACTTCAAAAACCCATCTTGAACAAACTTTGAATGAAAAGGTAATCCAATAAAATTCAAACCAAGTGAAATGCATTCATCAATGAATGTATCTTGAAATTCAAACTTGGGAAAGATAAACCAAAACCCAAAACCTTAACGGAAGAAAATCATTTCCAAGATATCACAAAAACTATGGATGTGATCCATATAAAAATTTGTCAACAAAACATTTATAAATGATCAAAATGACAAATAAAAATATTATAAAACCATATAAATTGATTTCATTCAATTTGGAACCATGGATAAAACCTTATGATTTTTATAAGATAAAAGAAAATGAATTTCAAAGCTAATAAAGCTTCTATCTAAAATCCATACCAAAGTGTGAGCAAAATAATCCTAAGATATTTAAAAGGATAAACATGTATTAAATAAAATTCTACAAATTGGAATCACCAATTTTGGATCTAAAAATAAAAGATATGGGTTTTATAAGATAAAGAAAGAAAGAAATAAATAAGGAATATTTCAAAGCCAAACAAATCAAATGAAAGTTTATTGAATAATAAAAAGGAATAAAATATTATTTAAATAGAATTATAAGGATTGAAAAATATCCAATTTTATTTAAATAAAGACAATTTGCCTAAATAATAAATCTCAAGAAAATTATTTAGAAGACAAATTAATCCTTGAGTTAAATCCATAAGCACATGGAATCAAGATAACCCCAATAAAATAAATGGATAAGAAATATTCAAATAAAATTATGTGGCATTGATCAATTTCAATTATTTTTGAATAAAGACAAAATCCATAATGGAAATGATTAATTAATGAGATAATAGTAAATTGGAATTTACCAAAGTGAATTAAAAATTTATATAATTAACTTAAAAAGAATTATTTGAATAAGATTTATAAAGGATTAAAGCCATAATCGAATTTTATTTAAATAAAGACAAATGCCCAATTTAAATGATTAATAAATCATATTAAAATATATTAAATAATTCAAAGTGAATTATTTGCACTAATGAATAAATAAAACCTATTGAAAAAGGGTTTGGTGAAAATTAGAATTCAAATAAGAGTTTGAAAATATATTTAAATCTTATTTGAATAAAAGCAATTGCCTATTTTAAATAAATAACAAACCATGTGTGAATGAAAAAATTATTCTAAAAATGGACTTTAAATACATATTTAAAACATTATAGAAACATACTGAATATTTGAAAAAGGTTTGAAAAATAAATCTGAATTCAAATGAATGTTTGAATTTGAAAAGAGGAAATCAAAATAGAAAAAGAAAAAGAAACAGAATAAAAAAATGAAACAAGCCAACCCAGCCCAGCTAGCTTATCAGGCCCAACTCGCAGCCCAACTAACCCTCCCCCGAAGCGTTTTCTTCACTCACAGACACACCCGCGCTGCCACTGACGCCTGGACCCCACCTGAACCCTCTCTCTCGCTGACAGAACAACCCCACCTGCCAGTCGTCTTCCTCACCCGCACGTGACCAGTTCGTCGCTGTTTCTGGCTTGATTTCCACGGAGTAATTCGCCTTAAAGCCGCGGCTATTACTCACCGTGATCAAGCCCTGTTAATCACGTATGCCTCCCCTCTCTTTCCCCTCGCTCGCCCGTCCCTCTCGGCCACAGGGTTGCCCTAATTTTTGCTTGCGCCACCACTGCCTCCGACGAGTTTTTCGGTCGATTCCGGCAAGCACGAACCTCCCCATAGTCCCTGCTTCACATGAGCGTGATCCCCATCGCCCCTTGATCCTCTCAGTATCCTTGGCTTGCCCGCGCGAGCACCGTAGCCTCGACTACGACATCGACAATACACCGCCGCCATCTGCCTCCACTCCAACGAGCTACTAACGCCAACCCCAAGCACCCCTCATGTTCTGGTGAGTACCCCTACAACCCTCGAGACCGTCTGCACCTCCCTGACATGCTGTCTTGCCTTGTTACGCCCTAGGAGCTTGTCCCCGACAACGAAAGCACGTGCCCGAGCCAGTGAGCAACTCCGGCGAGGAATTGTCATCCTCCCCGTGCGCCCCTTCGTCAACCACGAGTACGTTGAGCATCAGCAACGCACGGTAAGTCTGGTGAGCCACCCAACTCCTCCTCTCGCTTCCTGGTTTCGCCGTTACGCCACCGACCGAGCGCGCCGCCGCCAGCCACCGCAGCAGTGCCGTCCATTTATGGTCAAAATGATTCGGGCCGTTAGATCTAGATCGGATGCGTGAGATTAGAATTAACCCGAAGGGGTATGAATCCATCTGAGCCACATATATCAACTTAAATCCTACGGCTTGTATTGCGCGATCCTGCCGAAACGGTATCAGCCAGTAAAATTTTGAAACGTGGCTCAGGCTTTGATTTATAAGCAGAAATTGTCGTATTAGATGTTTGAATTTGTAAATTCCATAACTTTTGATCCACACGTCCAAAATTTGTAAATTTTATATCATTTTAATCAGGAAAAAGAATAATTTCCAACCATGCCCTTTGTTTAGTGAATTTCTTTTGTAAAATTGGTTGTTTTTGCAGAAACATATGTAGGCATATTTTGTGTATAAAATTCATTCTAAAATTATTTTTAGGGTAAAATCTTTTGTAAATGGATTTTTTGAACCTACTGACCATAGAAACCAACTTGTAGATTTAAAAGTATATTTTGTGAAGCTAAAGAATAAATCTTTTAATAAAAGCATTTCTAGTTAAATAAAAAAATTGCTTATGTTTTAAAAATGATTCTTGAGTAAAACCTTTTGAAAATAGTTTGAATTAAACTCTCTGACCCTAAACACCAAGTTTTAGGATTTAAAAATATATTTGATGAACCATAGAAAATTATTACTTTGTTTAAAAGCATTTCCAACAAAATAAAATGTTGCTTTGATTTAAAAATGGATTTTGGATGAAACCCTTTGAAAATGGAATTGTTTTAAAACATTATGACCATAAACATTAATATTGATATTTAAAAACATTTTGGCTAACAATAGAAATTATTATTTGTAATAAAATCAATTCTAGCAAAACAAAAGGGATTTAAAGTGGCCATTTTTACTAACTTAATATCAAATGGTTTTGCCACTTTTATAAATGACCAATAGGTGTTTTAAAATGTTTATGACCTATTAGAGACCACTTTTACAAATAAAACAATCTTTGGCATGCATGCATTGCTTTGTTTTTATTATTTTATGTGTTGAATTATTTGAATGTTAGTTTTGAAATTGTGCCTTACTTGATTGAATTGTAGTGGAATTTGAAGAGTGTGACCATTACAAGATCAAGGAGTGAACTTATATTCCCTACCAAAAAGGCAAGTGGTGATTCATACTTTTGTCCTATTATTTTCACTATCCATTAGTGATGTTTTGAGTAGGACTTGCATGGAATTTTCTAAGTGTTAACTATGCCATGGGAAATCCTAGTAGATAAAACCTTAGTAGAATTTTTCCCTAAGTTAAGATTCCTACTATTATCATGCTTAGCCTAGCTAGTAGAAAACACGGATGGATTATATTCATGCTATGAAATATTTCTAAGTCAAGGACTTGTTTTTTGTTTAATAAAACAACTATGTGAATGAATCACCTGGGTGGAATGGGACTTGCATGGATGGATTTTTGTTGAGTGGTTACCTAGGCCCATTTTTCAATGGCCTACCCTGTGTATCTCACTTGTGGAATGCCACCCAGGAACAAAGAGATTTGATATGTCAAATGTTGAGAAGCTTCAAGTGCAGCCACTTGGCATTATGGGCTCTGCCTGGATCAAATAGGTTGCAATAACTTAGCCAGATGGACAGTTGGTGGTAGGGGGTGATAGGTTTGGGAACGCATCCATTTTGGTCTAAGGGAAGTCTTCTGAAAGATCTTGTCTCGATGCATGTCGAGTCTTGTGGGGTAAGTGCACCACCTCTCGAGAGAGTAAAATCTAAGTACTTAGCCGTGTCCCCGGCAATTTGAGCATCAAGACATGGAAGCTATCAAGAATCTCCTCATCCCAATTTATAAGTTAAAAACTTGTGGTTGAACAAGGTTAAGGGATCACCAATGTCTATTGGTAGATTCGTTGGGTGATTTTGACAAAAAAAACTTAGTGTTTTCAAATGATAAGGAAAATATATTTTGAGCAAAGCAAGCCTAAGCTCCACTTAGCAAAATGCATATAGATGATAGTTACCACTATACTACCATAGTATCACTTGCCAATACAATTCAAATGTATTGACCCTTGTGGCTGTAACTTATTATGTTGCAGGTTTGTTTGATGTTAGTTAAGTATGTTGATTAGGATTACAAGTCTACAACCAACATGATTGCCTGTGGTACTTTGAAGATGAAGGACTCCATGCTATATAGATATTTCTGCTGCATTGTAATGAGGTAACCAAATGAGCTATGTAAGATGTAATATAATATTTTATTCCTGGTTATAAAGTTGTACTAGGACCTTTGTTTCTTGATATTACATCTCAAACTGTGGATGCTAGCTATTGATCCAGGGACTAGCATTGTAAACACAGGGATCTCTACCTTATTAAAGGTTGGGACCTCTACAGATGGTATCAGAGCACTGTGTTGCCTGTAGGATTGTAACCCTAGGATTGGACAAAACCCCTTAGAAAAATAGGAGTTGTATTTGTTCCAAAACTTATTTACAAACAATCTTGTAAAGTCTTTCCTCAACCTTTTGGTTTTGATTCTACATCTCTTCTATTTCAACTTGATGTACAAAACCTCAACATGAACAAAGACTTCAACATGAGCAAAGGACTTCACCAACTCAAATGACTTCAACTTCAACATCACCAATGACTTCAACTTTAGTTTCATCAAGGACTTCAACTTGGACATCACTAAAGACTACAAGTGAGACAAGAATAAAACTCAAGACTTGAAGACTAAAGAAACACAACTTAGAAGGAACCATCATCACCTTTGAACTTTTGTGACCAAGATGCAAGAAATTCTCCAAGGAAACCATGAACTCATTCACGAAGAAACAACCAAGAAGAATGGAATGATCTCAAGTAAAACCATATAGTTGGACCACCATACTAGTGTTTAAATCAAACACACCAACTTATGTGGTGTAGGAAAAATATTTTGTTGCCTAAAATCCGGGAATCTCTTCCAGCCGCTGCCTGACACTATTGAAAAATTGTAGTACTTCTGCCCCTACTACTAGTAGTAGTAGTACTACTATTCCGGCTGCCCATCCTCTCTTTCGACCAGAAACTTACAATCCCTACCTCCCATCATCACGCAAGGAAAGCAAGTGTCACCTAATCGGGATCTGTTCACCTAATCAGGGTATTTTCCCTCCTCTGCTTTGATCGATTGGGCCATTGGGGTGGGGGTGGATTTGGGGGTAGGTGGTGTGGGGGCAGGGGTGACTGATTTCCTTTGGATTCAGGATAGGGGCATGGTCACTGATGTTCTTATTGGGGCATTTGGTCGGGTTCCAAGTCGGTGTTCTTCACTTTGTAACCTTTAATTTCTACTAATGTGCAATGGATTTTGCGGCAGATTCTGTATGGAGAACTATGGGCCAGTGGCGCGCATGGCCACTATGGACAATGATGGTCCCATCAGTTCCCTTAAAATCTCCTAAAAAGGTATTGTAGAAGCATATTCATTGTGTTCTTCCATTCTTTCCCATGCTGAAAGTGGTTGTCTGCAACCTGGATGTATCCATGTGCTCAAAGTTGTCTTTGTCTTCATCCTGTTTTTGTGGAAGCCTCTATGACACCATCTTGTTCTTTATTTCTTGTAGAATGGCGATACATACCTGCGAACTTGTGGTGCTCCAGGTGCGGAAAACAACATGATACCCCCACATGCCGGAGGATCTGGCCACTAACACTACTCACCAAACAAGCGCAAGGCCACTGCCCAGCTAGGAGGTCCCAGCTTAAAGAGAAGGGTATTTTTTCTTAATCCACTTACCATGGTGCGGTCTGATTTAATTATTATCCGCTTGGTGTCATCCATGCTTATCAGATGTTTAGAAACATGTGTGATTTTATTAAGTTAGGCACTATGTTTATGTGAATCTAGATCTAGATCTGTCTGACTGTTTCATACACAGTCATATATATGAATACTATGTACTACATTGAACTATTGAGCTGTGTTGCTATTTACTCAGATCGAAGGTGCTGCTGCGGAGGCTGAGGCTGCGGTAGAGACTAGTAGATTGCTCATGGCCACACCAAAAGCGGACATTGTCTACATGACGAGGAAGCGCAAATACAGTACCCAGGTTGGCAGTGACCTCTCTAAGAAGTGGGTATAATTTGGAAATCCACAATTTCACATGTTATGATTTTCCGTGCTATTGTTATCAGCTATACTTATCTTTATGCTCATCAGAAGTTCACAAACATCAAAGTTGTTTGCTTTTCAGGCAATGATTTTGTCTGATATTATTAGATTTACATGATATTTACATAATTTAACCTTTCCACTTAATTTCATTCACTACTACGCACCAGCTGCTCAGCACGGGCTTCTACCATCCTCTTGTCAAGCTTGTGGATTGAAAGGGGGGCATGTATGCCCATCCAAAGGCAGATGGAAGAAAAATGGTGCATGGCCACCCTTCATGAAGGGTATCCATGGTATCAGGTATGGATTCCAAGCGGTTTAGAACGATTTGATGTAATATCTTGTATCTCACTTTTCTTGTTGTCATCTTACTTGTCTATCAATTTGCTCATAAAGGCTGTCCCTTGTATCGCTCGCCCCATTATAAACAAGATGTTCGGAAATGACAAGTTTCTAACTCTGTAAATCTAGGACCCAAAAGGCTTGCGACAACTATATGATGTGGATGTCTCACTGACGATGGCCACCACCTATTTGGGTGGCCGGGGTTGGTCCAAGTATGTCTGTGAGAATGGTATGAAGCAGGGGGACGAGGTAGCACTCGATTTTAGCAATCCTGGGCAGATAATTGCAAGCCATCTTACACCTGTAGACCACAGGGCCAAGAACAGAGGTAGTACTAATTAATTTCTTCTATACTCATCACAACCTCTGATGACTTTCTTGCGACTAACTGTTCTGCACCATTGTCTTCTAATCGTATAACTCTTACCACTTATGCAGTCCTCTTCGAGAAGGGTTCCAACATCAAGATGCTGGAACCGGCCCTAGTTCCTGCAACGGCACCTGTTGACCTAAGTAGGTCATACGTCGTAAACGTATCTATAATTTAGTATCCACTTTGCTATGCTTTGTCTACACTCTGAGGTATTTTTATACATTTTCTGGGACTAACCTATTAACAAGATGCCGCAGTGCCAGTTGCCTGTTTTCTGCTGTTTTTGTTTCAGAAAAGCTAGTAAAGAAATATTCTCAGAATTGGACGGGACAAAAGCCAAAGTCAATATTTCACCGAGGAGAACACAGAGACCGAAGGGGATCCACAAGGTGGCCACACCCACCACGCATGGGCCCACCCTGGGACGTGCCTGGGCATGGTGTGGGCCCCCTGGCTGCCCTCCTGCCTCGCCTCTTCGCCTATATAAACCCCCCGATGCCAAAACCCTAAGGACCCGATCATATCTCCAAGAAACAGTCCATAGCTGCCGCCACCATCGTCCCTAGATCAGGAGGGTCTGGAGCTCTTCCCGGCACCCTGCCGGAGGGGAGAGATCATCCCGGAGGCCTTCTTCATCACCATGAAAGCCTCCGGTATGATGCGTGAGTAGTTCCACCTTGGACTATGGGTCCATACAATATCTAGATGGTTGTTTCTCCTCCCTTGTGCTATCATGTTTAGATCTAGTGAGCTCTCCGGGGTATACCCAGCAGGACATTTCCGACTGGCCCAGGAACTGGTGAGTGGGCCTACAAGACGGTGACTGGATCAAGGCCCGGTGTGGATCCAAGTGACTGGAAGCTAAAGGCCCAGGCGAGTAGATAGGCCCAATCGGATTAGGTTAAGCGAGTACCGAAGCCTTAACTGATTCGGTTGAGATATGTAAACCCTAGGGGAGGTGAGTCTATAAAAACCTCCCTACAGGGCGTGTAGAGACACATTACATCATACACCCAAGTGACTCGCCGCCTAGCCGTCGAGCTCGCCCCATTGTACCACCATCATAATACAATCTAGCAGGAGTAGTTCTTTACCCTCCAGGGGGCCGAACCTGGGTAAAACCCTGTGTCTCCGCCCTCATCTCGCACCGCAGATGGCTGGCCGCCCTTGCCCTCGTTTCTACTACTGCCGATTGCAGATTCTGCCGTGACCATTCCCACGCAGTGGTGCCCATCGTGGGGCCTGGCTGGTCCGGGTGTTCGCGGCGAGATCCAATCGCCCATCAACGAGATTTGCCGCCACCGCCGCATGATAGCGATCGGTGAGATGCTCCAGATCTTCCGGTAGCTACGTTCCGGGCGTGACCGTCACGACAAAGATGATCTTGCCGGTCGGCACGATCAGCCTCTTCGTCGGCCTCACCGACGTCATCGTCTTGGAGGATTCGGCTCGCATCCGCGAGTCGCTGCCACGCGATCGGCTCTCCAAGATCCAGGTCCGCACGATCCATCGCCTCGCCTCCGAGTACAACTCGGCCGACAGCAACATGGCCGAAAACTCCACGGCCACGGAAGACGCGGCCCTCAACGACGACGCCGACTCGGCGACCCCGGCGTCACTCGCCGGATCCATCACCGCGGCTTCACCCGCGGGCTCCATCACCCAGGACTCCAACATGGGAGACTTCGAGGATCCCTCCATCCTTGGGATCTTCGACTTCGACTCCGGATCGGAGAATTCCGCCGATCTCCGCGATGGGACCAGTCGCCACGTCGCGACTTACATGTCGACCGGCACCGATCCCCTGGAGGATCCCTTCTCCACCCCGATCCCTCTTAACGCCACGGCAACGGAGGTCGAGGGACTCTGCCTGAAGCTGGCGGAGGCAGTCCGCAAGGAGCAGGCCGAGCGCGAAAAATTTCGCCTCGAGCAGGTGACAGCGCAGGAGCTGTCGCGCTACCACCAGCAGCGAATCAGGTCACGCCTGAACCCCACAGTTAAGGGGCGCGCACTGAACTTCTACGACGAGAATGACCCTGCCCGCGTGGCCGAGCGCGCGATCTGCGAGAACGCATCGCCAGGAGGAAGCGCCCGGCCCCCACCAGGGTCGACGGCGAACGGCGCCCCACCTCCACCCAACCGCACACCTCCCAGGGACCAATCACGGATTGTGGTCTCCTCACGGGAGCGTGACGCGAATGGCCTACCACTGTTCTCCACCCCGATGGACAACCTCGTGGCGGGTCGAGCAGCAGCCGACAACATCACGGCCACCGGCGACGGTGCCTTACAGATCCAGTACGTGAGGGCCCTGCTCGCAAAGGCGGTCGAGCAGCAAAATGCAGGCGCCGACTCCCAGGGCCGGGTGTACTCGCGTTCTTCGGGCAGCAGAGCAGCCTCAAGCGGCCGCCCATTGGCGGCAAACACCCTCAACTGCCCGCCACCAGATCCACTGCAGCTCCAACATCGACCCGCGAACGCAGCACTCTCCTGTGCCAGCGACCAACCGTCGCCGCCAGCAGCCGACCATCGGCGCCGCACACATCATCAACAACCAAAGCTGGCGCGCACGCCAGCCCGACGACCTGCGACACACCCTAACCAATCGCCGCGACGGCGAGCCGATGGGGTCGCTAAGTCGACTCGGGCCCAGGTGCTTCGGACCGATGATCCGAGGCGAAAAATACCCGGCGAACTTTAAGGCGCCGAAGGAAATAGAGAAGTATGACCCTTCGTACGACCCCTCCGTGTGGATGGATACATACCTCATGGCTATGGGGATTGCTGGCCACACCGACCTGCTAGCCGCCCGTTACCTCCCCTTGATGATGGAGGGGACGTGCAGTCAGTGGATCAACACCCTCCCCCAGGATAGCATCGACTCCTGGGAGGAGATGCGCGACGCCTTCGTCAGGCACTTCGAGTGCTCCTACACCCGCTCCACCACCATCGAGGACCTGGAGCGATGCGTCCAGGGACCCAGAATCGACCAAGAATCGGGTCCAGCGGTGGCAAGAATTATGGTACAACGCGGTCGGCATCCACCCGGACACCGTGATCCATTGCTTCAAGACCTCGTGCCGCTACGAGCCCTTGGTCGCCAAGCTCAAGCGACATTCTCGCACGCTCGACAAAATACCGGGCCTCCTCGAGATCGCCAAACGGTATGCGGAGGAAGACCCAAACCAGGAAACCGACGACGAGTCGGGAGGCCAACGCCGCACGAGCGGCAATGACAACGGACGACGGTCCGACCTACGCTACAGCAACACTCGCCTCACTGGCAAGCGCCGCAATGACGGGCGATTCGACTTCGTCGCCAACACCGGGCACGCACAGCGCGAGCCCAAGAGCTTCCGCCGTGACGGGGGGCAACACCGCGACGGCGGCAACTACAAGGCGAAACCAAGGTTCGACCCCGCGACCCTCCTTAACCAACCTTGTGCGTTTCACAGCAGGGAAGGGAAGCCCGCCACGCACACGACCGCCGACTGCCACACCCTCAGGGAGATTGAGAAAGCACGACGAGCGCGGGAGGACCCCGATAACAACCCGCCAAACAGCGGAAAATTCGGCAATGTGGCCGGATCACTCCATACCTTCACAGGCTTCAACACGAAGCGCGAGAAGAAGGTCATCGCCCGTGCCGTCGCCGTCAACGCGGTGGCCCGGGTGGACGTTCCCCAGTTCCTCAACTGGTCGGAGCAGCCCATCACCTGGAGCCGCCAGGACCACCCGCCACGCATCGAGTACCCAGGCCGAGTCGCCCTAGTGGTCAAGCCTAAGGTGGGCGACTACTGGCTCCCCAAGACATTGATGGACGGCGGCAGCTCCATCAACATCCTGTACCTGGACACCTTCAGGCGACTGCGGCTCCCGCAGTCGATGGTCGAGACGACCCACACCACGTGCCACGGCATCGTCCCCGGTCGGAAGGCGTACCCGATCGGCAAGGTCACGTTGCCAGTCACCTTCGGCACACCAGCAAACTTCCGCACCGAGCGGATCGTCTTCGAGCTGGTACCCTTCGACAGACCCTACCACAGCGTCCTGAGGCGCCAGGCGTTCCCCAGTTCATGGCTGCGCCCCACTACGCATACAACGCAATGAAGCTCCCCGGACCGTGCGGCGTCATGACCATCAACGGCGACCCCGACATGGCCGCCGAGTGCGAGGCCAAACGAGCCGAACTCGCCGACGCCGTCATCGCGGCAGAAACCAACCATGCCGACGAGCTCACCAAGTACGCGAGCGGGGTCAACAACGACGACCCCACCATACTCAAGAATCCCAACTCGGAGGGCGCAAACACCTCAGCCTTCAAGGCAACGACGCACACCCGCACCGTCGAGCTGGTCCCAGGCGACACCAGCCAGACGGTGACGATCGGGACGGGCATGAGCCCAGCCTAGGAAGGCGCGATCATCGAGTTCCTCCGTGAGAACAGGGACATCTTCGCATGGAAGCTCTCTGACATGCCTGTTGTCCCTAGGGAGCTCGCTGAGCACAAACTAAACGCCGACCCCAAAGTGCGACCCGTCAAGCAGTCGCTGCGGCCCTTCAATGAAGAGCGCCGCCGAGCTATCGCCGAGGAGGTGCAGCGTCTACTCGCTGCATGCTTCATCCGGCCAATTAAATACTCCAAGTGGCTGGCAAACCCAGTCTTGGTCGACAAGAAGAACGAGACCTGGAGGATGTGTATCGACTACACAAACTTGAACAATGCCTGCCCGAAGGAGCAGTTCGTCCTCCCGCGGATCGACCAAATAATCGACTCCACCGCGGGCTCGGAGTCTCTGTGTTTCCTCGACACCTACTCTGGGTACAACCAGATCAAAATGGTTGTTGAGGACGAGGAGAAGACGGCGTTCATCACTCCATTCGGAGCCTTCTGCTACACCGCCATGACCTTCAGCCTCAAGAACGCCGGGGCAACCTACCAGCGGTGCATGCAGGAGTGCCTCGCGAGCCAAATTGGCCGCAACATCCACGTCTACATCGACGACGTGGTCGTAAAGTCCGCTCGCCAGGACGATCTACTCGCCGATCTGGCAGAAACATTCGCCAACCTGCGGAAATACAAGATAAAGCTAAACCCAGCCAAGTGCACCTTCGGTGTACCAGCAGGACAACTACTGGGGTACGTCGTATCTAAGCGCGGGATCAAGGCGAACCCCACCAAGATCGACATGATCGCTCGACTCGGCAAACCCGAGTGCCTGCGTGACGTCCAAAAGCTGGTCGGGCGAGTAGTGGCTCTCAGTCGCTTCATACCCCGCCTGGGCAAAAAGGCGATGCCCCTATACCGCCTGATGCGCAAGAACCCCACCTTCCAGTGGGACAAGGAGGCGGACGACGCGCTCCGCGACCTCAAGAAGGTGCTACTCGCCGCACCGCTACTCGCCGCCCCCGTCGACAAAGAACCCATGCTGGTCTACGTCGTGGCTTCCGAGCACGTCGTCAGCGCCGTCATGGTCGTCGAACGGCCAGAGGACGGAAAGGAGCGCCCAGTACAGGGACCGGTGTACTACATCAGCGAGGTCCTCACCGAGTCGCGCCAGCGGTACCCGCAGTACTAGAAACTGGTATACGCGGTCTTTAGAGCACAGCGGCGCCTGCCGCACTACTTCCAGGGGCACCCAATCACGGTCGTCTCCTCAGCACCATTGCAGGACATCATCCGCAACCGTGAAGCGACCGGGCGAGTCGCCTAGTGGGACGTCGTGATCGGCGTCCACAACATTAAATACGAGCCACGGAAAGCGATCAAGTCACAGGCTCTAGCGGACTTCATCGCCGACTGGGAAGAGGCCCAGCAGCTAGAAAAGCTGCCATACCTCCACTACTGGAGCCTCCACTTCGACGGCTCCAAGAACGCGGACGGCACAGGAGCAGGGATCGTGCTGACTTCACCAAAGGGCGACAAGCTCCGCTACGTCCTCTGCCTCGACTTCACCCCCTGCACCAACAACATGGCCGAGTACGAGGCACTCCTCCACGACATGCGAGCTGCCAAGGAGATGAACGTCAACCGCCTACGCTGCTACGGAGACTCCGACCTCGTCGCGGGGCAAGTCGCTGGCACTTGCGATGCCGTTTCGCCCACCATAGCGGCATACCGCCAAGCAGTAGACAAGCTGGGGGGACATTTCGCAGGGTACTCCGTCGAGTGGATTGCCAGGCGAAAGAACGAGGAGGCTGACTCACTCTCTCGCATCAGGTCGGCTCGACTCGCACCACCCGCTGGCGTCTTCCTCGACACGATCACCAAGCCTTCAGTCTCTCCCCCAAGGGAGATCGACATCGGAGTCCCGCTGCAACCGGAGGCAGCCCTGGTCGCACTCGTCGCCGAGCCAGATGACTGGACCAAGCCGTACGTCGCCTACCTGGAGGCTGGCACCTTGCCGGCAGACGAGACAGACGCCCGGATGATTGCACGCCGATGCAAGTCCTTCACCATCATCGACGGCGAGCTCCACAAGCGCAGCATGACCGGCGTGTTCCAACGCTACGTCCAACCCGCCGAAGGACGCAAGATCCTCCACGACATCCACTCCGGCGACTGCGGCCACCACGCCGGCGCCCGCTCTCTGGTCGCCAAGGCTATGCGGCATGGCTTCTACTGGCCCACCGCACGAGCCGATGCCGTCTACATTGTCCAGCGGTGCGCCGGGTGCCAGAAGTACGCCAACCAGACGCACGTGCCGAGCTCAGCGCTCAAGACAATCCCCATCACCTGGCCATTCGCCGTGTGGGGTATGGACATGGTAGGCCCCTTCAAAAAGGCCCCCTCTGGCTACACCCACCTCCTGGTCGCGGTCGACAAATTCACAAAGTGGGTGGAGGCCAAACCAGTCCGCAAATGCGACGGGAAGACCGCCACTAAATTCCTACGTGAGTTCATATATCGCTACGGGTTCCCAAACAGCATCATCACGGACAACGGCACCAACTTCGCCAAAGAAGCCATGGCCGAGTTCTGCGAGGAACACCACATCCGGCTCGACCTCGCGTCAGTCGCCCACCCGGAATCCAACGTCCAGGCGGAACGGGCCAACCAGAGCATCCTCCACGGCCTGAAGTCGTGGCTCCAAGTACCACTCGAGCGCACCGCCGGGTGCTGGGTCGAGGAGCTACCCTCCGTCATCTGGGGCATCCGCACCTCGGTCAACAGGTCGACAGGGTTCACCCCCTTCTTCATGGTGTACGGCGCCGAGGCAGTCATGCCCACCGACCTCGAGCACGACTCGCCAAGGGTCGTCCACTACACGTAGGCTGCGAAAGAACTCGCCCGTCAGGATGGAGTCGATCAACTCGACGAGGCACGTGACCTCGCTCGATCATGCACCGCCATCTACCAGCAAGGACTCCGCCGCTACCACAGCCGGCGGGTGAAAACTCGCACACCTTCCAAAAAGGCGACCTGGTGCTGCGCCTCATCCAGGACAAGAAGGGCATGCACAAGCTTTCCCCTCCGTGGGAGCGACCATTCGCCATCGGACGAGTGCTCGGCAACGACGCCTACTACCTCATCGACGTCCGCGGGGATGGCAAACTCGACGTCAAGCGACCGTGGAATGTAAACCTCCTACAGAAGTTCTACTCCTAGAACCCCACATATGTACCGTCCAGTCGCTATGAAATAAAAAGAATTGGTTACCGCGAATTGCCCCTACTCTCCGTGTCTTGTGCCACTCGCACTCGTATTAACAACGTCAAGCTAACTGCAGAAGTCAACCTTTGGCATAGCGATCGGAACGGCCAAGTAGTGCGTTACAAGGGCACTGGGTCACCTCAGGTCTTGCAACGTCCACGAAAAACGCCTACCCGGAGCCCCATTGGAGTCGCCTAGCCCGACTGGCTCTACGAGCCAAGACAACTGCCTTCGCTTCTCACAGCGACCATGATCCTCCGCATCCTCGACATAGCGACTCGAACAGCCAAGTACCACGCTCGGGGACTGACGACCAGTTCAGCACGAGCGGCTAGGGAAAACGCCAAGTATGAGAGCATGCCCAGGACTCGCCATGCGACTGACCCGACGGGTCAGGCAGGAGTGATGCGCTCACCCTAACGCGCCAAGTCCTCACCCACCCTCGAGTCGCGCCTAGAACAGCCAAGTACCACGCTCGAGGACTCGGCCACCCGACCTCGTTCGCGCACGGGAAAACGGTGAAGTACAGAACACTCATGGGAGTCGCCTTGCGACTGGCTCTCCGAGTTCGGGCGAGTCGACCCCAATAAACAAAACATTCAAAATAGCAAACACATAACAAACGAGGTAAACCCCATAAAAAAGGGCGGACGCGCTCGGGGACTCGTTCAAACCTCAATCAGAAACACACGAGAATTCACAAAACAACACGATATTCCATTAATAGCATGTCGCAAGCGTTACAAAATACAAAATATGCCCAATGGAAGCACTGTCACTAACGCCCCAGGGCACAACATTCTACTCTGCAGGCTTCGACGACGACTCGCCACCACCCTTGTGATTGCGAATGAAGGGAGTGTACGGGTTTGACGGGTACGTCATCAGCTCACCCGCCATCGCTGCACGGAAGGGTTGCTCGATCTTGAAGTCCCGGTGCTGCGGCTCGGGGTCGTTGGGCGCGACGACTGTCTCCTGGTAAGGAAGGAGGTCGCCCATTGCCCAGACGCACTCGGAATATACCGCGGCGCGGTCCGTCAGCTTCAGCACCGCAGAGATCTCTACCGAGCCGATCGATGACGGGTAGCCACTCGTCACATCGTCCAGATCGAAGTCCTCTGGGAAGTGAGCGAGCCCAAGGCTAAGCGCCGTCGCCGCTCCGCGTCGGAACGCTGATCGCGTCATGAATTCGACGACCGACGACGCTTCTCCAAGTATCGCCACACTTTGACGAGGTCGCTGGGAATTACTTCCGTGGGCGACATCTCCTGAAGATACGCCTGTATGTCGCCGACAACGTGGCTGAGTCGACCAACGTGGCTACACATTGCCGTGCGTCCAACGAATCCGCCTCCTTCGCACTGTCAATGATCCGACCTGCGGACAGAACGTGATAGTGAATACACCAAAAATTACACAATACATATGAAGCTCTGAAGAGAAGTGTAGTCATCTTGAAGCCCAGCAACAAGGGTGTCAGAGACCTTACGCTCCTCAGCGGTGGCTGTAACGGCAGCCTTGGCTCGCCCATCCGCCGAAGTTGCCTCCTCCTTCGCCTCCTTCAGCTCGCGCTCAAGGTTGGCGATCCGCTTCTCGGCCGAGCTCAGCGCAGTCTGATATGCCGCCAACTCACTCGCTGGGACAAGGCCCTGGCGGACCTCCTCCGCCTTCGCAGCAGTCGCCTGGAGTCCCTTGTCCGCCTCTTGGACGACGGCAAGTTCTTCCTCCGCGCGACGCTTCGCAGCAAGCCGGTCAGCTGACTCGCGCTGCAAACCCTGAACACAAGCCAAACGGTCAGCAACATCGAAAATCCTAAGTGCCCACCCGCTGAAATTCAGCGAGCGCGCACTCGAGGACTGGACGCAAGAATTAAAAACAAGAAATTAAAAGAATCAGACCACTACAACACAGCGGCCTGATTCTCGGGGACTGGACATACCTGGATGGCCGCGCCCAGC
Organism: Avena longiglumis; assembly: GCA_030063025.1. NCBI lineage: Eukaryota > Viridiplantae > Streptophyta > Magnoliopsida > Poales > Poaceae > Avena > Avena longiglumis. The sequence goes on along the minus strand of CP125977.1, from coordinate 427,545,508 downwards.
ATGCCATGAAGCTGAAGTGCATCCACGGAGGTAAGAAGGGCTGGAGTGTGCCCGCGCTGCTGCTCGACCTCCGTCTCGGCGACTCCGGGTGCGCGGCTCGATGGTGTGGTACCACTCGCCGTGGCCGCTCTAGCCATGAAGCGCGGGAAGGTCGCGATGGATGTGCCGGCACCAAAAGAGGCTGGCTCGGACTCCCCTCGCGAAGGAGCACCCTCCTTGATTGCCGAGGCCATTACCGCCGCAGGAGCACTCGGGGCCACCGTCGTGTCGTCAGACACCGTGACGACCTCGTCGTTCTTGGCCTTCTTGGCACCATCTGTGGGGGCAACGACCTCGTCAGCCTTCCTCTTCCGAGAGGGGTCCTCCTCCGCGACGACTGGCGGCACCTTGGCTACAGACGGGTGGCCTATCTTCTTAGCTCCGGTCCTACAAATTGATCGTGTGAGCAAAATAATCCGAGTACAATGAAAGACAAAGGTAGGTGAGAAAAACTCACTTGGCGACTGGAATGAAGCGCAGCCCCGTGCGGATGCTGGCCGGCTTCTCGGGGCCCGGCCATCGAGGCCCATCTCCAGGACATCGCGTGCCCAAGACACGGACGGTTTCTTCGTTGTCGAGGCTGCGGCTGGAGCTTCCAAAACATTTTCGCCAGGAGCATCCTTGGGCGGCGAAGCTACCGCGACCGGAGCGGCCCCCGAACCAGAGACTGGGGCGAACAGCGGAGGCATCGAGGCCAGAGGCACCTCATTCAGGACGGCGGTGATATCCGGAGCCGTCGCCATCTGTGGAGCTTCACCCCTGGCCAGGCTGGTGGCGTCGGAGCTGCTTGGCGAATGAGGCGGAGACGCCTGTTTCGATGGCTTCGCCTTCTTCTTTGGAGGGGCCTTCACCTTCTTATTCTTCTTCTTCGATGGAGTGGCCTCGCGATGCGAGGTGTGCTCGGGGAGCTCGTCGTCGTCATCGTCATGACGCTCGAGGCTTTTGCTCGCTTCGAGCTCACGCTGCAGCTGTCCGCGTGTTTTCCGGACCAGCGGGGCGACCTCTTCCTCGGATTCGTCGTCATCGCCGCTCCCGTCACTCTCGACACCTCCCCTTGCTGGAGGCGATTCGCCCACCTCCTGGATGGATGAGATCGAATTCTCGTCGTCCGCGGGCGGAAGCCACCCTTCCACCACTTGAAATAGCTGCAATACGCATAAATAACATCAGTATGAACGCGACTGCATTTAACTGCGACTGCGAATGATGGAAAGATGACTTACTGTCGGGGATGGATGCTTCGCGGTGTAGGGGGCAACCCCAGCCTTCGCGTTGAGGTACGCCGCCTGGGTGATATTCTTCAGCGCCAGGAGGTAATCCTCGAGTTTCCACTCGACGAGGCAGGACTTCGTCGAGTCCTCCCGGCCCGCGTACTCGTACATGTAGTGGTCGCGGCGGGCCAGGGGGACGAGTCGCCGCCCGAGCCAGCAGTTGTACAAATCCGACGGGCCCAGGTCCGACGGTCCCAGGTCCAACGGTTGTATCCCCTAGAAGGCACAGAAGCGCCGGAAGAAAAGATATGTTGGGAATCCCAGCCCCCGCTCTAGGTGGCTGGTGAAGCAGACGAACTCTCCCTCACGCGGGTCCGGGGTTACCTCTCCGGCCACGGGGATGCGCCACCTGCCGGCGCGCAGGATCCCGGCCTCCTCGAAGGACGCCAATTGTGCCCTCGTGCACTTGGACCTTCCCCATGGTTCGCTGGGGGGAGCCATTGGCGGAAGGGTTCGTGGAGGTCGGAAGATTTCGGCTCGGCTGGATCGCGATGCGGGGGAAAACGAAGGTGCGCGCAATCGGAGGAAATGACAAGGAGGTGGTTCTCCGATCGCCTACCATTCCTTTATATAGCGGTTGTTGCCCGCCAAATCAGGGAGCCGTTATTACGCGGTGATTACGCCAAAAGTTACCGTTGGGTTACCCCAACGGCTAGTTTGACTGCGTTTTGATGGTCCAACTTCAGCCACTCGGCTCGCCGACCCGATCACTACAAACAGTGACTAAATATTTCGCCGATCCAATCGCCAAAGCTGCGACCAGAATGACTAGTTTCCTCCTTTATTCAGGAGCCCGCCACCGATTCGACTGGATGTCCGCGTTGAAAGCCGTATACTCCGACTGCCAGCGACCACCTGCGCCCAATCGACGACGGCCTCGGGGACTACTGATGGGGATATGCCTACCGGGGTATACCCAGCAGGACGTTTCCGACTGGCCCAAGAACTGGCGAGTGGGCCTACAAGATGGCGACTGGATCAAGGCCCGGTGTGGATCCAAGCGACTGGAAGCTGAAGGCCCAGGCGAGTAGATAGGCCCAGTCGGATTAGGTTAAGCGAGTACCGAAGCCTTAACTGATTCGGTTGAGATATGTAAACCCTAGGGGAGGTGTGTCTATATAAACCTCCCTACAGGGCGTGTAGAGACACGTTCCATCATACACCCAAGCGACTCGCCGCCTAGCCGTCGAGCTCGCCCCATTGTACCACCATCATAATACAATCTAGCAGGAGTAGGTCTTTACCCTCCGGGGGGACGAACCTGGGTAAAACCCTGTGTCTCCGCCCTCATCTGGCACCGCAGATGGCTGGCCGCCCTTGCCCCTCGTTCTACTACTCGCTGCTGATTGCAGCATCTGCCGTGACCATTTCCACGACAATCAAGATCATCTATTTCTAATCATGCATGTTGTGTTTGCGAGGATCCGATGGATATTGAGATTACTATGTCAGATTGATTATTGATTCTATCATGTCTTTTTGATTATTGATTCTATCACGTCTGTGTTATTTGAGATCTTGCATGCTCTCTGTTTCTAGTAGCTATCTTGGCCAAGTAGATGCTAGTGACTCCAAGAGGGAGTATTTAAGCTCGATAGTGGGTTCATGCCTCTATTGAATCTGGGGAAGTGACAAAAATCTCTAAGGTTGTAGATGTGTTGTTGCCACTAGGGAGAAAACAACAATCTATTGTTCATGGTACAATTGTATCATTTAAATTACACACATTGCTTAATGCAGTTATCCGTTGCTTGCAACTTAATACTGGAGGGGGTTCGGATGATAACCTGAACATGTATTACTAGTCATACAAAAAGTTGGATGGCGTTCTATGTATATTGTTGTAATTCCCAATCAAATCTCATAGGATCATGAATGTCTAGTATTGCATTGTTATGCCTTGCTTAGTCCTGTCAATTGCCCCACTGTAATTTGTTTACCAAGCATGTTATGTTATTTATCTTAAGGAGAACACCTCTAGTGAACTGTTGACCCCAGTCTAATCATTACCATTGTTACATCATCTACTGTTACTGTTTACTTTCTGCAAGAAACCATTACCTTCCACACCATACGTTTAATCCTTTGTATTCAACAAACCAGTGAGATTGAGAACCTCACTGTAAGTTGGGGGCAAAGTCTTGAGTTTGTGTTGTGCAGGATTCCAAGTTGTTAGAAACACCTTGGAGTTGTTTCCTTGCTCCTACTGGTTCGATAACCTTGGTTTCATAACTAAGGTAAAACTTACTACCGTTCTCATCATACCTTCCTCTTGGGGTCTCCCAACGAAGCTTTACTATTGAGCCACGTCAAGGATTTTTCTAGCGCCGTTGCCGGGGAGTTAAGAACGGCTTCACAAGGGGAGTCCTTCACAACCATTCTCTTTACTTTATTTTTGTTTTGTTTTGCTTGCTTCTTTTTATCAAAAATTACAAAAAAAATTAGTTTTGTTTGGTTTACCTTTTCTTTTCAAAAACACAAAAAATTAGTTCCTACTTTAGTTGCTACCGTGTCTAGTATTTTTCCAATCATCGTGTCACCTATGGAAAGGATCTTTACTTTCAAACAACGAAGTGAAGAGAGTTTCAAAGAAGCCTGGACTAGAATTTCTGATTCATATGGAAAAACTGAGCCTAAAATGACTCTAGGTTTGGTTCTTAGCAGTTTCTACCATGGTCTTGCTCTTTGTTATAGATATGCTTTGGATGTTGTAGCAGGAAAAGATTTTTCCAATGTAATGAGGATGAAACTTTGGATGCCATAAAGAAGTTGATTACAATTTATAATTTGCCTAGAAAGTCTGATTCTTCCTTTATAAACATCTATGCTAGGTTGAACACTCTTGAGACCAGTACAACTAGTTTTAAAGATTGCTATAACATGCTTAGAGAGCACCATGATTATGTTCCAATAAATTCAAAACCCTCAAAATGGTTTCCTACAATAAAATTTGCTATAAACAATGAAACTTTTGATGCTCGTTATGATATCATGTATGGATTTTGTCTTATGCCTAAAGATATCTATGAGTCTTTGAATCTTTGGGGACTTTCTGAAGGAGGAGAAGAAATATCTCTTACCAATAATGCAACTATATTACCCATTGGAATAGCTGAAGGAGTGTTTAAAAAGATCTCAGGGAAAGTGGTGTCTACTGATTATCTTGTTATTGAATGTGTAGGAAAAAGACAAATTACACTTGGAAGATCTCTATTGAAACTCCTTGGAGCAATAATAGATGTGGGAAAAGGCATTATGCATTTTGCTTCTCCAATAAGCAATCATACATTCTCTAAAGATAAGGAAAGGTAAGAAAGGTAGGAGCAAGAAATTTGATGTCAATGCTTCTTCATTTGAAAATACTTGATTCTTTCTTCGTGTGCCTAACTTAAAGGCGTTAAAGAAAAGTACTTCTTGGGAGATAACCCAATAGTTTTCTTGAGTCTTGGAAGTTATTACTTCTGTAATAACCTCTCCTTATCCTTTTTGTTTAAATTTTTGTGCCAAGAATAACCTCTAATGAGAGGGAAGTAAGATTTGGGGAAGTTCCTGTCCCGAAACAGATATTTTTTGCTTCACTATAAAACTTCGTGAAAAATCTCTGTATGTATAATTGAGCTGTAATTTTCTGAATAAATCCCCCAGGTTGTTAGCTAACTTTATTTAGTTCAACACATTTTGATTTGAGCAACAGAAGGTTTTCAAAAAAATCGGTTTTTACCTTCTGGTCTATTTTGACAGATTTCTGCCATTATTTGCATTTGTCTCCTATCGATTTATTTTTTAGTTCTCTTTGCTAAATTGAGATTTTTAAAGGGAATTGCTACAGTAACTTGAGTTTTTAATGAAACTTTTGATTTTTTTAAACTAAACCCAAAGGTCTATTACTTTTGAATGCACTAATGTTGCTAATGAAGATTGTGTGAAGTTTTATATGAAGGAAATTTTCAGGTGTAGGGAAAGAATGATGTAATGAGATGAAGAATGGACAAAAGATCAAGCTTGGGGATGCCACCCCGTGTCCCCCAAGAAATATTCAAGAGGTACAAGCATCAAAGCTTGGGGATGCCCATGGCATCCCCTTCTTCATCAATAAAAATCTTAGGTCTCTTTCTAGACACTTCATTTTTATTATTTCATGCACAGTTGTGTTGTTCTTAGAGCGTCTTAGTTTTAGTTTTTGGTTTTTATTTCCTTAGTTTGCTTGAATAAAGTAGATGAACCTCCACTTTCATTGTGTTGTTTCAAATAAGTTGATTGGTGTTGGAAAGGAGTAGAAAGTTTCATGCTTATACTGGTACAAAGGGAGCTTGCTTTGACTGTGACTTAGACTTTATCATGTCATGCTAGATGTTGTTTTGACTTTATGTTTAGTGATTATTTCTGTAGCATGACTTGTTCCTAACAATTGGGATTGCTTAATGTGCCTTGAAAAGAATCATGCGTTATTTTAGCATACAAAAGCATAGTATTGTGGTATTCTCCTTTGATGCTTTGTTTGGGTTGACTTGGCACATGCTCACACCATGTGATGACTATGAACCAGTCACCTTAGCCTCTATGATCATTTATTTTTTGACTTGTGGTATCACTTTATGCTTTGATCAGTAATTTTTTGTCGCTCTGCATGATTATGGACATTATTGATCTCTTAGTTGGTCGCTTCTAGTCTTTTGCTAGCCTCCACTTGTATTGAGTAAGATCTAATCATGCATCCAACTCCCAAGAAACCAAGTTATTCCAAAGTGTCCACTATAAATTCCTATGCATGGTGTTTTACACCATTCCAAGTATATTCTTGTTTTATCTATCTTCAAAAATAAACTTGTTATGTGAAAATTAGTGATTAAAGCTCTCAAAAACTTGATGGCACACTTTATTTTTCTTGCCCCTAATAAACTTGAACCATTGTGTCATCTATGTTGTATATTCTTGCACTTATAAGTTGGGAATTAGCAGAACCGTGCTGTCACGAGGAACGCTTTCAACACCTGTAAATATGTACCCAGTTGATATCATGCTCTTTTGTTTATGGATGTCGGTGGTGTCAAATAAAAGGGGAGCTTGTAAGTCCATGGAGTTATGTATATGTGTTAGAGAAACGCATGGGCCACTGGCCTAATCCATGCCTAATCATGGTGGAAACTTGCAGCATCACCATAGTGAGCAATCTATGAAGCATTCTTCTTATAAAAAGAGAGAGAGATAGAAAAAATATAAAAAGAAAAAAAGAGGAAAGAAGAGAAAAAGCACCATTTTCCCATGGTAAATAAGAATATTGCTGAGATGCTCATTGTGTGTTGCCTTGTCATTTTTATATGGGATAGCTCCTGTGTCATGGGGCAAGGGGTACCCCATTGGCGGTTCTCTATGATACGCATATACTTACTATGACAGGAACTTACCAGTAACTAAAGTTGAGTAGCATGAGGAACGACCCTCGTACTCAAGCGACGTGAGATTGCCAACTTATCCTTTGTCAAGCATATACTCCATATTTTGTTCACTTTAACCTTAATCACTTAAAGAAGCTTATGATAGGGGCAATGAGAGCTGAAAGCTAACAAGTACCATAATTTTTGGAAGCTCTTTATGAAACTTGAAATCCCTACTTCCCTTTGAAGGGCCTTTCTTCCACTTTTATATTGAGTCTCCACCTTCTATCCTTAAGAACCAATTAAGAGAGCATAGTTGCCATTCTTAGTTCTATGTGCATTGTCCCAAAACTTATTGATTGATTCATAATGTTGATATTGCTTGTTCTTGAACTATTTGTATCTAGTCACCCTTATGAACTTTGAAGGTGTCCTGTAACACCCCCGGTCACTCCGGACCGACGGCTGTCACTTCTGGCAGCTCAATAGGATCTCTAGACTAACCCCACAGACCAACACTAGTCTTTTCTGTGCACTTTGTCCTCACTCGTGCGCACCCGGTTACCCACTTCCCGGTTGGTCACCCATCCTAGAATTTCTCTAGGCCAAGCATGCTTAACCTTAGAGTTATTTTCGAATGAGCTTCCGGAAAAGAAGTTGCAACTTGTTGGTATGGGTTTCCTATTAATCCTATTGAGCCATGTGCCAGGGTCTCACATACACCCACTCTTAGAAGATCGACGTCCTCGTCGATCAACCACAAGCCAGGAACGCCCCTTGGCACGCCTCAGGCGTCCGCAGACATTGCCATGCCGCGTCCACTCCAGGCCACACGCGCCATGCTACACATGTCCGCCACTGACCGGCACATGCCCATGTAACCGTGAGGATCGGCTCTAATACCACTCTGTAACACCCCCTGTCACTCCGGACTGACGACTGTCACTTCTGGCAGCTCAATAGGATCTCTAGACTAACCCCACAGACCAACACTAGACTTTTCTGCGCATTTTGTCCTCACTCGTGCACACCCGGTTACCCAATTTCCGGTTGGTCACCCATCCTAGAATTGCTCTAGGCCAAGCACGCTTAACCTTAGAGTTCTTTTCGAATGATCTTCCGGAAAAGAGGTTTCCTATTGATCCTATTGAGCCATGCTCCAGGGTCTCACATGTCCTATGCATTTATGTTTTGCTACTCCATGAGGGACAAGCTGAATGCCACTATGCTATATTTTCTATATGTGAAACAAACAAACGTCTCTCAATGCATTGTTATTTATATTTGTTTGTATCCTTTCATGTTGCAGCATAGTTACTTTGTCCTACTGTTAGAACTTCATCTTTCATCCTCATGTTTAGTGTACTTTGATCCCAGCTTTCAATGCTTGCAAATGGTTTGATCATGATTGTAATGGTGCATGTCACCTCAAAAATTATTCTTTTTATCACTTACCTACTTGAGGACAAGCAGGAGTTAAGCTTGTGGATGCTTGATACGTCGTAAACATATCTATAATTTTTGATGTTCCATGCTTGTTTAGTATCCACTTTGCTATGATTTGTCTACACTCTGAGGTATTTTTATACATTTTCTGGGACTAACCTATTAACAAGATGTCGTAGTGCCAGTTGCATATTTTCTGCTGTTTTTGTTTCAGAAATGCTAGTAAAGAAATATTCTTGGAATTGGGCGAACAGAGAGACCGAAGGGCGACCAAAGGGAAGCCACACCCCCCACGCGCGGGCCCACCCTGGGCCATGCCTGGGCAGGGTGTGGGCCCTCGGGCCGCCCTCCTGCCTCGCCTCTTTGCCTATATAAACCCCCTGATGCCAAAACCCTAAGGACCCGATCAGATCTCCACGAAACAGTTCATAGCCGCCACCACCATCATCCCTAGATTGGGGGGATCTAAAGCTCTTCTCGGCACCCTGCCAGAGGGGAGGGATCATCCCGGAGGCCTTCTTCATCAGCATGCCAGCCTCCGGTATGATGCGTGAGTAGTTCCACCTTGGACTATGGGTCCATACCATACCTAGATGGTTATTTCTCCTCCCTTGTACTATCATGTTTAGATCTTGTGAGCTCCATTCATGATCAAGATCATCTATTTGTAATCATGCATGCTGTGTTTGTAGATGCTAGTGACTCCAAGAGGGAGTATTTTATGCTCGATAGTGGGTTCACACCTCTATTGAATCTGGGGAAGTGACAGAAATCTCTAAGGTCATAGATGTGTTGTTAGAAACACCTTGGAGTTGTTACCTTGCTCCTACTGGTTCGATAACCTTGGTTTCATAACTGAGGGAGAACTTACCTCCGTGCTCATCATACCTTCCTCTTGGGATCTCCCAACGAAGCTCTACTATTGATCCACGTCAGTAGGAGAAAGAATAGAGGTAGTAACTTAATTTGATTGTATACTCTGATCACTATCTAGGAGTGTAAGAACCCATTTTGCTTGTACACATCTCATATGCCTCTCTGACCACTTCTGCAGTCCCCTCAACTCCCATCCAGAAGGTAACCAGCATCAAGCTGCTGGCAGCGGCACCCGCACCGGCACAGGACCTAGTTCCTGCTCCGACACTTGTTGACCGAAGGAGAAAGATTGGAGGTCGTAGTAACTTAATTTGCTTGTATACTCATCACATCCTCTGATCACTGTCTTGTGAGTAATTGTTGGAGTATAAGAGCCATTTTTCTTGCACACATCTCACATGCCTATACCATCCCTGCAGTCAGCTTACCTACCTGTCAGAATAAATCTAACATCAAGCTGCTGGCACCAGCGCCGGCACCGGTTCTACCTCTTGCACCAGCCCCTCTTCAATTAACTGCATATGCACCAACTCCTGCACCAGCACTAGCCCCAGCACAGGCAACGGCACCATCTCCTTCACCAGTCCATGTTCCTGCACCAGCACCAGCTACTTCACCAGCCCCTGCACAGGCACCAGCGCAAGCTCCTTGTCAGATCGTATCCTACAGCTGTGTCATCTCAAGGTCGCACCGGAATATGTTTGTGAGTGGCTGCAGATAAACTGCTCTCAATGTCTTCTCAAGTTTCACATGATTCAGTTCATTGCTCTTATTAATTATGCATCTATCTCTTGCTTTGACTCAGAAATTTCCTAAGAGTGCCACAAAGAAACTCGAGGCCAGACGAAAGGGCACAATATTCTTCATGATGCAAAGCGAAGGAGTGCTAGTCCAGGGACGCTACGCAATTAACTGTACTGATGGGCGCTTGGCAGCTACTTCTAGGTGGACCAAGTTCGGAAAGCTGCCAAACTTACCATTGGAAGAATGGTCAAGGTCAATGTATCTCGGTTCCCTAATTGCAGAAGTCTGGTCATGCAGTTCCTAGATGTTTAGCTCTTTGGTCACATGCTATCGTAATTAATTATGTGGTTGTATTATCTCTACTCATCATATATGGGTGGTAAAACTGTGATAACATTTTTGCTGGATTGGAGCTATGACTAGTACGTACTGGTATGGTATATTTGTATCTATATGACAGTTCCCTATATGAACAAGAACAAACATTATGACAATGATTGTGTTCCATCTTAATATGTGCGAAGGAGTTTTGCACACAAAAGCAGAACTGATCGTCAGTTTTGCTTGCTCCAGTGATTTCAGCGTGTTTGGAGAATAGGGCAAACTGATTGTTGGCATGGTTTTTAGAGATGAAGCAAGAACTGGTCGGTTCCCTCTGTACTGCTATTGAATTTCAGTGTATGTATTGCCGAATCAATCTTTTTTAAATGCTGCTGAGTTAGTCAAGTGTTGTTGAATATGAATTAGGAATCTATTGATATTTTCTGTGTCTAGTTCTATACTGCTGAATCATTCAAATGCTATTGGATTTGTGAAAAGTTCTATCGCTGCTGGGCTGCTTGCAGTAGAGCTTTTGCCTGTGTTTCATCGGAACCGTTGGTTGTGTTTTAGATCATGATTTCACCAAGTGAAGTCATTGGATACCGGTGCAATTTTAGCGCACGCGGTGTGTGTCTCTGGTTCTTTAGATATTTTTACATGAATATATATCTGTAAAAAAAAGAATTATCGCCTTTTTCCACTCTATCGGTGAGGTCTGGTTCCCTTTGTACTGCTATTGAATTTCAGTGTCTGTATTGCTGAATCGGTCCTTTTGAAATGCCGCTGAATATGAACTAGGAATCTATCTATTTTCTCTATATTATTATGTACCGCTGAATTATTCAAATGCTACTGAATTTGTGAAAAGTTTTGTTGCTATGCTGGTCTGTTTGCACTAGAGCTTTTGCATGTGTTTTGTCAAAACCATTGGTTGTGTTTTGGACACTAATGAGTGTGATTTCACCAAGTGAAGTCATTGCATACCAGTTCTTGCGCACGAGGTGTGTGACTCTGGTTCTTATGATATTTTTATGTGAATATATCTGTCAAAAAAATTATTGCTTTTCCCCCTCCGTTGGTGAGGTCTTTGTTCTGAATCCGCCAGATCCACATCAGAATACAGAGTTTACTAACGACGAGATGAAAGCTAGTATCCTTTTATTTCTTTTTTGTAGTGGCAATGCACACGGTTATATGTTTGATGTCTTGAGTTCGAATCATCTGTGCTTGAAAAATATTTTTTGTGGTTTACATTATTTTCTTCTAGCAACAGTGCTTTACAGAGAGGCTGACATGGCGGACCCACCAGCTTGCAGTGTCATTCTTAATTTTCTTCTAGAAATATTGCTTTACGGAGAGGTTGACATGGCGAACCCACCATCCTGGAGCATCCCCCTTAGTTTTCTTCTAGCAAAATTTCTGTGTGAAGAGGCTGACATGGCAGACCCACCAGCCTGTAGCGTCCCTCTTAATTTTCTTCTAGCAATATTGCTTTACGTCTTTCAAAAAAATATTGCTTTACTGAGAGGCTGACATGGCAGACCACCAGCCTGCAGCGTCCCTCTTAATTTTCTTCTAGCAATATTTCTTTGCGGAGAGGCTGACATGGTGGGCCACCAGCCTGCAGCGTCCATTTTAATTTTCTTCTAGCAATATTGCTTTACAAAGAGTCTGACATGACGGACCCACCAGCCTACATCGTCCCTATTAATTTTCTTCTAACAAGTATTTATTTATGGAGAGGCTGGCATGACGGACCCACCAGCCTACAGCGTCCCTCTTAATGCGCTGGTTTGAAATAAAGAAGTTAGGTACTTGTACAGAGAGGCTGGCATCAGGGACCCACTAACCATGACATACCAGAGAGGCTGACATGTGGGCTCCAGCAGCAAGACCATACATGACTGCCACATCTAGCTACGTTTTAAAGGTCAAAATAGCAGACGCAACCGAAAAAAGTCCATCATGCACACGTTGCATTTACAAAGAAATTAACATGTCACTAAAAGAAAAGATATTGACATGTGGGGCCCACCAGCGAGACCTTATTGTCGTGGTGGTGTCACGGCAGATGCCATGGGTAGGATTAAGTTGGGAGCCGAATGGATGCTTATGGTCACCGGGGAGGGAGTGTACGGTCTAGCCGCGCACGAAGAACAGGATGCACTCTCCACACTTGATGATTTTATTGATCCTTGGGTCTTACAAGTGCTCCTAGAGCTGTATGGACTGGGGTTCAGTGCACTAGTTCCCTACTAGGTCCAACCTCCTCTAACCCTAGCTTTGCCCCTCCTTATATAGGCGATGGCTAGCTAGGTTATACCCCTTTGGGTCCTAGGGTTACTGTTTGGATCTTTCTAGTTACTGTACGGGCCAGGTCAGGGGCTTGTACTAAGCCCAGTGGCCCAATCCATAAAGTTATATAGCTAACGGTCTTCACGTACGTCGCCTCCAGCTCCTTTGGCATCATGCAGTATCTTTATACGTCAGCCCTTGCTTTAGGCATCACCCGTCTCCTTTCGTGTCACCCGGCGTCGCCCTTCTCTTTTGACCATGCTTTATCATGGTCCCTCCTAAACCTCACTCGGAAAGGTGCCACGTGTCCTATCTGACTCGGCCCTTCCTCGTGAGACTCGGCTCGTTGGTTCCTGCAAGATCTACAAACTTGTCGTATATGGGCCGACATAGTTCCTATGTCGGCAACATATGACCATCTTACCCAGTTTTCCTTATCCGGCCTGGTTCTTTCTTCACTCGGCGTAAGCCATGCTGGGCAATGTTTTACCCCTTATGACCCTACCGGGGGTTATCCCCCTAACATTAGTCCCCGAAGCTGGTGAGGTCTAACAGTTCTAGATGTTAGGCGTCTACAGGTTCCTTTAATGTGATTGGAACTTCTTTTGTCTTTATTTATTGCTTAGGGCGCACTGTTTGGCGCAATCTTCCACCTTGCCGAGTGTGTCTAACAGTTTTCGGGTCTGTTCTTTGACGTTTTGTCTCATTTTTGCCTCGTGCCGAGTCATTTTGGCCATTTCCGAGTCATTTTCGACGTGCTTCAGTCACTGACAGCTGGTAATCATGATGACTTGCCTCAAATTTTATTCCAAGATCTGACTGCACAGTGACGGCTGCGCAGTAATTCCCCGTCACTATGGTAGTCCCATCGCTCTGTGCCTTTCGTCCTGCATCGCGTGACGTGGCAGTGGATTTTCCATGTATTGTATACACGTGGTGCTCGCTGACTGGCTCACTCGGCCGAATACATGGCCACACGTTGGCCACAAGGCGCAGGGGGTTCCCACGATTGGGGTTTTTACTCCCCTTAAGTAGGGGTGAGGGGAACATAACTTCCCTCGCCCGTTCAGTTCCCCATAGCCTCTTTCTTCTTTCTTGCGCCTCCAAAATCCAACTCCCCCCTTTGCGGTTCTTCTCCTCCATAGTTTCTCTTCTGCGATTTCCCTTTTCCTCTTTCCATTCCACTACGGGTCCTTGCTCTTCCAAGCCTCTTCCAACAGCGAAAGAGACTGAATCCAGGGAAATCATGGACGCTCACGACGCCGCCGAGGGAGCCAAAGAACAAGAGGTCGCTGTCGGTGAGCGCGGCGGCTGGGAGGGCTCTGAGGTCTCCGCGGAGGAGGTCGAGTGGCTGCGCTCCACCAGGCGCATCCCACTCGAGGTGGATTGCCGCCTCCCTGCTGGTGAGATTTCCCTCGAACCTGAGGCCAATGATAGGGTGGTTTTCCTCTCCCACTTTGAGCTTGGTTTCGCCTTGTTCGTGAGAAATTTCTTGGTTTCCTTCCTTTCCATTTTTCATCTCCAGACCCATCACTTGCCTGCCAATGCCATTGACTCCCTCTCTTGTTTTATCTCTGCTTGCAAGGCCTACCTTGGCATTTGGCCTACAGTTCTTCTGTGGGCCAAATATTTTAGTTTTAGGATCCAAGTAGTTCCCCAGCCTGGCACTCCCCATGCCGAGAAGAGGCCGACCCGGTGCGGTGCTGCTAGCATCACGCCCAGGAGAGAATCCATCTTTCCTCGGGTCACTGGCTTAGACTCTTGTAAGAAATGGCATAGGACTTTCTTCTATGTCAAAAACAGCGGAGCCATTGATTACATCCATCTCCCCCTTTCTCGGATGAGGTCCCCGGCAAAGAGTTCTGGAAGCTTGACCTGCGCGACTAGAATGCTGCGGTGAATGAGGCCAACGGGATACTAGAGAGGTTGCTGTCGCCAGATGAGAACTTCCATCTTGCTGATACGGATCTCATGTGTGATTTTATTGCACGCCGGGTCAGCCTCATCCAAGCCAGGAGCCACAAGATGTGCTTCATGACTGGCACGCAGGACCCCACTCGGCACTCCACGAAGGAGCTCACCCATGACTCTGTGGCCCGCCGAGTCAGCTCTGTCTTCAAGATGACTTTGGCGGAGGATTGGGCTTGGAGCTGCCCTCCATTTAGCCGGGGTAGGCCTGTCCCCTGGGTAAGTTTCCAACTCACTCTCTATCCGACATAGATTTTCTTATGTTCATATGTTGTCTCGTTTGTTCTCTGTTTTTATTCTGTTTATCTTTCATAGAATCTTGTTCACCAGGTTGATGACAGTACTGTCCCTCCAAGTGCTTATAACAAGGACTGATCCGACTCCGACGAAGTCGAGTTCGATCTGGAGTGCTTCATGCCCATTCCGCATGCAGCTGCCGCTTCAACTCCGGGTAAGAGCCACACTCGAAACCCCTTACGAGATTGGTCTGACGACGATGATGATGATGATAGTGAGATTCTGGAGGTACTTGCCTATATATCTTAGCCCTCTAACATATTCGAGTAAGCCTATCATTTACTTATGCAGCTGGCCAGGTACATGACACTCCCCCTCTCGCTGTGGGCGGTGTCGGCAAAATCCTTGTTGCCAAGCCGAGTAAGCGGCGCGGGGCCTCCTCCAGTGCTCAGCCGGCCAAGAAGCGCAAGGTTACTCCTGCTGCTGCCACGCTGACAGAGACTTGCAAAGCAGCTGGGCGCCGATTCCCACGTCGCATACCGCGTGACCCGACCATATCCGGGTAAGCTTTTGCGACTTGCTTACTTGCATTTTTACTTCTCGTGTTTTGTGATTGCTTTCTTATGAGAACTTTTGTCATTTTCTGCGCCGCGCCTTTGTCAGCCAGCCAGGCTGCTCCTAGCATCGCCTCGCCACTAAGGCCTGCTCCTCCTCCTCCTCCTGTTGATTCTATGGTGTAGAGCCCCGTCCGAGTCGCTGTTCCCACTATTGAGTCTCATGCTTCTCAGTGTCAGTCAGACCCGGTGGCACACCCATCGGAGGAGACTCGACCCAGCACATCTGCTGCACCCCATGAACAACTTCCTGATCTTGGTGCCAGCCACATTGGTGTCTAGAAGACCTTTGCCGTTAGTTCCTCTGCTACCAGCCCACAAGTTGGTGTTCATGAACAAATTCCTAATCTTGGTGCCAGCAACATTGCTGAGCCCGCTCATTCAGCTCCCATCTTATCACCAACCAGACCTGCTCACTCTCCTCTTCTATCAAAGAACCAGACCCGGCCTGCTGCTTCAGGTCCGGCTCGCACTTCATCCGGCAAGCCCACATCTACCAAGCAAATGACTTTGGTCTATGCCCCAGGCACTGCACCTCATATACGGCCCACAACACCAACAACGACACTCGCTCAAGCAGGTAAGACGGGCGGATCCGCAGGTGATGGGTCTGGCAGCAGCTCCAAGGCTGTTACCCTACATACCAGTGCCGCTGCGACCCGCGCCAATGTGGGAACTGCCCTGAAGAAGGGGCAAGTTCTCACTCGGACGCTTAGCGGGAATGGCCTCGGTATTGTCGAGCCCTATGCCGTTGCCTGGAATGCAGCCGGCGAGCAAGAGGTCAGCTCCAGCACTGGGAAGAAGATGAAGCTAGGCCCCAAGGCCTTCTCCGATATGACTCAGCAGACCATTGCCTTGATGGCCCGTGCAGATGAAGTGAACGAGGTACGCAATCTTCTTACTCTTTTGTGTATTTAGTATTTTTGTTATACCTTATCCCTAGTCCCTAAGGTTACTGCTGAATGAGGGACTCATTCGACTGTAAGCTCTAAGATAGGAGTCAACCCTTATCCGGCCATAGGCTTGATCTCACAATTTCTGACTTGTCCTTTTTTCTTTGTGCAGCTTACACATAATGAGCGCACCAAGGTGCACCAGGCTCTCCTCTTTGAGTATCGTAAGCTAGAGCTCGCTCACCAAAGCCTGCAATCTGAGGCTAAAGGCCAAGGTAATTTTCTGCCTCGTCCCGCTCTTATTCAGTGTACCTTGTTTGTTTAACATTGCTTATTTTCTTTCCTTGTCCTTTTACAGCTTCTGCTCAATCCACTATCGACGCCCTGCATCTACAAATCAGTGATGCTGAAAGTAAGTTATTAGCAACTTCTGTCTCCACTCTGTACTTAAGCTTACTCCTTTTCCTATTTTTATCTTGATGGTTCCGAGTTAGTTTTGTTGTTGCTGACGAGTGATCTATTCTGAATAAGCAGAGAAGCACCAAGCCGAACTCCAGAAGGAGGGAGATGAGGTGACTCGGCTGAAGAAAGAAATGGCGTATATGAAGCAGAAGCACCAGGTTGAGGTAAATGGGCTGCGAGAGGAGCTTGCCGAGAAAGA
This sequence comes from Avena longiglumis, assembly GCA_030063025.1. Lineage (NCBI taxonomy): Eukaryota > Viridiplantae > Streptophyta > Magnoliopsida > Poales > Poaceae > Avena > Avena longiglumis. Next base: position 427,528,768 of record CP125977.1, on the reverse strand, counting down.
CGGCCAGCATGTTGCCCGTGCCGAGAAGACCAAGGAGCTGCTTAAGGAGGCCGAGTCGGCGTGGAGTCGGCTCACCTGGATCTGGACACCCTCGAAGCCAAGGCCAAGATTTGGCAAAGCAAGCTCGGCACTATCAACTCTTTCCTCGGTAGTGAGTTCTTACTCTTTTTGCACTATGTTTTTTACTTTTTGCTTCCTGTCTCTCTTCCATTATTTTGCTGATGTTGCTTTGCGCTTGCAGAGAATTTTCCCGAGGCTCAGATGTTTGCCATACGGGCCATGAAAAGAGAGCGAGCCAAATCTGGCGCTCCTACTGATGGCGAGGTCAGTATGGACGAGCACCTTGCCGCGCTATCCGAACGCGCCAAGACCCTCAATTCGTGTGGTGTGGACTTGCTCAAATCAGCGATCCATGCATTCCGAATGCTCTGGACAGATGAGGATTCGCCTACACTCATCGAGCCTCTGGCTGCCAGGCTGCTTCTTACTGAAGACATGCTGGATCAATGGCGTTGAGTCAGCCGGCCGAGCTGCAGCGGACAAGGCCCTTTCCTTCGTGCTTCCATGGTACGAGGACATCAACCTTGACGTTCTTGAATGCATAAGGGCGGAAGGCAAGTGGCTCTCCGATCCCGAGCTGATCAAGAAACGCCAGGAACAAGCCTACGCCATGGTCGAGTATGCTCTAGTTCATGCTTGGTGCGATGGGCCCAGCTTCCTCGACCTCGGTGAACCACTTGCGGAGATTCCTGATGAGGAAGGTGCTGATAGCGAGGCCACCGAGTCAGACGACCCGGAAGACTCGGCAATCAATTCCCCTGACTCGGTAGATGCTCCTAGCTCCAAGACCACTCCTCCGAGCCCAGCTGCTTCTTAGGCTGATTAGAAAAAACTTTAACTTTGATCAGATCCCCGGTATGCCGGGTACATATGTAACATACATTATACCTATTTTTGGGTGTGTGCCTTTTGATAAGGCTTAAACTTCTTATTACACTTTGAATGTGAATCATCCAGGGGAAAGTCCCCGAGTTTCATTTTGCCGTTTCACTTTTCCTTGACTTTGGCTCTTGTCTACCTTTTTTGGTGTTCGACATTAGAGTCTCAAAGTACTAAGGATTGAGTTGCCGAATATGAAACTCAGATCACTTGACCTAAGATCATTGAACATATAATGCAATATAACTTGCAGTGGGTTAGTTAAGAACATACATAGGGTCGACTCGTGTTTTCCCCTTTACTTATCCGGTGTTCATGTTTACTCATCATTGATCCTTTCCTCTTGCTTGCCATGAAGACGTGTTTTCGGACAACATTATAGTCGAAGAGTTGATTCTTTCTGAGTGAACATTACTTGTTCCGAGATAAGCTTTAGGTGACACGCCAACCGACATAGAATAGTTCAAAGGGTAAACATAAGGGGTAGTCCCCGAGTCAGTTTTTCAAGTCATACCATTTTATTTTCAGCACATACCGGCATAAGAGTCCGACATATGAGAGTTCGAGTGATACATACACTGCTTCTCCTAAGTGTAGAAGGGGCGAAGTAGTTCCACATTCCATGGTCTTCTGGTTTCATCACCTGACCTGTCCGCCTTGTTCTTTTGTGCTTCATGAGCGTCTATTAGATAATATGAATCATTGTGCAATGCTTTGCTTACAATGAATGGACCTTCCCATGGGGGTGATAGCTTATGCATTCCAGCTGTGCGTTGCACTAGTATGAGCACCATATCCCCTTCTCGGAAAAAACGAGGTTGAACTTTCCGGCTATGATAGCATCAGATATTTTGCTGATATATAGCGGATCTGGACAATGCCAATTCCCTTGCTTCTTCGAGTAAGTCAACTCCATCTTCTCGGGCCTCTTTTACCTCGGCTTCCGAGTATTGCCTTACTCTTGGCGAGTCATACTCTATGTCGGCGGGTAAAACTGCTTCTCCTCCATATAAAAGGAAAAATGGCGTATAGCCTGTTGATCGATTTGGAGTTGTCCTTAGGATCCATAGCACTGAGGGTAATTCCTATATCCAACAACCAGGTGATCTCTGGAGTGGCTCCATTAAGCGGGGTTTTATTCCGGATAGAACTAAGCCATTAGCTCATTTAACTTGTCCATTTGATTCTGGATGGGCGACTGACGCTATGTTAAGTCTTATTCGATTTTTTCCGCAAAATCGAGCGAAAGCTCATTCGGCAAAGTTTGTGCCATTATATATGATTACACTGTGCGGGTAACCATATCTCAAGATTATATCTTTCAGGAATGTGACAGCTATTTTTCCATCCAATTTCTTGATGGGCTTCACTTCTATCCATTTGGTAAATTTGGCAACCATTGCTAGTATGTGAGTCATGCCTCCCCTTGCTGGTCTGAATGGTCCTACCATATCCAGGTACCATACTGCAAATGGCCAAGTGATTTGTATAGTTTTCAATTCTGATGCAAGTAAGTGTGATTTTGACGCATAATGCTGACAACCACTGCATTTTCTCACAAGTTCATGTGCTTCTGCCAGCGCACTTGGCCAATAAAATCCATGTCGAAATGCTTTGGATACCAATGCTCTTGAAGATGCATGGTGCCCACATTCCCCTTGGTGAATGTCGAAACATCATTTCTTGACCTTTCTCTGTGCCTATGCAACACTGCAGTACACTCGTCACACTTCTTTTGTATAGCTCCTTGTTAATTATGGTGTAGGATTTTGCTCTTCTTTCTGTTTTCCTTGCCAATATCTCATCATCTGGCAAGGTTCCATCTTTTAAGTAGTTGAATATTGGTTGCGCCCATGCGGGTATAGCGGTGACGGGTCTGTTTCTTCATCAATTTTCATTGGCTACGTCGACATATGTTCTGCCGACATAATCTGAGGAGTCCCCGAGTGTGATTCGTCAACCCCTGAGGCGAGAGGAACAATCCCCGAGTGACTCGAACCTGCCCCCGAGTCAATATCCATTGGCACGTCATATTCCTGACTTGATAGGGTGAGCCTGATTGACTCGGATTCTGGTGATGGCTTGATCGATGGTTTCCTGAGATGCTCCAATGCTACTCCTGGTGGAATTGATTGGCGAGAGGAGCCTAATTTGGATAGTACATCTGCTGCCTCATTCTCTGCTCTGGGTATGTGATGGAATTCACACCCGTCAAAGTATCCCGAAATTTGTTGCACATGGAAACGATACAGTGCCATGTTTGCATCCAATGCGTCCCAATGCCCAAATACTTGTTGGATCAACAAATATGAGTCACCAAAACACATGATCCTTTTGATTCCAATTTCTTTGGGCACTTTTATGCTGTGGACAAGTGCTTCATACTCGGCAACGTTATTGGATGAAGCGAAATGGATCTGCAACACATATTTCAGCTGATCCCTCTTTGGTGATGTGAGCACTATCCCGGCGCACATACCCATCTTTGTCTTGGATCCATCAAAGTGCATCTTCCAATAATTTGGATCTGGCAGTGGTGGTTCATATTGCATTTCCATCCAATCCACGAAGAAATCAGCTACGGCTTCAGACTTGATTGCATCTCGCCTATCATATTGTGGAGTATATGGTGCTAGCTCTATGGCCCATTTTGCGACTCGGCCACTGGCATCTTTGCTTCCCAATATATTCGAGATAGGTGCCTCACATATTACCCGGATTGGGTGTTCCTGAAAATAATGCTTCAGCTTCTTTGCTGCCATATACACCCCATATGTCATTTTTTGGTAGTGGGGGTAATTTTGCTTTGATATGGAGAGCACTTCGCTCAAGTAGTAAACTGGCCTTTGGACTGATTTGCCCTCTTCTTCACGTTCAACCACTATTAATGCACTTACAACTCTGTTGGCTGCGGCGACATAGAGCAACATTGTCTCTTTGGATAGCGGTGATGCTAATATTGGTTCTGTTGCCAACATCTTTTTGAGTTCATGGAAAGCGATATAAGCTTGTTGTGTCCATGTGAATTTGTCTGATTTTTTTATCAGTTGATATAGTGGTAGGGCTTTTTCACCTAGCCGACTAATAAATCGTTCAACAAGGCCAGGCATCCTGTGAACTTCTGGACATCATTGAGGGTTTTTGGCAATTCCATTCTTTCGATGGCCCTAATCTTTGTCGGGTTAGCCTCAATTCCTCGGCTGGATACAAGAAATCCGAGTAAATTCCCAGCCGAGACACCAAATGTGCATTTTTTCGGGTTAAATTTCATCTGTAATCTTCTTAAGTTTGCGAATGTTTGAAGCAAGTCCTCAATTAAAGTATGAGTTTGCTTGGTTTTTATCACCACGTCATCGACGTATACTTAAACATTTTTGTCCAATTGATCTTGCAAGCATTTTTGCATGCATCTTTGATATGTTGCACCTGCAGTTCTCAATCCAAATGGCATGGTACGATAGCAATAAGCCCCATACGGGGTGATAAAAGCTGTCTTTATTTGATCATTCAGATTCAGTGGTAGTGGAAGCCAGAATACGCATCCACAAATGACAACAACTCACACCCAGCAGTAGAGTCTATGACTTGATCGATCCGTGGCAGGGGAAATGGATCTTTTGGACACGCTTTATTGAGGTTCGTGTAATCAATACACATGCGCCATAACACTGCCACGTTCGGGTCATCCTTCTTCTTCTCGACCAAGAATAGATTTGACAACCAATCTAGGTGCAGTACTTCCATGATGAATCCAACGGCTAAGAGCCTGGCTATCTCGGTAGCTATCACTTTCCTCCTATCTTCGTCGAAACGGCGGAGGGGTTGCTTGACCGGCTTGGCATCTGGCCTTACATGAAGAGAGTGCTCAGCCAGCTCCCTCGGAACTCCTTGCAAATCTTGTGTGGACCATGCAAAGATATCCCGATTCTCACGGAGTAAGCTAGTGAGCTCGCTTTCTTATTTGTCAGTTATCCCAGCCCCAATGGTGACTATGCGCTCTGGGAAAGTTTCATCCACTTGTACCTTCTTGGTTTCCTTGGTAGCTTGAAATGACACATTGACATGCGGGTTAGTAAGTGCCGGCATGGACATTTGTGCTTCTTTGGCCAATGCTGCCACTTCCATCATTTGGTGCTTTTCCTGTGCTATGACCAGTGACTCGGCTAGCGAAGATCCGGCTGAGGCACAAGCAATAGATCTTTTGTAATCTCCTTCGACTGTAATAACTCCTCATGGACCTGGCAGTTTCATCTTCAAGAAAGCAATGTGAGGAGTAGCCATAAATTTTGCCATAGCCGGCCTGCCGAGTAAAGCATGGTACGAGCTGACCAGTTCAACCACCTCGAATTCTATGGCTTCAGTGCGACAGTTCTCCCTATTGCTGAATAACACGTCAACCCAGATCTTGCCAATTGGCTCACAGGACAATCCTGGCACAATGCCATGGAAAGTTGTCTTAGTCGGCCCCATCATGTTCATAGTAATGCCTAACTTGAGCATGGTATCCTTGTACATGATGTTGATGGTACTGCCATCATCGATCAGTACCTTGGAAAATTTCACATTGATATCAGGGCCCATGAAAGTTGGATCCAAGACTAGAGCAAAACCTCCTGGTGTTGGCATGATCTTGGGGTGATCCTTTATGCTCCAAGTTATCTCATGTTCAGACCAATGCATGTACTTTCCTATTGCCGGCATTGTGGAATTCACCTCCATCATCCGTCTCTGCTAACTCTTTTTGTCATTCGGCTCTGTGACAAAGACGACCTAACTCTGGTGGTGCTCTATGTACTCATTTCTGGTCCCATGGCCGATATGAGCATCGTCGCCTCTTGGGTTATGCACTTGGTGCACAGCCTCTCTTCTTTCTTGATTATGATACCTCGGCTGCCTATTGTTATATCTATGCTCGGCTCCAATAGCTTGAGCATTTCCTCCTGTGAGTGGTGGAGGAGGATGTGGTGGTAGTTGCTTACTCGGCGAATCCACTTTATCTCCTTTCTGAAACCAAGTGCATTGCCTTGTTGTGTGATTGGCCGTCTTACTCGGACTTGGCGTATGAAATTTGTACGGTTGGTCCAACATTCTCTCATAAGTATATTTGTGTCTGTCCTGATACAACTTTCTTTGTTCGTATGGCTTCTTGCCATCATTCTTTGTTATCCATTGTTGTTTCCCATTCATCCTTTGACGTTGGCTACTTCCAGCATATGGATGATCCTGACTCACGGCCGCAACCTGAGTTGAACCATACCTGTAGTCTGGCCTTTCATCTCTTCTTTTGCTTCTATACTCGGATCTTTCCTGGCGCCTTTGCGATCCGGCAGCGTCATAGATCTGAGTCTCAGTTAACCCATCTGCCGACATGAGCAGAGGCTGAGTCGGATCTCCTTACGCGTACGAGTCAACAATCCTTATTGTCTCTGCCAAGCTTGCTGGCATATCTCTCTGTAAACTTTGCCATAACACACTTCCATGTCTACATCCTTGTGCGAACCAAGCGATAGCCTACGATTAAATTAACCCTTCGCAAGATTTACGCATTGTTCACCATCTTGTGAGAAATTCTCTGTCTGTCTCATTTGGACTTTGCTTGCACATTGCTAACTGTTGTGGGCGATTCGGCCTCTTGTATGTGCTTGTGAAATTGCTCACAAAAGCATCCTGAAAATCGATCCAGCTGTTGATGCGGGTGGCAAATTATTCAGCCACACCCGTGCTGGTTCCTCTAGCATTTGCGGCACATATCGCACCTCCCATCTCAAATTTCCCTGTGCGATTTTTATAGCAGTTCCATAATATATGAGCCAGTCTTCTGGATTTGTGCTTCCATCGTAAGTCTTTGTTCCTCTGGCCAGCTAAAAATTTGGTACAGGTGGCTCCTTCATGATCCTTTGGCCAAAACATGGTGGACCCTGTGGACCTTGCGACTCGATCAGTTCTGCCATATTTATTCGATCAAGCTTCAGCCTTGCATCATCCGGCTGAAGGTTTCTGCCTCCAAGTATGGCTCCAATTGCTTGGTATGCATGGTCCGGCAATTCATTCCCGTCATTTACCATCGCCGAGTAACCATCATTGTATCTATTTGTGTTAGGTTCTGCAGGTTGATGTACTGCTTTTCCCGCGCTTTGCTGTCTTCTTTTGGGTTGAACTGGAGCATTATTCGGAGCTGGATTTCCTCCTCCCGCCGAGTGAGTTCCACGCCTAGGTTGAGGCGCAAATTTTTTCCCTCCGTTGTCATTTCTTTGTCCTGCTTGCCTTTCTCGGCCTGCATTTTCCTGGTTCTCATTTCCCTGAACATTGTTCCTTCTTATTCCTTGTGCATGTGCTAGGTTTCCCTGAGCCATTGTCGGGTCATAGGTGATCATTTGCTTGTTCCTCCCTGAATCCACACTCTTTTCTTTTCTCTATTTCGGTGCCACTTCGGGTGAGGAAGTTGTATGACCTGCTGATCTTGCCGGGATTGGAGTTGCCGAGTGAACCAGCTGTGATCTCCCCGCTATACCCGGATTTGCCCTATAGTATGCTTCATTCAACATCCCTGCTGCTCTTACCAGTTCATTGACTTGCTCTTGTTGCCTTTTCTTTGCTTCACCCGTCAAATGAGGGAGCTCTACCATTGTTGCCTCTACGACTCTCAGGTTAGCTGCTGCAGTATTGTATGTTGGACGCATGGCTGTTTCGTTGCTATTTTCTGGTGTTAACTTCGACGTTGCATCTGCCAGCTCCCCATTGACGTTTCTCCCCTTAACCTTGTTGCATCAAGCCGGGTCTTTGTGCCCTTGACTCGATTTGCCGAGTTGAGCTCTCGGATTGTGATATCCACATCCTGTTGTAACTGCGCTAACTCCTTTGCTTTCTCCAGGACCTTTATCCTGGCCTCCTCTAAATTGACCTGCACACGTCCCGGATCAGCTGTTTGCACTACTGGCTCTGCCAACTTGTCTATTGCCTCTTGTAGCTCTTTGGCTCTCTTACTTATAGCTATGTTCTCTGGCATTTCTAGCGGTGCTTTTGTTGTTCTTGTAGCCCTTGGCATTTCCTCTTGATTTCCTCCCTCAGGATCTTCATTCACTACGGGAGCTACTGGAGGTGGTGCCGAGTTAGGATTTGTCATCATTACCTCAACGGAGACGAGCTGGTGAAGTTTTCATGCAGCAGGAACCACAGGTGGATCCGGCGCCAGGGTGACGTGCTCCGGATACGCGCGCTCCACGCGCACCACGCCGTAGACCTGGTGCTCGCCGAACCTTACGAAGCAACCGCCCCTTGGGAACGGCTTGGTCCCGAAGCACCCCGCGTTGTCGCTGACGAATTTGAGCGCTCCAAACCTCTGGATGAGGCCGGAGTAGACACGCTCGCCGGTCTTGGCGATGATGTTGCCCGTCCGAATGAATACTCCATCAAGCACATGTTTCTGCCCCACGGTCGGCGCCAACTGCCATGGTGGTGTCACGGCAGATGCCATGGGTAGGCTTAAGTTGGGGTCCAAATGGATGCTTATGGTCACCGGGGAGGGAGTGCACGGTCTAGCCGCGCACGAAGAACAGGATGCACTCTCCACACTTGATGATTTTATTGATCCTTGGGTATTACAAGTGCTCCTAGAGTTGTATGTACTAGGGTTCAGTGCACTAGTTCCCTACTAGGTCCAACATCCTCTAACCCTAACTTTTCCCCTCCTTATATAGGCGATGGCTAGCTAGGTTACACCCCTTTGGGTCCTAGGGTTACTTTTTGGATCTTTGTAGTTACTATACGGGCCGGGTCATGGGATTGTACTAAGCCTAGTGGCTCAATCCATAAAGTTAGACAGCTAACGGTCTTCATGCATGTCGCCTCCAGCTCCTTTGGCGTCATGCGGTAGCTTTATACGACAGCCCTTGCTTTAGGCATCACCCGGCTCCTTTCGTGTCACCCGGCGTCGCCCTTCTCTTTTGACCAAGCTTTACCATGGTCCCTCCTGAACCTCACTCGGAAAGGTGCCACGCGTCCTATCTGACTCGACCCTTCCTCGTGAGACTCGGCTCGTTGGTTCCTGCAAGATCAATAAACTTGTCTTATATGGGCCGACATAGGCATATGACCATCTTACCCCGACGTCCTTACTTGGCCTGGTTCTTTCTTCACTCGGCGTAAGCCAGGCTGGGCAATGTTTTACCCCTTGTGACCCTACCAGGGGTTATCCCCCCGACACTTATACACGTGGTGCCACATCGAGCAACGTTGCCACGTTCCAAAGAGGGAGGCAAGAGCGAGAAAAAAAGTCCAGCATGCAGATGTATATCCGAATGAGAGGCTGACATGGGGGACCACCAGCCTGTATAAACGGCTGATGCATCGAGCAAGGTTGCCAAGTTTAAAACACGGAGGCGTGAGCGTGAAAAAAGTCTAGTATGCACACGTTTCTTCTAATGAGAGGCTAACACGGGACCCACCAGCCTATATAAACGGCTGATGCATCGAGAAACGTTTCCAAGTTCGAAACACGGAGGCTCAAGCAAGAAAAAATTCCAACATGCACATGTTATTCTAATGAAATGCTGACATGTGGGACCCTATAGCATGACCAAACGGCAGATTTGTCGAGCAATGCTATCTAGTTAGAGTAGGGTAGCACTAGAGAAGGCATGATTCTTCTAATGTGAGGCTGGCATATGGGACCCACCAGCCTGAATAAACGGCTAATGCAGCGAACAACTCTATCAAGTTAACACGTAGGCGCGGCCGAGGGAAAAAATTCCATCATACACACGTTTCTTATAATAAGAGTATGACACATGGGGCCCATCTGCGTGATTATGCATCTGGCAGCGTTATCAAGTTTGGAATAGGGTAGCGTGATCGAGGGCAAAAAATCCATCATATACATGTTTCTTCTAATGAGAGGATGACATGTGGGTCAAGATGCATGATTAAACGGCAGTGCAATCAAGTTCGGAACAAGATAGCGGGAGCAAAGGAAAAAATTCCATCATACACATGATTCTTCTAATGAGAGGCTGTCATGTGGGACCTAGTATCGTGATTAACGGTAGATAGTTAGAGCAACGTTATCAAGTTCAAATTAGGAGGCACGAGCCAAGGAATTTTTTTATCATGCACACGTTTCTTCTAATAAGAGGATGACACGTGGGGCCTAACTACATGATTAAACTGTAGATGCATCTAGCAGCGCTATCAAGTTTGGAACATGGTAGCGGGAGTGAAGAAAAAAAATCCATCATACACATGATTCTTTTAATGAGAGGCTGGCATGCGGGACCCAGCATCGTGATTAATGGCAGATCGGTCGAGCAATGTTATCGAGTTCATATCAAGGAGGCACGAGCCAAGGAAAAAAATCATCATGCACACATTTCTTCTAGTCTGAGGATGACACGTGGGACCCAGCAGCCTTATTAAATGGCAAATGCATTGAGCGACGCTATCAAAGTAGGAACTAGGAAGGAAAAAATTCTATCATACACACGATTCCTCTAATGTGGGGCAGACATGCGGGACCCAGCAGCCTGACTAAATGGAAGAGGCATCGAACAACATTATCGAGTTCAAGTCAGGGAGGCGTGACCAAAAAGTTTGGTCCGCTAGAGTCACTGACGTCCGGGACTCACACGCAAAAAATACTTCGGCAAGTCAACATCTCACGAGGAAGCGGAAATCTTACTTCTGCCACGCGCCCAACAAGCTTCCTCCATGTTTTTAGTGTTTCCATCGTAGTAGAGGGGTGCGAAACCAGGAAAAAAATTGTATCGGCCACGATCGAGCCGATATTTTTGTCACGAAAGAGGCGCCTTCTACGACGACCGACGGGCCCAGTCGTTGCAGAAGGAAACATTTCTTGTAGTGATAGAAAGTGGAAACCAGAGGTCATCGGCATCGGGAAAGGGGGTATGGAGTTCGCTGCCCAAATTTTCCTATACATGACGAACATCTTCCTATCCGTCAGGTACGTTAGGTCGGCGAGGTGCGAACCGCTGCTGTACAAGCTGAAGTTTTGGTCGATGCCAAAATGGAATGAGCTCTATTCGGTCTCAATGGTGGCGACATCTAAGATGATGAGTAGGCCTTCGTCGGCTGAAGTCGCGCTCGAAGGGCTCATTTTGTACCTATCGAAGGCACGGTATTACATGAAAGCTTCTGAATTGGTCTTCGGAATTCCCCGTGGATTACAAATATCAAAACAACAAGTTTTAAGAGTGAGTTAACACATAGTATAAATCTTCTTGTGATGATCCTAATGTGAATATATATGTAATGTCGTGCGGTACTAATCAGTTACTTTATGTTGGCAACAGCCGCAATTGGTACAGGAGGTCTTTGGGAGAAACTCCATGGCGCCTAGCTGCTCCTTCGCCACCCCGAGGTCATAGATTCCCACTTCATGAGGTTGCGCAAATTCTACTACGGTCATAATGCCAGGTACATCTCTAAGCCGGTGCTGGCACCAGGCTTGCAGACTGTAGATATCAGGGTATGCGGGGACGATTGTGTGTTGTTCTGCGGTTTATTTGATGGGAGCAACGATGTCATCTTGATATCCGTCGTGTGCGTGAGGTCGCCGGCGTGCTTGAGGCCGCAGTACAAGGTGATGTTGAGTTGTGCCCAGCAAAATGGGTTCGAGGAGGTGGTATTCTTTGCGAAGAGCAGCATGTTGCCAAGAAGGGGCGTGGGCGTGACTGAATGGACTTGCTCTTTGTCAGTTTTCGGTCTAATCTGGTCGCTCGACATCAGAATTAACCATGCGAGTTCTTGGTGGAATACAAGCTTCGTATAGACATTAATCGCTAGAGAATAACACATCTTAATCTTCTTGTGGTGATCCTAATGTGAACCCATATACTCCTCAACATGATTTTTATTATCATTTTGGGACATGTGGTTCCTAGCTTAAGGTATTTTCAGTATTTTGTATGGAGTTATGCTACTGCTAATCTATTTGTTGTAATACCTATGTACTGGTACTTCTTTATACAGATGGATTGAGTGAAGAATATGGTCTCTCTATCCTTTTGAATTATGGCCTTACTACATCTATTGAATTTCAATGTCTGTCTTGTTGAAATCTGTCAATTCTTTTGGTCATTATCTGTACTGCTAAATTGGTCACTTTAAAAGCTGTTGAATCTGTCAAGTGCCACTGATTATGTAATGGAAATCTGTTGATATTTTCAGTTTTATTTAGTACTGCAAATCTTTCAAACGCTAGTGAATCTGTCAAATGTTTTATGATTTTTATTACTAAAGTATTTGTGTACAACTAATACTGATGTACTGGTACTTGTTTAGATCAAGGGCAGTAGATGGTCTTGCTCTTCTTTTGAAACATGGACTTGTCACAATCTAGATGAGGCTTGGGGAATTTTGGGTTGCATATGTTGGACACATAGGTATTGATGTGAGTATAAGGTATGCACAGAAAAGTAGACTTGATTGTCAGTTTGGCTTGCTCCAATGATCGATTGTGTTCGGAGAAAAGGGACTGATACCGCGCCAAGGTTTTTAAGGTTGAAACAAGAATTGATTCTCTCCATACTGCTATTGAATTTTAGAGTCTGTATTGCTGAGTCGCTCACTTTGAAATGCAGGTGAATATGAATTAGGAACCTATCGTTATTATTTCACCAAGCATGATGCAATTTAGGCCGCGGGTTTTTGTCTTTTTATAAGTTTGAACTATTTTAGCAGGCTTGCCAAACGTTGCAAAGGGGTACTTCTCTAGAAAGTTCATACGGCATCTTGGTATTTTGGTATGAAGTAGAGGAAAACATAATAAGTGACTCAACTTACAACTACTCTTTATAACTGATGTGATATAGAGTACATAATCTAGACAAAGTTGAGGCCATTAAAAATATGAACTAGAGGGAGTAGCTAGTATAAAATGGAAGTAGTAAGTATAAATCATCTCACAGTTGTCTCATGGCAGTGTACCAGTCTTGAGTTATACTACTCCGTACTCCATAATTCTAGTCGGCGTCCTTGATGCAGCTACGCCCTGCAGAAGACAGCCGAAGGAGCACGGCAAAACCCCCTCGTTCAAAGAGCCCCAACTCCGACAGGCTGCATTTGGATCTTCTCGAGCGTGCACTTCACACATTTTTCTCGCCATCTCACCCGCATCATCACTCCTTCCAGGTTGCCACCCCTCTCCTCCAAATATTCCCAACAGTCATACATATATCCTCCCTTGCCCCCAATCCATCCGGACATGATAACTGTGGATTCGAGGCACAACCATATGAACGACGTATGGAGGAAGGTCGGCGACGACGTCTTCAACGAAATAGCTATGCGTCTGGACACTACCAACGTCGTCCAGCTGGCCGCATGCTCCAAGGAGCTGTACCGCCAAGTCACTGGCGGAAAAGGTAGTACATGCCCCAACAACATCTCCTGGACTTTGGTATCCTACTAGGACGTCTACGACCACAAGATCGCGTGTAACTACCGCCGGTGTGTCTACAAGGAGCCAGGATGCGAGTTCACCAACGTCAAGAAAGTGTTCGTCGAGCACCTCATATCTGCCCACGCAATGACGGTGCCCAGATACAGCCCCCAAAAATGGGACCCAAAAATTCCGGTTCCTGCACCGAGCTCTCGGAGAGCTAGGGTCATCGGCATCAGGAAGGATGGAAAGTTGTTCGTCGCCCAAATTGGCGGGCATAGGATGAACTTTCTCCTATCCGGCAGGCCGGTCTGGTCGGCGGCGTGCGAATCGTCGTGGTACGAGGTGAGGTTTTGGTCGTTGGTCTTGGTCGCTAGTTTCAATCAGGTTATAGTAACAAGGTCATCCAAGACAACGATTAGGCCATCGCTGGCCGACGCCGCGCTGGAAGTGCTCATGTCTTATCTGTCAAAGCCGCGGCTTTACTAGCATACTACTGAACCTGTCATCGGACAAGGTTCACCGGTGAGATATCACATACTAATCCTCTTATGATGATCCTCATGTGAGTATATGTAATGTTTGTACTAATTCATTAATTTATGTTGGTGGTAGATTCCCTTTGTAATCAAAATTGCGGAAATTAAGGATCCCAAATTTCCTAGTTTGTCATATGAATTTTACATGTATGCTTCTGACCTAGAGGCCGGCAGGCGACAATGAAACGAGAGACATGTCCTAGGAAAGTGATCAACGCGCTGCACGGCCAGCACTTTGACACGCTGAAGCATTCTCTTTCTTCTATGTATATGATGGGACATTTAGCGGTTCCAAATTGCTACAGAATCTTTTAAATTCTATTGAATATGTCAAACTATCATTAGATGGTCGGTCTTGCTTTTCTTTTGAAACATGGCCTTGAACAATCTAGATGACTCTAGGGCATTTTGGGTTGCATATATGTTGGTCACACAGGCATTGATCTAAGAACGAGGTATGCACACAAAAGCAGACTTGATCGTCTGTTTTGCATGCTCCAATGATGGAGTGCATTCGGAGAAAAGTGCAAACTTATCATGCGCCAAGGTTTTTAGAGCAAAAACAAGAACTGATTATCTCTCTACTGCTATTGAATTTCACGTGGTTGCTAATTACATCTACTAACACTTTGGTATGAAACCTGGTCATGTGGTTGCTAATTATTTAATGTACTAAACTTGTTCTACATATGTTTGCACTTATCGAATTAAGATTAATCCAATTTAGATAGGGAAAACAATTAGCCTAGGATTACAATCTAACAGGAAAATGTCATCATGTCTCGTACATTTTGAAATGAGAAAACCAAAACGAATCAATGTTCATCATCTCACTGCATATTTTGAAACAATAGTCTAATCATCGTCACCATCACCGCTTTCAACACCACCGCGTTCTAGATCCACATGTTCCGACTAGGTTGGATCTTCTTACTCTTGCCATTCATCATACATGTCCTGAGATTGATCAGGTAGAACCAGTTTATTGTTGTCTTTGCCAACTACACTAACCTCGACAGTGAAATCTACTTGTCCATCATGCATAGACCTGCCTCTAGCAATCAAATTTTTATCAACGTCGGCCAGTTCAGTTACCATACAAACACTGGGAACATCTTGGTGGGAAACATCAATGGTGACTGGCTCATCATAGGCATTCACATTTATGACCTTTTCTAGATACGCCTACAACTCAGCTGCAGCTAACTTTCGTGGTGTAGTGTTATACTCACTCCTCTTTCCATAGAACTGCATTTTTTGAGTTTTTTCTGGAATTTGTGGCCTTCAGGAAGAAAAAACCGGTGGCCAAGGCAACTGGTCTTATTTTGTAGCCTCACCGTGACCTGTTTTGACTCACAGCAAACACATGCGTTATAACCTGCTGTCACTTTGCCTCACATGCCAAGAGCTGGAAAATCATGGGTGCAGCACAACACAACAGCAGTCGGAGGGAACTTGGCATCTTTAGGTTTTCTTGCAAGGATATAAAGAGTCGTGACACCCTTCCACAGTTTCTGCAAGTCTCGTATAAGAGGTTGCATGAATAGATCAAAATCCATCCAAGGTGATTTGGGACCTAGGATGAGTAAAGTCGTCAAGCAGTTCGACTGATCCATGTATGCCCAGGGAGGCAGGTTGTAAATTGTAACAAGTACTGGCCACATGCTATACGAGTTACTCATGTTGTGAAATGGGTTAAATCCATCTATAGCTAGGCCAAGTCTCAGGTTCCTTGGATCCGCAGCAAATCCTGGATGAGCCTTGTGATACATCCATTTTGCATCACTATTATATATCATAATTCACTGCTATTTATTGATATATTTCATATTAAGAGGTGATACTTATGTTGTTTCATTTATTTTTTCATGTTGGATGACTCTTGGAGGATGAACTGCCGAAGTCAGGATTCTGATGGAAAAAAGCGGTGTTTTGATGCAATTTTCACGAAGATCAGAAAATACTAAAAAATATATGGAAAATGATATTTTTCCAGAAGACGAAGGATACCAGAAGTGGAGGCTGAGATGGGCCACAGGACCCCCCCCCCCCAAGCACGGGCCACCCTGGGCCACGCCACCAGGGGGTGTGGCCACCCTGGCCCACCTCCTACTCCGCCATTTCACCTATATCTTCTCCTCGAAACCCTAATACACGGGGAGCGACCACAGAAAGATTCTGCCGCCTCTGCGGGGCGGAAACTATGGAGACAGAAAGAGCTCTCCGGCAGACAGATTTCTGCCGGGGAAATTCCTTCCTAGAGAGGGGAGATCGTCGCCATCAACACTGTCATCAAGCTAGACTTCATTGGGATCATCATCATCCACACCATCATCTCCATCAGCACCATCATCACTACTCCATCAAGCTGCAACAATTGTGTTAAATCTTTCATAGTTCTTAGGGGAAACTTTCCCGATGTTGATTACTTTTGTAGTTGATGCTTGTGAGTGGAACCATTGAATTATTTTTTATGTTCAAATTGTTATTCATCATCATATCATCTCTGATCTTGATCCATATGATGTGTCGTGGGTAGTTCGTTTAGTTCTTGAGGACATGGGAGAAGTCATGGTGTTAGTAGTGGAATTGTGTTGAGGTATTATTCAATGGTTTAATATTTAAGTTGTGGTGCTATTCTTCTAGTGGTGTCATGTGAACGTCGACTACATGATACTACACCATTTATGGGCCTAGGGGAATGCATTGTGTACTTGGATACTAATTGTGGGGTTTGCGAAGTGACAGAAACCTGAACCCCCGTTAGGAAACCTTTGCACAAGGGAGTGTAGGATCTCAGAGTTTAAGGCTGTGGTTAGGTTTTTATCTTAATTACTTGCTTGTAGTTGTGGATGCTTGCAAGGGGTTTAATCACAAGTTTGTATTATTCCTAGTAAGGTCAGTACATTAGCACAGGTTCACGCACACAACACTTATCAAACCAAAGAAGATTAATCAACTATATGAAACAAAAGTACTTGACAGTATTCCCATGTGTCCTCAAGAACGTTTGGTCCTCATAAGTATTACAACTAGCTTGTCCTTTCCTAAGAAAGGATTCCACTTGCTACAATTATTTGTTGTCTTTATTTACTTGCACTTTATTTCTTTGCTTTATCAAAAACCCCTAAAAATCTGTTTGCTAAGTATTTACAGAGATTTCCTACTCCAAACCAGTAGTCAACACCGTCTGCTCCTTGTTGGGATCGACACTCCTATTTATCGAAAGTACTACGATACACCCCCCTATACTTGTGGGTCATCAAGACTATTTTCTGGCGCTGTTGCCGGGGAGTGAAGCGCTGTTGAAGAGTGGAACTGGTAAAGAAAACTTCTACTGTGAGTATTGCTTTTATTTCTGTTTGTTACTTTGTTTCCAATATGGATAACCCACTTGGTTTACTATTTGGGAAAGCTACTACCACTGCTAGGATAGTAGATTAATCGCCACCTACTGAGATAAATCCTTTTAAGATACCTACAAGAATTGTTGATCGTGTTATGGATAATTATTATTTTGGGGATGGAACTGTCCATCCTGGTGATTACTTGCTTTTTATCCATGAATTATGCGGGTTGTTTAAGTGTGCAGGTATCACAACAGAACAAGTCAAGAAGAAGTTACTCTCTATATCATTGAAAGGAAGAGCTGAAGAATGGTATAAGTTACTGAAGAATGGACATTCTATGGAATGGGAGGAAATAGTACCTCTCTTTTATTCTAAATTCTATCCTCCTAGTGAGATTCATAAGGATAGGAACCAAATATATAACTTTTGGCCTCATGATGGAGAGATTGCAGCCCTAGCTTGGGGGAGATTGAAGTTACTAATGCTTAAATGTCCTATTCATGAACTCCCTAATAATAATATTATTAATAACTTTTATGCAAGGCTTTCTCTTTCATGATAAAGATTTATTAGATGCTTCTTGTGTTGGATCATTCACACGTATGAAAGAAGAAGCTAAATGGGATCTCCTAGACCATATTCAAGAAAACACTGAAGCATGGGAGAATGACAAAGGAAGAAAGTCTGGTATAAATTATGATTATGAATGCATTAAATCTTTTATGGGAACTGATGACTTTCATGATATTAGTACTGAGTATGGTCTTGATTCTCAAAGTATTTCCAATTTCTTTAAGGCCTTTGCCTCTTATATAGAAATTCCCAAAAAGAAGTGGAACAAGTACCATGCACCTTATAAAGATATTGCTAATCATGTTCCTGTTAGAAACACTGAAGTTTGTACCGTTGATCGCATTTTGCCTGAACCTTATATTGAGAAAATATCTTTCCCTGCCAAGGTAAAGGAACATTCTATTATAGCTAATGTGGTTAGCAAAAGTAAAAAGAAAATTTTGGAACCTGATGAACAAATAAATATTGAACCAGCCATTGTGAAAGATCTTGTCACTAAGAATGTAGAAGATGGGCACATTATCTTTTTAGAAGATGCTTCTAATATTGTCTCTCATCCTAGTAAAGCTAGAAAAGCTAGTTTCCCTGTGCTTTCAGTTAGAATTGGTGATCACTGCTATTATTGTTTATGTGATATTGGTGCTAGTTCTAGTGTTATTCCTTATGAGCTTTACAGAGAAATTATGCATGAAATTGGTCCATGTGAACTTGAGGACATTGATGTGGTTATTTCACCTTGCTAATAAGGAAACCATTTGCCCTATTGGTATTGTAAGAGATGTGGAAGTCCTTTGTGGTAAGATCAAATATCTTGCAGATTTTCTAGTGCTTGGTTTAGCTGCTAGTAAAACTTGTCCTATCATTTTTCGTACACCCTTTTTGAACACTTGTGGAGCTATTATAGATTGTAAGAAGGAGAAAGTTTTAACTAAGTTTTATGGAGAATCTATGAGTTTTCTAAAGCTCCTTATGAAAATAATTTGCCTAATGAGGATTTTAGGGTTGAACAACTTGCTTTTATTGATCCAGTTTATGACCTTATACCTCTTTTTGATGATTGTAAGTATGCTCATTCTGATGATAAAGTTGTTTCTTGTGACAGTTATATTGTTAAATTTATTCAAAGTGCTACTAAAAGTTATTATGAGAGAGGGAAACATGGTTTTATGAATCTCAATAATATTAAGTTTCCTCGCTTTATGTTGAAAGCTTTGAAGTTGCATTTGTTTTGTCTTCCTATGCTAGTGGCCTTTGGTTTCAATAATTTGTTTTCTTATGAAACTCCCTTGTATAGGAAGTGTGTTAGACTCAAATGTGTTGGATATTTGCTTCTTGATGCTCTCTTTCACTTCAAATCCATATCTCCTATGTGAGCATCATTGAAATTAGTATGCCCATCTTAATGGTTATAAAGAAAGAGCTTTTGGGGGACAACCCATTGTAGTTTGCTTTTAGTTTTTTGTTTCTTTGAGTCTTGGAAGTTATTACTTCTGTAATAACCACTCTGTATCTTCCTTTTTGTTTGGTTTTTTGTCGAGATCAACCTCTGTTGAGAAGTAGAGGAGTTGTGAGAAGTTTTTGTCTTGGGACAGATTTTTGTGTTGCATTGTAAAAAAAATCGTGAAAAATCCTAGTAGGTCGGAAGGAGTTGTAAATTTTATGTGCTTGTGCCCCAAGTTGTTATTCAACTTTAGTTAGTTTTGCACTTTTTGATTTGAGCAACAGAAGATTTTTGAAAAAATCAATCTTTACCTGCTGGTCTGTTTTGACAGATTTCTGCTATCATTTGCATTTGCCTCTTAAATCAACTTCCTTTTTAAATTCTTGTTGGGCTTTTGAAAGGAGTTGCTACAGTAGCTTTTGTTTTGATGGATTTCAGTTGAAGTTTGGACCAAAGGTTTATTGTTTTTGCATACACTAATGTTGCTAATGAAGATTGAGTGAGGCTTTGTACGAAAGGAACTTTCAAGTGTTGGAGAGAAGGAATCTGCAGAGTTCGTTTCCAAATAGGTAAAAGTGCTAGAAATCGAAGGTTCGCGAAAAAAAATTCTTTTCATATTTTTGTTGTTTGTATTCCATATGGAAGGTTACGAGAAGAAAAAGAGGAGGAAATATAGCCCAGGTGGGCCACACCTCCTAGTGGGGCAGGCCCTCCCTGGCCACGCCGTCAGGGGGTGTGATCACCCCGGAGCCCGTCTCCGTCCCGTTTTCACCCTGTACCTTCCTTATGTCGTAAAACTTCGTAATATATAACCCCTAGGATCCCCCGAGGTTCGTATGTCATGTTTTCATTTCAATATGTTTTTGTCAGGAAATTTTTTCAAGTTTAGAGGCATCATGGTCTCCGCCAACGACAAGGGCAAGAAGCCCGTGGAAGATGATATTCAAGACCCCAAGAAGGAGGAGGACATCTTGGTTGAGGATGAAGAGGAAGTGAAGTAAGACAAGCATCCGGACACCCGTGCTACCGTTGCAAGCATTGGAGTGGTGGCAAACCCTATCAAGCTCAGGAGGACAACACAGATGTCTACATGAGGGAAACCTCCGTTGTTGGGGATATGCTATATGGGTATCCTCATAACATGTCTCCTATCCGGATAACCCGGGTGGCCCACAGTTGGTAGCATGGCCCATGGCCTGCTGGGCGGCCCAGCTAGATGGATCCAGAAGGGAGGCCCATGCCGGATAAAGGAAGGTTATGGTTGGAGTCACCGACGTACCCTGATCCTTGGAGTGCAAGATACACAAGACTAGTAATAGACGGTGTAGGACTCTGTAGCCTGTCCGGCTAGGACTTTTCTCTGTAACCCTAGGACCTGACAACTATATAAGTCGGGCCTATGGGAGCCTTTAGGGCACAACTTCAGACAACCTAGTATCGATTCATACAACCTCGCTGTGAACCAATCTACGTAACTGCCAGATTGCCCTTATAGTGATTTATAGCAGGAGTAGGATTCCGCCACCGTTGTGGGATCTGAACCTGGGTAAGCTGTGTTACCTCGTACCTGTCAACCGTCCGCCTTCCCACACGTCTCTAAACACGCACTGTGAGGACCCGTCCATGGCGTACTCGTCGGCAATACCACGACAGTTGGCGCCCACGGTGGGGCAAGAGGTGTTTCAGGCTCTTCAGCGGGCGAGGACCAAGATCTTCGCGGGAATCGGCGAAACCGTAGCCATCGGTCGCGTTCTCTTCTCCGGAAATATTTTGATCGTCCCTCCCGACGAGTTCTGGATGCCGGCAAAGACGAACCCTACGTGGTGTTCGATCGTTCCTATCGGAGACATCCACCTCTTCATTGGCGAAACCGACTCGGGCACTAGTTCCCTGGGAGTCGGAGGAACATCAAGGCCCGCACGGACCGCCTACGGGCAGGATATGTTCGCGGAAGGATCGATGTCGGATCTCTCTCTGGAGTTTGCCGACAAAGATTGGAAAAATTCAAGGCCCACCCAAACCGCCCCTGTGTAGGATATAAAGGTGGAAGATCACTGCAAATCCGCCGGCTTCGCCCGTGCGTCTGGACAGCAGAGATCCAAGTTCATCAGAGTGGTTACCATCTTCGATCTGGCGCGCTGCGTTCAGAGAGAAGGCGAAAACCCCTGCGATTACCTGTCCAGGTGGCTCCATATACGAGCCGATCTGGCCCACTACCCCGATGATAACGCTTTGTATCACTTCGTGGAAGGACTGGACCATGGCACGCTTCTCCGACATTCTTTAAGACGGCAGCAGGCAACAGGACGCCTTACCCTTGAAGAGATGGTGAGCACCGTCAACAACTACGCGGAGGCTGACGCAGCAGCCCAGAAAGCGCTTGCGCTCATCGACGGAGAACCTCCGATTCAGCCACCGCCTCCGGCCGCCATCATCGCAGCTGCACAGCCACCTCCAGTCATCGTCGCTGCTGTTGCACCTCCACCGCCTGTCATCGAGGAAGTCCTGGCACCCTCCGACTCTGTCATTGACGCGCTTTATGCTGACTTCAGTGCAGATTCAGAGGAGATAGATTTTAGTCCAGAAGAGCTAGACTCCGCCATGCAGGAGATGGAGGAGGAGTACACACGCGACGAGCAAGCCAACGATGCTGTCACGTCTCGAGGGGTGTTCATCACCATAGGGACGGCGATGGATGAAGAACAACCCGGACGAGATCCTCCTACAGCACTGGAAAAGGGGAAGGGGCAACTTATTGCTGCTGACGATGATTGCGCAAAGGTCATGCCTTCTCCTCCTAACCCAGTGCAGCAGCCGCAGGAACTCGGCACCGGCCCGAGCAACAACAACACGCAAACTTGCCGCCTCCATCATCTACGTCTGCAGCATCCCAAGTTACTCCAGCTGATAGAATAATGTACAGCAATCTCCTCGTCGAGCCACTGACCGTTGCTCATATCCGGAACATGACCCAGCTTGACGAGAAGCGCCAGCAGCTGCTGGAGGAAGCGCAGGCCATCGCGGAGCAAGGCTCTAAGCTAGATCGAGATCTGTTCAACGCGCAGAAGTCCATAGAGAAAGCTAGAGCAATGGAGGCCAAGTACAAGACTTTGCTGCAGCAGCAGAAGGCCAAGAAAGCTCCGGCTCGCGTTATCAACGATCCTGGTGTACGGCGCAACCTAGGATGGGCTCCCTCGAAGCCGGCACAAGCCAAGCCATACATTGACAGTGAAGGCAAGCAGGTGATGCCCACCCCACTCCTTAACCTCGCCGTCACCAAGACCCTTCTGGAGCAGGATAGATCGCCCGAGGCAGTGGAACAGGTCTATGACCTAGTAGCCAAGGCGGTGAAGCAGCAGGAAAAGGCCACCTCTCAGAGGCTTGAGTCCGACCCAGCGCTTTGCCAGTCTAGCCAGTATAAGCCGCCAAGGGACAGATATCCTCTTGATGTCGGGTCCCAGACGGGTTCATCAGAACGAAGACGGAGGGATGCACGCAACAGGAAGGATGCCATCCCCATATCCTCCGACCACGGAGAAAAGGCTCGACCTCGTCGCCCATCGCCACCGCCCCGGTCCCCCCGACATCGCGAAGATTACAAGGCTCACCATCGTACGGATATACCCCCACCAAAGTAGTGTGGCATCGTCATCCGCGACAACACGGAGCAGACCTATCATGACGGAGAGCGTAACCAAGGACACAGGAGCAGGTCACACCATGACCCTCCGCGTCCGACAAGCAACCGTGACAGGCGTGAGGCGTCATAGGAGGGCAACATCAAGAAGGCTAACCCACCGCCACCTCCACCTCCGTCACCACCAAGAAGTCACCATGGCGGAGGGGGCCCGCGCCGTTCACGCAGCCCATCCCCTGTTGACAAGAAAAAGAAAAACACAGAGCCGTACGATGCACGTTTGCGGATCGATAAGATCCACGAGGCCCGGGAAGGACCATACCTAGGACCATGTTTCTTTGGACCTGCAATACGGTCCACAACTTACCCCAAAGGTTTCCGGATTGACAAGACCATCAAGCCCTATGACGGCACCGCCAAGCCAGCCACATGGTTGCAGGACTACGGCAACGCGGTGGAGATTGCCGGAGGCAACCCCAACGTCGCCGTCAAGTACCTCCCATTAATGTTGGCGGGCACGGCCCGTCAATGGATCGACGACTTGCCGGAGAAATCTATTTACAACTGGTTGGACATGCAAGAAGCATTCACCAAGAACTTTGAGGGTACATACAAACGTCCATGCATTGTGGGTGATCTACAGCGGTGCGTGCAAGAGAAAGATGAGACATCTCGCGCCTACCTCTCCCGCTGGCTGGACATGAAGAATTCTGCAGAGTGCACGCCGCACCGCCATGGCCGCCTTCATCGATGGGTTGGAAAGGGACACGTTGCTCCGACATAAGATGAAGCGCTTGCAGGACAATCACCATCTTGACTTGAATCAGATGATCCAGTTGGCCAGTGAATTCACAGGTGCCGACGACGACACTCGCGGCTCCTTGCCGGTAACAACCATTGCAACTCAAGCTTAGAGGAACAGCAGTACAAAGCGGAAAACCGCTCCAGAAGAAAAGCAATCTACCAACATGGTCGCTATGACTTTTGCAGGACGAGGTGATAGCGGACAACGTGGCCGAGGAAGGGGAGCTGGTCGTGGGAAGCAACGAGGAAGTGAAACTACCTCGGCGCCGCTCCACATTCCCCAAACCTACAAGGAGTACCGTGATATGTCGTGCCTCGTACACCTCGACGTCAACGGCAAGGCCACCCATACCAATCGACACTGCAAGTTCATCAACGACCTCAAGGAAGACCCGGATTCTAGCTACAAGCAAAGTCGGAAGAACAGACCGCGAGGCAAGGGCAAGGGGAAGAAGAAGGAGGAGGATTCCAAGGATTCAAGTGACATGGACGAGGACGTTGACCCCAAGCACGCCGCCAAGAGCGACGACAAGGGCCACTACAAGGAATCTGGCTATATATGACCCTCAATTTTCGTCACAGAATCGTCATAGTAGTCCGTTTATGACGATTCTATGACGATTTTGAGATCGTCAAAAGTCAAGGCCGCAAATGAACTATAACGACGTTTTGATAAAATCGTCATAACGTCTATGACGATATTGAATCGTCATAACTTCTATGACGATCCAATATCGTCATGGACCTTCTAGCCGTGCAGCTCGGATCCTCGTGGCGATCCTACGTGGCAAAATTGTGACGAAATGAAATCGTCTTAAATCAAAATCAGCCCATCCATTTTAGTTGCTTACTTGGGCTAAGCCCAATAATCAGCTTTTCTTTTCTAGTCGTCGGCCTTTTATGGTGTGTCTCTCTCGGCCTTAGCCTTTTATGGCCTCTTTTCTATTTTGGACCTCGGCCTTTTTACGATACATTTCTGCTTGGGATAGGCCCTTTTCGTTTCAATTTTCATACATAATCGAACTGAGTACATCAATTATTTTGATAATCAAGAATATAACGATATTTTCATTGTTTAAATCAAACATCTTGATATACAAAATAATAATCCAGTTTGAAAATACAACAAAAATGAATATGCATAACTCTATTACAATATTTCGATGTTCAAATGGCGAATCTTGATATACAAAATAATAATCCGTATAAAAATACAACACAAATTGAACCTTCCATCATAATACAAGGTAAGCAGAATGTAAAACCACTACAGACCATATCCCTTGACAGTAACATCCATCGGTCGAGAACGAGGAAACAAAGCATATCCTTCCAGCCAACCAAACTCGACTCCAAAGCTAGATGCCCTTGCTATTGCATTATCGGGACCTCTCCCTACACAAACAACACATCAAGTTGCTAATCGCTTATGGTATATCAAATAACACAGATGCATGCTTCCAAAAATATTATAATCGGACCATAACTATAAAATAGAACTTTACCATGCTATGAAACAATATGTATCTATCCTGCAAGAACAACATTCAAAACATAAATGCACTCAGATAGCCTATGAGCAGCTAACACTAATAGTCCTAATTTAGGTATCATATCGACAATGATACATACATGAATTCAACTCAAATTTATAATGCATGAATACTAAGATATTATCTCAAGGTTTTCAAAAATATTAAGATGATGCATTACTCTAACATAACCAAAATAGAAGCATCAGTTACATAGATACAAAGAAGAGAGCCAATAAACATCCCAGTTGACATCCTTTCTCCACGTAAGCTATCGTGGTCGAGAGGTTATAAAAATTTAATATGGGCACTATAGAGACTATTGAGACATGCATCAGATATACACGGATACACAATAAGTATTGAGACATGCATCGGATATATACTAGTACTTCAACGCAATGAGATATGTTAGTGAATCACCACTTCAACAAATGACAAATATGTATTGGAGTAAACAATTTGGCAAACTAATTCTACTATTATTCCCCAAGTAGACATGAGTAGCATCACTAAGTTCTATAGTTTCTATTTCAGCAAAGACCACCACGAGTATGGACTGGTGGAATCAAATTTAAAGCAAATGAGCACCTAGTCACCGACACAAATCCAATGAACTCAAATTTTAGTTATCGAGACTACAATGTCAGCAAAACCGATCTGGATACTAACTTGGTGAGCGTCACGTACTGGTGAGATCGAACATGAACAAGATCGCCACAGCGTCCTTGCAGCGATCGGGACATGTTCAAGTGACTGCTACCTCCGCATCGTAACATTCATTTGTGAGTGCTTAAAGGATCGATTAATTTCCAGGAAAGACCCATGGAGGAGACAACTTTAAATGGGCAGCATATGCTAAAAACCCCAAGGAGGAATGCGCCACTTACCAAAAGTTTTCCGCATTCTCGTGCCTCGAGCAACCTTGATTGCTGCAGTTGGCAATACGGAAGATATTCCAACCTAAACACAATTAGATTGTCAATAGCGAGGCAAATAGATGATTCTGCATGTAGTGTTAGTGACTTATCAATGAGCAAAAGTAAATGGGTGCGAGAAGCGGTACTAGCATGCTACCAAACCTAGTTCTGCGAGGGAAGATAGAGCAAGACACATGAATATCGCTAAATGGTGACGATATTCTTTGCATGGGGCTTCAGCTTCTTCAAACTTGACTGAAGCTCTTGTAAGAGATAAAACAACCCTCAATATCTGCTAACAACAACATAACACGTGAGAGCTATGATGATCTCTAGGCAGCATTTTATGTAACTAACACTACATGTACTCGACAGTCCAACACAAACAACATCAGGAAAAGAGAAATGAGGACTCGATCATCACTGATTACTAATTTTAAGTTGAACACAAACAGCAGTAGAAAAACTTCAATAAACAAAATGGTCTAATATGAACCGTTTTCTGACTTTTATTCTACTTGGCACATGATACTTCTTGTTGCACACTATCAGTGCATAGAAATCTGGCAGTGCCACAAACATTCACTACATGAAGTTGCTCATCTACCAATGACTCTTGATATTAACCTGTCATGACATTACATGATAAGAATGAACTATGAGACAGAAAAAATACAGGTGTCTCTTAAGATCTATAACTATTGATAGTGATCAAGAAAAAAGTCACAAAAATAGTTAAGTATCATATAATTCTTATCACAATCATGCATTGAATTCAGGAAAGGCTACAGATTAATCTCTTGACATATCATTGGACAATCACAAGAACAACAATAGTAATAATTCACGTTAGCACACAAACTCTATCAGAAAGCCATTTACAAAGTAGCATTTACACAACAAATCTTATGATACAGAGAGAAAGGTGAAAGAGAGGGGAGACCTCAATGGGCAAGGAGACGGCGGATCCGAAACCAGTCTCGCCAGACTGAATGAGGTAGGTGCATGTCCAAATGTCCACCACCGCCTCGAATGTTTATTCAGAGACCAGGATATCAAAAGTTCCTGGATGTTCAAACTAAAACCAGATCTCAAAGGGTCCAAAGAAAATTTGACTCAGTGCATACAATCTAGAAGAGGTAAAATAAGCTAGGTTATAGCACATGGCATGGCAAAACATGGGGTGGGGAAGGAGGAGTACCTTCGCAGGCGACATCAAGGTCGGAATCGAGGGCCTCCCTCGAGTAGGGGCTGGACGAGCTCCACGCCGACCATGTCCATCCATCCACCTCCTCCTCTTCTGCGAGAACACGCAAAAGATATACCATACACTCGGATGATATAAAATGATATAAAATCTCAAGTTACGTAACAAGCATGTATTAACCATCCTGCTAGCGGAAGGAATAAAATTATTACTTAACAAGCAAAGACTAACATGACTCTTAAGCGAAAGCCACAACATTGAGGCCATGTGACATAACTACTATAGGCGCCATTCACATTCACCGTGTTCACTAACTATGTTTCTTCCATCATCAAACAGTAGTAGTTGTGTGACTTTATTCAGATTTGGCATAAGAATATGATTATTAGTTTATTACCTCATTATCCACAAAAATTGTAGTATGACTAAAGGCCTAGTTTCCAATACATATCGCGAATTATCTTGACTAACAACTTGTAATTAACATTGTATGGGATACAATAGGCAATCATTCACATGGAATTGAATCAGATAAAATGTTCATCATGAGATGGAATCAATTAATAATCATAATATGATCCAAATATAGTAGTATCCTATGATGGTAGTTATGTTAGATATATGAAATCACAAAACATAATCAAGATGGGAACCACATGGTATATTGTATACGATGATGCAAAATATGATTGATGGAGCCACACAAATATCATAAATTGGTATGCATAGATTATGATTGAAACCTTGCCAGCAAGCAGTCAAGAATTACTCTTTTGCATGGTAGGATACAAGTTTTATAAACAAGCATTTGCATTATAACATTGTGCATATATCTGCAACTAAATTAAATTTCCTATCGTCCTATTAGCATATCACCAAATTAAACATGCTACTACCAAATTAAACCATGTATTAGTCAGAACTTGTGCACAAGCAATACTAACATAGGACCAGGGAAAAGAATCCAACGACCTAGAGCTAGGACCAGAGAAGAAACCTGAGATCTGGCGAGCTCGCACGGAGAAGAGGTCACAGTCTTGACATCAAGGAGAGTGCCTGCAGAGAGAATACAAATGGACTGAGAGAGAAACCAAGATAGAGAGTGGGAGAGAAGGGACATAGATCCGGCCTTCCTGCTACATCCGGCGACCCTGATGACCAATCTGGCGGCCCCGTGGATTCATCCACCCAGGATCTCACAATTGCTACGACATGCAAGACCACGAGTGGGCTCATGCGCCGAGCACCTCCGCTGGCCTTCTTGTTGTAGTGGTAGATCTCGTCCGGCGTGTTTGAGTCGATGTTGTTCTTGCTCCACATCTACATCACCACCTCGGGATGGCAAAGAAGTCAACGACGCCCACCTACACGAGCCGCCACGAGGAAGCAGGATTCACGATGGTGCAAGGATTCGAGGAGGGTTGGGCAGCTGGTGGTTGGATGAGAGGAGAAAGCGCATGCAGATGGAGAGGCGGCAACAAGAGGAGCAGGGCGATCATGGGTGGAGGATGGAGTTGATCATGGGAGGGAGGAGGCGGCGTGGATTGGATCTAGGGAGGACGGGAGGTAGAGGTGGGGTGCAGAGATGGTTAGGGTTTGGAGGGCTGGGTCAGACTCAGATCCCACGTGAGCGGCAAGGTGGTGTCTGCGTTGGGGAGTGGAGGCCAAGATGCCAGGTCACCGATCCACAACAAGTTTCCACACTTCACCATCCTAGCCGTTTATTATGTTTACATCCTACGGCTGATATTGACCCTCTCTAATATCTCAACCTGTCTAAAAATTATGACGATTTTGTCCATAGAAACTACGACGTTTTTCACGAAATCGTCATAGTTTCATAAGGATTTGGCCCTCCCAAATAGCTTACGACCATCTAGTGTAGAATCGTCATAAATTTATGACGATTTCATTCAGGGTCACTACCAAAACGTCATAGTTTGACACATTCCTTGTAGTGGGCAAGAACCCCTTCGTGAAGAATGCTCCAGTCTACCACACTTTCCTTGGCACCCCCACCGCCCGACAACACAAGACCTCTCTGAGGATCCTGATGGCTACTCTCCCCCCAGTTCCCTAGTACCTACGCTGGTCAGAGGTTCCAATCACTTGGGATAGGAAGGACCGCCCAGACCTTATACCTACGGAGAACCAGTACGCCATGGTCATCAACCCCTTGATTGATGGCGTGGAGTTCACCAAGTGTATGGTGGATAGTGGAAGCAGCATCAACATCATGTACCTGGATACACTGCAAAAGATGAACTTGACAGAGACAAACCTAAGGCGGACCAACACCATCTTCCACGGCGTAGTTCCTGGTCGGGAGGCTCAGTCCCTTGGATGCATTACACTTCAGGTTGCCTTTGGTGATGTTAACAATTACCGCCAAGAGCGCATGACCTTTGAGGTAGTCCCCTTCAAGAGCGTGTACCACGTCATATTCGTCCGCGACATATTCCACACGTTCATGGCCAAGCCATGCTTCGTATACAATAAACTCAAGATACCTGGGCCAAACGGTGTCATCACCATATCCGGAAGCTTTACCAAGGCAAGGGACTGCGAGATCAATGAAGCAGTCGTTGCAGAAGCTGTCCTCTATAGCGAAGAATTCAAAGAGATCCAGAGCGAGGTCGATGACTCAGAGATGCCCGCGTCGAAGAAGCAGATCTCCGACTCCGCTCCTGCATTCAAGGCCGCCATCGAGACCAAGACGGTGGAACTTGTGGTAGGCGATTCCTCCAAGGTCACCGCCATTGGGACGAACCTGGATCCCAAATAGGAAATCGCGCTCATCGAGTTCCTTCGTGAGAATAGGGACATCTTTGCCTGGCAACCTGCCGACATGAAAGGTGTACCTAGGGAACTTGCCGAGCACAGCCTAAACATTGATCCAAAATCAAAACCAGTGAAGCAACCTCTACGATGCTTTGGAGATGAGAAGAGACGCGCCATTGGCAAAGAGATAGCTAGGTTACTTAAGGCTAGATTTATCCGAGAAGTCCTTCACACCCAATGGTTGGACAATCATGTACTTGTCCCCAAAAATAGAACCAATGAATTAAGATTGTGCGTTGATTACACCGGCTTGAACAAAGCATGTCCCAAAGATCCGTTTGCTTTGCCTCGCATTGACCAAGTCATTGACTCGACGGCTGGCTCGAAACTTTTGTGTTTTCTCGATGCATACTCAGGATACCACCAGATCAAGATGAGGAAGTTGGAACAATTGGCCACTTCGTTCACTACTCCATACGACACGTTTTGCTATGTTGCGATGCCCTTTGGGCTGAAAAACGCAGGTGCGTACCAGCGGACAATGCAACATTACCTTCACGACCAAATTGGTTGGAACGTTCACGCCTATGTGGACGATATCGTGGTGATGTCCAAAAAGTCAAACGACTTAATCTCCGACTTAAAAGAAACCTTTGATAATCTCCGGGAATACAACATGATGCTTAACCCTAAGAAATGCGTCTTCGGGGTTCCAGCCGGCAAATTGTTGGGTTTCATCGTTTCCCATCGCGGAATCGAGGTCAACCCGGAGAAAAGCAAGGCCATATTAAACATAAACCGTCCGACATGCCTAAAGGACATTCAACGACTAACAGGTTGTCTTGCAGCAGTTAGTCAGTTCGTCAGCCGACTTGGTGAGAAGGCTCTGCCGCTGTACAAGTTGTTGAAGAAGGCGGACAAATTCACATGGACGGACGAAGCAGATGCAGCATTGAAGCAGCTCAAGGAGATTCTTTCCTCAGCGCCTATCCTTGCAGCACCCGAGCCTGGTGAGCCCCTGTTAATCTACATGGCGGCAACCAACCGGGTAATTAGCATTGTCGTAGTAGAGCGGAAAGAACCAGGCTATGAGCACGGAGTTCAACGACCAGTTTACTATGTAAGCGAGGTCTTGACGTAGTCCAAGCAGCGTTACCTGCACTACCAGAAGATAGCTTATGGAGTATTCCTTGCTTCTCGGAAGCTGAGGCATTACTTTCAGGAGCACCCAGTCACAGTGGTGAGCAAGACTCCACTGTTCGACATAATCAACAACAGCGACGCTACAGGAAGGGTCGCAAAGTGGGGCATTGAACTTGCCGCCTTCGAGATCACTTACAAGAGACGCGACGCAGATTGGACGGAGATGCCAGATGCTACTCCATTGCCGGAACCAGAGTACTGGGTGATGCACTTTGACGGATCAAAGATGCTCAACGGATCGGGGGCTGGTGTATTGCTACAGTCACCAACAGGAGACAAGCTACACTACGTTCTGCAGATCCACTTCGAGGCTACAAACAACATGGCGGAGTATGAAGCACTCATTCGCGGGCTACGTGTAGCCAAGGATATTGGCATCAAGCGCATAGTTTGCTGTGGAGATTCCGACTTGGTTGCCCAGAAGGTGGCTGGCACCTGGAATGTGCGGAACCCTATGATGGCGGCATATCGAGACGAAGTGGACGAGATAGCCAAGAGCTTCTTGGGCTACGAAGTCAAGTATGTTCCTAGGGAACAAAATGAGGCGGCTGATCTGCTGTCTAAGCTTGTATCAGGGCGCAAGCAAATTCCGCCAGGAGTTTTCCTAGAGCACATGCGCAACCATCTATGAAGGGAGCCGACAGCGACAATCCGGACAGAGTTGACTCTTTCGTCAACATAGTGTCCAAGGTCCCTCCGGCTTGGACAAAACCGTTCATGGAATATCTCAAACACGGAACTTTGCCCGATGACGAAGTCGAAAGACGGCAAATAGTACGACGATCAAAGGGTTATACCATAATCAATGGGCAACTCTACGAAAGTAGTACTACTGGTGTATACCTAAAGTGTGTTTCCCAACTAGAAGGCATGGAAATCCTACACAAAATCCATCTCGGAGATTGCGGGCATCATGTCGCTCCTCGATCGTTGGTCACAAAAGCCTTCCGGCAAGGATTCTACTGGCTGACCGCGAAGGCGGACACCTACAAGCTGGTTGAGACATGCATGGGATGCCAGTATTATGCCCGACAACCACATGTTCCTGCTGAAGAATTGCGAACAATAACAATAACTTGGCCGTTTGCAGTCTGGGGGCTAGATATGGTGGGACCGTTACAGACGGCACCTTGTGGGTTTACGCATCTGCTTGTAGCAGTTGATAAATTCACTAAATGGATAGAAGCTAAACCCATTAGAAAGCTTGATGGGGCAACTGCCCTCAGGTTTGTCAGGGATCTAGTGGTGAGATTTGGTCTCCCACATAGCATTATCACCGACAACAGCAGTAACTTGTCACTCGGAGAAGTGGAGGCTTATTGTTGGGAGAAAGGCATCCGACTTGACCTTGCATCTGTGGCACACCCACAGTCCAATGGTCAGGTTGAGCGAGCTAATGGATTAATTCTGTAGGGAATCAAGCCACGTCTTGATGCACCGCTACATAGAGCATCTAGAGCCTGGGCGGAAGAATTGCCATATGTGCTATGGAGTTTACGAACTACACCCAACAGATCCACCGGCTACACCCCTTACTTCATGGTATATGGAGCAGAAGCCATCCTACCTTCCGACATCCTTCACGATGCACCAAGAGTTGCCGCCTACGACGAAGATGACGTTGAAGAATCCAGACGCCTAGATGTGGACCTTCTCGAGGAGGAGAGTGTTTTGGCATGCCAAAGATCCGCCATATACCAGCAGAAGCTACGCAGCTACCATAGTCGCCGCATTCGGCATCACTCGTTTAAAGAGGGGGATTTGGTGCTCCGGCTTAAGCAGAAGAATTCACACAAATTATCCCCGCCATGGGAAGGACCGTTCATCATAAGCAAGGCGCTACTCAATGGGTCTTACTACCTTGTTGACAATCGTGAACTGAAGGATAGACCCAACGAGGATCATAAGCGTAAGCGACGTGACCCGGATGATGACTACCCGGAGCTTGATCGGCCATGGAACATAGCACAGCTACGTCCTTTTTACACTTAGCATTTTCTATCTAATTGTGTACCTCTTATATGATCAATGAAATAAATCTCTTTGGTTCACTCATATTTCTGAGTCTTTTACCTCCTTTAGTGTTCATTTTTGGATCATGTAAAACCTTTTATGCACAAGCTTTGCGATTGCACTTGTCAAAATTCCGCCTACGGGCGTTAGCTTAAGTTTTCTGGTCTACACGTTCTTTGTTGTTTTTATGTGGATTCTGGAGTAGTGACTTTCGGCACTTATTTTCGGCGATTCTGTGCTTAGGTTATTGATGGTGCCATTGGGAATCATCACCTGAGTGCATGGTTCTGACAACGAGTCTTCCGACTCATGAAAAGTTAAGCATAAGAACCAAAGTAATGGATAAGCCAGCACTTGCTTAAAAATATATACATGTTGGAAACTAGTTCTTGAGCAGCAGGAAATAACAACCATTGTTTTCCGCCTTAAGTTACATAAACAAGTTTTTTTCGCATATGCACCAAAGGTGAAACAAATATTACAAAGTTGTTCTTCATTTCTTTGGCGCAGGTGACTTGGAAGCAGCATCATCACCAGCCGGAGAACCACCCTCGAAGTCGGCGCTATGGTGGGACTCAGAGGAACCTTGGTTGCCGTTGTCAATGGTGTTCATTGGCACAAAGACGTTGACGTCTACCAACTCGGCAACTCTGGTGTCATAGCCCGTGAGCAACGACAAGATGGATTCATGGTTAATCTCTTTGCCATCATCGTCTACGTCGGGAATGCCAGAGGTCACCGCGTCGATATCGGCATCTTCATAGTGTGCCTTCACCATTGACAGCGCCATCCTTGCGCTAGCCCGTGTACATGAAGCTTTCCATCTTGTGATACGCTCGGGGGCTCGGCGCAGAATCTCCGAGTACTTCACCATGGAGTCCGATGCCTTGATGTTTATATGGAGAGGCTTGGCGATCTCCTTGGCTTGCGTGATGGCGGTGTTGATAAAGTTGCCGGCAAGAACCATGCATTCCTTGGCTGGAGGAGGCGATCGGGTTAAACCCATAGGAGCTGCAAATTCCGACAAGGAGCGCATGAGTTCAACAGTTCAAAGTACCTAGACTACAGAAATCCAAGACGGAGAAAAACTTACTGAAGATGTTGGCCTCAGCTTGCCAGAGGGTGTCCGCCAAGGATTATTTCTCTTGTTGGAGGAGCTTATACGCCTCGCTATGGCGTTGATTTTGCTCATCGGCAGCTTGCTTCTGATCTTTTAAGATTGCAATCTCCTCCTTCAAGCGATTGATTTCCTCGGTGGCGGAGTCCTGCTGGGCCTTTATCGACTCCTCATGCATTTTCAGCATGTCCTTCCTCTCCTTCTTAAGAATTTTGTTCTCGCTCTCCAGCTCTTGAATGTGCTTGGATTGCTCGAAAATATTCTTGGCCTTGGCGATGGTTTCTGTAAGTCGGATAAAGAAAAGTACATAGTGAGTACTCGGAGAATATGGTCACAATACCAAGTCGGAGAATATGCGAAAAAGAAAACAGACGCTTTCTCTTGGTGATATGTTCCTTCAAGAAGGCAGTTTTACCCTTTTCAGCTTCCAGGTCTGCGCGCATATTCTGGTACTTGTCATTGTCCATGCCCCTCCGAGCACTCTCGTTCTGTGGAAAAAAGGTCAAAGTTAAAATGTTGTTTGGTCTGCTTGGAGCATCTAGCCGAAAATTTTCCACCTAGACGCTCGGGCGCTACAGCGAGAGTTTTTGACTTGGTAATATGCTTAGCTTTTCTTTAAGCATCTAGTCAGAACTAATTCAGTTCTCGATTAGAGGCTTGGGGGCTATAGTATAAAGTTTTTAACTCAGATATATGCTTAGCTTTTCTTTAAGCATCTAGTCGGAACTAATTCAGGTACAACTAGAGGCTTGGGGGCTACAGTATGGAAATTTATAAACACTGTGTATGCTACTCTTAAAGCGTCTAGTCGGAACATTTCATTCCAACTACATGCTTGGGGGCTACAGTGAGAGATTTTCAAACTTAGTCACTCTTAGAGCATATAGATGCAAAAACCTATGGTTTTTACGTCTACATCCTCGGGGGCTACAGTGGGATACTCGTATGAAATGCAAAAGGCAAATAAAACTTACAAGTGCGATGATCTTGAGGTTTGTAGCACTCTCGGCCAGCAGCTTGCCAAAGGATTCCCTGTTTCCTTGCAAGATTTCTGCTTGCCGACGGAGCTCCTCTAGACCACACGTCGAAGATGTCGGTGCCGCACCAAGGACCAAAGCAGTGCTACCCGGTGTAAGTACCGGATATACTATCTTTGGATAGGCTATGGTTTTCTTGGGTGCGGGGGCGCCGCCAATGACAAAGGTACCTGCTTCCACCACCGCTTTACCGCCACCGATGGCATCCTTAGCCGGAGCTTCAGCCATTTGGTGGGTGGCACTCTCCTGCGTCGCATGCTCGCCGACGACAGCAACCTCGGTAGAGGCACCTGAGTCCACTTCTATGGCGGAAGGGCCAGATGCCTCCTTAGCTTGTGAGCTTGTCGGGGCGGACGAAGGCTTGACGGAGGGAGTGGTAGGGGCGATGGCGGGAGATGTGTCACGATGTAGCATGTCCTTGATGGTTCTAGAAGACCCCAGTTTGGAGGTCTTCTTGAGGCTGGTCGTGGCTTTCTTCCGGAAACGTGCAAAATGCATAAGTACAGGAGCAAGACAGATAAATAGACAATGTCGGAGGAAGATAAGCGTACACAAGTGGGGGTGCTTTGGAAAAGTGGATCCCAGTAACTTTTCTCTTTTTCGCCTCCAGGGCGGCGGTAGTCTTCTTGGAGGCTCCACCCTCCGTCTTCTTCTTCTTGCCTCCGTCTGCAGCGTCAGAGGTGGAGCTCTTCCACTTTCGCGCAAACAGAGCATCGTCGTCGGACACGACCGTGACTTCCTTCATCTTTGGATCATAGATTTGGGCAGCCAGGTTGTCCTCCTCTAGATCGCTAAGCTGTTAAGTGAGAATTCACCGTGTTAGATGAGATGACATTTGCAAGACGAAAGAACTGGAGTATATGTCGTACACGGAAAATAAATACCTACCTTTGGGAACTTGCCGTCTACGAACATGTCGTAGGTGATGGTGAAGCCACGCTTCTTGTCCTTCACCTTGACGATGTCCTTAAGGCGGAGCTTGTTCTGATGAACCAGCACATGGCTAGGTCCAAGCCGGTCAAACCCGTCTCTACGAACCATTCTATCCGCCTTATGGCGCGGGAAGCATCGAGGTCGGAGGGAAGGGAGGCCTGGGATATCCATGACGAGGCTTCAGCGGCGGCTCCATCAACAAAGTCCGGGTACATTACTTGTCGGCGAGCCAGAGGAATGTCTAGGCCGTAGAAGTACGTTTGTTGCCATTTTTTGCAGGACACATGGCCGACGATGTCGGGGAACCGCCGGCCAGGTCGAATCTTAAAGCTTATGGTGCCGTAGTTCCTAAGTTCTTCCTTACTAGCTCCGGCTTCACGTTTGACGGTGAAGAAGTACACGAAGAGGTCTAGCCTAGGATTTATCCCTAAGTAACCCTCGCAGAGCGCCGCGTAGTTGCTAAGCGCTAAGATACTGTTGGGAGAAAGATTCTGGGGCTGGACTCTGTAGTGGTTTAAGACGGAGAGGAAGAATTTGGAGATGGACAGGGAGATGTTGCGTACCAGTTGGGCTTTGAGGTACACCTTTTCTCCGGCTTGGGGATAAGGTGTCACCTCGCCGACCGGCGCCGCCCGCCAGGCGAACCCCTCCGTCGCAGGGAGGTAGACCTCGGCGATCAGCTCTTGGATGTCACGGTTGGTGTTATCTGAGCCGCGCTAGTCTCCCTTGTGCGAATCTAGCTCCTCATCCAACATCTCCAGCGCCGCCAGATTGTGGTTGCCGCCGGTGGACTCAATCACCGCCGAGGCGGGGATGACTAAGCCCTCTGGAGGCACGACCATGGAGATCGCCGGCTTTGCTGCGGCTTTTCTCGACGTCTCCATGGAAGGGGAGGTGCTGCTAGCCATGGAGAGAGGTTGGATGTGACTGCTGCGGATTGAGGCTAGGGTTTTTCCAGAGTTCGACGCAGAGAGATCGAGGGGGAACGCGCTGGAGGAAGAAGATGATGCGAGGAGATAATGAGGTAAAAGTGGAAATTCCACCACGGTTACTATTTATCATCTCCAGCGTCAAGATTCGTGCAGCTTGATCGGACGGTTGCCGCGTAGACGACGTGTTCGCGAACGTGCGCGGAAATTTCGCCACGTCTCCAACCGTCGCCACCAACGGTTTGTATCGCTCGCGCGGGAAAATTGGACATGATTGCGTTCTCTGCATGTGTGAGTTACGAGGCGTCGCTGACCTAAGCCTACGTCGTCCTAGCTGACATAGGCAGATGAGGCATCACATCGGAAGATTCTAGCATGGATGGATCCAATCCGGCTACAAAAGAGTACGATGGAAGATTTAGCATTTCTCCGACTTACATATTGAAGACGAAGAAAGCCTTGTAGGGTTCTTTGGGAGGACTACAAGATATTGCTTGACGATTTGCCGACATCCATCTAGACGGAGCATTCCACACGAAGAGGCAAGACGGCGTAAGATCTCGGAGTTCTCCGGGGGCTACTGTTGGGGATATGCTATCTGGGTATCCTCATAGCATGTCTCCTATCCGGATAACCCGGGTGGCCCACAGTTGGTAGCATGGCCCATGGCCTGCTGGGCGGCCCAGTTAGATGGATCCAGAAGGGAGGCCCATGCCGGATAAAGGAAGGCTACGGTTGGAGTCACCGACGTACCCGGAGCCTTGGAGTGCAAGATACACAAGACTAGTAATAGACGGTGTAGGACTCTGTAGCCTGTCCGGCTAGGACTTTTCCCTATAACCCTAGGACCTGGCGACTATATAAGTCGGGCCTATGGGATCCTTTAGGGCACAACTTCAGACAACCTAGTATCGATTCATACAACCTCGCATAGCGAACCAATCTTTGTAACTCGGCGTATTGCCCTTATAGTGATTTATAGCAGGAGTAGGATTCCGCCACCGTTGTGGGATCTGAACGTGGGTAAGCTGTGTTACCTCGTACCCGTCAACCGTCCGCCTTCCCCCACGTCTCTAAACACACACTGTGAGTACCCCTCCATGGCGTACTTGTCAGCAATACCACGACATCCGCGTCATTGCCTCGCTCCACGGTCACTTCCTCCACGCGCCAAGAACCCTTTCCATACTCTTATACATGAGAAATAATTCCAAAAGTTGCCCAAAGGGAAGTTTCCCTCTAGTTGGGATATGCCTCGTTCTAACCATGCAGGGAAAAAACACTCTAAGGAGGAAGAGTGGGGAAAGAATAAGAAGGACTGGGATTCTCGGTCCGACATGATCATGAACTGCATTGAGCATAATTCGGAGTTGATTCATACTCTAACCTTCGAGATTGAGGATTTGAGGAAGCTGGTTGAAAAGATTATATAGGGAACACCACCACCACCGAAGGAGTATTTCGTCATCAGGTTTTGGCATCCCTTGGTTTGTCCCAAGCTTGGGGAAGTGTCGCGGTATCACATCATTATCTTTCATATTTTTACCTTTTTAGTAGATTCATATCATTATTAGAGAAGTTATCATATAGGATGGTTTGCATTGTGGAAGTATCTCTCCTTTAGTTGGTTATCTATGTATCCTTTGGTGTGAGTGCCTTTATGGAATATTAATGAGAAGTTTCATCTTTTACTTTTTTGCACATCTTATTTTAATTTGCAATCTCTATTATGTGATTGATCTTGTTGATTAGTATTGGTACCACTTTGGGAGCATCAAGTAAATCTAAATTGGTTTTGGCAAACCGAGCTCTGGCCAGTAGCAACACTTTTTGGGGTTTGAAAGGAAAAGAGAAAAAACTTACAGGTATTTTATATCATTTTACTTCTTTCTTGATTGGCTCATAAGCTTAGTATTCTTTATTTAAGATCTTTTGTGTTTTCAAGGAAGATTGCATGTTTGTCTTTATCACTTGTATGTTTGCTTGTTTTCTTCAACTCTTTTGCTTGCTACCCAGCCTTGCTAGCCAAAAACCTGTACTAAGAGGGAATACTTCTTGTGCATCCATTCGTTTAAACCAAAACCTATGCCATTTGAGTCCACCATATCTAGCTATTAGCATTATTTTCATTCCAAGTAAATTCTCAAGCTTCATCTATCTTGATGGAACACCTTATTTTCTTGCCCTTAATAAACTTGAACCATTGTGTCATCTATGTTGTATATGCTTGCACCTATAAGTTGGGACTGCTTTCAACACCTGTAAATATCTACCCAGTTGATATCATGCTCTTTTGTTTATGGATGTCGTCGGTGTGAAATAAAAGGGGAGCTTGTAAGTCCATGGAGTTATGTATATGTGTTAGAGAAACGCCTGGGTCGCTATCCTAAGCCATGCTTAATCATGGTGGAAACTTGCAGCACAACCATAGTGGGCAATCTATGAAGCATTCTTCTTATAAAAAAGCACCATTTTCCCATGGTATAAGAAGATTGCTGAGATGCTCATTGTGTGTTGCCTTGTCATTTTGATATGGGATAGCTCTTGTATCATGGGGCAAGGGGTATCCCGTTGGCGGTTCTCTATGATACACATGTACTTACTCTGACAAGAAATTACCGGTAACTAAAGTTGAGTAGCATGAGGAGCGGCCCTCATACTGATGGAACATGAGATTGCTAACTTATATTTTTTCAAGCATATACTCCATCTTTGTTCACTTTAACCTTAATCACCTTAGGATGCTTATGATAGGGGTAATGAGAGCTCAAAGCTAGTAAGTACCATTGACGAGGTTCGATCTCATGAATGCCCATTGTTATGAGCTTGGGTTTGGGAGAATATGGGCATGCTGGAGATCGCGGAACGGTTAACAGACAAGCAATAAGGGGACACGAGACTTACCCAGGTTCAGGCCCCCGGAGGGAAAACCCTACTCCTGCTTGTCTGCTCTTGATTACGGCGGAACCGAAAAGTACATGGGTGCGCAGATGTAATCTGGCGTGGAGGTGTGTATGCGGTGAGAGGATGCCCTCCTCATCGTGCCTTCCTAGCCTTTATATAGAGATAGGCGGGTCTCGGGCACAGATCGAGTTGGTTACAAGTTAGGGTTTGTCCCCTTTGAATATTCTATCTACTCTAGTCTTTCTCTCCAAGGATCCGAAGACGCCATGGGCTTGGGCCACCCGAAAATCTCCATAGGCCGCATATATTCTTGTGAGCCTTCTTTGGGCTGGACCAGGTATGCTAATATTGTGTACCCGTAGGGTATAACCATGTCAGTAGCCCCCGAGTGTTCAGTCGAATCATAGATTCGGCTGAGGACTCTTCAATCTTTTGGGTGCAGATGTTTCTGTTCATAAGAGAAAGAATGATTTTAGTTCGTAGGCATTGTTGATGTGTGTGCCTGACTCTCCTGATGGATCAGGGTCAGTTAACTGTCTTAGGACGAAACAACACGATCTTCTTCATACTCGAGTCCCTAGACTCGAATCTAGAACGGATGTTGGCGTAATTCGACTCAGGCCGTTGAGGTCTTACATGAGTCGAATCCCAGTAGTTTTCAAGTGATGTACCCAACGCGTCCGTCAGGATTTTCATCGTGCATGTTGACATGGTTTTTTACTGGCAGAGCGTAGTCAGGTGCATTACCAGGCCATCAGAAGATATCTGCAGGTGTTATCTTTGTGTCGTAGACACAGCATCCGAAATGTTATCACCGCAGAGGTGTTTCGGGTGGCCAAGGAGGAAGCTTCTCACTTAGCGTTGGTTGGGGCAAATTTGCCAAAAACTTTTTGCATTTTTGATCCGAAGGATCGCAGTTGAAGAATTCATAGGGTGCGCGACCAGCGCTCCCTATGGGAGTAGCCCCCGAGTGTCTGTTCGAGTCATAGACTCGATCAGAGACTTTATTTCAAGTAATTGAGCTTCAGGTCCGTAGGACACAATTTTCGGATGGTTGATCAATATTCCCTATGGGAGTAGCCCCCGAGTCCTTAGTGGATACGTAGAATCGACGTAGGACTCGAAGAATCAGCAGTGGTGTAGTACCTTAATCATGCCTCAGGTGTGCGGCCAGCGCTCCTAATTGGAGTAGCCCCCGGGTAGTTGCTCGAATCGTAGATTTGAGTGAGTACTTTTAGTTATCAGCCGAGGATTTCTAACCATTGCTACTGTGGTTTTGATGATGTCAGTGCTGTCGATCGGTGACTTCAACTGTCTGCGGCGCCAGAGGTGACATGACTGGACGAACGTGGGTCCCACTTTCTAACTTGGAGTTGACTGGTCGTGTGTGACATCAGCGTCTCCTCGATTTCCGTGCATAGTGGACGGCGTGCGGGCGATGTTCGCTGCTGTGTTGACACGTGGACGGTTGGATCTGACCCTAGTGTTAGGGTTTCTGGATGAACGGTTCCTGTTCGTCGTCTTCATCCTTATAACCGTGGGGAAAATAGTGGTTTGTTTTTACCCTTCTCCATTTGCTTTCACTGCCTCTATTTTCGCAATATCCTCTTCGCGTGTTGGACGTTCTTCGGTCATTTCCCTCCTTGTTCATGCGTGCACACCGCCACTGTCGACGCTCCATGATGGTGAAGTCAAAGAAGGCCTTCG
The DNA here is from genome assembly GCA_030063025.1 of Avena longiglumis. NCBI lineage: Eukaryota > Viridiplantae > Streptophyta > Magnoliopsida > Poales > Poaceae > Avena > Avena longiglumis. Next base: position 427,486,808 of record CP125977.1, on the reverse strand, counting down.
CCGGAGCGGGCTCGAGTGCTGCCGCCCGCGGCAAGAAGGTTGTCGCCCCTGCGTGCAACACTGATGGCAAGTGGAGGCGCTCTAACGTGCGCGACACCGACCTGCGCAAGCTGCGCGATGCGGGGATAATCCCGCAAAACAAGGAGGACGTCAAGATTCCCGGCGATGAGGTAATCCCTCGCCCACCCGTGGGTTTTTGAGTGATCTTTGTTGCCTTCATTCTTCGTGGTTTATCTCTCCCTGCCCACGAATTCCTTCGTGGGCTCCTTTTTCTCTATGGGATTCAGATTCATCATCTGTATCCCAATTCCCTTCTTAACATTGTGTGTTTCATCACGCTTTGCGATTTCTGGCTCGGCATCGAGCCGCAGTTTGGTCTCTTCCGGAAACTCTATTTCGTGAAGAGGCAATCCGGCTCCGACGGAGTCTATCCACTCGGCGGCTGCATCATTTCTCTTCGTCCCTTTGTCTAGTTTTTCTCCCTCTCTATTTGCAAGTACATTCAATATTGGCGTTGCAAGTGGTTTTACATTCGCGATGTCAAGCTGGACGGTCAGCAATTTGGTCTTGCCCCCTTTGACTCCGAGCAGAAGATCGTCCGGAAGAGATCATGGAAGAACCACATCTTGGAGGGCGAAGTGGCGGAGGTGGAGATGCTCTACCAGCAGGTGGAGGCTCTCCAACTGGTGCCAGGCAGGGAGGTCAACGGAGTCGACATCATCCGCACCTTCCTGAAGCGTCTGGTGCAGCCGCTTCAAGCCAGGGCGCATCCGATGTTTCTCTATGTCGGCCCTACTGATCCCGCCAGAGTGTCATCCGAATAATTATCTTTGGGTGATCTTGATAGGGCCCTCCATCCTCTGCTGAAGTAGAAGGCTGGCGAGGACCTGCCAGGGGCATCGCTGACCCCCCCCCCCTCTTAGCGCCAGTAAAGGGGCCTCGAAGGTGAATATTGTTCGTGCGCGTTGCGCTTTGTTGTGTGTTTTGCGCGAAGACGAAGAAGGAGTGTTGTGGTACAAAGGACGCCTTTGTGTACCAGCAGATTCTGAGTTGAAAGAAGTGATTCTCAAGGAAGCTCATGATACTCTTTATTCTATCCATCCCGGAGGAACTAAGATGTATCAATATTTGAAAGAGCAATTTTGGTGGCATAAGATGAAGAGAGAAATCGGAAGTTATATCGCCAAATGTGACATATGTCAGCGAGTCAAGGCAGGACATCAAAGACCCGCTGGATTGTTGCAACCCTTGTAGATTCCGGAATGGAAATGGGATTCCGTTGGAATGGACTTTATCACCGGATTGCCTACTTCTAGTAGGGGAAATGACTCTATCTGGGTCATAGTGGACCGATTGTCCAAAGTCGCCCATTTCTTACCCGTCAAGAACACATATCAGAGTTCGAAGCTAGCGGAGTTGTACATCGCTAGAATCGTCAGTTTGCTTGGAGTCCCCAAGAACATCGTATCGGATCGAGGAACTCATTTTACCTCGAGATTCTGGAAGAAAGTCCAAGAAGGTTTAGGAACCCGCCTAGATTCCAGCACCGCGTATCACCCTCAGACCGATGGACAAACGGAGCGAGTAAATCAAATACTCGAAGATATGCTGAGAGCCTGTGTGTTAGAATATGGATCCAAGTGGGAAGATTGTCTGCCGTTTGCAGAATTTTCATACAACAACAGTTATCAGGCTAGTTTGCAAATGGCCCCATTTGAATTCATGTATGGAAGGAAGTGTCGCACCCCTTTGAACTGGTCGGAAGTAGGAGAGAGTCAGATTTTCGGACCCGACATCCTACGAGAAGCAGAAGAGAAGTTTCACAAGATTCATGAGCACCTCAAGACAGCCCAGTCCAGACAGAAGAGTTACGCCGACAAGAGACGTAGAGACCTCGCCTTCAACATAGGAAATTTTGTTTATCTGAAGGTGTCGCCATTGAAGGGAATGCAGCGTTTCAACTCAAAGGAAAGTTAGCCCCCAGATATATCGGACCCTTCAAGATTTTGAACCGTCGAGGAGAAGTGTCGTGTCAATTGGAACTACCCGAAGAGATGTCAGCCATGCACAACGTGTTCCATATCTCGTTACTTCGCAAGTGTCTCGAAGTCCCAGAGAAGACCGAAGTGTCCAAGAACATCGATCACCGGACCATAGAGATCAACGATGACCTGACCTATCCCGAAGTACCCATCCTTATTTTGGAAGAAGCTTTAAGAACTACCCGAACCCGAAGCATCAAGTTTCTCAAGATTCAGTGGAGCAACCACACAGAAGAGGAAGCAACCTAGGAGCGCGAAGATCACATCAGGACGGAGTTTCCCGATCTCTTCAAATCCTAGGTAACCTTTTTCGTCCTTTTTCAAATCTCGGGACGAGATTTTGTTTAAGGGAGGAAGGTTTGTAACATCCCAAAAATACTAAACTTGGATCATCAAACTCTAATCATCAAATTTAGGGTTAACAAAAACTTTGCTAAATAAAAATATGAAAGCATGCATCAGATTATGCATTTTATTTTGAATTCTTTTGAACCAACTTGTTTGTGTGATCCTTTGCTTGTAAATGGATGCTTAGGTGAAATAAACATCATCTAAACAATTCCCAAACTTTTCTCAAAGACAAGTAAATCAAAACAAATAAAATAAGGGAATGGTCATTTTGACCAATTTAACTCCCATGCCTACTTTGGCTGTCTCAAACTTTCAGAACTTAACAGAAACTTTTCTGGATCTTTGCACCCCTTGATTGTACTCATAACAAAGTATCAAGTCTCACTTTGTGATCATCCAGAAACATTCAAATGCATAGTTTAAATGACAATTCAAAATTGAATCTTTATCATTTGGGAAGATCCCACTTTTTCAAAAACCACTCAAACAAGCTCAACTTTCAAAACCCAAGCATCTGCAGACTCACCAGCACCAACCTAGTACACCCACCAAAAATCTTTTCAAAATTCAAAAATTCAATTCTTGCGGCCATTTCATCAAACACATTGTAGACACAAATCATCAAAATCTTAAACACTATTGTGAGTAGTGATTGAAGCCTAACTTGTTCCCTCTCTAGCTCACAACCATCTCAGTAGATCATCTAGAAAGTTAAACCAAGCACTAGACTCACTGTAAGCTGGGCAATGACATCAATGGTGAATAGCCGAAGCTCACCATGCCACCCCAGTGGAGACAGCAAGCTAGGAGGAGATTTAGACGTGCCAACCTTGTCTAGGAGGCAGCCCACCGTCCACCTCCACTCCCTGTCCAGCGCCCGAACCTTGCCAACCTCTGGACCACACGCACGGACCGCGCCCAGCTCGCCAGCAACCATGCCGAGCATGCGCCAGAGCGCCACGCTCGACCGACGCCCACAGACCGCGCGCCGGCCTTGCCGTGTGCATACATGATCGCCATCAACCCAGGAGACCGCCAGACATCCCCGTTCGCCGCCCCATGACACACAGCCACCACTCACCGTCGAAGACGCCGCCTCTGCCGTGCAGAGCATCGTGCGTTCCAGACCAAACCGCACCACCCCTATGTGCACATTAAAGCCGTAGAGCATCGCCAGGTCGCCACCATCGCTTGCCCATCCCGTTCGGTCTCGTCATCGCGACTATAAATAGAGGCCACCCCCAGCCGAATTGAGCACACCATTCTACTCCCCTCTCCTCACTGATCGTTCCACCCCGTTCTCGGAGCAAGGCGATCAGCACTTCGCCGGAATTTTGCCGGAGCCTGCCGCTGTTGGAGAAAAAGGGTGCCAGCGATTGGAGCAGCCCCAGGAGAAGCTGCCGGTAACAGGAGGTTCGCCGTCGTCGACTTCGTCGTTCGCCCACCTCGCCGACCCTCGCCTGAACCCCGGTGAGCCCCCGACGACCCCCACTGGCCGCGCTAGGTTTCTGTCTCGCCGTCGTTGCCCAACGTCGACGATGACCCTCAGACGTTGGATTAGAACAAGATCGAACGCACCACAACGCCCCATACCGCTTCGCACCCCCTGTCTCACTGACGCGTGGGGACAGCCACTTAACCAGCCCGCGTAAGCGTTGTGCTTAGTAGGTCGGCCCAGTATCGCTTCCTGCGCAGCCCAGTTGTTTGAATTTAACCTTTTCCATTTTATTTCAAACACACTTCTGTACCTAGTTTCAAAAATCAACCCAGGTCGATTCAGTGAACCAAATTGAATGACACCAATTTTGTTAAAAAGGCATGGGAATGCTGAATCCAAGCCCGTTGGATTCAAGTCATTTGGATCTGTAGATCATCCTTGGTAAAAATAACAAGGCAGAAGCTTTTCTGCATTCAAACATTTTTCAAATTAAAACCATAATAGCTTTTGAGTTGATTCCAACTCTCAAAAATCACATTCAATCATACCTTTCAGAATATATAAGAATATATAGGTTTACTTACAGAAATAATGTTCAAGTAATAAAAGAATGCCACATAAGAATTTCTAGTCACTTTATTTAATTAAAAATAAAAGGTAAAACTTATTAAATTGTGACACCACTTTAAATCACATTCCCATGGACTAAAATATGTGGTGATGACATGTATCAACATGATCCCATGTTTGGTTTGGAGAATATTAAATCTTAAGTAGTTTTTCAATGAGTAGAAATTACTTTTCTAAAAATAAAAGGAACTAAACCAAGCTTTAATATTGTAATGTTAGTGATGATGTTAGATCATCTATAGGACCCTTTTGTGTGATGATTGCAAGTAGTTAAGTATTGTTTGGTGATTGTGTACATCGTATGTATTTATAGACGCTAGTACCGACCAAGGATACGAGGAGGAAGGAGGATTCTACGAAGAAGAAGAAGAAGAAGAAGAAGAAGAAGAAGAAGAAGAAGAAGAATAAGAAGAAGAAGAAGAAGAAGAAGAAGAAGAAGAACAAGCCGAGGAGAACTTCAACCACTTCTCTGCACAAGGCAAGCCTAATACTACTAGTTGAATGTGCAAGCTAACACTTGCAAGATACTCTACTGATGCAAACAAACAACTACTTGTTACTATGCCTTAAGCATATGTGATCATACCCAATTGATACACAATCCTAGTTTTATTTGCAAGCTTTCTACTTTATTTCTTTATCAAAGCTTTAACTTAGAGTTGACTTAAGTGACTTATAGAATTCTAGAAAGATATTTTTGAAGGTTGCATAAAGAGCATAAAATTTGGCCTAAGCTAGAAAACCTTGATGTCATCCTAAGGCATGAGATTGAACTTACTGAAAACTCCACTTGTTTACCACCCCTCATTATTACTTACCCCCACTTGTAGATGCTAGTGCTAAGCATAAAACTTGATCAAATTTAGATGGGAATACTTGGTGAAACTGGTTATGAAAACCTTAGAATGATGGATCATTCTATTGAGATGTTTTGACATGTGTTTCCAAAACACCAGATGATTTTTGGTGATTAAAATGTTGAGGCATGAGCCTTAGCCCTCTATAAAACTGATGGTTGTCTGGATGCGATACCATTCCAATTTTTACCGTACAACCACAATACCCGAATATTGGGTAGGGCTTGACTGGAAACTTATATACCTTAGTATTAGTTCCCTCACGGACAAGGTCTGAGCTGAGGCTACCTTGTGAAGATTGTCCACATGTGCAGTACCCAAGATGACAGTTGGTCATGGTTGGGAGGCCAAACTCACGGGAGAGGTGCTTATACTAGGGCGTATAATTGAAAGGTTAGGATTAATTATCCGCATACTAAGTATGGTGAATTCAGGATTTGTTCCTGAGGGATGTATCAAATGTTGTGGTGAAAGTGTACAATCTCTACAGAGTGTCAAACTATTCGAATAGTCGCGTCCGCGGTTATGGATAGTTGGAGTGGCCATACTGTTCCTCCGTCAGACTTTTCAAAATGACTTGTGAAATGAATTAAGACTTTGACTTAACCACAACAGAGTTGTGACATGAGATACAAGATCCCACCTAGGAGTTACAAAATTGTGACTAGCTTCTCTTGCTTCTGAACTAGTAGAGATAAATCTGGCTTCTTGCAAAACAACCCTAGAGCCTAGTGTCCTATTATCAAAACCCCTTTCACTTGTTAGTATTAGTTTGCGAGTACTTAAAGAGTACTCATGGCTTTGTCCCTAGCTATTCCCGTGGCCAGACTAGGAAGAGGAGTACCTAGAGGATGGACCCCAGGAAGGTTACGACAACTAGGATCATCTCCCATCAAGATTGCTCGTGACCTCAAGATGGAGCTTCGCCTATGCTACCGTTATTATTACGTATTCCGCTGCTTGAAGTTGTATTAAGAACTGGATCATGAGATCCCTATTTGTGTAAGAACTTATGTACGGTTTGTAATGGATAATGTACTATGGTATCCAATTATGTTATGTCTCGCAAAAATGGTAATCCTGGGATTGCGATGTATGGCATAACAGGCATCTGGGATTAAAAATCCGGGTGTTGGCAGGTACCCAGGGTTTCTGCATTAGGGGATTATTATAGGGGAAGGGGGAGACCGAGGCGGCCGACAGGGTGACAAAACCCTAGCCAGACACGGGGTGGGGCCCACCCACACCTGGGGTGGGTCTGGCCCCTTTGGCCGGCCCCTCCGTCTCTCCTCTGGACTTGTTCCCCACGAAAAGTAATTGACTTTGACGTTTGTCCCGTCCAATTTCGAGAATATTTCTTTACTAACTTTTCTGAAACCAAAAACATCGGAAAACAGGCATTTGGCACTGTTGCAACTTTTTAGTAGGTTAGTACCAGAAAACATGTGAAAAGCACCTCAAAGTGTGGATAAGTAAAGCAAAGTACATAATAAAAAAGAATGTATCATCAAAAATTATAAATACGTTCCCAACGTATCAACATCCCCAAGCTTAAGTCCTGCTCGTCCTTGAGTAGGTAAGTGTTAAACAGAATAATTTTTGAGGTGACATGCTATCACATCCCAAAATTTTCCAAATTTTGAAATGTGAAAAATAAATAAACAAAATAAATAAATGTTGAAATTTAGGGTGAAAAGAAACTTTTTGATTCCAAATGGAAACATCAAAACCCATCTTGAACAAACTTCGAATGAAAAGGGAATCAAACAAAATTTCAATCAAGTGAAATGCATTCATCAATAAAGTATCTTGAAATTTAAACACTTGGAAAAGTTAAATCAAAACCCTAAAACCCTAATGGAATAATTCATTTCCAAGATCTCTTTTAGACTATGGATTTGATCCATATAAAAATTTGTCAACAAACATTTATAAATGATCAAGAATGATAAATAATAATATTATAAAACCATAGAAATTGGTTTCACTCAATTTGGAGTCATAGATAAAAACTTATGAATTTATTAAGATAAAAGGAATTAATTTCCAAAGCTAATAAAGCCCTATCTAAAATCCATGCCAAATCTTGAGCAAATAAATCCTAAGGGGATTTAAAAAGATAAACAAATATTAAATAAAATTGTACAAATTGGAATCACCAATTTTGGATGTTTAAATAAAAGATATGGATTTTATAAGGCAAAGGAAGAAATAAATAAATAAGGAATATTTAAAAATTAAATTAAATCTTGGCCAAACAAATAATATGAAAGTTTATTGATTAATAAAAATAGTAAAGAATTATTTAAATAAAATCATAAGGATTGATTATTATCCAATTTTATTTAAATAAAGACAATTCCCAATTTAAATATAAATCTTATTAAGGTATTTTAAATAATAATTCATAGTGAATTATTTTGCACTAAAGAATAAATAAAACCTACTGAAAAAGGTTTGGTAAAATTTAGAATTCAAATAGAGTTTGAAAACATAATTAAAATCTTATTTGGATTAAGATAAGGGCCTATTTTAAATAATTAATATACCCTAAAAGAATAAAAGAAATATTCTAAAATGGACTTTAGAATATGTTAATAAACAGTATTAAAAAAATACTCAAAGTTTGGTAAAGGTTTGAATTCAAATGGTGTTTGAATTATTTGAACAAAAATCAAAACATAAAAATAGAAAAGGAAAAACAAAAAGATTCAAGATAAAAAAAGGAAAGAAGCAAACCAACCCATCTGGCCCAACTAAAGCCCAGCAGCGCAGCCCACTCCTCCCCCTCTCGCGAAATGTTTTCCACCCACGAGCACACCCGCGCAGTCGCTGACGTCTGGCCCCATCACGCACTCCATCTCTCTCGCAAACAACGGACCCCACCTGCCTTGTCATCATCGTCTACCCCCACGACGACCGGTCCCCCTTTTCCTCCTCGTCGTTTATGGCCAAATGAATTTGATTGAATTAATTTGAATTCGCGATTAATCCTCCCCATAGACCATGCTATCTTAACCCCCTCTGTCTCCTCCCCATTTCTCCTCCCTTCCCCGCATCAGAGAGCCCCCAGGCTGCCCTGAATTGGACCCACGCCGCCGCAGCTCCGGCGAGCTCGTCGATGAATCCCGGTGAGCCCCAACCCTCTCTCGCTCTATGGTTTACTTTACCGCAACCCTCGTTCTCGCGCGTGTTCACTGACGCCTCCTGTTTATTTTCTTGAGCCTCGTAGCCTCGTCTTCGTCAGCATCTGCTAGGACCCGACGGTGAGCACAACTCCGGTGAGCCCTAGCGTCTGAACCCGTGCGCGCCTTGTACTCTAGCTCAAGCTATCTTGATCTCCATCATCTTGCGGATTCCCTGATGCTCGCCATTCACTCGCGCATGATCTGTAGGCTCGCGTTCGACGACGACAGCAAGCGCCGACGCTGACACAAACTCCGGTGAGCAATTGCCAACGACCCCGTGCGCCCCTGCCCTCCCTATGACCACCACGACGACCTTGCGAACCTGGTAATGCCCTGTACCCTCTCCCTTTCTTCCTAGAATCGCCAGACCACTCTCGACAGAGCACCGCCGTCGCGCACCGCCACCAGCACCGTCAGTTCTTGGCCAAAGCGACCTCTTCCGTTATATGTAGATCCAGTGGTTAGGATAGATCTTATAACTAAGCGTTATCATGTAATATGATCCGTGCTATGCTATTTAAATCTAACGGCCTGCGTAGCTCGATCCACCCGAAGCGGTATGGACCAATAAAATTAAGACACGTGGCACTGACTTCGATTTAAAAACAGAATTAGATCTATTAGATGATAGGATTTGTAAAATTCATAACTTTTAATCCACACGTCCAAATTTTACAAATTTTATATCATTGGATTCAGAAAAATGTGAACTTTCCAACCATGCACTTTTTTAGTATTTTGCTTCTGGAAAATTAGTTGTTTTTGCAGAAACATGTGTAGGCATATTTTGAGTATAAAATTTAATCTAAAAATGTTTTTAGGGTAAAATATTTTGTATATGGATATTTTTGAACCTACTGACCATAAAAACCAACTTATAGATTTAAAAATATATTTTGTGATGCAAAGGAGTAAATCTTTGAATAAAAGCATTTCTAGTTAAATAAAAATATTGATTTTGGTTTAAAAATGCTTTTTGACTAAAACCTTTGGAAAATGGTTTGATTTAAACTCCCTGACCCTAAACACCAAGTTTTAGGATTTAAAAATATAATTGATGAACCCTAGTAAATTATTACTTTGTTAAAGGCATTTCTAGCAAATAAAATATTGTTTTGATTTAAAATGGAATTTTGGTGAAACCTTTTTGTAAATGAATCAATATTAAACCCTTAAACCATAAACACTAACATTTGTGTTTAAATTATATATTTGGACAACACTACAAAATATTACTTTGATTTAAATCATTTCTAGCAAAACAAAATGATTTAAGTGGCCATTTTCACCAACTTGAATTTAAATGGTTTTACCACTTTTGTAAATGACCTATAGGAGCTTTAAAATGATTAGAGCCTAATAGAAACCACTTTTCCAAATAAAACCATCTTTTGCATGCTTGCATGCATTACTTGATGTTATTGTTTTATGTGGTGAATTGTTTGAATGTTAGTTTGAATATGTCCTTGCTTGATTGAATTGTAGTAAAATTTGAAGAGTGTGATTGTTGCAAGATCAAGGAGTGACCCAATATTCTCTACTAAAAAGGCAAGTGACACTATCATCCATGTCCTACTATTTTCGCTACAGTTAGTGGTATTTTTGTAGTATGTATGATAGGGCTACTATGTTATTATGCTATGCTATGTCCTATTAGGAAATCCATCTTCCTTAGTGAAAAAATCATAGTTGTACTATGCTTAGCCCTGCTATGGACTTGGGATGGAATTCATGATATGATTATATGAAGTGTTGGAAAAATATATGTTTTATATAATAAAACAAGTACTCAATGAACCACCTGGGTGGAATGAGGATACTCAATTTTGGACAAGGTGGCAACAAAGGGAACCATGTTTATATGGCTATCTTTTTGTATGTGCACTAGAATAAAACCACCCAGGGACTTAGAGATTGAACATGTTTCTCGTACAGTGGCTTCTGTGTACAGCCACATGCTAAATGGGCTCTGGCTTAGTCAACTACATAGTGGAAGACCCTTGCATTGGCATCTTCAGGTTAACTAGAATTATGTATTGGAAATATATCCTTACATTGGTGCCTGGTAGACAAGCTAGCATTGTGTATTGGGAGGACCTCTATGGAAAGACTTTGTCACATTCTCGATCTGCCGGTACTCTATTTGGTGTGTACTTATCCAGCGGCCACTGGTGGCGTCAGGACGAGATTGTGTCATGTGGGTAAAGTGTACAACTTCTGGAGAAGATCAAATTCTAAGTACTTAGCCGTGTCCCCGGTTATGGACAACTCTGAGCAACTAAGGCCTGAAGCTATGGAAGATCTCGACATTCCAATTTCTCAAAGTAAAACATGATGGTGTCAACAAGGGAATAGAAGCACTTGAAGTTTTCCAAGGAGTTCAGAAAGATTTGTCAAAAGATCAAAACTATTTTGAAAAGATAGGATAAAACTATATTGCTTTCTACAAAAGAGCCTAAACCCTACTTGGCCAAATATGCATATATTAACAGGATCCACTTATTTCTACATAGTAGTGAAACTTGCCAATACAATTCAAATGTATTGACCCTTGTGGCTGCAACTTATTATGTTGCAGGTTTGTTTGATGTTAGTGAAGTGTGTTGAATAGGATTACAAGTCTACAACCAACATGATTGCCTGTGGCACTTTGAAGATGAAGGACTCCATGCTATATAGTTATTTCTGTTGCATTGTAATGAGATAGCCAAATGAGCTATGTAAGATGTAATGAATTATTTTATTCCTCGTTATAAAGTTGTATTATGACCTTTGTTTCTTGATATTACATCTTAACTATGGATGCTAGCTATTGATCCAGGGACTAGCATTGTAAACACAGGGATCTCTACCTTATTAAAGGTTGGGACCTTTACAGATGGTATCAGAGTAGTAGTAGTAGTAGTAGTAGTAGTAGTAGTAGTAGTAGTAGTAGTAGTAGTAGTAGTAGTAGTAGTAGTAGTAGTAGTAGTAGTAGTAGTAGTAGTAGTAGTAGTAGTAGTAGTAGTGGTGGTGGTGGTGGTGGTGGTGGTGGTGGTGGTGGTGGTGGTGGTGGTGGTGGTGGTGGTGGTGGTGGTGGTGGTGGTGTGTAACTACCTCGGTGAATTACGCTCCTAGTTACAAGCCTGGATGAGCGGAAATGGTTGAAATAGTACGGTGGGGCCCAAATGCCACTCACAGGTAGACCTTTCGGCCGTCCCAACCATTTCCAAACATCGGGACAAGAACGGGCGGCATAATCGGTAGGCGAAGGGATCAACTACATACACAAATGAGTATGTATGCAAGCCACCATACAACAGTACATCAGAGCCATTCCATCTAAAAAGAAAGGAAATATAGCAACGCCATACGGCAAGATTCAAATGTCCTAGATAGGTATAATAGTTTAGGATATCTCCTCATACATCAAGCATTAGAGTATCAGGCGGAAGCGGCAAACAAGATCCGAGTACGGATAAGAATCAAATTGGCATAAGATGCCCCATAAATAAACACATCCCACCCACAGATCTCACGGATCCCCGTTCCCGGAACCTCTACACCGAATGATCGTTGCCCACATCGTCCGCCTCCTCCACCCAGTATCCCTCTTGTGAGTGTACATGTCCATCTGAATCAAACAATTTATTGTGTGAGACCCTAGGGGTACTCAGCAAGTCTTTATGCCGCTAAAGGGGACACAACCTGGGGTGACGCAATTGCAGCAAAAGATAAACCCTAACAGTTCTATAGATACCCGCTAACCATCCGCCTAACCAAAGATAGACGGATGTCCGTGAATTAATGACAACAGTTATATAGAATATCAACGATCCATCCTCCTCGCTAACAACGAGGAAGCGGACGAACAACCCCCATCCGCTGGCAGTTTTATTATCCATTCCATGAGTGTTGCACTATTTACTAGTCGCCATTTAGTCAAATTAAAAGCGGTACTTTAGTTATGCTTGTCTATGATCGAAATTGTGCTCCAAGTCGTCCATAACCACGACACGGCTTTCAGAAAGTTTTACCTGCAGGGTGCACAAATAGCAACACACACTGATCAACCCTAAAACCAAATCAAAACCCAACGAGGCCTTCACGACAAAGCAATCACGGATTCAGAAATATTTCAGGGGCCACATTAAGTATACCCGAACGGTTAGTGACTTCGAGACGGACTCAAGGTTTGTGGGGCGTCAGAACGATCGGGAACCGAAGTGTGATGGGCTTGTCGACATGCCAAAACGGGTCACGATCCTAAATAGTACAGTGCTCCTCGCACAATCGTAAATAAAGCAAAGAAGCATGGCATAAGTACAGGATAGTAAATAAAACCTCAAACTAGTTTGTGGCCCCAAGAAATAAGAATGAATCAAGCTCTGGCTCGGGGGGGTCCCATAAGCCTCCCGGATGTGGATAGCGCGAATATTCAAGGAACAGGAATGAAGTACTCGGGGTCCTACGGGACACAAGTGAGCATGGAAAAACCAAATAGCAGATATTGCTCACCGGTGCAACTTTCATTAGTTATCCCATTACTACTCAGGTTAAGTTGTTTAGGTACCTCGTTATCCATCAGACACTCACATACCCTACACATGTTGTTCTACGACTCGCATGGCTCAAACAACTCCTGTAGTAATGGATCATGGGATGGAGGAACAAGCTTTGGTGGGGTTTAAAAGTTAAGGCTATGCAATACTTGGGATTCAGTTTAATGCAATCGCGACTCAATGATGCACGAGTAAGATAGAGGCAATAGGTACTATATGTATGCGAGCATGTGGTAGTGCTTGCCTGGCAGCTCAGTTGAAGCGAGAGAAGGATCTGGGTAGTGCTCCTGGGTTTCTTGTTATATCCCCGCCGCCTATTCAAGAAGAACCAAACAAACAAGGGCCAACATAAATACAGTGCACAAGCATATGAATAAAATGCGACAAGCAAACAATCATGCCATGATGAATGATGCACAAGTTGCATGGCAATAATGTAGCATGGCATGGGTGAGGTGTAGGATACAAGAAATAAACATTTTATTGAGTTTTGGCCACATTTTATCCTCATATTAGTTGCTGTTTACATTATATTTATATGATGCATGCTGCAAAACAGAACATGGAATGCATAAACAGAAAGGTCTCGTCGAGCTAATCATTTTAGACATATCATTTGTCAAATTTGGAGTTATAAATCAAAAGTTATTAATTAATTGATAAAAGGGCATTTTATTGTAATTTTAATCAACTTGAAATTTAAAGTGTTCAAAATATAGTTTGGATGGCATATTTGAATTCCTCACATTTTTCTGATTTGAAAACATATATTATTTGTATTATTTGATTTATGAATTTAAATTTATTTTTAAGTCAAAATTAGTCAAATTGAGTCAAAGTCAAAGGTTTGACTAGTTTGAATTAGTTTTGAAAATATTTGACTAAAGATTTGAATTAACATTCAAAAACAAAACACATTTCATATAAGGTTTGAATTCAAATTCCAAACCATTTGAAAGTTATGAATTGGTTTAAATTTAAACAGATTTGAAATTTGAATGTGAACTGATTTGGAAAAAGGTTGTATTTGAATTCAGAAAGGTTCCTGGACTTTTGTTACTCAGTCAGATTCTACCTGACCAGGATGTGTGGGGTCACTGACTGGGACAACACGCGCACAGGGAAGCTTTTCTCACTGCGAGCTACTCTAGCCTCAGCAGATGACAGGTGGGCCAGAGGAGCAGCAGGGCCACACACGCGCGCGGCCAGCCGGTGGGCGACACGTGGGCAATCCAGGGGACTGCGGCTGAGGGGTTCAGATCTGCGGGGGCCTTATCGCAAACGCCACCACTGCCAGCGGGCTCCGGGACGGGTTCAGCGGAAAATCTTGCAGGTGTTATGCGTGAAACGAGCAATGATCGCTACACTGACAGACGCGGTGCTGCCGGCGGCGAGAAACGGGCGACTTCCGGCGACGATGGCGACGCAGCTAGCGAGAATTAGGCTAAGCCCTAGAAACGAAAATTACAGGCACGACGAAGGGCTACAACTTTCGTGTTTGGGGTTTCTCCGGAGGAGGGCTCTATCGCCAGGAAAACAAGGAGGAACAGAGGCAGGTCGATCTTTGCAGCCGCTGCCGTCTGCCACGCGACAGCCTTGCGCACGAGCTCGCTCGACGGAAGGCCCGGCGCGTCTGGGCCGCTAGGAGGGGAACGGGTATGTCTAGGAGATCGAGGTGCTCACCAGAAACTCGTCGGTGTGGTCGGCGGAGCTCGGGGTGGTCGCGATCTGGCGCGGGGCTCGCTGGCCGGAGCTAGGGTTTCACGTCGGCGCGGCGCTGGTGCAGCTGGTACAGGCCTTCTCCTCCTCGCTGGCGGGGTCCAGGATGAAGCAGAGGTACTCCTCGGTCCCTTCGGTCACCTCCACGACGTGCTCACCGGCTGGACCGATGGGGCGACGCTGGTCAAGGGTGATCGGCCACTGCTGGTGGTCGGAGAGGAGGAAGGAGGAGGGGAGGCTGGCTCGGGACAGATCTGGGCGAGGCCAGAGGGGCGTGGGGAAGGAGATAAGCAGAGAGGGAGGGAGGAGGTGGCGTGGGGGAGGTGGTGCAGATAAAGGTGGCTTCGGCCACCTTTTGCTTCCTCCTTCACGTGCTTGGCGTGGGATAGGGCAGGGCAGGCGCATGGGGAGGGTCTGCAGGTGGGACCAGAGAGAGGAGAAGGGGAGGCTCGGGTGGGTCCTGCAAGGCAGAGAGAAGAGCAAGAGAGAGGAGAGGGGGGGCTCGGGTAGATACTAGGGTAGGAGCTAGGCTTGGAGAGAGGGGGTATGACTCGGGTTAGGGTTTGTTTTAGGGTTGGGGTAGATGGGGTGTGGGGCCAGGGAGAGGGGTTGCCATGTGGGAATGCATGAAAGAGAGAGGAAGGAAGCTAGGGTTTGGAGAGAGGGAAGTATGGCTCGGGGTAGGGTTAGATGGTGTGCTAGGTTTAGGGTTTCATGTAGGATTTTTAGGTTTTAACACATGCTTAAAGAAGAAGCCAAGATGAAGGGGTGAGGGAGTGTGAACTAAAGGATGCATGGTCATGACTAGATCAAGTGTGGAGGAGAGATGGAGATGGAAAGGATTTTACATGACCATGCATGGCATGCACATGTGAGAAAAGCTTGATGAACCCTAGGCAAAAAGAAATAAACCAAACAAGGTGAAAGATTTGAGAGAGAAGGGGGAGCAACCAAGAGATATACACCTCTCAGAAGTTCATATGAAATCCCAAAGGACTAGAATGTGGTGGTGCTTGCATGGCCCATGCAAAATAATTAATGCCATGTTTTATTCTTGTGAAAACAATAATAATGATATGGCATTATTCTCATGCATTCCCAAGGAGTGGAATAAGAGCCAAGCAAAAGAATTTGTAGAAGTAGATCCATCCTATTGTTGGAGATATGCCCAAGAGGCAATAATAAAGTGGTTATTATCATATCTTCACACTTATGATAAATGTTTACATACCATGCTATAATTGTATTAACCGGAAACATTAATACTTGTGTGATTTGTAAACTAAAATAAGAGTCCCTAGTAAAGCCTCTTGTTAAACTAGCTTGTTGGTTAATATATGATCATGGTTTCCTGATCATGAACATAGAGATGTTATTAACAACAGGATCATATCATTAGGAGAATGATGTGATGGACATACTCCTATAGATAAGCGTAGCATAAAGATCAAGTCATTTCAATAGTTCAATTGCTATATGCTTTCTCGATACATAGTAACCTAATTCCTTCGACCATGAGATCATGCATATCACCTTTACCGGATGGATGCTTTGATGACATCAAACACCACACCGTAACTGGGTGGCTATAAAGGTGGCATTGAGTGTTCGGAAAGTATTGGTTGAAACAAATGGATCAAGAGGGATTTGTCCATCCATATGACGGATAGATATACTCTGGGCCCTCTCAGTGGAATGTCATCCAATTAGCTTGCAAGCATGTGACTGGCTCACAAGGGATCACATATCACGGGAACGAGAAAAGAGTACTTATCGGTAACGAGGTTGAACTAGGTATGCAGAGATACCGACGATCATAACATCGGATAAGTAAACTATCGTGAGACAAAGGGAAATTGGTATCGTATGTAAGTGGTTCATTAGATCGCAAAGTAATCGTAGAAATATGTGGGAGCCATATGAATTTCCAGATTCCTCTATTGGTTATTGTTCGGAGAAGTGTCTCGATCATGTCCGCATAATTCACGAACCGTAGGGAGACACACCTAAGGATTCGACGTTGTTTTGAGTAGTTATGGTATTATGAGAAAGAGACCAAATGTTGTTCGGAGTCTCGGATGGGATCCGGGATATCACGAGGTGATCCGGAATGGTCCGGAGAATAAGATTCATATAAGGAAAGTCCGTTTCGGAGTTCGGGAATGATTCCGGTGTTTTCATCGGAAATGTTCTAGAAGGTTCTGGATTGTCCGGCACTCCGGGGGGGAGGGTACATGAATGTGTCATTGAAAGATTGCATCATGTACTAAGTGTTCTTGCTGTTCCAAAACTGAAAAGTCAAACTGCCAGTTTGAAAGTCAAACGGCTAAAACAGGAAACTGTGGAAAACAGGAAACTGTGGGAAACAGGAAACTGTGGGAAACAAGCAAGAGGAGGTTGAAACCAACTTGGAGGAGGAGTCCCTCTCCTCTCCAAGCCAGCGGCCAGCCTAGGCCGAGTTGGGGAGGGACTACCCTCCCTCCCCTGGCGTGCCAGCCCCTCCACCTATAAAAGGAGGGGCAGGGCCTCCTCCTCTAGACACACAAGTTCCTATCCTCTAATCTCCGGTTTAGAGCCGTTTTGGTTTAGAGCTTCTAATTGCTTTAGCCTGCGGTTTAGAGCCTTCTAATTGGTGTGTCTAATCTCTAGACCACTAATAGCCCTCTCTCATACTCCACCATACTCGCTCCGGCTTAAGGCGAAGCCCTCCGGGATTTCCCCTCTACTTCCGCACACGCCACAGGCCGGAATCGCGAGGAGAGTGCTACAACCTCCGTCACCGGAACAAGGGAGAGGAAGGTCTTCGCCGAAAATCGAACGCAGGACCGATCATGGAAGCGCCGAACGCAGCTACCGAAGGATCGCTCACGCGATCTTGAGATCGGAAAGAGTACGACTACATCACCCACGAGAATCTGCTCTCGTTAACCGCTTTGGAATCTTCGAGGGTAAGTTATTCCATCGACTCGTTGCTACAATATAGTAGATTGATCTTGGCTTGTTTGTTTGTATGCGATAGAAAAATTTTGTTTTCCATGCTACGAACCCCTACAGTGGTATCAGAGCCGTGTCTATATGTAGATCTCACAGACGAGTAGAACACAATGGTCATTGTGGGCGTTGATGCTTTTATTGTCGATTGCTTCTTGTGTACTTTGCATCTTGCGGTATGTTGGGATGAAGCAGACCGGGCTAACCTTACATGATATCGTTCATGAGACTTGCTCCACGCTTGACATGCAACTTGTATTGCATAAGTGGCTTTGCGGGTGCCTGTTTCTCCTAGCATAGTTAAGATCCAATTTACAACGGGTGATTAACAATACTAGTATCAATGTTGTGGTTCTTGTTCGTAAGTTAGAACGACACTTATTGAAAGCCCCAAACCACGTAAAATATGCAAAGAAAGTAGAAGCGTCTAACTTTGTTTTGCAGGGGTGTGCAGTGATGTGATATGGCCATAATTGTGATTATATATGATGTATGCAATGTTCCTTATTGTAAGTTGGCAACCGGCAGGAGCCATATGGTTGTCTTTAATTTCTGTTAAGACCCGCGTGTCTATTCAAAGTAGTTGTAATAGTTGAAGCCGGTGGACGACAACCATGGAGCAGCGTCATTGACCTTGATGCAATGTCGGTAATGATGGAGATCATGTTCGTGCTTGAAGATGGAGATCGGAAGCACAAAGAAGAAAGGCCATATCATATCACATATTATAAATTGCATGTGATGTTAATCCTTTATGCATCTTGTATTGCTTAGTAGACGACGGTAGCATTATAAGATGATCCCTCATGCACATGAATTTCAAGTCATAAAGTGTTCACCCTTAGTTAGCACTGTTGCTAAAGCCTGTTGTTTCGAAGCACCACGTGATGATCGGGTGTGTTAGATTCTACAAGTGTATACAACGTGAGCAAGCCAGATTTGCTCATGCGGAAACTAAGGTTTGATCTGGAAGAGACTAGCATGTACAGACATGGCCTCAGGAACACGGATTACCGAAAGGTAGAGCATGAGTCATATAGTAGATATGATGAACATGTTGATTGTTCGCCATTGAAGCTATATTAACTCTCGTGATGATCGGTTTTGATGTGGTGGATTTGGTTCGTGTGATCACTAAAACAATGTGAGGGATATTGTTTTGAGTGGGAGTTCACCTAGATTAATTTAATTATTAATTAGAACTCAATTTATCATAAACTAAATCAAAGTGAATTTGCATAGTTGTTGTAGTCATTGGCATCCGTTTACCACCTTGCACTTAGTTATAATTGAGATGATAGAACTATAGAATTCTGGTTAGTTACTTTTACGCGGTATCATATTGTTTTGAAGTGTTAATCTAAAGTTTAAAAGTCCTATTGCAAACTTTCAGTAAGCTCCGGTTACTCCATGAAGTTTAATAATTAGTATTAAATCAAGAGTAAAAATTCCAAGTGTTAGTGTATAAGTATCATGTTTGTTTCCATGATTCTTGATATTCAAAGGATTGTCTTAATATCAAAGTTATCTAGGATCTGAAAGAGTTGTTTCAGAAACCATGATGTGTGGAAGATATTGTGATATCTGAAACGAAGTTTTGGTTACAACATGATGGAGTATAATATGGCAAAAGTCATGTTCTCATATTTGATGAGAATTTGCAAAAGGTTGGAGACACTAGTTGTCCTAATCTTCCAAAAGGTTTCGGAGAGCAACATTATACTTGCGATTCACCGTTGCAATCTAAAAGTAGCTTGATCATGGATAAATCCATGATGAAGGTGAATTTTTGATGTAGGTGAAATGTTTACTACACCAAGAGATTACTAAAGAAAGGAATTTGAAAGAACACCAAACATTTGATGATGGTGATCTACTTCAAAGTGCAAGTCCAAAGACATTGGTATTTAATTATACACGCTTTGGATTATGTGTCATATGTATGACTCCACTATTGATGTTGATAGATTCTTTCAAACGTAAAAGGAAATCTTGAAGAGAATCTCATAAATATATGGCAGAAAAGAAAAGACTAGAATTGTTCAGTTTAAGTATATAGATGATATACATGTTATGGCTATATTCTTTGCTTATTAAACAATGTGGTTCTTAAGTATTTGATACTGAATTTGTTGGTGTGAATCGTCATACGAAACAACAGAATTCATGAACTACAATGGCCTAAGTAACTAGCAAAAGAATATGTGATGATGTTCATCGAGAACAAATAAAGGGTTATTGTGTTGCACGTTAAAACATCAAAGCTTGCCTTCAAGATTTGTTTTATCAGGTATTATGAGAACAAAAGGGTTGTTCAAATAATTGCCGTAATCCATAAAAGATAGATGATTCACAAATCTCGTTGGAGAAATCACATCCATAAAATTAGTGCTAAAAATGTCGAAAGACAAATTGATTGAAAGATCAGTTAGGAAGTGACATCGTAGTTTAAATTATAATGGAAAGAAAACATGAAGAAACTCCATATGAATGGAATTTTGGAGTCTATTTGATTTTGATCAAATGACGCTTGTGAAACTTTCCTAGAGATAATTAAAACTTCGTTCATAGGCCAAAAGGGAACGAATGACTAGCTTATTGGAACTTGTACATATTGTTGTACGAAATTCATTATGTGTAGTCAAGAGCGATGGATTTCAACTTCATATGCTTTCTCCAAAAATTTGAGTGAATATATGAATATTTACTTAATAAGGATGAAGTGTGAAATATTTGAAAAGTTCAAAGATTTTCAAGATGAAGTGCAAAATCATTGTAACAAGAATATGAATAGTTTATGATAAGATCATAAAGGAAGATATTTGAGTTACAAGTTTAGCATAATACCTAAGATTTAAGGAATCGTTCCGTGGATTTGCATTTTCCCGAAACACCATAAGAGTATGGAGCGTTCGAGATATGTAATTAAACCTTGTTTGACATGGTAAGATCAAAGGTGTAATTCATAAAACTGCCATAGTATTTTAAAGATTAAAAGCTTTAGAGATTATCGTTTTCCACTGAAAAGAGCTCCATCATAATCCGTTGAAATGACACCATATAAAGTTATGGTTTGGGATAAAACCCAAGTTGTCCTTTCTTAAACATTGGTATGCTATGCATAAGAAATATGTTTGCAACCAAAGTCGGATGAACTTGTCTTTGTATGTTATTTCGAATAACTGTTAAGTAATCCTCCATAACATCGGAGACAAAAGTGTTTGTTTGTAACACCCTCAGAATCGGACCTATGCAAGTTTTAGCGAAACCCGCCAAACCCGCATAGAAACGATTCAAAGGTGCCCACCAGGCACTTTCGTGCGGGTGGAAAACGAAGTAATAACATTACACAACAGTCCTCGATGGGACCCACGTAATGAGATATATATACAACAATGACTCCATGAGTCAAGAATACGAATATACAGACAAAGATCCAAATCACCTTGAAAAGCGATAGTGCGTCCATTTGGACAAGATGCAAATGGGGCTAAGAGCCACGAAGAATAACCAATGGCGTCCATAACCCTGCCAAAGCGGAAGGGTAACCTCGCTAACGACGCCGATCTCAAAACCTGCTTAAATAAAAGGTGCCGACAAAGGGCAAAGGAAAAGAAGGAGCGTCGATCGAGGACAAGACAGCGAGGCTAGAATTCGGCGGTCCTCGCCTACATAGGTATGGTGGACTGAAGCGGCAGCGGAAGCACGCACTGAACAACCTGTAGAGACTCGATACAACTGGCGACAGTCAGAGAGGGGTAAGATAGACCTATCCGGACCCAACCTGAAGCTAACACCAAACAAACCCATCCTGGTGTTTCCCCTCGAGACCAATCGAGGAAGTCAACCGAGGAACTCACACTGTTGGCAGTTTTATTTATTCAGTTATCGTTGCAGCTATTACTAGTCAAGTATAGATAATCGTCCTGATAAAAGAAGAAGTGGGCCCTTTTTAGTTAATCATTCCGTTGTAGTTGCAACAATTACTAATCAGATACATATAGCATGAGATAAACCCAAAACCCAGCAGTTGTTGTTACTTTTATTAAGCCATTCCGTTGTAGTTGCAATACTTACTAGTCAGGTACAATGTAATGGTCGCGACACTCAAACAAGCAATTGTGGGCAGTATTAATTAGCCATTCCATTATAGTGAAGCTGATTACTAGTCATTATAAGTCAAATTTATAGCAATAAACTTTAGTTATGCTTGTCTATGATCGAGATACTGTGCTCCAAGTCGTCCATATCCGGACACGGCTTTCGAAAGTTTTACCGGACGGGGTGCACCAATAGCAACACACGCCGATCAACCTCGGAAAAACCAAATCAAAACCCAACGAGGCTTTCACCGAACAATCACAGATTCGAAATATTTCAGGGGCCACCTTGAGTCTACCCAACGGTAAGCAAGCTCGAGACGGACTCAAGGTTTGCGACAATGGCTGTAAACGACTAGGAACCCGAAAACTCGGGGTGTCGATACCGCGAAAACATTCCGCTTACCTAAACAGTACAGTGTGCTCCTCGCACAATCGTAAATACATAAGTAGCATGGCATAAGTACAGGATCGTAAATAAAACCTCAAACTAGTTTGTGGCCCCAAGAAATAAGACTGAATCAAGCTCGCTCGGGGGTCCCATATACCTCCCGGATGTGGATAGCGCGATAAATCAAGGAACAGGTATCAAGTACTCGGGGTCCTACGGGACACAAGTGGGCGTTCGGAAACCAAATATTTTCTATCACCCACCGATGCCTCTGCTTACTTCAATTTTAGTTGTTAAACAGGAATTAAAATGAACGGTAAGTAAAACTAGAATCATCTCCAACATCAACATGCGGCATTACTCCAACAACTGTGGCACTTGACAACACGCAACAGCACTTGAGCAAGCGACTACGGCGCGTAAGTCCAACTATCTACCAAACAACAGGTAATAGGATGTGTCCAAGGCAATATAGGGCTGCACGGTATATCACAGGTACGGAAACTAAAGCATCGCAACACAGATAGCAATAGTTCAACAGGAGGGAAGTAAATACTATAAAAGTAAGATAGGTAGAAAGGGGGAGATGCTCGCCTGAAAACATTGCCGAAGGTTCAACCGAGAACGGGGCGAAGCTCACATCAACTCAACGGTCTTATCCGCAAAGAAGCAAAACACTAGAAGAAACACCGGATGCAATATTTAATACAACGGCAGAAGATCGGCATGATGCATGTATGATGGATGACATGGCAAAGGTGCGATGCAATTAGGTCATATTAAGCGGAACCGGGGTCCCGACAATTAGATATATGGTTCTAGTTGTTTACCCACCCCGCAAATGAAATGTTGTTTTAGCATGGCAAAAGATAGTACCGGGTTCGCTACACCAATTTAACTGAGGCCAATATAAGGCTAGATTTGCCCGCATATGGGCCCCATATTTAATTATAAGGTGAATCGGCATAAGGCCCCCAAACCACAGACAAGTATGCATGCAAGTATGACAATTTAATATGCAACAGGTTTTATATTTAGCATTTATAAAGTAGGGCTCGGGAAAAGGTTCACACATTAGGGTTCTCGACGATCTTGGTCCGGGGGTTCGGGGTCGGTCTCAGGGTCCAGGGTTCGACGGAAACGTTCTCGGACTCCGGGATCGTTCTCGGATATCGGGGGTAGGTCTTGGCGCATCTGGGGTCTTCGGTCATGTTGTCGGTCATGGCGTTCGGGATGAAGCACTTGTCGCACCGGGGTCTCGGTGTCCGGGGTGAAGTACTTGACGTTCTCGAGGGAGTACTTGTCGCACATGTGGTCTTAGGGCTCCCTGTCGATGATCTTGTCGTCGAGAAGAACTTGTCGGGTTCGCGTATCGGGTCGGTTCTGGCATCCGGGGTGAAGTTCTTGGCGTGGCGCCGGGTACGGAATCGGTCTTCGGGTTCCCGAGAAGTCGATCTTGGCGTTCCATGACGACGTCCTTGGTCCGCGGTCATCGGTCCCCTCTCGAAGATCTTGGGGTTTGTGGCTCCACTTTGGTTCGGTGTCGATCTTGGCGGTCACTTGCACACGTGGCCGTTCTTGTTGAGGGGCGGTCTTGGACGCGCGGCGGAGGGGTCTCGCAGCCACGCACGGCGACGGCGCCGGACGAGCTGGGCCGCAGCAGAGGACATGGGGCTCGGCTCGAGGAGGGTGACGGGTCGGGTCACTCCACGGCCAACGACGGCGCTGGCAGGCTCGGGGTTGGTGGCGCCCTGGGGAGGACGGGCCGGCGAGCGGCGGCGCATGCGGAAACCGGCGAGGCGAAGGGAGGTTGGCGGCTTGGGCGGCGATGGCGAGCCTTGGCGCCTGGCTGGCGGAGGAGGAGAGGGGTCGACGGAGAGGGTGAGGCCGAGGCGGGCGGGCATCACAAGCGGGCGAGGGAGGTCCCAGTCAGAGGCCGAGGCCAGCCGCTGGGCGGCGCCGGGCAAGGTGGCGAGGACGGCGTCCAAGCGGCGAGCTTGAGGCCGTCGGAGCAGTGGCCGGGCTCGCGTGGCCTTGCGGAGGCGGGCGAGTGGCTGGCGAGGCGGACGCCTTGAGGAGACGAGGAGCACTGGCTGCCGCAGCACGGAGGAGGAGGGGCTCGCGAGCAGCGGGCCAAGCGCAATGACGCGAGGGTGCAGCCGGGGCGGTGGAGGTTGGTTGCGAGCGGGAGAGGGTGTGCGCTGGGGGAAGGAGAGAGGAGGGGCGTCGCGTCGGTGGGGTGGGGCCAGGACAAATGGCGAGGCGGACCAGGTTGTGGGCTGCGAGCGTCTGCAAGGTGTGGGTTTGTGTGTCGTGTGTGGGCAGGGTGGTTGTGGGTGCATGCGTGTGTGGGGCTGGGTTGAGAGGAGAGAGAGGGGGTGGGGGTGGTTTAGTCTAGGTGGCAGCTTCCTAGTGGTGGGGATTTGGGGAGGGTGAGATGTCATCTGCTGATTGGCCCGGGTGATGTGGCTGGGGGTGTGTGGGTAGGTTAGTTGGTAGCTGTAGGATTTAGAAGGGCGGGTGTAGGTGGACCGTTTGTATTTTCTGGGGGTGGTCGTTCGGGTCGAAACGGCCCGTTCGACTGCCCCTGCTAAAATAATTAAATCTTTTTATTTGATTTAAACGGGCCGTGTGCAAACCGATAGCGGCCAAAATAAATAATCCGGAGAACCGGGCTTTGCATTTGAATTAAGATGGGGCGTTTGGAAAACAAAACGGCTTTGCGAAATAGTTTTTGACAAACAACATATGATGATGACGATGCAATGCACAAATTCAACGCGATTTTCTAGTAGTGGTTTTGCGGGATGCCACAATTCGACACCACTAACAAGGGATCTCGCCCTCGAGATCCGCCTCATGGTACCGGAAGGAAAGGTCGGCGATCTGCGTCTTCTCGCTTCGTGTAGATCCTCGCGACACCAATAACAAGAGGTCGTTGTCCGTGATCGTCGAGGGGACACTCCGGGGACAAAAGGTCGAAGGTAGAGGTATCAACAAATAAAGCCACCTCTAACTTCGGTAGGAAGAGGGAATCGATGCATTCTCGTCCACTTCAATGTACAAAAACGAATAGAAGGGGTAGTCGGCATGGGGGCCAATCCATCACGCACCCAAACTATTACTCTGCACAATCAGTGGAAAAGCGTGCAACCATTCTCGGAAACAGACTGAAGATCTCGACAAGCGAGGTTCGGAAACAAAGGGGTGATGCAGACTCTGCATCGGATCTGACGTAGATGATGTCGTCTCGTCGGAAAACACCGGAAGGCACCAACAAGGAACGAAGGATGGTACAACAGTAGACGGATTCCTCAGGCAGCTTGAACACCGGATGGTAGAACACCGTTATCCAAGAAGGAAGCGAAACCCTAAAGGTACGACGGAAACCCAACCACGAGAATTCCTGGACTCGAAGAGGAAGAGGAGAGCGGATTCAAAACACGTAGAGGTAAGAGGAGAATAGCAGAGGGGTAAGGAGTAAAATCAGACCTAATCAGAACTATCCAACCGATTTTGCAAAAATAGTTTTGACACTCTACTTCGGCCGTTAGCTAGGTTATCCTCAAGTCGGACTTGTGGGTATCGCAACTGAGCTCGATACCACTCAGAACACCCTCGAATCGGACCTATGCAAGTTTTAGCGAAACCGCCAAACCTGCATAGAAACGATTCAAAGGTGCTCACCAGCACTTTCGTGCGGGTGGAAAGCAGTAATAACATTACACAAGTCCTCGATGGGACCCACGTAGATATATATACAACATGACTCCATGAGTCAAGAATACAGATATACTGACAAAGATCCAAATCACCTTGAAAATGATAGTGCGTCCACGGACAAGATGCAAATGGGGCTAAGAGCCCGAAGAATAACCAATGGCGTCCATAACCCTGCCCAGCCAAGCGGAAGGGTAACCGCTAACGACGCCGATCTCAAAACCTGCTTAAATAAAGGGTGCCGACAAAGGGCAAAGGAAAAAGAAGGAGCGTCGATCTTGAGGCGATTGCACGGCGAGGCTAGAATTCGGCGGTCTCGCCTACATAGGTATGGTGGATCAAGCGGCGGAAGCACGCATGAACAACCTCAGAGACTCGATACAACCGGCGGCATCGGAGAGGTAAGATAGACCTATCCGGACCCAACCAAGCTAACACCAAACAAACCCATCTCGTGTTTCTCGAGACCAATCGAGAAGTCAACCGAGGAACTCACTGTTGGCGTTTATTTATTCGATTATCGTTGGCTATTACTAGTCAAGTATAGATAATCGTCACGATAAAAGAAGCGGTGGGCCTTTTAGTTAATCATTCCGTTGAAGTTGCAACAATTACTAATCGACATCTGAGATAGCATGAGATAAACCCAAAACCCAGCTTGTTGTTACTTTTATTAAGCCATTCCGTTGAAGTTGCAATACTTACTAGTCAGTACAATGGTCGCAAGCGACACTCAAACAAGCAATTGTGGGCGTATTAATTAGCCATTCCATTATAGTGAAGCTGATTACTAGTCATTATAAGTCAAATTTATAGCAATAAACTTTAGTTATGCTTGTCTATGATCGAGATCAGTGCTCCAAGTCGTCCATATCCGCGGACACGGCTTTGTAAAGTTTTACCGGACGGGTGCACCAATAGCAACACACGCCGATCAACCTCGGAAAAACCAAATCAAAACCCAACGAGGCTTTCACGATGAACAATCACAGGATTCAGAAATATTTCAGGGGCCACCCCGAGTCTACCATAGCAGTAAGCAAGCTCGAGACGGACTCAAGGTTTGCGACAATGGTCAGAACGACTAGGAACCCGAAACTAAAGGTGTCGATACATGAAAACATTCCGCTTACCTAACAAGTACAGTGTGCTCCTCGCACAATTGTAAATACATAAGTAGCATGGCATAAGTACAGGATCGTAAATAAAACCTCAAACTAGTTTGTGGCCCCCAGAAATAAGACTGAATCAAGCTCGCCTCGGGGGTCCCATATACCTCCGGATGTGGATAGCGCGATAAATCAAGGAACAGTATCAAGTACTCGGGGTCCTACGGGACACAAGTGGGCGTTGAAACCAAATATTTTCTATCACCCACCGATGCCTCTGCTTACTTCAATTTTAGTTGTTAAACAGAATTAAAATGAACGGTAAGTAAAACTAGAATCATCTCCAACATCAACATGCGGCATTACTCCAACAATCGTGGCACTTGACAACACGCAATAGCATGAGCAAGCGACTACGGCGCGTAAGTCCAACTATCTACCAAACAACAGGTAATAGGATGTGTCCAAGGCAATATAGGGCTGCACGGTATATCACAGGTACGGAAACTAAAGCATCGCAACACAGATAGCAATAGTTCAACAGGAGGGAAGTAAATACTATAAAAGTAAGATAGGTAGAAAGGGGGAGATGCTCGCCTGAAAACATTGCCGAAGGTTCAACCGAGAACGGGGCGAAGCTCACATCAACTCAACGGTCTTATCCGCAAAGAAGCAAAACACTAAAAGAAACACCGGATGCAATATTTAATACAACGGCAGAAGATCGGCATGATGCATGTATGATGGATGACATGGCAAAGGTGCGATGCAATTAGGTCATATTAAGCGGAACCGGGGTCCCGACAATTAGATATATGGTTCTAGTTGTTTACCCACCCTGCAAATGAAATGTTGTTTTAGCATGGCAAAAGATAGTACCGGGTTCGCTACACCAATTTAACTGAGTCCAATATAAGGCTAGATTTGCCCGCATATGGGCCCCATATTTAATTATAAGGTGAATCGGCATAAGGCCCCCAAACCACAGACAAGTATGCATGCAAGTATGACAATTTAATATGCAACAGGTTTTATATTTAGCATTTATAAAGTAGGGCTCGGGAAAAGGTTCACACATTAGGGTTCTCGACGATCTTGGTTCGGGGGTTCGGGGTCGGTCTCAGGGTCCAGGGTTCGACGGAAACGTTCTCGGACTCCGGGATCGTTCTCGGATATCGGGGGTAGGTCTTGGCGCATCCGGGGTCTTCGGTCATGTTGTCGGTCATGGCGTTCGGGATGAAGCACTTGTCGCACCGGGGTCTCGGTGTCCGGGGTGAAGTACTTGACGTTATCGAGGGAGTACTTGTCGCACATGTGGTCTTCGGGCTCCCTGTCGATGATCTTGTCGTCGAGAAGAACTTGTCGGGTTCACGTATCGGGTCGGTTCTGGCATCCGGGGTGAAGTTCTTGGCGTGGCGCCGGGTACGGAATCGGTCTTCGGGTTCCCGAGAAGTCGATCTTGGCGTTCCATGACGACGTCCTTGGTCCGCGGTCATCGGTCCCCTCTCGAAGATCTTGGGGTTTGTGGCTCCACTTTGGTTCAGTGTCGATCTTGGCGGTCACTTGCACACGTGGCCGTTCTTGTTGAGGGGCGGTCTTGGGCCTTGGCGAGGGGTCTCATGACGGCACGCGACGGCGCCGGACGAGCTTCGGGCCGGCGGGAGGACATGGGGCTCGGCTCGAGGAGGGTGACGGGTCTGATCACGGCCAACGACGGCGAGGCAGAGGCGCCGGGGCAGGCTCGGGGTTGGTGGCGCCCTAGGGAGGACGGGCCGGCGAGCGGCGGTGCATGCGGAAACCGGCGAGGCGAAGGGAGGTTGGCGGCTTGGGCGGCGATGGCGGAGGCGCGCCGGCGGCGCTCAGCTGGCCGGAGGAGGAGAGGGGGTCGACGGAGAGGGTGAGGCCAGGCGCGGGCGGGAAGCGAGGCATGGCGGCGGCGAGGGAGGTCCCAGGCGGTGGACGCAGCGGTTGGCGACGGCTGCGGCGAGGACGGCGGGCGTCGAAAAGGTGGCGAGGACGGCGTCTAGCGGAAGCGCAGCTGAGGCGGCCGTCGGAGGCAGTGGCCGGGCTCAGCGTGGCGGAGGCGGGCGAGGTGGGCTTGGCGGACGCGGAGGAGACGGGACGAGGGGAGCTGGCTGCCGTGACACGGAGGAGGAGGAGGGCTCCAGCGAGGCAGCGCGGGGACGCTGGAGGTGCAGGCGGTGGAGGTTGGTTGCGAGCGGGAGAGGGTGTGCGCTGGGGGAAGGAGAGAGGAGGGGCGTCGCGTCGGTGGGGTGGGGCCAGGGGACAGCGGGCAGTGGCGGACCAGGTTGTGGGGCCTGCAGGCGCGTGCGGTGTGTGGGTTTGTGTGTCGTGTGTGGGCAGGGTGGTTGTGGGTGCATGCGTGTGTGGGGCTGGGTTGAGAGGAGAGAGAGGGGGTGGGGGTGGTTTAGTCTAGGTGGCAGCTTCCTAGTGGTGGGGATTTGGGGAGGGTGAGATGTCATATGCTGATTGGCCCGGGTGATGTGGCTGGGGGTGTGTGGGTAGGTTAGTTGGTAGCTGTAGGATTTAGAAGGGCGGGTGTAGGTGGACCGTTTGTATTTTCTGGGGGTGGTCGTTCGGGTCGAAACGGCCCGTTCGACTGCCCCCGCTAAAATAATTAAATCTTTTTATTTGATTTAAACGGGCCGTGTGCAAACCGATAGCGGCCAAAATAAATAATCCGGAGAACCGGGCTTTGCATTTGAATTAAGATGGGGCGTTTGGAAAACAAAACGGGCTTGCGAAAATAGTTTTTGACAAACAACATATGATGATGACGATGCAATGCACAAATTCAACGCGATTTTCTAGTAGTGGTTTTGCGGGATGCCACATTGTTACTTAAAACGTCAAGTTTCTTTGAGAAGGAATTTTTCGTGAAAAGTTAAGTGGGAGGACAATAGAACTTTGATAAGGTTAAAAGAACCTTAGCTGTATGTGCAGAGTTGCGCTTGAAAAAGTGTTCCGGAGGCAAGAACAAAGCTCATGGCTCACGACTCAAAGGTTGTGGTCACGGAGATCCAAGTTCCTATTGAAACAAGTAGGTCGGATGAACAATCAAATACCAAGATTTGAGGGTTGAATCATTATTTGAGAATAATGAACCGACTACATGCAAAGAAGCGATGATGGACCCTGACTCCGTCAAATGGCTTGAAGCCATAAAATCCGTGATAGTTCCATACACGAGAAATCAAGTTTTGAACTTGAAAGACCCTCGAGAAAGGTGTAAGACCTTACAGTTGTGTCTGGATCTATAAAGAAATAGACATGGATGTTTGACATCTATGAAATAGTCGACATGTTGGGAAAGAGTTCACAACAATGTTCAAAGGTTGACTATGACAAGATTTGATCTTTCATAGTGATATTTAGTCTAGACGGATTAATGTAGCAACCACTACATATAATTTGTTATATGGTAGTTGAATAAACAAAACAAGTTCTTCTAATAGAATCGTTACCTAGGACATGTGCATAACACGGTCCATAGGGTTTTGTTAATTCAAAAGGATGCTAAAAGCATATGCAAACTTCAATGGTTAAAGTGAGCATCATGAGTTGGAATCTTCACTGTGATGAAACTGTTAAAGGAGTTTTAAAGTTCATCAGAGACGATGGAGATGCTTGCATTTGCAAGAAATTAAGTGGGAGCGCTAAGACATGTTTCTAATACATTATGTGGAATACATATTGTTGATTGGAAATAATGTATCTTTTATTAACACATATTAAGAATTTCATCCCGATGAAAGACTTAGGCAAAACCCAAATATTTGGCATCAATAGACGCTAATATGGTTGTGCCAGAAGTACATAGACAAGATATTGAATGAGTTCAATATAGAAACTACAAGAGAGGTTCTTGTCGCACAGAAAGGATTGAAAGAGTTCAAATGTTGATGATATATTCAAGTGTATTGACATTTGGTAAAGTGAAACAAATAATCAAGTATAGTTTGATACTTGATGTATGAAATCACAAAGAGTATTTATATCAATCATACTGTGATATGTACAAATCCAGATATGTACTATGCTCTAAATGTTGTGAGCATATACCAGAATGATTCGTAAGATGATCGTTGGACAATATTAAGGATATTCTTATGATATTTTGGAAGAACTAAGAGTATAATATTTGTAGAAGTGACAAATAGATGGTTAGTTCATTGTAAAAGTACTACATTGATACTAGCTTTGTCACAAAGTACAAATTAAGTTTATCTCAATCTAAAATAAGGGTGGCACAATATAATGGAAAGTGAGTTCCATAATTGATTTGGATGAGTTCCAAAGTTAAGACATTGTGACAGATACTACAACAAAAGGCTAAGTATATGACTGCTATTTTAGCAGCAAAAGAGGGCATTTGTGTCAAGTAGTTTGTTATCAAACTAGGTGTAGTTCACAGTGGGATAATACTATGAAGATATATTGTGCGACAATATTATCAACATGTTTTAACCCCAAAGAGCTAAAGGTCACACCGAAAGACCAAATTTGTACAAAGCCATCTCATTAAAGAATGAGTGATGCGTAGAGACGCAAAGACATGCAATTACACACGACCGAAGTGTCGATCCGAGATCGCTGACCACTAGCAATCGTGTACATACAACACCGGAAAGCCATAGGTGTTGAATACACAAAGGTTTGAAACTAGAATATTGACTCTAGTGCAAGTGGGAGACTGTTGGAGATATGCCCAAGAGGCAATAATAAAGTGGTTATTATCATATCTTCACACTTATGATAAATGTTTACATACCATGCTATAATTGTATTAACCGGAAACATTAATACTTGTGTGATTTGTAAACTAAAATAAGAGTCCCTAGTAAAGCCTCTTGTTAAACTAGCTTTTTGGTTAATATATGATCATGGTTTCCTGATCATGGACATAGAGATGTTATTAACAACAGGATCATATCATTAGGAGAATGATGTGATGGACATACTCCTATAGATAAGCGTAGCATAAAGATCAAGTCATTTCAATAGTTCAATTGCTATATGCTTTCTGATACATAGTAACCTAATTCCTTCGACCATGAGATCATGCATATCACCTTTACCGGATGGATGCTTTGATGACATCAAACACCACACCGTAACTGGGTGGCTATAAAGGTGGCATTGAGTGTTCATAAAGTATTGGTTGAAACACATGGATCAAGAGGGATTTGTCCATCCATATGATGGATAGATATACTCTGGCCCTCTCGTGGAATGTCATCCAATTAGCTTGCAAGCATGTGACCGCTCACGAGGGATCACATATCACGGGAACGAGAAAAGAGTACTTATCAGAAACGAGGTTGAACTAGGTATGCAGAGATACCGACGATCATAACCTCGGATAAGTAAACTATCGTGAGACAAAGGGAAATTGGTATCGTATGTAAGTGGTTCATTCGATCGCAAAGTAATCGTAGAAATATGTGGGAGCCATATGAATTTCCAGATTCCTCTATTGGTTATTGTTCGGAGAAGTGTCTCGATCATGTCCGCATAATTCACGAACCGTAGGGAGACACACTTAAGGATTCGACGTTGTTTTGAGTAGTTATGGTATTATGAGAAAGAGACTGAATGTTGTTCGGAGTCTCGGATGGGATCCGGGATATCACGAGGTGATCCGGAATGGTCCGGAGAATAAGATTCATATAAGGAAAGTCCCGTTTCGGAGTTCGGGAATGATTCCGGTGTTTTCATCGGGAATGTTCTAGAAGGTTCCGGATTGTCCCAAGACCGGGAGGGTACATGAATGTGTCATTGAATTATTGCATCATGTACTAAGTGTTCTTGCTGTTCCAAAACTGAAAATTCAAACTGCCAGTTTGAAAGTCAAACGGCTAAAACAGGAAACTGTGGGAAACAGGAAAATGTGGGAAACAAGCAAGAGGAGGTTGAAACCAATTTGGAGGAGGAGTCCCTCTCCTCTCCAAGCCGGCGGCCAGCCTAGGCCGAGTTAGGGAGGGACTCCCCTCCCTGGCGCCAGCCCTCCACCTATAAAAGGAGGGCAGGGCCTCCTCTAGACACACAAGTTCCTATCCTCTAATCTCCGGTTTAGAGCCGTTTTGGTTTAGAGCTTCTAATTGCTTTAGCCTGCGGTTTAGAGCCTTCTAATTGGTGTGTCTAATCTCTATACCACTAATAGCCCTCTCTCATACTCCACCATACTCGCTCCGGCTTAAGGCCCTCGGATTTCCTCTACTTAGGTACCACGCGTTGTGCTACCGAATCGCGAGGAGAGTGCTACAACATCCGCCGCCTTTGGAACAAACAAGGGAGAGGAAGGTCTTCGCAAGTACCGAACATGTGATCGATCATGAAGCGCCTTTAACGCAGCCGGAAGGATCGCTCACGATCTTGATATCGGAAAGAGTACGACTACATCACCCACGAGAATCTGCTCTCGTTAACCGCTTTGGAATCTTCGAGGGTAAGTTATTCCATCGACTTGTTGCTACAATCTAGTAGATAGATCTTGGCTTGTTTGTTTCTATGCGATAGAAAAATTTTGTTTTCCATACTACGAACCCCTACACCTATCTCCCATGAGCTAGATTAAATACCAAAAGAAAATAGAATACAAGCTCATGGATAATGGAATGGTGGAATATAAGGTGGTGAAAGAAAGGGTGGTGGAGTGGAGTAAAAGATATGCCCCCAAGTCAACTTGGGCATTTAAACAATATATCAATAACCAAATACAATATCAAGAGGCAAATACAATTAATAATGCATATGAGAGAAGAACCAAAGAAAGAGGGAGGGTTTTTATATGATGCTCAAATGCAAGGTGGCATGATGACATGAGCATGATATAATGATGATGCAATAGTTATATTTGAAGTAGCCATCATATTACTAGATCACGTAGCATTACAGTTGTTAGACAAATGGGATGCTACATGGTGGTGGTGGTGGTGGTGGTCGTCGTCGTCGTGGTAGTGGTCATGGTAGTGGTAGTGGTAGTGGTAGTGGTAGTGGTAGTGGTAGTGGTAGTGGTCGTCGTAGTCGTGGTCGTGGTAGTGGTGGTAGTCGTGGTAGTAGTGGTAGTAGTGGTAGTAGTGGTAGTAGTGGTAGTAGTAGTATCAACACCCGGATTTTTAATCCTAGATGCCTATTATGCCATACATCGCAATCCCATGATTACCATTTTTGCGAGACATAACATAATTGGATACCATAGTACATCATCCATTACAAACGGTACATACGTTCTTACACAAATAGGGATCTCATGATCCAGTTCTTAATACAACTTCAAGCAGCGGAATACGTAATAATAACGGTAGCGTAGGCGAAGCTCCATCTTCGGGGTCACAGGCAATGCTGATGATGGGAGATGATCCTAGTTGTCGTAACCTTCCTGGGGTCCATCCTCCAGGTACTCCTCTTCATAGTCTGGCCATGGGAATAGCCAGGGACAAAGCCATGAGTACTCTTTAAGTACTCGCAAACTAGTACTAACAGGTAAAGGGGTTTTGGGATAATAGGACACTAGGCTCTAGGGTTGTTTTGCAAAAGCCAGATTTATCTCTACGAAGTTCCAAAGCTAATCACAATTTTATAACTCCTAAGTGGGATCTTGTAACTCATGTCACAACCCTGTTGTGGTCAAGTCAAAGTCTCAATTCATTTCACAAGTCATTTTGAAAAGTCTGACGGGGGAAACAGTATGGCCACTCCAACTGTCCATAACTGCGGACACGGCTATTTGAATAGTTTGACACGCTGCAGAGATTGTACACTTTCACCACAACATTCGATACATCCGTCAGGAACAAATCCTGAATTCACCATACTTAGTATGCGGATAATCAATCATAACCTTTCAATTACACGCCCTAGTATAAGCACCTCTCCTGTGAGTTTGGCCTCCCAACCATGACCAACTGTCATCTTGGGTACTGCACAGGTGGACAATCTTCACAATGTAGCCTCAGCTCAGACCTTGGCCGTGAGGGAACTAATACTAAGGTATATAAGTTTCCAGTCAAGCCCTACCCAATCTTTGGGTATTGTGGTTGTACGATAAAATTGGAATGGTATCGCATCCAGACAACCATCAGTTTTATAAAGGGCTAAGGCTCATGCCTCATCATTTTCATCACCATAATCATCAAGTGTTCAGAAACACATGTGTCGTGGTATTGCACGGCAGATGCTACTGGGGGTAGCTTACGTAGAGGGAGCAAGGCGACGTAGGAGAATCTGGGAGCGAGATTGGCACACGATGTACCCAGGTTCACGTCCCCTCGGTGGAGGATCGCTACGTCCTGTTATCAATCCAGTATATGATCATAGATTGGTTACATGAGAGCCGCCGTAGGCGGGGGGAGAGACTAGGTCTAATGAGATGTGGGAGAGCATGCCCCGTGGGGGTGCCCCTGGTGGCTTTATATATGCAGCCAGCTAGGGTTTACAAGTATTTGGTGGGCTTTGTATTGAACTCGCCATCTTGGGCCTCCAGTCGGCGCCACTCGTCTGGGTCCAGCATGCGCCAGTCGCCGTATTGGGCGAGTCGATCCGCTCAGGGCCAGGTTCCAGTCGGCTCGGTCCATCTGGCGAATCCGCTTCGTGGGTATACCCCGATTGGTATTCCCCCATTAGTAGTCCCCGAGCGCGTTGTCGATTCGACGCGGGCTTGAGGCAGGGCGCGGAGAGTCTTGACGATGGGTCGTGGCGAATCGGCGACGAGCTCCTGAACAGAGAAAAGAACCGTGAAGCGGGAGGCGGTCGGCGTGAGCCAGTCGGTGATGGCTAGTTGGCGAAAGACGTAGGGTGTCGGTGAAGCCGCCAATTGCGGCGAGTCCACGAACATGGAGCGTGCCGAGTCCCCGAGCGCGGCGAGTGGCGAGGTCGAGCGACCGGCGAGTGCCCGAGCGTGGAGAGTACGCGAGGGCGAGTCCGCGGTGGCGAGTCCCCGAGCGTGTTGAGTACGCGAGGGCGAGTCCGCGGTGGCGAGTCCCCGAGCGTGTTGAGTACGCGAGGGCGAGCCCGCGGTGGCGAGTCCCGGAGCGTGGAGAGTACGCGAGGGCGAGTCCGTGGTGGCGAGTCCCCGAGCGTGGAGAGTACGTGAGGGAGAGTCCGCGGTGGCGATTCCCCGAGCGTGTTGAGTACGCGAGGGCAAGTGTCCGTGGTGGCGAGTCCCCGAGCGTGTTGAGTACGCGAAGACGAGTGTCCGCGGAGGCGAGTCCCCGAGAATGGATAGTACGCGAGTGGAGAGTCCACGGTGGCGAGTCGACGAGGGCGAGCCGCGGTCGCGGAACCACACGTACACGCATCATGCCTAGGAGTAGTCCTCGAGGCTCGAGTTGGCTTGTAGAGGTGACTTGAGGCTCTTTAGAGATGCATATTATGAAAATAGTAGTGATTGTTGCCGAGCATCGCGAGTGGCGAGGTCGAGCGACCGGAGAGCGTCGATTCCCTGAGCGTGGCGAGTGCCAAGGTCGGGCGACCGGCGAGTGGCGCTGTCTGGAGCGCGCCGAGTGTCCGAGCGCGGCGAGTGGCGAGGTC
Organism: Avena longiglumis; assembly: GCA_030063025.1. Lineage (NCBI taxonomy): Eukaryota > Viridiplantae > Streptophyta > Magnoliopsida > Poales > Poaceae > Avena > Avena longiglumis. Next base: position 427,450,179 of record CP125977.1, on the reverse strand, counting down.
GAGCGACCGGTGAGTGCCGAGTCCCCGAGCGCGGCGAGCGGCGAGGTCGAGACCGGTGAGTGCCGAGTCCCCGAGCGTAGCGAGTGGCGAGGTCGGGCGACCAGCGAGTGTCGAGTCCCCGAGCGGCAGTGCAAAGTTAAGCGACGGTGAGTGCGAGTCCCAGCGTAGCGAAGCGGCGAGGTCGGAACGGCGAAGCGAAGTCCACAGTCGCGGCAGCGAGGCCGAAGCGATGACGGGCGCCCGAGTCCTCGAGGCCTGGCGGCCGAGCGACCGACAAGGCGCCGAGTCCCCGAGCGCGGAGAGTCACGAGGTCGAGCGACCGACGGGCGCCGAGTCCCCGAACGCGGCGAGTGGCAAGGTCGAGCGACCGGCGGGCGCCGAGTCCCCGAGCGCGCCGAGTGGCGAGGTTGGGCGACCGGCGAGTGGCGTTGTCTGTAGCACACCGAGTCCCCGAGCGTGGCGAGTCCGTGATGACTGCGAGTCCGCGAGGGGAGGGTCCCTGAGTGTGTCGAGTCCGCAATGATTGCGAGTCCGCGAGGGGAGAGTCCCCGAGTGTGGCGAGTTTGTGATGATTGCGAGTCCGCGAGGGGAGAGTCCCCGAGTGTGGCGAATCCATGATGATTGCGAGTCCGCGATGATGTTGATTGCGCTTTTTTGTTAGCGAGTCTCTCGTCTTGGCCCGGGGGGCCAGTCGCATGGCGACTCCAAAGATGGCTCTCGACTTGGCGTTCTTCCTGGACGATCTGAGGCTCGGTTTGCGAGTCCTCGTCTGCAGTACTTGGCCGTGCGAGTCGCAATGTCTAAGGTTGAGGAGGACATGGTGTTGTTTGTGTAGCACTACCATTTGTCTTGGCCCGGAAGGCCAGTCGAGCAAGGCGACTCCAATGATGGCTCTCGGTTAGTGTTTTTCGTGGACGATCCGAGGCTCGGTTTGCGAGTCCTCGTCCGCACTACTTGTCCATTGCGAGTCGCTCTATCAAATGTTGACAAAGGCGAATTGATTTTTCCCGGAGGGAATAGACACCCAGTGGTGAGTCCATGCAGCGTGGCATGCGACCCTCTCTGGCGACTCGGACGATGAAGGTCCCTTAGCAGGCGCGGCGTATGCATTCGACCTAGCCAGAAGGAGCCGACGCAGCGGACACGGGGTCGACGCGGCGGACGGGGGTCGCGCTATGGCGAAGTTGACGCGGCGGACATGGGGTCGACGCGGCGGACGGAGGTCGCGCTGTGGAGATGTCGACGCGGCGGACACGAGGTCGACGCGGCGGACGGAGGTCGCGCTGTGGAGATGTCGACGCGGTGGACACGGGGTCGACACGGCGGACGGAGATCGTGCTATGGCGATGTCGACGACGGCGGGGCCGCGAGGGCGAGGTCGTGATGACGATCCCGCGACTAGCGAGTCTCCGAGCGTAGCGAGTTCGCGTTTATGAGTGTCCGCGTTTAGGCAAGTTCCGGAGCATGGCGAATCGGCGAGCCGGTAGATTGGAGAGTCGGTGATGGACGAGGCCATGAGAGGCGAGTCCGCGGCGAACAAGTCGGCTGAACGTGGAGAGTCCATGAGGGCAGCGAGTCGCGAGTCCCCGTATACGGCGTTTTAGCTCGAAGGAGTGGACGCGGCGGACGGAGGTCGCGCTATGGGCGAGTCCCCGAGCCTAGCGAGTCCGCATTTAAGCGTGTCCGCGTTTAGGCGAGGCCCAGAGCGTGGCGAGTGCAGTTGTCCGGAGCGCGCCGAGTCCCCGAGCACGGGAGTGGCGAGGTCGGACGACCTACAAGTGTCGTTGTCTGGAGCGCGCTGAGTCTCGAGCGCGGCGACCGACGAATGCTAAAACCCAAGTTGTGCGGTGCATGTATTCCCAAAACAAGTATCCAAAGAATTAGATCCAAAGTAATTATTTATTCAGATATGAACCAATGCATGAGAAGTACGAGATTGAATAAAAAACGATTAGTTACTCTCTCATGCGATCGAGCGTGACCATGTTTGCCTGATAGAAGTTCTCCACTGGCTGCTTGAGATTTGAGTAAAAGATTTTTCAACACCACCAGTCGTCGCTCGGGAACAGATTTCCTGGTGTGCAGGTCAGTTCGTGATTGCCTCTGACACGGCAGGCAATAAAAAACTATTCTGATCTTGTCATGTATTTAGGGATCAATCCTCTCAAACGGGATTTAGCTAGCACGCATGCAAGGTTAGGTCCAAAATAAAGAGATTAATCGGTAGAGTGACAAATGAGAAAGAAGAGAGATAAACTCATCTGGAATATGAAACGAATCTCATGTATGCGCGTCTCTCACGCCTAGAATTCTGAACAAGTTGCAGGCGCATGATCCGCGCTGCCGCGTTGGGCGGCAGCCGGACCGATCCAGTCGGCGTCTGTCCGGTAAACTCTCGCATAGAACTTTTCAGCCGGCGCGCAGATGCGATCTCGCATAGAACTTTTCAGTCGGCGCGCAGATGCGATCTGGCCACCGACGATGGTGAGGGATCCCGCCCGGATTATCACCCTCCAAGCATCGCTGGCCCCACGGTGGGCGCCAACTGTCGTGGTATTGCACGGCAGATGCTACTGGGGGTAGCTTACGTAGAGGGAGCAAGGCGACGTAGGAGAATCTGGGAGCGAGATTGGCACACGATGTACCCAGGTTCACGTCCCCTCGGTGGAGGATCGCTACGTCCTGCTATCAATTCAGTATATGATCGTAGATTGGTTACATGAGAGCCGTCGTAGGCGGGGGGAGAGACTAGGTCTAATGAGATGTGGGAGAGCATGCCCCGTGGGGGTGCCCCTGGTGGCTTTATATATGCAGCCAGTTAGGGTTTACAAGTATTTGGTGGGCTTTGTATTGAACTCGCCATCTTGGGCCTCCAGTCGGCGCCACTCGTCTGGGTCCAGCATGCGCCAGTCGTCATACTAGGTGAGTCGATCGCTCAGGGCCAGGTTCCAGTCGGCTCGGTCCATCTGGCGAATCCGCTTTGTGGGTATACCCCGATTGGTATTCCCCCATCAACATGTCCAAAACATTTCAATAGAATGATCCATCATTCCAAGGTTTTCATAACCATTTTTCCACCAAGTATTCCCATCTAAAGTTGATCAAGTTTTATGCTTAGCACTAGCATCTACAAGTGGGGGTAAGCACTAATGAGGGGTGGTACACTAGTGGAGTTTAACTAAGTTTAATCTTATGCCTTAGGATGACATCAAGATTATCTAGCTTAGGCCAAGTTTTATGCTCTTTATGCAACCTTCAATTATCTTTCTAAATCTACCATTTACTTAAGAAATCTCTAAGTACTATCTTTGATAAAGAAATAAAGTAATCAAGCTTGTAAGTAAAACTAGGATTGGTTTATCAAGTGGATATGATCACATATGCTTAAGGCATATAGTGGGCATAGTAACAAGTAGTGGTGTGTGGCATCAGTAGGGTATCTTGCAAGGGTTAGCTTGCACTGGACCACTTAGTTAGTAAAGCTTGCCTTGTGCAGAGCAGTGATTGAAGTTCTCCTCGGCTTATTCTTCGTAGTATCCTCCTTCCTCCTCGTATCCTTGGTCGGTACTAGCGTCTATGAATAAATACGAGGTACACAATCACCAAACAATACTTAACTACTTGCAATCATCACAGAAAAGGGTCCTATAGATGATCTAGTATCATCTCTAACATTACAAGGTTAAGGCTTGGTTTAATTCTTTTTATTTTTGGAAAAGAAATTTCTACTTATTGAAAAACTACTTAAGATTTAATATTCTCCAAACCAAACATGGGATCATGTTGACACATGTCATCACCACATATTTTAGTCCATGGGAATATGATTTAAAGTGGTGTCACAATTTAATAAGGTTTTACCCTTTTATTTTAATTAAATAATGTGTCTAGAAATGCCTATGTAGCATTCTTTTATTACTTGAACATTATTTCTGTAATTAAACCTATATATTTTTATATATTCTGAAAGGTATGGTTAAATGTGATTTTTGTGAATTGGAATCAACTCAAAAGCTATTATGGTTTAAATTTGAAAAATGTTTGAATGCAGAAAAGCTTCTGCCTCGTTATTTTTACCAAGGGTGATTTATAGATCCAAATGACTTGAATCCAACGGGCTTGGATTCAGCATTCCCAGACCTTTATAACAAAATTAGTTTCATTCAATTTGTTGCACTGATTCGATCGGGGTTGATTTTTGAAACTGGGTACAAAAGTGTGTTTGAAATAAAATGGAAAAGGTTTAATTCAAATAACTGGGCTGCGCGGGAAAAGTTAACGGGCCGGCCTGCTAAGCGTAGCGCTTCCGCGGGCTGCTTAAGTGGCTGTCCCCACTCGTCAGTGAGACAGGGGGTGCGAAGCGGTATGGGGCGATGTGGGTCGTTCGATCTAGTTCTAATCCAACGGCTGAGAGTCATCGTCGGCGTTGGGCAACGCCGGCGAGATGAAACCTAAGCGGCCAATGGGGTTCTTGGGGCTCACCGGGTGCAAGGCGAGGTCGGCGAGGCGAGCGAAGTCGGCGACGGCGAACTTCGAGGGTGGTCGCAGCTCAGGTGGACGAAATCAATGGCGCCTTCTTCTCCAGGCGGCTCGGTGAAATTCGGCGATGTTGCTCGCCTTGCTCGGGACCGAGGTGGGGTGGTTCGGGTGAGAGAGGAGTGGAATGGTGTGAAGAATTGAGCGGGAGTCCTCTATTTATAGTCTCGACGGTGAGACCGAACGGCATGGGCGGGCGACGGTGGCGACATGGCTACGGGCTGCTAGAGGCATGGCCGGCGGTGGCGATCGCTTGGTGGTCTCCTGGCGATGCTCTACGGCTTTAATGCGTTTGTAGGGGCGGTGTGGTTTGGTCTGGAACACGCGACGCTCTGCGCGGCAGAGGCGGCGTCTTCGACGGCGAGCGGTGGCTGTGCGTCACGGGGCGGCGAACGGGGATGTCTGGCGTCTCCTGGGTCGGTGGTGATCGTGTATGCACGCGGCGAGGGCGGCGCGCGGTCTGTGGGCTTTGGTCGAGGGTGGCGCTCTGGCGCACACTCGACACGGTTGGCAGAGGCACGGGAGCGGCGTTCCTGGGTGCTCTGGTCGGTGTCTTCGAGGCAGGGCTGGTCGAGAGGGGGCGGTGAGGCATGAGTGATCTCCCAGACAAGGTTGGCATGGCTAGTTTCTCTCCTAGCTTGTTGTCTGCACTGGGGTGGCAAGGGTGGCTTCGGCTGTTCATCATTAATAGTTTTGGCAAGCTCACAGTGGTGCTAGTGCTTGGTTAATCTTGCTAGATGATCTACTGAGCTGGTTGTGAGATAGATAGGGAACCAGTTAGGCTCAAAACACTGCACACTGTAGTGTTTTGATTTTGTTTGATTTTTTCTACCAAGTGTTCGATGAAATGGCCGCAAGAATTCAAGTTTTGAATTTTGAAAAGATTTTTGGTGGGTGTGCTAGATTGGTGATGTTGAGTCTGCAGATGCTTGGGTTTTGAGCTTGTTTGAGTGGTTTTTGCAAAAGTGTGATTTTCCCATATGATAAAGATTCAATTTTGAATTGTCATTTAAACTATGCATTTGAAAGTTTCTGGATGATCACAAAGTGGGACTTGATACTATGTTATGAGTACATTCAAGGGGTGCAAAGATCCAGAGAAGTTTCTGTTAGGTTCTAAAAGTTTGAGACAGTCAAAGTAGGCATGGGAGTTAAATTGGTCAAAATGACCATTCCTTTATTTTATTTGTTTTGCTTTATTTGTCTTTGGGAAAAGTGTGGAAAATATTTTAGATGATGTTTATTTCACCTAAGAAACATTTTACAAGCAAGGAAACACACAAACAAGGTGGTTCAAAAGAATTTCAAATTCAATGCATACTCATATGCATGCTTTCATAATTTTATTTAGAAAAGTTTTTGTTAACCCTAATTTTGATGATTAGAGTTTGATGATCCAAGTTTAGTATTTTTGGGATGTTACAAGTAGTAGCAGTAGCAGTAGCAGTAGTAGTCGTCGTCGTAGTCGTCGTAGTAGTTGTAGTAGTAGTAGTGATAGTGGTAGTGGTAGTGGTAGTGGTAGTGGCAGCGGCAGCGGCAGCTAGTAGAAAGGAAAGGGAGGCAGACCAGATGCAGCATATAGAAGAAACACTAGGAGGCAGCGGGAGCAAATAAATGCACTTAGCCAACAAGCTACAGGCCCATCTCAGCGGCAAGGCGAAGATGCTACCGGCCCACCATCTCGGCGAAAAAAACAGCATGGCTTCCACGGAGAACCCGGCTGATAATCTAACGATGATTTCCACGGAGCACCTGGTTGATGATCTGATGATGGCTCCTCGCTACCCTGTGGATGATATCACATAGCCGGCAATTTTTGAGCTACATGTGAAAGTTGTGGACATATCCATGAAGGTGGCGGTCGTCTTTTCCTTACCTCCTGGACCTAGACCAACTTACCATTGCTCTCCGGTTCCATATGGCTACGATGTTGTCAGGGTGGATGAAGTTATGAGCGGATTTGAGTAGCTAAAGCTTGACTTTCTTGCGGGTGAAGGGGATCTGAATGCACTGGGAAAAGCCAGGAAAAGCACTGTTCTATGGCGAAAGGAATACATTGTGCTTCCAAATTAGATTCCAAGGCCACATACTTCTCATAGTAGCAAGCTAGCTCAATATTTGGCGCGTCTATAGGCTCCAGCGCGTCAGCAGACTCCCCCTTCTTTGCCGCATCAGCAGTCTCCGCCGCCTCCGTCGCATCAGCAGTCTGCGCCTGAGCAATCTCCACCGCCTACACCGCGTTAGCGGTCTCCGCCTCCATCTGAGCAGTCTCCGCCACCTCCGCTGTGTCAGCAATCTTCGCCCTGGTTGCAAAAGAGGAAGAGCACCGCCACTCCGGTGGCTAGTACTACAGCCGCGAAGAAATCCTCAGCAGGTACAAGGAAGAAAGCCAAGGTGGCTCCTGCCAAGTTACCTTATGAGCGGACTGATGAGAAAACCGATAGGGTCATGGTGAAGATATGAAAAGCCAGCTTACACCGAAATAGCCCATGCCAAAGCAGCTTATAGCACCGAAAATAGTGAAACACTTTGTAGAAATGCTTGAAAGTAAAATGCCAGATTATCTGCCATCGGACTATGACCGCTCTATTATGGAGTCACATAAATAGAATCCACTTAGAAAGTAGTAGTGCAAGCCGAAAAACAATTCCCTAGCTCGAAGAACAGAAAAATCAATCATGCCCACCACTCAAAGTATTTTTCGATGATTATGATCCGGAGGTTACACGACTATGCGCACTAACGGCTAGAGATGATCATTCTTTTCCCGTGGTTGAATTAGCCTACAAATACGAGTACGGGAAGCCTCTCATCATATCTGAGGAGGTCCCGCATCTACAAACATAAATGTGAAAATTGCATCAGTGGTATATGGAAGCCTCAAAGTAGGGCAGATCATGCTCGTAGCGGCAATTAGAGATGAGCATTATTTCCATGGAAAAGACAAGATACACATTGACTTTTTCGAATTATTTTAGTTATTCAATCAAGACGTCCTCGATAAATCTCTCATCAGTTGCTACTGTCTGTAAGTGATTTATTCCTGTAATTAAGTCTCTAGCTCAGCTCGTTCATTACATGAATAATTATACTTATTATATTCTTTTGTACGCTATTATGCAGACTGAAGATTCTCCAATGCAAAAGAGAACAAATCTATGACCATGGGTTCATTGACCCAAATACTATTAATGAATATACGGTAAAAAGAACGCCAAGGACATAGAGGATTACTTGCTAAAGTTTTTATTGAAACAACAAACCAAATCGGAAATACTATTTACTTATAACTTCGAGTGAGTGTTACTGTCTTCTACACATTCAATTTTGTAATTGATGAGTTATTTGTATGCAGGTTCTACTTTATTCTGCTAATCATTCAAGTTGACACCGGAAAAGTACTTGTCATGGACTCAAAACGTAAAGATTCCAGAGATGGTCGGACATGATTTATATGCTCTGAAGGTAATATCAATCATTATCGCACTATATCGGCATATTTCGTTCATTTCCTAATATCAAGTACTTAATAACTCTTTTACTTATTTTCTTTGTCGGGCATGGTTTGAAAACGGTTCATCAAGACTGCTAGGGGTGAATGTGAAGAGGTGCTGACATTATGACAAATCCCTGTAAGTAGTACCATAGCTAGGTTTATGCATCTCTTTGATTCTTATTTCAATACCATTACCGTGCTTGATTATTATTTTGAATGAACTCTATTCTCGTGAAGTGTTTAAGGCAGGCAGACGGGAATAATTTATGTGGATATTACGTTTGTGAGTATATTCCCTAGAGGACCTATACGAAGAACAGAATTATGAAACAATATGAAGTACGTCAACAATGTTCACAGTCGTATTTTATTACCATCAATTGTGTTGAGTTTCTTTCATATATATTGATCCCCTTCTTTAAATTAGATCTAACGGATACGGGACGTTCTCCTAGATCAGGATCGCATACGATCTATTCAAAAAGAATTGGCGGGATTCTTAGTTAAGGAGGTCATAGATCCAACCGGAGAATACGATCGAGAATTTATATTTATACAATAGGGATCGTAAGAGAAATTATATTGTATATATGCATGAACGTGCACTGTATATAATATATTTGACCAAGCACGAAGAAAAAGGTTATTGTTCGATATCTATATTCATGATGATGTTCTGTAATGGTTCCTTCATTGCACGTCATAAACGCCAAACCTCGCTCATCCTCCTGCCATGGTAGAAACCCGCCCTAAAACTCTGACGCCGCAGAACCTCCTGCCATACAGTCACCCGTTGTCGCGGCAGCTGAAACCTGCAAGACGCTGTCGTGGCAGAGCTCACCTAGTCACGATTCGTGTTACGAATCGGGACTAAAAGTCCTCCACCCCCTTGCTCTGAACCGCGACCACATAGAGAGACATTTGTTCCGGTTTGTGGTGAGACCGGAACTAAAAGGGAGAGACTTTAGTCCCGATTCTGTAGTCCTGGTTCGGAAACCGGAACTAACCCTTATGAATCGGCATCTTATATTTTAGAACGGAGGGAGTACATTTTTGTGATTTTAGGTGTGTCAATTGCAACCTCGATTAGTTGACCAACGCCATCGTCACAACTCAAAGCTACTAGTCTAAATACTTTGCATCAATAATTAATTAATTACCCCAAAAGTAGGAAGTGTAGTAGCAGCGTGTTACACGTACATAAACCATACGTTCCGATCACATACATTCACAGGAGATAGCTACGTACGTACATTACAGACATGCATGCAGTGTATGTATGTAGAGACCAGGCCCTGTGTCGTAACGTATAGATGATTCCTTTAGCTGGCGAGAGCGCTGGTGCTGTAGACGAGGAGGGCGCCGCCGCCGAGGATGCCGGCCAGGGTGACGGCCCAGATCAGCAGCCCGGTGGTTCCTGCATGCAGTCGATCGAACAATACAGACAAGCATGAGCTAGCCGAGGAGGAAGTGCTCTGTAATGGAAGAATAAACAGTACTGGTACTACCAGTGTTTGAGGGCACGCATTTTGATTGTTAGTATCTGAACTAAAGCCCCATTGTAATCAGATAACTGATCTTCTCTATGTCCAAACAAGCTCGCTCGAGGATAATTTCTCTGTCAGGCATCCCCTACTCCATACCTTAACAGTCATTTCTGCCACATGACCAACTATCTTGAATATTCATTGTGTTCTTGTAAGCAAAATTTTCAACTCTTCATCATTAGTCCAGTAGATAGCTATATATGGTGTCTTTAAAGGGTTTCGTCTGGCTATAATTGAATAAGTTTGACTAGTGTTGTAGATTAACTTTGAGTTGTAACTACCAAGGTTAACACAGTAACTAAACACTAGTAGATCTGAACGCGTTATTTTACACCATAATGCTGCTACTTGTCTAAACATGCGCATATTAAGCAAGAATAGGTAAATATAAAGTAAGAGTTACTCACCCCCGGCGTAGCGGTCACCAGATTCAGACCATGACTCTGGCGCCCAGATGGGGCTGCAAATTTGCCACAAGAATTAACTTTTACTCCAGGGTAATCAGTGCTAATTTTAACAAACATTTCATCCGGATTCCGGTGTGTACTACGTGGTTAATATTTACCTGTAGCCGTCGACGTTGGCACCGTACTTGTCAACAAACTGGTAAACACCCTTTCCCTGTGGAAAAAGAAGAAGAAAGTTAACATCCGCATGGAGTACAGCGCGTTCTTTCTTCGGCAGCACAAGACTGACCGATGACTCGGGGTCGAACATGCTTTGCTTAGTCGGACTGCACGAGTTCATGTGTGTAGAGGGGAAAAAAAGGTACTAGTACTTACGGTGCCCTTCCTGCCGTTGGCGTCGACGTCGTAAGAGAAGCTGCCCGAGAGTCCTGCGGACGACAAGGAAACGAATTCATCGGATCAAACCACTGAATCCATACTAGATCCTCATCGATCAACAGGCTGAACTCTTTCGACGAGCGAGGTACGTACCGAGGGGCTTGTCGACCTTGATCTTCTTGCCACCGCTCTGGACGACGGCGAAGTTGGAGCCCCGGCGGGAGAGGGACGGCAGGCTCGTCGGCGCCACCAGCGGCGAGGTGATCATGGAGGCTGCCATCTCTCTCTCGATCGAAGTCTGTCTTTTTTGCTTGTGAACTTTGAAGTAAAGCGTCCAGCAATGGCGCAGCGACGGGCCAATATACCTGCAGCTCCAGGCGCCAAAAAAACCTGCGTGCGGCCAGGGAGGCGCGCGGATGGGATAACGCTGCTGCGACCGGCGCCGAGCCACGTGGCGGCGCTGGTGTGGCCGGCTCCTGATACGGCAGTGCCAGGGCGTTATCCTTCTGGGGATCCGTGGCAGTAGAATTTTCTACTGTAACCAGGATGAATTCTTTTGCATGTGGTCACTGGATTGGACAGGTGGGCTCGAACACAAACCGGTGGTCGTCATGCAATCTGGAACACTGTGGTGGTAGAATTTTGTGCAATTGAACACCGCGGGAAGAGAGAGCTTTTTTTTTTTTTGCGGGCAAGGAAGAGAGAGCTTTTTTTTTTGCGGGCAAGGAAGAGAGAGCCTTTGATGCACCGGGTAGTACTTAATTTCATTTTTTATCTGATTTTGAGTTCTAAAAAATCTCAAATTACAAAAACGACGGCGTTTGCCCCCTCCCCCTCCTCCCCACAAAATGCTAATGGCCACACTTTCTTGTCGACGGCCTATTTCTTCATCATTTGTTATTGTCTTAAGTGTGTAAAAGTAGACCCGCCTTCTTAGGCTTCTACTCCCTCCGTTTGAAAATATAGATGTTTTAGGTTTGTCAAGAAGATGTATCTAGAAACCTTTTAGTGTATAGGTTCAAATTTTAGTGTCTAGATTCATTTGAACCTATACACTAAAAGGTTTCTAGATACATCTTCTTGACAAACCTAAAACATCTTATATTTCTAAACGGAGGGAGTATATATCTTGTAGTCCAAGGAAGTCCAGTCCGCTTGTTAGTTCAAATTGGATCTGGCTTAATGAATTTAGGACCCAATCTCCTCAAATGTACGACAATAGTGCGAGCTCGTCGTTAAGGTCACTAGCTCAACATGGCCTTCACTTGTGCATGTTTTAGGCGAGTTGGGAGCGAAGAGAGCAGAGTAACCGAGAGAGAAAAGGGGAATGAGGTAGCCGGTGACAAACAAAGAATCTTCCCAAAGACCAGCAAACATGTTAAAAATTGAAAAAAAAATATCAACCAAAATCAATGTACAAAGTCAAAGAACGCAATGTGTCGCGCATCCGCAAGATTAAGCGTCTACCCGAGCAAGAGGGCCGGTAGGTCCATCCCTTGAGGTAGTTAATGGTTTGTTCTTATTAGGTTCTAGGAAAGAGGAAGAGAAGCAGGTAGCAATTGATATGTTCTTATCAAGTTTTGAGAGAAAAATAGTTATGTCATTCAGGAACAAAGAAACTGCTCCCGACTCCTCCTCCCACCGAGCCCTCCCTCCCGTGGTCTCTCCTCCCTACCGCCGCCCGGATCGTCGCCAAGCAAAGACTTGGGGGCATGACGGTGGCGGCGGCGTCCGTCCCGGATGGTTTGGCTGTGGTGTTGCGGCGAGCGGCGGTCGGTGATCCTCGGCCCAGATGGCGGCAGGCGGCGGCAGGGATCTGGGCCTAGCCGCGATTTGTCCCGTACGTTGGCCTCGACGCCGGCGCCCAGGTGACCCGGACCTTGTCCGTGACACTAGGGCGCTTGGGGCATCTTCCCCCGGCATGGTGGTGGCCTCCTTCTCCGTTGGAATGGTCGGCCTGGTGGTCTTGCCGTCTTGCGGAAGATCCTACTAGTTTCCGGCGGGTGGCGTGGGGTTGCTGGCTCAGTTTCAATAAAAGAGGTGGTCCTGGATCCCTCTCAAGCCAAGACGATGATCTGCTGGATGTTGGTCTCCATTGATCTGGTTTCTGTGTCGTGTTCCGAAAGTCTCCACCGGCGAACTCCATAAGTGCTATCATGTCGTGAGTTTGCTGGAAGGATTGAATTCGGTCATACGCACCATATTTTACCCTGACCATTTGGTTTCATAGGGTGTGCTTCGAAGCTTTGTTGGTTGTTATTATCATGGGGCATGTTCTCGTTCCATGGTGCTGAGAAAGTCATGGAGACCGAGATCTGAGGACAGACAATGGTGGTTTGAGTCTGGATGATGATGAGGAATTGGCTAGGTGACTTGTGAATTGGAGCAGTGGCATGCAGGTGGGGGCGACTACACAGGAAAGGTTCATGGTCCTACCCCTCAGGATGAAAACCCAGGGCCTGGACTTAATTGGTTGTGCCTGGCAATGGTCTTGTTATAGGTATTGTTTTGAGAGCGCGGACTTTACCTAGATCTTTGATCGGGCGATGGTGGTGTTTGTGCACTGTTCCCTTCTTGGAGACGTCGTTTTTGGAGAATCTGGACTTCTGGTGTTGTCTTGGTGGTGGTAGTACTGCTGTTTCAAAGAATGAGTCACTGTAGCGGGACTTTTCTTTTTGTAATTCTTCTTTCTTTTTTTTATCTGTGTGCATCCATGTAACTGCTAGGGCAATGAGTTGTTGCAGAGGCTGGGTGTAATTGGTATCATCCGATAAATCAAGTTTTGAGGGATAACTTTAAGACTAAGGGTACTATGCTTACTTAGGGAAGAGGCAGCATAATGCATATTCTGCTCTTATCATGAAATAATATAGTGAACAAACCAAGAGAAGCATAATATTTTAAGTTCTAATCTTCCATCCACTAACCTATGAAAAAACCAAGAGATATCGGAGATTCAAAGACAAAGAGAGGAACGATTTGGTTACATAAAAAGAATGTACTACCTTTTTAATTAATTTTTTTATAATATCAATTGTTAATCTGCATTGAAATCTTAAACTTTCATAAAGGGGTGTACTGGAGCAAACCTCTAAACAAGAAGCGTCGTTTTTTAGGATACACTTGATTTGAGAAGAATATAATTGAGATTTCTTTCTTTCCTATGGTTTTAGCATATAAGAACACCCACAATGTAAAACGCTACTGGAGACACTTAAATGATTAAATAAATATTTCGAAATAGAAAAATTCTATGCAAGAGTCTGCGCTCCAACACACGCCACTAGGAGCACCCACAGCACGGTGCTAATTTGCAGGCATTAGGAGTTGAATCTCAAGCGCTGTGAGTGCCATGAGATTAAATCATGATCTCACATGTGGCGTCGACAAAAAAATCGTGCGTGCGACCAGGAAGATCACGATTCAATCTTGTAACCGATCCGTCAGGAACAAGATCTTAGGACATGTACAATCCTGGACGTTTACATAGACGCTTAGGTGATAAAAACAAATGCTACAAAATTAATTTATATGAGATAAACGTCTCAGCCTACAATGCCGAAAGCTTATTTGGAACACTTATTTGGAACACTAAAATCGTGTAGCTGCATTCTCAAAAAAAAAAAAAAATCGTGTAGCTGACGACGTATATGTCTGCGTCGATGCCAGGATTTGTTGACCTAACTACCGGTCAGGCCAGGATTTTGATCCTAGCGTCAGCTCGTTAGAGCCCGCCATGTACGTGCTCTTAGCCCTTTAAATAAGCATCGCGTTGTGGATGCTCTAAGCTACCCAGAAGTAGGGGGGATTCCCATTCCCTCCATCCATGTTCATGCATCTCCTTGTGTGTGTAAGAACAGAAGAGTGTTCATTCTCTAGATATTTGGCAGTTGAAGATAATTAAAGCTTCCACACATAAATCATGCAACACTAGTATAAACTAGTCGTGATAGTAGGGCAAAAAATGCTAGCATGGAGAGCTTTGGGTATATAGGACAAGACCAAGAACTCAAGGTCAAACAACTGAGTTTCAATACACAGCAAGCCTTAATACAACGACATTTTCAAGATTTTTACTAATAACGTACTCAAAATTAAATTATTATATTCCATATCACCACTATGGCAAAAAAAAACTGTGCTTCGTTCAGTCACACCATACAGAAACCAGTGGAGTACAGTAAACCATCTCTTGTGAAGCTACAAATACAATGGAAACAGATGCATATCAGAATGTCCTCATGAAATTTATGTATATATCACAATATGGAAGAGGCAAGGGTAAAAACATGAATGCGGTGAAAACAGTACGCCACACACCACACGAAACAAAAAGAACATCACTCATTGAACAAGAACAGAGAAACGAGGGGGAAATCAACAGCTGATTGCCACAAAATTTCAGAATCCCATGTTTCTCTATTTACAAGAGGCAGAACCCAACTAATGGTGTTGCGCTAACAGTAGCTGCCAAGCAGCAGCAATACATAAGCAGAAATTATTTACAAAAGGTTGCCATGACTACCTACCTAGGAGTACTATTTCACAGTTGATATCAGAAACGTAATCATATCTACAGCACAGATGGTTAACGAGTGGCAGCAGAAGTTGAGATGATGAATGGGAAGTGGAGTACAGAACCTATTCTTTCAGATTATACATAATTCTAGGCCATTACTCTGAAAAACTAGACCTGATTGAAAAGAAGAATTTTTGAAACGGGAAAGGGATAAGTATACTTAGTAATGATGAGAAGATATCTAAGATTGAAATATTTGAACACTCCTAAGATATCTAAAGGATGATATTGCCTCCATGCAAAACACCAAAAAACGTGCACTGCATGTTCTGATTCAAGACTATCATTGCATGATTGCAAGTAGCAGAAGAGTATAAGGGCTCCCCATGCTGGGGGGAGAAGGAATCAGCTATCATCGCTGACACAGTAAAGAATCGGCTATGGTTAAGCAAAGATTGAAGCAGGGTAAAGAATCGGCTATGATTAAGCAAAGATTGAAGCAGATTAACTAGGAATATCTGAACATGCCAATAATTAACATGGACAAGTCTACATAAATAAGCCATGGTCAAGAACCTAAGGAACATAGAGTGATTTGTCTTTCCCAGATAAGCATGAGGTTCATTCCAGAGTTGAAGGGATGGAGAACACTTTTTGATCTACCACCAAAGGAAATTACGGGATGACAAGAGGGGTCCGATAGAACAGACTGAAGTCCAAACAGATATCCTTGGAACTACAGCAGAAACCTTATGTAGACATTATGAAAGCTTTGATCAAGCTCTCTGCGGACTGCCTCTGCTCAGGGGTGCCAGATATGTGAGCAACATGGTCATGACGAGATGATTTTGACTCAATAATTTCAATGACAGCTCCCGAAATCTGCAGTGATACCCAAGAATCACACGTCAATGGTAAGGAAAAACATATTGTACAAAGTACTCCCTCTGTTTTACTCCGTTTCAAAATATAATATGTTTTAACTTTGTGAAGCAAATGTATCTAGACTTCTTTTCGTATGTAGGTTCATTCAGTTTTGGAGTGAATCTACACACTAAAACAAGTCTAGATACATCCTCTTCATAAATCTAAAACATCTTATATTTTGAAACGGAGGGAGTAAAATATAAGATGTTTTAGCTTCGTGAAGCAAATGTATCTAGACTTGTTTTAGTGTCTAGATTCATTAGAAACATAAGTGAACCTATATATTAAAACAAGTCTAGATACATTTTCTTCACAAACCTAAAACATCTTATATTTCGAAACGGAGGGAGTATAATTTAGAAAATAGACCATTCAGGATGTCAGATTACAACTCGTTCTTTTTTCTAAATGTTCAAGAATGTTAACGTTGCAAACTTTAGTCTTTCTACAAATGTTGCTTGAGAACAACCCAGTCTTAGTGTTGTATACACATTACATTACACATTCCATCTTAGTCATGGATAAATTTACTATCCTAAATTGAAATAAAATTAGTAAGACAATCATATGATCTAATATGCTGGAAAAGTAATGTTATTTTAGGACTCGTGTACTACTGGATTTAATATTACAGGAGAAAGCAAGTAACCCCACCCATAACAACTGCAGTTCGAGGAAATATTTCAGGCAGCCACATCTGATCTCCTATTAAAGTTTTCTGCTATCCAACCGGGCCTCTTTTCCACTACTTTACTAGATGCTGAACGCATCAAAGCTAGTATCTTCATTCAAAGTGCAAGCACCAGTAATATGAAATAACTAACCTTTCTAATATTGTCCAAGTTTGTGCCATGCTTTCCCATTACTTTTGACAGGCCACTAGAAGGAATAATCATTTCCATATCCGGGAGGCGTCTGGCCGATCGTAATCAGCAAAAGGAAATACAATTGTAAGAATTAAAATAGAGTTCAAGTAATAACTAGAAATATGAGGAAGCCTGCACAGAAGGATCACAGTTTGGGAAACAGCTTATGGTGAGCTCAGTTGCAACCTACCTTCCATAAGCCTTCGAAGAATATGAGCGTGCTCCAAACCCATCATCCACAGCCTGATGGAAGATATCATCGGTCAATTTAATACCACAAACTTATATCTAGATCTCATTTTGAAGATCAAAAGAGAAAAAAAATATGTTGAAGCAAAGTATTGCACCTGCATGGAGCTATATCCATACGAGCTGCTACGAGGATATACATCTGAACCACGCTCAACTTCACTCTTTTGATCATAGCGCAATGGAGGTAATAATGCTGGCATCGGAAAGCTGCTTGAATACACCGGTTCAGTGGTGGCAACAGTTAGCTTCCCATCCTTGTCAGAGTTTTGTCTCTCCACACTGTCCTTCAGAACATCTTCCCGAAGTCTTAGAACTATCTGAACAAGAGCATCACGCAGTTTGTCCACTTCCCCGAGCACCTATAAGCAATAAAAATGTAAACAAACCTAGATAGGTCACACAGAGAATATCTCAAACAAACACAGAGGGCAAACCTCGACGAGCTCATCACTGGAAGATGCCCTCCGGGGCTTACTGCCCTTTGATATGTGGATAGTCGCCTTACACTTACTCCGCATATCATTAATGATTGAACCACCCCTGCCGATAAGACAGCCAATGACATTACCCGGAACAAGAAGGCGAAGATGCATTCTATCTTCATTTTCATCATTGATCTTAGCTTGAAGCAGCAGAACAGCTTCCACTGCTGCAGATTTAACATCATCGGTGGCCTGAAATGGAAGGTCTCACCTCAACAAAAAAAACAAAAAAAAATGGGTATAAGTGATAAAGTTCAGCGAGCAAGCTGGAAGTGTGGTCCAACCTCAGTGGATTCAATGGTGATTATACTTTCCTCCTTGTCATTCTTTGCATCATCAACATCTATTCTTGCACCACTTTCTTTCCTTATACTCTTAATGGTCACCCCACCTTTACCAATAACCAACCCAATCTTGTCACCAGGGCATACAACACGCAGCAATAGCTCTCCTGAACATTTTGGGGTGTTATAAGTAGGAATAGCAGGAACCATAGATTGATAAATGGGCAATCTGCCATGAGCATCAGCGGGCACAGTATATTCAGGAGCATGAGAACCATGACGTGTTGCCCCTAAGATAGCTAGACTTGGATGTCCTGAAGGCATAGCAGCATCTGAGACTGGGTATAAATTACTAGCTGGATAAACAGGAAGTTCTGAAGGAAGTATAATGGTTGGGGGAAGTTCTTGAATAGATGTTTCAAGAGGAATGTTCTCTCTTGATGGACATTTGTAGATGATTGTTGATACTGCAAACAATGCTTTCTTGACAGCTCTAGCATCCCCAGTTATCTGATAAAAATAGTAGTACTTAGCAGTATATATATATATGAAACAAAGAATGGATGTTGAAGAACATATCAGAATTCAATGGTTGAAATTGTTTGTCATGAAACAGTAAGTGTGTGCAGCGCACAAACAGAAAACAAACAGAATTATTAATTGGTTTAATATGGGAGTCATAATATAAATATGCATGAAGAAGAATAAAATCATAAATTATTACAGGAGTCATGGCTACAGTATTAAACAATTAGTTTGTCTACATCATGCTAGAGAGACAACAACCATATATACTTACATTATAACACAAATGCATGTGCTGAAAACAAACGAATTTTCTGCTTGATTTGCACTTATATTCCCTAATAGGTAATCTCATGTTATGTTGGCATAGCTTCACCAAATTATATGGAAGAAGATGTACCTGAACGAAATTATCAAAACTCATAGCACAGGCATGTGTAGCTTCGCTTGGATCTTTTGGTCTAACTTTAATGAATGATTTTGAAATTGACCGAAGTCTCTTGATGACAGCACCAGATTTTCCGATAACACTTGCAGCTTGACTAGCTGGTACAAGAATGTTGGCCTCTTCATCCCCTGAGTCACTATTGATGGCCAGAGCATCAACAATTGCATCATGTACCTTGAGTAAAGCATTTTGTGCTGCGCAAACAGGCTCCCTATCATCATCACCAACATCTATGTCGCTATGATTGAGGTCTCTATGCTTGACATAACAATATACCAAAATAACCCTTTTGTCAGCACCAGGGTAAGGGTCAACAACCTTGACTTTGGCATTCGTCTGCTGCCGGATAGAATTTATCACCTTGCCGTTCTTGCCAATTACACTACCAATCACTTTGTCTGGACAAAGTATCCGGTAAACAACCAATTCATCAACACCGGAGCTTTCCTGGGTGTGTGTGGCTGGCCTCCTCTTTTGGTCCCTCTCTTCTCTGTCATGATCCCTGTATTGACTGGTGCGCTTGGCAGCATGCCTCATGGTTTAACTAACTACACAAGAAAATGGACAATAAAATTAATGACACTATAAAAATGAAAATGAAAATACATATCAGCTACTCCCTCCGTTCCTAAGAACAGGGCGTAAATGTTTTGGCTCGGCGATTAAGAGACTCTGGCGACATGAATTGTTTCCAATCGTGCCCCTATTAATACGTAAGACTTGTTGCTTAATTTTTCTTTCCGCGGAACCGTTTCCTACTTTCTCTACTGCATGCAACGCATATTAAGTGCCCCTTCCTCCCCGCATGCAACGCATGGCCAATTAGCAGCGCCGCAATAAATTGTCTCTCACGCATGCGCCAAGAAAGCCAATGGCAGCGGCACAAATTTAGGTAGATGTTAATGGCTGGAAGGGGTAGATTTGGAAGAGAACAGCCAGACCACACCCTGCGCCTTATTCTCTGGTGAAAGTTTGAAAAAAATTATACGCCCTATCCATAGGAACGGAGGGAGTACATGTTAAGTTAAACATACATAACATGGCACAAATGCATTCAACAAGCATGATAGAGCAAAATAATAAGAATAAAACCAAATGGGTCAAGTATCACTACAATGCATGTGCTAGCAAAAATGTGCCAGGATTCCAGTGAATCAGTCAGCATTCACCAACAAAAAACCAGCAGCAAGCTTATCCAAAAAGTAACAGTCAACAGTTATTCACACAATGACATCAACCATTAATCAGCGCATGCAAGAGAATGAAAATGCATAAGAATCGGATAATATATGTTAATTATGCACCATAGCAGAAGAAATGGAAAATGAAAATTAGACATACACAGTGTCTATTAATTATATATACACCATAGCAGATGAGTTGAGAAGGAAAAATTAGCCATACGCAGTAACATTAATTGGCACAAATATGCAGTCACAAAGCATGTGACCATTCCCACGAAGGCCTGACAAACTCAACACAGTGATGACTGTTATATAAATAAAATATAACCATCAACTGATATCCAACCCGTGTCAAAGAATTAGCTTCTATGGTGAATGAGAAAGAATCAGTAAGCCACACAAGAAACTGGTTCCAGGATAAATGAGACAGGCCTAGTGAGCGAAGCACGACAATGAACTAGTCAAGACTCACCTAAGGGGCAAGATTTACAATTCCCTAGAAGAATTCATGAAAACAAATAAAGGGTATTCACCAAAGATGTACAATTCCCTACAAGAATTTATAGAACCAGATAAAGGGTATTCACAAAAGATCTGGTCGAGTGATGATGAAAAGATCATCACCCAGCATATAGACAAGTCAAGTCTTAATAGGCTCTGACTCCCTATGTCCAAAATACAAACTTATGTGGCACCAACACATTTCGAGATTCAAGTTTGACAATCAATTTGACAAGTAATAAAGCGTGGATTATATGTCATAAAAATTGTACCATTATATTTGTATATTCAAAAAAGTTTCCGACAGTATGGTTCAATGGCATAAAAGATACAATATCTGTTCCATATTAACTGTCGCAAATTTGTCTAGCCGCATGTATCTACACATTAAAATGCATCTAGATAATCTTGTTGGTTTAATCGACGGTCAAAGTTAAGTGTGAGTTGAGAAAACGTCTACCTAGGAGGCACATCCAGGGACACGGGACATACACTTGGCCTAGGGGAAGTGGCGATTTCAGGCAAGAGACACCGGAATTGGACAGGCCCGTAGAACCCATCAGCACAAGGGAACGGGACGGAGATTGAAGCAGGAACGTACCAAGAAGACACCGAGAGCACGGGTTGGGCGGACGGGAGAGAATCGAGGGGGACGGCGAGAGAAGGCCGACGGGCAGTGACGACGGCGAGTATGGGAGGACGGCCGCGGCGGCGGCGATGGGGATCGGAAGATGATGACGCGGGGGGAGAAGGAGGAGGAGGAGGGGGAGGCGAGAGAGGATAATGACGGACTTATTTAGGGTTTGAGCTTTGAGGAGAAGACTAGTTTGGGCTGTGGGGTATCACCAGAACTGTAGAGAGGTTTTGGTTCCGGGGCCCACTCGTCAAAGGTGCGCGCGAGGCAGTTTTTTTAAGACTAGTAATCAATATGTTGTTCCTAAACTGTACGCTGTTAGGCTTATTTATTATTGCCTTATTTTTTTATAATTATAAGAGCATATATTAATATTATTAACATATCAATTACGCCCGTTTTCTGCAATAACGTATTGTCCTAACGGTATAAATGCACATAACCTAAAAAAATCCGCTATAACGATTAATTTATTGTAGCAGCGAAACTAACACCACAATATCAGAGGTCTACCTCTCCAATAACAACGACTTTAAGAAGAAACCAGTGTATAAGTGTCGTCATTGCCCGATCAAAGATCATATATTTTTATCCTGAAGAAAGGACTCGCTCATAAAACAATATCTTCAATAAGGTTATTGTCAAGCATAACCAATTAAGACCAGATCTTGAATTTTCACCCTACAAGGTAAGACCATGAACTTATCTTGTGTTGTCGCCCCACTTAGAATCACTGTTGCAAGTGACAGATCACCAAGCTAGTGTCATAAAGGCTCAGACCACCATCACTAGCCCTTATGTCCTTGCTTTCATGATATTCTTCATACCTGACTTCACCATGGATCGTCAAAGACATGACACATGATGGTAACAGATACAGAGCTTCGCAATGTTTCATCTGAAAACAAACGGTCAGGAAAAAACACGGGTGCGCACGACCAAATTCCTTTCTATCCAGCAAACTCCAAGCATGATGCGCACATGGGAGTTTATCGACAGAGCCTTCTAAAACACGCAGTTCCATGCCAGATCAACGAGGATAGGCAGTCAGCAAATCCTCGTCTTTGCGTGGAAGTAACCCTAGGACCACTGCCTTTATTCTTTGAAGCAGACGAACAGCCCCCACGCAGTCATCCACCGCACATCGACGACAAAGGAGGCTGAGACAACCTCCACCGCAGAAGGGAGTAGCATGCGCAAACGACAGAGTCGCAGCACTATGCATCTCCACGAGCAGAATAACTGCTGCCACCAGCAAGCAACCCATAGATCCAGGGAAAAGTCCGCGTGGCCCAGATCGATCCCACGGGACCCAGATCGGTTCTGCACCGGCGCTAGATGCAGCGCTGCCGCAACGGCTTGTCGGTCGCCACACTGCCTGACCGATTTACATGTCCTTCGCGTTCATTGACGATCGCCCGCCACCGTGCATCCCTCGCTGTGTCACCTCCGCGCGGAGAGGCTTGACAAGGAGCGCCTCCTATTCCTCCACCGTTTGGCGACAGGGCGCCGCCACCACCGTCGGCGCTGACGGTGGCAGTGGTCAGGGACTCCTAACCTTGAGAGCTTCTGCAGGGAACCTGAAGGGAATATGCCCGAGAGGCAATAATAAAGTGGTTACTATCTTATTCCTTATTTATGATAAATGTTTATTTTGCATGCTATAATTGTATTAATACGGAAACGTTAATACATGTGTGTTTAATAAACAAATAGAAAATTCCTAGTTATGCCTCTCTTATAAACTAGCTCATTGATTAACAAGATGATCAAAAGTTTCCTGATCATGGACATTGGATGTTGTTAATAACGAGGTAACAGCATTATTGGAATGGTGTGATGAACATTCATCCGAAGTATAGCATTACGATCAAGGTCATTGTGTTTATATTGCTATAACATCATACGAAGTAATCTTAGTCCTTAGACCATGAGATCATGTCAATCACTAACACCGGAAGAATATCTTGATAACATCAAACGTCACACCGTAACAGGGTGACTATAAAAATGGGTTCAGTGCTACGAAGGTGTTATGTTGAGGCTCATGGATCAAGAGTGGAATTTGTTCATCCCGATGACGGAGAGATATACTCTGGGCCCTCTCGGTGATATCACATTAGTTAGCTTGCAAGCAAGTGATTTCATCACTAGAATGTTATATCACGGGAACGAGAAAAGAGTACATGTCGGTAACGAGATCAAACTAGGTATGGGGATACTAATGATTGAATCTCGAACATGTAATATATCGCGAGACAAAGGGATTGAGTTATATGTGTATAAGGTTCACACGATCACAGAAGTCATCGTTGAATATGTGGGAGTCAGTACGGATCTCCAGGTCCCGTTGCTGATTATTGATCGGAGAGGGGTCTCGATCATGTCTGCATTATTTATGAACCGTAGGATGACACACTTAAGGGATACCGACACCATTTGGAGCAAATAATATGCTAGAGAAAGAATTACAAAGCGTAGGAATTATTTCACTAGACACCGGAACTGTTTCGGTTGAAATTGTTGAAACTGGTTCTGCATGTGAAATTGAAATGTTGTAAGGGGTTTATGTGAATTTTTGTTAATTAGAGTAATTTACAAAATTCTGAATAAATAAATAAATAAGTTTTATTTAAAGAGATATTACATTAAATTTGGTGGAAATTTAATGGGAATTTGAGTGGAGAAAATGGAGGGTCATCTTTATGTGAGTGGAGCTTCCACCACATGAATGAGGGAGAGGTGGGGGAACCCTCCATGGCCGGCGGCCATGCCCCCTTGGGCTCCCTCCCCAGTATAAGGAGCACCTCCTCCTCCTCCACTCTCACACCTCCTCACGAAGGATCTCTCTCCCCCTTTAGAATTTCCCCATGGTCTCGGATCAGCGAGATACATGTCTCCGGTGGCTTTTTCTAGAAGGATTTGTTGCTTCCGATGCTTCGTTGGAGCGAGGGCTGATGGTGCTCGATGTGGCACTTTGTTGGTAACTCTAAGCGCAGAGTGTGAAGAGCACAACAACAAGTTTTCCCTCAGTTGAGACCAAGGTTATCGAACCAGAAGGAGGAAGGAAACGTCACACAGGTGTTGCAAACAACGTGGATACCTGCACAACACAAACTCAATACTTTGTCCCAACAAATCAGTGAGGTTGTCAAACTTACCGGTTTGCTGCAACAAAGGATTAAACATATGGTGTGGAAGGTAATGGTGGTTTGCAGCAAGTAAACAAGTAACAGTGGAAGATGTATCAATGGTAAAGATTGGACCGGGGTCCATAGTTCACTAGAGGTGTTCTCCTTAGTTAAACAACATGGCATGAAGGGTAAACAAATTACAGCAGGGCAATTGACATGAATTGAGCAAGGCATAGCAATGCAATTACTAGTCAAAAAGATCCTATGAGATTCGATTGGGCAATACAACAAGATACATAGACTGCCATCCAATTGCATCTATGACTAGAAGTCCACCTTCAGGTTATCATCCGAACCCCCTCCAGTATTAAGTTGCAAGCAACAGACAACTGCTTTAAGCAAAGTGTGTAAGGTAAACAGTCCACATGTTTCATGAACAAGAGACCGTTATTTTCTCCCTAGTGGCAACAACACATCTACAACCGGAGAGATTTATGTCACTTTCCTTGGAAACTAGAGGCATGAACCCACTATCGAGCATAAATACCCCCTCTTGGAGTCACTAGCAACTACTTGGCCAAGATAGCTACTAACAACGGAGAGCATGCAAGATCACAAATAACACAGACATGATAGAATCATAAAGACAAAACCATTAATCAAACCAACATAATAATCTCAATATCCATCGGATCCCCGCAAACACAACATGCATAATTACAAATAGATTAGATCTTGATCATGAACGGAGCTCACAAGATCTATACATGAAAGCACAAGGAGGAGATACAACCATCTAACTACTACATGGACACATAGTTCAAGGTGGAACTACTCAAGCATCATACCGGAGAGAAGGCCCCCGGGATGATCTCCCCTCCGGCAGGGTGCCAGGAAGAACTTCAGATCCCCCCGCCCCGATCTAGGGACGACGGTGGCGGCGGCTACAGAAGGTTTCGTGGAATATTGTTCAGGTACTCAGGGTTTCTGCATCGAGGGATTCTTATAGGCGAAGGGGGAGGCCGAGGCACTGGCCAGGGGCCCCACACCCTGCCTAGGCACGGGGCAGGGCCCACCCGTTCCTAGGGGGGCGTGGCTACCCTGGCACGCCTCTCCATCTCCCCTCTGGACTTCTTGTTCCCCACGGGAAGTTATTGACTTTGACGTTTGTCCCGTCCAATTCCAAGAATATTTCCTTACTAGCTTTTCTGGAACCAAAAACAACAGAAACAGGCAACTGGCACTATGGCAACTTGTTAATAGGTTAGTACCAGAAAACATGTAAAAAATTATAGATACGTTTCCGACGTATCAAGCATCCCCAAGCTTAACTCCTGCTCATCCTCGAGTAGGTAAGTGATAAAAGAATAATTTTTGAGGTAACATGCACCCTCACAATAAATATCTAACCATTTGCAAGCATTGAAAGCTGGGATCAAAGAACTCTAAACATGTGCATGAAAGATGGAGTTCTAACAATAGGACAAAGCAACTATGCATGCAACAAGACAAGCTACAAACAAAGATCATGAATAATATGCATTGAAAAACGTTTGTTTGTTAGTTTGTTTCACATACAGAAAACATAGCATAGTGGTAACTAGCCTGTCCCTCATAGAGTAGAAAATAGATGCATAGGACACCTTCAAAGTTCACAAGGGTGACTAGAAACAAATAACACAAGAACAAGTAATATCACAATATGCATCAATCAATAATTTTTGGGACACTGCACACAGAATGACAACTATGCTCTCTTAATGGTGCCTAAAGGTAGAAGGTGGAGACTCAAATAATGGTGGAAGAAAGGCCTTTTATAAAGGAAGTAGGGATTTCAAGTTTCAAAAAGAGCTTCCAAAAATTATGGTACGTGTTAGCTTTCAGCCCTCATTGCCCTATCATAAGCACCTTGAAGTGATTAAGGTTAAAGTGAACAAACTATGGAGTATATGCTTGACGAAGTATAAGTTGGCAATCTCAAGTACCTTGAATACGAGGGCCACACCTCATGCTACTCAACTTTAGTCACCTGTAAGTTCTTGTCATTGTAAGTATTTGCATATCATTGAGAACCGCCAATGGGGTACCCCTTGCACATGGTACAGGAGCTTTCCCATAACCAAAATGACAAGGCAAGCAGACAATGAGCATCTTAGCAATCTTTTTATTTACCATACGCATAGTTTTTTATTGAGGATGCTTCATATATAGCTCACTATGGTGATGCTGTAAGTTTCCACCATGATTAGGCATGGCTTAGCTAGCGGCCTAGGCGTTTCTCTAACACAAAATACAAACTCCATGGACTTATAAGTTCCCTCTTTATTTCACAC
The DNA here is from genome assembly GCA_030063025.1 of Avena longiglumis. NCBI lineage: Eukaryota > Viridiplantae > Streptophyta > Magnoliopsida > Poales > Poaceae > Avena > Avena longiglumis. Next base: position 427,423,726 of record CP125977.1, on the reverse strand, counting down.
TGGTGACATCCATAGACAAAAGAGCATGATATCAACTGAGTACAAAGTACAAGTGCAATGTTGAAAACGTTCCCCGTGACAACACGGTTCTGCTAATTCCAACGTATAAGTGCAAGCATATACAACATAGATGACACAATGGTTCAAGTTTATTAGGGGAAAAGAATATAAAATGTGCCATCAAGTTTGTGAGAGATTTAATCACTAAGTTTTCACATAACAAAATATTTTTTAATTAGAAGATAGCTGAAAACAAGAATATACTTGGAATGGTGTAACACACCATGCATAGGATTTTATAGTGGACACTTTGGAATAACTTGGTTTCTTGGGAGTTGAAAGCATGAGTAGAGCTTACTTATACAAGTGGAGGCTAGCAAAAGACTGGGAGCAACCAACTAAGAGAGCAATAATGGCCATAATCATGCTGAGCAACAAAGCATTACTAATCAAAGCATAGAGTGGTACTACAAGTCAAGGACTAAATGATCATAGAGGCTATAGTGACTTGTTCATAGTCATAACATGGTGTGAGCATGTGCCAAGTCAACCGAAGCAAAGCATCAAAGGAGAATACCACAATACTATGCTTTTTGCATGCTAAAACAACGCATAATTTCTTCAAGGCACACTAAGCAATCCCAATTGTTTGGAACAAGACATGCTACATCAATAATCACTAATCATAAGGTCAAAACAACACCTAGCATGTCATGCTAAAGTCTAAGTCACAGTCAATGCAAGCTCCTCTTGCACTTTCAAGCAAGAACTTACTGCTCCTTTCCAACACCAAGCAACTTATTTGCAAAACAACACATCGAGAACGGGGGTCCAAACTATTTTATTTAAGCAAACTAAAAAACCTAAGCAAATCAAACAAAAACTAAGACGCTCCAAGAATAACACAACTGTGCATGAAACAATAAAAATGAAGTCTCTAAACAGACTTGAGCTTTTTATTGATGAAGAAGGGGATGCCTTGGGCATCCCCAAGCTTTGACGCTTGTACCTCTTGGATATTTCTTAGGGTGACACCGGGGTGTCATCCCCAAGCTTGAGCTTTAGTCCATTCTTCATCTCATTGCATCATTCTCTCTCTACAGCTGAAATTTTTCCTTCATACAAAACTTCACACAATCTTCATTAGCAACATTAGTGTATTCAAAAGATATTAGACCTCTGGCAAATCTTTGGAACAGCAAGACTTTTCATGAAAAACACAAGCTACTGTAGCAACTCCTTAAAAAATCTCAATTCACCTAAAGAGAGCTCAAAAAGGAATCAATAAGAAGCAAATGCAAATAATGACAGAAATCTGTCAAAACAGACCAGCAGGTAGAAATCGATTTTTTCGAACATCTTCTGTTGCTCAAATAAAAGTGTTGAACTAACTAAAGTTATCTAACATACTGGGGGATTTATTCGTAAGTTTTGAGCTCAATCCGAGTTACAGATAATCCTCACGAATATTTATGGTGGAGGACATAAATCTGTTTCGGGACAACAACTCCCCAAATCTTACTTCCCTCTCATTAGAGGTAATTCTTGGCACAAAAAGCAATTAAAAAGGATAAGAAGAGGTCATTACTGAATTAATAACTTCCAAGACTCAAGGAAACTCTTGGGTTATCTCCCAACAAGTACTTTTCTTTAACGCCTTTAAGTTAGGCACAAGAAGCAAGAAGAATCAAGTATTTTCAAATGAAGAAGCATTAACATCAAACCTTGCTTTCAAAGGAGGAGCAAAAAACAACTTATCTCTCCTCATAGGGAAGTGTTCAATACCTTTCTTGAATGGAAAATGATATTTAATGGTGCCTTCTTCCATATAAATGATGGCACCAACTGTTCTAAGAAAAGGTCTTCCCAAAGTAATAGGACAAGAAGCATTGCATTCAACATCCACAACATAGAAATCAATATGGACATAAGCATTGTTAAACATAATGAGAACATCATTAATACTCCCCATGAGTTTCTTCTTAGAATTATCATTGAGTGGGACATCTAAATAACAATCTTCCAATGGTGGCAAATCAAGCATTTCATAAATCTTCTTAGGCATAATAGAGACACTAGAACCAAGATTACATGAATCTTTGAGATCAAAGTCATTCACTTGTATATTAATAATGGGTTCCCAACTATCTTCTACTTTCCTAGGAATATAAGCTTTGTGTTTTAGCTTCTCTTCCTTAATCTTAATAAGAGCATTTTTTAATGTGTTTAGTGAAAGCAACATGCATATCACTAGCATCAAGACTTCTAGCAAGATTTTGTAGGAACATAATCACTTCAGAAATATTGCAACCATCAATATCAAAGTCAAACTTAGCATCACTAGTAGTAGGCTCAATAGGCTTAGGCATAGTAGGAGGAGGGATAGGGACTACTTGTGGTTTAGTGGTGATGGTGCACACACTATTGTTTCTATCAATTTCAGCTTCCCTTTCCCACCTAGCATGAAGTTGAGCTAACAGCCTAATATTTTCATCAATAGTAATTTGTATGGCATGAGTGACAACAAAGGTACTTTCCATAGTTTCAGGTTTAGCAGCCATTTTATTAATCAAGGAAGTTTGAGCTTCAGACAAATAGGATATATTTTTCTCAACATTTAAAAGCTTTTCCTCTATAGCCTTATTGAAAGTGGTTTGTTTACTAATAAAGTCTTTGAGCATGACCTCAAGCTCAAAGGGGGCACTTCTAGCATTATTGTAAGAATTTCCATAGGAATTGCCATTATTAGGAGGATAAGTCCTATAATTGTTACCACCAAAATTACTCCTATAAGCATTGTTGTTGAAATTGTTGTTGAAATTGTTGTTTCTAATGAAGTTCACATCAACTTGCTCTTCTTGAGCAACCAAGGAGGCTAAGGGAACACTATTAAGATCTAGAGGAGCTTTCCCATTAACAAGCATAGCCATAATAACATCAATCTTTTTACTCAAAGAGGAAGTTTCCTCAATAGAATTTACCTTCTTACCATGTGGAGCTCTATCAACGTGCCATTCAAAGTAGTTAACCACCATATTATCAAGGAGCCTCGTTGCAGCACCCAAAGTGAGGCCAGTGAAGGTACCTCCAGCAGCTAAATCCAACAAATTTCTTGAGGAGAAGTTCAAACCTGCATAAAAAGTCTGGATAATCATCTAAGCAGTGAGTCCATGAGTGGGGCAATTCTTAACCAAAGATTTCATTTTTTTCCAAGCTGGAGCAACATGTTCACTATCAAGTTGTTTAAATTTCATAATGTCACTTCTTATAGATATAATCTTAGCAGGAGGATAGTACTTTCCAATAAAAGCATCTTTACACTCAGTCCAAGAATCAATACTATTTTTAGGCAAGGATAGCAACCATTCTTTAGCTTTTCCTCTCAAGGAGAAAGGAAAAAGCTTGAGCTTAATAATATCTCCATCTACATCCTTATATTTTTGCATCTCACAAAGTTCAACAAAGCTATTGAGATGGGCAGCAGGATCATCAGAACTAGCACCAGAAAATTGCTCTCTCATCACAAGATTCAACAAAGCAGGCTTAATTTCATAAAAGGTAGCATCAGGAGCAGGTGGATAAATAGGTGTGCTAAGGAAATCATTGTTGTTGGTGCTAGTGAAGTCACACAACTTGGTGTTCTCAGCAGAGTTCATTTTGGCAAAGGTGGGCAAGCCAAAAACAGCAGCAACATCTAGAGCAGGAACTAATTTTTTTGTGTTTTTGAATAAAGAAAGCAAACCAAACTAGACTAATTTTTGGGTTTTTTTTTGAAAAGAGGCAAACAAAACCAAGCAAAAGAAACCAAGCAAACTAAAAACAAAGTAAAGAGAATGGAAGTGAAGGACTCCCCTAGTGAAGACGTCCTTAGCCTCCCCGTCAGCGGCGCCAGAAAGACTTTGTTGGTAACCCCAAGCGCAGGATGTGAAGAGCATAGCAGTAAGTTTTCCCTCAGTTGAGACCGAGGTTATCGAACCAGAAGGAGAAAGGAAACGTCACACATGTGTTGCAAACAACGTGGAGACCTGTATAACACAAACTCAAGACTTTGTCCCAACGAATCAGTGAGGTTGTCAAGCTCACTGGTTTGCTGTAACAAAGGATTAAACGTATGGTGTGGAAGGTAATGGTGGTTTGCAGCAAGTAAACAAGTAAAAGTGGAAGATGTAAAGATTGGACCGGGGTCCATAGTTCACTAGAGGTGCTCTCTTTAGATAAAAACATGGCATGAAGGGTAAACAAATTACAACAGGGCAATTGACAGGAACTGAGCAAGGCATAACAATGCAATTACTAGTCAGAAAGATCCTATGAGATTCGATTGGGCAATACAACAAGATACATAGACCTCCATCCTACTGCATCTATGACTAGAAGTCCACCTTCAGGTTATCATCCGAACCCCCTCCAGTATTAAGTTGCAAGCAACAGACAACTGCTTTAAGCAAAGTGTGTAAGGTAAACAGTCCACATGTTTCATGAACAAGAGACCGTTATTTTCTCCCTAGTGGCAACAACACATCTACAACTGGAGAGATTTATGTCACTTTCCTTGGATACTAGAGGCATGAACCCACTATCGAGCATAAATACCCCCTCTTGGAGTCACTAGCAACTACTTGGCCAAGATAGCTACTAACAACGGAGAGCATGCAGGATCACAAACAACACAAACATGATAGAATCATAAAGACAAAACCATTAATCAAACCAACATAATAATCTCAATATCCATCGGATCCCCGCAAACACAACATGCATGATTACAAATAGATTAGATCTTGATCATGAATGGAGCTCACAAGATTTATACATGAAAGCACAAGGAGGAGATACAACCATCTAGCTACTACATGGACCCATAGTCCAAGGTGGAACTACTCACGCATCATACCGGAGAGAAGGTCTCCGGGATGATCTCCCCTCCGGCAGGGTGCCGGGAAGAACTTCAGATCCCCCTGATCTAGGGACGATGGTGGCGGCGGCTACATAAGGTTTCGTGGAATATTGATCGAGTACCTAGGGTTTCTGCATCGGGGGCTTCTTATAGTCGAAGGGGGAGTCCGAGACGGTGGCCAGGGGCCCCACACCATGCCTAGGCGCGGGGCAGGGCCCACCCGCGCTTAGGGGGTGTGGCTGCCCTGGCACGCCTCTCCGTCTCCCCTCTGGACTTCTTGTCCCCCATGGAAAGTTATTAACTTTGACGTTTGTCCCATCCAATTCCGAGAATATTTCCTTACTAGCTTTTCTAGAACCAAAACAGCAGAAAACTGGCAACTGGCACCGTGGCAACTTGTTAATAGGTTAGTACCAAAAAACATGTAAAAAGCACCTCAAAGTGTAGACAAAGCAAAGAAAAGTAGATACTAAACAAGCATGGAGCATAAAAAATTAGCGCAGGTTGTCGGGGTATCCGAATGTGTGTGCGATCACGGATGCGCCACTGCTTTGCGGTGCTGGACTAGATGGTGCTGGACCTGCTGGACCGGATGGACTTCTTCTCGATCTTGAGATCGGCAAGCGTTCGACTACATCATCCACGAGTACAACCTCGTTAATTCTATTCGGTCTTCGAGGGTATGTATTCTATGGATGTATATCCACCCATTGCTTGTATCTAGTAGATAGATCTTAGTACATAGTTGTTCCCATCGTAGGATTTTTTTTGTTTTCTATGCTGCAAACCCTTTAGTGGTATTAGAGCCGGATCTATGCATAGATTCTTTGCACGGGTAGTACACATGTATATGTGGGCGATGATGATGATGTTATTGCTTCTTAGTTGTACTTTGGATATTGGTGGCATAGTGGGATGAAGTGGCCCGGACAAACTTTACATGTCCTCGCACATGAGACCTGTTCCACGCTTGACATGCAACTAGTTTTGTATAAGTGGCTTGCGGGTGTCTGTCTCTTCTACTATAGTCAATATCTGATTTATAACGAGTTATCAATAATTTGATTATCATCGTTGTGGTTCCATGTTCATAGGTAAGAACGGTTATATCTCCTAAATCCCTCAACCACGTAAAACTTGCAATGGATTAATTAGAAGCGTCTAGTTTAGATTGTTGCTAGGCTAGTTTAATGTATGGTGATGTTGTAAGTAAAAGTATAAATCGATACTCTTACAACACACATAACGTGTAAGTTCCATAGACCTTGGCCTTACACATAAAGGAATGATGAAGATCATACCACGATGCACATGATGAAGATCAAGTGCAAGGACCATATCATTTCACTTTTCACATAAGATGTTTATTGCATCTTATATTGCTAGTTTGGCGTTTTATTAGCATAATAAGATGATCCATCATTTAGATATCGAGATAAAAATACGTTCTTCCTTAAGTATGCACCGATAATGTTTCACCGCTTCAAGACATCACGTGATGATCGGGTGTACTTGAATCCACGAGCATATCTCGGGTGTAAGAAAGTTCTACACATGCAAATACTAAGGTTCTTACTTGGCGAGCCTAGCATGTGCAGACATGGCCTCGGAACACGGACCGAAAGGTTAATCATGAGTCATATGTTTTGATATGATGACCATATGGATGCTCGCCTTTGAAGCTACACCGACTGACGTGATGATCGGACTTGGTGTAGTGGATTTGGTTCATGTAATCACCAAAAAGACACGAGGGATGTCGTTTTTGAGTGGGAGTTCATTTCTAATTTGGATTAGTAGAACTCAATTTATCATAAATTAAATCAAAGTGAATTTGCATAATTTGTTGTAGTCATTGACATTCGTTCACCACCTTATGCTTAGTTGTAATTGAGATAATAGAACTGTAGAATTCTAGATATTTACTTTACAAACTGGTATCGTATTGTGTTGAGTGTCAATTTGAAGTTTAAAGTCCTATTGCAAACTTTCAGCAAACTCTATTTACTTCGTGAAATTTGATAATTAGTATTAAACCGAGAGTAACAATTCAAGTGTTAGTATCTTAAGTATCATGTTTGCCTCCATGATTCTTGATTTAAATATCGAGGTTATCTAGGAGCTGAAAGAATTGTTTCAGAAACCATCATGTGTGGCAGATATAACAATATCTGAAACAATGTTTTTGGTTGCAATATGATAGAGTATAATATATGTTCTCATATTGGATGAGAATTTGCAAAGGTTGGAGATGCTAGACATCCTAATCATCCAAAAAGTTTTTGAAAGGTAACATTATACTCACGATTCGTCTTTATAAGATACATTAGCTTGATCATGAAAGTCGTCATGATAAGGATGAATAGAATATGAATATAAAGTGTTTACTACACTAAAAGATTACTAAAGAATGGATTTTGAAAGAATGCCAATCACTTGATGATGGTGATGTACTTCAAAGTGCAAGTCCAAAGGTTTTAGTATTTAAATATACATGCTTTGGACTATGTGTCATGTATATGGCGCCACTTTTGATGTTGATAGATTCTTTTAAAAGGAAAAAAGGAACTGCTAAAAGAGAATCTATAAAATATATTTGGTAGAAAAGAAAAGACTAGAAATATCCAGTTTAGGTATATAGATGATATACATGTTATGGCTATATTCTTTGCTTATTAAACAATGTGGTTCTTGGGTATTGAATACCGAATTGGTTGGTATGAAATTTCATACAGAACGACGCAATTCATGAACCATAATGGCCTAAGTAACTAGCAAGAAAATATGTGATGATGATCATCGAAAACAAACAACCCGTTGTTTGTATTTCTCATTGACATCAAAGCTTGCCTTCAAGATTTGTTTTAATATTAGTTATTTAAATCAGGTATTATGAGGACAAAGATTTTTCAAATAATTATCGTATTCCATATAAGATGGATGATTTATAAATCTATTTGGAGAAATTACATCCATTAAACTAATGCTAAAATGTCGCAAGACAAATGATTGGAAGATCACTTACGAAGTGACATCGCCATTTAAATTATATTGGAAATAAAACATGAAGAAACTCCATTTTCATGGATTTTTTGAGTCTTTGATTTGATCAAAATGACGCTTATGAAACTTTCCTCGGGATAATTAAAACTTCATTCAAAGGCCAAAGAAGAACGAACGACTAAAATATTGGAATTTATAAATATCGATATATGTAGTCCATTATGTATAGTCGTAAGCGATGGACTTCAACTTCATATGCTTTCTCCGGAAATTTGAGTGAATATTCACTTAATGAGAAAGAAGTATGAAATATTTGAAAATGTTCAAAGACTTTCAAGATGAAGTGGAAAATCATTATAACAAGAAAATAAATAATTTATGATTTTATCATCAAGGGATTTATTTAAGTTGCAAGTTTAACAAAACACCTAGATTTACATCTCCCGAAACACCATAGGAATATGGAGTGTTTGAGATTTGTAATGAAACCTTGTTTGACATGGTTGGATCAAAGGTGTTATTTATAAAACTACCATTATGTTTTAAAAGATTAAAGCTTTAAATACTACCGCTTTTACACTGAAAAGAGCTCCATCTTGATCCGTTGAAATGACACCATGTATGTTATGGTTTGGGGTAGTTGTCCTTTCTTAAATTTTGGTATACTAAGCATAAGTAAGATGTTTACAACCAAAGTCGGATGAGCATGTCTTTGTAGGTTATTTCGAATAATCATTGGGTATTCCTCCATAACACCGAAGACAAAAGCGTTTGCCGCTTAGAACGTCAAGTTTCTTAAAAAGGATTTTTTCGTAAAAGTTAAGTGGGAGGACAATAGAACTTTGATAAGGTTAACGAACCTTAGCTAAATGTGTTGAGTTGCACAGCACCGGAAATCGGATGCAGCCATGATGCTTATAGCTTATGTGCCTCAAAGGTTGCAGTCACGGAGGTCTAATTTCCTATTGAACCAAGTAGGTCAGATAAACAATCAAATGTTAATATTTGAGAGTAAATTATTATTGTTTGACAATGATGAACCGACTACATGCAAAGAAGTGATGATGGGCCCTAACTCTGTCAAATGGCTTGAAGCCATAAAATCTGTGATAGTTCCATACACGAGAAATCAAGTTTTTTGAACTTGGAAGACCCTCCGGAAAGGTGTAAAAACCTATCGGTCATATTTGGATCTAAAATAGTCGACATGTCGGTAAAGTTTTTACGACAATGTTCAAGGAGTTGACTATGACAAGATTTGATTTTTCATAGCGATATTTAGTCTGGACGGGTTAATATAGCAACCACTACATATAATTTGGTATATGGTAGTTGAATAAACAAAACAAAGTTATTCTAATAGAATGGTTACCTAGGACGTGTACACGACACAGTCCAAAGTGTTTTGTTAAATTCAAAGGATGCTAAAAGGGCATACAAACTTCAATGATTGAAGTAAGCATCGTGGAGTTAGAATCTTCACCGTGATGAAACTGTTAAAGGAGTTTTTCATCAGGAGATGATGAAGATGCTTGCATTTGCAAGAAATTAAGTACGAGTGCTGAGACATATTTCTAATGTTGGAGATATGCCCAAGAGGCAATAATAAAGTGGTTATTATCATATCTTCACACTTATGATAAATGTTTACATACTATGCTATAATTGTATTAACCGGAAACATTAATACTTGTGTGATTTGTAAACTAAAATAAGAGTCCCTAGTAAAGCCTCTTGTTAAACTAGCTTGTTGGTTAATATATGATCATGGTTTCCTGATCATGAACATAGAGATGTTATTAACAACATGATCATATCATTAGGAGAATGATGTGATGGACATACACCTATAGATAAGCGTAGCATAAAGATCAAGTCATTTCAATAGTTCAATTGCTATATGCTTTCTGATACATAGTAACCTAATTCCTTCGACCATGAGATCATGCATATCACCTTTACTGGATGGATGCTTTGATGACATAAAACACCACACCGTAACTGGGTGGCTATAAAGGTGGCATTGAGTGTTCGGAAAGTATTGGTTGAAACACATGGATCAAGAGTGGGATTTGTCCATCCATATGACGGGTAGATATACTCTGGGCCCTCTCGGTGGAATGTCATCCAATTAGCTTGCAAGCATGTGACTGGGTCACAAGGGATCACATATCACGGGAACGAGAAAAGAGTACTTATCGGTAACGAGGTTGAACTAGGTATGCAGAGATACCGACGATCATAACGTCGGATAAGTAAACTATCGTGAGACAAAGGGAAATTGGTATCGTATGTAAGTGGTTCATTCAATCACAAAGTAATCGTAGAAATATGTGGGAGCCATATGAATTTCCAGATTCCTCTATTGGTTATTGTTCGGAGAAGTGTCTCGATCATGTCCGCATAATTCACGAACCGTAGGGAGACACACTTAAGGATTCGACGTTGTTTTGAGTAGTTATGGTATTATGAGAAAGAGACCGAATGTTGTTCGGAGTCTCAGATGGGATCAGGGATATCACGAGTTGATCCGGAATGGTCCGGAGAATAAGATTCATATAAGGAAAGTCCCGTTTCGGAGTTCGGGAATGATTCCGGTGTTTTCATCGGGAATGTTCTAGAAGGTTCCGGATTGTCCGACTCCGGGGAGGGTACATGAATGTGTCATTGAATGATTGCATCATGTACTAAGTGTTCATGCTATTCCAAAACATGAAAGTCAAATTGCGGTTTGAAAGTCAAACGGCTAAAAGAAACTGTGGAAAACAGGAAGCTGTGGGAAGCAGAAACTGTGGAAACAAGCAAGAGGAGTTTGAAACCAACTTGGAGGAGGAGTTCCTCCTCCAAGTCGGCGCCCAGCCCTAGGCGAGTTGTGAGGGACTCCTCCTCCTGGCGCGCCTAGCCCCTCCACCTATAAAAGGAGGGGCAGGGCTCCTCCTTGAGACACACAAGTTTCTACCTCTAATCTCAGGTTTAGAGCCGTTTTGGTTTAGAGCTTCTAATTGCTTTAGCCTGCGGTTTAGAGCCTTCTAATTGGTGTGTCTAATCCCTAGACCACTAATAGCTCTCTCTCATACTCCACCATACTCGCTCCGGCTTAAGGCGAAGCCTCAGGATCTCCCTCTACTTAGGTACCACGCCGTTGTCAGCCGTAATCACGAGGAGAGTGCTACAACCTCCGCCGCTGGAACAAGGGAGAGGAAGGTCTTCGTCGAGTAATCGAACGATGTGACCGATCATGAAGCGCTTTAACGCAGCCGGAAGGATCGTCTACACGATCTTGAGATCGGAAAGAGTACGACTACATCACCCACGAGAATCTGCTCTCGTTAACCGCTTTGGAATCTTCGAGGGTAAGTTATTCCATCGACTCGTTTCTACAATCTAGTAGATAGATCTTGGCTTGTTTGTTTGTATGCGATAGAAAATTTTGTTTTCCATGCTACGAACCCCTACAGTGGTATCAGAGCCGTGTCTATATGTAGATCTGCGCGAGTAGAACACAATGGTCATTGTGGGCATTGATGCTTTTATTGTCGATTGCTTCTTGTGTACTTTGCATCTTGCGGTATGTTGGGATGAAGCGCCCGGCTAACCTTACATGACATCGTTCATGAGACTTGCTCCACGCTTGACATGCAACTTGTATTGCATAAGTGGCTTTATGGTGCCTGTTTCTCCTAGCATAGTTAAGATTCAATTTACAACGGGTGATTGACAATACTAGTATCAATGTTGTGGTTCTTGTTCGTAAGTTAGAACGACACTTATTGAAAGCCCCAAACCACGTAAAACATGCAAAGAAAATTAGAGGCGTCTAACTTTGTTTTGCAGGGGTGTGATGTGATGTGATATGGCCATGATTGTGATTATATATGATGTATGCAATGTTCCTTATTGTAAGTTGGCAACCGGCAGGAGCCATATGGTTGTCTTTAAATTCTGTTAAGACCCGCGTGTCTATTCAAAGTAGTTGTAATAGTTGAAGCCGGTGGACGACAACCATGGAGAAGCATCATTGACCTTGATGCAATGTCGGTGATGATGGAGATCATGTTCGTGCTAGAAGATGGAGATCGAAAGCACAAAGAAGAAAGGCCATATCATATCACATATTATGAATTGCATGTGATGTTAATCCTTTATGCATCTTGTATTGCTTAGTAGACGACGGTAGCATTATAAGATGATCCCTCATGCACATGAATTTCAAGTCATAAAGTGTTCACCCTTAGTTAGCACCGTTGCTAAAGCTTGTTGTTTCGAAGCACCACTTGATGATCGGGTGTGTTAGATTCTACAAGTGTATACAACGTGTGCAAGCCAGATTTGCTCATGCGGAAACTAAGGTTTTATCTTGACGAGCCTAGCTTGTACAGACATGGCCTCAGGAACACGGATTACCGAAAGGTAGAGCATGAGTCATATAGTAGATATGATGAACATGTTGATTATTCGCCATTGAAGTTGCATCAACTCTCGTGATGATCGGTTTTGATGTGGTGGATTTGGTTCGTGTGATCACTAAAACAATGTGAGGGATATTGTTTTGAGTGGGAGTTCACCTAGATTAATTTAATTATTAATTAGAACTCAATTTATCATAAACTAAATCAAAGTGAAATTGCATAGTTGTTGTAGTCATTGGCATCCGTTTACCACCTTGCGCTTAGTTACAATTGAGATGATAGAACTATAGAATTCTGGTTAGTTACTTTACGAACTGGTATCGTATTGTTTTGAAGTGTTAATCTAAAGTTTAAAAGTCCTATTGCAAACTTTCAGTAAGTTTCGGTTACTTCATGAAGTTTAATAATTTGTATTAAATCAAGAGTAACAATTCCAAGTGTTAGTATCATGTTTGTTTCCATGATTCTTGATATTCAAAGGATTGTCTTAATATCAAGGTTATCTAGGATATGAAAGAGTTGTTTCAAAAACCATGATGTGTGGAAGATATTGTGATATCTGAAACGAAGTTTTGGTTACAACATGATGAAGTATAATATGGCAAAAGTCATGTTCTCATATTTGATGAGAATTTGCAAAAGGTTGGAGACACTAGTTGTCCTAATCCTCCAAAAGGTTTTGGAGAGCAACATTATACTCGCGATTCACCGTTACAAGCTAAAAGTAGCTTGATCATGGATAAATCCATGATGAGGGTGAATATTTGATGTAGGTAAAATATTTACTACATCAAGAGATTACTAAAGAAAGGAATTTGGAAGAACACCAAACATTTGATGATGGTGATCTACTTCAAAGTGCAAGTCCAAAGACATTGGTATTTAATTATACACGCTTTGGATTATGTGTCATATGTATGACTCCACTATTGATGTTGATAGATTCTTTCAAACAGAAAAGGAAATACTGAAAGAGAATCTCATAAATATATGGCAGAAAAGGAAAAGACTAGAATTGTTCAGCTTAAGTATATAGATGATATACATGTTATGGCTATATTCTTTGCTTATTAAACAATGTGGTTCTCAAGTATTTGATACTGAATTTGTTGGTGTGAATTGTCATGCGAAACAACACAATTCATGAACTACAATGTCCTAAGTAACTAGCAAAAGAATATGTGATGATGTTCATCGAGAACAAATAAAGGGTTATTGTGTTGCTCGTTAAACATCAAAGCTTGCCTTCAAAGATTTGTTTTATCAGGTATTATGAGAACAAAAGGGTTGTTCAAATAATTGCCGTAATCCATAAAATATGGATTCGCAAATCTCGTTGGAGATATCACATCCATAAAACTAGTGCTAAAGATGTCGAAAGACAAATTGATTGAAAGATCACTTAGGAAGTGACATCGCCGTTTAAATTATACTGGAAAGAAAACATGAAGAAACTCCATGTGGATGGAATTTTGGAGTCTTTTGATTTTTGATCATATGACACTTGTGGAACTTTCCTAGAGATAATTGAAACTTCGTTCATAGGCCAAAAGGGAACGAAAGACTAGCTTATTGGAATTTGTACATATTGTTGTACGAAGTCCATTATGTGTAGTCAAGAGCGATGGATTTCAACTTCATATGCTTTCTCCGAAAATTTGAGTGAATATATGAATATTTACTTAATAAGGATGAAGTGTGAAATATTTGAAAAGTTCAAAGACTTTCAAGATGAAGTGCAAAATCATTGTAACAAGAATATAAACAGTTTATGATAAAGATCATAAAGGAAGATATGTGAGTTACAAAGTTTAGCATAATACCTAAGATTTATGGAATCGTTCCGTAGATTTGCATTTCCCGAAACACCATAAGAGTATGGAGCATTCGAGATATGTAATTAAACCTTGTTTGACATGGTAAAGATCAAAGGTATAATTCATGAAACTGCCATTATATTTTAAAGATTAAAAGCTTTAGAGATTACCGTTTTTCCACTGAAAAGAGCTCCATCATAATCCGTTGAAATGACACCATATAAAGTTATGGTTTGGAATAAAACCCAAGTTGTCCTTTCTTAAACATTGGTATGCTATGCATAAGAAAGATGTTTGCAACCAAAGTCGGATGAACCTGTCTTTGTATGTTATTTCGAATAACTGTTAAGTAATCCTCCATAACATCGGAGACAAAAGTGTTTGTCACTTAAAACGTCAAGTTTCTTTGAGAAGGAATTTTTCGTGAAAAGTTAAGTGGGAGGACAATAGAACTTTGATAAGGTTAAAAGAGCCTTAGCTGTATGTGCAGAGTTGCGCAGCGCCGAAAAGTGTTTCGGAGGCGGCAACAATGCTCATGGCTCACGTGCCTCAAAGGTTGTGGACACGGAGATCTAACTTCCTATTGAAACAAGTAGATCGGGTAAACAATCAAATACCAAGATTTGAGGGTTGAATCATTATTTGAGAATAATGAACCGATTACATGCAAAGAAGCGATGATGGGCCCTGACTCCGTCAAATGGCTTGAAGCCATAAAATCCGTGATAGTTCCATACACGAGAAATCAAGTTTTGAACTTGAAGGACCCTCGAAAAAGGTGTAAGACCTTACAGTTGTGTCTGGATCTATAAAGAAATAGACATGGATGTTTTACATCTATGAAATAGTCGACATGCTGGGAAAGAGTTCACAAAATGTTCAAAGGTTGACTATGACAAGATCTGATCTTTCATAGCGATATTTTGTCTAGACGGATTAGTGTAGTAACCACTACATATAATTTTATTATATGGTAGTTGAATAAACAAAACAAGTTCTTCTAATAGAAGGGTTACCTAGGACGTGTGCATGACACGGTTCAAAAGGTTTTTTGTTTTGTTAAAATTCAAGGGATGCTAAAAACATATGCAAACTTCAATGGTTGAAGTAAGCATAGCGGAGTTGGAATCTTCACTATGATGAAACTGTTAAAAGAGTTTAATTTCATCAGAGACAATGAAGATGCTTGCATTTGCAAGAAATTAAGTGGGAGCGCTAAGACATGTTTCTAATACATTATGTGGAAGACATATTGTTGATTGGAAATGATGTATCTTTTATTAACACATATTAAGAATTTCATCCTAATGAAAGACTTAGGCAAAATCCAAATATTTGGCATCAATAGACGCTAATATGGTTGTGCCAGAAGTACATAGACGAGATATTGAATGAGTTCAATAGAGAAACTACAAGAAAGGTTCTTGTCGCACAGAAAGGATTGAATGAGTTCAATATTGATGATATATTCAAGTGTATTGACATTTGGTAAGTGAAACAAAGATTCAAGTATAGATTAATACTTGATGTATGAAATCACAAAGAATATTTATATCAATCATACTGTGATATGTACAAATCCAGATATGTCCTATGCTCTAAATGTTATGAGCATATACCAGAATAATTCATAAGATGATCGTTGGACAATAGTAAGGATATTCTTATGATCTTTTGGAAGAACATAGAGTATATTATTTGTAGAAGTGACAAATAGATGGTTAGTTCATTGTAAAAGTACTACATTGATACTAGTTTTGTCACAAAATACAAATTAAGTTTATCTCAATCTAAACTAAGGGTGGCACAATATAATGGAAAGTAAGTTCCATAATGGATTTGGATGAGTTCCAAAGTGGAAGACATTGTGACAGATACTACAACAAATGGCTAAGTATATGACTGCTATAATAGCAGCTAAAGAGGGCATTTGTGTCAAGTAGTTTGTTATCAAACTAGGTGTAGTTCACAATGAGGATAATACTATGAAGATATATTGTGCGACAATATTATCAACATGTTTTAACCCCAAAGAACTAAAGGTCACCAAAGGACCAAATTTATGTGAAGCCATCTCATTAGAGAATGAGTGATGCGTGAGGCAAAGACATGCAATTACACGGACTGGAAGTGTCGATCCGAGATCGATTGACCACTAGCAATCGTGTACATACAACACCAGAAATTATAGGTGTTGAATACACAAAGGTTTGAAACTAGATTATTGACTCTAGTGCAAGTGGGAGACTGTTGGAGATATGCCCAAGAGGCAATAATAAAGTGGTTATTATCATATCTTCACACTTATGATAAATGTTTACATACCATGCTATAATTGTATTAACCAGAAACATTAATACTTGTGTGATTTGTAAACTAAAATAAGAGTCCCTAGTAAAGCCTCTTGTTAAACTAGCTTGTTGGTTAATATATGATCATGGTTTCCTGATCATGAACATAGAGATGTTATTAACAATAGGATCATATCATTAGGAGAATGATGTGATGGACATACTCCTATAGATAAGCGTAGCATAAAGATCAAGTCATTTCAATAGTTCAATTGCTATATGCTTTCGATACATAGTAACCTAATTCCTTCGACCATGAGATCATGCATATCACCTTTCTGGATGGATGCTTTGATGACATCAAACACCACACCGTATCGGGTGGCTATAAAGGTGGCATTGAGTGTGTTAAAGTATTGGTTGAAACACATGGATCAAGAGTGGGATTTGTCCATCCATATGACGGATAGATATACTCTGGGCCCTCTCGGTGGAATGTCATCCAATTAGCTTGCAAGCATGTGACTGGGTCACAAGGGATCACATATCACGGGAACGAGAAAAGTGTACTTATCGGTAAGGAGGTTGAACTAGGTATGCAGAGATACCGACGATCATAACCTCGGATAAGTAAACTATCGTGAGACAAGGGAAATTGGTATCGTATGTAAGTGGTTCATTCGATCGCAAAGTAATCGTAGAAATATGTGGGAGCCATATGAATTTCCAGATTCCTCTATTGCTTATTGTTCGGAGAAGTGTCTCGATCATGTCCGCATAATTCACGAACCGTAGGGAGACACACTTAAGGATTCGACGTTGTTTTGAGTAGTTATGGTATTATGAGAAAGAGACCGAATGTTGTTCGGAGTCTCGGATGGGATCCGGATATCACGAGGTGATCCGGAATGGTCCGAGAATAAGATTCATATAAGGAAAGTCCTGTTTGAGTTCGGGAATGATTAGGTGTTTTCATCGGGAATGTTCTAGAAGGTTCGGATTGTCCGGCACTCGGGGAGGTACATGAATGTGTCATTGAATGATTGCATCATGTACTAAGTGTTCTTGCTGTTCCAAAAACATGAAAGTCAAATTGCGGTTTGAAAGTCAAGCGGCTAAAGCAGCTGTGGAAAGCAGAAACTGTGGGAAGCAGAAACTGTGGGAAACAAGCAAGAGGAGTTTGAAACCAACTTGGAGGAGGTTCCTCTCCTCCAAGTCGGCGCCCAGCCCTAGGCCGAGTTGGGGAGGACTCCCTCCTCCTGGCGCCTAGCCCCTCCACCTATAAAAGGAGGCGGGGCTCCTCCTTGAGACACACAAGTTTCTACCTCTAATCTCGTGTTTAGAGCCTTTTTGGTTTAGAGCTTCTAATTGCTTTAGCCTGCGGTTTAGAGCCTTCTAATTGGTGTGTCTAATCCCTAGACCACTAATAGCTCTCTCTCATACTCCACCATACTCGCTTAAGGCGAAGCCTGCGGGATCTCCCTCTACTTAGGTACCACGCCGTTGTCTTGAGAATCACGAGGAGAGTGCTACAACCTCCATTTTCTTTGGAACAAGGGAGAGGAAGGTCTTCGTCGAAAGTACCGAACGTGTGACCGATTGCGAGCGCTACCGAACGCCTTGGCGAAAGGATCATCTACGATCTTGAGATCGGAAGAGTACTACATCACCCACGAGAATCTGCTCTCGTTAACCGCTTTGGAATCTTCGAGGGTAAGTTATTCCATCGACTCGTTGCTACAATCTAGTAGATAGATCTTGGCTTGTTTGTTTGTATGCGATAGAAATTTTTTGTTTTCCATGCTACGAACCCCTACATCTAATACATTATGTGGAGGACATATTATTGATTGGAAATGATGTATATTTTATTGACAAAGGTTGAGAGTTTCATTTTGATGGAATACTTAGGCAAAACCCAAATATTTAGCATGAATGTCTATATAAACTATGACGCTAATATGGTTATGCCAAACGTACATATATGTGATATTGAAGGAATTCAATATGAAAACGACGAGAAAAGGTTCTTGTCGCATGGAAAAGAATTGAATCAAGATTCAAGTGTATCAACACTTTATAAGTGAAACAAGATTCAAGTGCTTTGACACTTGATGAGTGAAATCACAAGAATGATTTGATCAATCCTACCATTATATGTACACATCCAGATATGTCCTATACTCTAAGTGTTATGAGCATATACCAGAATGAATCATAAAATGATCATTGGACGATAGTAAGGATATTCTTATAATCTTTTGGAAGAATTAAGAATATATTCTATTTGTATAAGAGATAAATAGTTCATTGAAAAATGATACTAGTTTTGTCACAAGATACAAATTAAGTTTATCTCAATTTAAACTATGGGTGGCACAATGAAATGGAAAGAAGTTTCCATGACGTATTTGGATGAATTCTAAAGTTAAGACATTGTGACGGATACTACAACAAAAGGCTAAGTATATGACTGCTATAGTAGCAGCAAATGAGGGAATTTGTGTCAAGTAGTTTATTATCAAACTAAGGTGTGTTTCGCAACGGACTAACACTAAAGATATATTGTACGACAATAGTATCGACATGATTTAACCCCAAGGAACTAAAGATCTCACCAAAAGACCAATTTTATACAATGCCATCTCATTAGAGGATGAGTGATGCGTGAAGACGCAAAGACATGCAAATACACACGGACCTGAAAGCGTCAGATCCGTAGATTATGTTAACCACTTGCAATCGCGTATATGGAACACCAGAAAGTCATATGTGTTCAATACACAAAGTTTCTAAACTAGATTATTATCTCTAGTGCAAGTGGGAGACTGAAGGAAATATGCCCGAGAGGAAATAATAAAGTGGTTATTATCTTATTCCTTATTTATGATAAATGTTTATTTTGCATGCTATAATTGTATTAATACGAAAACATTAATACATGTGTGTTTAATAAACAAATAGAAAGTTCCTAGTTATGCCTCTCTTATAAACTAGCTCGTTGATTAACAAGATGATCAAAGGTTTCCTGATCATGGACATTGGATGTTGTTAATAACGAGGTCACACCATTATTGGAATGGTGTGATAAACATTCATCTGAAGTATAGCATTACGATCAAGGTCATTGTGTTTATATTGATATAACATCATACGAAGTAATCTTAATACTTAGACCATGAGATCATGTCAATCACTAACACCAGAAGAGTATCTTGTTAACATCAAACGTCACACCGTAACAGGGTGACTATAAAGATGGGTTCAGTGCTACGAAGGTGTTATGTTGAGGCTCATGGATCAAGAGTGAAATTTGTCCATCCCGATGACGGAGAGATATACTCTGGGCCCTCTCGGTGATATCACATTAATTAGCTTGCAAGCAAGTGATTTGATCACTATAATATTATATCACGGGAACGAGAAAAGAGTACATGTCGGTAACGAGATCAAACTAGGTATGGAGATACCGATGATCAAATCTTCGACATGTAATATATCGCAAGACAAAGGGATTGAGTTACATACGTATAAGGTTCACACGATCACAGAAGTCATCGTTAAATATGTGGAAGTCAGTACGGATCTCTAGGTCCCGCTGCTGATTATTGATCGTAGAGGGGTCTCGATCATGTCTGCATTATTCGTGAACCGTAGGGTGACACACTTAAGGGATACCGACACCATTTGGAACAAATAATATGCCAGAGAAAGAATTACAAAGCACATGAATTATTTCACTAGACACCGGAACTGTTTCTGTTGAAACTGGTTCTGCATGTGAAATTGAAATGTTGTAAGGGGTTTTATGTGAATCTTTGTTAATTAGAGTAATTGATAAATTCTGAATAAATAAATAAATAAAAGAGTTTTATTTAAATAGATATTACATTAAATTTGGTAGAAATTTAATGGGAATTTAAGTGGAGAAAATGGAGGGTCATCTTTATGTGAGTGGAGCTTCCACCACATGAATGAAGGAGAGGTGGGGGCACCCTCCATGGCCAGCGGCCATGCCCCCTTGGGATGCCCCCTCCCCTATATAAGGAGCACCTCCTCCTCCTCCACTCTCACACCTCCTCGCGAAGTATCTCTCTCCCCCTTTAAAATTTGCCCATGGTCAGCGAGATACATGTTCCCGGTGGCTTTTTCTGAAAGGATTTATTGCTTCTCCTTCTTCGCTGGAGCGAGGGAGCGGAGGTTGTCGGTGTATTTACGCAAAACCACTACTAGAAAATCGCGTTGAATTTATGCATTGCATCGTCATCATCAAGCATTGTTTGCCAAAACTATGTTTGCAAACCCCGATTTGTTTTCCCAAACGCCCATCTTTATTCAAACGCAAAACCCCGGGACTCCGGATTATTTTGTTTTGTTGCTATCGGGTTCGCAAACGGCCCAATCAAAGTAAATAAAATATTCAGTTATTTTTTAGCGGGGGCAGTCGAACGGGCCGTTTCGACCCGAACGACCACCCCCAGGAGATTACAAACGGTCCAGCTAATCGCCCTATAAAATCCTAGACCTACCCAGAAAACTACCCACACCTAGCAGCCACCTCACTCCACCCAATCAACCGCTGACACCTCACCCCTCCTCTCCTCCCACCCAATCAATTGCTGCCACGTGGCCCAGCCAGCTCCCTCAACCCTGCCTCACAGCCCACACCCCACCCTGGTCCACACACTACACACGCACTCGACGCCTTGCACCAGTCCACCCCACGCCCTGGCTCGCTGCCCCGTGGGCCCCACACTGTCCGCCTCACTCACACACTCACGCCTCCCCAGCCACCAACCGCGCCCGGGCCCACCGCGGGCCCCACCCTCGCCCCACGCCCCACGCCGCTCCCTTCCCTGTTCCTCTCCCTCCTCTAGCCTCGCCAGGAACCCCGCACCTACCCGCGAGCTCCCGCACGCCTGCATCGCCGCCCTGGCCCTGGCCTCTCCCCTCCGCTCCACCGGCGACCGCCCCGCCTCACGCACCCTCCTCCAACCTCTCCGCCTCTCCGCCTCTACCTCCTCCTTCCTCGCCTCCGGCGCCGGCGCGCGCCCGAGCCGCCGCCCTCCGCCGTCCCTCGTCCTCCGAGCGCCGCCCTGCCCGCGCGTCCCACGCGTCCTCTCTCCTCCCCCAGGTTCTTTCCTCCTCGCGACCTTCTCCCCTACCCCCGCTCTGCTCCTTCTCCTCTCTCTCTCGTGGCCCATGCGAGCCTCGCCCATGTGACACACTTCTCTTCCCGACCTCGCCTCCCCGTCTTCCGCCGCTCGCCGGCCAAGCTCCCTCCCCTCGCGCGGCTTGCCCTCTGGCCGCCGGCGAGCCGACCGCCGCGTGCGCCTCCGTCGGCCTCCCCGTCTCGCCTTCCTCCCCCTCCGCCGGCTCTGCACCGCCCAGCGCCTCAACCTCCTTCCGCCCGCTGGGCTGTCCGGCGTCTCTCAGCCGCCACGCCGCCACTGGTCGCTCCTTCCGCCGCCTCCTCGGCGCTCTGCCAAGCCGCCATGGTCTCTGCGTCGCCGACCCGGCCTCCCCAGCCTCTCCCGAGCCCACTGCGTCGCCCCTTCGAGTTTCGCGCCACCTCGCCCATGAGGCCGCCGGTGACACCCCTTCCCTTCCGTCGGCACCGAGCCTCCCCGCCAGCCTCCCTCGTCGCCGCGCGCAGCCCCCCCGACCCCAGGTTCTGTCCGCCTCGCCTTCGGTCCCTCTCACCGTCCTGCCGCCGCAGGAGCTCCGGCCGGCCGCCCTCCTCATGCATGCTGGAATCGCGCTAAGTCTGCCTGGTTGTTTTGTTCCCAGCAAGAGACGTGTTGATTAGTGGTACTACCCTGCTGAGGTTGTGGTGAAGGTGCTGCGTGTGTTGGAGTGAGACAATATTGAACGTCCGAAGACCACGCGGCCCATGTACATCTCGCCAGGATCTACCTCACGGGCGCCAAGTACTCCGTCTTCGAGAACGGATGCATCAAGTTCGTGCCGAGACGGTACCTCTAGAAGGCTACCGGTACCGCATCCAAGTTCGTCATCGACCATCGAAGTCGGTACTCCAAGATCTCCGACCCGGAGTCCACAAACGCCGAGATCTACAATCGGAACCGAGGACGCCAAGAAAACCGGTGCGCCGAGTTCTTCGCCCCGCACGCCAAGACCGACAACTGGCCCGAAGGCCGCGGATGCGCCAAGATCTACCCGTTACCGAGAACGTTCCCGCGAGACCGCTTCCGTCGGACCCCGAACCCCAGCTCCGAACCCTGAGACCGACCCCGAACCCCGGATTCCCCAAGACCGTCGAGACCCCTCAATGTGTGAACCTCTTCCCGCAAACCCTATTTTATAAACGCTAATATAAAACTTGTTGCATATTAAATTGTCATCTCGCATACATCTCATTGGTTTGGGGGCCTTACGCCGATTCACCTAATAATTAAATATGGGGCCCATATGCGGGCAAATCTAGTCTCATATCGGCCTCATTTAAACTTGTGTAGCGAACCGGTATCTTATCTTGCCTTGTTATAACAACATTTTAAATTGCGGGGGTTCTAAATAACTTGAACCACTTGAAATAATTGTCGGGACCCCGGTTCCGCTTAACATGACCTAATTGCATCGCACCTTTGCCATGTCATCCATCATACATGCATCATGCCGATTTTCAGCCGTTTTATTAAATAGTACATCCGGTGTTTATTCTAGTGTTTTGCTTCTTCGCGGATAAGGCCGTTGAGTTGATGTGAGCTTCGCCCCGATCTTCGGGTGAACCTTCGACAATGTTTTCAGGCGAGCATCTCCCTCTTTCCACCTATCTTACTTTTATAGTATTTATTTCCCTCCTGTTGATCTATTGCTATCTGTGTTACGATGCTCTAGATTCCGTACCCTTGATATCCCTTGCAGCCGTATATTGCCTTGGACACATCCTATTACCTGTTGTTTGGTAGATAGTTGGACTTGCGCGTCGTAGTTGCTTGCTCAAGTGCTGATGTGTGTCGTCATATGCCACAGTTGCTGATGTATTGCCGCATGTTGATGTTGGAGATGATTCTAGTTTTACTTTTCGTCACTTTAATTTCTGTTTTAACAACTAAAATTGAAATAAGCAGAGGCATCGGTGGGTGATAGAAAATATTTGGTTTCCGAACGCCCACTTGTGTCCCGTAAGACCCCGAGTACTTGATACCTGTTCCTTGATTTTGCGCGCTATCCACATCCGGGAGGTATATGGGACCCCCCTGAGCCAGAGCTTGATTCAGTCTTATTTCTTGGGGCCACAAACTAGTTTGAGGTGTTTTTACTATCCTGTACTTATGCCATGTTTTACTGCTTTATTTACGATTGTGCGAGGTACTGCACACTGTACTGTTTAGGTAAGCGGAGTGATTACGCGGTATCGACACCCCGAGTTTTCGGGTTCCCAGTCGCTTACAGCCATTGACGCAAACCTTGAGGCCGCCTCGGAGCTTGCTTACTCCGTTGCGGATTCTACTTAAGGGGTGGCCCCCTGAAATATTTCTGAATCCTGTGATTGTTCAGTCGTGAAAGCCTCGTTGGGTTTTGATTTGGTTTTTCCGAGGTTGATCGAGCGTGTGTTGCTATTGGTGCACCCCGGCCGGGTAAAACTTTCTGAAAGCCGTGTCCGCGGATATGGACGACTTGGAGCACAGTATCTCGATCATAGACAAGCATAACTAAAGTTTATTGTTATAAATTTGACTTATAATGACTAGTAATCAGCTTCACTATAACGGAATGGCTAATAATACTGCCCACAATTGCTTGTTTGGTTGTCGCTTGCGACAATTGTATCTGACTAGTAAATCTTGCAACTTCTAGCGGAATGGCTGAATAAAAGTACCAACAACTGCTGGGTTTATGGGTTATCTCATGCTAAATGTATCTGACTAGTAAGTGTTGCCACTAAAACGGAATGGTTAATTAAAAGTGCCCACTGCTTACTTTATCAGGATGATTATCTAAATCTGACTAGTAAAGTGCCACCACTATAACTGAATAAGTAAAACTGCCAACCGTGTGAGTTCCTCGGTTGACTTCCTCGTCTGGTCTCGAGGGGGAGACACCAGGATGGGTTTGTTTGGTGTTAGCTTCAGGTTGGATCCGAATAGGTCATTCTCACCCCTCTCTGATAACCGCCAGTTGTATCGAGTCTCTATAGGTTGTTTAGTGCATCTTTGCCGCCGCCGATCCATACCTATGTAGGCGAGGCGCGAATTCTAGCCTCGCCGTGTCTTGGCCTCAAGATCGACGCTCCTTCTTTGTTTTCTGCTTTGCCCTTTGTGGCACCCCTTTTGTTTAAGCAGGTTTTGCGATCGACGTCGTTAGCGAGGTTACCCTTCCGGCTTGGCCTGGGCAGGGTTATGGACGCCATTGGTTATTCTTCAGGGCTCTTAGCCCCATTTGCATCTTGTCCGTAGTCGGACGCTCGATTATTTCAAGGTGATTTGGATCTTTGTATATTATATCTGTATTCTTGACTCTCTGAGTCGCTGTTATATATATCTGTTCTGTGGGTCCCATCGAGGACTGTTGTGTAATGTTATTACTTCGTTTTCCACCCGCACGAAAGTGCCTGGTGGGCACCTTTGAATCGTTTCTATGCGGGTTTGGTGAATTTTGCCCAAACTTGCATAGGTCCGATTCTGAGGGTGTTACACTCTGGGTCTTTTTATATTGTGTGCAGATAGATGTACACCCTATAGGCATATACAATAATTGTCATTCATAAAAAGTTGTTTGGAAGAAGGCATAACAGGGAACAAGTCTAGAATCCTTTGACCATGGACAATCATCCATGCCGGCGCCCGGTGCGGTTGTCGACTGGACTTGAATGCAAGGCTCGTCAACGTATCCAAGTCTTCTCGTCGCGTGCCTCGTACTTGGTGGCGCTGCCAACCCTTCCTGCTCTAGGTGCTTCCAGGACAATCTTCCTCGTGGTGGTAGGGGATCAATGATCATCTTACATGATTTAGGGCCGAGCATGTCTAGGGTGACGACAGGTGTAGGGAGGCAGCATATTGGAACATGCGCCTTGGAGGACGACAGCGTGTCAACACTACATGGTAGGGTGGTGGTATTTTGGCAGGGCGGGAACATGGGGCAATGCGGCGACGTGGAATCTGGGGTGGCGGTCGAGATGGTGGCGTGGGTGGTTGAGGGAAAAACTAATAGAGAAATGGGCTTCTTTTAAATGAAAACGGTTTGTTTGATTAGCGTGTGGATTTGTCTGGTGTTTTAGCGCTATAAGTATGGGTGGGTTGAGCGTTTAACATTATTTCCTGGTAATATGAACATGTGGATTAGATGGTTAGAGGATCCAGATGATTTGTGTCTGCCACTCTCGATCTTTTTATATTGGTGTCCATATAGATATAGGCCATGTAGGATACAAATTACTTGCATTCATAAAAAGTTGTTTGATTCACAACCACGCTTTGCCAAACCAAAGTTTGGTAATGCAGTTTAGTTGGCATGTGTTTGTTTTTTGTCACACTTTGTTTTGTGACGCTTTATTCTCCTATGGCCCATTTGTTATAGAGTCAAAATTTTCTCAACTTTTGCCAAAGTTTGGCATCAAAATTTTCAACCACACTATTATGTTTGTAACACTTTTGTGGTTGGCCACACTTTGTATTGGCAAAATGGGGATGTAAAACAAACATGCTCAAAGTAACCATATAGAGTTGAAACCAATACAAGCAAGACAACAAGGAGGATGAAAGTGTTGCTACAAAACGGCCTCGCCACAACTACCAAGCTCACATGTTTTTCACCCTCGTCGGAGAAGAATAGCACTAGAAACTAGTCTACACTTTGGCACTAAAGAAATCCCTAGCCAGTTGGCGTTAACAAGCCATGATATCCACCAGTCCTGTGAGACTGGATCTAGCCCAATAAGGAACATCGGCCAAGGAGCCCTCTAAATGTCAACACCCGGATTTTTAATCCCAGATGCCTGTTATGCCATACATCGCAATCCCAGAATTACCATTTTTGCGAGACATAACAGATTGGATATCACAATAAATCATCCATTATAAATCATACATAAGGTCTTACACAAATAAAGGATCTCATGATCCGATCTTCATACAATTCAAGCAGCGGAATAACCTAATAATAATGGTAGCGTGGGTGAAGCTCCATCTTCATGGTCATAGGCAATGTTGACAATGGGAGATGATCCTAGTTGTCGTAACCTTCCTGCGGTCCATCCTCCTGATAGTCCTCTTTATAGTCTGGCCACGGGAATAGTCAGGGACAAAGCCATGAGTACTCTTTAATTACTCGCAAACTAATACTAACAAGTGAAGTGGTTTTTGAATAAGAAGTACTAGGCTCTAGGTTGTTTTGCAAAAAAAGCCAGATTTATCTCTACTGAGTTTAGAAGCAAAGAAAGCTAGTTGAAAGTTTTATAACACCTAAGTGGGAACTTGAATTTCATGTCACAACTCTGTTGTGGTCAAGCCAAAGTCATGATTCAATTCACAAGTCATTTTGAAAACATCTGACAACGGAATAGTATGGCCAATCCAACTGTCCATAACAGCGGACGCGGCTATTCGAATAGTTTGACACTCTGTAGAGGTGGTACACTTTCACCACAATATTCGATACATCCGTCAGGAACAATCCTGAATTCACCATACTCAGTATGCGGATAATCAATCCTAACCTTTCAATTACACGCCCTAGTATAGGCACATATTCTGTGAGTTTGGCCTTCCAACCATGACCAACTATCATCTTGGGAACTGCACAGGTGGACAATCTTCACAAGGTAGCCTCAGCTCAAACCTTGGCCGCAAGGTAACCCATACTAAGGTATATAAATTTCTAGTCAAGCCCTGCCCAAATTTCGGGTATTGTGGTTGTACGGTAAAATTGGAATGGTATCGCATCCAGAAAACCATCAGTTTTATAAAGGGCTAAGGCTCATGCCTTAACATTTTCATCATCAAAATCATCTGGTGTTCAAGAACACATGTCAAAACATTTCATTAGAATGACTCATCATTCTAAGGTTTTTATAACCATTTTCACCAAGTATTCCCATCTAAAGTTGATCAAGTTTTATTCTTAGAACTAGCATCTACAAGTGGGGGTAAATACTCATAAGGGGTGGTAAACAAGTGTATCTTATCTAAATTCAATCTCATGCCTCAGGATGACATCAAGATTATCTAACTTAGGCCAAGTTTTATGCTCTTTATGCTACCTTTAAATAATCTCTCTAAACTCTACAAATCACTAAGTAAACTCTAATAGAAATCTTTGATAAAGAAATAAAATACTAATCTTGCAATTAAAACTAGGATAGGGTATCCAATTTATCTAACCAAGCATACCTAATGCATTGCATAGGTTATCTAAATTTCACAGTTGCAAGTATTATCTTGCTTAGATAGTAGCTTGCTAAGTCAACTTGTATAGTAAGGCTTGCTTAGATAGTATCTTGCTCAGTTAATAGCTTGCCTTGTGCAGAGCAGTGGTTGAAGTTATCCTCGGCTTCTTCCTCGTAGTAGTCTCCTTCCTCCTCGTATCCTTGGTCGGTACTAGCGTCTATAAATAAATACGAGGTACACAATCACCAAATAATACTTAACTAATTTTATTTATCACACCAAGGTTTTTACTAGATGATCTAGCATCATCACAAATATTACAATCATCAAAGTACTTGTCTTATTTATTTTATTTTTGGAGAAGTAATTTCTACTCATTGAAAAACTACTTAAGATTTAATATTCTTCAACTAAAACATGGGATCATGTTGACACGTGTCATCACCACATATTTCAGTACATGGGAATGTGATTTAAAGTGGTGTCACAATTTAATAAGGTTTAACCTTTTTATTTTAATTAATTAAAGTGACTAGAATGACCTATGACTCTATGAGGCATTCTTTTATTACTTGTCCAATATTTCTGCAAGTAAACCTATATATTTTTATATATTGTGAAAGGTCTTGTGAAATATGATTTTTGAGAGTTGGAATCAACTCAAAATCTTTTGTGGTTGAGTTTTGAAAAATGTTTGAATATAGAAAAGCTTCCGCCTTGTTATTTTTACTATAGATGATCTATAAATCCAATTGGTTTGAATCCAACGGGCTTGGATTAAGCATTCCAGTACCTTTCTAACAAAATTGGTTCCATGCATTTTGGTTTAGTGAATTGACCTGGGTTGTTTTTTGAATCTAGGTACAGAACTAGGTTTGAAACTAAAAGAATAAATCTAAATTTGAATTACTGGGTCGCGCAGGATGATAACTGGGCCGGCCCACAGTGCACAACGCGCACGGGTGGGTTTAAGTGAATGACCCCATCAGTCAGCGAGACAGGGGGTGCGAAGCGGTACGGGGTGATCTAGGTTGTGCGATCAAACTCTAATCCAACGGCTGGGACCTATTGTCTCTGCCGGGCAGCGCCAGCGAGACATAACCCTAGCGCGGCCAGTGGGGGTCTACGGGGGCTCACCGAGGCTCAGGAGAGGGTCGGCGATGGGGGCGAACGACGAAGTAGATAACGACGAACCTCCTGGTACCGACGGCTTCTCCTTGGGCGGCTCCAATCAACGGCTCCTTTCTTCCTCCTTCACGGTAGACCCCGGCCAAATTCTGGCGATGTGCTGCTCGCCTTGCTCCAGGGGTGAGGTGGGGTTCTTCTGAGAGAGAGGGGAGTGATATGGGTGAAGAAATCGAGCGGGGTGGCCTCTATTTATAGTGCCATAAGGGGACCGAAGGGCGCGGGCTGAGCTCGTCGTGGTCATCGTCACAACGAGCTACTGGCATGGGCAAAGGTAGGAGATGGTGCTGTGTTCCCTGGAGAAGCTCACCGACATGGTTATGCGGCATGGGGCGGTGCGAGACGGTCAGAACATGTCAACGCTCTGGGCGGGTCCGACGGCTATTTTAATGGTGCACGGGCTCACCTGGTCGCGCGGCGATGAACGGGCGTGTCTGCGGGGTTGCTGGGATGGTGGTGATCGTGCTCGCACGCGGCGAGGGCGGCGCGCTATCCATGGGCGTGTGTCACGGGTGGCGCTCTAGCGCGCTCTTGGCATGCTCGCAAAAAGGCTGGGCACACTCGGGCTGTGTGGTCCAGGGGCTGGATGCGCTTTGGCACTGGACAGGGGGTGGCGGTGGATGGTGGTCAGTGTCTCAGACATGGTGGCTAGGCTTGGTGTTGCTCCTAGCTTGCTGTTGACAGTGGGGTGGCAAGGTGAGGCTCGGCCTGCTCACCATTGATGGCAATGACAAGCTCACAGTGGTGCTAAATATTGTTAAATGGGCTAGATGATCTACTAATAGCTTGCTG
Organism: Avena longiglumis; assembly: GCA_030063025.1. NCBI lineage: Eukaryota > Viridiplantae > Streptophyta > Magnoliopsida > Poales > Poaceae > Avena > Avena longiglumis. The sequence goes on along the minus strand of CP125977.1, from coordinate 427,393,981 downwards.
TGAACCAGAGAGGGAACAAGTTAGGCCAAAATCACTGCTCACAATAGTGTTTGATGTTTGTTTGTTTTCTGTTTGCAAGGTGTTTGATGAAATGGCAGAAATAGATTCCAATTTGAATTTTTGATTCAAACTTTGTGGGTGTACTAGTTACATACTAGGGAGTCTCTGGTTGATTGGATTTATCAAGGTGCACTGGTTTGGTTGGGTTTTAAGAAATGGTGATCTTCCCATATGTTAAAGATTCAATTTTGAATTGTCATTTGAATCAAGTTTCCAAATATTTCTGTAAGTTTGTAAGGTGGGCTTGGGTTCACTTTTACTTGATCTAGCAAGGGTGAAAAGAAATGGAAATGTTTCTATTTGAAATCTTGGACTAGAAACACTCAAAGTGGCCTAGTGAGCAAGATTGGCAAAAGTGACCATTTGCTTTATTTGATTTGTTTTTGATTTTCTCTTGATTTGTTTCTGCTTGGAAATGTTTGAGATGATGTTGTTTTCATCTTTAAACCATTCCTTGCTATTTAGATCAATCACACAAGTCCATTCATGCATTCATACAATCATCACATCCACACATGCATTCATATTGATTTGATTAACAAAAGTTTTTGTTAACCCGAATTTTGGTGATTGGAATTTGATAATCATTGTTCAATATTTTTGGGATGTTACACTGAGCCTCTTCAACATTGCATTCGAGGCCAATGTCACCCCTTCCTTGACCGTACGGCCGGATCCCCCACTATCTTTCGAAAGCCGGTAGCAGTCAACAACGCGACACTCAAGGAACAACCCATCCCCGCCGCCATTCAAAGATGCAACACCATATCGAAGCCACTCCAATAGCTTGGACTCCAAAAGCCTCTCGCTGGTGCCAGCAACACGTTTGACAAGCAGGAGCATGGGCTTGGAGACCATTATTCCTAATAGAACCATCAACATACTGCCCATCATGATGTCGATAGAGGAAACCTATGACTAAAACACACGCACAAACAAGAACTGGAGCTCCTCCCTCGCGACGCCAGGACAAAATCTAGAGGGGAAGGAAGCAACGGAATCGCCGGTGAGTAACCTGGATTTGTGACCGCCTCCTAATTGCCCTTGTGCATGTTAGGAGAGCCGACATGTTTCAATATTTTAAAAGGCAGCTATGTTTCAACTTTTTCTTCTTATTCTTCAAGTTTGTGTGTGAAGAACTCCGGTGATGCCCACACCTTACCCCGAAACAGGAAATGTGAATGGAGTATCGTTGAAAACTCACATGCTATAGCATTCTTGGAAATCTAAACTAGAAATTTAAAAAACATCTGGCACCACAAATCATTCATTCAAGTTCATCATCAAATAGAAGAGTCGATACTAGTTCATCATCAACAAAAGGACTAATAGTATATCTAAGCTAAATAAACGCTAACCCTAAATCTCGTGGGATGGCAACGTTTAGATCTAGGGTTTCCATTTAAACTTCGTTAAATTTCATTCGGTTTGTATGCTTTTATCATAATATGAATGCATTTAATTTTAACTACTCCAGTCGCTAGATCGAGCTGTGTTTGGGTGAAGCAACGAAAATGCTGTGAGTGATTTGGAGTCGTAGCTATTGCGGTCGGTGAACGCGGAAGAGGCAAGTGGAGGATGAATAGCTGTAGCGGTGGCTTGATGAGTCAGCAGTCGACGGTGAAAAAAATAAAGAGATAGGAGCAAATGCACATGGTTAAGGTCAACGACACCCTGATCTTGTGCATCTCGGGTGCTGACGATGCATGGATGAGCTCTTTTTTCTTGTGTAGGCATGGACGAGCTCCATAAGTAGGCATTGCGCCATGTGCAGTATTCCCACGAATAGGTGTTGGGTTTCGAGTAGTCCTTCAAGGAAGATTGATACACCAAGGGGACAGGTTGTGTATACAACTATAGATGAGCTTATAGATTTGGGTACTAGCCAATGGGATGAGATCCTCCTTAGAGATATTTTCAACCCCATTGAGGTGCGAAGAATTATGCAAATTCCCATCATTGTTAACCTTGAGGATGATTTTGTGGCATGGCATAAAACTAAATCATATACCTTCTCGGTTCGGTCGGCATACTATATAGAATGGGAGCACCAGTTTGGAAACAGATTTGGACATCGAGATGGACAAGGAACATCTTTCGTAAACCCTATATGGGACAATCTTTGGAGCCTGAACATTCCAGAAAAAGTTAAAATCTTTGCTTGGCGAGCTTTACATGGTTTGATCCCTGGTATGGAGGTTCTTGCGAATCGGCATATTAAGGTCTCGACACAATGTCCCATCTGTCAACAAGGTCCCGAGGATATTAAGCACTTGGTTTTTACTTGTAAGAGAGCAAAGGAAGTATGGAGTGCTCTTGGACTTGAGGAAGTGATCAACCGAGCCGTATCCATAGACAGATCGGGATTTGTGATTATAGAGGAAATCTTGAGAGATCCTAAGGATAAAACACCGGTTTTGGGACAGTTGGGGCTCCAGGAAACAATGCTTGTTGTGGCTTGGTATATATGGTGGCAGAGGCGAGAAATAGTGAAGGGGGAACGAGTAGCGTCTGTTGGAACCTCTGCCTTTTCAATACAGGCCTTGACAACAAATTTTGGTGTTGGAAAGTCTAAAGCTACTCCTCGGATAGGGCTATGGAAAAAACCTCAGGCTGGACAGTACAAAATAAATGTTGACACTGCTTTGTTTCCAAATGGAGGGGGTGTAGCTGCAGCAATAATCCGTAATAGTATGGGAGAAGCGGTTGCTGGATGTGATTGGAAACTGGAAAATATTCTTGATACAGCATCAACGTAAGCTTTGGCTCTTAGGTATGGCCTAAATCTACTTGAGGAAGTCGGATGTTCTCCTACCACTGTTGAATCGGACAGCCTAGAGCTTGTCAACGCTTGCAATGGAGTTAGTGATATATGGAGCCCTTACACAGCTATCTTAGCTGAATGTTTTCAATTAGCTCAACACATTGGTGGTATCTCTTTTCAGCATTGCTTCCGAGAAGCAAACAAGGTGGCGCATAACCTTGCTAGATCTAGTTTTGATTCAAATAGTTTTATTAAGTGGAAGGGTGTTCCTCCACAATCTGTTTTAGTTGATGTCCTGAACGATGTAATTTTGTTGGATGCTTAATAAAATGTGCCCCTTGAGTTCAAAAAAAAGAATAGCGGAATCTTAGTATGGAGGCAGAGCTACACAATAGCTCTTTACTTTTAGAAGTTTTTCAGAAAAATCTTAAAATAGAGAGGCAGCCAATGATGTGTGCTACAAACCTGGATTTTTTGAACATTAACAACTTTGTATTTTAGGCTACACAAAAATTATAAAAATGTGGATATGAGTGTAGTGAATATCACAATTCAAAATTATAAATTTGTCAGATTTTATCATTTTGTATAGCCTAGAATACAAAGTTTCATATTTAGATTGTGCATGCTTTTAGGATTCATCATTGACTATATCCAAACTTGTTTTCAATTTCTTTAAACTTGTAAATACTATTTTTTTATTTTTAAATAAAGTGTTGCATGTAGCTCGGCCTTCATTTGTCCACGCGGAAACTGGAAATGTAGCTCGGGCTTCATGTAGCCTCTTATTTTGAAAAAAAAAAATGAAAATGACATCTTAAAGTTCTAAAAAGTATAAAATATCATAGACGTTGATAATGATGTACTTTACCAACATGCAAAATCTCATCTTGAAACACTTTATATTTTAGGCCACACAAATATGACAAATTCTATATGTTTTAAAGTTGTTCACTCTTTGCTACTTTCAGATTCACACTTTTATCATTTTTTACAACCTAGTTCAAGTTTACAACGTCCATGTTGGTACAATACATCATTGCCTACATCTAGAATGTTTTACAGATTTTACTGAAACATAGAAATGTTATTCTAAATATTAAAAAAAACAAAAGCTACTATATAGCCCGGGCTATAAAACGCCGTATCCTTGTAATCAATCTGCACAAAGACAGAAATAGCTTCGAAAACTTGGTTCAACCCGAAACCAACAATTATCTCTCCTCTAGAAATGTTTGTTAGCTCGTGAGGAGCCTGACTTGCTTCTCTTTTCACCAACTGCAAATTGCATCATAGTAGATGTGGATGCAGCAGAGATAATTATGCAAGAGGGAGAATCTATAATGTGTAAGAGTAATAACTAAACATTACAGAATAACGGTCCTATAATGATCTCTATCTAATTTCTGTTTATTTTTTCATTTGTTCCATAAAATTTTGAAACTAGCACCCTATATTTCAGTTGATCTCTTCCTCCTCCTCCGGCCTGCCTTGCCACATCCGTAAGGGATTGAAACTTGATCTAGTGGTAGAGTTTTCACTAAAAATTAGTTTTCAGCAATTTAGTGTCAGATTTGGTGATTGTCTTCTTGACCTTCGTGTTGATGGAGATGCCAACTTTTTTAATAAGTGTTGTTCGGTGCTTTGTTCCACGTCGTGAGTTCCTTCACGAAGTTAATGGTGGTGTTGGAAGATCAATTTTTTTAGATATGGTCTTTTAGATCTTGCTTCGCCAGATCGATTTTAGATGATTTTATGGTTGTCACGAGGGTATTTTTTTTCTTGCACAATCTATCCCGATTGCTACATCCTCGATAATGGTGATTCGTACTCTTGGCTCCTAACGACGTCGATCAAGCTGTTCGGTTCGTCTTCCCTTAAATACATATGTTGTTCATGTTGCCGATATTAGTAGATTACTCTTATAGCTATGCGTTTCACATGGTCTTGACACTGTTGCTCAAAAAATTTATGGAAAAACCCTCATTGGTATTTATGGGTTTATGATTTGGTATCTTTTTGGGTGTCTGCCTTCAAAATAGTATAATATTGTGTCATAAAGAAAAAACGTTTAAATACCTCCATGTTTTGCCAAATTCTTTTAGACTTTATTTTGTTATTGCTGAACACAGCTCATGTATCTCTACTATATACTATTTGTTATAATAAATATATATGGTATTGACTGTTAAAAAAGCACTATATATTTCATATGCTAACAAATGGTGCCATGTTTATTTATCTAAGTTCTATATTTCCAAAATATAATCAAACAGTCGTGGCTTAATTTCGTGGTATGATTTTTTTCTTATCCTGCTCCGCTTTAGGAGCACGGTCGTACTTGCGGGCTGCACGCTAGCAGTCCAATTTGTTTTTTCAAAAATAGGCGCTTTATTACTTAAAGATTTAACTATTACACTCGGTCTTTGTATAACCAAGATGCAATACAATCGACAAAAATCCAATCACAGAAAAAAAATGGAAAAAGTGAAGTACATAAAATCATCTGATATTGCAAATCTCCCGAGAATATAGAAGACCAATTCTCAGATTACGTTGCCATCCATATAGATAAAAATATCTCTCTCTATATCCTCCAAACATGTACAATCTAAACAGGTCTCAAAACTCTACATGTTATAGAGATAATCATAAATGGAGCGTAGCGGTACTTTGGTAGATAACTATATAAGAGAAAACATTCTATCATTAAAAGTCCAATCATTTCTACATGGTCATATCGACCAAATAGCGGCATGTGCTTGCACCCTAGGTAGTATTCTAAACTTATTATCAGTCCCATGTAATCAATTATTAAATATATTGGCAACAAAATAAGAAGGAGATAGTTCAGAAACTACTTAGATGACTTATATATAGAACGAGCAAAATTGCATCAAAATAATAAATGTTTAATTGTCTCATCGTGAGTGAAAAAACATATTGTTCACTACCATGCCAATTCCTTTTAACAAGGTTATATTTTGTAAAAATTAGCCTCGGCATAAGTACTATGCGAATAGTTTTGTCTTTAGTGGTAACTTCATCTTCCAAATTTTATAATTATTATCGACTGGTATATCCGTTTTAACCAGTGCTCTATACATGGAATCTACTGAGAATTTACTGTTCTCATGTAAATTCCAACAAAACTATTAGGATCCTACAGAAATTTGCAATGTGGTTAACCGATGTAGAAGAGCGTTCCACGATGCAAGTCTAGGTTCAATAAGGTCTCTCGTGAACGTCACTTTTAGAGAAGAAATTTTTAGTACTGTGGAAATTGTATCCCTTTGTTTCGTACAATGTTGTATAGAGCAGGGTATTGCTCCCAGAGAGTATCATTTCCATGCCACTTATTTTTCCAAAAATGGATCGATCCATCTTTAATAGAAAAAGTGCCAAAATGGAAGAAATTTTTCTTCGAAGCCATAGTCCAACTCAAAAGTGCGAGTCTCGTAACTTCCATAACACTTGAGACAACGCCTTCGAACTAACATATTTAGTCGTTAGGAGGGTTTGCGAAACACCATCCTCACTAAGCAGCTTGAAAAGTCATTTACCTTGTAGAGCGCTATTTTTAACCCGAAGTCATGAATTCCAAATCCACCTTGGTATTTAGGTCGGCAAACCACACTTCATTTGGCCAGTTGATATTTTATTTTCTCACTACCTCCTTGTCAAAAGAATCTAGAACAAAAATAATTCAATCTATTCAAGATTCCTTTTGAAAGCTGAAAAAATAGATCATATATATAGTACTATATTACCCAACATTGAGTTTGTGAGCACTAGTCTCCCACCTAGAGATAACAATTCTTCTTTCCAACTACTTAATCTTTTTTGCAGTCTCTTCTCGACGTGTTTTTATTTAGCATTTGTGAGTCTTCGATAATGGATCGGGATTCCCAGATGGTTAATTAGAAACTGGCCTTGCTCATAGCCGAATAAATCATCATAACTGTGGGCCTTGTCTTGGGCCTCGCCAAAATAATAAAGTTCACTTTTGTGAAAAAAATTATCTTCAACATAAAAAGTTGTTCGAATGCTGATAAAATTAATTTCAGTTTTTTAGATTTTTTTCAAGTAATGTTCCATGAATAAAATTGTATTGTGAGCATATTGAAGGATAGAAAGACCCCATACACTAGATGAGGAACTATATCTTCAATATGGCCATCAACTTTTACTCTCGATCGAGATAGCCCGTCACTATATTAAATCGTAAAATCTTATAGACGATAAAAGGTTAACTTTTGAGCTAAATACACCACTAGTCATAATACTTGTCCACTAGGTGCATTTTTGTCCCACTAGTTGCAAATTGGGGTGGAGTAGTCCCAATAGTTGCAACAACGTGCAAAACTCATCCCAATTAACTCTTTTGCTAACATGTGGCGATTATTGTTTTACAAAAACAACCCTTTAATTCTTGTGTCTAGGGCACATAATTTATTCTTGCTTTGCTTACGTCGGACCCATCTATCAAAGAGAAAGAAAGAGAATTAAAAATTTATGAGCCAACAGAGATTCGAACCAGCAAACATTTGTTTGGTGCGGCTTCACAAAACCACTAGAGCACACATAGATTCGTGATTCTTATTGTATTTTAAAATTCTATATATTTCTCCCATGAATTTTTTTCAAGGGAGTTATACTGGCGTTAGAAACTCCGGCCCATCCTTTGCCTACCCGCCGCTCTCGTGCTCAGCCTCATAGATTATCGTCGCAATGCTCTATAGCCAGCAAGCCTGCCTTCCAAACATGGACCCCATATAGGGTTCGTTGCATGTAAAAAAAAATTCTACTGCAAGAACACATAAAACCAAGATCTAATATATGGATAAGCCAAGATCTAATCTATAAGATCGGTGGAACGAGTTTGTATATAACTAACCCTCGTAGATCCAAAGTGTTTTAATGAGATCAGATTCTCGTGGTTGATGTAGTTGATCACTCGCCGATCTCAAGATTGTGTAGACGATCCTTTCCGGCGCTGCGTTCCGGCAGCGCTTCCGCAGTCAGTCACACGTGTGATGACCCACAAGTATAGGAGATCGCAATAGTCTTCGAGGGTAGTATTACCCAAATTATTAATTCGGCACAAGGGGAGCCAAACAAAACTTATAAGCCTTAACAACTGAGTTTTCAATTTAGCTGCACCTGGAAATAGTCTTGCTCACAGAAGTTTATCAGTGGCAACCGTTTTGTAGTAGCAATAGCAAAGCAATAGCAGCAGTAAAACAAAGACATTAGTAACAATAGTAGCAAACAGTAGGATTTGAGTGCGGTAAGCATAAGGATGGATGGACGGGCGTTGCATGGACGAGACTATTCATGTAACTTCAAGATCTAGGGCATTTGCAGATAAATAAGATAAAGCATCCAAGTACTAAACAATCATAGGCATGTGTTTCATTTATAGTCATACGTGCTCGCAATGAGAACTTGCACAACATCTTTTGTCCTGCTAGCCCGTTGCAGCGGGGTCTCAAGGGAATCTACTGGAAATTAAGGTACTCCATTTAATAGAGCACCGGAGCAAAGCATTAACACTCCATGAACACATGTAATCCTCATATCATAGCCATCCCCTCCCGCTGTCCCAATTTCTGTCACTTTGGGGCCTTTGGTTCCGGAAATGATATGTGTACACAACTTGCAGATAAGATCACAAACAATACTATCATCATGAATCAATAATAAGTTCAGATCTGAGATCATGACACTCGGGCCCTAGTGCAAGATCCCACCTTTATAAAGGTAAAGATCCATGTGATTGCAATGCTAGTCCGTGGATCAATTGCTAGCATCCACAGTTTAAGATGAAGTACACAGAAACAAAGGTCATTATTACATCGTCATTCCAGAGATAACATAGTCTTTTACAAATCCATAGCCATAGGCTAGTACAAGAGTTTAACTTAACAATATAAAAATAGAAGTCTTCATCTTCATGTGCCACAGGCAAGCATGTTGAGTGTAGACTCATAACCCCTAATCATCATCAGAGTAACCTGCAACATCACAAGTTACAACCACAGTGGGTCAATACATTGGAATAATATTGGCAAGTGATACCTTAGTAGAATATTATCATCTAGTTACTACATGAATTTGGCTAAGTGTAGCTTAGGCTTGCCTTGCTCAAAATAGGTTTTACCTATCAGTTGAAAACACTAAGTTTTTGTTTGGCAAAAACTTTCCCAAGGAACCACCAATAGAAATTGGTGAACCTTCGCCCTTGTTCAACCACAAATTTTAACTTAGAAAATTGGGATGAGGAGATTCTTGATAGCTTCCATATCTTGATGCTCAAATTGTCCATTATCGGGGACACGACTAAGTACTTAGTTTCTTCCATCTGCAGAGGTGGTGCACTTTCCCAACAAGACTTGGTTTCACCAAGACAGGACCTTTCAGAAGCCTTCCCTTAGACCAAAATGGACGCGCTCCAAACCTATCATTCCCCTACCACCAACTGTCCATTTGGCTAAGTTATTGCAACCTATATGATCCAAGCAGAGCCTATAATGCCATGTGGCTGCACTAGAAGCTTCTTAACATTTGGCATCTCAAATCCCTTTGTTCCTGGGTGGCAATCCACAAGTGAGATACACAAGGTAAACCATAGAAATTGGCCTTGTGTAACCACTCAACCAAAAACCACAAAGCAATTACCATTCCACCCAGGTGTTTCATTCACTTAGTTGTTTTATTAAGCAAAACATAAGTCAAAGACTTAGCAATATTTTTCCATAGCATGTATATATTCCACCCTTGGTTGCTACTAGCTAGGCTAAGCATGGCAATAGTAAGTATCTTAACTTAGAGATAATTCTAACAATTCTACAACTACTAGGATTTCCCAAGCATAGCATATAGATACTAAGCAAAATATTCATGCAAGCCCTATACAAAATATTTCTAATGCATAGTCAAAATATTGGGACAAAAATATGAAGCACCACTTGCCTTGTAGTTGGGGTAGTAGCAACAATCCTCACAATCACAATCACAATCACAATCACCACTAGCACCAAAATCTACACATAAAATGATAGCACCAAATTCACATATCAAAATAAACAAGCAAAAATATATGAATGCATGCAAATGACCTGTGATGATTTTTCTAAATCAAACAAGACAAGTGGAACAATACTGAATCATAAACAGAACAATTATACACTAAATAAAATCAATTTGGCCTTTAAAACATTTTCTATAAATTTTTTATACACAAAATAATCTTACAAATGTCTCTGCAAAAACAACTAAGTTTACAGAATCAATTCATTAAAAAAAGTGTATGGTTGGATAGAATTCTTTCTCCTGTTTCCAATGGTATAAAATTTACAAGATTTGAACGTGTGGATCAAAAGTTATGAATTTTGCAAGTTTGAACATCTAATAGATCTAAATCCAGATTTTTAAATCAAACTACAGCCACACGGCGCTTTCTGATTGGTTGATACCATTTCGGCTGGATCGATGAACATGATCTGTTGGATTTAAGTGGCAGCGCATGGCCAGATCTGCGCGTACCGGTTCGATTAAGTGATCTATTCCTGCGCATTGGATCTAGATCTAACGGCTACGACGCAAGCGACCAAAGACTGGCGGCGGCGCTTCTGCCGGCGACGCTCCGGTGATTCCAGAGGGGGATAAGGGTTGAGCAGTGGCTTACCAGACTCGCGGGAACATGACGATGCTCAAAGTGTCGCTGGCGTGGACGGGGGCGTGCTGCAGAGGCTGCTGGGGCTCGTCGGAGTTGGAGACAGCGTCGGGTTTGCTTGGACGGCGACGAAGACGATGTTTCTGGCCACCCTAGCACAAACCGAGGGTATCAGCGTGTGCAAAACGCTCAGGCAAACCTGATAGGGTCAAGGAGAAGGCATGGGGTGGTCGAGTTTTACCTAAATCTCTCGCCGGAGTTGGAGACGACGTCGGATGCCCATAGTGCTCGTCGAAGTCGACGCTCTGGATCACAAGCAGATGAACAAAGGGTACCAGGAGGTGCGCATGGAACAGGGGATCATCCCAGAGTGAATGAGGAGTGGGCGAGAGCACGAGGCTTACCGGAATACCTCGCCGGAGTTGGCTCAGTCTGCGGCGGTGTAACGCGAAATAGGAGCAGCCTGGTGGCGGAGCGAGCGAGTGAAGTGAGGGGAAAAGTGCGGGGTGGAGATGGGTTTTTGTATTCGGAGCAGGGGAGGCAATAACGCGACCAATCAATGGGATTTACGCCGAGTTTATTCGCGGCGTCACTACAGAGAGGTAACGGTGGAGCGGCGTCTGCGTGCGAGGATTCGGGGGAGACGACGATGACATGGAGAGGGCCCAGCTTCAGTGGCTGCGGGGTACGTTTCGCGCGGGTGAGAGAGAGGGTATAGGAGTACTGCCCCGGGTGGGATGGTTCTGTTATTGGGCCAAAAGGGTAGCGCCAGCCTGTTTCTATTTCTTTTATCTTTTTCCTTTTCTGATTTGAATTTCTAGAATCAATTTCAAATGGTTTTCAAATGGGTTTGAATTCAAACTTGTTCTGAATTTTTGTAAAGTAGAACTTGCACCTTTTTGGCTACAGAACAAAGTTGCTCACTCAAAATACTTTGGCCCATTGGGTTTTAAATTAAACAATGCCTTTATCACTTATTTAATAAGGACATGTGCTTGGTTTTTAAATTCATATTTTGTTTTGAAAACTTTGTCCAAGCTTTAGAAAATATCAATCAATCTTAGGGTCAATTCTCTACTGATCAAAACAAGCATTTCCTTCTTATGAGGTAGCAATAAGGCTAATGCCTTGCTTTATATAAAATGATAGATCACAAAGTTTCTGTTTTTAGAAGAAATGATCCTAAAATGAGTATGAATGCATGAATGATATGCAAACTTTGAAATCATGATTTTTGGGATGTTACAAATCTAACCCCCTTAAGGTGAATCTTGCCCTCGAGATTCGGTAGGCTAGCAAATAGGTGAGGGTGGTCTTTCCAAAGGTCATCTTCTCTTTCCCATGTTGCTTCTTCTTCGGAATGATGGTTCCATTGAACTTTGCAGAATTTGATAGTCTTTGTCCGAGTAACTCTTTCTGCAGTCTCAAGAATTTTGATAGATTTTCCTCATAGGTGAGATCACTTTCCAATTGGACCTCCTCCAAAGGTATAGTATCCTTCAAAGAAGTCTCTTCCATCTCTGGATGGCACTTCTTTAGCTGACTCGCATGAAACACATTATGAACGGCAAGCAATGATTTCGGCAATTCAATCTCATAATCTACTTCTCCTTTACGACTCAGAATCTTGAATGGTCCAACATATCTTGGGGCCAATTTTCCTTTGACTCCAAATCTCTTCACTCCACGAAGTGGTGACACTCTAAGATAAGCTCTATCACCCACCTCATAGGTGACTTCTCTACGCTTAGGATCTTCATAGCTCTTCTGTCGGGACTATGCTATCTTCAATTTGTCCTTTACTAACTTGACTTTCTCTTCAGCCTCTTTGATTAGTTCTGGCCCGAACAAGTTTCTTTCTCCCACACCTTTCCATAGTAATGGGGTAGTACACTTTCTCCCATAGAGAAACTCAAACGGTGCCATCTCAATACTGTCTTGATAGCTGTTGTTGTAAGATAATTCTGAGTAAGGAAGACTTTCATCCCAACTAGCTCCATAGTCTAGGGCACATGCCCTCAACATATCCTCTAAAATCTGGTTGGTCCTTTCATGCATCCATCGATGCAGGGATGAAAAGCGGTACTGAATTCTAATCTCGTTCCCAATGACTCATGCAGTTGCCTCCAAAAATGAGAAGTGAATTGAGTTCCCCTATCAGACACAATGATCTTGGGTACTCCATGTAGACACACAATCCTATTCATATAGATCTTGGCCAACTTAGCACTTGTATAGGTTGTCTTCACGGGTATAAAATGAGCCACTTTAGTTAGACGATCCACTACTACCCAAATAGAATCATATCCTGACCGGGTCCTTGGCAATCCGATGATGAAATCCATGCCAATCTTGTCCCACTTCCAATCAGGAATAGGTAGTGGTTGAAACAATCTTGCTGGTTTATGATGTTCCACTTTCACTCTACTACATACATCACACAAAGCAATATGTTCGGCGATGTCCTTCTTGAGGTTATTCCACCAAAATCTTTTCTTAATATCCATGTACATTATGTTGTTACCCGGATGAATGGAATATGGCGAGTTATGTGCTTCTTGCAAAATCAGTTTCCGAAGTTCTGGGTCTTGCGGAACGCAGATACGTTTTCCATACCATAAAGTACCTTGTTCGTCTTCATGGAATCCTTTGGCTTTTCCTTTACCAATTTTTTCCTTAATCTCTTCAATTTCCTTGTCCGTCTTTTGGGCTTCCTTGATTTTTTCCAACAAGGTGGGTTGGACATCCAATGACATGAGATGTCCCTCAGGCACAATCTCCAATCTGAGGTCTCTAAATTGGGCACACAGATCATCTGGCAACTCTCCCTTAGTAAGGCCATTCACAAATACCTTACGGCTTAGTGCATCTGCCACAACATTTGCTTTACCGGGGTGGTATTGCAAACTCAAGTCATAGTCCTTGATGAGTTCTAGCCATCTTCTTTGTCTCATGTTGATTTATTTCTGAGTGAAGATATACTTCAAACTTTTGTGATCTGTGAACACTTCACAGTGCTTTCCCAAAATATAATGTCTCCATGTTTTGAGTGCATGGAGAACAGAGGCTAACTCTAAATCATGAGTAGGATAATTCACCTCATGAGTTTTGAGTTGTCTTGAGGCATAAGCCACAACTTTCCCTTCTTGCATAAGAATTGCTCCTAATCCATGATGGGATGCATCACAATATACATGGAAATTCTTCTCCAAATCTGGCAGACATAGGACTGGTGCTGTCACTAGTCTCTTCTTCAATTCTTGGAAACTGAGTTCACACCTTCGGTCCAAGCAAATTTCTTGTCTTTATTTAGTAACTCCGTTATTGGCTTAGCTACCTTGGAGAAATTCTCAATGAATCTTCTATAATATCCTTCCAAGCCAAGAAAACTAAGAACTTCTTTCACCGACTTAGGAGATTCCCATTCAGTTATAGCTGACACTTCTGCGGGATCAACTGCTACGCCATCTCCTGACATAATGTGTCCAAGAAATCCAACTTCATTCAACCAGAATTCACACTTGCTGAATTTGGCATACAACTTATGCTCTCTAAGCTTCTCAAGTATCAAACGCAAATGTCCCTCATGCTCTTCTTTACTCTTGGAGTAGATCAAAATGTCATCGATGAAAACGATAACAAACTTGTCAAGGAACTCCATGAACACCTTGTTCATCATATTCATGAAGTAAGCTGGTGCATTGGTCAAACCAAACGGCATCACGGTGTACTCATACAATCCATACCTAGTGGTGAAAGCTGTCTTAGGTATGTCTTGTTCCCTTATCTTAAGCTAAAAATAACCTGACCGGAGATCAATCTTTGAGAACACATAGGCTCCTTCTAACTGATCAAACAAGTCACTGATTCTGGGCAAAGGATATTTGTTCTTGATAGTCACCTCATTGAGTGAACGATAATCGATGCATAACCTTTGACTCCTATCTTTCTTTTCCACAAACAAGACTGGTGCTCCCCAAGATGAAGAACTTGGTTGAATAAATCCTTTCTGCAACTGTTCTCCAAGTTGTTTCTTGAATTCTTTCAACTCATCAACTGACATCTTGTAAGGTCTCTTTGCTATTGGTCCTGATCCCGGCAGCAAGTCAATCAAAAATTCCACATCTCTATCTGGTGGAATTCCGGGAAATTCTTCCGGAAACACATCCGGATATTCTCTCACAATTGGTACACTGTCTATGCTAACCCCCTTAAGAGAATTTAGCTTACTCCCCTTTTATTCAAAGTTAGACGTGAATCTAATCTGTTTCTTATCCAGGGTTGTGAGTGCGACAGTACGATTGGCACGATCTAGTACTCCTTCATACTTGGTCATCCAGTCCATTCCCAAAATTACATCCAGTCCTTGGGAATCCAAGATTATCAGACTAACTGGAAACTTATGCTTTCTAAATTCTATCACTAGATCACGACATCCAAGACTTATTATCATATCTCCACTGGGAGAACTTACTTTTATTGGACACCCAATATTTTCAGTTGGAAACCCATTTCAATCAACAAATGCTTTTTATATGAATGAATGTGATGCACTAGTATAAAAAAGAACAAGTGCTGGGATAGAATTGAGTTTGAACTTACCAGCCACAGCATCGGACTCCTCATAAATCTCTTGCACATTGATGTGGTTTACTTGTCCCTTCTGGAAAGGGTTGGGCTTGGTGGTTCCTTCAACTTTCTTCTTTGGGCACTCATTTGCATAATGCCCTAGCTTCTTACACTTGAAACATTCAACCTGACTGATATCTCTCTTTGCAGGCTAACTACCACTTCCACTTCCACCTCCACTGTGGTGACTCTTGTGTCCACTCTTGTGGTTCTTGTACTTGTCATTGTCATGACTGCGGTGATGCTTATTGCCATGATGGCGGTTGTGGCTGTGGTGGTTGTTGTGCTTTCCATGTTTGTGGGATCCTGAACTCCCACTATCATCGTGATGGGAACGCTTGTGAGACGATCCCGAGCTGTGCTTGTCAAAGTTGTGCTTCCTCTTTCTGCTTCCAACCTGTTTCATCTTGTTCTGCAAGATGGTAGCCTTGTCACAAAGTGATTGGTAGGTTGGGACATAGGCAACAGATAGCTGCAGATTTAGTTCATTGTTCAGTCCTTCGAGGAATTTCTCCTTCCTCTTGGCATCAGTATCAACTTCATCCCGTGCATAATGCGCCAGATTGTTGAACTCCTCAATATATTCAGCCACGCTGCAGTGATGCTGTTTCAGGTTATGGAACTCCTTCAAATTCATCACTCCGGATGAGATGTGAGCTGTACGGAATCCATCTTCAAAGATAGCCCAGGTCACATCCTCAATGGGAGTGGTGATCTGGAAGTTATCCCACCAAGTTGCTGCTGGTCCTTCCAATAGATGTGCTGCAAACCTGACCTTTTCCTTGTCGGTGCAGCCGGCAGTTACCAAATCCTTTTTCACTGAACGTAGCTAATCATTGGCCACCATTGGATCCGTGGTTCCTGAGAACTTTGCAGGCCTCAGTCTTAGGAATCCGGTGAGCATGTCAAATCCTGGTGGATTGTTCGGGTTATTATTATTGTTGTTGTTATTCTGATTCTGCATAAAAGTGGTCATCATCTACATCAGTTGTGCCTGTGTTATCATCAACTGCTGCATCTCGGGGGTTACATTGTTGTTGTTTGGGTTGGGTTTGGCACGTCGAGGAGGCATTTGTGGTTTTCATAAGGATAAGAATGAGATACCCATAGATGCTTATCATGCACAATACATCACATAGACAATCACCAAACCAAGCATCAAAATAACATAAGGTTCAAACGACGTAAACAACAAGTTTGGAAAAGCAAACACACCATAGCAAGCCACCCACATGTTGGATGGTCATTGCGACTCAATAATCAAAAGTACGGTAGATGAAAGATAAATGAGTAGTCATCACTACTACTCCGCATCAATCTCTACATCAACAAGTGTAAGACCTGCATTCTCCATAGCGGTCTTGTATTCCTCAACATTGGTAGTCAAGGCCTCTATCTTGGCCCTAAGAGCCCTCTTCTGTGAACGAAGCCTCTCGATCACTCCTTGCTGATGCTCAAGCTCGAAGTCCTTGGACTCTAGCTCTTCCTTCATCTCCCGGATCTTCTTGTTCCTGTCTTGGACTCTCTTCTCCTGGCTCTTGAATTTCTTGTCCTGGCTTTCAAACTTGGCCTCCATTTCCTTGACTATCTCGTCTTGCTCTGCGAAGATCTTGTCCTTCTCACGAAGCTGCACCTGGAGCTCGTCATTGCTAAGCATGACGTTGGTCCTATCAGTATCTAGGTGCCTAATAAGACCCTCTAGGTCCTGAGGTATATACGAATCGGCTCCATCATCTCTCTAGCAGCATCCTCGTACTCAATAGCCTCACCCTCCTCGTTGCGTCTCCCGAAGGGGTGAAAGTAAAGACCTCTAAGCTCCCTGGAGTGTCTCCCTACCAGGCGCCCAAGTAACTCCTGCATGACTACATCTAGGCCTTTCTCCTTGTCGTCATGCATCAGCTTGAAGGTGATGGTCTCCGTGGTTGGCTCTGCCTGGCGTCCGGGCTGAGTGACTCTGAAGCCCCAAAGGTCCTTCCTCTCAAACTTGGTGAGGGAAAGCGTCATGATGCTAGGAAGTGGAAGGTTAAGCACGCTAGTGAGCTCAATGAGACGAGTACCAAAACGAGTTCCCTTGAACTCCTCGACCGTGTTGATAATAACATTAGGCATCTATTTTTATAAGATAAGAAAAGTTAGAATCAACATCAATAGAGAAAAATCACAAGACACAATCTCACAAGCATATCTTTTGCAACAATCACACAAGTCATGGCATACACAAATCCATTACAAGAATCAAAGGTTCAACATAACTTAGACAAATTTTTCGAGATGAAACGATAAGTGTGGTGGTCCAACTAACGAAGTACATTACAGTCCCCACTCACTTGCCAAGTTGGCTATCAGGGCATCCCTAGAGGCAATCTATCGATCTTGATCACATGACTCCACTGCTTAGTCTATGATGTCTTCTCTTAAACGTTGGTTGGTAGCCTCTAACTCTTGGGTATGCTTCTTTTCTTCCCTAAGATCATTTTGGATGTTGAGCATTCTGCACTTGATTCTATCACCAAGCTCCTTGATGGCATTCCAAGCTGCATTTCTTGCAGAGTCAAAGAATGTTGTGTGCATTTCTGAGTTGGTGACCATGCAGAATCCTGACTCCTTATGGTTGTCTTCCTTGTTTTTGTACAAGTGAAGTTGCACCCACCAGTACTCTACTCCATGATCCATCACGGGGAATCCTTTGTACACAGCTGCACCATGTATCCCCATGGTAACCATGAGGTTCTTGAGGGCCTTGGGGAATTCAGTCTCACACTCCAAGGTCATGGTCATGAGTGGTCCCTTCCTCACGGCTTCGTTGATGGAGTTCATCAACAAATAGAGATGAGAAAGAAGATTAGAAAAGTTTACGAGAAGAAAAAGACAAGTGTGGAAATTGTTGAAATTTTTTCCTTAGTGGTTTCTAATCCAATCCTAGGGTCATAATCCTACAGGCAACACAGTGCTCTGATACCATCTGCAAGATCCCACCTTTATAAAGGTAAAGATCCCTGTGATTGCAATGCTAGTCCCTGGATCAATTGCTAGCATCCATAGTTTAAGATGAAGTACACAAAAACAAAGGTCATTATTACATCGTCATTCCAGAGATAACATAGTCTTTTACAACTCCATAGCCATAGGCTAGTACAAGAGTTTAACTTAACAATATAAAAATAGAAGTCTTCATCTTCATGTGCCACAGGAAAGCATGTTGAGTGTAGACTCATAACCCCTAATCATCATCAGAGTAACCTGCAACATCACAAGTTACAGCCACAGTGGGTCAATGCGTTGCAATAGTATTGGCAAGTGATACCTTAGTAGAATATTAGCATCTAGTTACTACATGATAGGTTTTACCTATCAGTTGAAAACACAACCACCAATAGAAATTGGTGAACCTTCACCCTTGTTCAACCACAAGTTTTAACTTAGAAAATTGGGATGAGGAGATTCTTGATAGCTTCCATGTCTTGATGCTCAAATTGTCCATTACCGGGGACACGACTAAGTACTTAGTTTCTTCCATCTGCAGAGGTGGTGCACTTTCCCCACAAGACTTGGTTTCACCAAGACAGGACCTTTCAGAAGCCTTCCCTTAGACTAGAATGGACGCGCTCCAAACCTATCATGCCCCTACCACCAACTGTCCATTTGGCTAAGTTATTGCAACCTATATGATCCAGGCAGAGCCTATAATGTCATGTGGCTACACTAGAAGCTTCTTAACATTTGGCATCTCAAATCTCTTTGTTCCTGGGTGGCAATCCACAAGTGAGATACACAAGGTAAACCATAGAAATGGTCCTTGTGTAACCACTCAACCAAAAACCACCAAGCAATTACCATTCCACCCAGGTGTTTCATTCACTTAGTTGTTTTATTAAGCAAACCATAAGTCAAAGACTTAGCAATATTTTTCCATAGCATGTATATATTCCACCCTTGGTTGCTACTAGCTAGGCTAAGAATGGCAATAGTAAGTATCTTAACTTAGAGATAATTCTAACAATTCTACAACTACTAGGATTTCCCAAGCATAGCATATAGATACTTAGCAAAATATTCATGCAAGCCCTATACAAAATATTTCTAATGCATAGTCAAAATATTGGGAAAAAAATATGAAGCACCACTTGCCTTGGTAGTTGGGGGGAGTAGCAGCAATCCTCACAATCACAATCACCACTAGCACCAAAATCTACACATAAAATGATATCACCAAATTCATATATCAAAATAAACAAGCAAAAATATATGAATGCATGCAAATGCCCTGTGATGATTTTTCTAAATCAAACAAGACAAGTGGAATAGTA
Organism: Avena longiglumis; assembly: GCA_030063025.1. Taxonomy (NCBI): domain Eukaryota; kingdom Viridiplantae; phylum Streptophyta; class Magnoliopsida; order Poales; family Poaceae; genus Avena; species Avena longiglumis. The sequence goes on along the minus strand of CP125977.1, from coordinate 427,374,543 downwards.
CTGAATCATAAACAGAACAATTATGCACTAAATAAAATCAATTTGGCCTTTAAAACATTTTCTATAAAAAATTTATACACAAAATAAGCTTACAAATGTCTCTGCAAAAACAACTAATTTTACAGATGCAATTCATTAAACAAAGTGTATGGTTGGATAGAATTCTTTCTCCTGATTCCAATGGTATAAAATTTACAAAATTTGAACGTGTGGATCAAAAGTTATGAATTTTGCAAGTTTGAACATCTAATAGATCTAAATCCAGATTTTTAAATCAAACTACAGCCACACGCCACTTTCTGATTGGTTGATACCGTTTCGGCTGGATCGATCAACGTGAGCCGTTGGATTTAAGTGGTAGCGCACGGCCAGATCTGCGCGTACCCGTTTGATTAAGTGATCTATTTCTGTGCATTGGATCTAGATCTAACGGCTACGACGCAAGCGGCCAAAGACTGGCGGCGCCAATGGGTGCTGGCGGCGGTGGCGCTTCTTCCGGCGACGCTCCGGTGATTCCAGAGGAGGCTAAGGGTTGAGCAGTGGCTTACTAGACTCGTTGGAACACGACGATTCTCAAAGTGTCGCTGGCGTGGACGGGGGCGTGCTGCAGAGGCTGCTAGGGATCGTCGGATTTGGAGACAACGTCGGGTTTGCTCGGACGGCGACGAAGGTGACGTTTCTGGCCACCCTAGCACAAACCGAGGGTATCAGCGTGTGCACAACGCTCAGGAAAACCTGATAGGGTCAAGGAGAAGGCACGGGGTGGTCGAGTTTTACCTAAATCTCTCGCCGGAGTTGGAGACGGCGTCGGATGCCCACGGTGCTCGTCGAAGTCGACACTCTGGATCACAAGCAGATGAACAAAGGGTATCAGGAGGTGCGCATGGAACAGGGGATCATCCTAGAGTGAATGAGGAGTGGGCGCAATCACGAGGCTTACTGGAATACCTCGCCGGAGTTGGCTCAGTCTGCGGCGGTGTAACGCGAAATAGGAGCAGCCTGGTGGCGGAGCGAGTGAAGTGAGGGGAAAGGTGCGGGGTGGGGAGGGGTTTTTGTAGCCGGAGCAGGGGCGACAGTCACGCGACCAATCAATGGGATTTACGCCGGGTTTATTCGCGGCGTCACTGCAGAGAGGTAACGGCAGAGCGACGTCTGCGCGCGAGGATTCGGGGGAGACGACGATGACGTGGAGAGGGCCCAGCGTCAATGGCTATGGGGTACGTTTCGCGCGGGTGAGAGAGGGGGTAGAGGAGGACTGCCCCGGGTGGGCTGGTTCTGTTATTGGGCCGAAAGGGTAGCACCGGCCTGTTTCTATTTCTTTTATCTTTTTTCCTTTTCTGATTTGATTTTCTGGATTCAATTTCAAATGGTTTTCAAATGGGTTTGAATTCAAACTTGTTCTGAGTTTTTGTAAAGTAGAACTTGCACCTTTTTGGCTACAGAACAAAGTTGCTCACTCAAAATACTTTGGCCCATTGGGTTTTAAATTAAACAATGCCTTTATCACTTATTTAATAAGGACATATGCTTGGTTTTTAAATTCATATATTTTTTGAAAACTTTGTTCAAGCTTTAGAAAATATCAATCAATCTTAGGGTCAATTCTCTACTGATCAAAACAAGCATTTGCTTCTTATGAGGTAGCAATAAGGCTAATGCCTTGCTTTATAAAAAATGGTAGATCACAAAGTTTATGTTTTTAGAAGAAATGATCCTAAAATGAGTATGAATGCATGAATGATATGCAAACTTTGAAATCATGATTTTTGGGATGTTACACCTAGTGGCAAGCATTAAGCACAAGAAGTTGCAATAAAGTCAAATAGCACTAATAGAGATACTAGCCACCATGCCCTAACAATCTTATTCGATTATATGATAGAACTCACCCAATCCCTACCATCCCCATAGCCTACAGCGGGGAATTACTCACTCATGGATGGGGGAAACATGGATGGTTGATGGAGAGGCATCGGTGATGATGATGGCGATGATCCTCTCCAAATTCCCCGACCCGGCAGGGTGCCAGAATGGAGTTTCTGGTTCCGAATCACGGTTTCTAGTGGTGGTGGCGCATCGGAAATCTTTCTAGAAGAACGTTAAACCCCCCTAATTTTTTAGGTCAAGAGGCATCTTATAGGCGAAGAGGTAGGCTGAGGGGGTGCCCGAGGTGGCCACACCCCTCCCAGGCACGGCCAGGCCTGGCCCGCGCGGCCAAGGCGTGTGGGCCCCTCGTGGCCCTCCTCCGTCTCGTCTTCTGGCTCCATGAGTCTTCTGGTGAAATAGGATTTTTGGCATATTTTCCGGGATTTTTCCTGATAGTTGATTTTATGCACAAAAACTAGACACCAAGGTAATTCTGCTGAAAACAACGTCAGTCCGTCTTAGTTGTATCCAAATCACACAAGTTTAGGGAGAAACAATAGCAAACGTGTTTGGAAAAGTAGATACGTTTTGGACGTATCAACTGTAGGGGTTCGTAGCATGGAAAACAAAAAATTTCTATCGCATACAAACAAACAAGCCAAGATCTATCTACTAGATTGTAGCAACGAGTCGATGGAATAACTTACCCTCGAAGATTCCAAAGTGTTTAACGAGTAGATTCGTGGGTGATGTAGTCGATTCTTTCCGATCTCAAGATCGCGTGACGATCCTTCCGGAGCTGCGTTAACCGGGCGCTCCGATCGGTCACACATTCGTACTCGGAAGACCTTCCTCTCCTTGTTCCAAAGAAAATGGAGGTTGTAGCACTCTCTCGCGATTCCTGGCAACGGCGTGGTACCTAAGTAGAGGGAAATCCTGAGGCTTCGCCTTAAGCCGGAGCGAGTATGGTGGATTATGAGAGAGGTCTATTAGTGGTCTAGAGATTAGACACACCAATTAGAAGGCTCTAAACCGCAGGCTAAAGCAATTAGAAGCTCTAAACCAAACGGCTCTAAACCGGAGATTAGAGGTAGAAACTTGTGTGTCTCAAGGAGGAGCCCTGCCCCTCCTTTTATAGGTGGAGGGGCTAGGCGCGCCAGGGAGGGAGGGAGTCCCTCCCCAACTCGGCCTAGGGCTGGGCGCCGGCCAAGGAGGAGAGGAACTCCTCCTCCAAGTTGGTTTCAACCTCCTCTTGCTTGTTTCCCACAGTTTCATGTTTCCCACGCTTCTGTTTTCCACAGCTTCTGTTTTAGCCGCTTGACTTTCAAACTGCAATTTGACTTTCATGTTTTGGAACAGCAAGAACACTTAGTACATGATGCAATCATTCAATGACACACTCATGTACCTCCTCCCGGTCTTGGGACAATCCGGACCCTTCTAGAACATTCCGATGAAAACACGGAATCATTCCCGAACTCCGACGGGACTTTCCTTATATGAATCTTATTCTCCGGACCATTCCGGACCACCTCGTGATATCCGGATCCCATCCGAGACTCAACAACATTCAGTCTCTTTCTCATAATACCATAACTACTCAAACAACGTCGAATCCTTAAGTGTGTCTCCCTACGGTTCGTGAATTATGCGGACATGATCGAGACACTTCTCCTAACAATAACCAATAGAGGAATCTGGAAATTCATATGGCTCCCACATATTTCTACGATTACTTTGCGATCGAATGAACCACTTACATACGATACCAATTTCCCTTTGTCTCACGATAGTTTACTTATCCGAGGTTATGATCGTCGGTATCTCTGCATACCTAGTTCAACCTCGTTACGATAAGTACTCTTTTCTCGTTCCCGTGATATGTGATCCCTTGTGACCCAGTCACATGCTTGCAAGCTAATTGGATGACATTCCACCGAGAGGGCCCAGAGTATATCTATCCGTCATATGGATGGACAAATCCCACTCTTGATCCATGTGTTTCAACCAATACTTTCCGAACACTCAATGCCACCTTTATAGCCACCCGATTCACGGTGTGGTGTTTGATGTCATCAAAGCATCCATCCGGTAAAGGTGATATGCATGATCTCATGGTCGAAGGAATTAGGTTACTATGTATCAGAAAGCATATAGCAATTGAACTATTGAAATGACTTGATCTTTATGCTACGCTTATCTATAGGAGTATGTCCATCACATCATTCTCCTAATGATATGATCCTGTTGTTAATAACATCTCTATATGTTCATGATCAGGAAACCATGATCATATATTAACCAACAAGCTAGTTTAACAAGAGGCTTTACTAGGGACTCTTATTTTAGTTTACAAATCACACAAGTATTAATGTTTTCGGTTAATACAATTATAGCATGGTATGTAAACATTTATCATAAGTGTGAAGATATGATAATAACCACTTTATTATTGCCTCTTGGGCATATCTTCAACAGTCTCCCACTTGCACTAGAGTCAATAATCTAGTTTCAAACCTTTGTGTATTCAACACCTATGGCTTTCCGGTGTTGTATGTACACGATTGCTAGTGGTCAACTGATCTCCGGATCTGACACTTCCAGGTCCGTGTGTAATTGCATGTCTTTGCGTCTCTACGCATCACTCATTCTCTAATGAGATGGCTTTGTATAAATTTGGTCTTTCGGTGTGACCTTTAGCTCTTTGGGGTTAAAACATGTTGATAATATTGTCGCACAATATATCTTCATAGTATTATCCCGCTATGAACTACACCTAGTTTGATAACAAACTACTTGACACAAATGCCCTCTTTTGCTGCTATAATAGCAGTCATATACTTAGCCTTTTGTTGTAGTATCTGTCACAATGTCTTAACTTTGGAACTCATCCAAATCCATTATGGAACCCACTTTCCATTATATTGTGCCACCCTTAGTTTAGATTGAGATAAACTTAATTTGTACTTTGTGACAAAGCTAGTATCAATGTAGTACTTTTACAATGAACTAACCATCTATTTGTCACTTCTACAAATGATATACTCTTAGTTTCTTCCAAAAGATCATAAGAATATCCTTACTATTGTCCAATGATCATCTTACGAATCATTCTGGTATATGCTCACAACATTTAGAGCATAGGACATATCTGGATTTGTACATATCACAGTATGATTGATATAAATACTCTTTGTGATTTCATACATCAAGTATCAATCTATACTTGATTATTTGTTTCACTTTACCAAATGTCAATACACTTGAATATATCATCAACATTGAACTCTTTCAATCCTTTCTGTGCGACAAGAACCTTTTCTTGTAGTTTCTATATTGAACTCATTCAATATCTCGTCTATGTACTTCTGGCACAACCATATTAGCGTCTATTGATGCCAAATATTTGGGTTTTGCCTAAGTCTTTCATCGGGATGAAATTCTTAATATGTGTTAATAAAAGATATTATTTCCAATCAACAATATGTCTTCCACATAATGTATTAGAAACAAGTCTTAGCGCTCCCACTTAATTTCTTGCAAATGCAAGCATCTTCATCGTCTCTAATGAATTTTTAAACTCCTTTAACAGTTTCATCACAGTGAAGATTCTAACTCCGCGATGCTCACTTTGACCATTGAAGTTTGCATATGCTTTTAGCATCCTTTGAATTAACAAAACCCTATGGACCGTGTTATGCACATGTCCTAGGTAACGATTCTATTAGAAGAACTTGTTTTGTTTATTCAACTACCATATAACAAATTATATGTAGTGGTTGCTACATTAATCCGTCTAGACTAAAAATCGCTATGAAAGATCAAATCTTGTCATATACAACCTTTGAACATTGTTGTGAACTCTTTCCCAACATGTCGACTATTTCATAGATGTGCAACATCCATGTCTATTTCTTTATAGATCCAGACACAACTGTAAGGTCTTACACCTTTCTCGAGGGTCCTTCAAGTTCAAAACTTGATTTCTCGTGTATGGAACTATCACGGATTTTATGGCTTCAAGCCATTTGACGGAGTCAGGGCCCATCATCGCTTCTTTGCATGTAGTCGGTTCATTATTCTCAAATAATGATTCAACCCTCAAATCTTGGTATTTGATTGTTTACCCGATCTACTTGTTTCAATAGGAACTTAGATCTCCGTGACCACAACCTTTGAGGCACGTGAGCCATGAGCATTGTTGCCGCCTCCGGAACACTTTTCGGCGCTGCGCAACTCTGCACATATAGCTAAGGTTCTTTTAACCTTATCAAAGTTCTATTGTCCTCCCACTTTTCTTTTCACGAAAAATTCCTTCCCAAAGAAACTTGACGTTCTAAGCGACAAACACTTTTGTCTCTGGTGTTATGGAGGAATACTCAACAGTTATACAAAGACAGGTTCATCCGACTTTGGTTGCAAACATCTTTCTTATGCATAGCAAACCATTGTTTAAGAAAGGACAACTTGGGTTTTATCCCAAACCATAACTTTATATGGTGTCATTTCAACGGATTATGATGGAGCTCTTTTCAGTGGAAAAACGGTAATCTCTAAAGCTTTTAATCTTTAAAATATAATGGCAGTTTTATGAATTATACCTTTGATCTTACCATGTCAAACAAGGTTTAATTACATATCTCGAACGCTCCATACCCTTATGGTGTTAAGCGAAATGAAAATCCACTTAACGATTCCTTAAATCTTAGGTATTATGCTAAACTCTGTAACTCAAATATCTTCCTTTATGATCTTTATCATAAACTGTTTATATTCTTGTTACAATGATTTTGCACTTCATCTTGAAAGTCTTTGAACTTTTCAAATGTTTCATACTTCATCCTTATTAAGTAAATATTCATATATTCACTCAAAATTTCGGAAAAAGCAAATGAAGTTAAAATCCATCGCTCTTGACTACACATAATGGACTTCGTACAACAATATGTACAAATTCCAATAAGCTAGTCTTTTGTTCCCTTTTGGCCTATGAACGAAGTTTCAATTATCTCTAGGAAAGTTTCACAAGTGTCATTTGATCAAAAATCAAAAGACTCCAAAATTCCATCCATATGGATTTTCTTCATGTTTTCTTTCCAATATAATTTAAACGGCGATGTCACTTCCTAAGTGATCTTTCAATCAATTTGTCTTTCGACATTTTTAGCACTTGTTTTATGGATGTGATTTCTCCAACGAGATTTGTGAATCATCCATCTTTTATGGATTACGGCAATTATTTTAACAACCCTTTTGTTCTCATAATACCTGATAAAACAAATCTTGAAGGCAAGCTTTGATGTTTAACGAGCAACACAATAACCCTTTATTTGTTCTCGATGAACATCATCACATATTCTTTTGCTAATTACTTAGGCCACTGTAGTTCATGAATTCTGTTGTTTCGTATGACGATTCATACCAACAAATTCAGTATTAAATACTTAAGAACCACATTGTTTAATAAGCAAAGAATATAGCCATAACATGTATATCATCTATATACTTAAACTGAACAATTCTAGTCTTTTCTTTTCTGCCATATATTTATGAGATTCTCTTTCAGTATTTCCTTTTCTGTTTGAAAGAATCTATCAACATCAATTAGTGGAGTCATACATATGACACATAGTCCAAAGCGTGTATAGTTAAATACCAATGTCTTTGGACTTGCACTTTGAAGTAGATCACCATTATCAAATGTTTGGTGCTCTTTCAAATTCCTTTCTTTAGTAATCTCTTGGTGTAGTAAACATTTTACCTACATCAAATATTCACCCTTGTCATGGAATCGTCCATGATCAAGCTACGTTTAGCTTATAACGATGAATCGTGAGTATAATGTTGCTCTCCAAAACCTTTTGGAGGATTAGGACAACTAGTGTCTCCAACCTTTTACAAATTCTCATCAAATATGAGAACATGACTTTTGCCATATTATACTCTATCATGTTGTAACCAATACTTCGTTTCAGATATCACAATATCTTCCACACATCATGGTTTCTGAAACAACTCTTTCAGATCCTAGATAACCTTGATATTAAGAGAATCCTTTGAATATCAAGAATCATGGAGACAAACATGATACTTATATACTAACACTTGGAATTGTTACTCTTGATTTAATACTAATTATTAAACTTCATGGAGTACTTGAACTTCTTGAAAGTTTGCAATAGGACTTTTAAACTTTTAGATTAACACTTAAAACAATACGATACCGGTTAAGAAAGTATCTAACGAATTCTATAGTTCTATCATCTCAATTATAACTAAGCGCAAGGTGGTAAACGGATGCCAATGACTACAACAACTATGCAAATTCACTTTGATTTAGTTTATAATAAATTGAGTTCTAATTAATAATTAAATTAATCTAGGTGAACTCCCACTCAAAACAATATCCCTCACATTGTTTTAGTGATCACGAACCAAATCCACCACATCAAAACCGATCATCACGAGAGTTGATATAGCTTCAATGGCGAACAATCAACATGTTCATCATATCTACTATATGACTCATGCTCTACCTTTCGTAATCCGTGTTCCCGAGGCCATGTCCGTACATGCTAGGCTCGTCAAGATCAAACCTTAGTTTCTGCATGAGCAAATCTGGCTTGCTCACGTTGTATACACTTGTAGAATCTAACACACCCGATCATCACGTGGTGCTTCGAAACAACAAGCTTTAGCAACGGTGCTAACTAAGGGTGAACACTTTATGACTTGAAATTCATGTGCATGAGGGATCATCTTATAATGCTACCGTCGTCTACTAAGCAATACAAGATGCATAAAGGATTAACATCACATGCAATTCATAATATGTGATATGATATGGCCTTTCTTCTTTGTGCTTCCGATCTCCATCTTCTAGCACGAACATGATCTCCATCATTACCGGCATTGCATCAAGGTCAATGACGCTGCTCCATGGTTGTCGTCCACCGGCTTCAACTATTACAGCCACTTTGAATAGACACGCGGGTCTTAACATAAATTAAAGACAACCATATGGCTCCTGCCGGTTGCCAACTTACAATAAGGAACATTGCATACATCAAATATAATCACAATCATGGCCATATCACATCATCAAGACACCCCGCAAAACAAAGTTAGACGCCTCTACTTTCTTTGCATATTTTACGTGGTTTGGGGCTTTCAATAAGTGTCGTTCTAAGTTACGAACAAGAACCACAACATTGATACTAGTATTGTCAATCACCCGTTGTAAATTGAATCTTAACTATGCTAGGAGAAACAGGCACCCGCAAAGCCACTTATGCAATACAAGTTGCATGTCAAGCGTGGAGCAAGTCTCATGAACGATGTCATGTAAGGTTAGCCGGGCTTCATCCCAACATATCGCAAGATGCAAAGTACACAAGAAGCAATCGACAATAAAAGCATCAACGCCCACAATGACCATTGTGTTCTACTCGTCTGCAGATCTACATATAGACACGGCTCGATACCCTTTGTAGGGGTTCGTAGCATGGAAAACAAAAAATTTCTATCGCATACAAACAAACAAGCCAAGATCTATCTACTAGATTGTAGCAACGAGTCGATGTAATAACTTACCCTCGAAGATTCCAAAGTGTTTAACGAGAGCAGATTCTCGTGGGTGATGTAGTCGTACTCTTTCCGATCTCAAGATCGCGTAGACGATCCTTCCGGCGCTGCGTTCCGGCAGCGCTTCCGCAATCGGTCACACATTCGGTACTCGACGAAGACCTTCCTCTCCCTTGTTCCAGCAGGCAGCGGAGGTTGTAGCACTCTCCTCGCGATTCCGGCAGCACAACGGCGTGGTACCGGAAGTAGAGGGGAAATCCCGCAGGGCTTCGCCTTAAGCCGGAGCGAGTATGGTGGATTATGAGAGAGGTATATTAGTGGTCTAGAGATTAGACACACCAATTAGAAGGCTCTAAACCGCAGGCTAAAGCAATTAGAAGCTCTAAACCAAACGGCTCTAAACCGGAGATTAGAGGTAGAAACTTGTGTGTCTCAAGGAGGAGCCCTGCCCCTCCTTTTATAGGTGGAGGGGCTAGGCGCGCCAGGGAGGGAGGGAGTCCCTCCCCAACTCGGCCTAGGGCTGGGCGCCGGCCAAGGAGGAGAGGAACTCCTCCTCCAAGTTGGTTTCAACCTCCTCTTGCTTGTTTCCCACATTTCGCTTTCCACAGTTTCTGTTTAGCCGCTTGACTTTCAAACTGCAATTTGACTTTCATGTTTTGGAACAGCAAGAACACTTAGTACATGATGCAATCATTCAATGACACACTCATGTACCCTCCCCCAGTGCTTAGGACAATCCGGACCCTTCTAGAACATTCCCGATGAAAACACCGGAATCATTCCCGAACTCCGAAACGGGACTTTCCTTATATGAATCTTATTCTCCGGACCATTCCGGACCACCTCGTGATATCCTGGATCCCATCCGAGACTCCGAACAACATTTGGTCTCTTTCTCATAATACCATAACTACTCAAACAACGTCGAATCCTTAAGTGTGTCTCCCTACAGTTCGTGAATTATGCGGACATGATCGAGACACTTCTCCGAACAATAACCAATAGAGGAATCTGGAAATTCATATGGCTCCCACATATTTCTACGATTACTTTGCGATCGAATGAACCACTTACATACGATACCAATTTCCCTTTGTCTCACGATAGTTTACTTATCCGAGGTTATGATCGCTTGTATCTCGCATACCTAGTTCAACCTCGTTACCGATAAGTACTCTTTTCTCGCTCCGTGATATGTGATCCTTGTGACCAGTCACATGCTTGCAAGCTAATTGGATGACATTCCACCGAGAGGGCCGAGTATATCTATCCGTCATATGGATGGACAAATCCCACTCTTGATCCATGTGTTTCAACCAATACTTTCCGAACACTCAATGCCACCTTTATAGCCACCCAGTTACGGTGTGGTGTTTGATGTCATCAAAGCATCCATCCGGTAAAGGTGATATGCATGATCTCATGGTCGAAGGAATTAGGTTACTATGTATCAGAAAGCATATAGCAATTGAACTATTGAAATGACTTGATCTTTATGCTACGCTTATCTATAGGAGTATGTCCATCACATCATTCTCCTAATGATATGATCCTGTTGTTAATAACATCTCTATATGTTCATGATCAGGAAACCATGATCATATATTAACCAACAAGCTAGTTTAACAAGAGGCTTTACTAGGGACTCTTATTTTAGTTTACAAATCACACAAGTATTAATGTTTTCGGTTAATACAATTATAGCATGGTATGTAAACATTTATCATAAGTGTGAAGATATGATAATAACCACTTTATTATTGCCTCTTGGGCATATCTCCAACATCAACTCCCCCCAAGCTTAGCTTATTGCTTATCCTCAAGCAATTTAGTTGAAAACTGAGTGCGATAAAAGAACTTTCACGAACACATTTGCTTCATATGATGTAAATATTCTCAGCACATGAGTAGATACTTAGACAATTATAATAAGGAGGTCTACTTAGTAGTCATTGCAAGCTATGAAGAGATTCCAACACAATAATAGTAAGTAGCATGAAACATAAACATAAGCAACATTGCAATGCTCATAATAAGGTATGATAGAGTGGTATCTTGCTTGCCTTTGTTTTTAGAGCACAACATAAATGCCAAGGCACCTCTGTAGTTCAAGTGAAGACTAGAAGTAAAGATATCAAATATACAAGCATCAAAGTCATGACATTATTAACCAAGTTTTGAGACAAGCACATTACACTAAGAATGACAACTATGCTCTCAAGAAGGTGCTCATAGAATAAGTGGTGACTCAACAAGGAAGTGAAAAGGTTTTGAAAAGTTTGAAAGGCTTCCAAATGCTGAAAGTATGGTACTCATTATCTTTGATCTCTCATTGCCCCTATCATAGGCATCTTTAGATGGTTAAGGTGAAAGTTAGGTCCAATATGAGTTATATGCTTGACAGACCATAAACTGGAAATATCATTTTCCTTGAGTACGAGGGCCGCTCCTCATGCTACTCAACTTTAGTTACCGGTAAGTTCTTGTCATAGTAAATACATACGTATCATAGAGAACCGCCAACGGAGTACCCCTTGCACATGATACATGAGCTATCCCATATCAAAATGACAAGGCAAGCAGACAATGAGCATCTCAGCAATCTTCTTATTTACCATGGAAAAATGGTGATTTTTATCTCTTTCCTCTTTTCTCATCTTTTTTTCTTTTTCTCAATCTCTATCTCTTTTTTTATAAGAAGAATGCTTCATAGATTGCTCACTATGGTGATGCTGCAAGTTTCCACCATGACTAGGCATGGCTTAGGCTAGCGACCCAGACGTTTCTCTAACACATATACATAACTCCATGGACTTACAAGCTCCCCTTTTATTTCACACCGATGACATCCGCAAACAAAAGATCATGATATCAACAGGGTATATATTTATAGGTGTTGAAAGCGTTCCTCGTGATAGCACGGTTCTGCTAACTCCCAACCTATAATTTGCAAGCATATAACTTTCATGGACATTCACAATGGTTCAGGTTTATTAAGTGCAAGAAATAAAGTGTGCCATCAAGTTCGTGAGAGCTTTACTAACTAGTTTTCCCATAACAAGCAAACATTTTATTTGGAAGAAAACCAGGCATAAAGAATATGCACGGAATAACAAATGATGCTAGTAGGTAAGTATGGTGGACACTTTCGACAATATTGGTTTGGGGAGTTGGAAGCACGAGTAGAGCTCATACTCAGTGTAAGTGAAGGCTAGCAATAGAGAGGGAGCGACAAACGAGAGAGCATAACTGTCATAATCATACCCCGTTAATGGCTCTCCTCTCCACCCACCTCCACCTCCACCTCCACCTTCCTCTCTCCCTCCCCACCGTGCACGGCAGCCATAGCCTTCTCTAAGGTGATCTTCTCCCTTGGATCTCCCTCTCTCTGCGTGCTCTTTGGTCATCATGGATTTGATCTCTTGGGACTTTTCCCATGGCCGAAGAGTGGTGAAGCAGGTACGTCACCGTTTTCACTCTTCGGTGCATCCTGTTCCGGGCTCCTCCTCCTTGGAATTCTTCCTGGTAGCTCAGTTCTTGGATTTTTCTTTCCCCCTATCGACTGGAAATGTGGCGTTGGCATTGGAATCTTGTCTTGGTGGATCTGCAAGTCGGTTCAAGGTGTGTTGGTTAAATGAAAGGTGTTTTAGATTTTCAGTGGCATCAAATAGGATTGGTCATTTTATCCATGCCTTGGAATTCTATAAATGTGCTGACTTTCACTGACTCTTCCGGCTATTTAATGGAAAAAGGCCAATTGTTTCCACGGTTTTTGATCGTATGGATTTTCATGATCAATGGGATGAGGAGAAGGGTCGATCTAGATCAACCCCCTTTTATCTTCGGAATATACCTTTAAATTTGAAAGGAGGGTCTCCTGTTATATCATTGGCTATTAGACCTAATTTTGAGCTTCTCAGATCTTTGGCTCATAATCAGGCTGAGGTTACTAATTCTTCTATGGATCATATCAAGATTGGCATCTTCGAATTTACGCTGGGACCCGATTTTTCTTTGAAACGTTTGAGCCAGAAGAATGTGTCAACCTTTTCAAACTCCTTACCGTTACGTTTTGGGCAAGGTAATATTCAAACTTTCTTCTCTCATGAGACTTTCTCGTTGAAGCATATTCGTGATCTTATCCAAGCGGGATACTCGCCTTCAGGAATTCTCTGGTATGTTAAGCTCTTTCAAACTGCATGCACCCGTTGTTTATCTTTAAATCATTCAGATGTGCATTGGAAAAGTCAGATGAGATGTTTGGGCTGCCTACAGTTGGGCCATGTTAAAAGGAACTGTTCTCGTGTCAGTAAAAATAAGATTTGGTAGTTGAAAGTTAGTCCGCAAAAGGGTTCTATCCTTTCTATGTCTAGCCCCATGAAATCTCAACAAACTCAGTTTCCCCGTGATTGCACTACTGCTTCTCTTTTCTGCACTAGGTGTCTGGCAGTGGGGCACATTTATTCTAGCTGTTTCGCTACCCCACGCTGTCAGTTTTGTTGGATGTATGGTCACTCGGTTACAGGTTGCAAAAAAGATAAGTGTCTCCCACGTAAATTTTGGAGGCGTAAAGAATTCGTTGAGCAACAGATTGTTTGTTGTAATCCTTCTGAAACATTAGCTAGTCACCCTTTGGTCGATGCCTATTCTCCTTCTCCAAACCAGAAATTCTCTCTTGCTTGTTCCATGGCCAACTACCATTGAAATCCTCTCGCCTTTGTGCCCCGTGGTCTCTCCATTGATCATGGTCCACCAGGCCGCAGGGTGCAAAGTGATCTGGCTCTTAGCGCAGATGCTCCTCTGAATCATGATACATATGCTATTGCAGAAACAGATGTGCAAGTGCCGATTCAGCAGTGCTACCATGCAAGGATTCAGCTTCGTCGCCGTTTGAATCGTCAAGGCTTTCAGGTTTGCCGTATGGAATATTATCCAATAGGTTTAGGCCTGTTCAGCTTTAACACTTCTATGATCAGAGATGATGTTGTTGGTAGATCTTATAATATTGATGGTTGGATTGACATTACCTTTGTTAAGCATGATCATGGCCTGAATATGAGGGCAGCTGCTCTAGGTGAGGAAAAGTGGGTTATGATTTTAAACTTTCCACTTGACTATCAGACTGAGTATTGGATTGAAAAGGCTGTGTCTCTGTTTGGAAAATTGTTGATGTGGTTTAATAACTCTGGGGAGGATCATGCTTGTATTTTGGTTAAAGTTTGGATCATGAATGATGCACTTGTTCCTAAGAGTCTAGTAATGCGTCACATGGGAGGCCATCGTAGATCTTGGACTGCACCTGTTTACTTGTTGCGTAGTGATCAGTGGACGGCACATATGCATGTGATTCCTGAAGATACTGAAGATGACCCACCTGTGAATGGTGACCCTCACCCTTATTACGGGACTCATACATCGGTCGAGGAACGTTTTCAGGGCCGATTGCAGGGATGGCTTCAGCAACATGGCTATATTGGTAATAATGGTGCCAACAATGGCACTGCTGGTGGGCAGAACAGAGCTGCTGGTCACTCTGTTGGACAGTTCAGAGTTGCTGGTTCTGGGCTCAGGAACCAAAGATCTGGGAGGGATAGTTCTGAGAGGATTGTTGAAGCTCCATTAAACATCATGCCAAAAACAGGGGACAGGTGAACTATCAGGCCATTCTTCGTGATCAAGGAGTTTCCTTTTCGGATGGAGTTCACCCAACTCTTAACAGTTTATCTGATAGCCCCTTTGCTGCTTGGAATGATATGATGTCTGACTTCAGTGATAGTTCTACTGAAACTCCGCAGATAATTTCTTCTGATGGGGATCTTGCTGAATCTTCTGCTCAAGGTGCTGCTAGAGCTTTGAGCTTGAACAATACTTATGATTTGCATGATGAGGAAATTCCCCCATACTTCACTATTGCAAGATGTGTTTTGATCAATTGGCAGTTGCCAAATCTGTTCATTGGTGCTTCATCACTGTTTGGGCCTATGTTTCCACCTGCACATCTCATCAAAACTTTCCTCTCTGGTGGAACACTTTCAGTCTGTGATAAGCAGGATACTTTCTCTATCATGGATAGAAGAGTGGCTAGGAAATTGTGCTTTGAGGACTCACCTAGTCCTATTTCAAATTTGCTTTCTGGGTCAGTGCAGACTATGGAGATCACTGAGATTCATGGGGAGTCTCCAGGGGGCAGGGTTCAGAGGATTGCAAAGTCAAAGAAAGGGAAAGGGAAAACACCTACTCAGGTATCTGCTGTCAGAAGAAGTCATATGAACAATATTTATAATGGGTTTAAGGTTGACATGCCCACAGATTCAAGGAAGAGGAAGTCTAAGGTGAAGGAGAGAGTGATTCCTTCTGTTTTGGTGGAGACTTTCAGCTCTGATAGTTCTGATGTTTCTGAAGTGTCTAATCCAGCCTCCCCAATTCCACCACCTACTCCTATATCAGTGCTGCAGCAGATTGGAACTGTCATTTGTGGGATTCCTCCAGAAGAGCTGGAGCAGGACAAACTGGAAAAAGAAGAAGTCTGATGTTGGATGCTATGAGTCTAAAGTCTAGATCTTTTAGGCTTTTAGCTTTTCATTTGTTTTCAGTCTGTTTTTATTATTATGCCCTGGACCTTTTCCCTCTTGTGTGGCTGGCAGTGTCACACCTTGTTAGTTTAATAATTCTGTCATGAACTCTACATTAAGACAGTGTCATGTCATCTGTTGGAATGTAAGAGGCATAAACTCGGATGACAAACATAATGCTTTGCGTTCCCATATTAATTCCTCTGGCTGCTCCATAATTTGTTTGCAAGAGACTAAGAGAGAACATTTTGATCATTCTTATATTAGAAAATTTTGTCCAAGACGTTTTGATAAGTTTGCTTACTTCCCTTCTGAAGGAAATTCTAGGGGTCTCATTGTAATTTGGAATAGTGAAATTTTCAGAGGGGAGGTTGTAGAAAATATTTTTTGGGCAACTACTATTAAATTCCACTCAACCCAGTCTAGTTCTTCTTGGTTCCTAGTTAACATTTATGGTCCATGTACTGGTGAGAAAAGAGTTCAATTTGTTCAATGGTTATATGAGTTGAATATTGCTGATTCAGAAGAGTGGCTTCTTATTGGGGACTACAACTTTTATAGATCACCTACTGACAGAAATAGAGATGGGGGGAACATTGAGGATATGTTTACTTTCAATGATATAATTAGAGTGCAAAACTTGGTGGACTTACCTTTACAAGGTTCTGCTTTTACTTGGAGCAATATGCAGCTGCAACCTTGTAACACCCTCAGAATCGGACCTATGCAAGTTTCAGCGCTTTCCGCCAAACCCGCATAGAAACGATTCAAAGGTGCCCACCAGGCACTTTCGTGCGGGTGGAAAACGAAGTAATAACATTACACAACAGTCCTCGATGGAACCCACAGAACAGATATATATACAACACGACTCCAAGAGTCAAGAATACAAATATAATATACAAAGATCCAAATCACCTTGATAATGATAGAGCGTCCAGCTACGGACAAGATGCAAATGGGGCTAAGAGCCCTGAAGAATAACCAATGGCGTCCATAACCCTGCCCAGACCAAGCCGGAAGGGTAACCCTGCTAACGACGTCGATCTCAAAACCTGCTTAAACAAAAGGGGTGCCGACAAAGGGCATAGGAAAAAGAGGAGCGTCGATCGAGGCCAAGACACGGCGAGACTAGAATTCGGCGGTCCTCGCCTACATAGGTATGGTGGACTGAAGCGGCAGTGGCAGCATGCACTAAACAACCTATAGAGACTCGATACAACTGGCGACTATCAGAGAGGGGTAAGAAAGACCTATCCGGAACCAATCTGAATCTAGCACCAAACAAACCCATCCTGGTATTTCCCCCTCGAGACCAAACGAGGAAGTCAACCGAGGAACTCACACAGTTGGCAGTTTTATTTATTCAGTTATCGTTGCAGCAATTACTAGTCAAGTATAGATAATCATCCTGATAAAATAAGCAGTGGGCCATTTTAGTTAACCGTTCCATTGTAGTTGCAATAATTACTAGTCAAATACAATTAATATGAGATAACCCAAAACCCAGCAGTTGTTGGTACTTTTATTCAGCCATTCCGTTGTAGTTGCAATACTTACTAGTCAGGTACAATGGTCGCAAGTGACACTCCAAACAAGCAATTGTGGGCAATATTATTTAGCCATTCCATTATAGTGAAGCTGATTACTAGTCATTATAAAGTCAAGTTTATAGCACTACTTTAATTATGCTTGTCTATGATCGAGATACTGTGCTCCAAGTCGTCCATAACCGTGGACACGGCTTTCAGAAAGTTTTACCCGGCCGGGGTGCACCAATAGCAACACACGCTCGATCAACCTCGGAAAAACCAAATCAAAACCCAACGAGGCCTTCACGACAAAGCAATCACAGGATTCAGAAATATTTGAGGGCCACCCCATTGAGTAGACCATAGCGAAGTTAGGCGACTCGAGACGGACTCAAGTTTTGCGTCAATGGTCAGAACGATCGGGAACCCAAAACTGGGCTTGTCGATACCGCGAAAACACTCCGCTTACCTAAGCGATGCAGGTGTGCTCCTCGCACAATCGTAAATACAATAGTAGCATGGCATAAGTACAGGATAGTAAATAAAACCTCAAACTAGTTTGTGGCCCCAAGAAATAAGACTGAATCAAGCTCTGGCTCAGGGGGGTCCCATAATCCTCCCGGATGTGGATAGCGCGATAAATCAAGGAACAGGTATCAAGCACTCGGGGTCCTACCGGACACAAGTGGGCGGTTGGAAACCAAATATTATCTATCACCCACCGATGCCTCTTCTTACTTACTTCAATTTTAGTTTTAAACAGGAATTAAAATGAACGATAAGTAAAGCCATGATCATCTCCAACATCAACATGCGGCAATACATCAACAACTGTGGCACTGGACGACACGCAACAGCACTTGAGCAAGCGACTACGACGCGCAAGTCCAACTATCTACCAAACAACAGGTAATAGGATGTGTCCAAGGCATTATAAGGCTGCAGGGGATATCACGGGTACGAAAACTAGAGCAACGCAACACAGATAGCAATAGATCAACAGGAGGGAATAAATACTATAAAAATAAGATAGGTAGAAAGGGGGAGGTGCTCACCTGAAAACATTGCCGAAGATTCAACCGAAGATCGGGTCGACACTCGCATCAACTCAACGGCCTTATTCGCGAAGAAGCAAAATGCTAGAATAAACACCGGATGCAATATTTAATACTATGGCAAAAGATCGGGCATGATGCATGTATGATGTATGACATGGCAAAGGTGCAATGCAATTAGGTCATATTAAGCGGAACCAGGGTCCCGACAATTAATTGAACGGTTCAAGTTATTTAGCCACCCTGCAATTTAAATGTTGTTTTAACATGGCCAAATATATCACCGGTTCGCGACACCAATTTAAATGAGGCCGATATGAGACTAGATTTGCCCGCATATGGGCCCCATATTTAATTATAAGGTGAATCGGCATAAGGCCCCCAACCACACAAAATGCATGCGAGATGAACAATTAATATGCAACAAGTTGTTATTTCATTTATAAAATAGGGCTCGAGAAAAGGGGTCACACATTGAGGGGTCTCGACGGTCTTGGGGTTCCGGGGTTCGGGGTCGGTCTCAGGGTTCGACGGGGTCGGTCTCGGTCAACGGGAAGTTGATCTTGTCGCATCCGGGTTCTCGGCGAGCTCGGCGGTCGGGAAGGAGTACTTGTCGCACCGGGGTCTCGGTGTCCGGGGTGAGTACTTGGCTTCCTCAAGGAAGTACTTGGCATTCCGGGATGAAGAACTTGGCGTTCTGCGGCGAAGTGCTTGTCGTACCGGTGACGATCTTGGCGGTCTACGGATCCGGGTCTTGGTGTGGCCTTCGGATCACCAGGATCGGGCTTCGGGGTCTCGGTCATCAGATCTGTGAAGGAGATCTTGGTGTGCCGAGGGTCTTGGTGGGACCGGTCTTTGGTTCCAGGAGGAGTTCTTGGTGCTCCGAAGGGTGCAGGGTCCGAAAGAACTTGGTCCGGCTCCGGAGTCGAGTGTAGGGGTTCGTAGCATGGAAAACAAAATTTTTCTATCGCATACAAACAAACAAGCCAAGATCTATCTACTAGATTGTAGCAACGAGTCGATGGAATAACTTACCCTCGAAGATTCCAAAGTGTTTAACGAGAGCAGATTCTCGTGGGTGATGTAGTCGTACTCTTTCCGATCTCAAGATCGTGTAGACGATCCTTCCGACGCCTGCGTTCGGCGCTCCATGATCGGTCACATCGTTCGGTGACGAAGACCTTCATCTCCTTGTTCCAAAGAAAATGGAGGTTGTAGCACTCTCCTCGCGATTCCGCAAGACAACGCAAGGGTACCTAAGTAGAGGGAGATCCTGCAGGCTTCGCCTTAAGCCGGAGCGAGTATGGTGGAGTATGAGAGAGAGCTATTAGTGGTCTAGGATTAGACACACCAATTAGAAGGCTCTAAACCGCAGGCTAAAGCAATTAGAAGCTCTAAACCAAACGGCTCTAAACCGAGATTAGAGGTAGAAACTTGTGTGTCTCAAGGAGGAGCCCCGCCTCCTTTTATAGGTGGAGGGGCTAGGCGCCAGTGGAGGAGGAGTCCCTCCCCAACTCGCCTAGGGCTGGGCGCCGGCTTGGAGGAGAGGAACTCCTCCTCCAAGTTGGTTTCAACCTCCTCTTGCTTGTTTCCCACAGCTTCTGTTCCTGCTTCTGTTTTCCACAGTTTCTGTTTTAGCCGTTTGACTTTCAAAGCGGCAATTTGACTTTCATGTTTTGGAACAGCAAGAACACTTAGTACATGATGCAATCATTCAATGACACATTCATGTACCCTTCCCCGGAGTCTTGACAATCCGAACCTTCTAGAACATTCCGATGAAAACACCTAATCATTCCCGAACTCCAAACGGACTTTCCTTATATGAATCTTATTCTCCTGACCATTCCGGATCACCTCGTGATATCCGGATCCCATCCGAGACTCAACAACATTCGTCTCTTTCTCATAATATCATAACTACTCAAAACAACGTCGAATCCTTAAGTGTGTCTCCCTACGGTTCGTGAATTATGCGGACATGATCGAGACACTTCTCGAACAATAACCAATAGAGGAATCGAAATTCATATGGCTCACATATTTCTACGATTACTTTGCGATCGAATGAACCACTTACATACGATACCAATTTCCCTTTGTCTCACGATAGTTTACTTATCCGAGGTTATGATCGTCGGTATCTCTGCATACCTAGTTCAACCTCGTTACCGATAAGTACTCTTTTCTCGTTCCCGTGATATGTGATCCCTTGTGACCCAGTCACATGCTTGCAAGCTAATTGGATGACATTCCACCGAGAGGGCCCAGAGTATATCTATCCGTCATATGGATGGACAAATCCCACTCTTGATCCATGTGTTTCAACCAATACTTTTCGAACACTCAATGCCACCTTTAGAGCCACCCAGTTACGGTGTGGTGTTTGATGTCATCAAAACATCCATCCGGTAAAGGTGATATGCATGATCTCATGGTCGAAGGAATTAGGTTACTATGTATCAGAAAGCATATAGCAATTGAACTATTGAAATGACTTGATCTTTATGCTACGCTTATCTATAGGAGTATGTCCATCACATCATTCTCCTAATGATATGATCTTGTTGTTAATAACATATCTATGTTCATGATCAGGAAACCATGATCATATATTAACCAACAAGCTAGTTTAACAAGAGGCTTTACTAGGGACTCTTATTTTAGTTTACAAATCACACAAGTATTAATGTTTCCGGTTAATACAATTATAGCATGGTATGTAAAAATTTATCATAAGTGTGAATATATGATAATAACCACTTTATTATTGCCTCTTGGGCATATCTCCAACAGTCTCCCACTTGCACTAGAGTCAATAATCTAGTTTCAAATCTTTGTGTATTCAACACCTATGGCTTTCCGGTGTTGTATGTACACGATTGCTAGTGGTCAACTGATCTCCGGATCTGAAACTTCCAGGTCCTTGTGTAATTGCATGTCTTTGCGTCTCTACGCATCACTCATTCTCTAATGAGATGGCTTTGTATAAATTTGGTCTTTCGGTGTGACCTTTAGTTCTTTGGGGTTAAAACATGTTAATAATATTGTCGCACAATATATCTTCATAGTATTATCCCACTGTGAACTACACCTAGTTTGATAACAAACTACTTGACACAAATGCCCTCTTTTGCTGCTAAAACAGCAGTCATATACTTAGCCTTTTGTTGTAGTATCTGTCACAATGTCTTAACTTTGGAACTCATCCAAATCCATTATGGAACTCACTTTCCATTATATTGTGCCACCCTTAGTTTAAATTAAGATAAACTTAATTTGTACTTTGTGACAAAGCTAGTATCAATGTAGTACTTTTACAATGAACTAACCATCTATTTGTCACTTCTACAAATAATATACTCTTAGTACTTCCAAAAGATCATAAGAATATCCTTACTATTGTCCAATGATCATCTTACGAATCATTCTGGTATATGCTCACAACATTTAGAGCATAGGACATATCTGGATTTGTACATATCACAGTATGATTGATATAAATACTCTTTGTGATTTCATACATCAAGTATCAATCTATACTTGATTATTTGTTTCACTTTACCAAATGTCAATACACTTGAATATATCATCAACATTGAACTCTTTCAATCCTTTCTGTGCGACAAGAACCTTTTCTTGTAGTTTCTATATTGAACTCATTCAATATCTCGTCTATGTACTTCTGGCATAACCATATTAGCGTCTATTGATGCCAAATATTTGAGTTTTGCCTAAGTCTTTCATCGGGATGAAATTCTTAATATGTGTTAATAAAAGATACATTATTTCCAATCAACAATATGTCTTCCACATAATGTATTAGAAATATGTCTTAGCGCTCCCACTTAATTTCTTGCAAACGCAAGCATCTTCATTGTCTCTGATGAAATTAAACTCTTTTAACAGTTTCATCATAGTGAAGATTCCAACTCCGCTATGCTTACTTCAACCATTGAAGTTTGCATATGTTTTTAGCATCCCTTGAATTTAACAAAACCCTTTGGACCGCGTCATGCACACGTCCAAGGTAACAATTCTATTAGAAGAACTTATTTTGTTTATTCAACTACCATATAACAAAATTATATGAAGTGGTTGCTACATTAATCCGTCTAGACTAAACATCGCTATGAAAGATCAAATCTTGTCATATACAACCTTTGAACATTGTTGTGAACTCTTTCCCAACATGTCGACTATTTCATAGATGTGAAACATCCATGTCTATTTCTTTATAGATCCAAACACAACTGTAAGGTCTTACACCTTTCTCGAGGGTCCTTCAAGTTCAAAACTTGATTTCTCGTGTATGGAACTATCACGGATTTTATGGCTTCAAGCCATTTGACGGAGTCAGGGCCCATCATCGCTTCTTTGCATGTAGTCGGTTCATTATTCTCAAATAATGATTCAACCCTCAAATCTTGGTATTTGATTGTTTACCCGATCTACTTGTTTCAATAGGAACTTAGATCTCCGTGACCACAACCTTTGAGGTACGTGAGCCATGAGCTTTGTTGCTGCCTCCGGAACACTTTTCGGCGCTGCGCAACTCTGCACATATAGCTAAGGTTCTTTTAACCTTATCAAAGTTCTATTGTCCTCCCACTTAACTTTTCACGAAAAATTCCTTCTCAAAGAAACTTGACGTTTTAAGTGACAAACACTTTTGTCTCCGATGTTATGGAGGATTACTTAACAGTTATTCGAAATAACATACAAAGACAGGTTCATCCGACTTTGGTTGCAAACATCTTTCTTATGCATAGCATACCAATGTTTAAGAAAGGACAACTTGGGTTTTATCCCAAACCATAACTTTATATGGTGTCATTTCAACGGATTATGATGGAGCTCTTTTCAGTGGAAAAACGGTAATCTCTAAAGCTTTTAATCTTTAAAATATAATGGCAGTTTTATGAATTATACCTTTGATCTTTACCATGTCAAACAAGGTTTAATTACATATCTCGAATGCTCCATACTCTTATGGTGTTTCGGGAAATGCAAATCCACGGAACGATTCCATAAATCTGAGGTATTATGCTAAACTTTGTAACTCAAATATATTCCTTTATGATCTTTATCATAAACTGTTTATATTCTTGTTACAATGATTTTGCACTTCATCTTGAAAGTCTTTGAACTTTTCAAATGTTTCATACTTCATCCATATTAAGTAAATATTCATATATTCACTCAAATTTTTGGAGAAAGCATATGAAGTTGAAATCCATCGCTCTTGACTACACATAATGGATTTCGTACAACAATATGTACAAGTTCCAATAAGCTAGTCATTCGTTCCTTTTTTTGCCTATGAACGAAGTTTTAATTATCTCTAGGAAAGTTTCACAAGCGTCATTTGATCAAAATCAAAAGTCTCCAAAATTCCATCCACACGGAGTTTCTTCATGTTTTCTTTCCAATATAATTTTAAACGGCGATGTCACTTCCTAAGTGATCTTTCAATCAATTTGTCTTTCGACATTTTTAGCACTTGTTTTATGGATGTGATTTCTCCAACGAGATTTGTGAATCATCCATCTTTTATGGATTACGGTAATTTATTTGAACAACCCTTTTGTTCTCATAATACCTGATAAAACAAATCTTGAAGGCAAGCTTTGATATTTAACAAGCAACACAATAACCCTTTATTTGTTCTCGATAAACATCATCACATATTATTTTGCTAGTTACTTAGGCCATTGTAGTTCATGAATTCTGTTGTTTCGTATGACAATTCATACCAACAAATTCAGTATTAAATACTTAAGAACCACATTGTTTAATAAGCAAAGAATATAGCCATAATATGTATATCATCTATATACTTAAACTGAACAATTCTAGTCTTTTCCTTTCTGCCATATACTTATGAGATTTTCTTTCAATATTTCCTTTTCTGTTTGAAAGAATCTATCAACATCAATAGTGGAGTCATACATATGACACATAGTCCAAAGCGTGTATAGTTAAATACCAATGTCTTTGGACTTGCACTTTGAAGTAGATCACCATCATCAAATGTTTGGTGTTCTTTCAAATTCCTTTCTTTAGTAATCTCTTGGTGTAGTAAACATTTTAACTACATCAAATATTCACCCTTATCATGGAATCGTCCATGATCAAGCTACTTTTAGCTTATAATGATGAATTATGAGTATAATGTTGCTATCCAAAACCTTTTGGAGGATTAGGACAACAAGTGTTTCCAACCTTTTGCAAATTCTCATCAAATATGAGAACATGACTTTTGCCATATTATACTCTATCATGTTGTAACCAATACTTCGTTTCAGATATCACAATATCTTCCACACATCATGGTTTCTGAAACAACTCTTTCAGATCCTAGATAACCTTGATATTAAGAGAATCCCTTGAATATCAAGAATCATGGAGACAAACATGATACTTATATACTAACACTTGAAATTGTTACTCTTGATTTAATACTAATTATTAAACTTCATGGAGTAACCGGAACTTACTGAAAGTTTGCAATAGGACTTTTAAACTTTAGATTAACACTTCAAAACAATACGATACCAGTTCGTAAAGTAACTAACCAGAATTCTATAGTTCTATTATCTCAATTATAACTAAGCGCAAGGTGGTAAACGGATGCCAATGACTACAACAACTATGCAAATTCACTTTGATATAGTTTATGATAAATTGAGTTCTAATTAATAATTAAATTAATCTAGGTGAACTCCCACTCAAAACAATATCCCTCACATTGTTTTAGTGATCACACGAACCAAATCCACCACATTAAAACCGATCATCACGAGAGTTGATATAGCTTCAATGGCGAACAATCAACATGTTCATCATATCTACTATATGACTCATGCTCTACCTTTCGGTAATCCGTGTTCCTGAGGCCATGTCTGTACATTCTAGGCTCGTCAAGATCAAACCTTAGTTTCCGCATGAGCAAATCTGGCTTGCTCACGTTGTATACACTTGCAGAATCTAACACACCCGATCATCACGTGTTGCTTGAAACAACAAGCTTTATAGCGGTGCTAACTAAGGGTGAACACTTTATGACTTGAAATTCATGTGCATGAGGGATCATCTCATAATGCTACCGTCGTCTACTAAGCAATACAAGATGCATAAAGGATTAACATCACATGCAATTCATAATATGTGATATGATATGGCCTTTCTTCTTTGTGCTTCCGATCTCCATCTTCTAGCACGAACATGATCTCCATCATCACCGACATTGCATCAAGGTCAATGATGCTTCTCCATGGTTGTCGTCCACCGGCTTCAACTATTACAACTACTTTGAATAGACACGCGGGTCTTAACAGAATTTAAAGACAACCATATGGCTCCTGCCGGTTGCCAACTTACAATAAGGAACATTGCATATATCAAATATAATCACAATCATGGCCATATCACATCACTGCACACCCCTGCAAAACAAAGTTAGACGCCTCTACTTTCTTTACATGTTTTACGTGGTTTGGGGCTTTCAATCAGTGTCGTTCTAACTTACGAACAAGAACCACAACATTGATACTAGTATTGTCAATCACCCGTTGTAAATTGAATCTTAACTATGCTAGGAGAAACAGGCACCCGCAAAGCCACTTATGCAATACAAGTTGCATGTCAAGCGTGGAGCAAGTCTCATGAACGATGTCATGTAAGGTTAGCCCGGGCCGCTTCATCCCAACATACCGCAAGATGCAAAGTACACAAGAAGCAATCGACAATAAAAGCATCAACGCCCACAATGACCATTGTGTTCTACTCGTGCAACAGATCTACATATAGACACGGCTCGATACCCAGTAGGGGTTCGTAGCATGGAAAACAAAATTTTCTATCGCATACAAACAAACAAGCCAAGATCTATCTACTAGATTGTAGCAACGAGTCGATGGAATAACTTACCCTCGAAGATTCCAAAGTGTTTAACGAGAGCAGATTCTCGTGGGTGATGTAGTCGTACTCTTTCCGATCTCAAGATCGTGTATACGATCCTTCCGGCGCTGCGTTCCGGCAGCGCTTCCATGATCGGTCACATCGGTACTCGACGAAGACCTTCCTCTCCCTTGTTCCAAGAAAGCGGAGGTTGTAGCACTCTCCTCGCGATTCCGACAAAGACAACGGGCGTGGTACCGAAAGTAGAGGGGAGATCCCGCAGGGCTTCGCCTTAAGCCGGAGCGAGTATGGTGGAGTATGAGAGAGAGCTATTAGTGGTCTAGGGATTAGACACACCAATTAGAAGGCTCTAAACCGCAGGCTAAAGCAATTAGAATCTCTAAACCAAACGGCTCTAAACCTGAGATTAGAGGTAGAAACTTGTGTGTCTCAAGGAGGAGCCCTGCCCCTCCTTTTATAGGTGGCGGGGATAGGCGCGCCAGGGAGGGAGGGAGTCCCTCCCCAACTCGGCCTAGGGCTGGGCGCCGGCTTGGAGGAGAGGAACTCCTCCTCCAAGTTGGTTTCAACCTCCTCTTGCTTGTTTCCCACAGTTTCCTGTTTCCCACGTTCCTGTTTTCCAGTTTCTGTTTAGCCGTTTGACTTTCAAAGCGCAATTTGACTTTCATGTTTTGGAACAGCAAGAACACTTAGTACATGATGCAATCATTCAATGACACATTCATGTACCCTTCCCCGGTCTTGGGACAATCCGAACCTTCTAGAACATTCCCGATGAAAACACGGAATCATTCCCGAACTCCAAACGGGACTTTCCTTATATGAATCTTATTCTCCGGACCATTCCGGATCACCTCGTGATATCCCAGATCCCATCCGAGACTCCGAACAACATTCGGTCTCTTTCTCATAATACCATAACTACTCAAAACAACGTCGAATCCTTAAGTGTGTCTCCCTACGGTTCGTGAATTATGCGGACATGATCGAGACACTTCTCCGAACAATAACCAATAGAGGAATCTGGAAATTCATATGGCTCCCACATATTTCTACGATTACTTTGCGATCGAATGAACCACTTACATACGATACCAATTTCCCTTTGTCTCACGATAGTTTACTTATCCGAGGTTATGATCATCGGTATCTCTGCATACCTAGTTCAACCTCGTTACCGATAAGTACTCTTTTCTCGTTCCCGTGATATGTGATCCCTTGTGACCCAGTCACATGCTTGCAAGCTAATTGGATGACATTCCACCGAGAGGGCCCAGAGTATATCTATCCGTCATATGGATGGACAAATCCCACTCTTGATCCATGTGTTTCAACCAATACTTTCCGAACACTCAATGCCACCTTTATAGCCACCCAGTTACCGTGTGGTGTTTGATGTCATCAAAACATCCATCCGGTAAAGGTGATATGCATGATCTCATGGTCGAAGGAATTAGGTTACTATGTATCAGAAAGCATATAGCAATTGAACTATTGAAATGACTTGATCTTTATGCTACGCTTATCTATAGGAGTATGTCCATCACATCATTCTCCTAATGATATGATCTTGTTGTTAATAACATATCTATGTTCATGATCAGGAAACCATGATCATATATTAACCAACAAGCTAGTTTAACAAGAGGCTTTACTAGGGACTCTTATTTTAGTTTACAAATCACACAAGTATTAATGTTTCCGGTTAATACAATTATAGCATGGTATGTAAACATTTATCATAAGTGTGAATATATGATAATAACCACTTTATTATTGCCTCTTGGGCATATCTCCAACATCGAGGTACTCGTTCATCCCTGAATCACCAGGGTTTTTCCCCACAGACAGACAGTAGCCGAGATTGCGCAACACCATCTTCACATGAGTGTCAACACGAGGCAACCTCACCAGACCATCGATCCCAACACTGACATGAAACACAGCGGCATACACAGACCACCCAAAAACACCACCAGATGCCAAAGGAGCACACAAGCAGAAGCATGCACGCTGGCGGTTGACGGCGCCCACGTCTGGAAGGCCTGGATCGATGTGGGGCCATCCTAGGGTTGCTGGAACTGCGGTGCAGGGGACGGCAGCAAGGACGACGGCGATGAACACTGCTGGGGCAGCGGCCAACAGAGGACAGACGGCGCGGGCGCAGCGGCGTCCGAAGGCGGTTTCGGGGCGAACCCGCAGAGGAGGCACGGGTCGGGCAGCGCGAAGCGGGCGGGCAGCTGCGCACAGGGCAAGGACGGGCGGCGGCGTGAACGGGAGCACGGGAGGAGCTCGGCTCGGCAGGTTCTTGGCTCGGAGGAGGATCCAGAGTCGACGCCAGGCGTCGTCGGTGGCGGCGAGCAGGAGGCAGGTGCGGATGCGGCGGGCGGAGGTGGAGCGGGGCCACGCGGCGTGGCGGCGGCGTCTCAGCGCGGCCCGGCGTGAGGCGGGCGGCATGAGGGGTGCAGCGGAGAGGGGTGGGCGTCGCCGGAGGAACGGCGGCATCGGCGAGGTGGAGAGGAGCGGAGGGAGAGGGGCGGCTCGGGGCGAAGAGCAGAGGGTGGAGCGAGCTCGTGCGGAGGCAGCGGTGGAGGAGGAAGGGAGGCGGGCCGGCGGCGAGGGTGCTGGCGAGCGCGGAGGCGAGAGGGCGAGCGGGGAAACGCCGGCGGTGGCGGGCTCGGTGGAGAGCCAGGGAGGGCGGTGGTCGCTGGAGATAGGGAGAGGGAGGAAGAAGAGAGGACGCTGGGGGGAAGGGAGGTTGTCGGGGGGAAAGGAGAGGGAGGAGCGGGGCTGGGGCCGCGCGGGTCGGTGGGACCCAGGGTATGGCCGCGGTGTGCGTGGTGTTGGGGGGGGGGTGTGGTGTGGGGCCCGGGTGGCAGGGGTTGGGTGGCAGTGTGTGTGTGGGTGCGTGTTGTGTGCTGAGAGAGAGAGGGAAGGGAGAGAGGGCTGTGGCCAAGTGGCGGTGTCTGGTTGGGTGGGGGTTGGGGACAGGGCGACGTGGCGTACACTGATTGGATGGGGTGAGGTGGCTGGAGGGGTGGGTAGATTAGGATTGGTAGAAAAAGGGTTTGTGGTGGACCGTTTGTAGGTAGTCTGGACCGATTGGGCCTCTGGCCTGACCGGTCGGACTGCCTCTCCGGACAAAAGATTCTTAAAGCTTTAATTTTATTTGTAAAACATTTTGGAAATACTTTTTAGACAAATAAAAGATCTGACCAGACCGATGTTTTAATTTGAAATAAGACGGGGGCTACTTAGAAAACAAAACTAGGCGTTTCGAAAATAGTTTCAGACAAACAATGCATGATGATGACGATGCAATGCACAAAAACAACGCGATTTTCTAGTAGTGGTTTTGCGGGATGCCACAAACCTTTACTTGAAAGGTTAGACTGGTTTCTAACCTCAAATCACTGGACTACTTCCTTTCCCAACACTACTGTTAAGGCCCTAGTCAGACCAATTTCTGATCATGTTCCATGTCTTGTGTCTATCCAAACTGCAATACCTAGAAGCAAATTATTTAGATTTGAAAATTTCTGGATCAATCACCCTTGTTTTAAAGAAACTGTTTCAGCAGCTTGGCAACTGCCAGTGAGGAGTTCCAATGTTGCATCAATATTAAATGCAAAATTTAAAAATGTTAGTAGAGCTTTAAAGACATGGAGTAAATCTATCTCTAAATTAGCATTGCTCATTGATAATTGTGAAAAAGTTCTTCAGCAGTTGGATGATTTGGAGCATATTAGGCCCCTCACCAGACCTGAATGGAATTTTAGGATTATTGTTAAAAATCATATTGCTAGATTGAAAGCTTATCAGCAACAGTACTGGAAAAAGAGATGTACTGAGAGATGGATTAAATATGGAGATGAAAATACTAAGTTTTCCATCAAATAGCTACTGAAAGACACATGAGAAATGCTATTGCCACACTTACTTTGTCATATGGCTCTATTGTTCAGGATCATGATGCAAAGGCTTTATCTCTTTTTCAATCCTACAAAAATAGACTGGGTATCTCTGAGCACTGCATTATGAGGTTTGATCTACAAGCATTGTTTAATCCTAGGGGAGATCTTGAATATTTTCTAGACCATTTACAAAGAGTGAGATTGATAAGGCTGTTTCTAAATTACCTATTGATAAGGCACCTGGCCCTGATGGTTTTAATGGTTGCTTTATTAAAACTTGGTGGGATATTGTGGCTCCTAACTTTTATAATCTGTGTCAGTCCTTTTCTGAAGGAAACACTTTATTGGACAATATAAACAGTTCCCTGATTACTTTAATTCCCAAGAAACCTTCTCCTGCTTTAATCAATGATTACAGGCCAATCTCTCTTCTGAACATATCTTTGAAGATACTAACTAAACTACTGGCAGACAGATTGCAGGATTGGATTCTGAAAGTGGTTAGTGTTAATCAGTATGGATTCATTAGGGGAAGGACTATTCAAGATTGTCTTGCTTGGGACTTTGAATTTAT
The DNA here is from genome assembly GCA_030063025.1 of Avena longiglumis. Taxonomy (NCBI): domain Eukaryota; kingdom Viridiplantae; phylum Streptophyta; class Magnoliopsida; order Poales; family Poaceae; genus Avena; species Avena longiglumis. The sequence goes on along the minus strand of CP125977.1, from coordinate 427,343,526 downwards.
TTATCAATGTCAAGCTTCTAAAAGGGAGATTATAGTTCTGAAATTGGATTTTGAAAAGGCATTTGACATGATTGAGCATGACACCATTTTGGATATTCTTAAGTTTATGGGATTTGGGGATTTATGGTTAAAATGGATTAAAGGAGTTCTATCTTATGGACATTCCTCTATCCTTTTAAATGGAGTACCAGGTGCTTCTTTCCATTGCAAGAGAGGAGTGAGACAGGGGGACCCACTATCTCCTCTTCTTTTTGTTGCTGCAGCTGAACTCTTACAAGCAGTAATTAACAAGGAGCTTCAAGAAGGAAGGCTTCATATACCTATACCTTATGGAAACTCTTTCCCTGTTATCCAATATGCAGATGATACTATCTTAGTGATGCAGGCCTGTGCATCTGAGGTTGCTCACTTAAAAGGCATTTTGTTGGATTATGCAACCTCTTCTGGTCTTAAAATTAATTTTCATAAATCCAGTCTCATTCCTATAAATATTTCTTCCTAGAAAGCTCAAGAACTTGCTAGTATTATGGGATGTAATGTTGCATCTATGCCTTTCACCTATTTGTTCCTCCCTATGGGTACTACAAAACCTTCAGTCACTGATCTCATGCCATTGGTTGACAAGATTGAAAGAAAAGTGACTACTGCCACATTACTGCTTTCTCATGCAGGGAAAATTGCTTATGCAAATGCCATATTGACCTCTATTGTTACCTACTCTATGTGTTCTATTGAGCTTAATCCAAAGATTATTCATTATGTGGACAAACTAAGAAGGAGATGTATTTGGAGCAAAAATACATAGGAGGGAGTTAAATGTTTATCTTTAGCTGCTTGGGACATGGTTTGTAAACCTAAAAATAAAGGTGGTTTAGGGGTTTTAAATATAAAAATTCAGAATCAAGCTCTACTGATGAAATTCTTAGAAAAGTTCTACAACAGAAAGGATATTCCTTGGGTTCAATTGATCTGGGATACCTACTACCAAAATGTGGTTCCACATTCAGCAAATTCATGTGGCTTATTTTGGTGGAGAGCAGTGATGAAACTATCTCACATCTTTAGAGGAGTTGCCTCTTGTACTGTTGGACAGGGTAACTCTGTCCTGTTTTGGAAAGATGAATGGAATGGAAATATTCTACAGGAAAAGTATCCTCGGTTATTTTCTTTTGCTCAACATTCTGACATTTTAGTTTTGGAATGTTTTGATACAATGAATTTGGCAGATCTTTTTTATCTACCTCTTTCAGCTGAAGCATTCTCTGAGTACCAGCAGCTGCAGGACACAAACTCGGTTGATGTGCTTTCTACTGATAATGATGTGTGGAAGTTTGCTTGGGGATCAAAATATTTTTCAACTCAATTCTATAGTTTCTGTCATCGTTTGATTACTCCCCCTGAACCTTTTTTATGGATTTGGAAATATAAAGTCTGGCCAAAGTTAAAGGTATTTGCCTGGTTATTATTGTCAGACAGATTGAACACTAGAAACTTGTTGAAGAGAAGGAAATTTAATATTGGTCAAAATTTTATGTTTCCTCTTTGCAATACTGGTCAAGAAGAAACTAGAGAGCACCTTTTCTTCTCTTGTCCTTTTAGTCTAGATTGCTGGGCAAATCTGAATATTCAGTGGAATAGTAATCTTGATCTTTTTAGCAAACTTTCTCAGGCTAAGGCTAATTTTCAAGATCAATTATTCTGTGAGATTTTCATCATTGCTCCTTGGGATATTTGGAAGGAAAGAAACAATCTAATCTTTGAGGGAGTTACTCATTCAATTGGGTCTTGGAAGGCCAGAGTTAAATCTGATCTACAGTTGCTTAGGCTCAGGGTTAGCCAAAACCTGGAACAAAGTGTAAATTTATTTATAGATAGGCTTTAGTATTATCCATTGGAATTTGGTGTTTTCACACCACACACATGTAAATATTTGTTGATTAATTTAATGCAGCAGTAGGAGCCTCTCCTACTATTTTCTGGTAAAAAAACTGTCATAATCTTGCTTGAAACAAAACATAATTAATTATGGCATAAAAGTGATACAAGAACTCCGAGGTAAAATAAATCATCGAGGCTTAACTGACTTTGGTTCAGTCATATGCATGCATGAGCATGTGCCAAGTCGATTCAAATGAAACATTCAGTGGATGAACCATAATGTCAAACCAAGTTATGAATAGAACAATGCAAGCAAATATTCATATGACACACTAAAAACTATTATCAAGCTGGAGCTAATCATAGGAGATCAAGAATTACTAAGCATCCATAAATAACATACACCTTACATGAACAGACTAAGCATGCCCACAATGATGAGTATATGTACAAAAATAAAAACAAATAGAGTTTGTTACCAGCCTCTTACCATACCTCAAGTTGTCATTAACCTTCATTATTTCCCTTCACTTGTGTGGCTTGAATAATAACATGAAAACAAAATCCACTAAGGACCGCTGAACCCTGCAACGAACTTCACAAAACCAAAGAAGAACAACAAATATTTTTGGTGTTTTCGATTTTTAAAACAAGCACTAAAAGAAAAAACAAACAAAGCAAAATCTTTTTGGATTTTTCTTAAGGAAAACCAAAGCTAAAGAGGCAAAGAAACAAACCAAGAAAAACAACGAAAATATTTTTGGTCTTTTGTGTTTTGGGAAAGCAGAAACAAAAATCAAAAAGAACGCGAAACATGGATATACAAAGTACCGACAGAACATGATATATAGATGAGTGTGATGTCGGTATACCTTCCCCCAAGCTTAGGCTTTTGGCCTAAGTGGGGCTCAATAGCGTGGGTAGTAACCCCAACATGGTGGATCATCGTAGGAATGATCATAATCAGGCCCTCGCGATGAAGAAGAAGACGCGCTGGTATGAAGACTCCCCCATGTTGGAGGGTTGAACTGAATCATCTTCGGCATCCTCTCCAACATTCTCCTCTTGTTGGGAGAGCTCCGCCACATATGTGTCAAGTTCTTCCTCCGTGAGTGACCATCCTTGCCTGTTATCAAAGTTAAACAAAGCAGGTGTAGGCAAAGAGACTACCTTCTCAGACCTACCCCCTCTCCAACCACACTCGACAAAGGTTATTTCATACGATAAATCACTCAAAGTAGCCCAAGAGGAAACAAACTTATGTTAAACCATGGAATTGAGATCAAGTCTCTTTATGGGGAACTGAAAATCTGAATGATGAGGCTCTAAACCATGGAAAGCTAGAAACTGAGAGGCAATGAGATCTCCACAAATTCCACCTTTCTCGCGGTTAGTAGTAAGATGGAAAGCAATCAAAGCACCCAAGTTATATGTTCTATCCAGATTCAAAGCAGCTGAGATAAAAGCTAGATCAAATGAAGATAATTTTCTAGCAGTCTTTCTAGCAAGAACACACTTGGTAATGAAATAGGCAAAATATCTAATGGATGGGAACTGAATGTTCCGAATTTTACCACTTTCCTTTGAGAAGTCACAACCTTGGAAAATTTCAGCATATAAATCCTCGAGTGGCTTAGGCCAGTCTCTAATATTCTCACAATCACCCCACTGTGGCACTCTAATAGCTGCACAAAAATCAACAAAAGGGAGGTCGACAGCTATATTGTAAATTTTATAGTGGATCATGGGATTAGACAAGGACCAACTAAACCGAAAGTCCTGCACCACAGCCATGGTTATATTAACATATTGGTATGGTTCTTCTCCAACGAAATGTTCCAACCCCGCATTAGTAATCATAGTTTGGAAATCCTGAAAGATCCCCGCAGCTCTCATAAATTCAGGGCATGGATATATGGAAGGGAAGACTTCTTCCTCACGATGGACTTTCATTGGCTCAGGTACCATCCGTTCATGTTGATTTAGTTGGTATGCACTCATCTTCTTTTCTGAAATTTTTAGACAAAAATTAAACCAAGTGATTTCCAAGTTGATAAATGATGAGGAACTACTATAGGAACTTGCTAGAGGGCTAAACATGCATCAAAATGAAATCTCTAAGCATAGAACAAGCATGAAAGCTCACACAACCTATCACCTATAGTAGCAAAAAACTCAAGATACAATCTACCAATCAAAAATCTAATTGGACAAGCGGAAGAGGCACATACCGGAGAGCATTCCCTCCAAATATCAGCAACAAAGATGGGCTGAGCAAGGAGATCGAAAATCGGGAGCAAGAACAGTAGGAACTCGAGCTTGAGAAAGTTTTACAGTGTTTTTCGGGAGAGAGAAAGAAGTGGCTGGAAGGAGGCACTTTGGAGGGCCATAGGTGGGTCCCACCCAGGCCAGGCGCGCCCTGGGGCTGGCCGTGCCACTAGGAGGTGTGCTGGCCTGGTGGGTCCCCCTGGGCCACTCCGGGTGTCCCTCTGCCCCTTTTTTCGAGGAAAAAATTAATATGAATTTTCTCGAATTTTTCGGAAAACTTTATTTTTGGCCAATTTTCAGGTTATGAAAATTGATGTTCTCGCAGAAAAATATTTTTGAAAGACACAAAAATCAAACCAAAACCAAAACTACAGAATTTCTAAAACACTCTAAAAAGCAAACAACTAGCAAAACTAAAGCTAACAAGAGGAAGAACAAAGAAAGGAAAGGAGAAAAATAAAAGTGAGCAAGTATAACCATTGTGAAAGCATTGTTTTGTTCATTAAAATCCCTTTGTCAACAAGGTTGATCAAGTATTGTTACCAAAACAATCTTATATGAAACAAAACTTTGCATTTTACAAAATTATTATGTTACCTCAAACTTGATAGCAATATTCCGAATCATAATAGTTTCAAAACTCTATGGTGGAATGGGACAATATATTTCTCCAACTTTGATGCTCTCAATATTTTCAATGGAATTCATGCAATAGATCTTATCAATCTTCTTGGAAAAAAATAGTATGCTCTTTGTCATTAATATTAAAAGTTACTTTTCCTTGATTACAATTGATGACAGCACCTGTAGTATTAAGAAAAGGTCTCCCAAGAATAATAGACATATTATCATCTTCATGCATCTCAAGCACAACAAAATCAGTTAAAACCAAGCAATTATGAGCCACTTTAATAGGAACATACTTACATATACCAACAGGAATAATAGTTGACTTATCATCCATTTGCAAAGATATATCAGCTGGTATCAACTTTTCTAGCTGAAGTCTCTTGTAGAGAGAAAAAGGCATAACACTAACCCCAGCTCCCAAATCACACAAAGCAGTTCTAACATAATTATTCTTAATAGAGCAAGGAATAGTTGGAATACCTGGATCACCAAGTTTCTTTGGAACCTTACCATTGAAGGAATAATTAGCAAGCAAAGTAGAAATGTCCTCATTAGGAATATTCATTTTATTAGACACAATATCCTTCATATACTTTGAATAAGGAGGCAACTTAATAGCATCAGTCAAATGAATTTGCAAAAATAAAGGTTTCATCCATTCACATAACTTGTTATAGTGTTCCTCCTCCTTTGACTTGTGTTTCTCATTGGGAAAAGGCATAGGTTTCTTCACCCAAGGTTCTCTTTCACTACCATGTTTATTGGCAATAAAATCTTCCTTAGTGTACCTATTGTTCTTAGTGTGCTTCTCAGGTTCTTCCTCAATTTCCTCCTTATCAGGAGAATCATTTTTATCAATACCACTTTCAGTTTCAGCATCAGAGACAGATATACCATTAGGATCTACAACAAGTTCAGGAGGTTCCTTAACTGTTTTATGTTTATTTTTCTTTCTCTTATGAGGACGATCACTATTTTGAGCTTGTTGATAATCCTGCTCAATTCTTTTAGGATGTCCTTCAGGATATAAAGGATCTTGAGTGGTTGCACCACTCCTAGTTCTAATTCCATAAGCATGTTTATCTCCAAAAGCATTAACTAGCATATCTTTTTGTACCTTAGCAAGTTGATCAATTTGTGTTTGAAGCATTCAGAAGTGTTTAACAAGAATTTTAACATCATTAGTAGTTCTTTCCACAATATCTTTCAACTCATTAATAGCTCTAGAGTTTTCCAATAAATGATTCTGAACTTGTTTATTAAAATTACCTTGTTTAACTATAAATGTGTCAAGTTCCTCTAAACATTTATCAGGAGGCTTACCATAAGGAGTATCACCTTCATCAAAGTGTTGGAGAGAATGTACCTCAATAGTAGATGAGTGGGGAATTGGCTTACATAATTCTTCTATAGGAGGTAAATTCTTCACACTTCAGATCTCATACCTTTCTCCTTAAGACATTTCTTTGCTTCTTTCATCACTTCATCATTTAATTCAATCATTCCCCTCTTCTGTGGTGTTGGTGTTGGAGTTGGTTCAGGCATAATTGGTTCAGGTGTAGTAGGCTCAGGTGTAATTGGCTCAGTTGAAGTCCAATCATCATAATTATTGCTTATTTTAGCCATTAATTCTTTAGCTTCTGTAGGAGTTCTTTTCATGAAAACACAATCAACAAAACTATCTAGGTATGTCCTTGATTCATCAATTAGTCCATTATAATAAATATCAAGAAGCTCATTTTTAGGAAATGCACATCCTGGATGTGCATGAATCAAGGCATAGAACCTTGTCCATGACTCAGACAATTTTTCTTCTTCTCCCTGTTTAAAATCAAAAAGTTTCTGCAAAGCAGCATGTCTAGCAAATATGAGGAAAATATTTCTGAAAGAAAGTAGCAAACAAACAATCAGGGCTATCAATGGATCCATGAGGTAATCTATTAAACCAAGCTTTAGCTTCTCCTTTTAGTGAAAAAGGGAAGATTTTTGTAACAAAGTACTTGCGCATCTTAACATCATCAGAGAATAATACACTCATAGTGGAAATCTCATTCATATGTGCCACAACACTTTCATTCTCTGTCCCACAAAAAGGTTCCTTCTCAACAATGTTTATATAGGATAAATCAAGAGAGAAATCACAATCTTTATCTTTAATGTCTATGGGAGAAGTAGCAAACTTAGCATCAGGATACAGTTTAGGTATAATAGTAAGTCTCTCAAGGAGACTTCTAATAGCACTAGCACCACGTGTGTTTTGGTACTCTTCAATAAATTCATCAGTCATTTCAATGTAACCATCATTAATATCATATCTCTCTCTAGACTCATGTGTAATATTGTCTTCACTAGGAGTTTCAGTGTTTCCCAAAATAGTTCTAGCAATAGTAGCATCTAGGAAAGGACCTAATGAACCACTCGCATCAAGCACATTATAAGTAACATCATGAGTATCATGAGCAATTTCAGATTCAGCAGTAGTAGCAGTGTGTGTAGCATTTGTATGTGGTGGTGGTGTAACAAGCTTACTTATAACAGGCGGTGAATCAAGAGCAGCATAGGTGTTTAGGACTGTACCTTTTCTTGTAGTGGATGGTAAAATAGGAAACTTTCCATCACGAGACTTCCCCATGATGAAAGGAATAGCAGTGATGTCATTGTGGTGTCACGGCAGATGCCATGGGTAGGCTTAAGTTGGGGGCCGAATGGACGCTTGTGGTAACCGGGGAGGGAGTGCACGGTCTAGCCGCGCACGAAGAACAAGATGAACTCTCCACACTTAGTATTTCTATTAATCCAAGAAATTTTACAAGTGCTCCTAGATCTATTTTTGCATAGCCTCTGGGCAATAGTTTCCTACTTTTCCTCCTGTCCTATACCTAGCTATGCCCCTCCTTATATAGACGATGGCCAGCTAGGTTACATCCGTTTGGGTTCTAGGGTTACTGTTTGGATCTTGGTACTTACTATGCGGGCCGGGTCATGGGCTAGCATTGAGCCCTTGACCCAGTCCACAAAGCCACCCATCTAACGGTCTTCTTGTACGTAGCCTCCAGCTCTTTTGGAGTCATACGGTGAATTTGTACGTCAGCCCTTGCTTTGGGCGTCACCCGACTCCTTTTGTGTCACCCGGCGTCGCCCTTCTCTTTTGACCATGCTTTACCATGGCCCCTCTTGAATCTTACTCGAAAAGCTGCCACGTGTCCTTTCTGACTCGGCCTTCCCTCATGAGACTCGGCTCGTTGCTTCCTGCAAGGTAAACAAACTTGTCTTATACAGGACGACATAATTCTTATGTCGGCCGCACACGACCTTTTTACCCGGCCGTTGTTACCCGGCCTGAGTTACCTTTTACTCGGCATAAGCCAAACTGGGCAATGTTTTACCCCTTATGACCCTACCCGGGGTTATTCCCCCGACATTAGTCCCCGAAGCTGGTGAGGCCTAGCAGTTTTTGATGTTAGGCGTCTCCAGGTTCCTTTAACGTGCTTGGAACTTATCTTTCTCTCAGCATTTACTGCCTAGGGCGCACTGTTTGGCGTAATCTCGATCTTTGCCGAGTCTATCTTGCCCCTTTCGAGTCTCATCTTTGACTTTCTGGGTCATTTTTGCCTCTTGCCGAGTCACTTTCTATGCTGCCGAGTCATTTTTGGCTTGCCTTAGTCACTGATAGCTCGTAATCATGATGGCTTGCCTCAAATTTTGTCCCAAATCCTAACCGCACAGTGACGGCGGCGCAGTAACTCCTTGTCACTGTGGCAGTCCCATCGCGTAGCGCCTCGTGCCTTGCGCAACGTGACATGGCTGTGGATTTTCTGTGTATCACCTACACGTGGCGCTCACTGATGCGCTCACTCGGTCGAATACACGGCCACACACGGTACAAGAGGGATCACGCACGGGTTTTTACTCTCCTTAAGTAGAGGTGAGGGGAACTTAACTGCCTTTGCCTGTTCAGGTTCCCCCTTGCTCTCCTCTTCTTCCTCGCGCCTCCCAATCCTAAACTACCTCCTTGCGATTCCTCTCTTTTGCTTCTTCTCTCCAGCGATTCTCTTCTTCCCCTTTCAATTCTAAGACGGGTCCTTGCATCTCCAGGCCTCTTCCAACAGCGGAAGATCCTGAACCAAGCGATATTATGGATGCTCGCGATGCCGACGAGGAGGCGGAGGGGCATGAGGTCGCCGCCGGCGAGCGCGGCGGTTGGGAGGGCTCCGAGGTTATGGTGGACGAACTCGAGTGGCTGCACTCCATCAGGCGCATCCTGCTCGAAGTTGATTGCCGCCTTCCCTTAGGTGAGATCGTTCCTAAGCCCGAGGCCAACGAGAGGGTAGTTTTCCTTTCGCACTTCGAGCGTGGTTTTGCTCTTCCTGTTAGCAATTTCTTTGTGTCATTCCTCTCCACCTTCCATCTACAAACTCACCATTTGCCTGCCAATGCCATTGGCTCCCTTTCTTGCTTCATCTCTGCCTACGAGGGCTATCTCGGTATCTGGCCTACCGTTCTTCTTTGGGCCAAGTATTTTAATTTTCGGATACAAGTCATGCCCGATCCTGGCGTTCCCCACGCCGAGAAGAGGCCCACTAGGTGTGGTGCTGCTAGTATAATGCCCAGGAAGGACTCGATCTTCCCTCGGGTCACTGGCATTGATTCTTGCAAGAAGTGGTATAGAACATTTTTCTATGTCAAGAACAGCGGGTCCAACGACTACATCCGGCTTCCCCCCTTCAAGGACGAGGTTCCCAGCAAGGAGCTATGGAAGCTTGATCCACGCGACAAGAATGCCGCTGTGAACGAGGCTCATGGGATCATCGAGAGGCTGCTCTCGCCGGATGAGAACTTGCACTTAACTGAAGAGGACCTCATGTGTGCTTTCATCGCACGCCGAGTCAGCCCCATCCAGGTCAGAAGTCACAAGATGTGCTTCATGAGAGGTCCGCGAGATCCTACCTGACACTCCACTTTGGATCTCACCAACGACTCAGTGGCCCGCCGAGTTAGCTCAATTTCAAGTTCTTTGCTTGCCCTCTTATAGGCTTCTATTTTTATTTTCAGTGCGGCCATGTCCGCCAGCCAAGCTGCACCCAGCATGGTTTCTTCCTCATTAAGGCCTGTTTCTCCTCCTCGTACTGACACCGCTGTGCAGAGCCCCGTCCGGGTCACTGGCCCCACTACTGAGGCTCACGAGTATTAGAGTGAGGCCGAGTCGGCGATGCATCCGACAGAGGAGACCCGGCCAAGCTCCCTAGTTGATTTTCCCGAACAGAACCTCAACCCTGGCCCCAACAACATCGGTGCCAAGAAAACCCCTGTTGCTAGCTCTCCCATTACTAGTGTGCCTATTGACCCAATTGTTGCCCCTTCTCCTGCTGTTGAGCCTGCTCACTCGGCTCCTTTATCCTCAACTAGCCCCAGACCTGCTCCTTCTGCTTCTTTGTCCAAAAGCAAGACCCGGCCTGCTGCTCAAGGCCAAGTTCGCTTTGCGCCTAGCAAGCCATCTACGACCAAGCAAATGACCTTGGTCCACGCTCCAGGCACCGCTCCGTAGATTCGACTCACACCATCAACAACGGCACCTGCTTCGGCGGGTCAGTTGGGTGAATCTTCCGCTTCCGGGTCTGGCAGTGCTTCTAGAGCTGGTGCCTTGCATACCAGCGCCACTACTACCCGTGCCGGTGTGGGGACTACCCTGAAGAAAGGGCAAGTCCTAACTCGGACGCTCAGCGGGCAAGGCCTTGGTTCCGTGGAGCGCTATACCATTGCCTGGAACGCGGCCGGTGAGCAAGAAGTGAGCTCCCATTCTGGCCAGAAGATGAAGCTAGGCCCTAAGGCTGTCTCAGAGATGACTCAGTAGGCCATCGCCTTGATGGCCAAAGCAGATCAAGTGAATGAGGTATGGAACTTCCTTACCCTTTTGCGTACTCATTATCTTTATATTATACATGATCCCTAGTCCCCGAGGTTACTGCCGAGTAAGGAACTTATTCGGCTGTAAGCTCTGAGTTAGAACCCAACCTTTATTTTTTCCTGCCGAGTTTGCATGTCGGATTTTTGATCGGATTTTCAATCCCTAGCCCCCGAGGTTACTGTCGAGTAATGAATTTACTCAGTTGTAAGCTCAACCATTTTCTTATATCTTCTGACTAGATCTTCATTGTGCAGCTCACGCATAACGAGCGCGCCAAAGTGCATCAGGCTCTCCTATGGGAGTATCACAAGCTCGAGCTTGCTCACCAAGATCTAAAAGCTGAGGCTCAGGGCCAAGGTACTTTTTCTTACTCGGCTTGCTTTTACTTGATAAATCTATCTTTGTTTCATCTCCTTGAACTTTTCTCATTGTCTTTCCACAGCTTCTGCCCAGTCCACGATCGATGCACTGCACTCCAAGATTAGTGATGCTAAAAGTAAGTTCTTAGAAATCCTGTGACCGCTCTGCATCGATGTTTATTACTTTTCCATTTCTATCTTGGCTAAAACGAGATAATTTGCTGTTACTAACGAGTCACATGCTCCGAATAAGCAGAGAATTACTAGATCGAGCTCCAAAAGGAGCGAGACAAGGTGACTCGGCTGAAGCAGCAGGTGGTGGATATGGAGAAGAAGCACCAGTCCGAGCTGAAGGGCCTGCGTGAAGAGCTTGACGAGAAAGCTGACCAGCAAGCCGCTAGTGCTGCAAAGATTGATCAACTACTCAAGGAGTCCGAGTTGGCAGTTCAGTCGGTGCACCAGGACTTGGAAGCTCTTCAGGCCAAGGATAAGATCTGGCAGAGTAGGCTTGGTGCGATCAACTCATTTCTCGGTAGTGAGTTCTTACTCTTTTCATTGTACTTCTATCCTTGTTTTATTGCCCCCTTTTCATTGTTTGTTAATGTTCTTCCTTGTTTGCAGAGAACTTCCCTAAGGCTGAGATGTTCTCCTTAAGGGAAATGAAGAAGGTTCGAGCCGAATCTGGAGCTTTAGCTGACGGCAAGATCACCATCGATGAGCACCTGGTAGTGCTATCAGAGCGTGCAACCACTCTGAAGTCATGCGGTGTCGACTTGCTTAAGTTGGCAATCCATGCATTTAGGATGCTCTTGCCGGATGAGGATGCGCCTACTCTCATTGAGCCTTTGGCTGCCAAGTTGCTTCTGACTGAGGATAGGTTGGATCAGTGGAGCGAGTCGTCCGCTCGTGCTGCAGCGGACAAGGTCCTTGCCTTTGTGCTTTCATGGTATGAGGACATCAACCTTGATGTTCTTCAGCATATGAGGGCCGAAGGAAAGTGGATCCTCGAGCCTGAGCTTATCAAGAAGCGCCAAGAGCGAGGCTATGCCATGGTAGAGTATGCTCTGGTGCACGCCTGGTGCGATGGGCCCAGCTTCCTTGACCTTGACGAGCCGCTTGCCGAGATAACAGATGATGATGATGCCGATAGTGAAGCCACCGAGTCAGATGTGGCAGACTTGGCAGATGCAGCTGATTTGGCCAATGCTCCAGATGACGCTCCCAGCTCTAGCCCCAAGAACGCTCCGTTGAGTCCAGCTGCTTCTTAAGCTGGTTATGTCAAAAACACTAAACTTTGATGAGATCCCCGGTAAGCCGGGTGCAGATGTAATATATCTGCACTTATTTTGGGTGCGTGCCTTTTGCTAAGGCTTAAACTTTTATTTTGCTCTGAATGCCAATCATCCAGGGAAAGTCCCCGAGTTTCATTTGCCGTTTCCATTTTTCCTTGAATTTTGCTCTTGTCTACCTTTTTTGGCGTTCGACATTAGAGTCTCAAAGTTCTAAGGATCCAGTTAGCGGATATGAAACTAGACAACTTGACCTAGGGTCATTGATACGTCGGAAACGTATCTATAATTTTTGGTGCTCCATGCTTGTTTTGTATCATTTGTCTTATGTTTTGTCTACACTTTGAGGTATTTTTATACACTTTCTGGAACTAACCTATTGACAAGATGCCATAGTGCCAGTTGCCTGTTTTCTTCTGTTTTTGGTTCCAGAAAGGCAGAAAATCAATATTCTCGGAATTGGACGGGACAAAATCCAAAGTCATTATTTTTCCCGGAGCAACACAGAACCACGAAGCAGAGCCGGAGGGGAGCCATAGGGTGGCTGCACCCCCTAGGCGCGGGCAAGCCCTGGAGGTGCCCATAGGGGGTGTGGGCCCCCTGGACCCCCACCGACCTTGACTCATGCGCCTATAAGAAGCTTCCGACCCAAAAACCCTAGGGAATCTAGAATAAATCCACAAAAACCTCCGTAGCGCCGCCGCCACCGAAGGGGAGATTCGGGGGACAGAAAGTCTCTGTTCTGGCACCCTGCCGGAACGGGGAAGTGCCCCCGGAGCCATCTCCATCGAGCTCCACCACCATCTCCATCACCGTTGCTCCATCGAGCTCCATCACCATTGCCGGGACGGGGAAGATGAGGAGGGAGTAGTTCTTCCTCAAGGATAAGGGCTCTTACCGGTAGCTATGTGTTCATCTCTCTCTCTATGCATGATCTTGTGGTCATGAGCTTTGTAATCAAGTAGATCTACCTTGCTACTCAAGTGCTTCATTAGATCTCTGCTCTCCCCATGTGTATGAAAGTGACAACGTGCACACCATGGTGGCACTTAGGCTTGAGTCTACATAAATACTCTTTGTCCTTTAATAGATCTATACTTTTCCCCACGTGTGTGAAAGTGACAGCGGGCATATCGTGTGTGTGGCACTTCGGCTAGATTGAATAATTGTTATGAGTTATATTTGGAGTTGGATGTCTCTATGAAATTGTGGTGTTTGTTGGAACCATCTAGCGCTCAAGGTGACAATTTGGGCTATCTAGATTGGGGAAGGCAGACTTTGATGAGTGCTGTTATAGCCCTACCGATGATTAGAGTGTCCAACCGGTGAGTAGTTAAGAGTAGTATCATGAAGATAGGATATTTATATGAGATAGTGTTCACTAGTGAAAGTATGATCTCTAGGCCTTGTTTCTAAACATTGAAACACTGTTTGCTACTAGATCTGTTGCATGTTTGCTTTCTTCCTTCTTGTTACATTTAGTCTTTACCTCACCATCAAGCTCTTTTCTGGCACCGTTACCACTTGTATTTCACTATCTCTTCACCGAACTAGTGCACCTATACACCTGAAAAGTGTATTGGGTGTGTTGGGGACACAAGAGACTTCTTGTATCTTGATTGCAGGATTGCTTGAGAGGGAATACCTTTGACCACTTCCTCCCTGAGTTTGATAAACCTTGGGTAATCCACTTAAGGGAAACTTGCTGCTGTTCTACAAAACTCTGCACTTGGAGGCCCAACAACTGTCTACAAGAATAGAAGTGCGTAGACATCGGTCGTTCAACATACAAACCAATATATCCTGCAATGGGTTAGTTAAAGGCATACATACGACTCACGTTTCTCCCTTTACTTATCCGGTGTTCATGTTTACTCATCGTTGATCTTTTCCTCTTGCTTGCCATGAAGCTGTGTTTTCGGACAACAACATAGTCGAAGAGTTGATTTTATACGAGTAAACATTACTTATTCTGAGATAAGTCTTAAGTGTCAACGCCAGCCGACATAGAATTTTCAAGAATAAACATAAGGGGTAGTCCCCGAGTCAGTTTTTCGAGTCATACCATTTTATTATCAGCACATAGCCGACATAAGTATCCGGCATATGAGAGTTTGAGAGATACATACGCTGCTTCTTCTAAGTGTAGAAAGGACGTAGAAATTCCACATTCCACGGCCTTTTGGTCTCATCACCTGATCTGTCCGCCTTGTTCTTTTGTGCTTCACGATCATCTATTAGGTAATATGAATCATTGTGCAATGCTTTGCTTACAATGAATGGTACTTCCCATGGGGGTGATAGTTTATGCATCCCAGCTATGCGTTGCACTAGCCTGAGCACCATATCCCCTTCTCGGAAGACACGAGGTTGGACTTTTCGGCTATGATAGCATCAGAGACTTTGCTGGTATATGGCGGATCTGGACAATTCCAATTCTCTTTCTTCTTCAAGTAAGTCAACTCCATCTTCTCGGGCCTCTTTTACCTCGGCTTCCGAGTATTATCTTACTCTTGGCGAGTCATACTCTATGTCGGCAGGAAAAACTGCTTCTGCCGCATACACAAGGAAGAACGGCGTATAGCCTGTTGATCGATTCAGAGTTGTCCTTAAACTCCATAGTACTGAGGGTAGTTCCTCGATCCAGCAACCAGGTGATCTCTGGAGTGGTTCCATTAGGTGGGGTTTTATCCTGGATAGAACTAAGCCGTTAGATCGTTCAACTTGTCCATTTGATTCTGGATGAGCGAGTAACACTACGTCAAGTCTTATTCGGTTTTTCCCATAGAAGCGAGCGAAAGCTCCTTCGGCAAAGTTTGTGCCATTATCTATGATCACGCTGTGCGGGTGACCATATCTCAGGATTATGTCTTTTAGGAATGTGATAGCTGTTTTTCCATCCAATTTTTTGATGGGCTTCACTTCTATCCATTTGGTGAACTTGTCAACCATTACTAGTATGTGAGTCATGCCACCCCTCACTGATTTTAATGGTCCTACCATATCCAGGCACCATACTACGAATGGCCAAGTGATTGGTATAGTTTTTAGCTCGGATGCTGGTAAGTGTGACTTTGACGCGTAACGCTGGAAACCATTGCATTTTCTTACTAGCTCCTGCACCTCTGCCAGTCCACTTGGCCAGTAGAATCCATGTCGGAATGCCTTGGCTACCAATGCTCTTAACGATGCATGGTGCCCACACTCTCCTTGGTGAATATCCAACAATATTTCTTGGCCTTTCTGTAACACCCTTAGAATCGGACCTATGCAAGTTTTAGCGAAACCCGCCAAACCCGCATAGAAACGATTCAAAGGTGCCCACCAGGCACTTTCGTGCGGGTGGAAAACGAAGTAATAACATTATACAACAGTCCTCGATGGGACCCACAGAACAGATATATACAACATCGACTCAAAGAGTCAAGAATACAGATATAATGGTCAAAGATCCAAATCACCTTGAAAATGATATAGCATCCAGCTACGGACAAGATGCAAATGGGGCTAAGAGCCCTGAAGAATAACCAATGGCGTCCATAACCCCCTGTGCCAAGCGGAAGGGTAACCACCTAACGACGTCGATCTCAACACACCGCTTAAACAAAAGGGTGCCGACAAAGGGCAAAGGAAAAAGAGGCGTCGATCTTGAGGCCAAGACAGCGAGGCTAGAATTCGCGGTCCTCGCCTACATAGGTATGGTGGATCAAGCGGCGGCAAGATGCACTAAACAACCTATAGAGACTCGATACAATGGCGGCAATCGAGAGGGGACGAAGACCTATTCGGAACCAACCTGATACTACCACCAAACATACCCATCCTGGCGTTTTCCCCTCGTTACCAAACGAGGAAGTCAACCGAGGAACTCACGCAGTTGGCAGTTTTAATTATTCAGTTGTCTTTGCAGCAATTACTAGTCAGGTGTAGATATTCATCCTGATAAAATAAGCAGTGGGCAGCTTTATTTAACCATTCCATTGTAGTTGTAACACTTACTAGTCAGATACAATTAACATGAGATAACCCAAAAACCCAGCAGTTGTTGGTACTTTTATTTAGCCATTCCGTTGTAGTTGCAATACTTACTAGTAAGATACAAATGTAGCAAGCGACAAACCAAACAGGCAATTGTTGGCAGTTTTATTTAGCCATTCCATTAAATTTAAGCTGATTACTAGTCATTATAAAGTCAAATTTATAGTACTACTTTAGTTATAGTTGTCTATGGTCGAGAATCGTGCTCCAAAGTCCATAACCGCGGACACGGCTTTCGAGAAAGTTTTAACCCGGCCGGGTGCACAAATAGCAACACACTCGATCAACCTCGGAAAAACCAAATCAAAACCCAACGAGGCCTTCACGACAAAGCAATCACAGATTGAAATATTTCGGGGCCACCCTTGAGTACACCATAACGGTTAGCTGACTTGAGACGGACGAGGTTTGTGGGGCGGTACAGAAGCGATCGGGAACCCAAATGGGCTTGTCGATACAGCGTAACGGGTCACAATTCCTAACAATGCGTGTGCTCCTCGCACAATCGTAAATACAGTAGTAGCATGGCATAAGTACAGGATAGTAAATAAAACCTCAAACTAGTTTGTGGCCCCAAGAAATAAGACTGAATCAAGATCTGGCTCAGGGGGGTCCCATAATCCTCCCGGATGTGGATAGCGCGATAAATCAAGGAACAGGTATCAAGTACTCGGGGTCCTACCGGACACAAGTGGGCGGTCGGAAACCAAATAATATCTATCACCCACCGATGCCTCTGCTTACTTACTTCAATTTTAGTTGTTAAACATGAATTAAAGTGAACGATAAGTAAAGCCATGATCATCTCCAACAACAAACATGCGGCAATACACCCACAACTGTGGCACTTGACGACACGCAACAGCACTTGAGCAAGCGACTACGACGCGCAAGTCCAACTATCTATCAAACAACAGGTAATAGGATGTGTCCAAGGCAATATAAGGCTGCAAGGGATATCACGGGTACGAAAACTAGAGCGACGCAACACAGATAGCAATAGATCAACAGGAGGGAATAAATACTATAAAAGTAAGATGGGTAGAAAGGGGGGAGATGCTCTCCTGAAACATTGCCGAAGGTTCATCCGAAGATCGGGGCAAAGCTCACATCAACTCAACGGCCTTATCCGCGAAGAAGCAAAACGCTAGAATAAACACCGGATGCAATATTTAATACTACGGCAAAAGATCGGGCATGATGCATGCATGATGTATGGCATGGCAAAGATGCGATGCAATTAGATCATATTAAGCGGAACCGGGGGTCCCGACAATTAATTAGGTGGTTCATGTTGTTTAGCTACCCCGCAATTTAAACGTTGTTTAACAAGGCAGAATATATCACCGGTTCGCTACACAAATTTAAATGAGGCCAATATGAGACTAGATTTGCCCGCATATGGGCCCCATATTTAATTATGAGGTGAATCGGCATAAGGCCCCCAAACCAATGATATGCATGCGAGATGAACAATTTAATATGCAACAAGTTTTATATATATAGCATTTATAAAATAGGGGCTCGGGAAAAGGTTCACACATAGGGGGGGGGGGCTCGACGATCTTGGGGTTCCGGGGTTCGGGGTCGGTCTCAGGGTTCAGGGTTCGACGGAAACGGTCTCGGCGGGATCGTTCTCGGATGCAGAGTAGATCTTGGCGTTCGGGTAGACGAACTTGGCGTCGCGTCGGGGCGCATCGGTCTCGCCCTGGACGGTGTCGAACTTGTCGGGCCCGCGCATTTGATCTTGGTGTTTCCGGATGAAGAACTTGGCGTCCGAGAGACGGTCTTGTCGCATCCGCGGTCGCCGGGTCGTGTCGTCGGTCTTGTCGTTTCACGGCGGAGATCTTGGTGTCCCGGGTCTCGGCGGGCTCGGCGTCCGGGAAGGAGTACTTGTCGCACCGGGGTCTCGGTGTCCTCGGATCCGATTGAAGACCCTGGCGTTACGAGTGGTTTGAGCTTGTTCTCCGGTGGCGATGAAGATATTGTCGGAAGTCGTAAGTGTGGTTAATCTTGGTGAATCCTCAGGTTCAATTCCTGCGGCTCCAACTTATGGCTCCTGACAAGTTTTCACATTCGACCGCATCTCCAAGGCACTCCATCAGGCCACCGTCGGAACATTCATAGAGCAACACCGAAGGCACCAACAGATCTCACCACGAACCACATACAAGAGGGCATCAAACTACAGGAACTAGGCAGGCCAAAAACTATGCGGGACAGATACCGCTGGGCAGAGGAGGCCCTCCGGTGCAGAGATGCCCTTGGAAGGAGGCAGGTACTCTAGGTGAGCTCTACACAGGACCACGGCCTCACGGGGCGGACGCGCAGGGCTCGGGAAAACTCGAGGCGAGGAGGAGGACGCCCGTAGCGGCGCTGCAGGTCGGCGAACTTGGGGAGGGCGGCGGAGCCACACAGGCGCGAGCAGCGGCCGGCGAGGGGAGCTCGAGGCCGAGCTTGGCCGAGGGCGGCGGCCGAGCGCTGACGACAGGTGGTGAGGCGGCCACGGTGCCGGCAGGGAGGGAGGCGGAGGATCTCGGGGCAGAGGGCGGCAACCGTTCAGGGGAGAGGAGGGTGGCGTCACGGGCTGGCGAGGAGGCCGTCATGCTAGGGCCGGCGTCGCCGAGGGGGCGAGGGCTTGCGAGGCGGGGCAACAGCGGAGAGGAGGAAGGCCGAGGGCGCGCAAGCTCGGGCGGAGCACAACGGCAGCGGCGGCCGACGAGGGAGGCCGGAGGAGACCGATGGGCGGTTGAAGGCGACCACGAGGTGGGTGAGGCGTGGGACGGCGGCGGGGTCGGGCTTCCTGTGAGCGAGCGAGGGCATCGATCGGGAGGAGGAGCAGGGGGACACGCGTGAGTGGGTCCAGGCGAGAGGGAGAGGGTTCGTGGGACGTGTAGGGAGCGAGGTTACAGGGTGGTTGGAGTGTGTGTGTGGCTTGCGGGGCCAGGGTGTGCCGTGGGATCTTGATGGGCGCCTTCTTGGCGCATGTGTGTTCTTGATTCTGTGAGGTCATGGCCTGAGGTGGGGAATGGTTGGGGTAGTTAGGGTTCTGGGATTAGGTTAGGGTTTGGTGTGTCTAGTGTTAGGGTTTTGAAACGGGCTGGGCCACTGGGGGTAGTAGGTGGGCTGGCCTAAACGGTCGGCCTGCCCCTCCCGGTTTATAAAATATTTTTATTATATTAGATTAAACTTTTATTTTTATTAAGCCTTTATAAATAGTTTGTAGAGAATACAAAATATCTAGAAGACTAGGGTTTTATATTTGAAATAAAGGGAAGCGATAAATAGAAAACAGAAATAGGTTTTTGGTAAAATAGTTTTATGAAAAACATGCATGATGATGACGTTGCAATGCACAAAAACAACGCGATTTTCTAGTAGTGGTTTTGCGGGCTGCCACAATTCGACACCACTAACAATGGATCTCGCCCTCGAGATCCGCCTCATGGTACCGGAAAGAAGGTCGGCGGTCTGAATCTTCTCGCTTCGTGTAGATCCTCGCGACACCACTAACGATGGTTCCTTCTTCATCTTGAAATTCAGCGACACCACCAACAAAGGATTGTTTCTCACGTTCGGCGAGGGGACACTCCGGATAACCAACGGACGAAGTTAAAGGTGAGGCCACCTCTAACTTTCGCGGAAGGAGTAAAATCACATTAATTCACCAATTCAATGTACAAGAGCGAATGATAAGAGTAGTCGGATGGTGATCAGTCCATCGCGCACCCAAACCATTACTCTGCACACGAATAGGCGGGTTATGCGACCAACTCTCGGAATCATACTGAAGATCTCGACATACGAGGTTCGGAAACAAAGTAGTGATGCATACTCTGCATCGGATCGGGCGTAGATGATGTCGTCGCGCCGGAAAACACCGGAAGGCACAAACAAGGAACAAAGAATGGTACCACAGTGGACGGATTCCTCAGGCAGCATGAACACCGGATGGTAGGACACCGTTATCAAAGGTGGAAGCGAGACCCTAAAGGTACGACGGAACCCAACTACGAGAAATCCTGGACTCAAAGAAAAGACGAGAGCGGATTCAAAACACGTAGAGGTAAGAGGAGAATAGCAGAGGGGTAAGGAATAGAAATCAGACCTAACCAGAACTATCCAACCGATTTTTCGAAAATAGTTTGGACACTCTACTTCGGCCATTAGCTAGGTTATCCTACAAGCTAGACTTGTGGGGTATCGCAACTGCTGAGCTCTGATACCACTCTGTAACACCCTCAGAATCGGACCTATGCAAGTTTTAGCGAAACCCTCCAAACCCGCATAGAAACGATTCAAAGGTGCCCACCAGGCACTTTCGTGCGGGTGGAAAAACGAAGTAATAACATTACACAACAGTCCTCAATGGGACCCACAGAACAGATATATACAACAGCGACTCAAAGAGTCAAGAATACAGATATAATGGCAAAGATCCAAATCACCTTGAAAATGATATAGCGTCCAGCTACGGACAAGATGCAAATGGGGCTAAGAGCCCTGAAGAATAACCAATGGCGTCCATAACCCTGCCCAGGCCAAGCCGGAAGGGTAACCCTGCTAACGACGTCGATCTCAACACCTGCTTAAACAAAAGGGGTGCCGACAAAGGGCAAAGGAAAAAAGAGCGTCGATCTTGAGGCCAGTACACGGCGAGGCTAGAATTCGGCGGTCCTCGCCTACATAGGTATGGTGGACTGAAGCGGCAGCGGCAGCATGCACTAAACAACCTATAGAGACTCGATACAACTGGCGGCAATCAGAGAGGGGTACGAAAGACCTATTCGGAACCAACCTGATACTACCACCAAACATACCCATCCTGGCGTTTTCCCCTCGTTACCAAACGAGGAAGTCAACCGAGGAACTCACGCAGTTGGCAGTTTTAATTATTCAGTTGTCTTTGCAGCAATTACTAGTCAGGTGTAGATATTCATCCTGATAAAATAAGCAGTGGGCAGCTTTATTTAACCATTCCATTGTAGTTGTAACACTTACTAGTCAGATACAATTAACATGAGATAACCCAAAAACCCAGCAGTTGTTGGTACTTTTATTTAGCCATTCCGTTGTAGTTGCAATACTTACTAGTCAGATACAATTGTCGCAAGCGACAACCCAAACAGGCAATTGTTGGCAGTTTTATTTAGCCATTCCATTAAATTTAAGCTGATTACTAGTCATTATAAAGTCAAATTTATAGTACT
Source organism: Avena longiglumis (assembly GCA_030063025.1). Classification (NCBI taxonomy): domain Eukaryota; kingdom Viridiplantae; phylum Streptophyta; class Magnoliopsida; order Poales; family Poaceae; genus Avena; species Avena longiglumis. The sequence goes on along the minus strand of CP125977.1, from coordinate 427,321,949 downwards.
ACTTTAGTTATAGTTGTCTATGGTCGAGATACTGTGCTCCAAGTCGTCCATAACCGCGGACACGGCTTTCAGAAAGTTTTAACCCGGCCGGGGTGCACAAATAGCAACACACACTCGATCAACCTCGGAAAAACCAAATCAAAACCCAACGAGGCCTTCACGACAAAGCAATCACAGGATTCAGAAATATTTCTGGGGGCCACCCCTTGGAGTACACCCGCAACGAAGTTAGCTGACTTCGAGACGGACCCGAGGTTTGTGGGGCCGGTGTAGCGGGAACCCAAAACTGGGCTTGTCGATACCGTAAACGGGTCACAATTCCTAAACAAGCAGTGTGCTCCTCGCACAATCGTAAATACAGATAGTAGCATGGCATAAGTACAGATAGTAAATAAAACCTCAAACTAGTTTGTGGCCCCAAGAAATAAGACCGAATCAAGCTCGCTCGGGGTCCCATAATCCTCCCGGATGTGGATAGCGCGATAAATCAAGGAACAGGTATCAAGTACTCGGGGTCCTACGGGACACAAGTGGGCGGTCGGAAACCAAATAATATCTATCACCCACCGATGCCTCTGCTTACTTACTTCAATTTTAGTTGTTAAACAGGAATTAAAGTGAACGATAAGTAAAGCCATGATCATCTCCAACAACAAACATGCGGCAATACACCAACAACTGTGGCACTTGACGACACGCAACAGCACTTGAGCAAGCGACTACGACGCGCAAGTCCAACTATCTATCAAACAACAGGTAATAGGATGTGTCCAAGGCAATATAAGGCTGCAAGGGATATCACGGGTACGAAAACTAGAGCGACGCAACACAGATAGCAATAGATCAACAGGAGGGAATAAATACTATAAAAGTAAGATGGGTAGAAAGGGGGGAGATGCTCGCCTGAAACATTGCCAAAGGTTCATCCGAAGATCGGGGCGAAGCTCACATCAACTCAACGTCCTTATCCGTGAAGAAGCAAAACGCTAGAATAAACACCGGATGCAATATTTAATACTACGGCAAAAGATCGGGCATGATGCATGTATGATGTATGGCATGGCAAAGATGCGATGCAATTAGATCATATTAAGCGGAACCGGGGGTCCCGACAATTAATTAGGTGGTTCATGTTGTTTAGCTACCCCGCAATTTAAATGTTGTTTAACAAGGCAGAATATATCACCGGTTTGCTACACAAATTTAAATGAGGCCAATATGAGACTAGATTTGCCCGCATATGGGCCCCATATTTAATTATGAGGTGAATCGGCATAAGGCCCCCAAACCAATGATATGCATGCGAGATGAACAATTTAATATGAAACACGTTATATATATATAGCATTTATAAAATAGGGGCTCGGGAAAAGGTTCACACATAGGGGGGGGCTCGACGATCTTGGGGTTCCGGGGTTCGGGGTCGGTCTCAGGGTTCAGGGTTCGACGGAAACGGTCTCGGCGGGATCGTTCTCGGATGCAGAGTAGATCTTGGCGTTCGGGTAGACGAACTTGGCGTGGCGTCGGGGCGCATCGGTCTCGCCCTGGACGGTGTCGAACTTGTCGGGCCCGCGCAGTTGATCTTGGTGTTTCCGGATGAAGAACTTGGCGTCCGAGAGACGGTCTTGTCGCATCCGCGGTCGCCGGGTCGTGTCGTCGGTCTTGTCGTTTCACGGCGGAGATCTTGGTGTCCCGGGTCTCGGCGGGCTCGGCGTCCGGGAAGGAGTACTTGTCGCACCGGGGTCTCGGTGTCCTCGGATCCGATTGAAGACCCTGGCGTTACGAGTGGTTTGAGCTTGTTCTCCGGTGGCGATGAAGATATTGTCGGAAGTCGTAAGTGTGGTTAATCTTGGTGAATCCTCAGGTTCAATTCCTGCGGCTCCAACTTATGGCTCCTGACAAGTTTTCACATTCGACCGCATCTCCAAGGCACTCCATCAGGCCACCGTCGGAACATTCATAGAGCAACACCGAAGGCACCAACAGATCTCACCACGAACCACATACAAGAGGGCATCAAACTACAGGAACTAGGCAGGCCAAAAACTATGCGGGACAGATACCGCTGGGCAGAGGAGGCCCTCCGGTGCAGAGATGCCCTTGGAAGGAGGCAGGTACTCTAGGTGAGCTCTACACAGGACCACGGCCTCACGGGGCGGACGCGCAGGGCTCGGGAAAACTCGAGGCGAGGAGGAGGACGCCCGTGTGCGCGCAGGTCGGCGAACTTGGGGAGGCGGAGCCACAGGCGAGGCAGCCGGCGAGGGGAGCTCGAGGCCGAGCTTGGCCGAGGGCGGCGGCCGAGCGCTGACGACAGGTGGTGAGGCGTCCACGGTGCCGGCAGGGAGGGAGGCGGAGGATCTCGGGGCAGAGGGCGGCAACCGTTCGCAGGAGGGAGAGGGGTGGCGTCACGGGCTGGCAGAGGAGGCCGTCGCGGCTAGGGCCGACGACGTCCTTCGAGGGGGGCGCAGGGCTTGCAGGGCGGGGCAACGACGGAGAGAGGAGTAAGGGCCAGCGAGGGCGCGCAAGCTCGAGCGGAGCACAACGGCAGCGGCGGCCGACGAGGGAGGCCTGAGGAGACCGATGGGCGGTTGAAGGCGACCACGAGGTGGGTGAGGCATGGGCCAGCGGCGGGGTCGGGCTTCCTGTGAGCGAGCGAGGGGATCGATCGGGAGGAGGAGCAGGGGGACACGCGTGAGTGGGTCCAGGCGAGAGGGAGAGGGTTCGTGGGACGTGTAGGGAGCGAGGTTACAGGGTGGTTGGAGTGTGTGTGTGGCTTGCGGGGCCAGGGTGTGCCGTGGGATGCTGATGGGGCGCACTGCGCGCGTGTGTGTGTTGCGGTTGCTGTGAGGCTGGCGGCGCGGGGTGGGGGGAATGGTTGGGGTAGTTAGGGTTCTGGGATTAGGTTAGGGTTTGGTGTGTCTAGTGTTAGGGTTTTGAAACGGGCTGGGCCACTGGGGGTAGTAGGTGGGCTGGCCTAAACGGTCGGCCTGCCCCTCCCGGTTTATAAAATATTTTTATTATATTAGATTAAACTTTTATTTTTATTAAGCCTTTATAAATAGTTTGTAGAGAATACAAAATATCTAGAAGACTAGGGTTTTATATTTGAAATAAAGGGAAGCGATAAATAGAAAATAGAAATAGGTTTTTGGTAAAATAGTTTTATGAAAAACATGCATGATGATGACGTTGCAATGCACAAAAACAACGCGATTTTCTAGTAGTGGTTTTGCGGGCTGCCACACTTTCTCTGGGCTTATGCAACGCTGCAGTACACTCGTCACACTCCTTTTGTACAACTCCTTGTTGATTATTCTGTATGCCTTTTCTCTTATCTTTGTTTATCTTGCTAATATCTCATCATCAGGCAATGTTCCATCTCTCAAGTAGTTAAATATTGGTTGCACCCAGGCTGGTATCACTGGTGCCGGGTCAATTTCTCCATCAATTTCCATTGGCTCAGCCGACATAACCTGAGGAGTCCCCGACCGTGATTCAGCAGCCCCTGGGTTGAGCGGAACAATCCCCGAGTTACTCGAACCTGGCCATGTATCAATGTCCATTGGCACAACGTCTGACTCCTGGCTTGCCGGGATGAATATTGACACAGACTCTGGCGACGGCTTGATCGATGGTTTTCTGAGATCTTCCAACGCTACTCCTGGTGTAATTGCTTGCCGAGATGAGCCTAACTTGGATAGTACGTCAGCTGCCTCATTCTCTGCTCTGGGTATGTGATGAAATTCACACCCGTCAAAGTATCCCGAAATCTATTGCACATGAAAACGATACAGTGCCATGTTTGCATCCAATGCATCCCAATGCCTAGACACTTGCTGGATAACCAAGTCCGAGTCACCAAAGCACATGATCCTTTTGATGACAATTTTGTTGGGCACTTTTATGCCATGGGCACGTGCTTCATACTCGGCTACATTATTGGATGCAGCGAAGTGGATCTGCAACACATACTTGAGCTGATCCTTCTTTGGTGATGTGAGTACTATCCAGGCACCCAGACCCATCTTTGTCTTGGATCCGTCAAAGTGTATCTTCCAATAATTTGGGCCCAGCAATGGTGGCTCATATTGCATTTCCATCCAATCCACGAAGAAATCAGCTACAGCTTGAGATTTAATTGCATCTCGTCTGTCATACTATGGTGTACGGTGCTAGATCTATGGCCCATTTTGCCACTCGGCCACTGGCGTATTTGCTACCCAAAATATCCGAGATAGGTGCGTTGCATATTACTCGGATTGGGTGTTCTTGGAAATAATTCTTCAACTTCTTTTCTGCCATATACACCCCATATTTCATTTTTTGGTAATGGGGGTAATTTTGCTTTGATGTAGAGAGCACTTCGCTCAGGTAATAAACTGGTCTTTGGACTGATTTGCCCTCTTCTTCACGTTCTACCACTATCACCGCACTGAGAACTCTATTGGCTGCTGCGATATAGATCAACATTGGCTCTTTGGATAATGGTGAAGCTAATATCGGTGCTGTTGCCAACATCTTTTTGAGTTCACGGAAAGCGCTATCAGCTTGCTATGTCCATGTGAATTTGTTTGATTTTTTCATCAGTTGATATAATGGTAAGGCTTTTTCGCCTAGCCGACTGACAAACCTACTCAACGAGGCCAGGCACCCTGTAAACTTCTGGACATCGTTGAGGGTTTTCGGAAATTCCATTCTTTCGATGGCCCTGATCTTTGTCAGGTTAGCCTCAATTCCTCGGCTGGACACGATAAATCTGAGTAATTTTCTAGCCGGGACACCAAATGTGCATTTTTCCGGGATAAGTTTCATCCGGAATCTTCTTAAGTTTGAGAATGTTTGATGCAAGTCCTCAATTAGAGTATGACTTTGTTTGTTTTTTATCACCACGTCATCGACGTATACTTGAACATTTTTGTCCAGTTGATCTTGCAAGCATTTTTGCATGCACCCTTGGTATGTTGCACCTGCATTTCTCAATCCGAATGACATAGTACGATAGCAATAAGCCCCATACGGGGTGATAAAATCTTTCTTTATTTGATCATCCGGATTCAGTGGTATTTGGTGGAAACCAGAATATGGATCCACAAATGACAACAACTCACACCCAGCAGTAGAGTCAATGACTTGATCGATCCGTGGCAGGGGGAATGGATCTTTTGGACACTCCTTATTGAGGTTCGTGTAGTCAATACACATGCGCCACACCACTTCCACATTCGGGTCATACTTTTTCTTCTCGACCAAGACTGGATTTGACAACCAATCTGGGTGCAGTACTTCCATGATAAACCCGGCAGCTAAGAGCCTGGCTATCTTGGCGGCTATCACTTTCCTCCTATCTTCGGCAAAGGGGAGGAGGGGTTGCTTCACCGGCTTGGCATCTGGCCTTACATGTAGAGAGTGCTCAACCAGCTCCCTCGGAACTCCTTGCAGATCTTGTGTGGACCATGCAAAGATATCCCGATTCTCACGGAGGAAGCTGGTGAGATCGCTTTCCTATTTGATAGTAAGCCCAGCACCAATGGTAACTGTGTGCTCTAGGACTGCCTCATCAACATGTATCTTCTTTGTTTCCTTGGTAGCTTGAAAATATACACTGCCATGCGGGTTAGTGAGTGCCGACATAGACATTTGTGCCGCCTTGGCCAGTGCTGCCACTTCCATCATTTGATGCTTTTCCTGTGCTATGACCAGTGACTCGGCCAGCGAAGATCCGGCTGAGGCGCATGCAATAGATCTCTTGTAATATCCCTCAACTGTGATAACCCCGCATGGACCTGGCAACTTCATCTTTAGGTAAGAAATATGAGGAGTAGCCATAAATTTTGCCTAGCCGGCCTGCCGAGTAAGGCATGGTATGAGCTGACCAAGTAAACCACCTCGAACTCTATGGCTTTAGTGCGAAAATTTTATCTGTTGCTGAATAAGACGTTAACCCATATCTTGCCAATTGGCTCACAGGACAATCCCGACACAATGGCATGGAAAGTTTTCTTAGTCGGATCCAACATGTTCATAGTGATGCCTAACTTGAGCATGGTATCCTTGTACATGATGTTGATGCTAATGCCATCGTCTATCAGTACCTTGGAGAACTTCACATTGATATTTGGGTCCATGAACATTGGATCCAAGACAACAGCATAACCTCCTGGTGTTGGCATGATCTTGGGGTGATCCTTTATGCTCCAAGTTATCTCCTGTTCAGACCAATGCATGTACTTTGGTATTGCTGGCATTGTGGCGTTCACTTCCATCATCCGTCTCTGTTGACTCTTATTTTCATTCAGCTCTATGACAAATACGACATAGCTCTGGTGATGCTCTGTGTACTCATTTCTGGTTCCATGTCCAACATGAGCGTCATCACCTCTTGGGTTATGCACCTGATGCACAACCTCCCTTCTTTCTTGGTTATGATATCTTGGTTGCCGTTCTCATATCTATGCTTGGCTCCAATAGCTTGAGCATTTCCTTCTGTGAGCGGTGGTGGGGGAGGTGGTGTTAACTGCTGAGTCGGCGAATCCACTCTATCTCCCTTTTGAAACCAAGTGCATTGTATTGTTGTGTGGTTTGCTGGCTTACTCAGACTTGGTGTGTGAAACTTACACGGTTGATCCAACATCATTTCATAAGTATATTTCTGCTTGTCTTGATATGCCTTTCTTTGTTCATATGGCTTTTTGCTATCATTTTTTGGTATCCATTGTTGTTTCCCATTTTTTCTTAGACGTTGGCTGCTTCCAGCATCTGGATGATCCTGACTTACTACTCCGACTCGAGTCGAACCATATCTGTAATCTGGTCTCTCATCCCTTCTTTTGCTTCTATACTCGGCCCTTTCCTGGCGCCTTTGCGACCCGACTGGGTCATAAATCTGAGTCTCTGTCATGCCATCTGCCGAATTAAGCAGAGGGTGAGTCGGATCTCCTAACGAGTACGAGTTAGCGATTCTTATTGTTTCTGCCAAGCTTGCCGACATATCTCTCTGTAACCTTTGCCATAGTACACTTCCATGCCTGCATCCTTGTGCAAACCATGCAATGGCTTGAGACTCGATTACCCCTTCACAAGAGTTGCGCATTGTGCACCACCTTGTGAGGAATTCCCTGTCTGTTTCATTCGGCCTTTGCTTGCACATAGCTAGATGTTCTGGATGATTCAGCCTCTTGTACGTGCTTGTGAAATTGCTTACGAAAGCTTCCTGAAAATCAATCCAGCTGTTGATGCTTCCCGGTGGCAAATTATTCAGCCACACCCTTGCTGGTCCCTCTAGCATCTGCGTTACATACCACACTGCCCATCTCAGATTTCCTTGCGCGATTTTTACTGTAGTTCCATAATCTATGAGCTAGTCTTCAGGTTTTGTGCTTCCATCATAGGTCTTTGTCCCTCTGGCCAGCTGAAAGTTTGGCACTGGCGGCTCTTTCATGATCCTTGGGCCAAAATGTGGTGGACCCTGTGGACCTTGCGATTCGATCAGCTCTGCCATCTTTATCCGGTCGAGCTTTAGCCTTGCATCATCTGGCTGGAGATTTTTGACTCTTGAGTCTTGCTCCCATTGCTTGGTATACATGATCCGGCAATTCATGCCCATCATTGACCATTGCCGAGTAACCATCATTGTATTTGTCCGTGTTCGGGTCTGCAAGTTGCTGCACTACTTTTCCCGCGCTTTGTTGTCTCTTTCCGGGTTGGGCTGGTAGAGGATTCAGAGATGGGTTTCCTCCTCCTACCGAGTGAGTCCCACGCCTAGGTTGAGGTGCAAAGTTCTGCCCCCGCTGTCATTTCTTTGTGCTGCTTGCCTTTCTCGGCCAGCATTTTCGTGGTTCTCATTTTCCTAAACGACATTCCTTCTTGTTCCCTGCGCATGGGCCGGGTTTCCCTGAACCACTGCCGGGTCATAAGCAACCATCTGCTTGTTCCTTCCTGAATCCACACTCTTTTCTTTTCTCTGTCTTAGCGCCACTCCTGGTGAGGAGGCTGTATGGACTGCTGATCTCACCGGGATTGGAGTTGCCAAGTGAACCAGCTGTGACCTTCCACTACACCCGGATTTTCCCTGTAGTACGCTTCATTCAACATTCTTGCTGCTCTCACCAACTCATTGACTCGTTCCTGTTGTTTTCTCTTTGCTTCACCCGTCAGATGGGGTAACTCTGGCATTGCTACCTCTGTAGCTCTCAAATTTGCTGCTACAGTGTTGTATGTCGGCCGCATGGCTGTTTTGTTGCTGTTTTCTAGTGTTATCTTTGACGTTGCGTCTGCCAATTCTTCATTGAGGTTTCTGCCTCTCAGCCTTGTTGCATCAAGCCGGGTCTTAGCGCTCTTGACTCGATTTTCCGAGTTGAGCTCTCGAATTGTGATATCAACATCTTGCTGTAACTGTGCTAATTCCTTGGCCTTCTCCAAGACTTTTATACTGGCCTCCTCTAACTCGGCTTACACACGCGCTGGATCAGCTGCTGGCGCTACTGGTTCTGCTAACTTCTCTATTGCTTCTTGCAATTCTTTGGCTCTCTTACTCCTAGCTATGTTCTCCGGCTTTTCTAGCGGCGCTTTTGCAGTTCTTGCCGCCCTTGGCGTTTCTTCTGGATTTCCTCCCTCAGCATCCTCATTCAACACAGGGACTACTGGAGGTGCTGGGGGATTCGGAGCTATCTTCATTACCTCGACGGAGACGAGTTGATGAAGCTTTCCTGCGACAGGAACCACAGGTGGATCCGGCGCTAGGATGACGCGTTCCGGGTACGCGCGCTCCACGCGCACTGCGACATAGACCTGGTGCTCGCCGAACTTGATGTAGCGACCGCCCCTTGGGAACAGCTTGGTCCCGAAGCAACCTGCGTTGTCGCTGACGAAGTTGAGTCCCCCGAACCTCTGGATGAGGCTAGAATAGACGCGCTCGCCCGTCTTGGTGATGATGTTGCCCGTCCAGATGAAAACTCCAGCAAGCGCCTGCTTCTGCCCCACAGTGGGCACCAACTGTCGTGGTGGTGTCATGGCAGATTCCATGGGTAGGCTTAAGTTGGGGGCCGAATGAACTCTTGTGGTAACCGGGGAGGGAGTGCATGGTCTAGCTGCGCATGAAGAACAATATGAACTCTCCACACTTAGGATTTCTATTGATCCAAGAAGTTTTACAAGTGCTCCTAGAGCTGTTTGTGCATAGCCTCTAGGCACTAGTTTCCTAGTTTTCCTCCTCTCCTAAACCTAGCTATGCCCATCCTTATATAGACGATGGCTAGTTAGGTTACATCCCTTTGGGTTCTAGGGTTACTGTTTAGATCTTGGTCCTTACTGTGCGGGCCGGGTCATGGGCTAGCCCTGAGCCCTTGACCCAGTCCGTAAAGCCACATAGCTAACGGTCTTATCGTACATAGCCTCCAGCTCTTTTGGCATCATACGGTGACTTTGTATGTCAGCCCTTGCTTTGGGCGTCACCCGATTCCTTTTGTGTCACCTGGCGTCGCCCTTCTCTTTTGACCATGCTTTACCATGGTCCCTCTTGAATCTTACTCGGAAAGCTGCCACGCGTCCTTTCTGACTCGGCCTTCCCTCATGAGACTCGACACGTTGCTTCCTGCAAGGTAAACAAACTTTTCTTATACGGGCCGACATAATTCTTATGTAGGCCGCACATAACCTTCTTACCCGGCCGTTGTTACTCGGTCTGAGTTATCTTTTACTCGGCATAAGCCAAGCTGGGCAATGTTTTACCCCTTATGACCCTACCCGGGGTTATTCCCCCGACAAGTGAACAACAATAGATCCAAATGAACTTACAAATAAAGCTATGCTCCCCGGCAACGGCGCCAGAAAATAGTCTTGATGACCCACAAGTATAGGGGATCGCAACAGTCTTTGAGGGAGTATTACCCAATTTATTGATTTGACACAAGGGGAGCCAAAGAATACTTATAAGCCTTAACAACTGAGTTGTCAATTTAGCTGCACCTGGAAATAGTCTTGCTCACATAAGTTTATTCGTAGCAACAGTTTTGTAGTAGCAATAGCAAAGTAACAACAACAGTAAAACAAAGGCATTAGTAACAATAGTAGCAAATAGTAGGATTTGAGTGCGGTAAGCATAAGGATGGATGGACAAGCGTTGCATGGACGAGACTATTCATGTAACTTCAAGATCTAGGGCATTTGCAGATAAATAAGATAAAGCATCCAAGTACTGAACAATCATAGGCATGTGTTTCATATATAGTGATACGTGCTCGCAATGAGAACTTGCACAACATCTTTTGTCCTGCCAGTCCGTTGCAGCGGGGCCTCAAGGGAATCTACTGGAAATTAAGGTACTCCTTTTAATAGAGCACCGGAGCAAAGCATTAACAATCCATGAACACATGTGATCCTCATATCACAGCCATCCCCTCCGGCTGTCCCAATTTCTATTAGTTTGGGGCCTTTGGTTCCGGAAATGATATGTGTACACAACATGCAGATAAGATCACAAACAATACTATCATCATGAATATATAATAAGTACATATCTGAGATCATGACACTCGGGCCCTAGTGACAAGCATTAAGCACAACAGGTTGCAACAAAGTCAAATAGCACTAATAGAGATACTAGCCACCATGCCCTAAACAATCTTATTCGATTATATGGTAGAACTCATCCAATCCCTACCATCCCCATAGCCTACAGCGGGGGATTACTCACTCATGGATGGGGAAACATGGATGGTTGATGGAGAGGCATTGGTGATGAGGATGACGATGATCCCCTCCAAATTCCCCGCCCCGGCAGGGTGCCAGAACGGAGTTTCTGGTTCCGAATCACGGTTTCTGGTGGTGGCGACGCATCAGAACTCTTTCTGGTGGTGTCTAGTTTTTAGGTCAAGAGGCTTCTTATAGGAGAAGAGGGAGGCCGAGGGGGTGTGCGAGGTGGCCCCACCACTACCAGGCACGACCTGGGCTGGCCCGTGTGGCCAGGGGGTGTGGGCCCCTCGTGGCCCTCCTCCGTCTTGTCTTCTGGCTCCGTGAGTCTTCTGGTGAAATAGGATTTTTGGCATATTTTCCAGGATTTTTACTGATAGTTGTATTTTTGCACAAAAACTAGACACCAAGGTAATTCTGCTGAAAACAGCGTTAGTCCGTGTTAGTTATATCCAAATCACACAAGTTTAGAGGAGAAACAATAGCAGAAGTGTTCGGAAAAGTAGATACGTTTTGGACGTATCAACGTGTGGTAGTCGACGAAGACCTTCCTCCCCTTGTTCCAGCATGGCAGCGAAGGTTGTAGATCTCCTTGGAATCCCAAAAACACGACGGTGTGGTGGTGGTGGAGGAGGAGAGATTTCTGCAGGGCTTCGCCTAAGCCGGAGCAGGACGATGGACGAGAGAGAAGAGAGGCGACGACTAGGATTAGGTGCCAAGAGACAAGGGGTGTGGGGGTTCTCCCCCACCCCTCCATATATAGGTGAGGGCGGCTAACCAAGGGTTCCCAGCCCAAGCCGTTTCCCCCCAACTCGGCCACCAAGGGGAAAAGTTGGGACCATTCCCACCAAGTCTTCCCTCTTACCAAAAACTAGAGTTTGACTTTTCAAACAAGGATTTCACTATTCAAACTAGAGTTTGACCCTTTTATTAGTGTTGGTCGGCTGACCCTTTAGGTCTTGGTGCGGCTAGCCCCTTGGGCATGTCACAGCCCAAGTGACCCCCTCCCGGGGTCGTTCCTCTAGAACATTCTACAAGTATCCGGTCAAAACACCAAAAAAAATTCCGAACCCCGGAAAACCACTTTCCTTATATGAATCTTATTCTCCGGACAATTCTGGATCTCCTCGTGATGTCCTGGATCAAATACGAGACTCTGAACAACATTCGGTCTCCAACTCATATTACATATCTACTTAAACAACATCGAATCCTTAAGTGTGTCTCCCTACGGTTCGCGAACTATGCAGACATGATCGAGCCACTTCTCTGGTAAATAACCAATAGAGGGATCTGGAAATCCATATTGCTCACACATATTTCAACAATGACTTCGTGATTGAATGAACCATTTACATATAATACTGATTTCCTTTGTCGTGTGATACTTTATTTATCCAAGGATCCATCATCGGTATCTCTATACCTAGTTCAACCTCGTTACCGATAAGTACTCTTTACTCGTATTGTGATGTGACATCCCTTATGAACTTGTCACATGCTTGCAAGCCAATTGGATGACACTCCACCGAGAGGGCCTAGAGTATATCTATCTATCATATGGATGGACAAATCCCACTCTTCATCCATGTGATTGATATGTCGTAAACGTATCTATAATTTTTGATGTTCCATGCTTGTTTAGTATCCACTTTGCTTTGCTTTGTCTACACTTTGAGGTATTTTTATACGTTTTCTGGGACTAACCTATTAACAAGATGCCACAGTTCTAGTTGCCTGTTTTCTGCTGATTTTGGTTCCAGAAAAGGCAGAAAATGAATGTTCTCGGAATTGGACGGGACAAAAGCCAAAGTCAATATTTCACCGAGGAGAACACAAAGCCAGAAGACGAGACAAATGAGGGCCATGAGGGGCCCACACCCCTTGGCTGCTCCGCTAATCCTGGCCTGCGCCTAGGGGGTACGGCCGCCTCAAGCACCCCCTCGGTCTCCCCCTTCGCCTATAAGAAGCCCCCATACCAAAACCCTAAGTACCCGATCATATCTCCACGAAATAGTCCATAGCCGCCGCCACCATCGTCCCTAGATCGGGGGGATCTGAAGCTCTTCCCGGCACCCTGCCAGAGGGGAGAGATCATCCTGGAGGCCTTCTTCGTCACCATGCCAACCTACAGTATGATGCGTGAGTAGTTCCACCTTGGACTATGGGTCCATACAGAGCTAGATGGTTGTTTCTCCTTCTTTGTGCTACAATGTTAAGATCTTGTGAGCTCTGCTCATGATCAAGATCATCTATTTGTAATCATGAATGTTATGGTTATGGGATCCGATGGATATTGAGATTACTATGTCATATCGGTTAATGATTCTATATTATTGATTCTATCATGTCTGTGTTGTTTGAGATCTTGCATGCTCTCCGTTTCTAGTAGGTACCTTGGCCAAGTAGATGCTAGTGACTCCAAGAGGGAGTATTTATGCTCGATAGTGGGTTCATGCCTCTATTGAATCTGGGGAAGTGACAGGAATCTCTAAGGTTATAGATGTGCTGTTGCCACTAGGGAGAAAACAACAATCTCGTGTTCATGGAACAATTGTATTATTTACATTACACACATTTCTTAAAGCAGTTATCCGTTGCTTGCAACTTAATACTGGAGGGGATTCAGATGATAACCTGAAGGTGGATTACTAGTCATAGATGCATTTGGATGGAGGTCTATGTATATTGTTGTAATGCCCAATCAAATCTCATAGAATCATGAATGTCTAGTATTGCATTGTTTTGCCTTGCTCTGTCCTGTCAATTGATCCGCTGTATTTTGTTTACCCAGCATGTTATGTTGTTTATATTAAGGAGAACACCTCTAGTGAACTGTGGACCCTGGTCCAATCTTTACCATTGATACATCTTCCACTATTACTGTTTACGTTCTGCAAGCTACCATTACCTTCCACACCATACGTTTAATCCTTTGTTTTCAGCAAACCAGTGAGATTGACAACCTCACTGTTTGTTGGGGCAAAGTCTTGAGTTTGTGTTGTGCAGGTTTCCAAGTTGTTAGCAACACCTTTGAGTCATTTCCTTCCTCCTACTGGTTCGATAACCTTGGTTTCTTACTGAGGGAAAACTTATTGCTGTACTCATCATACCTTCCTCTTGGGGTTTCCCAATGAAGCTCTACAGTGATCTGAGCCGCATCAGTGATCCGTACTTTTAGAATACCTAATGCCACCTTTATAACCACCCAGTTATTAAGTGATGTTTGATGTCATCAAAGAATCCATCCGGTGATGGTGATTAACATGATCTCATGGTCAAAGGATTAGGTTACTATGTATTTGAAAGCTTGTAGCAAATAAACTCTAAATGACGTGATCTTATGCTATGCTAACTGTAGGAGTATGTCCATCACATCATTCTCCTAATGATATGATTTTGTTATTAATAACATCCAATGTCCATGATCAGGAAACCATGATCATCTATTAATCAACAAGCTAGTTTAACAAGATGCATACTAGGGACTCTTTCATTCTTTACAAAACACACAAGTATTAATGTTTCCGATTAATACAATTATAGCATGGGATGCAAACATTTATCATAAACATAAAGATATGATAATAACCACTTTATTATTGCCTCTTGGGCATATCTCCAACAGTCTCCCACTTGCACTAGAGTCAATAATCTAGTTTGAAAACACCTATGGCTTTCTAGTGTTGTATATACACGATTGCTAGTGGTAAACTTAATCTTTGGATCTGACACTTTCGTGTCCGTGTGTATTTGCATGTATTTGTGTGTCTATGCATCACTCATTCTCCAATGGGAAGACATTGTATAAATTTGGTCCTTTGGTGAGACCTTTAGTTCCTTGGGATTAAAACATGTTTATACTATTGCCGTACAATATATCTTCATAGTACTAGCCCGCAGTGGACCACACCTAGTTTGATAATAAACTACTTGACACAAATGCCCTCTTTTGATGATACAATAACATTCATATACTTAGCCTTTTGTTATAGTATTTGTTATAATGTCTTAACTTTGGAACTCATCCAAATCCGTTATGGAATCTCATTTCCATTACATTGTGCCACCAATTTTTTAAATTGAGATAAACTTAATTTGTATTTTGTTGCAAAACTAGTATACATGTAACATTTTACAATGAACTATCTATCTATTTGTCACCTCTACATAAATAACATATTCTTAGTTCTTCCAAATATCATAAGAATATCCTTACTATCATCCAATGATCATCTTATGAGTCATTCTGGTATATGATCATAACATTTAGAGCATAGGACATATCTGGATGTGTACATATCATAGTATGATTGATCAAAATACTCTTTGTGATTTCACTCACCAAGTGTCAAAAACACTTGGATCTCATCTCACTTACCAAGTGTCAATACACTTGTATCTTGATTCAATACTTTCTGTGTGGAAGAACCTTTCTTGTCATTTTCATATTGAACTCATTCAATATCTCATCTATGTACATTTGGCACAAACATATCAGCGTCTCAATCTATCCATATATACATTGATGCCAAATATTCGGGTTTTGCCTAAGTCTTTCATCAAAATGAAATTCTTAATCTTGTGTCAATAAAAGATACATCATTTTCCAATCAACAATATGTATTTCACATAATGTATTAGAAATATGTCTTAGCACTCCCACTTAATTTCTTGCAAATGTAAGCATCTTCATCGTCTCTGATGAAATTAAACCTTTAATGATTTCATCATTGTTAAGATTCCAACTCCGCGATGCTTACTTCAACCATTGAATTTTGCATTCTCTTTTAGTATCCCTTGAATTAACAAAACCTTTTGGATCGTGTCATGTACACGTCCTAGGTAACTATTCTATTGGAAGAACTTTGTTTTGTTTGTTCAACTACCATATAACAAAATTATATGTAGTGGTTGCTATATTAATCCGTCTAGACTAAATATCGCTATGAAATATAAAAATTGTCATAGTCAACTTCTTGAATGTTGTAGTAAACTCCGACATGTTGAAACATCCATGTCTATTTATAGATCCAAATACGACCGATAGGTCACCTTTCCAGAGGGTCTTTCAAGTTCAAAAACTTTATTTTCGTGTATGGAAATATCATGGATTTTATGGCTTCAAGCTATTTGACGGAGTCAGGGCCCATAATCGCTTCTTTGCATGTAGTCGGTTCATCATTGTCAAATAATAATGATTTACTCTCAAATCTTGATATTTGATTGTTTACCCGGCCTACTTGGTTAATAGGAACTTAGACCTCCGTGACCAAAACTTTTGAGGCATGTGAGCCATGAGCATTGTTCGCCTGGGACACCTTCCAAGACCGCAACTCAGCACATATAGCTAAGGTTCAATAACTTTATCAAAGTTCTATTGTCCTCCCACTTAACTTTTCATGAAAAAATCCTTCTCAAGAAACTCGATGTTCTAAGCGACAAACACTTTTGTCTTCGGTGTTCTGGCGGAATACCCAATGGTTATTCGAATAACATACAAACACACGCTCATTCGACTTTGATTGCAAATATCTTACTTATTCCTAGCATACCAGAATTTTAGAAAGGACAACTTGGGTTTTATCCCAGATCATATATTATATGGTGTCATTTCAACGGATCACGATGGAGGTATTTTTATACGTTTTCTGGGACTAACCTATTAACAAGATGCCACAGTTCTAGTTGCCTGTTTTCTGCTGATTTTGGTTCCAGAAAAGGCAGAAAATGAATGTTCTCGGAATTGGACGGGACAAAAGCCAAAGTCAATATTTCACCGAGGAGAACACAAAGCCAGAAGACGAGACAAATGAGGGCCATGAGGGGCCCACACCCCTTGGCTGCTCCGCTAATCCTGGCCTGCGCCTAGGGGGTACGGCCGCCTCAAGCACCCCCTCGGTCTCCCCCTTCGCCTATAAGAAGCCCCCATACCAAAACCCTAAGTACCCGATCATATCTCCACGAAATAGTCCATAGCCGCCGCCACCATCGTCCCTAGATCGGGGGGATCTGAAGCTCTTCCCGGCACCCTGCCAGAGGGGAGAGATCATCCTGGAGGCCTTCTTCGTCACCATGCCAACCTACAGTATGATGCGTGAGTAGTTCCACCTTGGACTATGGGTCCATACAGTAGCTAGATGGTTGTTTCTCCTTCTTTGTGCTACAATGTTAAGATCTTGTGAGCTCCGTTCATGATCAAGATCATCTATTTGTAATCATGAATGTTATGGTTGCGGGGATCCGATGGATATTGAGATTACTATGTCATATCGGTTAATGATTCTATATTATTGATTCTATCATGTCTGTGTTGTTTGAGATCTTGCATGCTCTCCGTTTCTAGTAGGTACCTTGGCCAAGTAGATGCTAGTGACTCCAAGAGGGAGTATTTATGCTCGATAGTGGGTTCATGCCTCTATTGAATCTGGGGAAGTGACAGGAATCTCTAAGGTTTTAGATGTGCTGTTGCCACTAGGGATAAAACAACAATCTCGTGTTCATGGAACAATTGTATTATTTACATTACACACATTTCTTAAAGCAGTTATCCGTTGCTTGCAACTTAATACTGGAGGGGATTCAGATGATAACCTGAAGGTGGATTACTAGTCATAGATGCATTTGGATGGAGGTCTATGTATATTGTTGTAATGCCCAATCAAATCTCATAGAATCATGAATGTCTAGTATTGCATTGTTTTGCCTTGCTCTGTCCTGTCAATTGATCCGCTGTATTTTGTTTACCCAGCATGTTATGTTGTTTATATTAAGGAGAACACCTCTAGTGAACTGTGGACCCTGGTCCAATCTTTACCATTGATACATCTTCCACTATTACTGTTTACGTTCTGCAAGCTACCATTACCTTCCACACCATACATTTAATCCTTTGTTTTCAGCAAACCAGTGAGATTGACAACCTCACTGTTTGTTGGGGCAAAGTCTTGAGTTTGTGTTGTGCAGGTTTCCAAGTTGTTAGCAACACCTTTGAGTCATTTCCTTCCTCCTACTGGTTCGATAACCTTGGTTTCTTACTGAGGGAAAACTTATTGCTGTACTCATCATACCTTCCTCTTGGGGTTTCCCAATGAAGCTCTACAGTGATCTGAGCCGCATCAGTGATCCGTACTTTTAGAATACCTAATGCCACCTTTATAACCACCCAGTTATTAAGTGATGTTTGATGTCATCAAAGAATCCATCCGGTGATGGTGATTAACATGATCTCATGGTCAAAGGATTAGGTTACTATGTATTTGAAAGCTTGTAGCAAATAAACTCTAAATGACGTGATCTTATGCTATGCTAACTGTAGGAGTATGTCCATCACATCATTCTCCTAATGATATGATTTTGTTATTAATAACATCCAATGTCCATGATCAGGAAACCATGATCATCTATTAATCAACAAGCTAGTTTAACAAGATGCATACTAGGGACTCTTTCATTCTTTACAAAACACACAAGTATTAATGTTTCCGATTAATACAATTATAGCATGGGATGCAAACATTTATCATAAACATAAAGATATGATAATAACCACTTTATTATTGCCTCTTGGGCATATCTCCAACAGTCTCCCACTTGCACTAGAGTCAATAATCTAGTTTGAAAACACCTATGGCTTTCTAGTGTTGTATATACACGATTGCTAGTGGTAAACTTAATCTTTGGATCTGACACTTTCAGGTCCGTGTGTATTTGCATGTATTTGTGTGTCTATGCATCACTCATTCTCCAATGGGAAGACATTGTATAAATTTGGTCCTTTGGTGAGACCTTTAGTTCCTTGGGATTAAAACATGTTTATACTATTGCCGTACAATATATCTTCATAGTACTAGCCCGCAGTGGACCACACCTAGTTTGATAATAAACTACTTGACACAAATGCCCTCTTTTGATGATACAATAACATTCATATACTTAGCCTTTTGTTATAGTATTTGTTATAATGTCTTAACTTTGGAACTCATCCAAATCCGTTATGGAATCTCATTTCCATTACATTGTGCCACCAATTTTTTAAATTGAGATAAACTTAATTTGTATTTTGTTGCAAAACTAGTATACATGTAACATTTTACAATGAACTATCTATCTATTTGTCACCTCTACATAAATAACATATTCTTAGTTCTTCCAAATATCATAAGAATATCCTTACTATCATCCAATGATCATCTTATGAGTCATTACGGTATATGATCATAACATTTAGAGCATAGGACATATCTGGATGTGTACATATCATAGTATGATTGATCAAAATACTCTTTGTGATTTCACTCACCAAGTGTCAAAAACACTTGGATCTCATCTCACTTACCAAGTGTCAATACACTTGTATCTTGATTCAATACTTTCTGTGTGGAAGAACCTTTCTTGTCATTTTCATATTGAACTCATTCAATATCTCATCTATGTACATTTGGCACAAACATATCAGCGTCTCAATCTATCCATATATACATTGATGCCAAATATTCGGGTTTTGCCTAAGTCTTTCATCAAAATGAAATTCTTAATCTTGTGTCAATAAAAGATACATCATTTTCCAATCAACAATATGTATTTCACATAATGTATTAGAAATATGTCTTAGCACTCCCACTTAATTTCTTGCAAATGTAAGCATCTTCATCGTCTCTGATGAAATTAAACCTTTTAACAGTTTCATCATGGTGAAGATTCCAACTCCGCGATGCTTACTTCAACCATTGAATTTTGCATTCTCTTTTAGTATCCCTTGAATTAACAAAACCTTTTGGATCGTGTCATGTACACGTCCTAGGTAACTATTCTATTGGAAGAACTTTGTTTTGTTTGTTCAACTACCATATAACAAAATTATATGTAGTGGTTGCTATATTAATCCGTCTAGACTAAATATCGCTATGAAATATAAAAATTGTCATAGTCAACTTCTTGAATGTTGTAGTAAACTCCGACATGTTGAAACATCCATGTCTATTTATAGATCCAAATACGACCGATAGGTCACCTTTCCAGAGGGTCTTTCAAGTTCAAAAACTTTATTTTCGTGTATGGAAATATCATGGATTTTATGGCTTCAAGCTATTTGACGGAGTCAGGGCCCATAATCGCTTCTTTGCATGTAGTCGGTTCATCATTGTCAAATAATAATGATTTACTCTCAAATCTTGATATTTGATTGTTTACCCGGCCTACTTGGTTCAATAGGAACTTAGACCTCCGTGACCAAAACTTTTGAGGCATGTGAGCCATGAGCATTGTTGCTGCCTCTGGGACACCTTCCGGCACTGCAACTCAGCACATATAGCTAAGGTTCAATAACTTTATCAAAGTTCTATTGTCCTCCCACTTAACTTTTCATGAAAAAATCCTTCTCAAGAAACTCGATGTTCTAAGCGACAAACACTTTTGTCTTCGGTGTTCTGGCGGAATACCCAATGGTTATTCGAATAACATACAAACACACGCTCATCCGACTTTGATTGCAAATATCTTACTTATTCCTAGCATACCAGAATTTTAGAAAGGACAACTTGGGTTTTATCCCAGATCATATATTATATGGTGTCATTTCAACGGATCACGATGGAGATCTTTTTTAGTATAAAAGCGGTAGTCTCTAAAGCTTTAATCGTTTAAAATATAATGGCAGTTTTATAAATTACACCTTTGACCTTACCGTGTTAAACAAGATTTCATTACATATCTCGAACACTCCATACTTCTATGGTGTTTTGGGAAATGGAAATCCATGGAACGATTCCTCAAATCTTAGGTGTTTTTCTAAACTTGTAACTCAAATATCTTCCTTTATGATCCGATCATAAACTCTTTAGTTTCTTGTTACAATGATTTTCCACTTCATCTTGAAATTCTTTGAACATTTTCAAATATTTCATACTCTTCCTCATTAAGTAAATATACACATATATTCACTCAATTTTTTGGAGAAAGCATATGAAGTTGAAATGCATCGCTCACGACTACACACAATGGACTACATACATCAATATGTACAAATTCCAATAAGTTACTCGTTTTTTCTTCTTTGGCCTTTGAACGAACTTTCAATTATCTCTAGGAAAGTCTCACAAGTGTCATTTGATCAAAATCAAAAGACTCCAAAATTCCATCAACATGGAGTTTCTTCATGTTTTGTTTCCAATATAATTTAAACGGCGATATCACTTCTTAAGTGATCTTTCAATCATTTTTATTGTGACATTTTTAGCATTTAGTTTTATGGACGTGATTTGTCCAACTAGACTTGTAAATCATCCATCTTTTACGTAATACGGTAATTATTTGAACAAACTTTTGTTCTCATAATACCTTATCAAAATAACAATTATTAACACATATCTTGAAGGCGAGCTTTGATGTTAACGAGAAACACAACAACACATTATTTGTTTTCAATGAACATCATCACATATTCTCTTGCTAGTTACTTAGGCCATTGTGGTTCATGAGTTGTGTTGTTCTGTATGACATTTCACACCAACAAATTCAGTATCCAATACCTAATAACCACATTGTTTAACAAGCAAAGAATACAACCATAACATGTATATCATCTATATACCTATGCTGGACAATTCCAGTCTTTTTTTTCTACCAAATATTTCTGAGATTCTCTTTCAACATTTCCTTTTCCTTTTAAAATAATCTATCAACATCAATAGTGATGCCATACACATGACACATAGTCCAAAGCGTGCATAGTCAAATACTAATATCTTTGGACTTGCACTTTCAAGCAGATCACCATCATCAAATGTTTGGCGTTCTTTCAAAATCCATTATTTAGTAATATTTTAGTATAGTAAACATTTTACCTACATCTTTTATTCATACTTATCATGAAAACTTTCATGATCACGCTATTATAGCTTATAACGGCGAATTGCGATTATAATGTTGCTCTCCAAAACCTTTTGGAGGATTAGGATGACTAGCGTCTCCAACCTTTGCAAATTCTCATCAAATATGAGAACATAAATTTTGCCATATTATATACTCTATCGTGTCGCAACCAAATCATTGTTTTAGATATCACAATATCTTACACACATGATGGTTTCTGAAACATTTCTTTCAGCTCCTAGTTAACCTTGATACTAAATCAACCTTTTGAATATATTAAGGATCATGGAGGCAAACATGATACTTAGATACTAACACTGGAATTTTTGCTCTTGATTCAATACTAATTATTTAAACTTCACGGAGTTTGCTAAAAGTTTGCAATAGGACTTCTAAAAACTTTAGATTGACACTCAAAACAATACGATACCAGTTCGTAAAGTAACTATCCAGAATTCTATAGTTCTATTGTAAGACCTCACCCTTTAAGGTAAAGGCCCCTGTGATTGCAGTGCTAGTCCCTGCATCGAATTGCTATGTAGAGGTCCCAACCTGTTAAGGTAGAGATCCCTATGTTTACAGTGCTACTCCCTGGATCGAATAGCTAGCACCCAAAGTTTAAGATGTAATATCCAGAAACAAAGGTCATATTACAACTCATAACCAGGAATAAAATAGTTCATTACAACTTACATAGCTGATATGGCTATCATATTACAAAGCAGCAGATATATCTATAAGGCATGGGGTCCTTCATTTTCATATTCCACAGGCAATCATGTTGGTTGTAGACTTGTAATCCCTACTCAACAAACTTCACTAACATCAAACAAACCTGCAACATAATAAGTTACAACCACAAGGGTCAATACATTTGAATTGTATTGGCAAGAGATAACATATTGATATGGAGAATCTATCATCTACATGAATATATGGCTAAGTGGAGTTTTGGTTGGCCTTTGGATAAAATAAGTTTTCCCTATCCTTTGAAAATATTTTTTCTCTTTTCAAAACATTTCATCACACATGGCACACCAGATACACACCAGGTGATTCCCTTGTTCACCCAACAAGTTTTAACTTAGAGACATAGGGAGTCTTAATACATTAGAGATCCTATGGCTGAGGCATAGGGAGTCTTAATCATCCTTTCTCTATCTTCTGCCATTGTCGGACTTTGAGTTTTACTCAACGTCGTATTGGGCAACATGGGCAAGAACCCTTTCTTGCTATCTTCCATTCCAAACCTCTTTAGAACTTTGTCCAAATATGTACTTTGTGACAATGATATTAGGCGTCTCGATCTATCTCTATAAATCTTTATACCTAATATGTAAGCTGCTTCGCCAAGATCCTTCATTGAAAAACTATTATTCAAATATTCCTTGACACTATTAAGAAGGTCTACATCATTCCCAATCAACAATATGTCATCTACATATAGTATTAAGAATGCTACAGAGCTCCCACTGACTTTCTCGTAAATACAAGCTTCTCCATAAGTTTGTATAAAACCAAAACTTTTGATCACCTTATCAAAACGTTGATTCCAACTTCGGGATGCTTTCTTCAATCCATAGATGGACCGTTGAAGTTTGCATACCTTGTTAGCATCCTTAGGATCGACAAAACCTTTGGGTTGCATCATATACAACTCTTCATCAATGTCTCCATTGAGGAATGCTGTTTTGACATCCATCTGCCATATCTCATAATCATAATATGCAGCGATTGCTAACATAATCCTCACAGACTTTAGCTTCGCTACAGGTGAGAAAGTCTCATCGTAGTCAACTCCTTGAATTTTTCGAAACCCCTTTGCGACAAGTCAAGCTTTATAGACAGTAACATTACCATCAGCATCTGTTTTCTTCTTGAAAATCCATTTGTTCTCGACAGCCTTCCGGCCATCCGGTAAGTCCACCAAAGTCCATACTTGGTTTTCATACATGGATCCAATCTCGGATTTCATGGCTTCTTGCCATTTATTGGAATCTGGGCTCATCATCGCTTCCTCATATGTCGCAGGGTCATCGGTGTTGTCCACCAACATGACACTCATAACGGGATCATACCAATGCAGGTGGTACGAGTTCTCGTTGACTGTGAGGCTCTACAACTTCTAAGAAGTTTCATGATCATCATCATTAGCTTCCTCTCTTATTGGTGCGGCACCACAGAACTTCTTCGGTCTTTGCGCTACTCACAATTCGAGAGAAGGTTCGACAACCTTGTCGAGTTCTACTTTCCTTCAGTCACTTCTTTCGAGAGAAATTCCTTCTCTAGAAAGGATCCATTCTTAACAACGAAGATTTTGCCTTCGGATCTATGATAGAAGGTATACCCAATAGTTTCCTTGGGTATCCTATGAAGACGCATTTTTCGCTTTGGGTTCAAGCTTGTCCTTTGTAACTTCTTTACATAGGCTTCGCAACCCCAAACTTTAAGGAACGACAATCTCGGTTTCTTCCCAAACCATAATTCATACGATGTCGTTTCAACGGATTTAGATGGTGCCCTATTTAAAGTGAATGCGGCTGTTTCTAATGCATAACCCCAAAATGATAGCGGTAAATCTGTAAGTGACATCATAGAACGAACCATATCTAAGAGAGTTCGATTACGACGTTCGGACACACCATTACGCTGTGGTGTTCCTGGCGGTGTCAATTGTGAAAGTATTCCGCATTTCTTCAAATGCTCGCCAAACTCGTAACTTAGATATTCACCTCCACGATCAGAACGTAGAAATTTAATCTTCTTGTTACGTTGATTCTCTACCTCACTTTGAAATTCCTTAAACTTCTCGAAAGTTTCGGACTTATGTTTCATGAAATAGATATACCCATATCTACTCAAGTCATCCGTGAAGGTAAGAACATAACGATAACCACCGCGCGATGCTACACTCATTGAACCACACACATCGGTATGTATGATTTCTAGTAAGTCCGTAGCTCGCTCCATCATACCAGAAAATGGAGTCTTAGTCATTTTTCCCATCAGACATGCTTCGCATCTTTCAAGTGATTCGAAATCAAGTGATTCAAGAAGTCCATCGGAATGGAGTTTCTTCATACGCTTCACTCCAATGTGACCAAAACGACAGTGCCACATATAGGTCGAGTTATCGCTCGATTTCAAACGTTTAGCCTCAATGTTATTAATATCTGTATTTCCACTATCGAGATTCAATAAGAATAGACCATATATCATAGGTGCATGTGCATAAAACATATTACTCATATAAATCGAACAACCATTATTCTCGGACTTAAACAAGTAACCGTCTCGCAATAAATAAGATCCCGATATAATGTTCATGCTTAACGCAGGCACCAAATAACAATTATTTAAGTATAAAACTAATCCCGATGGTAGATGAAGGGGTAGCGTGCCGACCGCGATCACATCAACCTTTGATCCGTTTCCCACGCGCATCGTCACCTCGTTCTTCGCTAGCTTCCGTTTATTCTGCGACACGTTTGAGTTACAAATATGAGCAACCGAACCAGTATCAAATACCGAGGCACTACTACGAGTACTAGTGAGATACACATCAATAACATGTATATCGGATATACCTTTCTTCTTGATGTTGCCGTTCTTCAAATCTGCCAAGTACTTTGGGCAATTCCGCTTCCAGTGACCTTCTCCCTTGCAGTAAAAGCACTCAGTTTCATGCTTAGGTCCAGCCCTGGTCTTCTTCGTCGGCGCGGTAACTTTCTTACCACCCTTCTTGAAGTGTCCCTTTTGCTTAGACTTGCATTTCTTGAATTTGGTGGTCTTATTGACCAGCAACACTTGGTGCTCTTTCTTAATCTCCACTTCTGCAGATTTCGACATAGCAAACAGTTCTGGCAACTGCTTGTTCATGTTTTGCATATTGTAGTTCATCACAAAGTTCTTGTAACTTGGTGATAGTGAATGAAGGACACGGTAAATCCCCAAAGCATTAGGAATCACTATGCCCAAGCTTTGAAGTTTGTTTGCGTGCCTAGACATCTTAAGCACATGCTCACTAACGAAGCTGCCCTCTTCCATCTTGCAGTTAAAGAACTTTTCAGAAGCCTCATAGCTCTCAATCGCCGCGTGAGTCTCAAAGATCAATTTGAGATCACGGACAATATCATGTGGGTCTGAATTCTCAAACCTTTTTCTGAAGCTCCGATTCTAAACCATACAAGATAACACATCTGTAGATCTTGAGTCTTCCGAGCGAGGTAAACATTCTTTACTTCGGCATCGGTGCCAGGGTCACCAATGTGCATCCAGCACATAGGTCAAATTACCAGCTGTGAGGACAATCCTCAAATTGCGGAACCAATCCGCGAAGTTGCTTCCATTGTTTTTCAACTTCTCTTTCTCTAGGAACGCATTCAAATTGATGGTAAGGGCCGCCATTGATCTACAACATATTTGCAATAGTTTAGACTAAGTTTATGACAAATTGAGTTCTAATTAATAGTTAAATTAATCTAGGTGAACTCCCACTCAAAACAATATCCCTCACATTGTTTTAGTGATCACACGAACCAAATCCACCACATCAACACCGATCATCACGAGAGTTGATATAGTTTCAATGGCGAACAATCGACATGTTCATCATATCAACTATATGATTCATGCTTTACCTTTCGGTGATCCGTGTTCCGAGACCATGTCTATACATGCTAGGCTCGTCAAGATCAAACCTTAGCTTCCGCATGAGCAAATCTGGCTTGCTCACGTTGTATAGACTTGCAGAATTTAACACACCCGATCATCACGTGGTGCTTCGAAACAACAAGCTTTAGCAACGGTGCTAACTAAGGGTGAACACTTTATGACTTGAAATTCATGTGCATGAGGGATCATCTTATAATGCTACCATCGTTAACTAAGTAATACAAGATGCATAAAGGATTAACATCACATGCAATTCATAATATGTGATATGATATGGCCTTTCTTCTTTGTGCTTCCGATCTCCATCTTCAAGCACGAACATGATATCCGTCATCACCGGCATTGCATCAAGGTCAATGACGCTTCTCCATGGTTGTCGTCCACCGGCTTCAACTATTACAACTACTTTCAATAGACACGCGGGTCTTAACATAAATTAAAGAACACCATATGGCTCCTGCCGGTTGCCAACTTACAATAAGGATCATTGCATACATCAAATATAATCACAATCATGGCCATATCACATCACTACACACCCCTGCAAAACAAAGTTAGACGCCTCTACTTTATTTGCATGTTTTACGTGGTTTGGGGCTTTCAATAAGTGTCGTTATAACTTACGAACATGAACCACAACATTGATACTAGTATTGTTAATCACCCGTTGTAAATTGAATCTTAACTATGCTAGGAGAAACAGGCACCCGCAAAGCCACTTATGCAATACAAGTTGCATGTCAAGCGTGGAGCAAGTCTCATGAACAATGTCATGTAAGGTTAGCCCGGGCCGCTTCATCCCAACATCCCGCAAGATGCAAAGTACACAAGAAGCAATCGACAATAAAAGCATCAACGCCCACAATGACCATTGTGTTCTACTTGTGCAACAGATCTACATATAGACACGGCTCGATACCCTTTGTAGGGTTTCGTAGCATGGAAAACAAAAATTTCTACCGCATACAAACAAACAAGCCAAGATCTATCTAATAGATTGTAGCAACGAGTCGATGGAATAACTCACCCTCGAAGATTCCAAAGTGTTTAACGAGGCGGATTCGTGGGTGATGTAGTCGTACTCTTCCCGATCTCAAGATCGCGTGAGCGATCCTTCGGCGCTGCGTTAAAAGGCGCTCCCGTAATCGGTCACACGTTCGGTTTCGGCGAAGACCTTCCTCTCCCTTGTTCCAGGCAATGGAGGTTGTAGCACTCTCTCGCGATTCCGGCAAACTGCGTGGTACCGGAAGTAGAGGGAGATCTCGCGAGCTTCGCCTTAAGCCGGAGCGAGTATGGTGGACTATGAGAGAGCCCTCGACTATCTAGGGTTTAGACACGCCGAGGAGGGGGCAAGCCGGCGACTAGGGTTAGCTAGGCGGCGGCGGTTTGCCCTAGGGCGGCGGCGGCAGTGGAGGTGGCGGCGCCGACGGCTAGGGTTTAGAGGTGGAGGTGTTGGGTGTCTAGGAGGGGAGCCCTGCCCCTCCTTTTATAGGTGGAGGGGCCGGCCAAGGGGAGGGGAGTCCCTCCCCAACTCGGCTTGGAGGTGGGCCGGCGGTGGAGGGGAGGAACTCCTCCCCAACTCGGTTTCCACCTCCCTCTCCACTTCCCAAAATATAGCCGTTTGACTTTCAAATTGCCGTTTGACTTTTTCAAACTAGGATTTGATTAAACCCTTCATTTTTTCAGCGATGACACCTAGTACATGATGCAATCATACCAACTTTATATAACACACTCATGTACCCTTCCCCTCCGGAGTGCCGAACATTTCGTAACCTTCTAGAACATTCCCGATGAAAACACCGGAACCATTCTCCAACTCCGAAACAGGACTTTCCTTATATGAATCTTATTCTCCGGACCATTCCGGATCTCCTCGTGATATCCCAAATCCCATTCGAGACTCCGAACAACATTCGGTCTCTTTCTCATCATTCCATAACTACTCAAACAACGTCGAATCCTTAAGTGTGTCTCCCTACGGTTCGTAAATTATGCGGACATGATCGAGACACTTCTCCGAACAATAACCAATAGAGGAATCTGGAAATTCATATGGCTCCCACATATTTCTACGATTACTTTGCGATCGAATGAACCACTTACATACGATACCAATTTCCCTTTGTCTCACGATAGTTTACTTATCCGAGGTTATGATCGTCGGTATCTCTGCATACCTAGTTCAACCTCGTTACCGATAAGTACTCTTTTCTCATTCCCGTGATATGTGATCCCTTGTGAGCTAGTCACATGCTTGCAAGATAATTGGATGACATTTCACCGAGAGGGCCCAGAGTATATCTATCCGTCATATGGATGGACAAATCCCACTCTTGATCCATGTGTCTCAACCAATACTTTCCGAACACTCAATGCCACCTTTATAGCCACCCAGTTACGGTGTGGTGTTTGATGTCATCGAAGCATCCATCCGGTAAAGGTGATATGCATGATCTCATGGTCGAAGGAATTAGGTTACTATGTATCAGAAAGCATATAGCAATTGAACTATTAAAATGACTTGATCTTTATGCTACGCTTATCTATAGGAGTATGTCCACCATATCATTCTCCTAACGATATGATCTTGTTGTTAATAACATATCAATGTTCATGATAGGGAAACCACAATCATTTATTAACCAACAAGCTAGTGATTGTCACATCCCAAGATTTTTCAAATCTTGTAATGTGAAAATAAATGATTAAAATAAAACTTTGTTTGATTTTCAGATCCAGAAGAAACTTTTTGAATTCAATTAGAACTTCAAACCTATTAAAATTAAATAAAACCTAAAGGTATTTAAGATGATAAACTTTTATTAAAGGAAAGTAAAAATAATTAAAATATTAATTTGAAACCCTTAAATGAAAAGATTTGTTTTCAAAAGAGAAGGTAGACTTATAAATAAAGATTATTTAATAAAGCCAAATTAAAAACTTTGACCAAGCTTTGGAAATTAAAACATTTAATAAAATGGCAAAAGTTGATTTAAATAAATTAATAAGATTTTAAATATCCACCTTTATTTAAATAAAAGGTTTTACCATTCTAATTAAAATATCAAAATTTATTAAATTATTTTAAATAAATAAATAAATTTTCTAAGTAAGGTATTTACTCAAATAAAACTTACTGAAATGTTTTGGTTTATTTTAGATTTCAAAATAAATATTCTAATAAAACAAATCCTATGAGAATTAAAATGAATAAGATATATTCATCTAAATATTAATGGACCCTATATAATCAAATGTTATTTTTATTTATTTTTATAACAAGTTCCAAGCATTCTTTATTTCCAAATAAAACCTACTGAATTGATTAGGAAAATGTTTAGAATGCAAATAAGGAGTTTATTAAATAAATCAAAACATATTAAATAAATAAAGGACCCTCTTATTTAATTAGTAAAGGGTTATAAAAATATTATTTTAATTAATAATTGGTTTAAGTGGATAAACAGAACCAAAAACACATTACAAATATTTGAAATTATTTGAATTATTTTGAATGCTTGAATAGTTGGCTGAAATTCAAATCAGGAAATACAATAGAAATGGAAAAAGAACACAGAATAAAAAAAATGGAAAACAGCCAACTCAACCCAGTCAGCCCAGGAAGCCCACCAGCCCATCTGCCCTTATTCCCCGAACCGTTATTTTTTCACCACTTAAACGACCCACTGAGAAGCTGACAAGTAGACCCCTCCCTCCTTTCTTTTCCCACTGACGCTGGACCCCACTCGACCCTGTTCATCGTTCTCCCCGCGACTCCTTCTCCCCTCACCGCGCGGCCGTTTCTGCCGTTGAAGCTGCGGCTTAAATTCGCGTTAACCACGGCCTTTACTCCCCCTGCGACGACGCCTACTTAAACGCCAGCGACTTCACCTCCATTTCCCCCAGACCACTCCCTCTCTCTGCCCCCAGGCCGAGCAAAATTCGACCAGGAACGCCTCTGCTCCGACGATGTTCCGGTGACGATTCCGGCAACACGACACCGCCCCTTGCCTCCCTAGGCACACTCACACACTCTCCTAGCCTTGGCGCTTCTCCCGGTGCCTCCCACTCACCCGCGGAAGCCCCAGAACGTCGGCAGCGACGACAACCGTCATCGCCACCATCTGGTTTCTCCGACGAGCCCTCCCTGGTAAGCTAGACCACCCCCTTTCCTCGCGTTGATACTAACTTGTCAGGGAACCGCGCACGAAACTAACCCCATTCTATGTTTTCTCTCCCGTGCTTTGTAGCAGCATTCCCAGAGACGCCTGAACGCGCCCGACGCCGAGCGAACTCCGGCGAGCGATTAGTATCGCCCCAGTGCACCCCTCGCCTCCTAGAAACCACGTTGAGCATCAGCGTCGCTCCACGAACCCAGTGAGCTTCCTCTCTCTCTTCCTCGCTTCTGGTATCACACCGCTCGTCGGACAGACCTCGCCGCCAACCACCGTCGCCAGTACCGCCGTGGATGATTGATCAGACCGTTCGATTTAGATCGACGCCGAGAAACAGATGACTTAAGCGAAGGTACGCTTATCTGGACCACCCGATCTGACTTAATCCAACGCCTGGCGTGATCCACCCCGAACCGGTACCGTCCAACCAGAGCGTGCCGCGTGTCACCTAACTCGTTTTAAAAGAAATTTGAATCTGATTTAACTACAAACTTCAAACCTTTATATCTTTTGATCCACACGTCCAAATTTGACAAATTTTATATCAATGGATTCAGGAGAACAAGCCCTAGCCAACCATGGCCTTAGTTTTGAAAATAGTATCTGTTAGTTTGTTTGAATTTACAGAAACATTTGTGTACTTGTTTAGAGTATAAAAATTGTTTAAAATTGATTCTAGGATTAAATCTTTTGCAAAATGGATTTTTGTGACCCTACTGACCCTAGGAACCAACCCATGGTGTTAAAATGATTTTTTGTGAAATTTAAGTTGAATTAGTTAACTTAGTCATTTTCTAGCCAAATAAACTCACTAAAATTTATGATGGAAAAGTTTGTGCATGGAAAACTTTGAGAAAATGTTATGGACCAATCTTACTGACCCAAAACACCAAGCCTTGCCAAGGGAAACTCACTTGGGGAAAAAATATAAAGTTTTGCTTGAAAAAGGATAAATTTCCACCACATAAAAAGTTGAATGCGTTTTAAAAATAGACTTTGGGCAAAACCTCTAACTAATGACTTTGCCATTTTGGTAAATGACCAAAGTGGACCTTACAAAGTTTATAAACCTAGTAGAAACCAACTTTGCAATAGAACCCTCTTTTTACAAGACTTAGGAACCATTGCTTTGTGAATGTGAATTATTGTTGAATGTTGAATGCTACTTGATACTATGCTTGTTTGATTGTAGTGAAATTAGCAAAGTGTGAGACTAGCAAGATCAAGGAGTGACTATCATTCCCTAAAACAAAAAGGCAAGTTACACTATCATACAAAAGACCTACTATTTTCATTATACTTAGTGGATTTTGTAAACATACATGAAAATGTTTTATACTTATGCTATGCTAATCCTAATAGGATTCCCTATACACTCCTTAGTGAAAATATTAAATTTGTACATGCTTAGCCATGCTATGTTTTGAAAAAGAGTTACATGTTGAGATTTTACAAAGGATGAGAAAAGGACTTGTGATTTTATATAATAAAACAAGGACTCAATGAACCACCTAGGTGGTGGACACTTTATGTTTTGGAGAAAGGTGGCAACAAAAGGGAACCATGTCTATGGCAATCACTTTGTGTTGTGCTCCAAATGAAAACCACCTAGGAAACTTAGAGATTGAACATGTTTCTCCAATTGTGGCTTTCGTGTACAACCACATGCTATTATGGCTCTGGCTTAGTCAACTACATTAGGAAGACCCATACATTGTCTTTAGTTACCGGACATGGGGATCTGGAATGCTTCATGGGGACTGAAGACAAGCTAGCAATGATGTATGGGAGGACCTTTTGGAAAGACTTCGTCACATTCTCAGTCTGTCAGTACTCCATCTTGGTGAGCACTAATCCAGTAGGCCACTGGTGGCAACAAGATGGGATTGTGTCATGTGGGTAAAGTGTACTCCTTCTGCAGAAGTTAATAAAATCTAAGTACTTAGCCGTGTCCCCGGTTATGGACAATACTGAGCAACTAAAGTTTGAACTATGGGAGATCTCGACATTCTAATTTCTAATATAAAAACTTGATGCACTTGGGGTACCAAGGAATTCAAAGAGATTTGATAAAGCTTGTTGCACTTGGGGTTACCAAGGTGCTCAAGAGCATGATGTACTTGGGGTTACCAAGGGACTCATGAGTTTTTGACAAGGACTTGAACACTTGAGTTTGTACCAAGGAGTTCAAGGAACTTGGAAAAGAGATTTTGAAAAGAGATTTGACAAATCAATTTGAAAAAGATAGGATAAATGTTGCTTTATGCAAATAAGCCCTAAACTTTACTTAACCAAATATGCATGTATGGATAGGATCCACTCATATTATACATAAAGTGAAACTTGCCAATACAATTCAAATGTATTGACCCTTGCGGCTGTAACTTGTAATGTTGCAGGTTGATTGTTTTGTTAGATGAAGATTGTTTGATTGACTAGGACTACAAAGTCTACAACCAACATCTGCCTGTGGCACTTTGAAGATGAAGGACCCCATAATTTTAATTATTCCGCTGCAATGCATTGTAATAGCCAAATGAGCTATGTTTGATGTAATAAAATTATGTTATTCTTGGTTATAAAGTTATATTATGACCTTTGTTTCTTGATATTACATCTTAACTGTGGATGCTATCTATTGATCCAGGGACTAGCATTGTAAAACACAGGAGGGATCTACCACATTGGGTAGGGACCTCTACAGATGGTATCAGAGCATTGTGTTGTCTGTAGGATTTGTAAACCCTAGGATTGGACAAAAACCCTTAGAAAAATAGGAGTGTATTTGTTCCAAAAACTTATTTACAAAAACACTTGTAAACTCTTTCCTTAACCATTTTGGTTTCAACTCTACTTCTCTTCTACTTCAACTTGATGGAAAAGCCTAACCATGACCAAAGACTACATCATGTGCAAAGACTTCTTCAACCTCTTCAACTCTAATGACTTCAACATCTTCAACCTCTTCACCAAGGACTTCCAACATGGAAACTACTAAGGACCACAAATAAGACAAAGAAACCTTACTTAGGAAATTAGAGACTGAGGGAATGCAAAATAAGAAGAAAACATCAACAACTTTGAAGTATTGTAACCAAGAGTTTGTCTCAAGGAAGCCATGATCTCATGCAAAGAGAAGAAAGATCACAAGTGAACCATATAGATGGACCACCATATTTTAGTTAAGTCAAACCCACCAACTTATGTGGTGTAGCAAAAATATTTTGCTGCCTAAGTATGTGCTTGAGTGCAAAGTTGAATGTGATTGGTTGTTTTGTGATTGCATACACCTTGTTTGTATGAATTGTGATGTGTGTAATTAAAAGTATTTCCTTAGAAATAACTTGCCCATTCTAATCTTCATTCAAACCCAAACAGATGACTACTCCAAAGGACTCCAACATCAAGGTTGATGACACCAACACCAACCAAGCTGACAGCCTGGGAGAGCTCATAGCAACCCAACATCAATTGAACCAATTGACAGCTCAGTTCCTAGCCAACAATAGTAATGAAGATCCAGCACTGCAAAGGTTTTTGGAGGAGCAGTCCCAATTGATGCTTAAGGTGACTAATCAAATGATTAGCATGGAGGAAAATTATCCTAGAAAAGAGTATGATAGCAAGGATGACAAGAATGTTGTTCTAGATGGAGCCCCAGCTTGCATTATTTATGGAGACAAAGATCATACTTCCAAGGAACATGAAGGACAATGCCCCAATTGTGATGAAGACCATCCTGTTGGAGAATGCCCTACCTCTCAAGCTACTTGCTACCTTTGTGAGGGAAGTGATCATACTCCTGGTCTATGTCCTATCTATGCCATGGTAGAACAAAGGAAACAAGAAGGATCTAAGTCTACCAAAGGAAAAGGACCACTACTACCTCCAAGCAAGACAACTCATTTCAAAGGATCTAGAAAAATCAAGAAGCCCAAGCAAGACATGAGCCTTGTACAATGTCGTAAATGTAAGGAAATGGGACACTACTCTAGTGGATGCCCAGAGAACATAAAGAATAAAGGAATTGACCAAGTATGGTGTAACAACTGTAATGAACCAGGTCACTTTGTAGCAACTTGCCCACAAGAGCAACGTAAAGAACTCAAAGACATTAATTGCTTCAACTGCAAGAATCCAGGACACTATGCAAGCAACTGTCCAGAAAGGATGAAGAACAAGTTGAACAAGCCTATGGAGAAGCTCAACCTTGGTCCATGAGTCAAGCATAGGAATAAAGCAAAAGTTTAACATAGAGAAATTCCAGGACCCAAGAAGGCCAAAATGTAATTTTGTTTGAAAATATATTAAGGGTGGTAGTACCCTAGTTACTTTGAACTTTCTTGTAACCCTAGCCTTTCCAAATCTCGGGACGAGATTTATTTTAAGGGTGGTAGCCTGTCACATCCCAAGATTTTTCAAATCTTGTAATGTGAAAATAAATGATTAAAATAAAACTTTGTTTGATTTTCAGAGCCAGAAGAAACTTTTTGAATTCAATTAGAACTTCAAACCTATTAAAATTAAATAAAACCTAAAGGTATTTAAGATGATAAACTTTTATTAAAGGAAAGTAAAAATAATTAAAATATTAATTTGAAACCCTTAAATGAAAAGATTTGTTTTCAAAAGAGAAGGTAGACTTATAAATAAAGATTATTTAATAAAGCCAAATTAAAAACTTTGACCAAGCTTTGGAAATTAAAAAATTTAATAAAATGGCAAAAGTTGATTTAAATAAATTAATAAGATTTTAAATATCCACCTTTATTTAAATAAAAGGTTTTACCATTCTAATTAAAATATCAAAATTTATTAAATTATTTTAAATAAATAAATAAATTTTCTAAGTAAGGTATTTACTCAAATAAAACTTACTGAAATGTTTTGGTTTATTTTAGATTTCAAAATAAATATTCTAATAAAACAAATCCTATGAGAATTAAAATGAATAAGATATATTCATCTAAATATTAATGGACCCTATATAATCAAATGTTATTTTTATTTATTTTTATAACAAGTTCCAAGCATTCTTTATTTCCAAATAAAACCTACTGAATTGATTAGGAAAATGTTTAGAATGCAAATAAGGAGTTTATTAAATAAATCAAAACATATTAAATAAATAAAGGACCCTCTTATTTAATTAGTAAAGGGTTATAAAAATATTATTTTAATTAATAATTGGTTTAAGTGGATAAACAGAACCAAAAACACATTACAAATATTTGAAATTATTTGAATTATTTTGAATGCTTGAATAGTTGGCTGAAATTCAAATCAGGAAATACAATAGAAATGGAAAAAGAACACAGAATAAAAAAAAATGGAAAACAACCAACTCAACCCAGTCAGCCCAGGAAGCCCACCAGCCCATCTGGCCTTATTACCCGAACCGTTATTTTTTTACCACTTAAACGAACCACTGAGAAGCTGACAAGTAGACCCCTCCCTCCTTTCTTTTCCCACTGACGCTGGACCCCACTCGACCCTGTTCATCGTTCTCCCGCTGACTTCTCCTCCTCACAGCGGCCGTTTACCTGCCGTGAAGCTGCGGCTTAAATTGCGTTAACCACGGCCTTTACTCCCCTGCGACGACGCCTACTTAAACGCCATGACTTCACCTCCATTTCTGACCACTCCTCTCTCTACGCCGAGCAAAATTCGACCAGAACGCCTGCTCCAACGATGTTCCGGTGACGATTCCGGCAACACGACACCGCCCCTTGCCTCCCTAGGCACACTCACACACTCTCCTAGCCTTGGTGCTTCTCCCGGTGCCTCCCACTCACCCGCGGAAGCCCAGGCGTCGGCGACGACAACCGTCATCGCCACCATCTGGTTTCTCCGACGAGCCCTCCCTGGTAAGCTAGACCACCCCCTTTCCTCGCGTTGATACTAACTTGTCAGGGAACCGCGCACGAAACTAACCCCATTCTCTGTTTTCTCTCCCGTGCTTTGTAGCAGCATTCCCAGAGACGCCTGAACGCGCCCGACGCCGAGCGAACTCCGGCGAGCGATTAGTATCGCCCCAGTGCACCCCTCGCCTCCTCGAAACCACGTTGAGCATCAGCATCGCTCCATGAACCCAGTGAGCTTCCTCTCTCTCTTCCTCGCTTCTGGTATCACCTGCTCCGTCGCTGACAGACCTCGCCGCCGCCAACCACCGTCGCCAGCGCCGCCACTTCGTGGATGATTGATCAGGACCGTTCGATTTAGATCAGACGCGTAGAAACAGATGACTTAAGCCGCGAAGGGGTACGCTATCTGGACCACCCGATCTGACTTAATCCAACGCCCCACAGCGTGATCCACCCCGAACCGGTACCGTCTAACCAGAGCGTGCCGTGTGTCACCTAACTCGTTTTAAAAGAAATTTGAATCTGATTTAACTACAAACTTCAAACCTTTATATCTTTTGATCCACACGTCCAAATTTGACAAATTTTATATCAATGGATTCAGGAGAACAAGCCCTAGCCAACCATGGCCTTAGTTTTGAAAATAGTATCTGTTAGTTTGTTTGAATTTACAGAAACATTTGTGTACTTGTTTAGAGTATAAAAATTGTTTAAAATTGATTCTAGGATTAAATCTTTTGCAAAATGGATTTTTGTGACCCTACTGACCCTAGGAACCAACCCATGGTGTTAAAATGATTTTTTGTGAAATTTAAGTTGAATTAGTTAACTTAGTCATTTTCTAGCCAAATAAACTCACTAAAATTTATGATGGAAAAGTTTGTGCATGGAAAACTTTGAGAAAATGTTATGGACCAATCTTACTGACCCAAAACACCAAGCCTTGCCAAGGAAACTCACTTGGGAAAAATATAAAGTTTTGCTTGAAAAGGATAAATTTCCACCACATAAAAAGTTGAATGTTTTAAAATAGACTTTAGGCAAAACCTCTAACTAATGACTTTGCCATTTTGGTAAATGACCAAAGTGGACCTTACAAAGTTTATAAACCTAGTAGAAACCAACTTTGCAATAGAACCCTCTTTTTACAAGACTTAGGAACCATTGCTTTGTGAATGTGAATTATTGTTGAATGTTGAATGCTACTTGATACTATGCTTGTTTGATTGTAGTGAAATTAGCAAAGTGTGAGACTAGCAAGATCAAGGAGTGACTATCATTCCCTAAAACAAAAAGGCAAGTTACACTATCATACAAAAGACCTACTATTTTCATTATACTTAGTGGATTTTGTAAACATACATGAAAATGTTTTATACTTATGCTATGCTAATCCTAATAGGATTCCCTATACACTCCTTAGTGAAAATATTAAAGTTGTACATGCTTAGCCATGCTATGTTTTGAAAAAGAGTTACATGTTGAGATTTTACAAAGGATGAGAAAAGGACTTGTGATTTTATATAATAAAACAAGGACTCAATGAACCACCTAGGTGGTGGACACTTTATGTTTTGGAGAAAGGTGGCAACAAAAGGGAACCATGTCTATGGCAATCACTTTGTGTTGTGCTCCAAATGAAAACCACCTAGGAAACTTAGAGATTGAACATGTTTCTCCAATTGTGGCTTTCGTGTACAACCACATGCTATTATGGCTCTGTCTTAGTCAACTACATTAGGAAGACCCATACATTGTCTTTAGTTACCGGACATGGGGATCTGGAATGCTTCATGGGGACTGAAGACAAGCTAGCAATGATGTATGGGAGGACCTTTTGGAAAGACTTCGTCACATTCTCGATGCCAAGATTCCATCTTGGTGAGCACTAATCCAGTAGGCCACTGGTGGCAACAAGATGGGATTGTGTCATGTGGGTAAAGTGTACTCCTTCTGCAGAAGTTAATAAAATCTAAGTACTTAGCCGTGTCCCCGGTTATGGACAATACTGAGCAACTAAAGTTTGAACTATGGGAGATCTCGACATTCTAATTTCTAATATAAAAACTTGATGCACTTGGGGGTACCAAGGAATTCAAAGAGATTTGATAAAGCTTGTTGCACTTGGGGTTACCAAGGTGCTCAAGAGCATGATGTACTTGGGGTTACCAAGGGACTCATGAGTTTTTGACAAGGACTTGAACACTTGAGTTTCTACCAAGGAGTTCAAGGAACTTGGAAAAGAGATTTTGAAAAGAGATTTGACAAATCAATTTGAAAAAGATAGGATAAATGTTGCTTTATGCAAATAAGCCCTAAACTTTACTTAACCAAATATGCATGTATGGATAGGATCCACTCATATTATACATAAAGTGAAACTTGCCAATACAATTCAAATGTATTGACCCTTGCGGCTGTAACTTGTAATGTTGCAGGTTGATTGTTTTGTTAGATGAAGATTGTTTGATTGACTAGGACTACAAAGTCTACAACCAACATCTGCCTGTGGCACTTTGAAGATGAAGGACCCCATAATTTTAATTATTCCGCTGCAATGCATTGTAATAGCCAAATGAGCTATGTTTGATGTAATAAAATTATGTTATTCTTGGTTATAAAGTTATATTATGACCTTTGTTTCTTGATATTACATCTTAACTGTGGATGCTAGCTATTGATCCAGGGACTAGCATTGTAAAACACAGGAGGGATCTACCACATTGGGTAGGGACCTCTACAGTGATGTATAGAGGCTTTACTAGGGACTTCAATTTAAGTTTACAAATCACACAAGTATTACTGTTTCCTTGTTAATACTATTATAGCATGAATGTAAACATTTATCATAAACACAAAGATATAATAATAACTACATTTATTATTGCCTCTAGGGCATATCTCCAACATGGCCTGTGGCCCATAGTCGGTAGCATGGCCTGTGGCATGCTGGACGACCCAGTTAGGTGGATCCAGAAGGGAGGCCCATGCCGGATAAAGGAAGGCTACGGTGGAGTCACCAGCGTACCCGGAGCCTTGGAGTGCAAGATACACAAGACTAGTGATAGACGGTGTAGGACTCTGTAACCTGTCCGGCTAGGACTTCTCCCTGTAACCCTAGGACCTGGCGACTATATAAGTCGGGCCTATGGGAGCCTTTAGGGCACAATCTCATACATCCTAGTATCGATTCATAAAACCTCGCACAGCGAACCTATCTCTGTAACTCGGCGTATCTGCCCTTATAGTGATTTATAGTAGGAGTAGGATTCCGCCACCGTCGTGGGATCTGAACCTGGGTAAGCTGTGTTACCTCGTACCCGTCAACCGTCCGCCTTACCCCACGTCTCTAAACTCGCACTGTGAGGACCCCTCCATGGCGTACTCGTCGGCAATACCACGACAGTTGGTGCCCACCGTGGGGCAAGAGGCGCTTCAGGCTCTTCAGCGGGCGAGGACCAAGATCTTCGCGGGAATCGGCGAAACCGTAGCCATCGGCCGTGTTCTCTTCTTCGGCAACATTCCGATCGTCCCCTATGATGAGTTCTAGATCCCGACGAAGACGAACCCTACACGGTGTTCGATCGTTCCTATCGGAGACATCCACCTCTTCATCGGCGAAACCGACTCGGGCACTAGTTCCCTGGGAGTCGGAGGAGCATCAAGACCCGCACGGGCCGCCTACGGGCAGGATACGTTCGCGGAAGGATCGATGTCGGATCTCTCTTCGGAGTTTGCCGACAAAGATCGGAAAGCATCAAGACCCGCACGGACCGCCTACGGGCAGGATATGTTCATGGAAGGATCGATGTCGGATCTCTCCTTGGAGTTTGCCGGCAAAGATCGGAAAAATTCAAAACCCACCCAAACCGCCCATGTGCAGGATATAAAGGTGGAAGATCACTGCAAATCGGCCGGCTTTATCCGCGCATCTGGACAGCAGAGATCCAAGTTCGTCGGCGTGGTTACCATCTTCGACATGGCGCGCTGCGTTCAGGGAGAGGGCGAAAACCCCCACGATTACTTGGCCAGGTGGCTCCGTATACGAGCCGATCTGGCCCACTACCCCAATGATGATGCTATCTATCACTTTGTGGAAGGACTGGACCATGGCACGCTTCTCCGACATTCTCTAAGACGGCAACAGGCGTCAGGACGCCTTACCTTCGAAGGCATGGTGAACACCGTCAACAACTACGCGGAGGCCGAAGCAGCAGCTCAGACAGCGCTTGCGCTCATTGATGGAGCCCCTCCGACTCAGCCACCACCGCCTCCGGCCGCCATCATCGTAGAAGCACCACCACCTCCAGTCATCGTTGAGGCCGTTGCACCTCCACTGCCCGTCATCGAGGA
This sequence comes from Avena longiglumis, assembly GCA_030063025.1. Taxonomy (NCBI): domain Eukaryota; kingdom Viridiplantae; phylum Streptophyta; class Magnoliopsida; order Poales; family Poaceae; genus Avena; species Avena longiglumis. Next base: position 427,281,322 of record CP125977.1, on the reverse strand, counting down.
AGTCCTGTCACCCTCCGACTCTGTAATTGATGCGCTTTATGCTGATTTCAGTGCAGATTCAGAGGAGATAGACTTCAGTCCAGAAGAGCTAGACTCCGCTATGCAGGAGAGGGAGGAGGAGTACTCGCGCGACGAGAAAGCTAACAACACCGTCATGTCTCAAGGGGTGTTCATAACCATTGGGACAGCGATGGATGAAGATCAACCCGGGCAAGCTCCACCTACGGCGCTGGAAAAGGGGAAGGGGCCACTAATTGCTGCCGACGATGATCGCGCAAAGGTCATGCCTCCTCCGCCTAACCCAGTGCAGCAGCCGCAGGAACTCGGCACCGGTCCGAGCAACAACAACACCGCAAACTTGCCGCCTCCAGCATCCACGTCGGCAGCAGACCATGTTACCCCAGCTGATAGAGTAATGTACGACAATCGCCTCGTCGAGCCACTAACCGTTGATCATATCCGGAACGTGACTCAGCTTGACGAGAAGAGCCAGCAGCTGCTGGAGGAGGCGCAAGCCATCACGGAGCAAGGCGCTAAGCTAGATCGATATCAGGTCAACGCGCAGAAGTATATAGAGAAAGATAGAGCAATGGAGGCTGAGTACAAGATACAACAGCAGAAGGCTAAGAAGGCTCCGGCTCGCGTCATCAACGATCCTGGTGTACGGCGCAACCAAGGATGGGCTCCCTCGAAGCCGGCACAGGCCAAGCCATACATTGATAGTGAAGGCAAGCAGGTGATGCCCACCCCACTCCTTAACCTCGCCGTCCCCAAGACCCTTCTGGAGCAGGATAGAACGCCTGAGGCAGTAGAACAGGTCTATGACCTAGTGGCCAAGGCGGTAAAGCAGCAGGAAAAGGCCACCTCTCAGAGGCTTGAGTCTGACCCAGCGCTCTGCCGATCTAGCCAGTACAAACCGCCAAGGGACAGATCTCCTCAGGATGTCGGATCACAGACGGGTTCATCAGAACGAAGACGGAGGGATGCGCGCAACAGGAAGGATGCTATCCCCATATCCTCCGACCACGGAGAAAAAGCCCGACCTCGCCACCCATCGCCACCTCCCCGATCCCCCCGACGTCAGGAAGATTACAAGGCTCACCATCGCACGGATATGCCCCCTCCAAAGCAGTGTGGCATCGTCATCCGCGACAACGTGGCGCAGACCCGTCATGATGAAGAGCGCCACCAAGGACACAAGAGCAGGTCACACCATGACCCTCCACGTCCGACAAGCAACCGTGACAGGCGGGAGGCGTCGAAGGAGGGTAACAACAAGAAGGCTAACCCACTGCCACCTCCGCCTCCGTCGCCGCCAAGCAGTCACCATGGCGGAAGAGGCCCGCGTCGTTCACGTAGCCCATCCCATGTTGACAACAAGAAGAAGAACCAGGAGCCGTACGATGCACGTTTGCGGATCGATAAGATCCACGAGGCCCGGGAAGGACCATACCTGGGACCACGTTGCTTTGGACCTGCAATACGGTCCGCAACTTACCCCAAAGGTTTCTGGATTGACAAGACCATCAAGCCTTATGACGGCACCGCCAAGCCCACCACATGGTTGCAGGACACGCGGTGGAGATTGCCGGAGGCAACCCCAACGTCGCCGTTAAGTACCTCCTGTTAATGTTGGCGGGTACGGACCATCAATGGATCGATGACTTGCCGGAAAAATCTATCTACAACTGGCTGGATATGCAAGAAGCATTCACCAAGAACTTTGAGGGTACATACAAGCGTCCCTGCACTGTGGGCGATCTACAGCGGTGCGTGCAAGAGAAAGACGAGACATCTGGCGCCTACCTCTCCCGCTGGCTAGACATGAAGAATTCCTGCGCAGGAGTGCACGCTCAGACCGCCATGCCCGCCTTCATTGATGGGTTGGAAAGGGGCACGTTGCTCCGACACAAGATGAAGCGCTTACAGGAAAATCACCAGCTTGACTTGAACCAAATGATTCAGTTGGCTAGTGAGTTCGCAGCTGCCGACGATGATGCTCGTGGCTCATTGCCGGAGGAACAACAGTATAAAGCGGAAAACCACTCCAGAAAAAAAACAATCTACCGACATGGTCGCTATGACTTTTGCAGGACGAGGAGAAGGAGGACAACGTGGCCGAGGAAGGGGAGCAGGCCGCGGGCATCAACGAGGAAGTGAAACCAACTCGGAGCCGCTCCACGTTCCCCAAACCTACGAGGAGTACCGCGATATGCCGTGCCTCGTACACCTCGACGCCAACGGCAAGGCCACCCATACCAATCGACACTGCAAGTTCGTCAACGACCTCAAGGAAGACCCGGAGTCCGGCTACAAGCGAAGTCGAAAGAACAGACTGCGAGGCAAGGGCAAGGGGAAGAAGAAGGAGGAGGAGTCCAAGGATTCGAGTGACATGGACGAGGATGTTGACCCCAAACACACCGCCAAGAGTGACGATAAGGGCCAGTACCCCTTCGCAAACAAGGCCACAGTCTACCACACTTTCCTTGGCACCCCCACCGTCCGACAACAGAAGACCTCTCTATAGATCCTGATGGCCACTCTCCCCCAGTTCCCCTATACCTGCGCTGGTCGGAGGTTCCAATAACTTGGGACAGGACGGACCACCCAGACCTTGTGCCCACGGAGAACCAGTACGCCATGGTCATCAACCCATTGATTGACGGCATGGAGTTCACCAAGTGCATGGTGGATAGTGGAAGCAGCATCAAAATCATGTACCTGGATACACTGCAGAAGATGAACTTGACGGAGGCAAACCTAAGGCGGACCAACACCGTGTTCCATGGCGTAGTTCCTGGTCGGGAGGCTCGGTCCCTTGGGTGCATTACGCTTCAGGTAGCCTTTGGCGACGTTAATAATTACCGCCAAGAGCGCATGACCTTTGAGGTGGTCCCCTTCAAGAGCGTGTACCACGTCATATTCGGCCGCGACATATTCCACACGTTCATGGCCAAGCCATGCTTCGTCTATAACAAACTCAAGATACCCGGACCAAACGGTGTCATCACCGTATCCGGAAGCTTTACCAAGGCAAGGGACTGCGAGATCAATGAAGTAGCCGTTGCAGAAGCTGTCCTATACAGCGAAGAATTCAAAGAGATCCAGAGCAAGGTCAATGACTCAGAGATGCCCGCGTCGAAGAAGCAGAGCTCCGACTCCGCTCCTGCGTTCAAGGCCGCCATTGAGACCAAGCCGGTGTAACTTGTGGTAGGCGATGCCACCAAGACCGTCGCCATTGGGATGAACCTGGATCCCAAATAGGAAAGCGCGCTCGTCGAGTTCCTCCATGAGAATAGGGACATCTTTGCCTGGCAACCTACCGACATGAAAGGTGTACCTAGGGAACTTGCCGAGCACAGCTTAAACATAGATCCAAAATATAAACTAGTGAAACAACCTCTACGATGCTTCGGAGATGAGAAGAGATGCGCCATTGGCAAAGAGATAGCTAGGTTACTTAAGGCCGGGTTTATCCAAGAAGTCCTTCACACCCGATGGGTGGCCAATCCTGTACTTGTCCCCAAAAAGGGAACCAATGAATTAAGAATGTGCGTTGATTACACCGGCTTGAACAAAGCATGTCCCAAAGATCCATTTGATTTTCCTCGCATTGACCAAGTTATTGACTCGACGGCTGGCTCGAAACTTTTGTGTTTTCTCGATGCATACTCAGGATACCACCAGATAAAGATGAGGAAGTCGGACCGATTGGCCACTTCGTTCACTACTCCATACGACACGTTTTGCTATGTCACGATGCCCTTTGGGCTGAAAAACACAGGTGCTACCTACCAGCGGACAATGCAACGTTGCCTTCATGACCAAATTGGTCGGAACGTTCACGCCTATGTGGACGATATCGCGGTGATGTCTAAAAAGTCAAACGACTTAATCTCCGACTTAAAAGAAACCTTTGATAATCTCTGGAAATACAACATGATGCTCAACCCTAAGAAGTGCGTCTTCGGGGTTCCAGCCGGCAAATTGTTGGGCTTCATCGTTTCCCAGCGCGGAATCGAGGTCAACCCGGAGAAAATCAAGGCCATCTTAAACATAAACCGTCTGACATGCCTAAAGGACATTCAACGACTAACAGGTTGTGTTGCAGCAGTTAGTCGGTTCGTCAGCCGACTTGGAGAGAAGGCTTTGCCGCTGTACAAGTTGCTGAAGAAGGCGGACAAATTCACATGGAGAGACGAAGCAGATGCAGCATTTAAGCAGCTCAAGGATATTCTTTCCTCAGCGCCCATCCTTGCAGCACCCGAGCCTGGTGAGCCCCTGTTAATTTACATGGCGGCAACCAACCGGGTTATTAGCATCGTCGTCGTGGTAGAGTGGAAGGAACCAGGATACGAGCACGGAGTTCAACGACCAGTTTACTATGTGAGCGAGGTCTTGACGGAGTCCAAGCAGCGTTACCCGCACTACCAAAAGATAGCTTATGGAGTATTCCTCGCTTCTCGGAAGCTTAGGCATTACTTTTAGGAGCACCCAATCACAGTAGTGAGCAAGACTCCACTGTCCGACATTATCAACAATAGCGACGCTACAGGAAGGGTCGCGAAGTGGGGCATTGAACTTGCCTCCTTCGAGATCACCTACAAGAGACGCGACGCTATCAAGTCACAAGCTTTGGCGGATTTTATTGCAGATTGGATGGAGATGCCAGATGCTACTCCGCTGCCAGAACAAGAGTACTGGGTGATGCACTTTGAGGGATCAAAGTTGCTCAACGGCTCGGGGGATGGTGTACTGCTATAGTCACCAAAAGGAGACAAGCTGCACTACATTCTGCAGATCCACTTCGAGGCTACAAACAACATGGCGGAGTATGAAGCACTCATTCACAGACTACGTGTAGCCAAGGATATTGGCATCAAGCACATAGTTTGCTGTGGAGATTCCAACTTGGTTGCCCACAGTGGTCGGCACTGAACGCGGAACCCTATGATGGCGGCATATCGCGATGAAGTGGACGAGATAGCCAAGAGCTTCTTGGGCTACGAAGTCAAGTATGTGCCTAGGGAGCAAACCGAGGCGGCTGATCTACTATCTAAGCTTGGATCAGGGCGCAAGCAAATTCCGCCAGGAGTTTTCCTAGAGCATCTACGCACACCATCCGTGAAGGGCGCCGACATCGACAACCCGGATAGAGCCGACTCTTTCGTCAACATGGTGACAAAGATCCTTCCGGCTTGGACAAAACCGTTCATGGAGTATCTCGAGCACGGAACTTTTCCTGACGACAAAGTCCAAAGACGGCAAATAGTACGACGAGCAAAGGGTTATACCATAATCAATGGGCAACTCTACAAGAGGAGCACTAGTGGTGTATACCTAAAGTGCGTTTCCCAGCTACAAGGTATGGAAATCCTGCGCGAGATCCATCTCGGAGATTGCGGGCATCACGCTGCTCCTCGATCATTTGTCACGAAAGCCTTCCGGCAAGGATTCTACTGGCTGACCGCGAAGGCGGACGCCGACAAACTGGTTGAGACATGCACAAGATGCCAGTATTATGCCCGACAACCACATGTTCCTGCTAAAGAATTGCGAACAATACCAATAACTTGGCTGTTCACAGTCTGGGGGCTAGACATGGTGGGGCTGTTGCAGACGGCACCGTGTGGATTTACGCATCTTCTTGTAGCAGTTGACAAATTCACCAAATGGATAGAAGCTAAGCCCATTAGAAAGCTTGATGGGGCAACTGCCCTCAGGTTTGTCCGGGATCTAGTGGTGAGATTTGTTCTCCCACATAGCATCATCACCGACAACGGAAGCAACTTATCACTCGGAGAAGTGGAGGCCTATTGCTGGGACAAAGGCATCTGACTTGACCTTGCATGTGTGGCACACCCACAATCCAATGGTCAGGTTGAGCGAGCCAATGGATTAATTCTGCAGGGAATCAAGCCACATCTTGATGCACCGCTACATAGAGCAGCTGGAGCCTGGGCGGAAGAATTGACATCTGTGCTGTGGAGCTTACGAACCACACCCAACAGATCCACCGACTACACCCCTTACTTCATGGTATATGGAGCAGAAGCCATCCTACCTTCCGACATCCTCCACGATGCACCAAGAGTTGCCGCCTATGACGAAGATGACGCTGAAGAATCCAGACGCCTAGATGCGGACCTTCTCTAGGAGGAGCGCGTATTGGCATGCCAAAGATCCGCCATCTACCAGCAGAAGCTACGCAGCTACCATAGTCACCGCGTTCGGCATCACTCGTTTAAAGAGGGGGATTTAGTGCTCCGACTTAAGCAGAAGAAGTCACACAAATTATCCCCGCCATGGGAAGGACCGTTCATCATAAGCAAGGCGCCGCTCAATGGGTCTTACTACCTTGTCGACAATCGTGAACTCAAGGATAGACCCAGCGAGGATCATAAGCGTAAGCGACGTGACCCAGATGATGACTACCCGAAGCTTGATCGGCCATGGAACATAGCACAACTACGTCCTTTCTACACTTAGCATTTTTTATCTAATTGTGTACCTCTTATATGATCAATGAAATAAAGCTCTTTGGTTCACTCATATTGCTGAGTCTTTTACCTCCTTTAGTGTTCATTTTTGGATCATATAAACCTTTATGCACAAGTCTTGCGATTGCACTTGTGAAAATTCCGCCTACAGGCATTAGCTTAAGTTTTCTGGGCTACACATTCTTTGTCGTTTTTATGTGGATTCTGGAGTAGTGAATTTTGGCACTTATTGTCGGCGATTTTGTGCTCAGGTTATTGACGGTGCCATTGGGCATCATCACCTAAGCGCATGGTTCCGACAACGAGTCTTCCGACTCACGAAAAGTCAAGCATAAGAACCAGAGTAATGGATAAGCCAGCACTTGCTTAAAAAATATACACATACTGGGACTTAATTCTTAAGTAGCAGGATACGACAACCATTGTTTTCCGCCTTAAGATTACATCAACAAGTTTTTCCCATGCACACACCAAAGGTGAAACAGAAATTACAAAGTGTTTTTCATTCTTTGGGCGCAGGAGACTTGGACGCCGCATCATCACCAGCCGGAGAATCACCCTCGTCGTCGGCGCTGTGATGAGACTCGGAGGAATCCTGCTTGACGTTGTCGATGAGGTTCCTGGGCACGAAGACGTCAACGTCCACCAACTCGGCAACCCTGGTGTCATAACCCGCGAGTGATGACAGGATGACTTCGTGATCGATCTCCTTGCCGTCATCATCCACATCGGGGATACCAGAGGTCACCGTGTCGATGTCGGCATCTTCATAGTGTGCCTTTACCATAGACAGCGCCATCCTTGCGCCAGCCCGTGCGCATGAAGCTTTCCAGCTCGTGACACGCTCGGGGGCTCGGCGCAGAATCTCCGAGTACTTCGCCACAGAGTCGGAGGCCTTGATATAAATCTGGAGGGGCTTGGCAATCTCCTTGGCTTGGGCGATGGCGGTATTGATGAAGTTGCCGGCAAGAATCACGCATTCATTATCCGAAGGAGGCGAGCGGGTTAAACCCATAGGCGCTGAAAATTCCGACAAGGATCGCATGAGTTCAATAAACTCTAAGTATCCATACTACAGAAATACAAGGAGGAGGACACTTACTGAAGATGCTGGCCTTAGCCTGCCAGACGGTATCCCCCAAGGATTCCTTCTCTTGTTGGAGGAGCTTAAACGCCTCGCTATGGCGAAGGTTTTTCTCATCAGCAGCTTGCTTCTGATCCTTTAGGATCGCAAGCTCCTCCTTCAAGCGATTGATCTCCGCGGAGGCGGAATCCTACAGGGCTTTCATGGAATCCTCGTGCATCTTCAGCATCTCCTTCCTCTCCTCCTTCAGGATCTTGTTCTCGCTGTCCAGCTGCTGGATATGCTTGGACTTCTCGACAATGTCCTTGGCCTTGGCAACATGTTCTGCAAGTCGGAGAAAACAAAGTGCGCCAGTGAGTAGTCGGAGATTATGGGCACAAAAGTAAGACGGAAGTGCGCAAAAAGAAAACAGACTCTTGTTTTTGATGATCTGTTCATTCAAGATGGCATTTTTACCCTTTTCGGCTTCAAGATCTGCGCGCATCTTCTGATACTTGTCGTTGGCCATGCCCCTCTGAGCATTCTCGTTCCGTGGAAACAAATACAAAGTTAAATCGTTGTTTGGTCTGCTTGGAGCCTCTAGTCGGAGACTTTCCATCTAGGCGCTCGGGGGCTACAGCGAAAGTTTTTTCAACTTAGCAATATGCTTAGCTTTTCTTTAAGCATCTAGTCGGAGCTACTTCAGTTCTCGATTAGAAGCTTGGGGGCTACAGTATAAAGTTTTAGCTCGGAAAATGCTTAGCTTTTCTTTAAGCATCTAGTCGAAACTAATTCAATTACAACTAGAGGCTTGGGGGCTACAACATTGAAAATTATGAACATTGTGTATGCTACTCTTAAAGCATCTAGTCGGAATAATTTCTTCCATCTAAATTCTTGGGGGCTACAGTGAGAGTTCTTTCTAACTTAGTCACTCTTAGAGCATATAGATGCAAAACCTATGGTTTTCCGTCTACATCCTCGGGGGTTACAGTGGGATACTCGTATGAAATGCAAAAGTTAAAGTAAAAACTTACAAGTGCAATGATCTTAAGGTTTGTAGCACTCTCGGCCAGCAGCTTGCCAAAGGAAATGCTATTTACCCGCAAGATATCTGCTTGTCGGAGCAGTTCCTCAAGACCGCATGTCGGAGATGACGGTACTCCTCCAGGAACCAGAGTTGTGTTACTCGGCGTAAGTGCCGGGTAAACTATCTTCGGGAACTCTAAGGGTTTCTGAGGAGTAGGGGCGTCGCCTTCGGCAGAGGTACCAGCTCCCACCACCGCCTTGCCGCTACCGATGGCATCCTTAGCTGGAGCTTCAGCCATTTGAAGAGCAGCGCTCTCCTGCGTTGCCTGCTCGCCGGCAACAGCAAGTTCGGTAGAGGCGCCAGAATCCACTTCCATGGTGGGAGGGCCCGGTGCCTCCTGGACTTGAGAGCTTGTCGGAGTAGAGAAGGTCTTGACGTCAGGAGTAGAAGGGGCGATGGCAGGGGAAGAGTCGTGATGCAACATATCTTTGATATTTCTATAAGCCCCAAGAGTCTTGGAGGACTTCTTGAGGCTGGTTGTGGCTTTCTTCCTGAAACATGCAAAATGCATAAGTACAGGAATAAAATAGATAAATAAGACAATGTCGGAGAATGAGAGGCTTACACTAGGGGGGGCGCTTTGGCAAAAATCCTGGTGGCTTTTCTCTTTTCCGCCTCCAGGGTGGCAGTACTCTTTTTGGAGGCTCCACCCTCCATCTTCTTCTTCTTGCCTCCGTCGGCAGCATCAGAGGTGGAGCTCTTCCGCCTTCGCGCCAACGGGACGTCGTCGTCGGACACGACCGTGACTTCCTTCATCTTTGGATCATAGATTTGGGCAGCCAGGTTGTCCTCATCTAGATCGCTAAGCTATTAAGTGAGAAATCACCGTGTTAGATAAGATGGCACTGGCAAGACGGAGAAACTGGAGTAATGTCATGCACGGAAAATAAGTACCTACCTTTGGGCACTTGCCGTCTACATACATGTCGCAGGTGATGGTGAAGCCGCGCTTCTTATCCTTCACCTTGACGATGTCCTTCAGACGGAGCTTGACGGAGTCGCTCGAGAAGTTATCCACGGAGATCCGGAGGGTATCCCTTCGATCACCGGTGTACTCGTGCATGAACTTCGCGCGGTGCTGCAGAGGTTGGATTCTCCTGATGAACCAGCACATGGCTAGGTCCAAGCCGGTCAAACCCGTCTCTACGAACCACTCGATCCGCCTTATTGCGCGAGAAGCGTCGAGGTCGGAGGGAAGGGAGGCATGGGATCTCCATGTGGAAACTTCAGCGGCGTCTCCATCCACGAAGTCCGGGTACGTCACTTCTTGGCCTGCCAAAGGAATGTCGGGGCCGTAGAAGTACGTTCGCTTCCAGTTTTTACACGACTCGTGGCCGACGATGTCGGGGAACCGCCGGCCAGGTCGGATCTTGAAGCTTATGGTGCCGCAGTTCCTAAGCTCCTCCCTACTATGTCCGGCTTCATGTTTGACGGTGAAGAAGTACACGAACAAGTCTAACCTAGGCTTAATCCCTAGGTAACCCTCACAAAGTGTCGCGAAGTTGCTAAGAACTAAGATACTATTGGGGGAGAGGTTATGGGGTTGGACCTTGAAGTGGTTCAAGACGGACAGAAAGAAGTGGGAGATGGGCAGAGAAACGCCGCGTACCAGCTGAGCCTTGAGGTACATCTTTTCTCTTGCTTGGGTAGAAGGTGTCACATCGCCGGCCGGCGCCGCCCGCCAGGCGAGCCCCTCCGTCGCGGGGAGGTAGCCTTCGGCGACCATCTCTTGGATGTCGCGGCCGGTGATGTCCGAGCCGCGCCAGTCGCCCTTGTGCGAGTCTGGCTCTTCTTCCAGAGGCTCTAGCGGCGCCAGATTGTGGTCACCGCCGGTGGTCTCAATCACCGCCGACGCGGGGATGACCAGCCCCTCTGGAGGCACGACGACGGAGCTCGCCGGCTTCGCCGTGGCTTCGCTCGACGCCGCCATCGACGGGGAGGAGCTGCTGCTGGCCATGGAGGACTGGGAGGATGAGACTGATGCAGAGAGAGGCTAGGGTTTCTTAGAGGTTTTCCGCGGAGAGCTCGAGGAGGCGTGCGGCTAGAGGAAGAAGATGATGACGCGAGAGAATGGGGTGAAAAAGTGGCAAGTGTCCCACGGTTACTATTTATCTTACTTTGCGTCAAGATTCGTGCAGCTAATCGGACGGTTGCTGCGTAGACGACGTGTTCATGGACGTGCGTGGTAATTTCTCCACGTCTCCAACCGCCGCTGCCAACGGTTCGTATCGCTCGCGCGGGAAAATCGGATATGATTGCGTTCTCTGCATGTGTGAGTTACGAGGTGTCGCTGACCTAAGCCTATGTCGTCATAACTGACATGGTAGATGAGTCGTCGCATCGAAGATTCTGGCATGGACGGATTTAATCCGACTACGGAAGAGTACGATGGAAGATTTAGCATTTCTCTGACTTACTCATCGAAGACGGAGAAACCTTTGCAGGGTTCTTTGGGAGGACTACAAGATATTGCTTGATGATTTGCCGACATCCATCTAGACGGAGCATTACACGAGAAGAGGCAAGACGGCGCAAGATCTCGGAGTTCTCCGGGGGCTACTATTGGGGATATGCTATATGGGTATCCTCATAGCATGTCTCTTATCCGACTAACTCGGGTGACCCATAGTCGGTAGCATGGCCTGTGGCATGCTGGGCGGCCCAGTTAGGTGGATCCATAAGGGAGGCCCATGCCGGATAAAGGAAGTCTACAGTGGAGTCACCAGCGTACCCGGAGCCTTGGAGTGCAAGATACACAGGACTAGTGATAGACGGTGTAGGACTATGTAACCTGTCCGGCTAGGACTTTTCCCTGTAACCCTAGGAACTGGCGACTATATAAGTCGGGCCTATGGGAGCCTTTAGGGCACAATCTCATACATCCTAGTATCGATTCATACAATCTCGCACAGCGAACCTATCTCTGTAACTCGGCGTATCTGCCCTTATAGTGATTTATAGCAGGAGTAGGATTCCGCCACCGTCGTGGGATCTGAACCTGGGTAAGCTGTGTTACCTTGTACCCGTCAATCGTCCGCCTTACCCCACGTTTCTAAACACACACTATGATGACCCCTCCATGGCGTACTCGTCGGCAATACCAAGACAGGATCCCAATATATCTTCTAAAGATAATAGCAATGATAATGATGATAGTGATGATGACATTGATGAGGATACTAGTGCTCTCTTGCTTGATTTGAATTTTTTGTGTACCTCTCTTCGTGGTAATAATAAGGCCGTTACTTGTCTCAAACATGTTATGGACACCATAACTAAACAAATGGGAACCATAGAGGAGTTGGATTTCCAACTTGATGATCGGAGTCGGAGATTCAATCTCCTTAAGCAAGAGATTGTGTAAGGCCCCACCTTTATAAAGTTAAAGGTCCCTGTGATGCAATGCTAGTCCCAGGATCAAATGCTAGAATCCATAGTTTAAGATGAAGTACACATAAACAAAGGTCATTATTACATCGTCATTCCAGAGATAACATAGTCTTTTACAACTCCATAGCCATAGGCTAGTACAAGAGTTCAACTTATCAAAATAAAATAAAGTCTTCATCTTCATGTGCCACAGAGAAACATGTTGAGTGTCGCCTCATAACCATAATCCTCATTAGAGTAACCTGCAACATCACCAGTTACATCCACAGTGGGTCAATACATTAGAATAGTATTGGCAAGTGATACCTTAGTAGAATAATAATTTCTAGCTTCTACATGAATTTGGTTAAGTGCAGCTTAGGCTTGCTTTGCTCAAAATAGGTCTTACCTATCAGTTGAAAACACTAAGTTTTTGTCAAACAAAAAGTCCCAAGGCATCAACCAATGAACATTGGTGATCCTTTACCCTTGTACAACCACAAGTTTTAACTTAGAAATTGGGACGAGGAGATTCTTGATAGCTTCCATGTCTTGATTCTCAAATTGTCCATTGCCGTGGACACAGCTAAGTACCTATAAGCCTTCCCTTAGACCAAAATGGACGCTTTCCCAAACCTATCACCCCTACCACCAACTGTCCATTTGGCTAAGTTATTGCAACCTATATGATCCAGGCAGAGCCCATATTGCCATGTGGCTACACTAGAAGCTTCTTAACATATGGCATCTCAAATCCATTTGTTCCTGGGTGGCATTCCACAAGTGAGATACACCAGGTATTGCCCCTGGGGTAACCACTCAACATAAACCTTTCCTTCCATTCCACCCAGGTGATTCATTCACTTAGTAGTTTTATTAAGTAAAAACATAAGTCAAAGACTTAGAAAATTTCCATAGCATGTGCATATAATCCACCCTTGTCTACTAGTAGCTAGGCTAAGCAAGATATCAACAAGCATCTTAACTTAGAGAATATTTCTACCAATTCTACAACTACTAGGATTTCCCATAGCATAACATAGCATATAGATACTTAGCAAAAATATCATGCAAGCCCTATACAAAATATCACTAGTGCATAGTAAACATATTGGGACAAAATTATGAAGCACCACTTGACTTGGTAGTTGGGTGAGTAGCAACAATCCTCACAATCACAATCACCACTAGCACCAAAATCTACACATAAAATGATAGCACCAAATTTATATTCCAAACAATCAAGCGAAAATATATGAATGCATGCAAATGCCATGTGATGATTTTTCTCAAACCAAACAAGGCAAGTAAACAGTACTAAACATTAAACTAAACTTTTATAGAATAAATAGACTCAAAATAGCCTTTAAAACATTTTCTAAATAATTTTTATACACAAAATAGGCCTAGAAATGTCTCTGCATAAAATTCCATTTTAACAGAAGCAAAATACAAAACCAAGCCTACAGATGTGTAGGATTTAATATTGTGATTCCATTGATATATTATTTGTATTTTTTGGATAAACAAAACAAAAGTTATGAATTTTACAGGTTTGAATAATTAATAGATTCAAAATCAGATTTTAACACAAAACCCCAGACACGTGGACGCATCTGATTGGCCCGTACCGATTCGGTTGGATCGATCATCCAGAGCCGTTGGATTTAAGTGGCAACGCACGGGCCAGATCTAACCATACCCCTTCGTTAAGTGATCTATTTAGATTCGTTAGATCTAGATCTAACGGCTATAGAGCATGCGACCAAAGTCTGGTGGCGCCAGTGGTGGCTGCGCGGCGGCGACTCTCTGGCGGCGACGGTCCGGCGAATACAGAGGGGCCTGGGGGTTGCGGTGTTGCTTACCAGACTCGAGAGAGCACAAGGAAGCTCAACGTGTCGAAGGTGTGGGCGGGGGCATGTTGTAGAGGTCGCTAGGGCTCGTCGGAGTTGCGGGCGGCGACGAAGGCGACGACCAGGGTCTCCCTAGAACAAACCAGGACCATCAGTGCGTGCACAAGGGTCAGGCGAACACGTTAGTGGAAGGCAGAGGGCAAGGGGCGCTCGGATTTTACCTAGATTGCTCGTCAGAGTCGAGCGGCGCCTCGGGTTGTTTGCAGGGGTGGATGGGGACAGCGACCTGGGGCGATGTAGGACAAACCAGAGGTGTCAGAAAGTGCGCAAGGACAAGAGGGTCATGCTCGTGTGAACGAGAGATAGGGGGCGCTCGATACTCACCGGAATCAGTCGCCGGAGTATAAATTTGGTGCTCGTGTGAACGAGAGATAGGGGGCGCTCGATACTCACCGGAATCAGCCGCGGCGGTGCGAGCTCCAATGCGAACAACCTGGTGGCGCTTAGGCAGTGGTGAGTGAGGGGAAAGATGCGGGGAGGCAAGGTGGTTAAATATCCAAAGCGAGGGCGGCAATTAAGCGAGGAATCAATGTCAATTAAGCGAGAATCAAACGTGGCGTCACTACGAGGAAGAAATGGCGGACCAGGCCGTCGCACAAAAATTTTGGGGACGACGATGCTGACCTGGCGTTGGGTCCACCACACAGCGAGGGGAGGGTGCGCATGCGGGTGAGAAACAGAGAGGAGAGGGGGTTTTCCCGGGTGAGCTGGTAGCTGGGCCGCGGGTGGGTTGGGCTAGATAGGTTGGCTGCGTTTATTTTTTCTCCTTTTCTTTTTCTGTTTTGATTTTCTGAATTCAATTTCAAATGAATTTCAAATGACTTTGAATTCAAACCACCTCTGAATTTTTGTAGTGTGATCCATGCACATATTTGTGTTTAAAACACTACTGTTTACTCAAAAATACTTTGTCACATTGAAAATAAAATAAAACCATGCCTTATTTAAATATATATAATAGGCATATAATTCGTTTTATGCTTGAACTTTGCTTTGAATTTTTTTGTGTGGGCTTGTATTCACTTTGAATCTTCACTGGTCACACCAAAGCATCCTCATACTTTGAAAAGGAAAATATAACCATTGCCTTCTATCTTAAAATAATAGGCATACAAATGGTTTCTGATTTTGAATTCTTGTTTGAAAATAGCCAAATTCTTATGAATGCATGCATGATGTGCAACTTTATAAATAAAGATTTTTGGGATGTTATAAATCTAACCCCCTTAAGGTGAATCTTGTTGGAGATATGCCCAAGAGGCAATAATAAAGTGGTTATTATCATATCTTCATGCTTATGATAAATGTTTACATACCATGCTAAGATTGTATTAACCAGAAACATTAATCTTGTGTGATTTGTAAACATAAAAGAGTCCCTAGTAAAGCCTCTTGTTAAACTAGCTTGTTGGTTAATATATGATCATGGTTTCCTTATCATGAACATAGAGATGTTATGAACAACAGAGTCATATCATTACGAGAATGATATGATGGACATACTCCTATAGATAAGCGTAGCATAAAGATCTAGTCATTTAATATAGTTCATTTGCTATATGCTTTCTGATACATAGTAACCTAATTCCTTCGACCATGAGATAATGCTAATCACCATCACCGGAAGGATGCTTTGATGACATCAAACACCACACCGTAACTGGGTGGCTATAAATGTGGCATTGAGTGTTCGGAAAGTATGGGTTGAGGCACATGGATCAAGAGTGGGATTTGTCCATCCATATGACGGATAGATATACTCTGGGCCCTCTCGGTGGAATGTCATACAATTAGCTTGCAAGCATGTGACTGGCTCACAAGGGATCACATATCACGGGAACGAGAAAAGAGTACTTATCGATGCGAGGTTGAACTAGGTATGCAGAGATACCGACGATCAAAACCTCGGATAAGTAAACTATCGTGAGACAAAGGGAAATTGGTATCGTATGTAAGTGGTTCATTAGATCGCAAAGTAATCGTAGAAATATGTGGGAGCCATATGAATTTCCAGATTCCTCTATTGGTTATTGATCGGAGAAGTGTCTCGATCATGTCTGCATAATTCACGAACCGTAGGAAGACACACTTAAGAATTCGATGTTGTTGAGTAGTTATGGAATGATGAGTAAGAGACCGAATGTTGTTCGGAGACTCGGATGGGATCCGGGAAATCACAAGGAGATCCGGAATGGTCCGGAGAATAAGATTCATATAATGAAAGTCCTATTTCGGAGTTCGAAAATGATTCCGGTGTTTTCACCAGGAATGTTCTAGAAGGGTCTGGAAGGTCCGGCACTCCGGAGGGGAAGGGTACATGGATGTGTCATGACAATGTGGAATGGTTGCATCATGTACTAGGTCACTTGAATGGGAAATATGATGAGAGAAATCAAATCCAAGTTTGAAAGTCAAACGCCAATTTGAAAAGTCAAATCTAAAGTTTGCTTGGTGGAGAGAGAGTAGGAAACCTACTTAGGGAGGAAATCCTACTCCCTCCACCCGCCGGCCAAGGAAGGGGAGTTGGAGGAGGACTCCCTCCTCCCAAACCGCCACCCTCCATGTAGCATCCCGGGAAAACCACTACTAGAAAATCCACTGCCTGGATCGCTATGCATCATCATGACATCATCATTGCATCATAATGCATATTTTATTTGTATATTTTAGCCTCAAATTATTTTTGCTAAAAACCTATTTTTGTTTACTAAAATATCCATATAGTTTTATTAAACATATCTCTCTTTTCTTATTTTCAAATTAAAATAAATAATATTTTGGTCCGATACGTGACCATAAATGATTTTTTTATTTGACTAAAATAAAATGAGGCTAAAGGCCCGTCTAAATTTATAGCCCAAAACTAGCCCCATCTTATCTACTTTGGACTAGATAAATAGTCCAACCCTCCTCTTCTTCCTTCCCAAACCCTAGCCCCAAAATCTGTCCAAATCTAGTCTAAAAAGAAAATCCCCTTTCTTTTTCTCGTCCAATCCTCTCCAAAAATTCCACCGTCGTCGGCGTCTCCTTCTCCTCGTCGAGCACGGCCATGTCCCAACTAGTCTCCAATTCCTTGTTTTCTTGTGCTTGATGTGAGCCTGATGGCCGTCGTTCGCGTGCGTTCCTGGCCTCCAGCCTTTTCCCCTTTGATCCTAATTTAATCCTTTTTCCATACCAAACATCAGGACTACACCGGTATATTACCAGACTTCATCGATCTACACCCCCACATACGAATCTGCATGGGGGCTTGCTCCACTATGCGTAGCAGCAGATCCCCATGGTGCTTGGCCGCGCTTGTCCTAGGAGCCGACCAGTAGTCGCCTTGCTCCAATTATTTTGCCCAACATCACTTCATGGCTGATCCTCCAGCGGGTGCCAGGCCAGCTGCCGAACAGCCGTACGGACGCAATTCTTTCACGGCGCGTGCGTTGATCACCCGCCAGAGGTAGCTGGTGTTGCTGCGGCGTCTCCGTATCGCCACGAGCGTCGATCAGTTCAAGCCCGCAAGAGCACCTGCTCTTGGCCGGCTTGCCCAACCACATCCTCGCCAAGCGTCTTACATTGTTTTCTCGCGTGTGGCCACAGCCCGATAGCGACATCTCGAGCTACCTCCTGCGCGCCCGGTGTCACCATCACGTCGCCACGCTCAGTGCCACCATTAATCGCTTCTTCTTTCTCCTTGCTGCACTTGATGCTATTTGTGCTATGTCATCTGCGTCATTGCCCTTATGATCTATGCTGGTGTTAGGTGTCCGATACATGTTCGACGAAATTCTCGCAAGAGCTTCGGTCTTCGATTTCTCCTACCGGTGTCTCCGATTTGGTACCGTTTTGCCTGGCTCATATTTTGTCAAGCTTGGCTCTGCTTCCATGTGCCGCACCAGTTTTCGTTGGACAACACATCGCCCCTCCGACAAGATCCCCCACAGCTTTAGCTACTTCCACCATTTTGACTGCAATCCAAATATGTTTTCTCCGCCTGATCGATCTAAGATGTGAGACCCCTCCCATACTTATATTCCTTATATAAGTGCCATATACTTGTTGCATATTAATTGAACATGTTTGCATATATATTGTGGGTGGTTGGGGTTATTTTGCTGATTCACCTCATAATTAAATATGGAGACCATATACGGGTGATTCTAGTCTTATATTGATTCCATTTAAATTGTGTAGCGAACCTATATATTTTGCCATGTTAAGACAACATTTAAATTGCGGGTATCTAAACAACATGAACCATCTAAATAAATGTCGGGACCCCGGTTCCGTTTAATATTGCCTAATCGCATCGCATCTTTGCCATGTCATACATTATACATGCATCATGCTTGATCTTCTGTCGTAGTATTAAATAGTGTATCCGTTATTTCTTCTAGTGCTTTACTTCTTCACGGATTAGGCCGATGAGTTGATGCGAGTGTCGACCCGATCTTTGGATGAACCTTCGATAATTTTTGTAGGCGAGCATTCTCCCCCTTTCTACCTATTTTACTTTTATAGTCTTTATTCCTTCCTGTTGATCTATTGCTATCTGTGTTGCGATGCTCTAGTTTTCGTACCCGTGATATCCCTTGCAGCCTTATATTGCCTTGGACACATCCTATTACCTGTTGTTTGGTAGATAGTTGGACTTGCGTGTCGTAGTTGCTTGCTCAAGTGCTGTTGCGTGTCGTCAAGTACCACAGTTGTTGGAAGACTGCCATATGTTTTATGTTGGAGATGATCATGACTTTAATTACTGTTTAATAACTAAAATTGAAGTAGGTAAATAATGCAGAGGCACAGGTGGGCAATAGATGTTATTTGGTTTTTAACCGTCCACTTGTGTCCCGTAGGACCCCGAGTACTTGATACCTGTTCTTTGAATATTCGCACTATCCGTATGTGGGACCATGAATCCCCCTAGCCAGAGCTTGAGTCATATTTATTTCTTTGGGCCACAAAGTAGTTTGGGGCTTTATTACTATCCTGTACTTATGCCATGCTTTACTGCTTTATTTACGATTGCGCGTGGAGCGCCTGTACTGTTTAGGTAAGTGGAATGTTTCCGCGGTATCGACAAGCCCAGTCACACTTTCGGGTTCCCAGTCGTTTAGAGCGATTGACACAAACCTCTGGGTCCGTCTCGGAGCCGGCCAACTTCGTCGCGGGTAGCTTGGTGGGGTGGCCCCCTGAAATGTATATGAATCTTGCAATTGCTCTGTCGTGATGCCTCGTTGGGTTTTTATTTGGTTTTTCTCGAGGTTGATCATGCGTGTGTTGCTATTTGTGCCCCCTGCAGGGTAAAACTTTCTGAAAGCCGTGTCCGCGGTTATGGACGACTTGGAGCACAGTATCTCGATCATAGATAACTATAACTAAAGTAGTGCTATAAATTTGATTTTATAATGACTAGTAATCAGCTTCACTATAATGGAATGGCTAAATAAAAGTGCCAACAATTGCTGGTTTGGGTTGTCACCTGTTACCCTTGTATCTGACTAATAAGTATTGCAACTACAACAGAATGGCTAAATAAAAGTACAACAACTGCTGGGTTTTGGGATGCCTCATGCTATATGTATCTGACTAGTAAGTACTACAACTACAACGGAATGGTTAACTAAAACTGCCCACTGCTTATTATATCAGGATGACTCATGCTATCTATATATGACTAGTAATTGCCGCAACTATAACGGAATGAATAAAACTACCAACTGTGTGAGTTCCTCGGTTGAATTTCTCGTTTGGTCTCGAGGGGGAAATACCAGGATGGGTATGCTTGGTGATAGTTTCAGGTTGGATTCGAATAGGTCTTTCTTAACCCTATCTGATAGCCGTTAGTTGTATTGAGTCTCTATAGGTTGTTTAGTGCATGCTGCGCTGCTGCTTTAGTCCACCATACCTATGTAGGCGAGGACCGCCGAATTCTAGTCTCGCCGTGTACTGGCCTCAGTACTGACCGCTCTCCTTTTTCCTTTGCCCTTTGTGGGCACCCCTTTTGTTTAAGCAGGTTTGAGATCGACGTCGTTAGCAGGGTTACCCTTCCGGCTTGGCCTGGGCAGGGATATGGACGCCATTGTTTATTCTTCAGGGCTCTTAGCCCCATTTGCGTCTTGTCCGTAGTCGGACGTTGTATCGTTTTCAAGGTGATTTGGATCTTTGTATTGTAAATCTGTATTCTTGACTCATGGAGTCGTTGTTGTATATATATGTTCTGTGGGTTCCATCGTGGACTATTGTGTAATGATATTACTTCGTTTTCCACCCGCACGCAAGTGCCTGGTGGGCACCTTTGAATCGTTTCTATACGGGTTTGGCCGGAATCACTAAAACTTGCATAGGGTCGATTCTGAGGGGTTACAGACTGGTGTCAGAGCTCAGCAGTTACGATACCCCACTGGTCTAGCCTATAGGATAACCTAGCTAACGGCCAATGTAGAGTGTCAAAACTATTTTGGAAAATTGATTGGATAGATCTGATTAGGTCTGCTTTTACTCCTTACCCCTCTGCTATTCTCCTCTTATCTCTTCATGTTTTGAATCTGCTCTCTTATCTTTTCTTCGAGTCTAGGATTTCTCGTGGTTGGGTTCCCGTCGTACCTTCAGGGTTTCGCTTCCATCCTCTTGTAACGGTGCTTCAACATCCGACATTCATGCTATCTGATGAATCTTTCATCTGTTGTATCTTTAAGTGGACCCAAAAATTCACTAAATATTTCTTTGAATCTTCTCGTGTTTTTCCGATACGACGAAGTCATCTATTTCAGATCTGATGAGAACCTGCATTCCTCCCTTGTTTCTGAACCTCGTATGTCGGGATCTACAATCTGAATTTCGAGAGTTGGTTGCATAATTCTCCTATTCATGTGCAGAGTAATGCTTTGGGTGCGCGATGAATTGATCACCATCCGACTACTCTTATCATTCGCTCTTGTGCATTGAATCGGTGGATCAATCAATTTTACTCCTTCCATGGAAGCTAGAGGTCGCCTTATCTTTTGATACCTCTACCTACGTCCTTTGTTTCTCCGGAGTGTTCTCTCGATGGACGTGAGCCCCGACCCCTTGTTGGTGGTGTCGCCGATTTCAAGGTAGAACAAGAATCCTTGTTAGTGGTGTCGCGAAGATCTACATGAAGCGAGAATATTCAGACCGTCGGCCTTCTTCTCCGTACAATGAGGCAGATCTCCAGGGCGAGATCCATTGTTAGTGGTGTCGAATTGTAGCATCCCGGGAAAACCACTACTAGAAAATCCACTGCCTGGATCGCTATGCATCATCATGACATCATCATTGCATCATAATGCATATTTTATTTGTATATTTTAACCTCAAATTATTTTTGCTAAAAACCATTTTTGTTTACTAAAATATCCATATGGTTTTATTAAACCTATCTCTCTTTTCTTATTTTCAAATTAAAATAAATAATATTTTGGTCCGATACGTGACCATAAATAATTTATTTTATTTGACTAAAATAAAATGAGGCTAAAGGCCCGTCTAAATTTTTAGCCCAAAACTAGCCCCATATTATCTACTTTGGACTAGATAAATAGTCCAACCCTCCTCTTCTTCCTTCCCAAATCCTAGCCCCAAAATCTGTCCAAATCTAGTCTAAAAAGAAAATCCCCTTTCTTTTTCCCGTCCAATCCTCTCCAAAAATTCCACCGTCGTCGGCGTCTCCTTCTTCTCCTCGTCGAGCACGGCCATGTCCTAAGTAGTCTCCAATTCCTTGTTTTCTTGTGCTTGATGTGAGCCTGACGGCCGTCGTTCGCGTGCGTTCCTGGCCTCTAGCCTTTTCCCCTTTGATCCTAATTTAATCTTTTTCCCATACCAAACATCAGGACTACACCGGTATATTACCAGACTTCATCGATCTACACCCCTACGTACGAATCTGCCTGGGGGCTTGCTCCACTATGCGTGGCAGCAGATCCCCATGGTGCTTGGCCGCGCTTGTCCTAGGAGCCGACCAGTAGTCGCCTTGCTCCAATTATTTTGCCCAACATCACTTCATGGCTGTTCCGCCAGCGGGTGCCAGGCCAGCTGCCGAACAGCCGTACGGCCGGCACGAATTATTTCCGCGCGCGTGCGCCATCGATCCCCCCGCCAGGAGGGTAGCTGGTGTTGCCGCTGCAGCATCTCCGTATCGCCATGAGCCAGTCGATCAGTTCAAGCCCGCAAGAGCACCTGCTCTTCGGCCGGCTTGCCCAACCACATCCTCGCCGCGCGTCTTCTGTTGTTTTCCTCGCGTGTGGCCACAGTCAGCCCGACAGCGACATCTCGAGCTACCTCCTGCGCGCTAGTGTCACCATCAGCTCGTCTTATGCTCAGTGCCACCATCAATCGCTTCTTCTTTCTCCTTGCTGCACTTGATGCTATTTGTGCTCTGTCATCTGCGTCATTGCCCTTATGATCTATGCTGGTGTTAGGTGTCCGATACATGTTCGACGAAATTCTCGCAAGAGCTTCGGTCTTGGATTTCTCCTACCGGTATCTCCGATTTGGTACCGTTTTGCCTGGCTCATATTTTGTCAAGCTTGGCTCTGCTTCCATGTGCCGCACCGGTTTTCGTTGGCCAACACATCGCCCCTCCGACAAGATCCCCCACAGCTTTAGCTACTTTCACCACTTTGACTGCAATCCAAATATGTTTTCTCCGCCTGATCGATCTAAGTTGTGAGACCCCTACCATACTTATATTCCTTTATATAAGTGCCATATATTTGTTGCATATTAATTGATCATGTTTGCATATATATTGTGGGTGGTTGGGGGTATTTTGCTGATTCACCTCATAATTAAATATGGAGACCATATACGGGTGATTCTAGTCTTATATTGATTCCATTTAAATTGTGTAGCGAACCTATATATTTTGCCATGTTAAGACTACATTTAAATTGCGGGTATCTAAACAACATGAACCATCTAAATAAATGTCGGGACACCGGTTCCGTTTAATATTGCCTAATCGCATCGCATCTTTGCCATGTCATACATTATATATGCATCATGCCCGATCTTCTGCCGTAGTATTAAATAGTGCATCCGTTCTTCTATTGCTTTACTTCTTCACGGATTAGGCCGATGAGTTGATGCGAGTGTCGACCCGATCTTTGGATGAACCTTCGATAAATTTTTCAGGCGAGCATTCTCCCCCTTTCTACCTATTTTACTTTTATAGTCTTTATTCCTTCATGTTGATCTATTGCTATCTGTGTTGCGATGCTCTAGTTTTCGTACCCGTGATATCCCTTGCAGCCTTATATTGCCTTGGACACATCCTATTACCTGTTGTTTGGTAGATAGTTGGACTTGCGTGTCGTAGTTGCTTGCTCAAGTGCTGTTGCGTGTCGTCAAGTACCATAGTTGTTGGAAGACTGTCATATGTTTTATGTTGGAGATGATCATGACTTTAATTACTGTTTAATAACTAAAATTGAAGTAGGTAAATAATGCAGAGGCACAGGTGGGCAATAGATGTTATTTGGTTTTTAACCGTCCACTTGTGTCCCGTAGGACCCCGAGTACTTGATACCTGTTCTTTGAATATTCACACTATCCGCATGTGGGACCATGAATCCCCCTAGCCAGAGCTTGAGTCATATTTATTTCTTGGGCCACAAAGTAGTTTGGGGATTTATTACTATCCTGTACTTATGCCATGCTTTACTGCTTTATTTACGATTGCGCGTGGAGCGCCTGTATTGTTTAGGTAAGTGGAATGTTTCCGCGGTATCGACAAGCCCAGTCACACTTTCGGGTTTCCAGTCGTTTACAACCATTGACACAAACCTCTGGGTCCGTCTCGGAGCCGGCCAACTTCGTCGCGGGTAGCTTGGTGGGGTGGCCCCCTGAAATTTATATGAATCTTGCAATTGCTCTGCCGTGATGCCTCGTTGGGTTTTTATTTGATTTTCTCGAGGTTGATCGTGCGTGTGTTGCTATTTGTGCCCCTGCAGGGTAAAACTTTCTGAAAGCCGTGTCCGCGGTTATGGACGACTTGGAGCACAGTATCTCGATCATAGACAACTATAACTAAAGTAGTGCTACAAATTTGACTTTATAATGACTAGTAATCAGCTTCACTATAATGGAATGGCTAAATAAAAGTGCCAACAATTGCTGGTTTGGGTTGTCACCTGTTACCCTTGTATCTGACTAGTAAGTATTGCAACTACAATAGAATGGCTAAATAAAAGTACAACAACTGCTGGGTTTTGGGATGCCTCATGCTATATGTATCTGACTAGTAAGTACTACAACTACAACGGAATGGTTAACTAAAACTGCCCACTGCTTATTATATCAGGATGACTCATGCTATATATATATGACTAGTAATTGCCGCAACTATAACGGAATGAATAAAACTGCCAACTGTGTGAGTTCCTCGGTTGAATTCCTCATTTGGTCTTGAGGGGGAAATACCAGGATGGGTATGCTTGGTGATAGTTTCAGGTTGGATTCGAATAGGTCTTTTTTATCCCTATCTGATAGTCGTCAGTTGTATTGAGTCTCTATAGGTTGTTTAGTGCATGCTGCGCTGCCTCTTTAGTCCACCATACCTATGTAGGCGAGGACCGCCGAATTCTAGTCTCGCCGTGTACTGGCCTCAGTACTGACCGCTCTCCTTTTTCCTTTGCCCTTTGTGGGCACCCCTTTTGTTTAAGCAGGTTTGAGATCGACGTCGTTAGCAGGGTTACCCTTCCGGCTTGGCCTGGGAAGGGTTATGGACGCCATTGGTTATTCTTCAGGGCTCTTAGCCCCATTTGCGTCTTGTCCGTAGTCGGACGTTGTATCGTTTTCAAGGTGATTTGGATCTTTGTATTGTAAATCTGTATTCTTGACTCATGGAGTCGTTGTTGTATATATATGTTCTGTGGGTTCCATCGTGGACTATTGTGTAATGATATTACTTCGTTTTCCACCCGCACGCAAGTGCCTGGTGGGCACCTTTGAATCGTTTCTATGCGGGTTTGGCCGGAATCGCTAAAACTTGCATAGGGTCGATTCTGAGGGTGTTACAGAGTGGTATCAGAGCTCAGCAGTTACGATACCCCACTGGTCCAGCCTGTAGGATAACCTAGCTAACGGCCAATGTAGAGTGTCAAAACTATTTTGGAAAATCGATTGGATAGGTCTGATTAGGTCTGCTTTTACTCCTTACCCCTCTGCTATTCTCCTCTTATCTCTTCATGTTTTGAATCTGCTCTCTTATCTTTTCTTCGAGTCCAGGATTTCTCGTGGTTGGGTTTCCGTCGTACCTTCAGGGTTTCGCTTCCATCCTCTTGTAACGGTGCTTCAACAACCGACATTCATGCTATCTGATGAATCTTTCATCTGTTGTATCTTTAAGTGGACCCAAAAATTCACTAAATATTTCTGTGTATCCTCTGGTGTTTTTCCGATACGACGAAGTCATCTATTTCAGATCTGATGAGAACCTGCATTCCTCCCTTGTTTCTGAACCTCGTATGTCGGGATCTATAATCTGAATTCCGAGAGTTGGTTGCATAATTCTCCTATTCATGTGCAGAGTAATGCTTTGGGTGCGTGATGGACTGATCACCATCCGACTACTCTTATCATTCGCTCTTATGCATTGAATCGGTGGATCAATCAAGTTTACTCCTTCCATGGAAGCTAGAGGTCGCCTTATCTTTTGATACCTCTACCTACGTCCTTTGTTTCTCCGGAGTGTTCTCTCGATGGACGTGAGCCCCGACCCCTTGTTGGTGGTGTCGCCGATTTCAAGGTAGAACAAGAATCCTTGTTAGTGGTGTCGCGAAGATCTACATGAAGCGAGAATATTCAGACCGTCGGCCTTCTTCTCCGTACCATGAGGCGGATCTCGAGGGCGAGATCCATTATTAGTGGTGTTGAATTGTATCATCCTGGGAAAACCACTACTAGAAAATCCACTGCCTGGATCGCTATGCATCATCATGACATCATCATGCATCATAATGCATATTTTATTTGTATATTTTAACCTTAAATTATTTTTGCTAAAAACCTATTTTTGTTTACTAAAATATCCATATGGTTTTATTAAATCTATCTCTCTTTTCTTATTTTCAAATTAAAATAAATAATATTTTGGTCCGATACGTGACCATAAATGATTTTTTTATTTGACTAAAATAAAATGAGGCTAAAGGCCCGTCTAAATTTTTAGCCCAAAACTAGCCCCATCTTATCTACTTTGGACTAGATAAATAGTCCAACCCTCCTCTTCTTCCTTCCCAAACCCTAGCCCCAAAATCTGTCCAAATCCAGTCTAAAAAGAAAATCCCCTTTCTTTTTCTCGTCCAATCCTCTCCAAAAATTCCACCGTCGTCGGCATCTCCTTCTCCTCGTCGAGCACGGCCATGTCCCAACTAGTCTCCAATTCCTTGTTTTATTGTGCTTGATGTGAGCCTGACGGCCGTGGTTCGCGTGCGTTCCTGGCCTCCAGCCTTTTCCCCTTTGATTCTAATTTAATCCTTTTCCCATACCAAACATCAGGACTACACCGGTATATTACCAGACTTCATCGATCTACACCCCCACGTACGAATCTGCCTGGGGGCTTGTTCCACTATGCGTGGCAGCAGATTCCCATGGTGCTTGGCCGCGCTTGTCCTAGGAGCCTACAAGTAGTCGCCTTGCTCCAATTATTTTGCCAAACATCATTTCATTGCTGATCCGCCAGCGGGTGCCAGGCCAGCTGCCGAACAGCCGTACGGCCGGCACGAATTCTTTCCGCGCGCGTGCGCCATCGATCCCCACGCCAGGAGGGTAGCTGGTGTTGCCTCTGCAGCGTCTCCATATCGCCACGAGCCGGTCGATCAGTTCAAGCCCGCAAGAGAACCTGCTCTTCGGCCGGCTTGCCCAACCACATCCTCGCCGCGCGTCTTCTGTTGTTTTCCTCGCGTGTGGCCACAGTCAGCCCGACAGCGACATCTCGAGCTACCTCCTGCGCGCCAGTGTCACCATCAGCTCGTCTTACGCTCAGTGCCACCATCAATCGCTTCTTCTTTCTCCTTGCTGCACTTGATGCTATTTGTGCTCTGTCATCTGCGTCATTGCCCTTATGATCTATGCTGGTGTTAGGTGTCCGATACATGTTCGACGAAATTCTCGCAAGAGCTTCGGTCTTCGATTTCTCCTACCGGTGTCTCCGATTTGGTACCGTTTTGCCTGGCTCATATTTTGTCAAGCTTGGCTCTGCTTCCATGTGCCGTACCGGTTTTCGTTGGCCGACACATCGCCCCTCCGACAAGATCCCCCACAGCTTTAGCTACTTCCACCACTTTGACTGCAATCCAAATATGTTTTCTCCGCCTGATCGATCTAAGATGTGAGACCCCTACCATACTTATATTCCTTTATATAAGTGCCATATACTTGTTGCATATTAATTGATCATGTTTGCATATATATTGTGGGTGGTTGGGGGTATTTTGCTGATTCACCTCATAATTAAATATGGAGACCATATACGGGCGATTCTAGTCTTATATTGATTCCATTTAAATTGTGTAGCGAACCTATATATTTTGCCATGTTAAGACAACATTTAAATTGCGGGTATGTAAACAACATGAACCATCTAAATAAATGTCGGGACCCCGGTTCCGTTTAATATTGCCTAATCGCATCGCATCTTTGCCATGTCATACATTATACATGCATCATGCCTGATCTTCTGCCGTATTATTAAATAGTGCATCCGTTATTTCTTCTAGTGCTTTACTTCTTCACGGATTAGGACGATGATTTGATGCGAGTGTCGACCCGATCTTTGGATGAACCTTCGACAATCTTTTCAGGCGAGCATTCTCCCCCTTTCTACCTATTTTACTTTTATAGTCTTTATTCCTTCCTGTTGATTTTTTGCTATCTGTGTTGCGATGCTCTAGTTTTCGTACCCGTGATATCCCTTGCAGCCTTATATTGCCTTGGACACATCCTATTACCTGTTGTTTGGTAGATAGTTGGACTTGCGTGTCGTAGTTGCTTGCTCAAGTGTTGTTGCGTGTCGTCAAGTACCACAGTTGTTGGAAGACTGCCATATGTTTTATGTTGGAGATGATCATGACTTTAATTACTGTTTAATAACCAAAATTGAAGTAGGTAAATAATGCAGAGGCACAGGTGGACAATAGATGTTATTTGGTTTTTAACCGTCCACTTGTGTCCCGTAGGACCCCGAGTACTTGATACCTGTTTTTTGAATATTCGCACTATCCGCATGTGGGACCATGAATCCCCCTAGCCAGAGCTTGAGTCATATTTATTTCTTGGGGACACAAAGTAGTTTGGGGATTTATTACTATCCTGTACTTATGCCATATTTTACTGCTTTATTTACGATTGCGCGTGGAGCGCCTGTACTGTTTAGGTAAGTGGAATGTTTCCGCGGTATCGACAAGCCCAGTCACACTTTCGGGTTCCCAGTCGTTTACAGCCATTGACACAAACCTCTGGGTCCGTCTCGGAGCCGGCCAACTTCGTCGCGGGTAGCTTGGTGGGGTGGCCCCCTGAAATTTATATGAATCTTGCAATTGCTCTGTCGTGATGCCTCGTTGGGTTTTTATTGGTTTTTCTCGAGGTTGATCGTGCGTGTGTTGCTATTTGTGCCCCCCTGCAGGGTAAAACTTTCTGAAAGCCGTGTCCGCGGTTATGGACGACTTGGAGCACAGTATCTCGATCATAGACAACTATAACTAAAATAGTGCTATAAATTTGAATAATGACTAGTAATCAGCTTCACTATAATGGAATGGCTAAATAAAAGTGCCAACAATTTCTGGTTTGGGTTGTCACCTGTTACCCTTGTATCTGACTAGTAAGTATTGCAACTACAACAGAATGGCTAAATAAAAGTACCAACAACTGCTGGGTTTTGGGATGCCTCATGCTATATGTATCTGACTAGTAAGTACTACAACTACAACGGAATGGTTAACTAAAACTGCCCACTGCTTATTATATCAGGATGACTCATGCTATCTATATATGACTAGTAATTGCCGCAACTATAACGGAATGAATAAAACTGCCAACTGTGTGAGTTCCTCGGTTGACTTCCTTGTTTGGTCTCGAGGGGGAAATACCAGGATGGGTATGCTTTGTGATAGTTTCAGGTTGGATTCGAATAGGTCTTTCTTATCCGTATCTGATAGCCGTCAGTTGTATTGAGTCTCTATAGGTTGTTTAGTGCATGTTGCGCTGCCGCTTCAGTCCACCATACCTATGTAGGCGAGGACCGCCCTCGCCGCGTACTGGCCTCAGTACTGACCGCTCTCCTTTTTCCTTTGCCCTTTGTGGGCAACCCTTTTGTTTAAGCAGGTTTGAGATCGACGTCGTTAGCAGGGTTACCCTTCTGGCTTGGCCTGGGCAGGGTTATGGACGCCATTGGTTATTCTTCAGGGCTCTTAGCCCCATTTGCGTCTTGTCTGTAGTCGGACGTTGTATCGTTTTCAAGGTGATTTGGATCTTTGTATTGTAAATCTGTATTCTTTACTCATGGAGTTGTTGTTGTATATATATGTTCTGTGAGTTCCATCGTGGACTATTGTGTAATGATATTACTTCGTTTTCCACCCGCACGCAAGTGCCTGGTGGGCACCTTTGAATCGTTTCTATGCGGGTTTGGCCGGAATCGCTAAAACTTGCATAGGGTCGATTCTGAGGGTGTTACACTCCACCTATATAAGGAGGGGTAGGGCGCCCCTACCCCTTACACCCAAACCCTAGCTCCTAGGCGCCACCACTCTCCAAGTGCTGCCGCCAACTAGAGCTCCTCCAAGTCGCCGAGTTAGGGCTTCTCCAAGCCCTATCCGCCGGATACACCACCCCCCTTGGTGCCTCTAATTTGTAGATCCCCAAGGCCCTCTCTTATTCCACCATACTCGCTCCGGCTTAAGGCGAAGCCCTGCGAGATCTTCCCTCTACTTCCGACATCACGCCGTCGTGCTGCCGGAATCACAAGGAGAGTTCTACAACCTCCGCTGCCTGTTGGAATGAGGGAGAGGAAGGTCTTCATCAATTACCGAACGTGTGACCGACTGCGGAAGCGCTGCCGAAACGCAGCGCCGGAAGGATCGTCTACGCGATCTTGAGATCGGCAAGTGTATGACTACATCACCCACAAGAATCTGCTCTCGTTAACTGCTTTGGAATCTTCGAGGGTGAGTTCCTCTATCGACTCGTTGCTACAATCTAGTAGATAGATCTTGGCTTGTTTGTGTGCATGCGGTAGAATTTTTTTGTTTTCCATGCTATGAACCCCTACAGTGGTATCAGATTCGTGTCTATATGTATATCTATTGCACGAGTAGAACACAATGGTCATTGTGGGCGGTGGTGCTTTTATTATCAATTGCTTTCTGTGTACTTTGCATCTTGCGGTATGATGGGATGAAGCGGCCCGGGCTAACCTTACATGACATCGTTCATGAGACTTGCTCCACGCTCAACATGCAACTTGTATAAGTGGACTTGTGGGTGTCTGTCTCTCCCATCATAGTATAGATTCAATTTACAACGAGCACTTGATAGTTCAAACATCAACGTTGTGGTTCTTGTTCGTAAGTCAGAACGACACTTATTGAAAGCCCCAAACCACGTAAAATATGCAAAGAAAATTAGAGGCGTCTAACTTTGTTTTGCAGGGGTGTGTTGTGATGTGATATGGCCATGATTGTGATTATATATTATGTATGGAATGTTCCTTATTGTAAGTCGGCAACCGGCAGGAGCCATATGGTTGTCTTTTAATTCCGTTAAATCATGCGTGTCTATTATTCAAAGTAGTTGTAATAGTCGATGTTGGTGGAAGACAACCATGAAGCGGCGCCATTGACCTTGACGCCACACCAGTGATGATGGAAATCATGTTCGTGCTTGAAGATGGAGATCTTAATTACAAGAAGACAGGCCATATCATATCACATATTATGAATTGCATGTGATGTTAATCCTTTTATGCATCATGTATTGCTTAGTTCACGACGGTAGCATTATAAGATGATCCCTCAAGCACACAATTTCAAGTTTTAAAGTGTTCATCCTTAGTAATCACCGTTGCTAAATCTCGTTGTTTTGAAGCATCACGTGATGATCGGGTGTGTTAGATTATGCGAGTGTATACAACGTGAGCAAGCCAGATTTTATCATGCGGAAGCTAAGGTTTGATCTTGACGAGCCTAGCATGTATAGACATGGTCTCGGAACACGGATCATTGAAAGGTAAAGCATGAGTCATATAGTAGATATGATGAACATGTTGATTGTTCGCCTTTGAAGCTACATCATCTCTTGTGATGATCGGTTTTGATATGGTGGATTTGGTTCATGTAATCACTAAAACAATGTGAGGGATATTGTTTTGAGTAGGAGTTCAACAACAATATGATTAAAAGTTGAACACTATTTATCATAAATTAAATCAAAGTGAATTTGCATAGTTGTTATAGTCATTGGCATCCGTTTACCACCTTGCACTTAGTTTTAATTGAGATGATAGAACTATAGAATTCTGGTTAGTTACTTTACAAACTGGTATCGTATTGTTCTGAAGTGTTAATCTAAAGTTTAAAAGTCCCATTGCAAAATTTCAGTAAGTTTCGATTACTCCGTGAAGTTTAATAGTTGGTATTAAATCAAGAGTAACAATCCCAGTGTTAGTATATAAGTATCATGTTTATCTCCATGATTCTTGATATTTGAAAGATAGTTTCAATATCAAGGTAATCTAGGAGTTGAAAGATTTGTTTCAGAAACCATCATGTATGGGAGATATTGCGATATCTGAAACAATATTTTGTTTACAACATGATATAGTATAATATGGCAAAGTTTATGTTCTCATATTTGATGAGAATTTACAAAATGTTGGAGACACTAGTTGTCCTAATCCTCCAAAAGGTTTTGGAGTGCAACATTATACTCGCAATTCACCGTTATAAGCTAAAAGTAGCTTGATCATGGATAATTGCATGATAATGGTGAATATTTGATGTAGGTAAAATGTTTACTACACCAATAGATTAGTAAATAATGGAATTTAAAAGAACACCAGACATTTGATAATGGTGATCTACTTCAAAGTGCAAGTCCAAAGATATTGGTATTTAACTATACATGCTTTGGACTATGTGTCACATATATGGCTCCACTATTGATGTTGATAGATTCTTTCAAACAGAAAAAGAAAATACTGAAAGAGAATATTATAAATATATGGCAGAAAAGAAAAGACTAGAATTGTTCAGTTTAGGTATATAGAGGATATACGAGTTATGGTTGTATTCTTTGCTTGTTAAATAATGTGGTTCTTAAGTATTGTATACTGAATTTTTTGGTATGAATCATCATACAAAACAACAGAATTCATGAACTACAATGGCCTAAGTAACTAGCAAAAGAATATGTGATGATGTTCATTGAGAACAAATAAAGTGTTATTGTGTTGCTCGTTAAACATCAAAGCTTGCCTTCAAGATTTGTTTTATCATGTGTTATGAGAACAAAAGGGTTGTTCAAATAATTGCCGTAATCCATAAAAGATGGATGATTTACAAATCTCGTTGGAGAAATCACATCCATAAAACTAGTGCTAAAAATGTCGAAAGACAAATTGATTGAAAGATCACTTAGGAAGTGACATCACCGTTTAAATTATATTGGAAAGAAAACATGAAGAAACTCCATGTGGATGGGATTTTGGAGTCTTTTGATTTTTGATCAAATGACGCTTGTGAAACTTTCCTAGAGATAATTAAAACTTCGTTCATAGGCCAAAAGGGAACGAATGACTAGCTTATTGGAACTTGTATATATTGTTGTATGAAGTCCATTATGTGTAGTCAAGAGCGATGGATTTCAACTTCATATACTTTCTCCGAAAATTTGAGTGAATATATGAATATTTACTTAATAAGGATGAAGTATGAAACATTTGAAAAGTTCAAAAGACTTTCAAGATGAAGTGCAAAATCATTGTAATAAGAATATAAATAGTTTATGATAAGATCATAAAAGAAGATATTTGAGTAACAAGTTTAGCATAGTACCTAAGATTTAAGGAATCGTTCCATGGATTTACATTTCCTGAAACACCATAAGAGTATGGAGCGTTCGAGATATGTAATTAAACCTTGTTTGACATGGTAAGATCAAAGGTGTAATTCATAAAACTACCATTATATTTTAAGATTAAAAGCTTTAGAGACTATCGTTTTTCCAATGAAAAGAGCTCCATCATAATCCGTTGAAATGACACCATATAAAATTATGGTTTGGGATAAAACCCAAGTTGTCCTTTCTTAAACATTGGTATGCTATGCATAAGAAAGATGTTTGCAACCAAAGTCAGATGAACCTGTCTTTGTATGTTATTTCGAATAACTGTTAAGTATTCCTCCATAACATCGGAGACAAAAGTGTTTATCGCTTAGAACGTCAAGTTTCTTTGAGAAGGAATTTTTCGTGAAAAGATAAGTGAGAGGACAATAGAACTTTGATAAGGTTAAAAGAACCTTAAGCTATATGTGCAAAGTTGCGCAACGCCGAAAAGTGTTCCAGAGGCAGCAACAATGCTCATGGCTCACGTGCCTCAAAGGTTGTGGTTACGGAGGTCAAAGTTTCTATTGAACCAAGTAGGTCGGGTAAACAATCAAATACCAAGATTTGAGGGTTGAATCATTATTTGAGAATAATGAACGGACTACATGCAAATAAGTGATGATGGGCCCTGACTCCGTAAAATGGCTTGAAGCCATAAAATCCGTGATAAGTTCCATACACGAGAAGTCAAGCTTTGAACTTGAAGGACCCTCGAGAAAGGTGTAAGACCTTACAGTCGTGTTTGGATCTATAAATAAATAGACATGGATGTTTCACATCTATGAAATAGTCGACATGTTGGGAAAGAGTTCACAACAATGTTTAAAGGTTGTATATGACAAGATTTGATCTTTCATAGCGATATTTAGTCTAGACGGATTAATGTAGCAACCACTACATATAATTTTGTTATGTGGTAGTTGAATAAACAAAACAAGTTCTTCTAATAGAATTGTTACCTAGGACATGTGCATAACACGGTCCAACGTGTTTTGTTAAGTCAAAGAATGCTAAAAAGCATATGCAAACTTCAATGGTTGAAGTGAGCATCGCGGAGTTGGAATCTTCACCATGATGAAATTGTTAAAAGAGTTTAAATTCATCAGAGACGATGAAGATGCTTGCATTTGCAAGAAATTAAGTGGGAGCGCTAAGACATATTTCTAATACATTATGTGGAGGACATATTGTTGATTGGAAATGATGTATCTTTTATTAACACATATTAAGAATTTCATCCTGATGAAAGACTTAGGCAAAACCCAAATATTTAGCATCAATAGACGCTAATCTGGTTGTGCCAAAAGTACATAGATGATGTATTGAATAAAGTTCAATATAGAAACTACAAGAAAGGTTCTTGTTGCACAGAAAGGATTGAATCAGTTCAATATTGATGATATATTCAAGTGTATTGACACTGGTAAGTGAAACAAAGATTCAAGTATAGATTGATACTTGATGTATGAAATCACAAAGAGTATTTATATCAATCATACTGTGATATGTACAAATCCAGATATGTCCTATGCTCTAAATGTTATGAGAATATACCAGAATGATTCATAAGATGATCAATGGATGATAGTAAGGATATTCTTATAGTCTTTTGGAAGAACTAAGAATATATTATTTTTTAGAAGTGACAAATAGATGGTTAGTTCATTGTAAAAGTACTACATTGATACTAGTTTTGTCACAAAAGTACAAATTAAGTTTATCTCAATCTAAACTAAGGGTGGCACGATATAATGGAAAGTAAGTTCCATAATGGATTTGTATAAGTTCCAAAGTTAAGACATTGTGACAGATACTACAACAAAAGGCTAAGTATATGACTGCTATAATAGCAGCAAAAGAGGGCATTTGTGTCAAGTAGTTTGTTATCAAACTAGGTGTAGTTCACAGCAGGGATAATACTATGAAGATATATTGTACGACAATATTATCAAGATGTTTTAACCCCAAAGAACTAAAGCTCTCACCAAAGGACCAAATTTATACAAAACCATCTCATTAGAGAAAGAGTGATGAGTAGAGACGCATGCAATTATACACGGACCTGGAAGTGTCAGATCCGCAGATCATTTGACCACTAGCAATCGTGCACATACAACACCGGAAATCCATAGGTGTTTAATACACAAAGGTTTGAAACTAGATTATTGACTCTAGTGCAAGTGGGAGACTGTTGGAGATATGCCCAAGAGGCAATAATAAAGTGGTTATTATCATATCTTCATGCTTATGATAAATGTTTACATACCATGCTAAAATTGTATTAACCGGAAACATTAATACTTGTGTGATTTGTAAACATAAAAGAGTCCATAGTAAAGCCTCTTGTTAAACTAGCTTGTTGGTTACTATATGATCATGGTTTCCTGATCATGAACATATAGATGTTATTAACAACAGGGTCATATCATTAGGATAACGATATGATGGACATACTCCTATAGATAAGCGTAGCATAAAGATCAAGTCATTTAATATAGTTCATTTGCTATATGCTTTCTAATACATAGTAACCTAATTCCTTCGACCATGAGATCATGCTAATCACCATCACCGGAAGGATGCTTTGATGACATCAAACACCACACCGTAACTGGGTGGCTATGAAGGTGGCATTGAGTGTTCGGGAAGTATGGGTTGAGGCACATGGATCAAGAGTCGGATTTGTTGAATTCCTCAATGTACTCAGCCACACTGCGGTGATGCTGCTTCAGATTGTGGAACTCCTTATTCTTCAAGTTCATCACCCTGGATGAGATGTGAGCTGTACGGAATCCATCCTCAAAGATATCCCAAGTCACATCCTCAAGGGGAGTGGTGATGTGAAAGTTATCCCACCATGTTGCTGCTCGCCCTTCAAGCAGCTGTGCTGTGAATCTGACCTTTTCCTCGTCGGTGCAGCCAACAGTCACTAGGTCCTTGTTCACTGAACGTAACCAGTCATTGGCTACCATTGGATTAGTGGTTCCCGAGAACTTTGCAGGCCTTAGTCTCAGAAATCTGGTGAGCATGTCAAATCCCGGAGGATTATTCTGATTGTTTTTGTTGTTGTTGTTGTTTTTTTTTTGTTGTTGTTGTTGTTGTTGTTGTTGTTGTTGTTGTTGTTGTTGTTGTTGTTGTTGTTGTTGTTTTGGTTCTGGATGAACGTCGTCATCATTTGCATCAGCTGAGTCTGCGCTGTCATCATTTGCTGCATTTCTGGAGTGATGTTGTTGTTGTTGTTGTTGGGGTTGGGATTTGCACGACGGGGAGGCATCTGTGGTTTGTTCAATAGAGATAAGAATGAGATACCCATAGATGTTTCATGCATAATACATCACATAAACAATCACAAGGCATGCAACATAATGATAAAGGTTCAACAACAAGATAACAAGTTCGCAAAGTAAAACACACACAAATAACAAGCCATCAACATGTTGGATGGTCAAATAACAAGTTCCCAACAACAAGTACGATAATAAATGATAAATGAGTAGTCAACTCTACTCCTCGGCATCAACCTCCTCCTCGACAAAGTAAGACCTGCGTTCTCCATCGCGGTCTTGTATTCCTCGACACTGGTGGTCAAGGTCTCTATTTTGGCTTTGAGAGCCCTCTTCTAGGAACGAAGCCTCTCAATCACAGTCTGCTGATGCTCGAGCTCGAAGTCCTTGGACTGCAGTTCTTCAGTCATGTCCCGAATCCTCTTGTTCCTATCCTGGACTCGCTTCTCCTGACTCTTGAACTTTCTGTCCTGGCTCTCGAACTTTTCCTCTGTAAGGGTCCCAACCTTTAAATAAGGTAGAGTACCCTGTGTTTACAATGCTAATCCCTGGGTCAATAGCTAGCATCCACAGTTAAGATGTAATATCAAGAAACAAAGGTCATAATACAACTTTATAACCAGGAATAACATAATTTTATTACATCTTACATAGCTCATTTGGCTATGACATTACATTGCAGCAGAATATCTATAGCATGGGGTCCTTCATCTTCAAAGTGCCACAGGCAGACATGTTGGTTGTAGACTTTGTAATCCTAATCAACACACTTCACTAATATCAATCAAACCTGCAACATATAAGTTATAGCCACAAGGGTCAATACATTTGAATTGTATTGGCAAGTGATACTATGGTAATATAGTGGAGTCTATAATCTATATGCATTTGGCTAAGTGGAGTTGAGGCTTGCATTTCTCAAAATAGATTTTTCCTTAACATTTGAACACACTAAATTTTTTTGCTTGTCAAAAATCATTTTTCCCAATCAAAGATTGAAGATCCTTTAACCCTTGTTCAAACCACAAGTTTTTAACTTAGAAATTTGAATGATGAGATTCTTGATTGCTTCCATGTCTTGTTGCTCAAATTGTCCTTTACCAGGGACATGGCTAAGTACTTAGATTTTACACTCTGCAGAGGTGGTGCACTTTCCCCACAAGACTTGGTTTGCCAAGACAAGATCTTTCATAAGCCTTCCCTTAGACCAAAATGGACGTGATCCAACCTATCAAACTCTACCACCAACTGTCCATCCTCAAAGATAGACCAAGTCACATCCTCAAGGGGAGTGGTGATGTGAAAGTTATCCCACCATGTTGCTGCTCGCCCTTCAAGCAGCTGTGCTGTGAATCTGACCTTTTCCTCGTCGGTGCAGCCAACAGTCACTAGGTCCTTGTTCACTGAACGTAACCAGTCATTGGCTACCATTGGATTAGTGGTTCCCGAGAACTTTGCAGGCCTTAGTCTCAGAAATCTGGTGAGCATGTCAAATCCCGGAGGATTATTCTGATTGTTGTTGTTGTTGTTGTTGTTGTTGTTGTTGTTGTTGTTGTTGTTGTTGTTGTTTTTGTTGTTGTTTTTGTTGTTTTTGTTTTTGTTGTTGTTGTTGTTGTTGTTGTTGTTGTTGTTGTTGTTGTTGTTGTTGTTGTTGTTGTTGTTGTTGTTGTTGTTGTTGTTGTTGTTGTTGTTGTTGTTGTTGTTGTTGTTGTTGTTTTGATTCTGGTTTTGCATAAACTGTGTCATCATATGCATCAGTTGAGCTTGTACTGTCATCAACTGCTGCATCTCGGGAGTGACGTTATTGTTGTTGTTTTGGTTAGGGTTGGCACGACGGGGAGGCATATGTGGTTTCAATAAGGATAAGAATGAGATACCCATAGATGCTTAACATGCACAATACATCACATATAAACAATCACAATAACCAAGCTCAAAATAACATAGAGTTTGAACAACATAAACAACAGGTTTTAAAAATGCAAACACACCAGCAAGACCTCCACATGTTGGATGGTCATTGCGACTCAATAATCAAAGTATGATAGATGAAAGTTAGTCGAGTAGTCTACACTACTACTCCATGTCGACCTCCACGTCAACAAGGGTAAAACCTGCATTCTCCATGACGGTCTTGTACTCCTCAAAAGTAGTGGTCAAGGCTTCAATCTTGGCCCTAAGAGTCCTCTTCTGTGAGCGAAGCCTCTCAATCACTCTCTGCTGGTGCTCAAGCTCGAAGTCCTTGGCCTCTAACTCATCCTTCATCTCCCTGATATTCTTGTTCCTGTCTTGGACTCTTTTCTCCTAGCTCTTGAACTTCTTGTCCTGGCTCTCAAATCTGGCCTCCATCTCTTTGACGATCTCGTCTTGTTCCGCGAAGAGCTTGTCCTTCTCTCGCAGCTGAACCTGGAGCTCGTCATTGCTAAGCATGACGTTGGTCTTATCAGTGTAATGATGTCTAATAAGACCCTCTAGGTCCTGAAGGTACAGACGAATCGGCTCCATCTTCTCTCTAGTAGCATCATCGTACTCTATAGCCTCACCCTCCTCGTCGCGTCTCCCAAACGTGTGAAAGTAGAGACCTCTAAGCTCGGTGGAGTGCCTCCCAACCAGGCGTCCAAGTAACTCCTGCATGACTACATCTAAGCCTCTCTCCTTGTCATCATGCATCAGCTTGAAAGTTATAGCCTCCATGGGCGGCTCTGCCTGGCGTCTCGGCCGTGTGACTCTGAAGCCCCTTAGGTCCTTCCTCTCAAACTTGGTGAGCTGAAGTGTCGTGATACTAGGAAGTGGAAGGTTGTGCACACTAGTGAGATCAATGAGATGAGTGCCAAAACGAGTTCCCTTGAACTCCTCGGCAGTGCTGATAACAATGTTTGGCATCTATTTTTATAAGATAGAGAAAGGTTAGAATCAACACAAGTAAAGAAAAATTTACAAGACAAAATAACACAAGCACATATTTAACAACAAACACACAAATCATGGCATACAAAAATCCATTACAAACACCAAGGTTGAACATAACTTAGACAATTATGAAGTAAAAACTACAAGTGTGGTGGTCCAACTAACGAAGTATGTTACAATTTTCACTCACTAGACAAAATAGCTATCAGGGCATCCTTAGTGGAAATGTGTCTATCTTGTTCAGAAGACTCCCATATTAAGTCTATGATGTCTCCCCTTAGTTGTTGATTGGTAGTCTCTAAGTCTTGGGTATGCTTCTTCTCTTCTCTAAGGTCATTTTGAGTATTGAGCATTCTACACTTGAGTCTATCACCGAGCTCCTTGATGGCATTCCATGCTGCATTTCTTGTAGAGTCAAAGAATGTTGTGTGCATTTCAGAGTTGGTGACCATGTAGAATCTGGGCCGGCTCTGACCCTAGGCCAGCTTGGGCGACGCCCAAGGACCCATGTCAGGGGGGCCCAAAATATATATAGTATAGGCTATATATTATACTTTGTCATCCTCAATTCCTCATCCGGTTGGACTGATTTTTTATGGTAATGGGCTGAAATAGCTGGCGGTGGTTGAAAAGAAACTGATCGATCAATACGGTGACGGACGGGCAGGGGAGCTAGCTAGGCCTGGCGATCGTGAGTTCGCGGCTGTACCTCTTCGGCTCCAGGCCCTGTTCGGCTCTTCACAAAATCACGATTAATGAACAGTGATTACCGTCCAGGCTGCTCGTCTTCGCGGAGGCTCGCCTGCTCGTCTTCGCGTCCGGCCGTCCGGGATCTGTTCTATACTGAATAGGGCATCGCTGATTGCTGATCGCTCCGGTCGTTTTCTGCCTGTAAGTTCCTTTTTCCTTTATCAACTTTGTGAACCGAGTCCATGATCAGGGCCATGTCCGTGATGCAATATTTTAATTAGGGTTTTACTTGTAATCTGTTGTAGGTTATAATATCGCCGAAACACTTGTCTGGTGCCGCGAAGAAGAAGAAAAGGAAGCAAGAGAATCAGTTAATTGCATCACAGAGAGGTGCTTTAAATAAATATTTTTCAACAACCACTAGTGTTGATCCTAACAATAATAATCAAAGCCAAGAATTGGATGCGGAACAAGATGATGAGCATAATTCAAATATAGATCCCGAGACCTATGAGCAATCCTCGGATAATAGTAAGTATCTAGCTCGCACCAATTTTTCCAATTATAAGTAATTAAGTAACTAACTACAATTTTTGTTTTAGATGCAGATATTGATGTTAATGTTAATAAGGACAGTCTAGGGGAAGAAAATTTGCAGCCTTCATCAGATACTCGTAATGGTGATGAACAAGATGAGTCTCTTTCATCTATCTATGATCCTAGAACATGGGATAATCTTGACAACTATGTTTGAGGTCAACTATGTTATAAGACAAATTGAATGGCTTGGCTACTAAAAAATTGTTTGAGGTCAACTATGTTACAAGACAGATTGAATGGCTTGGCTACGTGTTGTATTGAAAAGGATGTCTTGGACAACATTGATCTTGATATTGTCCTCGACGATTTTGCATCGAGAAATGCGAGAAGAAGCTTTTTCCGAAACATTGAAGAATGATGGTCGATGGACTCATTGGGATTTGGGTTCTTATTTGAGGTAATCAAACTAGGAGGAAATACTAGTTATATTTTGCTACCATTTATATTATTTATGTCGTAATGTGACATTGCTTTTGTTCTTGATAATTATTTATAAACATCTTAGACTATGAATCGTATGGTTCGATATTGACTTCTTTACTTTTTGCAACATCTATATATATAGTTATGCTTATGTATATATTGATCGTAGAGGCCCATTTATCGACTTTGCCCAAGGGCCCTGAAAAATATAGAGCCGGCCCTGTGTAGAATCCTGACTCCTTGTGGTTGTCTTCCTTGTTTTCGTACAAGTGAAGTTGCACCCACCAATACTCTTCTCCTTCATCCATCACAGGTAATCCCTTGTACACAGTTGCACCATGTATCCCCATGGCAACCATAAGGTACTTGAGTGCCTTGGGAAATTCAGTCTCACACTCCAAAGTCATGGTCATGAGTGGTCCCTTCCTGACGGCTTCGTTGATGGAGTTCATCTACAAATTGAGATGAGAAAGAAGATTAGAAAAGTTTACGAGAAGAAACGACAAGTGAGGGAAAATTTTCAAAGTGTTGAAATTTTCCTTAGTGGTTTCTTAGTCTAATCCAACCTAGGGTCATAATCCTACATGCAACACAGTGCTCTGATACCATCTGTAAGACCCCACCTTTATAAAGATAAAGGTCCCTGTGATTGCAATGCTAGTCCCTAGATCAAATGCTAGCATCCACAGTTTAAGATGAAGTACACAGAAACAAAGGTCATTATTACATAGCCATTCCAGAGATAACATAGTATTTTACAACTCCATAGCCAGAGGCTAGTACAAGATTTCAACTTATCAAAATAAAGTAAAGTCTTCATCTTCATGTGCCACAGGAAAACATGTTGAGTGTAGACTCATAACCCTAATCCTCATTAGAGTAACCTGCAACATCACAAGTTACATCCACAGTGGGTCAATACATTGGAATAGTATTGGCAAGTGATACCTTAGTAGAATAATAATTTCTAGCTTCTACATGAATTTGGCTAAGTGTAGCTTAGGCTTGCTTTGCTCAAAATAGGTTTTACCTATCAGTTGAAAACACTAAGTTTTTGTCAAACAAAAACTCCCAAGGCATCAACCAATGAACATTGGTGATCCTTTACCCTTGTACAACCACAAGTTTTAACTTAGAAATTGGGATGAGGAGATTCTTGATAGCTTCCATGTCTTGATTCTCATATTGTCCATTGCCGTGGACACGGCTAAGTACTTAGATTTTTCCTCCTCGAGAGGTTCTGCACTTTCCCCACAAGACTCGACATGCATCGAGACAAGATCTTTCATAAGCCTTCCCTTAGACTAAAATGGACGCGTTCCCAAACCTATCACCCCTACCACCAACTGTCCAATTGGCTAAGTTATTGCAACCTATATGATCCAGGCAGAGCCCATATTGCCATGTGGCTACACTAGAAGCTTCTTAACATATGGCATCTCAAATCCATTTGTTCCTAGGTGTCATTCCACAAGTGAGATACACCAGGTATTGCCCCTGGGGTAACCACTCAACATAAACCTTTCCTTCCATTCCACCCAGGTGATGCATTCACTTAGTAGTTTTATTAAGAAAAAAAATAAGTCAAAGACTTAGAAAATTTCCATAGCATGTGCATATAATCCACCCTTGTCTACTAGTAGCTAGGCTAAGCAAGATATCAACAAGCATCTTAACTTAGAGAATATTTCTACCAATTCTACAACTACTAGGATTTCCCATAGCATAGCATATAGATACTTAGCAAAAATATCATGCAAGCCCTATACAAAATATCACTAGTGCATAGTAAAAATATTGGGACAAAATTATGAAGCACCACTTGCCTTGGTAGTTGGGGGAGTAGCAACAATCCTCACAATAACAATCACCACTAGCACCAAAATCTACACATAAAATGATAGCACCAAATTTATATTCCAAACAATCAAGCAAAAATATATGAATGCATGCAAATGCCATGTGATCATTTTTCTCAAACCAAACAAGACAAGTAAATAGTACTAAACATTAAACTAAACTTTTATAGACTAAATAGACTCAAAATAGCCTTTAAAACATTTTCTAAATATTTTTTATACACAAAATAGGCCTACAAATGTCTTTGCATAAAATTCCACTTTATCAGAAGCAAAATACAAAACCAAGCCTACGGATGTGTAGGATTTAATTTCGTGATTCCATTGATATA
This sequence comes from Avena longiglumis, assembly GCA_030063025.1. Taxonomy (NCBI): domain Eukaryota; kingdom Viridiplantae; phylum Streptophyta; class Magnoliopsida; order Poales; family Poaceae; genus Avena; species Avena longiglumis. The sequence continues at coordinate 427,238,170 of CP125977.1, read as the reverse complement.
TTATTTGTATTTTTTTGGATAAACAGAACAAAAGTTATGAATTTTACAAATTTGAATAATTAATAGATTCAAAATCAGATTTTAACACAAAACCTAGACATGTGGACACATCTGATTGGCCCGTACCGATTGGGTTGGATCGATCATCCAGAGCGGTTGGATTTAAGTGACAACGCATGGGCCATATCTAACCATACCCCTTCGTTAAGTGATATATTTAGATTCGTTAGATCTAGATCTAACGGCTACAAAGCATGCGACCCAAGTCTAGCGGCGCCAGCGATGGCTGCGTGGCGGCGACGCTCTGGCGGTGATGGTCCGGTGAATACAGAGGGGGATGGGGGTTGCGGTGTTGCTTACCAGACTCGCGAGAGCACGAGGAAGCTCAACGTGTCGAAGGTGTGGGCGGGGGCATGCTGTAGTGGTCGCTAGGGCCCGTCGGAGTTGCAGGCGGCGTCGGGTTCATGCGGGCGGCGATGAAGGCGACGACCAGGGTCTCCCTAGCACAAACCAGGACCATCAGTGCGTGCACAAGGGTCAGGCGAACACGTTAGTGGAAGGCAGAGGGCAAGGGGCGCTCGGATTTTACCTAGATTGCTTGTCGGAGTCGATCGGCGCCTCAGTTGTTTGCAGGGATGGACGGGGACGGCGACCTGGGGCGATGTAGGACAAACAAGAGGTGTCAGAAAGTGCGCAAGGACAATAGGGTCACGCTCGTGTGAACGAGAGACAGGGGCGCTCGATACTCACCGGAATCAGTCGCCGGAGTTGTTCGGTGCCACGACGGTGCGAGCTCCAATACGAACAGCCTGGTGGCGCTTAGGCAGTGGTGAGTGAGGGTAAAATGCGGGGCGACGATGTGGTTAAGTAGCCAGAGCGAGGGCGGAAATTACACGAGGACTCAATGTCAATTAAGCGAGAATCAAACATGGCGTCACTACGAGGAAGAAATGGCGGAGCGGGTCGTCGCGCGGAAATTTTGGGGACGACGATGCTGACCTGGCGTTGGGTCCATTTGACAGCGAGGGAGAGGGTGCGCGTGCGGGTGAGAAACAGAGAGGAGAGGGGGTTTTCCCGGGTGGTCTAGGTGGGCTGGTAGCTGGGCCGCGGGTGGGTTGGGCTAGATAGGTTGGATGTGTTTATTTTTTCTCCTTTTCTTTTCCTGTTTTAATTTTATAAATTCAATTTCAAATGAATTTCAAATGAGTTTGAATTCAAACCACCTCTGAATTTTTGTAGTGTGATTCATGCACATATTTGTATTTAAAACACTACTTTTTACTCAAAAATACTTTGGCCCATTGAAAATAAAATAAAACCATGCCTTATTTAAATATATATAATAGGAATATAATTGGTTTTATGCTTGAACTTTGTTTTGCAATTTTTTGTGTGGGCTTGTATTCACTTTGAATCTTCACTGGTCACACCAAGGCATCCTCATACTTTGAAAAGGAAAATAGAACCATTGGCTTCTATCTTAAAATAATCGGCATACAAATGGTTTCTGATTTTGAATTCTTGTTTGAAAATAGCCAAATGCTTATCAATGCATGCATGATGTGCAACTTTATAAATCAAGATTTTTGGGATGTTACAGCTTCCCGAGGAGAAGCACACTAATTGTCTCCTCACACAAAAAAATGAATCTTATAAGCTTGAAAAGGAAAATTACATTAATGATGCTTGTTCTACTAACTCTACTTCTTGTGAAGCATCTACCCTAAAGGATAACGTTGAGCTAAGGGCTCAACTTGAGTTGCTAATTAGCAAGTATCGGAAATTGGAAGAAAGTCATGAAAAGCTCTCGGGCCCTCATAATGATCTTCTAATCTCCCATGATGGGATAATGTTAGCTCGTGAGGCAAGTATTACCAAGGTAACATCTTGTGAGCCTCTTTTGGATATTATCACAACTTCTACTCAAAATGCTATTTTGCCATGTGTTAGTCCTAGTAATCCATCTGGCCATAATATTGATAAACCTTGTGTTAGATTACTTGCTTTGCCTTGTTGCTCTAACAATGAAGCTTCTACTTCCTCTAGTACATGTATTTCTACTAACCATGTAGAGGAAATCAAAGATCTCAAGGCCCAAGTCACTTCCTTTAGGAATGACTTGGAAAAGAGTTATGAAGGGAAATCCACACTCGATAATATTTTGATTGTGCAAAAATCCCCTAATGATAAAAGTGGACTTGGATTCAACTCCAATAACAAGAACAAGTCCAAGAGAAACAAGAATAAGGGCCAAAACCAAGTCAAGAATTCGGCCAAGATTATTTGCTTCAAGTGCAATGTTGAAGGACATCATGTAAGATCTTGTCCATTGAAGAAAAATCACTTGAGTGAGAATCAACAAGGGAAGTGGCCACAAGTTCATGTTCAAGCCCAAGTTGAAGTTAGGCCACTTCCTAAGAAGAATCGAGATAATGCTCCCCAATCCAAGAAATCAATGAAGAAGAGAAAGGGGAGCACTTGTTGCTACATATGTCGTGTGAAGGGGAAATTTGCCTCTTCATGTTCAAACGGTTCCTTATATAACCCTATCATTGTTGATGATGATTATTCTCTTAGGAAGGATAAGTATGACAATGTGTTTGCCAAGTTTGTTGGAACTCAAAGTGGTGTCAAGAAAAGAACCATTTGGGTTGCCAAGCCTATTGTGACTAACCTCTTAGGACCCAACTTGGTTGGGGACCAACAAGCTCAAACTTGATCAATAGGTGTTTGTGGAGGGCACTGGAGACTTGGCTAACTCATGAAGAATTAAGCGATGCCCGTATATTATATTTAATCAAGCCAAGTCATTAGGATTATCATATCCCTATCTTATATCTAATGCGCCTCTTTGCGGTAACTTGTACTAAACTCAATTATATTGTAAGTTACTTGCCCCTTTACATGTTTTGGTTTTGTACCAAGTATGTTTTTGTATTTGATGTTCATCATGCTTTCTTATTTTGTGTATTCAAGTATGTCTAGGTGTTTGGAACATCATTTACCCATGCGTTTCATTTTGAACCTCTAATGCATCTTGATGATATCTTATTTGGATCTTTTTGAGTGGTTAATGGAACATCCCATTTCCGGGGAGTGATATGCCTCGCGCATCTCTCAAATCTTAAAATGTGTACGTGAGTACTACCACTTAGTATTGATATTGCAAGCTTATCTATGTTGCTTCCGCTGCTTCGCTGGAGCGAGTGCGCGGAGGTTGTCGGGGTACCCGGACATGTGTGCAATCATGGATGCACCACTGCTTTGCGATGCTGGACGTGTTGGTGCTGGACCGGCTGGAGTTGATGGACTTCATCACGATCTTGAGATCGGCAAGCGTTCGACTACATCATCCACGAGTACAACCTCGTTAACGCTATACGGTATTCGAGGGTATGTATTCTATGGATGTATATCCACTCGTTGCTTGTATCTAGTAGATAGATCTTGGTACTTAGTTCCCATCATAGGAAAATTTTTGTTTTCTATGTTGCGAACCCTTCAGTGGTATCAGAGTCGGATCTATGCGTAGATGCTTTGCACGGGTAGTACACATATGAGTATGTGGGCGATGATGATCATTTTATTGCTTCTTAGTTGTACTTTGGATATTGGTGGCATAGTGGGATGAAGCGGCCCGGAAAAACTTTACATGTCCTCGCACATGAGACCTGTTCCACGCTTGACATGCAACTAGTTTTGCATAAGTGGCTAGCGGGTGTCTGTCTCTCCTACTATAGTCAATATCTAATTTGCAACGAGTTGTCAACAATTTGGTTATCCTCGTTGTGGTTCATGTCCGTAGGTAAGAATGGTTCTATCTTCGAAATCCCTAAGCCACGTAAAACTTGCAATGGATAAATTAGAGGCATCTAGTTTAGATTGTTGCTGGGCTAGTGTCATGATATGGTGATGTTGTAAGTATAAGTATAAGTAGATACTCTTACAACACACATAACGTGTAAGTTACATAGACCTTGGCCTTACACATAGAGGTATGATAGTGATCATACCATGATGCACATGATGGATATCAAGTGCAATGTAACATCCCTAAAATCATGTTTCAAACTCATGCATATCATCCATGCATCCATGATCATATGAATTTCATTTCAAACAAATAATTTCAAAACAGAAGCATATATGCTTATCATTTCATGTGAGTTGCTCTAGCCTTAGTGCTACCTTTCAATGAGAAGAGTACTTGTTTTGTTCAGTAAGGTTTGAATTCAAACTTAGGCACCATAAAAAGTTTGAATAAAGTTTCAAAAACAAAACAAGTAAATAAAACCAATATTATGCCTATTGTATATATCACATAAAGGCTTGGTTTTATTTTTATTTTCATTTGATCAAAGTGTTTTGAATAAACAGTAGTGTTTGACACACATTTGAGTGCAAGGTTTGTAGTATAAAAACCTAGAGAAGATTTGAATTCAAACTCATTTGATTTGAAGTTGAAAATCATTTCAGAAAATCAAAACAGAAAAAGAAAAGGAGAAAAGAAATAGAAAAAGGCCAGCGCCACTTATCTGGCCCAACTACGAATCCAGCCCAGCAAGCCCACCCGGGTTCCCCCCTCTCTCTCTCACTCGCGGACGAACCCAACAGGTCACTGACCACACGACCCCACCCCCTCTCTGTATCACTCGCTGACTGGTGGACCTCGCCAGCTCATCCTCATCTTCCCCAAATCGCGCCCACGACCACGTCGCCGGCCGTTTCCTACGCCCTTCACTGTCGCGTTGATTCCTCGCTTAAATTCCCTTGATTCCGTGTGCGATCCTCGCCCCCGCTCTGGCTATAAGACCACCTCCCCCTCGCGGCCATTTCCCCCAACAAAGCCAGACAGAAACGCCCCCAGGCTGCCCATAATCATCCTCGCACCGCCGCAGACAGAGCTCACTCCGGAGACCGATTACGGTGAGCCCCGTGCGCCCCTCTACCTCTGGTTCATACGAGCCACTTCAAAACTTCTTTGCGCACCTGCTGACCCCACTGGTTCGTCCTGTACTTCCCCAGGTCGTCGACTTCGTCAAATGCAGCAAGCCCCCGACGACATCCTCAACTCCGGCGATCAAATTCGGTGAGCCCTTTGTTTCCCTTCGCCTCTGTTTCACACGAGCACGTTCGCTGTAGTTTTGTGCGTCTCCTGATGCCGTTTGTTCGCGCTAGGGTGACCAGGAGCGTCGCCAACGTCGTCGTCCACCCAAGCCCGACGCCGCCAGCAACTCCGACGAGCTCCCTCGGCCACTACAGATCGCCCCTTGCCAAGCCGTCCCCAGGTTGAGCATCAGTGCATCGCCATGATCCTGGTAAGCATCTCCGACGACCCCAGATCCACCTGTAGCGCCGCGCCGCCGTAGGCAGAGCTCGCCGCCGCCAGTAGCCACCGCCAACGCCGCCCAGCTATGGTCGTTTGATCCAGGACCGTTGGATCTAGATCCAGCGCGTGAAATTAGATCACTTATCGAATCGTTACGAGTAGATCTAGGCCGTGCAGATTAAGTAGATCTAACGGCTCACAGACGCGATCCTGAGCAAAACGGTACGGGCCAATCAGATTTGGTAGCAGTTTAGGTTTAAAAACAGAATTTGAATCTATTAGATGTTTGAATTTGTTTTGGCCATAACTTTTGATTCCCACGTTAGAATTTGACAAATTTTATATCATTGGAATCAGGAGAACAAGCCCTTTGTAAATATGCAATATGTTTAATGTTTTGCTTCTGTGAAAATGGTTTTATTTACAGAAACATGTGTAGGGCTAATTTGAGTATATGAATTGTTTGGAAAATGTTTTAAGGTTTAAATAAATGTTGTTTGGCAAGTTTTTAACTTGTTTATGAACCAGTACTGTACACTTGCTTTGTTGATTTTTAAAAATCATCACATATCATATTGCATGCATTCATATATTTTTGTTTGTATATGTTTTGTATGTGATTTGTGGCTATGATTCTTTGTGTAGATTTTGGTGCCAATAGTGATTGTGATTGTGAGGAGTGTAGCTACTCTCCAAACTACCAAGGCAAGTGGTTCTTCATGAACATTTTTATCCCTATGTTTTCTACTAAGCATTAGAAATATTTTGTTAGACTTGCATGTTATATTTTACTTATATGCCATGTTGGGAAATCCTAGTAGTTGTAGAATTGCTAGGAAATTTCTAAGTTAAGATCTATGCCATGATTAGCCTAGCTAGTAGCAACCAAGGGTGGTGAAATATACATGCTATGATAAAATATTTCTAAGTCTTTGGACTTGTGTTTTGCCTAATAAAACAACTAAGTTAATGAAACACCTGGGTGGAATGGAAGGAATGGTTTATGTTGAGTGGTTACACAAGGCCCATTTCTATGGTTTACCTTGTGTATCTCACTTGTGGAAAGCCAGCCAGGAAGAAAGGGATTTGAGAGGCCAAATGTTAAGAAGCTTCTAGTGCAGCCACTTGGCAATATGGGCTCTGCCTGGATCACATAGGTTGCTAGAACTTAGCCATTTGGACAGTTGGTGGTAGTGGGATGATAGGTTGGAACGCGTCCATTTGGTCTAAGGGAAGGCTTCTGAAAGGTCCCGTCTTGGTGAAAATCAAGTCTCGTGGGGAAAGTGCACAACCTCTGCAGATGGAAGAATCTAAGAACTTAGCCATGTCCCTGGAAAAGGACAACTTGAGCATCAAGACATGGAAGCTATCAAGAATCTCCTCATCCCAATTTCTAAGTAAAAACTTGTGGGTGAACAAGGGTGAAGGACCTCAATGTCTATTGGTGGCTCCTTGGGAAAAGTTTTGACAAAGAAAAACTTAGTGATTTCAACTAATAGGCAATACCTATTTTGAGAAAAGCAAGCCAAGCTACACTTAGCCAAATTGCATATAGTATCTAGTCCACCTAAATTATACTAAGGTATCACTTGCCAATACTATTCCAATGTATTGACCCACTATGGCTGTAACTTGTGATGTTGCAGGTTACTCTGATGAGGAATAGGAGTCATGAGTCTACACTCAACATGTTTGCCTGTGGCACATGAAGATGAAGACTTTTATTTATTTACTTATTCAAACTCTTGTACTAGGCCTGTGGCCTTGGAGTTGTAAAGACTATGTTTATCTCTGGAATGACTGTAATAATGACCTTTGTTTCTGTGTACTTCATCTTAAACTGTGGATGCTAGCATTGATCCAGGGACTAGCATTGCAATCACAGGGATCCTTTTTCCTTTATAAAGGAGGGATCTTACATGCAAGAACCATATCATTTCACTTATCCACATATGATGTTTGATTGCATCTTATATTGCTAGTTCAGCATTTTATTAGCATAATAAGATGATCCCTCATTTTGATATCAAGATAAAAATGTGTTCTCCCTTAAGTATGCACCGATTATGTTTTGTTGCTCCAAGACATCACGTGATGATCGGGTGTTCTTGGATCCACGATCATATTTCGGGTGTAAGGCAGTTACACACGCGAATACTAAGATTCTTACTTGGCGAGCCTAGCATGTGCAGACATGGCCTCGAAACACGGACTGAAAGGTTAAGCATGCGTCATATAAAAGATATGATGCCCATTTGATGCTCACCTTTGAAGCTACACTGACTCACGTGATGATTGGACTTGGTGTAGTGGATTTGGTTCATGTAATCACCAAAAAGACACGAGGGATTTCGTTTTTGAGTGGGAGTTCATTTCTAATTTGGATTAGTAGAACTCAATTTATCATAATTAAATCAAAGTGAATTTTCATAATTTGTTGTAGTCATTGGCTTTCATTCACCACCTTATGCTTAGTTGTAATTGAGATAATAGAACTATAGAATTCTGGATATTCACTTTACGAACTGGTATCGTATTGTGTTGAGTGTAAATCTAAAGTTTAAATTCCTATTGCAAACTTTCAGCAAACCCTGTTTACTCCATGAAATTTAATAATTGGTATTAAATCGAGAGTAACAATTCTAGTGTTAGTATCTTAAGTATCATGTTTGCCTCCATGATTCTTGATTGTTTTAATATCAAGTTTATCTAGGATCTGAAAGAATTGTTTCAGAAACCATCATGTGTGGCAGATATAATGATATATGAAACAATGTTTTTTTTGCAATATGATAGAGTATAATATATGTTCTCATATTGGATGAGAATTTGTGAAGGTCGGAGATGCTAGACATCCTAATCATCCAAAAAGGTTTTGGAAAGTAATGTTATACTCACGATTCGCCTTTATAAGCTACATTAGCTTGATCATGAAAGTCGTCATGATAAGGGTGAATAGAAGATGTATGTAAAGTGTTTACTACACTAAAAGATTACTAAAGAATGGATTTTGAAAGAATGCCGATCATTTGATGATGGTGATCTACTTCAAAGTGCAAGTCCAAAGGTATTATTATTTGAATATACACGCTTTGGACTATGTGTCATGTATATGGCGCCACTGTTGATGTTGATATATTCTTTTAAAAAGGAAAAGGAAATGCTGAAAGAGAATCTATAAAATATATTTGGTAGAAAAGAAAAAATTGGAAATATCCAATTTAGGTATATGGATGATATACATTTTATGGTTGTATTATTTGCTGGTTAAACAATGTGGTTCTTGGGTATTGAATACCGAATTGGTTGGTATGAATTTCATACAGAACGACGCAATTCATGAACCACAATGGCCTAAGTAACTAGCAAGAGAATATGTGATGATGTTCATCGAAAACAAACAAACCATTGTTTGTATTTCTCGTTGACATCAAAGCTTGCCTTCAAGATTTGTTTTAATAATAGTTATTTAAATTAGGTATTATGAGAACAAATTTTGTTCAAATAATTACCGTATTACATATAAGATGGATGATTTACAAATCTAGTTGGAGAAATCACATCCATAAAAACTAATGCTAAAATGTCGCAAGAAAAATGATTGAAAGATCACTTACAAAGTGACATCACCGTTTAAATTATATTGGAAAGAAAACATGAAGAAACTCCATATTCATGGATTTTTGGAGTCTTTGATTTGATCAAGTGACGCTTGTGAGACTTTCCTCGGGATAATTAAAACTTCGTTCAAAGGCCAAAGAAGAACGATCGACTAAAATAATGGAATTTATACATATCGATGTATGTAGTCCATTATGTGTAGTCGTAAGCTTTGGATTTCAACTTCATATGCTTTATCCAGAAATTTGAGTGAATATTCACTTAATGAGAAAGAAGTATTTGAAAACTTTCAAAGACTTTCAAGATGAAGTGGAAAATCATTGTAACAAGAAAATAAATGATTTATGATTTTATCATAAAGGGATTTATTTGAGTTGCAAGTGTGACAAGAAAATAAATGATTTATGATTTTATCATAAAGGGATTTATTTGAGTTACAAGTTTTGCAAAAACACCTAGATTTGTATCTCCCGAAACACCATAGGAATATGGAATGTTTGAGATTTGTAATGAAACCTTGTTTGACATGGTTGGATCAAAGGTGTTATTTATAAAACTGCCATTATGTTTTAAAAGATTAAAGCTTTAGAGACTACCGCTTTTACACTGAAAAGAGCTCCATCTTGATCCATTGAAATGAAATCATGGAAGTTATCGTTTGGGGTAAAACCCAAATTGTCATTTCTTAAATTTTGGTATGCTAAGCATAAGTAAGATGTTTACAACCAAAGTCAGATGAGCATGTCTTTGTAGGTTATTTCTAATAACCATTGAGTATTCCTCCATAACACCATGGACAAAAGGGTTTATCGCTTGAAATGTGAAGTTTCTTAAAAAAGGAATTTTTCGCAAAAGTTAAGTGGGAGTACAGTAGAACTTTGATAAGGTTAACGAACCTTGGCTATATGTGCTGAGTTGCGCAGCGCCGGAAAATGTTTCGAAGGCAGCCACAATGCTCATGTCTCACGTGCCTCAAAGGTTGTGGTCACGGAGGTCTAAGTTCCTATTGAACCAAGTAGGTCAGATAAATAATCAAATACTAATATTTGAGAATAAATTATTATTGTTTGACAATGATGAACCGACTACATGCAAATAAGCGATGATGGGCCCTGACTCTGTCAAATGGCTTGAAGCCATAAAATCCGTGAAAGTTCCATACACAAGAAATCAAGTTTTGAACTTGGAAAACCCTCCGGAAAGGTGTAAAAATCTATCGGTCGTATTTGGATCTATAAAGAAACGGACATGGATGTTTCACATCTATGAAATAGTCGACATGTCGTAAAGTATTTTATGACAATGTTCAAGGAGTTGACTATGACAAGATTGGATCTTTCATAGCGATATTTAGTCTGGACGAATTAATGTAGCAACCACTACATATAATTTGGTATATGGTAGATGAATAAACAAAACAAAATTCTTCTAATAGAATGGTTACCTAGGACATGTGCATGACACGGTCCAAAGGGTTTTGTTAATTCAAAGGATGATAAAAGGCATGCAAACTTCAATGGTTGAAGTAAGGATCGTGGAGTTGGAATCTTCACTTGGATGAAACTGTTAAAGGAGTTTTCATCAGGAGACGATGAAGATGCTTGCATTTGCAAGAAATTAAGTGGGAGAGCTGAGACATATTTCTAATACATTATGTGGAGGACATCTTGTTGATTAGAAATGATGTATCTTTTATTGAGAAAGGTTAAGAATTTCATTTGGATGAAAGAATTAGGCAAAACCCGAATATTTAGCATGAATGTCTACATGGATAGACTGTGACACTAATATGTTTATGCCAAACGTACATATATGAGATATTGAAGGGGTTCAATATAGAAACGACGATAAAAGGATCTTGTCGCATGGAAAAGAATTGAATCAAGATTCAAGTGTATTGACACTTTATAAGTGAAACAAGATTCAAGTGCTTTGGCACTTGATGAGTGAAATCACAAGAATATTTTGATCAATCATACCATGATATGTACACTTTCAGATATGTCCTATGCTATAAATGTTATGAGCATATACCAGAATGAATCATAAAATGATCATTGGACGATAGTGAGGATATTCTTATGATTTTTTGGAAGAACTAAGAATATATTTGTGTAGAGGTGACAAACAATTACAAATAGTTCATTGTAAAGTGTTACATCGATACTAGTTTTGTCACAAGATACAAATTAAGTTTATCTCAGTTTAAACTATGAGTGGCACAATGAAATAGAAAGGAGTTTCCATGACGGATTTGGATGAATTCCAAAGTTAAGACATTATGACAGATACTACAACAAAAGGCTAAGTATATGACTGCTATAGTAGCAGCAAAGGAGGGCATTTGTGTCAAGTAGTTTGTTATCAAACTAAGGTGTGGTTCGCAACGGGCTAACACTAAAGATATATTGTGCGACAATAGTATCGACATGATTTAACCCCAAGGAAATAGAGGTATCACCAAAAGACCAAATTTATACAATTCCATCTCATTGGAGAATGAGTGATGCGTGAAGACGCAAATACATGCAAATACACACGGACCTGAAAGAGTCAGATCCGTAGATTATGTTAACCACTTGCAATCGCGTATATGGAACACCGGAAAGCCATAGGTGTTCAATACGCAAAGTTTCTAAACTAGATTATTATCTCTAGTGCAAGTGGGAGACTGAAGGGAATATGCCCGAGAGGCAATAATAATGTGGTTATTATCATATTCCTTATTTATGATAAATGTTTATTTTGCATGCTATAATTGTATTAATACGGAAACGTTAATACATGTGTGTTTAATAAACAAAAAGGAAGTTCCTAGTTATGCCTCTCTTATAAACTAGCTCGTTTATTAACAAGATGATCAAAGGTTTCCTAATCATGGACATTGGATGTTGTTAATAACGAGGTCTTGTCAACACCCGGGTTTGTAATCCCAGATGCCTGTTATGCCATACATCGCAATCCCAGGATTACCATTTTTGCGAGACATAACATATTTGGATATCACAGTACATCATCCATTACAAACCATACATAAGGTCTTACACAAATAAGGATCTCATGATCCAGTTCTTAATACAACTCAAGCAGCGGAATAACATAATAATAAAGGTAGCGTAGGCGAAGCTCCATCTTCGGGGTCACAGGCAATGCTGACGATGGGAGATGATCCTAGTTGTCGTAACCTTCCGACGGTCCATCATCCTGGTACTCCTCTTCATAGTCTGGCCACGGGAATAGCCAGGGACAAAGACATGAGTACTCTTTAAGTACTCGCAAACTAATACTAACAAGTGAAGGGGGTTTTTGTAGTAGGACACTAAGATCTAGGGTTGTTTTGCAAAAAGCCAGATTTACCTCTACTAAGTTCAGAAGCAAGAAAACTAGTTGAATCTTATATGCCTAAGTGGGAACTTGAATTCATATCACAACTCTGTTGTGGTCAAGTCAAAAATCTCAATTCATTTCACAAGTCATTTTGAAAACATCTGACAGGGGAACAGTATGGCCACTCCAACGTTCCATAACCGCATACGTGGCTATTCGAATAGTTCGACACTCTGCAGAGATTGTACACTTTCACCACAACATTCGATACATCCGTCAGGAACAAATCCTGAATTCACCATACTCAGTATGCGGATAATCAATCCTAACCTTTCAATTACACGCCCTAGTATAGGCACCTCTCCTGTGAGTTTGGCCTCCCAACCATGACCAACTGTCATCTTGGGTACTGCACAGGTGGACAATCTTCACAAGGTAGCCTCAGCTCAGACCTTGGCCGTGAGGGAACCCATAATAAGGTATATAAGTTGCCAGTCAAGCCCTACCCAAATTTTCGGGTATTGTGGTTGTACGGTAAAATTGGAATGGTATGGCATCCAGACAACCATCAGTTTTATAAAGGTCTAAGGATCATGCCTCAACATTTTCATCATCAAAATCATCTGGTGTTCGGAAACACATGTCAAAACATCTCAGTAGAATGACTCATCATTCTAAGGTTTTCATAACCATTTTCACCAAGTATTCCCATCTAAAGTTGATCAAGTTTTATGCTAAGCACTAGCATCTACAAGTGGGGTAAGTACAAATGAGGGGTGGTAAACAAGTGGAGATTAATTAAGTTCAATCTAATGCCTTAGGATGACATCAAGATTATCAAGCTTAGGCCAAATTCAATGCTCTTTATGCAACCTTCAATTATCTTCCTAGAATCTACAAGTCACTTAAGTAAACTCTAAGAGAAAGATTTGATAAAGAAATAAAGTATAAAGCTTGCAAGTAAAACTAGGATTGGGTTATCCAGTGGAATAAGCTTGTTAAGTTGCAAGTGTTAGCTTGCATAGGTCAACTTGATTAGTAAGGCTTGCCTTGTGCAGATCAGTGGTTGAAGTTCTCCTCGGCTTCTTCCTCGTAGTATCCTCCTTCCTCCTCGTATCCTTGGTCGGTACTAGCATCTATGAATAAATACGAGGTACATAGTCACCAAACAATACTTAACTATTTTGAATCATCACACAAAGGGGTACTATAGATGATCTAGTATCATCACTAACATTACAAGATTAAAGCTTTTGTCTTATTTTTTTTTAGAAAAGTAATTTCTACTCATTGAAAAACTACTTAAGATTTAATATTCTCCAACTCAAACATGGGATCATGTTGACACATGTCATCACCACGTATTTAAGTCCATGGGAATGTGATTTAAAGTGGTGTCACAATTTAATAAGGTTTAACCTTTTATTTTAAATAAATAAAGTGACTAGAAATGCCTATGTGGCATTCTTTTATTACTTGAACATTATTTCTGTAAGCAAACCCATATGTTTTTATATATTCTGAAAGGTATGATCAAATGTGATTTTTGAGAGTTGGAATCAACTCAAAATCTATTATGGTTGAAATTTGAAAAATATTTGAATGCAGAAAAGCTTCTGACTTGTTATTTTTACCAAGGTTGATCTACATATCCAAATGGTTTGAATCCAATGGGCTTGGATTAAGCATTTCAGTACCTTTCTAACAAAATTGGTTTCATGCAATGTGGTTCAATAAATCGAGCTGGGCTGATTTTTGGATATAGGTACAGAACTATGTTTCAATTAAAATAGAAAAAGCTAAATTCAAACGGTTGGGCTGCGCGGGAATGGTTAATGGGCCGGCCCAGTGTCACTCCGCAGCGCGGGGCTCAGCTGACAGGGGGGTTCCACCAGTCAGTGGCTCATAACACGCGAAGCGGTACGGGGCGATGTGGTTCGTTGGATTAGAAGGGCGATCAACGGCTGAGGGTCGTCGTCGACGATGAACATGTCACCGGCGATCTCGAACCCTAGCGGCTCAGTGGGGGTCGTGGGAGGATCACCGGGGCTCAGGCGAGGGTCGGCGATGGGGGAAAACGACGAAGTCGACGATGTCGATTCTCCTGGCACCGGCAGCTCCTCCTGGGGTGGCTCCAATCGACGGATCCCTTCTTCTCCAGCAGCGGCGGGCTCCGGCTAAATTCCGGCGATGCACTGCTCGCCTTGCTCCGGGAAGAAGTGGGAAGTCTCAGTGAGAGGTGGGGAGTGATATGGTGTGAAGAAATCGAGCGGGGGAGGCCTCTATTTATAGTGGCGAGAGGGGACCGACGGGCCCGAGATGAGCTCGTCGTGGTCGACGGCACAGGCAGCTATCGGCGTGGGCGATGGTAGGGGCGGTTCTATGTTCCCTAGCGAAGATCAACGACGTGGTGGCGAGGTGTGGGGCAGTTCTGATCGGTCGGAATGCTTCGACGCTCTGAGCGGGTCCGACGGAGGTTTTGATGGCGCACAGTGCGCGTGGTCCGCGCGGCGGCGAACGAGCGTGTCTACGGGGTTGCTAGGGTGGTGGTGATCACGCGTGCACGCGGCGAGGGCGGCGCGCGGTGTGTGGGCGTGTGTCAAGGGTGGCGCTCTGGCGCGCTCTCGGCATGCTCTCAGAGAAGTTTGGCATGGATTGGGCGTGTGGTCCAGTGGCTGGCAAGGTTCAAGCACTGGACAGGGTGGACGGTGGTGTGCGTCCTATACATGGTGTTTAGGCTTGGTGCTTGCTCTGGCTAGCTAGCCATGGTCGGCTGGCAAGGGTTCCTTCGGGTCGGCATGGCATGGTGCGAGGGGTAGGGGACAGGGGTGGTCAAGGCACTGGTTGGCACTGGGGGAGACAAGTGTGATCAATGGTGAACAATGCCTAGCCAAATTACTGCTCAAAACAGTGAAGTTTGGCCTATTTGATTATGTCTCCAAGTGTTTGATGAAATGGCCGCAAGAAATTTATTTTTGAATTTTGAAAATATTTTTGGTGGGTGTGCTAGGCATGTGTTGAGGATTCTGTGGGTGCTTGGGTTTTGAAAATTGAGCTTTTTTGAGCGGTTTTTGGAATAGTGGGATCTTCCCATATGAGATAGATTCAATTTTAAACTATCATTTAAACTTAGCATATGAATGTTTTTGGATCATCACAAAGTGGGCCTTGGTACCTTATTATGAGTACTAACAAGGGGTGCAAAGATCCATACATGTTTCTGTTGAGTTTTGAAAATTAGAGATAGCCAAAATAGGCATGGGAGTTAATTTGGCCAAAGTGACCATTCACTTAATTTATTCATTTTGAGTTGTTTGTCTTTGGGAAAAGTTTGGGGATTGTTTAGATGATGTTAATTTAACCTAAGAATCATTTTACAAGCAAAGAAACACAGAACCATGGCACTTCAAAAGAATCCAAATTTTGAATACACACACATATGAATGCTTTCATATTTTTAGTTGGGAAAGTTTTTCTTAACCCTAATTTTGATGATTAGAGTTTGATGATCCAAGTTTAATATTTTTAGGATGTTGCAGGTCACAACATTATTGGAATGGTGTGATGAACATTCATCCGAAGTATAGCATTACGATCAAAGTCATTGTGTTTATATTGCTATAACATCATAAGAATTAATTTTAGTCCTTAAACCATGAGATCATGTCAATCACTAACACCGGAAGAGTATCTTGATAACATCAAACGTCACACCATAATAGGGTGACTATAAAGATGGATTCAGTGCTACGAAGGAGTTATGTTGAGGCTCATGGATCAAGAGTGGAATTTGTCCATCCCGATGACGGAGAGATATACTCTGGGCCCTCTCGGTGATATGACATTGGTTAGCTTGCAAGCAAGTGATTTGATCACTAGAATGTTATATCACGGGAACGAGAAAAGAGTACATGTCGGTAACGAGATCAAACTAGGTATGGAGATACCGATGATATAATCTCGAACATGAAATATATCGCGAGACAAATGGATTGAGTTACGTGCGTATAAGGTTCACACGATCACAGAAGTCATCGTTGAATATGTGGGAGTCCGTACGGATCTCCAGGTACCGATGCTGATTATTGATCGGAGAGGGGTCTCGATCATGTCTACATTATTCGTGAACCATAGGGTGACACACTTAAGGTATACCAACACCATTTGGAGCAAATAATATGCCAGAGAAAGAAAAAGGAAACGCAGGAATTTATTTCACTAGACACCGAAACTGTTTCAGGTGAAATTGCAGAAAGTGTTTCTGCATGTGAAATGAAATACTAGCAAGGGGTTATATGTGAATGTTTTTCATTAAAGTAAGTGACAAAATTCTGAATAAATAAAAAGAGTTTTATTTAAGAGAGAGTTTGCATTAAATTTGGTGGAAATTTAATGGGAATTTGAGTGGGTTTTTTAGTGGAGAAAATTGAAGTTCCATTTTGTGAGTGGAGTGTCCACCCACATGAATGAGGGAGAGGTGGGGACACCCTCCACGGCCGGCGGCCATGCCCCCTTGATATGTGCCCCTCCCCTATATAAGGAGCCCCTCCTCTCACTTCTCACTCACACCTCCTCGCGAAGGATCTCTCTCCCCCTTTAGAATTTCCCCATGGTCTCGGATCAACGAGATACATATTTCCGGTGGCTTTTTCTGGAAGGATTTGTTGCTTCCACTGCTTCGCTGGAGCAAGGGCGCGGAGGTTGTCGGGGTACCCAGATGTCGTGTTATTGCTGACAAGTACGCCATGGAGGGGTCCTCATAGTGCGTGTTTAGAGACGTGGGGTAAGGCGGACGGTTGACAGGTACAAGGTAACACATCTTACCCAGGTTCAGATCCCACAATGGTGGCGGAATCCTACTCCTGCTATAAATCTCTATAAGGGAAATACGCCGAGTTACAGAGATAGGTTCGTTGTGCGAGGTTGTGTGTATCGATCTATGATCGTATGAGATAGTCTTCCATAAAGGCTCCCATAGGCCCGACTTATATAGTCGCCAGGTCCTAGGGTTACAGGGAAAAGTCCTAGCCAAACAGGTCACAGAGTCCTACACCGTCTATTACTTAGTCTTGTGTATCTTGTACTCCAAGGCTCCGGGTACGCTGGTGACTCCACCGTATCCTTCCTTTATCCGGCATGGGCCTCCCTTCTGGATCCACCTAACTGGGCCACCCAGCAGGCCATAGGCCATGCTACCGACTATGGGCCACCCGGGTTAGTCGGATAAGAGACATGCTAAGGATACCCATATAGCATATCCCCAACAGTAGCCCCCGGAGAACTCCGAGATCTTGCGCTGTCTTGCCTCTTCACATGGAATGCTCCGTCTAGATGAATGTCGGCAGATCGTCAAGCAACATCTTTTAGTCCTCCCAAAGAACCCTGAAAGGTTTTCTCTATCTTTGAATGGTAAGCCGAAGAAATGCTAAATCTTCCATCGTACTCTTCCGTAGTCGGATTAAATCCGTCCATGCCGGAATCTTCGATGCGACGACTCATCTACTCGTATCAGCTAGGAAGGCTTAGGTCAGCGACGCCTCGTAACTCACACATGCAGAGAACGCAATCATATCCGATTTTCCCGCGCGAGCTATACGAACCGTTGGTAGCGGCGGTTGGAGACGTGGCGAAATTTCCGAACATGTTCACGAACACGTCGTCTACGCGGCAACCGTCCGATTAGCTGCACGAATCTTGATGCCGAGGATGATAAATAGTAACCGTGGGGCATCTTACACTTTTTACCTCATTCTCCTCACGTCATCATCTTCTTCCTCCAGCCGAACGTCTCCTCGAGCTCTCCGTGAGAAACCTCCCCATCAATGGCGGCGTCGAGCAAAGCCGCGGCGAAGCCGGCGACCTCCGCCGTCATGCCCCCAGAGGGCTTGGTCATCCCCGCATCGGCGGTGATCGAGTCCACCGGCGGCGACCATAATTTGGTGGCGCTAGAACCACTGGACGAAGAGCCAGACTCGCATAAGGGCGACTGGCGAGGCTCGGACATCACCGACCGCGACATCCAAGAGATGGTCGCCGAAGGCTACCTCCCTGCGACGGAAGGGATCGCCTGGCGGGCGGCGCCGACCGGCGAGGTGACACCTTCTCCCTAAGCCGGAGAAAAGGTGTACCTCAAGGCTCAGCTGGTACGCGGCGTTTTTCTGCCCATCTCCCACTTCTTCCTCTCGGTCTTGAACCATTACAAGGTCCAACCCCATAACCTTTCCCCCAATAGCATCTTAGTGCCTAGCAACTTCACGACACTTTGTGAGGGTTACCTAGGGATTAGGCCTAGGTTAGACTTGTTCGTGTACTTCTTCACTGTCAAACGTGAAGCCGGACATAGTAAGGAGGAGCTTAGGAACTGCGGCACCATAAGCTTCAAGATTCGACCTGGCCGGCGGTTCCCCGACATCGTCGGCCACGAGTCCTGCAAAAACTGGCAGCGGACGTACTTCTACGGCCCCGACATTCCTTTGGCGGGCCGAGAAGTAACGTACCCGGACTTCGCGGATGGAGCCGCCGCTGAAGTTTCCACATGGAGATCCCATGCCTCCCTTCCCTCCGACCTCGACGCTTCTCGCGCAATAAGGCGGATCGAATGGTTCGTAGAGACGGGTTTAACCGGCTTGGACCTAGCCATGTGCTGGTTCATCAGGCGAATCCAACCTCTGCAGCACCGCGCGAAGTTCACACACGAGTTTACCAGTGATCGAAGGGATAGCCTCCGGATCTCCGTGGATAACTTCTCGAGCGACTCCGTCAAGCTCCGCCTGAAGGACATCGTCAAGGTGAAGGATAAGAAGCGTGTCTTCACCATCACCTACGACATGTTCGTAGACGGCAAGTGCCCAAAGGTAGATATTTATTTTCCGTGTACGACATATGATCCAGTTTCTCCGTCTTGCCAACACCATCTTATCTAACACGGTGATTTCCTACTTAACAGCTTAGCGATATAGATGAGGACAACCTGGCTGCCCAAATCTACGATCCAAAGATGAAGGAAGTCACGGTCGTGTCCGACGATGATGTACCGTTGGCACGAAAGCGGAAGAGCTCCACCTCTAACGCTGCCGACGGAGGCAAGAAGAATAAGACGGAGGGTGGAGCTTCCAAAAAGACTACCGCCGCCCTGGAGGCGGAAAAGAGAAAAGCCACCGGGATTTTTGCCAAAGCACACCCCCCCTAGTGTAAGCTTCTCATTCTCCAACATTGTCTATATGTCTGTTTTGTTCATGTACTTATGCATTTTGCACGTCTCAGGAAGAAATCCACGACCAGCCTCAAGAAGACCTCCAAAACTTTGGGGGCTTCTAGAAATATCAAGGATATGCTGCATCGCGACGCCTCCCCCGCCATCGCCCCTGCTACTCCTGCCGTCAAGCCTTCGTCTGCCCCGACAAGCTCCCAGGCTAAGGAGGCACCAGGCCCTTCCGTCATGGAAGTGGATTCTGGCGCCTCTACCGAACTTGCTTTTGTCGGCGAGCAGGCGACGCAAGAGAGCACCTCTCAACAAATGGCTGAAGCTCCGGCTAAGGATGCCATCGGTAGCGGCAAGGCGGTAGTGGGAGCTGGTACTTCTGCCGAAGGCGGCGCCCGCGCTCCCCAGAAGCCCTTCGAGTTCCCGAAGATAGTTTACCCGGCGCTCACACCGAGTAACACAACTCTGGTTCCTAGAGGAGTGCCGTCATCTCCGACGTGCGGTATTGAGGAGCTTCTCCGACAAGTGGATATCTTGCGAGGAAATAGCATCTCCTTTGGCAAGATGCTAGCCGAGAGCGCTGCAAACCTCAAGATTATTGCACTTGTAAGTTTTACTTTGCCTTTTGAATTTCATATGAGTATCCCACTGTAGCCCCCGAGGATGTAGACGGAAAACCATAGGTTTTGCATCTATATGCTCTAAGAGTGACTAAATTAGAAAGAACTCTCACTGTAGCCCCCAAGCATGTAGATGGAAGAAACTATTCCGACTAGATGCTTTAAGAGTAGCATATGCGGTGTTTATAATTTTCAATACTGTATCCCCCAAGCCTCTAGTTGTAACTGAATTAGTTCCGACTAGATGCTTAAAGAAAAGCTAAGTATTTTCTGAGTTTAAAACTTTATACTATAGCCCCCAAGCTTCTAATCAAGAACTGAATTAGCTCCGACTAGATGCTTAAAGAAAAGCTAAGCATATTGCTAAGTTAAAAACTCTCGCTGTAGCCCCCGAGCGTCTAAGT
The DNA here is from genome assembly GCA_030063025.1 of Avena longiglumis. NCBI lineage: Eukaryota > Viridiplantae > Streptophyta > Magnoliopsida > Poales > Poaceae > Avena > Avena longiglumis. The sequence goes on along the minus strand of CP125977.1, from coordinate 427,217,668 downwards.
GGAAAGATTCCGACTAGATGCTCCAAGTAGACTAAACAACGGTTTAACTTTTTTCCTTTGTTCCACAGAACGAGAATGCTCGGAGGGGCATGGCCAACGACAAGTACCAGAAGATGCGCGCAGATCTTGAAGCCGAAAAGGGTAAAACTGTCATCTTGAAGGAACAGATCATCAAAAACAAGAGTCTGTTTTCTTTTTTGCGCATTCCGTCTTAGTTTTATGCCTTCATTCTCCGAGTACTCACTATGTACTTTGTTTTCTCCGACTTTGCAGAACATGTTTCCAAGGCCAAGGACATTGTCGAGCAGTCCAAGCACATTCAGCAGCTGGACAGCGAGAACAAGATCCTTAAAAGGGAGAGGGAAGAAATGCTGAAAATACATGAGGATTCCATGAAGGCCCTGTAGGAATCTGCCTCCGCGGAAATCAATCGCTTGAAGGAGGAGCTTGTGATCTTAAAAGATCAGAAGCAAGCTGCTGATGAGCAAAACCATCACCACGGCGAGGCATATTAGCTCCTCCAGCAAGAGAAATAATCCCTGGCAGAGACCCTTTGGCAGGCTAATGCCAGCATCTTCAGTAAGATTTCTCCGCCTTGTATTTCTGCAGTCTGGATACTTGGAATTATTGAACTCATGTGATCCTTGTCAGAATTTGCAGCTCCTATGGGTTTAACCAGATCGCCTCCTCCGGCCAAGGAATTCATGGTTCTTGCCGGCAACTTTATCAACACGGCCATCACCCAAGCCAAAGAGATCGCCAAGCCCCTCTAGATACACATCAAGGCCTCGGATTTCGTGGCGAAGTACTCGGAGATTCTGCGCCGAGCCCCCGAGCGTATCACAAGCTGGAAAGCTTCGTGTGCACGGGCTGGCGCAAGGATGGCGCTGTCTATGGTGAAGGCACACTACGAAGATGCCGACATCGACACAGTGACCTCTGGCATCCCCGACGTTGACGATGACGGCAATGAAATTGATCATGAAGCTATATTGTCATCACTCGCGGGTTATGACACCAGAGTTTCCGAGTTGGTGGATATCAATGTCTTCGTTCCCATGAACACCATCGACAACGTCAACCAAGATTCCTCCGAGTCTCACCAAAGTGCCGATGCTGAGGGTGATTCTCCGGCTGATGACGATGCTGCTTCCAAGTCTCCTGCGCCCAAGGAATGAAAAATACTTTGTAATATTTGCTTCATCTTTGGTATATGCGCGGAAAAAACTTGATGATGTAACTTAAGGCGGAAAACAATGGTTGTTATTTCCTACTACTTAAGAACTTAGTTCCCAGCATGTATATATTTTTAAGCAAGTGCTGGCTTATCCATTACTTTGGTTCTTATGCTTGAATTTTCGTGATTCGGAAGACTCGTTGTCGGAACCATGCGCTTAGGTGATGATGCCCAATGGCATCGTCAATAACCTAATCACAAAATCGCCGACAATAAGTGCCAAAAGTCACTACTCCAGAATCCACATAAAAACAACAAAGAACGTGTAGACCAGAAAACTTAAGCTAACACCTATAGGCGGAATTTTCACAAGTGCAAACGCAATACTTGTGCATAAAGGTTTTACATGATCCAAAAATGAACAGTAAAGGTGGTAAAAGACTAAAAAATATGAGTAAACCAAAGAGCTTTATTTCATTGATCATATAAGAGGTATACAATTAGATAAAAAATGCTAAGTGTAAAAAGGACGTAGTTGTGCTATGTTCCATGGTCGATCAAGCTCCGGGTAGTCATCATCCGGGTCACGTAGCTTACGCTTATGATCTTCATTGGGTCTATCCTTTAGTTCACGATTGTCAACAAGGTAGTAAGACCCATTAAGCAGCGCCTTGCTTATGATGAACGATCCTTCCCATGGCGGTGATAATTTGTGTGATTTCTTCTTCTTAAGTCGGAGCACCAAATCCCCCTCTTTAAACGAGCGATGACGAACGAGGCGACTACGGTAGCTGCATAGCTTCTGCTGGTAGATGGTGGATCTTTAGCATGCCAAAACGCGCTCCTCCTCGAGAAGGTCCACATCCAGGCGTCTGGATTCTTCAGCGTCATCCTCGTCGTAGGCGGCAACCCTTGGTCCATCGTGAAGGATGTCGGAAGGCAGGATGGCTTCTGCTCCATATACCATGAAATAAGGGGTGTAGCCGGTGGATCTGTTGGGTGTAGTTCATAAACTCCACAGCACAGATGGCAATTCTTCCGCCTAGGCTCCAGCTGCTCTATGTAGCGGTGCCTCAAGATGTGGCTTGATTCCCTGTAGAATTAATCCATTGGCTCGCTCAACCTGACCATTGGATTGTGGGTGTGCCACATATGCAATGTCAAGTCGGATGCCTTTCTCCCAACAATATGCCTCCACTTCTCCGAGTGATAAATTGCTGCCATTGTCGGTGATAATGCTATGTGGGAGACCAAATATCACCACTAGATCCCGGACAAACCTGAGGGCAGTTGCCCCATCAAGCTTTCTAATGGGTTTAGCTTCTATCCATTTGGTGAATTTATCAACTGCTACAAGCATATGCGTAAACCCACAAGGTGCCGTCTGTAATGGTCCCACCATGTCTAGCCCTCATACTACAAACGACCAAGTTATTGGTATTGTTCGCAGTTCTTCAGCAGGAACATGTGGTTGTCGGGCATAATACTGGCATCCCATGCATGTTTCAACCAGCTTGTCGGCGTCCGCCTTCGCGGTCAGCCAGTAGAATCCTTACCGGAAGGCTTTCGCGACCAACGATCAAGGAGTGGCGTGGTGCCCGCAGTCTCAGAGATGGATTTCGTGTAGGATTTCCATACCTTATAGCTGGGAAACACACTTTAAGTATACACCAGTAGTGCTCCTTTTGTAGAGTTGCCCATTGATTATGGTATAACCCTTTGCTCGTCGTACTATTTGCCGTCTTTCGACTTTGTCGTCGGGCAAAGTTCTGTGTTCGAGATATTCCATGAACGGTTTTGTCCAAGCCGGAGGGACCTTAGTCACCATATTGATGAAAGAGTCAGCTCTATCCGGGTTGTCGATGTCGGCTCCCTTCACGGATGGTGTGCGCAGGCGCTCTAGGAAAACTCCTGGAGAAATTCGCTTGCGCCCTGATCCTAGCTTAGACAGTAGATCAGTCGCCTCGTTTTGTTCCCTAGGCACATACTTGACTTCGTAGCCCAAGAAGCTTTTGGATATCTCGTCCACTTCGTCTCGATATGCCGCCATCATAGGGTTCCGCGCATTCCAGGTGCCAGCCACCTGCTGGGTAACCAAGTCGGAATCTCCACAGCAAACTATGCGCTTGATGCCAATATCTTTGGCTACACGTAGTCCGTGAATGAGTGCTTCATACTCCGCCATGTTGTTTGTAGCCTCTAAGTGGATCTGCAGAACGTAGTGTAGCTTGTCTCCTGTTGGTGATTGTAGCAATACACCAGCCCCTGAGCCGTTGAGCAGCTTTGATCCGTCAAAGTGCATCACCCAGTATTCTGGTTCTGGCAGCGGAGTAGTATCTGGCATCTCCATCCAATCTGCAACAAAATCCACCAAGGCTTGTGACTTGATAGCGTCGCGTCTCTTATAGGTGATCTCGAAGGTGGCAAGTTCAATGCCCCACTTCGCGACCCTTCCTGTAGCGTCGCTGTTATTGATGATGTCGGACAGTGGGGTCTTGCTCACCACTGTGATTGGGTGCTCCTGAAACTAATGCCTCAGCTTCCGACAAGCAAGGAATACTCCATAAGCAATTTTTTGGTAGTGCGGGTAACGTTGCTTGGACTCCGTCAAGACCTCGCTCACATAGTAAACTGGTCGCTGAACTCCGTGCTCATAGCCTGGTTCCTTCCGCTCTACCACGATGACGATGCTGATAACCCGGTTGGTTTCCGCCATGTAAATTAACAGGGGCTCACCAGGCTCGGGTGCTGCAAGGATGGGCGCTGAGGAAAGAATCTCCTTGAGCTGCTTCAATGCTACATCTGCTTCGTCCGTCCACATGAATTTGTCCGCCTTCTTCAGCAACTTGTACAGAGGCAAAGCCTTATCTCCAAGTCGGCTGACGAACCGACTAACTGCTGCAACACAACCTGTTAGTCGTTTAATGTCCTTTAGGCATGTCGGACGGTTTATGTTCAAGATGTCCTTGATTTTATCCGGGTTGACCTCGATTCCACACTGGGAAACGATGAAGCCCAACAGTTTGCCGGCTGGAACCCCGAAGACGCACTTCTTAGGGTTAAGCATCATGTTGTATTTCCGAAGATCATCAAAGGTTTCCTTTAAGTCGGAGATTAAGTCGTTTGACTTTTTAGACATCACCGCAATATCGTCCACGTAGGCATGAACGTTCCGGCCAATTTGGTCATGAAGGCAACGTTGCATTGTCCGCTGGTAGGTATCACCTGCATTTTTCAGCCCAAAGGGCATCGTGACATAGCAAAACGTGTCGTATGGGGTAGTGAACGAAGTGGCCAATTGGTCCGACTTCCTCATCTTGATCTGGTGGTATCCTGAATATGCATCGAGAAAACACAAAAGTTTCGAGCCAGCCGTCGAGTCAATGACTTGGTCAATGCGAGGCAGAGCAAACGGATCTTTGGGACATGCTTTGTTCAAGCAGGTGTAATCAACGCACATTCTTAATTCATTGGTTACATTTTTGGGGACGAGTACAGGATTGGCCACCCATTGGGTGTGAAGGACTTCTCGGATAAATCTAGCCTTAAGTAACCTAGCTATCTCTTTGCCAATGGCGCGTCTCTTCTCATCTCCAAAGCGTCATAGAGGTTGTTTCACTGGTTTGCATTTTGGATCAATGTTTAAGTTGTGCTCGGCAAGTTCCCTAGGTACACCTTTCATGTCGGCAGGTTGCCAGGCAAAGATGTCCCTGTTCTCACGGAGGAACTCGACGAGCGCGCTTTCCTATTTGGGATCCAGGTTCGTCCCAATGGCGGTGACCTTGGAGACATCGCCTAGCACAAGTTCCACCGGCTTGGTCTCGATGGAGGCCTTGAACGCAGGAGCGGAGTCGGAGATCTGCTTCTTCGACGCGGGCATCTCTGAGTCATGGACCTTGCTCTGGATCTCCTTGAATTCTTCATTGTAGAGGACAGCTTCTGCAACGGCTGCTTCGTCGATCTCGCAGTCCCTTTCCTTGGTAAAGCTTCCGGATGCGGTGATGATGCCGTTTGGTCCGGGTATCTTGAGCTTGTTGTAGACAAGGCATGGCTTGGCCATGAACGTGTGGAATATGTTGCGGCAGAATATGACGTGGTACACGCTCTTGAAGGGCACCACCTCGAAGGTCATGCGCTCTTAACGGTAATTATTAACATCGCCAAAGGCAACCTGAAGAGTAATGCACCCAAGGGACCGAGCCTCCCGACCAGGAACTACGTCGTGGAAGATGGTGTTGGTTCGCCTTAGGTTTGCCTCCGTCAGGTTCATCTTTTGCAGTGTATCCAGGTACATGATGTTGATGTTGCTTCCACTATCCACCATACACTTGGTGAACTCCACGCCGTCCAAGGGGTTGATGACCATGGCGTACTGGTTCTCCGTGGGTATAAGGTCTGGGTGGTCTCTCCTATCCCAAGTTATTGGAACCTCCGACCAGCGTAGGTACTAGGGAACTGGGGGGAGAGTAGCCATCAGGATCCTCAGAGAGGTCTTCTATTGTCGGACAGTGGGGGTGCCAAGGAAAGTGTGGTAGACTGGGGCCTTCTTTGCGAAGGGATTCTTGCCCTTGTCGTCGCTCTTGGCGGCATGCTTGGGGTCAACGTCCTCGTCCATGTCACTTGAATCCTTGGACTCCTCCTCCTTCTTCTTCCCCTTGCCCTTGCCTCACAGTCTGTTCTTCCGACTTCGCTTGTAGCCGGACTCCGGGTCTTCCTTGAGGTCGTTGACGAACTAGCAGTGTCAATTGGTATGGGTGGCTTTGCCGTTGACGTCAAGGTGTACGAGGCATGGCATATCGCGGTACTCCTCATAGGTTTGGGGAACACGGAGCGGCGCCGAGGTGGTTTCATTTCCTCGTTGCTGCCCACGACCGGCTCCTCTTCCTCGGCCACGTTGTGCGCCCTCTCCTCGTCCTGCAAAGGTCATAGTGACCATGTCGGTAGATTGATTTTCTTCTGGAGCGGTCTTCCGCTTTGTACTTCTGTTCCTCCGAGCTTGAGTTGGAACGGCCGTTGCCGGCAAAGAGCGACGAGCATCATCGTCGGCAGCAGCGAACTCACTAGCCAACTGAATCATCTGGTTCAAGTCAAGCTGGTGATTATCCTGCAAGCGCTTCAGCTTATGTCGGAGCAATGTGCCCCTTTCCAACCCATCGATGAAGGCGGCCATGGAGGTCTGAGCGCGCACTCCTACGCAGGAATTCTTCATATCCAGCCAGCGGGACAGGTAGGCGCGAGATGTCTCGTCTTTCTCTTGCACGCACCGATGTAGATCTCCCACAGTGCAGGGACGCTTGTATGTACCCTCAAAGTTCTTGGTGAATGCTTCTGGCATGTCCAGCCAGTTGTAGATAGATTTCTCCGGCAAGTCGTCGATCCATTGACGGGCCATACCCGCCAACATTAATGGGAGGTACTTGACGACGATGCTGGGGTTGGCTCCGGCAATCTCCACCGCGTTGTCGTAGTCCTGCAACCATGTGGCTGGCTTGGCGGTGCCGTCATAGGGCTTGATGATCTTGTCAATCCGGAAACCTTTGGGGTAAGTTGCGGACAGTATTGCAGGTCCAAAGCAACGTGGTCCCAGGTATGGTCCTTCCCGGGCCTCGTGGATCTTATTGATCCGTGAACACGCATCGTATGGCTCCGGGTTCTTCTTCTTCTTGTCAACAGTGGATGGGATGCGTGAACGACACGGGCCTCCTTCGCCATGGTAACTGCTAGGTGGTGACGGAGGCGGAGGTGGCGGTGGGTTAGCCTTCTTGCTGTTACCCTCCTGCGACGCCTCACGCCTGTCACGGTTGCTTGTCGGACGCAGAGGGTCATGGCGTGACCTTCTCTTATGTCCTTGGATGCGCTCTCCGTCATGACGGGTCTACTCCGTGTTGTCGCGGATGACGATGCCGCACTGCTTTGGTGGGGGCATATCCATTCGATGGTGAGCTTTGTAATCTTCGCGATGTCGGGGAGATCGGGGCGGTGGCGATGGGCGATGAGGTCGGGCCTTTTCTCCGTGGTCGGAGGATATGGGGATGGCATACTTCCTGTTGCGTGCATCCCTCCGTCTTTGTTCTCATGAACCCGTCTGGGACCCGACATCAAGAGGAGATTTGTCCCTTGGCGGCTTGAACTGGCTAGACTGGCAGAGCGCTGGGTTAGACTCAAGCCTCTGACAGGTGGCCTTTTCCTGCTGCTTCACCGCCTTGGCCACTAGGTCATAGACCTGTTACACTGCCTCAGGCGATCTATCCTGCTCCAGAAGGGTCTTGGCGACGGCGAGGTTAAGGAGTGGGGTGGGCATCAACTGCTTGCCTTCACTGTCAATATATGGCTTGGCCTGTGCCAGCTTAGATGGAGCCCATCCTAGGTTGCGCCGTACACCAGGATCGTTTATGACACGAGTCGGAGCTTTCTTAGCCTTCTGCTGTTGTAGCAGAGTCTTGTACTCGGCCTCCATTGCTCTAGCTTTTTCTATGGACTTCTGCGCTTTGACCATATCTCGATCTAGCTTAGCGCCTTTCTCCGCGATGGCTTGTGCCTCCTCCAGTAGCTGCTGGTGCTTCTCATCAAGCTGGGTCACGTTCCGGATATGAGCAACGGTCAGTGGCTCGACGAGGAGATTGTCGTACATTACTCTATCAGCTGGAGTAACTTAGGCTGCTGCAGACGTAGATGCTGGAGGCGGCAAGTTTGCGATGTTGTTGTTGCTCGGGCCGGTGTCGAGTTCCTGTGGCTGCTGCACTGGGTTAGGCGGGGGAGGCATGACTTTTGCGCGATCATCGTCAGCAGAAATAAGTGGCCCCTTCCCCTTTTACAGCGCCGTAGGCAGAGCTTGTCCGGGTCGATCTTCATCCATCGCCGTCCCAATGGTGACGAACACCCCTCGGGACGCGACGGCGTTGTTGGCTTGCTCGTCGCACGAGTACTCCTCCTCCATCTCCTGCATAGCAGAGTCTAGCTCATCTGGACTGAAGTCTATCTCCTCTGAATCTGCACTGAAATCGGCATAAAGCGCGTCAATGACAGAGTCGGAGGGTGCCAAGACTTCCTCGATGACGGGCGATGGAGGTGCAACGGGCTCGATGATGACTGGAGGTGGTGGTGCTGCTACGACGATGGCGGCGGGAGGCGGTGGTGGTGGATGCTGAATCGGAGGTTCTCCGTCTCTGCGCGGAATCTCCATCTGGGCTGCCGCGTAGCTGTTGACGGTGCTCACCATCTCTTCGAGGGTAAGACGCCATGTTGCCTGCTGCCGTCTTAAAGAATGTAGGAGAAGCGTGCCGCGGTCCAGTCCTTCCACGAAGTGATACCGAGTGTTATCATCGGGGTAGTGGGCTAGGTCATCTCGTATACGGAGCCACCTGGCCAGGTAGTTGCGGGGGTTTTCGCCCTCTCTCTGAATGCAGCGCACCAGATCGAAGATGGTAACCACGCCGACGAACTTGGATCTCTGTTGTCGGGCCTTGCGGACGGCGGATTTGCAGTGATCTTCCACCTTTATATCCTGCTCAGGGGCGGTTTGGGTGGGCCTTGAATTTTTCCGATCTTTGTCGGCAAACTCTGAAGAGAGATCCGACATTGATCCTTCCGCGAACGTATCCTTCCCGTAGGCGGTCCGTGCGGGTCTTGATGCTTTCCGATCTTTGCCGGCAAACTCCGAAGAGAGATCCGACATCGATCCTTCCGTGGACGTATCCTGCCCGTAGGCGGTCCGTGCGGGTCTTGATGCTCCTCCGACTCCCAGGGAACTAGTGCCCGAGTCGGTTTCGCCAATGGAGAGGTGGATGTCTCCGATAGGAACGATCGAACACCGCGTAGGGTTCGTCTTCGCCGGGATCCAGAACTCGTCGGGAGGGACGATCGAAATGTTGCCGGAGAAGAGCACGCGACCGATGGCTACGGTTTCACCGATTCCCGCGAAGATCTTGTTCCTCACCCGCTGAAGTGCCTGAAGCGCCTCTTGCCCCACGGTGGGCGCAAACTGTCGTGGTATTGTCGACGAGTACACCATGGAGGGGTCCTCACAGTGCGTGTTTAGAGACGTGGGGTAAGGCGGACGGTTGACGGGTACGAGGTAACACAGCTTACCTAGGTTCAGATCCCACAATGGTGCCGGAATCCTACTCTTGCTATAAATCACTATAAGGGCAATACGCAGAGTTATAAAGATAGGTTCGTTGTGCGAGGTTGTGTGTATCGATCTATGATCGTATGAGATTGTCTGCCCTAAAGTCTCCCATAGGCCCGACTTATATAGTCGCCAGGTCCTAGGGTTACAGGGAAAAGTCCTAGCCGGACAGGTCCGGAGAATAAGATTCATATAAGGAAAGTCCTGTTTCGGAGTTGGGGAATGGTTCCGGTGTTTTCATCAGGAATGTTCTAGAAGGTTCCGGAATGTCCGGCACTCCGGAGGGGAAGGGTACATGAATGTGTCATACCAAGTTGGAATGATTGCATCATGTACTAAGTGTCATCGCTGAACAAAATAAAGGGTTTAATCAAATCCTAGTTTGAAAAGTCAAACGCCAATTTGAAAAGTCAAACGGCTATTTTGGGAAGTGGAGGGGAAGTGGGAAACCGAGTTGGGGAGGAGTCCCTCCTCCACCGCCGGCCCACATGGGATCCGAGTTGGGGAGGGATTCCCCTCCCCTTGGCCGGCGCCTCCCTCCTATAAGAGGAAGGGAAGGGCTCCCCTCCAAGAACACAAGTTCCCTACCCCAAAACCCTAGCTCGGCGCCGCCACCTCCTGCTGCCGCCACCTAGGGCTCCCCTAACCACCGACTTGGGCACTTCCAAGCCCTAGCCGCCGGCCCTAGCACCTCTTCCTCGATGTGTCTAAACCCTAGATCGCCGAGGGCTCTCTCATAGTCCACCATACTCGCTCCGGCTTAAGGCGAAGCCCTGCGAGATCTCCCCTCTACTTCTGGTACCACGCCGTCGTGCTGCCGGAATCACGAGGAGAGTGCTACAACCTCCGCTGCCTGCTGGAACAAGGGAGAGGAAGGTCTTCATCGAGTACCGAACGTGTGACCGACTGCGGAAGCTCTGCCAGAACGCAGCGCCGGAAGGATCGTCTACGCGATCTTGAGATCGGAAGTGTACGACTACATCACCCACGAGAATATGCTCTCGTTAGCCGCTTTGGAATCTTTGAGGGTGAGTTCCTCTATCGACTCGTTGCTACAATCTAGTAGATAGATCTTGGCTTGTTTGTTTGTATGTGGTAGAAATTTTTTGTTTTCCATGCTACGAACCCCTACAGGTATGTATTATATGGACGTATATCCACCCGTTGCTTGTATCTAGTAGATAGATCTTGGTACTTAGTTCCAATCGTAGGAAATTTTTTGTTTCCTATGATGCGAACCCTTCAATCTAGTCACTATGTGGTGTGTCATACTCATGAGAAATTCAAATTCTAAATGTCCATTAATTCTCTCTAGTTGAGGTTGCTTTGCCTCTTATTAATAAAAAAATTATATCACATTATGGGGGAGTAATATGCTTATTTTGCATATCACAATCCTAGGAAATGTGAATATATGAGGTAGTGCCACTTAGAGTTAATATTGTTTATTATCTTGTTTCTAGGTGGCATGTTGTCTCAAACAAGGTCCTTTTTTTGTTAGAAGTTTTTATTGGTCGTCTTTTAGGTCTTTGTTTGAGTAAGAAATTCTTGATGCGGTCTTCCTCAAATACATATCTCTATATCTTTTTGGGAGACCATTTGCTTCAAGTTATTCTAATCATTGCTTTGCATGATTGTGTGACTACATTGAAGCTATCAAGAATCTCTATCTTTTCATAGTGCTTAATCTTTTTATTCCTATCTTATGATTTTTTATTTGTGAAGATTTATCTTTAATATCCATGCAATATACTATCGTAAATCAATTCCAATTCACTCATTGTCCTCGACAATTGATATACTTATGTGTGGTAGCATTTGTGGGTCATCTTCACCTTGGATTTCACCTTTTATTGCCTTATTTTATTTCCAATTTTTTTGTGGCTCCCATTTTCTTCATTGGCTTTTGAACATCTATTTGATGATGTTTTTGATTATTATAAAATATGCTTTAGTGGAAGACAAACCTTTTTTTTCTCGGAACCTTGTGCCATTGTGAAAAGTGTTAAGGGTTTGGTTTATTTGTTGAAACCTTGCTCTTTTGGGAGTTTGTTATTTTATTTTCTTGAATGAGATGAATCTTTGAGTATTTTTTGTTTCATCTTTTTGCTCAATAGTTTTTGCTTTGTTCATTTGTTAAACTTCTTTGAAAAAATCTTATGTTGATTTAATTCTTTGATATAATTTGGGCAACAAATGTGTTTTGTCACACCTTGTATGCCTTCTTGAATATTTTGGTGTTTTTCCAAATTATATCTTCTTTGGATATTGAAAGTCTCCATGTGTTTGCTTTCTTTGATCCAATATATAGGGTATACTCCATAAAATCCTTAAACGGCTAAGATGTGCATGAAATTCAAATTTCATCTCTAAATATGTACATATTTTTATGGAGTGTGTCCTATGTGTTGTGGTTAGTCTAACCACTTTGGACCCAATAAGTTTGGGGACCAAGATGTACTTGAATGTTGTTTTAGGTACATTAGAGATGCAATGGATGCTTGTCTCGTCTATAAGGAAAGTGTTGTCACCACATGATAATTGGAGCCAAGCTAGGATGATCGAAAAATTCTTATTTACTACATCATACCATTGCTATCTCGGTAACAAGTATCTTATTCATGCATACTATTCTTTCATCCAATATCTTGTAGGTTGCATCTTGTCATGAATTTATCCGTTTGTAAATGTTGTGGTTCTTGCAAGGATCTTTGAAAGACTTCGTTATCCTTATTGCTTATGTGAGTAATTTGTGATGATGCATATAATGGGGAGTATATAAAATCATGTTCATGATTCACCAATTCCAAATATGCCTTCTAGCAATTGATTGCATATCAATTCCTCAAGGTACTCTCATGTGCAATATTGTTGAAATTGCTTTGAATCCTTCCTTTTGCTACTTGTTGCCTTTCTCAAAGTATCCCAGCTAGCATTTGTTCCCTTAGTGTTAGTTGTGATGTTTTTGAGGTTTTTATTTTTTTCTTTGGTGAAGTTCATTGATATACCATAATAGGAAATAGAGCCATGGGATATATATGCAGTTAAGCAAAAAAATATCATGTTTGGTATATCTTATGACTTCCTCTTGTATATCATGTTTTCTTATTTTATTAACCTCTTATCTATGGTTTTTTATTTGTGTATTATTCTCATGTTTTGTCCACTTATAAACTTATATACACGAGAGTGTTAATCTCTCGCCTTGATATGATCGCTCTTTGCTGACCATATCTCTTATCCTCTTGGTTTTTAATGGTATTGGTAAGGTATTGATTTATGAGTTCTTGGTTTACTTTTATTGCATATTCACGCACTCATATCTCATATTTGGTTTCATTTGGACTTAAGCTTGTCTTAACAAGTGTATTTATTTATATCTACTCCTTGTATCTTGTTTGTGTTCTAACTAATATAGAGAGAGTGAGGATTCCATGTTTGTGGATATTGTATTCAAATACAATAATTAAAATTTATGCACGAACCTTGGGGAGCTTCCTTATTTCATTTAGAGCACTATTTGTCCATTTTATTTTTGGATCATTGGATTGATTGCTTCATCCGTTGAAGTTTCTTCACCGTTTTATCATTGTAGCAATCTTTGATCCTCAAGATATCTTGATTTCCTCCAAATATTTGTCATTGGATATGTGCATTAGATTTCACTCAAAATATTAGAAATGCACACCTTGGGGAGGAACTCATACTATATTGGCCTTCTATCTTTGTCATCCATTTTGGCACTTGTTGTCAATGGGGGAGAAGTTTAGAGGGTTTAAGGGAAATGGTTTTATACTTAAGATTGGTTTGTTCTTAAGAGTTTGCCTTTCATGCATTTCATCTTTATTATGTTTTGCATGGTTATATATATAGTGTAAACTCTCCCAAATTTTATTCTTGACAATGTATGCAATGAAATTCAAGTTCATCACACATGCATATATTGTGGGGGAGTTTGCTCTATATATGTTGGTTCTACTCACATCTCTTACATTAGTTGTAGTTTGTGTAAGTAGAATCAGTTTTGATATGTGCTAGTAGCTTTATGTTACTTGACCATATCAAATGCAACCTCTTGTACAAAACTTATTATCGGATAAGTTGTGTACTTGTTTCTAATATCATTATATAAACCCTCTTGTTGTGATTGTCATCAATTACCAAAATGGGGGAGATTGAAAGAGTAATTGACCCTATGTGTGGTTTTGGTGATTAATGACAACCCCTATGGTCTAATGTTTTCACTGAGTTTTATATGAAGATATATTCCATAGGTCATGCTTGTATTCTATTTGTTGGATTCAAGTATGGATGCCATGAAGATAAAGATATACCTTGAGTATTGGCATCAAGATCATCGAGTTGAAGAGAAGAATATGATATGATCAAGATCTTAAGAGTGTGATCTCAATAGAAGAATTCAAGATATGGCTCTAAGACGGTGTCATGATAGCCTCATTAGTTGATGTCGTGGGAATGGCCACGGCAGACGCTGCAATCGGCAGCGAGTAGTAGAACAAGGGGCAAGGGCGGCCAGCCATCTGCGGTGCGAGATGAGGGCAAAGACACAGGGTTTTACCCAGGTTCGGCCCCCCGGAGGGTAAAGACCTACTCCTGCTAGATTGTATTATGGAGGTGTTTACAATGGGCGAGCTCGGCGTCTAGGCGGCGAGTCGCTTGGGTGTATGAGGGAACGTGTCTCTACTCACCCCATAGGGAGGTTTATATAGGCTCACCTCCCCTAGGGTTTACATATCTCAACCGATTCGGTTCTGACTTGATGTCGTTTAACCTAGTCCGACCGGGCCTATCTACTCGGGCCTTCAGCTTCCATCGCTTGGTACCTTGCGGGCTTTGATCCACTTTCGCTCGCAGCCCACTCGCCACCCTTGGGCGTCGGAACGTCCCGCTGAGTATACCCCAGTAGGCGTATCCCCATCAGTAGTCCCCGAGGCCGTCGTTGATTAGGCGTAAGTGGCTGCTGGCAGTCGGAGTATACGGCTTCAAAGTAGGCATCCAGTCGAATCGTCGGCGGGCTCCTGTATGAAGGAGAAAATCCGGTGAACCGAGTCGCGTCTTGGGCGAGTCGAGCCAACGGGACGCGGTCGCGGCGAGTGACCTAGCGAGCCGAGTGGCTGGAGTTGGACCGTCAGGCGTGGTCAAACTAGCCGTTAAGGTAACTCAACGGTAACTTTTGGCGTAATCATCGCGCGGTAACGGCCCCCCTGATTTGGCGGGCAACTCCCGCTATATAAGAGGAATGGTAGGCTATCGCAGAGCCAACCGCCCACCATTTCTTCCGAGTGCGCGCATCTTCCTTCCTTTGCTCCGTGATCCAATCGACCCGAAATCCTCCGATCTCCAACCAACCTCTCGGCCATGGCCCTCTCCACCGAACCTTGGGGCAGATCCAAGTGCACAGGGGCAGCCGCCTCTTCGAGAGGCGAATCCTGAAGCCGGCTGTTGGCGCATCCTCGGCCGAGAACGACCCCAAACCCGAGAGAGGGAGTTCGTCTGTTCACCACCATCTCGGCGGGGTTAGGGTTTCCACGTCTTTGTTCTTCCGGGCGTTTGCGCCTACTACGGATCCAGCCTCGATCTGGGTCCCCACAAGCATCGAGCAGCTCGCCATCTTCGTATGCTGCGAGTGCTACTTGGGCTGCCGGCCCTACTTTCCCTTGTGGCAAGATCTGCTCCATGGAAGGATCACCAGGAGGAGCGGGCGCCCAATGCTAGCCGCGGCGTTGACGTTCCACTCAAGTCCAAAGCTTCCTTCTTCGATTTAATGCCGGCCAAAGCAGCGGCGATCGAAGAAGTCATGGTTCTACGTGACCGAGGCGACTCCGGAGGACGAGGGCGATCCGCGTACTCGCCAACCGTTCCGAGCCACGCCATCTCCAGGTCGGCAAACTTCCCGACGACCAGCGGATGGTCGTCGACGAGATGCTCCAGGCCATCCGTGGTCTGAAGAAGAAGGGGCTCCAGACGATAAACTTGTACAATTGTTGGCTTGGGCGGCGGCTCATTCCGCTCACCCAACGCGAACATTACATGTATCAGTACACGGGCCGGGGAGACTCGACGAAAGCCTGCCTCGACGAGTGGAAGCTGGAGGACTATCTCCCAGCGTTGAAGTAGATCACCCAGGCGGTGTATGTGGATGCGCAGGCCGGGGTCCCCCCCTACACCGCGAAGCGTCCGGCTCCGACGGTAATTTATTTATCTTGTTCGCAATCGCAGCGTATGCAGTCGCAGTAATTCTAACTCTGTTTCGTATTCATCGCAACTGTTCCAAGTGGTGGAAGGGTGGCTCCCACCCGCCGATGACGAGAGCCCGGGGTCATCCGCCCAGGATACAAGCGAATCGCCACCCGCGAAGGGCAACGAGGACGACGAGGACGAGTCCGAAGAGGAAATTGCCCCGCTGGTCCGAAAGACCCGCGGGCAACGTCAGCGCGAAATCGAAGCGAGCAGGAGCCTCGAGCGTCATGATGATGACGACGAGCTCCCAGAGACCACCTCGCGCCGCCAGGCCACTCCTTCGAAGAAGAAGAAGAAGGAAAAGGAGGCGAGGGCCCCCCCGAGGAGGAAAACGAAGCCACCGAAGATGGCCTCGCCGCCGCACTCGACGAGCAGCTCTGATGGCCACAGCTCGGCCGGTGACGGCGCGGCCCCGGCGACAACCGCGCTAGATGCGCCATCTGTGGAAGTGCCGCTGGCCTCGATGCCTCCGCCATTCGCGCCGGTCTCTGGGCTAGGGAAGGCTCCGGCTGTGGCGACTTCGCCTCGCAAGGAGGTCCCGAGCGTGGCGGTCTCGCCCCGCAAGGAGGCTCCGGCCGCAATGCTCCATTTGCGAGGAGGCCCGCCGAAGGTGTCCCAGGCGCACCGCGCCTCAACGACGAAGAATCCGTCCGTGTCTTGGGCCCACGACGTCCTGGAACTGGGGCTTAGTCGCCAACTGGGCCCCGAGCTGGAAAAACCGGCCGGCCTTCGTACAGGGCTACGTTTCATTCCAGTCGCCAAGTGAGTGCATTCGCCTTTCCCTAGCTTTCATAAATACTTCGATTGTCTTTTATTGATTTGATTGATATGCAGGACCGGAGTGAAAAAATGGGCCACCCGACCATGGCTCAGGTACCCTCCGCCGCTAGCGAGGAGGATCCTTCCCGTAAGAGGAAAGCGGACGAAGTCGTCGCCTCAGCGGAGGGCAGCAAGAAGGCCAAGGGCGACGACATCGTCACTGTCTCTGACGACACGGCGGCCGCACCGGCCGGACCCGCAGTGGAAGCAACCGCGTCTACAAAGGAGGGCGTTTCCTTGCCTAGACCGGAGGAAGCGACTTCCTTTGGAGCGGGTGCCTCGATCGCTACCTTCCCCCGCTTCGTGACCAAGGCGGCCACGGCGAGCGGGGCTGCGCCCCCGAGCCTCGCTCCAGGGACCTCCGACGCTGAAGTCGACCAACGTCGCGGGCACACGCTGCTGCGTCTGTGGGCGCAATACAACTCCATGGCATGCTTGGTGCGGCCATCCGGTACCTCGGTCCCGAGGATCAGGTCGGTGCTTAGCGGCTTGATCCTTATAATTTCGTTTTACTTTGCATCCAGTCCCGAGTGCGTCGCGCTAAATTTTAGCGGGTGTGCCGAGGAATTTTCGTGATCGCCGGTCCCGAGTGCGCGCTAAATTTTAGCGGGTGGGCCGAGTAATTTTCGTGATCGCCGGTCCCGAGTGCGCCGCGCTAAATTTTAGCGGGTGGGCCTTGAGTAATTTTCGTTTTACCGACTTTGATGATGTGCGGTCTGCAGTGGAGTCGGCGGGCGATTGGCTGCGAACAGCGTCTTGAAGGATCCGCCACCATCCAAGAAGCGAACAAGGAGCTTGTGCTGTTCTGCGGCGGAGGAGCTCGCCAGAGCTTGTCCCTGCTGGTGAGTTGGTGGCGGTGCGATCTGCGTTGAGTGCTGCTGAGCAGCGGGTCGCCGACCTCGAGCGCGAACTGCGGGAGGCGAGAGAAGAAGCAAGCTCGGCGAACGGGCGAGCTAAGGCCGCCATTGCGGCCGCGGATGAAGACCGCAAGGTGTCGGAAGCCCTCATTGCTGGGCTTCAGGACGACCACACGTCGCTTCAGTGCTTCATCACGGGACTCGCCCGCCCGTTGCTTGGTGAGTGCGTCTTCCCTTTCTATCAGTTGTAGTGTTTGTGGTGTCCGTGGTACTCATCATGGTCTCCTTCTCGCAGGTCGTGTTATTGGTAGCCAAGAAGAAGCGAGCTCGCTTGACGCGAGGGAGTGCGTAAGCATGCTCGTCGACTCGGCGACGCGGCGATGCATCCGCCTATCTTCAAGAAATATCGCCCACAGAGGTTATTCCCAGCGACCTTGTTGAGGTGTGGGAATATTTGGAGAAGGCGCCCGCTGTCGTCGAGTTCATGACGCGGTCGGCGTTTCGGCGTGGAGCGTCGACAGCGCTGAGCCTTGGGCTCGCCCACTTCCCCGAGGATTTCGACCTCGACGATGTGACGAGTGGGTATCCTTCGTCGACTAGCGCGGTGGACCTGTCCGAGGTTCTCAAATTGCAGGAGCGTGCCGCCGCGTACTCGGAGCGTGTCTGGGCGATGGGCGACCTCCTTTCCTACCAGGAAACGGTCGTCGCGCCGAACGACCCCGAGCCGCCGCATCGTGACTTCAAGGTCGAGCAACCTTTTCGCTCGGCGATGGCGGGTGAGCTGACGACGTATCCGTCAAACCCGTACACCGCGTTCATACGTAGGCGCCGGGATTCTGGCGAGTCGTCGTCGAAGCCTGCAGAATAGGGTAGTTTTGCCTGGATGTGTTAGCAGCAGTTCTGCCATGCGGCATATTTTGTAACACAAGACAATGCAATGTGCAATTGAATGGAACGTCGTATCCATTTTGCTATTCGTTTGTGCGATTTGGATTGATTTTGAACGAGTCCCCGAGCGCGTCCGCCCTTTTGTGGGGTTTACCTCGTATATGATGTTTGTTGTTATCATGTGTTTTGTTAGTTTAGTCGACTCGCCCGAGCTCGGAGAGCCGCAAAGCGACTCCTTGAGTGCTCAGCTTTACCGTTTTCCCGTCTTGTGACGGGGTCGGGTGGCCGAGTCCCCGAGCGTGGTACTTGGTAGTTCTAGGCGCAACTCGAGGGTGGTTGAGGACTCAGCGCGTTGGTGTGAGCGCGTCACTCCTGCCTGGCCCGTGGGGTCAGTCGCGTGGCGAGTCCTGGGCATGCTCTCTTACTTGGCGTTTTCCCTGACCAATCGCGATGAACTGGTATTCAGTCCCCGAGCGTGGTACTTAGCCGTTCGAGTCGCTATGCCGAGGATGCGGAGGACCAAGGTCATTTGAGAAGCGAGGCGATTGTCTTGGTTCGTAAAACCAGTCGAGCTAGGCGACTCCAATGGGGCTCCGGATTGGCGTTTTTCGTGGACGACGCAAGACCTGAAATGACTCAGTGCTCTTACATCGCACTACTTAGCCGTGCCGATCGCTGTACCAAAGGTTGACTTCTGCATTTTAGCATGACGCTGTTATTACGAGTGCGAGTGGCACAAGGCATGGAGAGTAGGCGCAATTTGCGGTAACCGTTTCTTTTATTTCATAGCGACTGGAGAGTACATGTGTGGGGTTCTAGGAGTAGAACTTCCGGAGGAGGTTTACATTCCATGGTCGCTTGACGTCGAGCTCGCCGTCCCCGCGAACGTCGATGAGGTAGTAGGCGTCGTTGCCGAGTACGCGCCCGATAGCGAACGGGCCTTCCCACGGAGGGGAGAGCTTGTGCATGCCCTTCTTGTCCTGGATGAGGCGTAACACCAGGTCGCCTTCACGGAAGGTGCGGGTTTTCACCGTCGGCTGTAGCGGCGGAGTCCTTGCGGTAAATGGCGGTCGCGATCGGCGAGGTCGCGTGCTTCGTCGAGCTGGTCGAGCCCATCTTGGCGGGCCAGCTCGTTTCGGCCTCCGTATAGTGGGCGACCAGCGAGTCGTGTTCAAGGTCGGTGGGCATGAGGCCGGTAGCCGTAGACCATGAAGAAGGGGTGAATCCGTCGACACATTAACCGAGGTGCGGATTCCTCGGATGACGGGCAGCTCTTCGACCCAGCACCCGGCGGTGCGCTCGAGTTGTACTTGGAGTCGCGGCTTCAGGCCGTGGAGGATGCTTTGGTTTGCCCGTGCCGCCTGGCCGTTGGATTCGGGTGGTAGATCGAGCCGGATGTGGTGCTCTTCGCAAAATTCGGCCATTGCTCCCTTGGCGAAGTTTGTGTCGTTGTCCGTGATGATGCTGTTGGGGAACCCGTAGCGGTATATGAGCTCGCGTAGGAACTTAGTGGCGGTCTTCCCGTCGCATTTCCGGACTGGCTTGGCCTCTACCCACTTCGTGAATTTGTCGACGGCAACTAGCAAGTGGGTGTATCCAGAGGGGACCTTCTTGAAGGGGCCTACCATGTCCATGCCCCACACAGCGAATGGCCAGGTGATGGGGATTGTTTTGAGCGTCGAGCTCGGTACGTGCGTCTGATTGGCGTACTTCTGGCACCCGGCGCATCGCTGGACGATGTCGACAGCGTCGGCGTGTGCGGTGGGCCAGTAGAAGCCGTGTCGCATAGCCTTGGCGACTAGGGAGCGAGCGGCGGCGTGGTGGCCGCAGTCGCCTATGTGGAAGTCGTGGAGGATTTTTCGTCCTTCAGCCGGTTGGACGCAACGTTGGAACACGCCGGTGACGCTGCGCTTGTGTAGCTCGCCGTCGATGATGGTGTAAGACTTGCATCGGTGAGCGATCATTCGAGCGTTTGTCTCGTCTGGCGTGGTGCGGTTTCGGTAGGCGATGTAGGGCTTGGTCGATCGTTCGGCTCGGTGATGAGTGCGACCAAGGCTGCCTCGGTTGGAGTGGGACTCGATGTCGATCTCCCTCGGGAGAGGCGATGGTTTGAAGATTGTGTCGAGGAACACGCCGGGTGGTGCGAGTCGAGCCGACCGATGCGAGAGAGGCGTCGGCCTCTCGTTTTCTCCTGTCGATCCACTCGGCAGTAGCGATGAAGTGGCCGCCCAGCTTGTCCACCTCTTGGCGGTACGCCGCCATGGTAGGGGAGATGGCGTCGCAGGTGCCGACGACTTGCCCTGCGACGAGGTCGGAATCTCCGTAGCATCGAAGGCGATTGGCGTTCATCTCCTTGGCGGCTCGCATGCCGTGGAGTAGGGCCTCGTATTCAGCCATGTTGTTGGTGCAGGGCGTGAATTCGAGGCGGAGGATGTAGCGAAGCTTGTCGCCCTTTGGTGAAGTCAATACTATCCCTGCTCCTGCACCGTCCGCGTTCTTGGACCCGTCGAAGTGCAGGCTCCGATGTGGAGGTACGGCAGCTTCTCGCTCTGGGCCTCCTCGATCGGCGATGAAGTCTGCCAGTTACAGGACTTAATCGCCTTCGTGGCTCATTTAATGTTGTGGGCGCTGATCTCGACGGCCCACTTGGCGACCCGCCCGGTCGCCTCGCGATTCGGATGATGTCTTGTAGTGGTGCTAAGGAGGACCGTGATCGGTGCTCACTGAAGTAGTCGGCGGCGCGCTGAGCCCTGAACCGCGTATACTAGCTTTTGATATGTGGGTATCGTGGCGCGACTCGGTGAGGACCTCGCTGATGTAGTATGCGGCCGCTGGACGGGCTCCTTTCCTTCCTCTGGTCGTTCGACAACCATTACGGCACTGACGACGCGCTCGGACGCCGCGACGTAAACCAGCATAGGCTCTTTGTCAGCGGGTGCGGCGAGTAGTGGTGCTGCGAGTAGCACCTTTTTAAGGTCGCGGAGCGCGTCGTCCGCCTCCTTGTCCCACTGGAAGGTGGGGTTCTTGCGCATCAGGCGGTATAGGGGCATCGCCTTTTCGCCCAGGCGGGGGATGAAGCGACTGAGAGCCGCTACATGCCCGGCCAGCTTCTGGACGTCACGCAGGCACTCGGGTTTGCCGAGCCGGGCGATCGTGTCGATCTTCGTTGGGTTCGTCTCTATCCCTCGTTTGGATACGACGTACCCCAGTAGTTGTCCGGCGGGTACACCGAAGGTGCACTTGCCTGGGTTAAGCTTTATCTTGTACCTTCGCAGATTGGCGAAGGTTTCTGCCAGGTCGGCGAGTAGGTCGCCTTGGCGAGCGGATTTCACGACCACGTCGTCGATGTAGACGTGGATGTTGCGGCCAATTTGGCTCGCGAGGCATTCTTGCATGCACCGCTGGTAGGTTGCCCCGGCGTTCTTGAGGCCGAAGGTCATGGCGGTGTAGCAGAAGGCTCCGAATGGCGTGATGAACGCCGTCTTCTCCTCATCCTCGACATCCATTTTGATCTGGTTGTACCCGGAGTAGGCGTCGAGGAAACATAGCGACTCCGAACCCGCGGTTGAATCGATTATCTGATCGATCCGGGAGACGAATCTCCTTTGGGCGGTGTTCAGTTTGTGTAGTCGATACACATTCTCCGTGTCCCGTTTTCTTCTCGACCAGGACTGGGTTTGCCAGCCACTTGAGTATTTGATTGGCGGATGAAGCCGGGCGTAGTAGACGCTGCACTTCCTCGGCGTTGCTCGGGGCGTTCTTCATTGAAGGGCCGTAGCGACTGCTTGACAGGTCGCACTTTGGGGTCGGCGTTTAGTTTGTGCTCAGCGAGCTCCCTAGGGACACCTGGCATGTCGGAGGGTTTCCATGCGAAGATGTCCCTATTCTCACGAAGGAACTCGATGAGCGCGCCTTCCTATGCTGGGCTCATGCCGTCAATCGTCACCGTCTGGGTCGCTGGGACCAGCTCAACGGTGCGGGTGTGCGTCGTGGCCTCAAAGGTTGAGGTGTTTGTGCCCTCTGAGTTGGGCTTCTTGAGTATTGTGGGATCGTCATTGTTGACCCCGCTCGCGTATTTGGCGAGCTCGTCGGCGTGATTAGTTTCTGCCGCGATGACAGCGTCGGCGAGTTCGGCTCCTTTGGCCTCGCATTCGGCGGCCATGTCGGGGTCGCCGTTGATGGTGATGATGCCGCACGGCCCGGGGAGCTTCATTGCGTTGTACGCGTAGTGGGGCGCTGCCATGAATGACGCAGTGGTAAGGGCTGTCGAAGGGCACCAAATCGAAGACGATCCGCTCGGTGCGGAAGTTTGCCGGACTGCCGAAAGTGACTGGCAGCGTGACTTTGCCGATCGGATACGCCTTCCGACCGGGGACGATGCCGTGGAACGTGGTGTGGGTTGTCTCGATCATCGACTGCGGGAGCCGCAGCCGCCTGAAGGTGTCGAGGTAGAGGATGTTAATGGAGCTGCCGCCGTCCATCAGTGTCTTGGGGAGCCAGTAGTCGCCAACCTTGGGCTTGACCACCAGGGCGACTCGTCCTGGGTACTCGATGCGTGGCGAGTGGTCTTGCCGGCTCCAGGTGATGGGCTGTTCCGACCAGTTCAGAGGCGGGGACGTCTGTTTGGGCCACCGCGTTGACGGCGACGGCGCGGGCGATGACCTTCTTCTCGCGCTTCGTATTGAAGCCTGTGAAGGTGTGGAGCGAGCCGGCTACTTTGCCGAATTTTCCGCCATTTGGCGGGTCGTTGTCGGTGTCCTCCCGCGCGTGCCGCGCCTTCTCGATTTCCCTGAGGGTGTGGCAGTCGGAGGTGGTGTGCGTTGCGGGCTTTCCTTCCCTGCTGTGGAACGCACATGATTGGTTAAGGAGGGCCGCGGGATCGAACCTTGGCTTGTTCTTGTAATTGCCGCCATCGCGCCATTGCCCTCCGTCGCGGCGGTAGCTCTTGGGCTCGCATTGTGCGTGCCCAGCGTTGGCGACGAAGTCTACTCGCCCGTCGCTGCGGCGCTTGCCTGTGAGGCGGGTGCCGCTGTAGCGTAGGTCGGGTCGGTGTCCGCCGTCGTTGCCGCCCGTGCGGCGTTGCTCTCCTGACTCGTCGTCGATTTCCTGGTTTGGATCCTCCTCGGCATACCGTTTGGCGATCTCGAGGAGGTCGGGGATGTTGTCGAGTGTGCGGGCGTGTCGCTTGAGCTTGGCGACTAGAGGCTCGTAGCGGCACGAGGTCTTGAAGCAATGGATCGCGGTGTCCGGGTGGATGCCGACCGCGTTGTACCAGAGCTCTTGCCACCGTTGGACCCAGCTTGGTCGACTTCGGGGTCCCTGACGATCGTTCAGGTCCTCGATGGTGGTGGCGCGGGTGTAGGAGCACTCGAAGTGCTGACGGCGTCTCGCATTTCCTCCCGAGTCGATATTGTCACGGGGGCGTGTTGATCCATCGCCGCATGTCCCTCCATCATCGAGGGAGGTAACGGCGAGTAGGTCGTGTGACCGCGATCCCCATTGCCATGAGGTATGTGTCAAGCCGCATCATGGGTCGTCGAGGAGTCGTATTTTCTATCTCCTTTGGCGCCTTGAAGTTTGGCGGGTACTTCTGCTCGGATCATTGGTCCGAAGCACTTAGGCCAAGTCGTGGCGACCCCATGGGCTCTCCATCGCGGCGATTAGTTAGGGTGTGCCGCAAGTCGTCGGGCTGGCGTGCGCGCAAGTTTTGGTTGTTGATGATGTGAGTGCGGCGTCGATTGGTTGTCCGTTAGCGGCGACGAAGTTGGTCGCCGGCCTGGGATCGTTGGTGGAGAGTGCCGTTGGCGGGTGTTGGAGCTGCAGTGGCTCTGGTGGCGGGCAATTGAGGGTGTTTGCCGCCCCTGGGCGGCCGCTTGAGGCCGCCCTGCTTCCTGAGGAACGCGAGTATACTCGCCCTTGCGAGTCGGCGCCCGCTTTTTGCTGCTCCACGGCCTTCGCAAGCAGGGCCCTGACATACTGGATCTGTAGGGCGCCGTCGCCAGTGGCCGTGATGCTATCGGCTGCTGCTCGGCCTGCCACGAGGTTGTCCATTGGGGTGGAGAACAGTGGGAGGGCGTTTGCGTCCCGCGCGCGGGAGGAGACAACTATCCGCGGGTGGTCCCTGGGAGGGGTGCGGTTGGGTGGTGGTGGGGCACCCATCGCCGTCGATCCTGGCGGGGGCCGGGCGCTTCCTCCTGGCGCGTTCGCAGATCGCGCGCTCGGCTATCTGAGCCGGTCGTTTCGTCGTCGAAGTTCAGGCACGCCCTTGAACGGTGGGGTTCAAACGTGACCTGATCCGCTGCTGGTGGTAGCGTGAGCTCTCGCCGTCACACCTTTCGGCGGAATTTTTCGCGCTCCTGCTCGCCTGCGTACCGCCTCCGTCGATTTCAGCGGAGTTCCTCGACCTCCGTTGCCGTGGCGTTAGGAGGATTGGGGTGGAGAAAGGGTCCTCGGCGGATCGGTGCGGTGGCCATGTAAGCCGGCGTGGCGACCGGCTCCTTCGCGGAGGTCGGCGGAGTTCTCCGACCCGGAGTCGAATTCGAAGATTCCGAGGATGGAGGGGTCCTCGAAGTCTTCCGCGTTGGAGACCTGGGCGATGGAGCCCGCGGATGAGGCCGCAGTGATGGATCCGGCGGTGGCCGGGTCGCCGGTCGGCGTCATCGGTGAGGCGTCTTCTGCGGCTGAGTTCCCGGCCACGTTGCTGTGGGCCAAGTTGTACTCGGAGGCGAGGCGGTGGATCGTGCGAACCTGGCTCTCGGAGAGCCGATCGCGTGGTGGCGACTCGCGGATGCGAGCCGAGTCCTCCGAGACGATGATGTCGGTGAGGCCGACGAAGAGGCTGATCGTGCCGATTGGCAGGATTACGCAGTGTCGTGGTCGCGCCCGCCCGGGACGTAGCTACTCGGCAAGATCTGGAGCATCTCGCCGATCACTATCATGCGGCGTGGCGACCGCCTCGTTGATGGGCAGATTGGATCTCGCCGCAGAACACCGCCAGACCGCCAGGCCCCACGGTGGCGCCACGCCGTGGGAATGGCCACGGCAGACGCAATCGGCAGCGAGTAGTAGAACGAGGGCAAGGCGGCAGCCATCTGCGGTGAGATGAGGCAAAGACACAGGGTTTTACCTGTGTTCGGCCCCGAGGGTAAAGACCTACTCGCTAGATTGTATTATGGAGGTGTTTACAATGGGCGAGCTCGGCTAGGCGGAGAGTCGCTGGGTGTATGAGGGAACGTGTCTCTACTCACCCCATAGGGAGGTTTATATAGGCTCACCTCCCTAGGGTTTACATATCTCAACCGATTGGTTCTGACTTGATGTCGTTTAACCTAGTCCGACTGGGCCTATCTACTCGCCTGGGCCTTCAGCTTCCAGTCGCTTGGTACCTTGCTGGGCTTTGATCCACTCGCCGTTCTGCAGGCCCACTCGCCAGCCCTTGGGCCAGTCGGAAACGTCCCGCTGAGTATACCCCAGTAGGCGTATCCCCATCAGTTGAGCTATGATTGACTAAGATTTAGAGATGTAATCAAATTAAGAGTTCTTTATGTACCTCAAGATATTGAGATGGAGCATGACAAGATACATGGTTGACCTATACAAAGAGTGAAGGGTGATTTCAAGTTGGTCAACACATGAAGCATAAAGAATGTACCACATGGATCTTGTGGTATGGTAAGCCTTGTCAATTATGCATCATGAACTAACCCATTATATATGTGCCTTTGTGTTTTCTATATGGGATAGGTGAAATGGATAGTATGGGCACCTAGAGGGGGGTGAATAGGTGCTAACCAATTTTTAATACTTTTTCAATTTTAGGCTTGACACAAAGTAAATTCTCTAGATATGCAACTACGAGAATTTCCCTATATGCAACCCTAACTACTAAGCACGTAAAAAGAGGAGCGAGGAAACCGTAGTGGAGCACGCGGAGACACAGGGATTTGTTTTACCGCAGTTCCTTCCCTTTTAAGGGAAGTACATCTGCGTTGGAGTGGTGGGCGGTTCTAAGACCACCACACCACAATAGGCCTCACCCTATTCTTCGATGGATCTCGCCACAAGAGGCCTGATCCACCTTCTCCACTATTGGATCCCTTCGAGGCGGGAACCGATGCCTTTTACAACACTATCGGGGCACACACCCACAACTGAATTGGGGGCTCCCGAGATGACAACAAGCTGACACAAAAACAAGGTTTATCAATATAAAAAAAAACAAGGATCTAGGTATTTGCAAGAAATACTAGATCGGTGGTTCTCCAAATGAATGGAGAGGAGATGAAGCGCTTGATTGCTGATGATGAAGATCGAGTTCTCCTCCTTCGATTTCCCAAGGGACGGGGCCTTTGGGTGGATCTAGGTGGAGCTCTCTTGGATGAAGGTTGCAGATCAAATCTCGTCTTTTTCGAATGAATCAAGAGCTCTGGCAGGAGGGGGAAAGCTGTCTTAAATACCCCTCCCGGATCCGTCATTGCACAACTTTGGGCGGATAATCACGAAAACTCCGCCTGTGGATTCTCCTGGGAAACTTCGCCTCCTCTCTGGGGCTGGTGCCTGCGAAACTTGGTGAAGATCTTGGGGGGGCGGATAATCCGGCCCCCTCCAGGGGCGGATTATCCGGCCAGACCGGAAAGTCCGGCCAACACTCCGCCCCCTCTCTGGGGCTTGCGCCTTGGCGATGAGCATGGGGGGTGGACTATCCGGCCCCCTGAGGGGCGGATGATCCGGCGGGGCCAGAAAATCCGGCCAAAACTCCGCCCCCTTCTGGGGCTTGCGCCTGCTTGGGAAGAGGGAGGGGCGGATTATCCGCCCCTGGTGGGGGCGGATTATCCGCCCCCAAAGGCAGAATCCTTTTCCCTTTTTCTCAAAGAGAGCTGCA
The DNA here is from genome assembly GCA_030063025.1 of Avena longiglumis. Classification (NCBI taxonomy): domain Eukaryota; kingdom Viridiplantae; phylum Streptophyta; class Magnoliopsida; order Poales; family Poaceae; genus Avena; species Avena longiglumis. The sequence goes on along the minus strand of CP125977.1, from coordinate 427,190,657 downwards.
ACACTTCAACACACATTAAATAATCATTGATATTGTTATCTAACACACAAAACACTAGGGATTATAAAATGTTCTTTCAATAGGTATCTTTCCATGGGCATGCTTCCAAAGTGAAGATATTATATAGCCCGTGAGAGGATGACATCAAGTGGTGATAGTCATCAAGGTTGAGAAGGGAAAGTTAAAGATAAGCATCTCGAGAAGATCATTTGATTTAAGCTTGCCATCCATATTGGTGATAATGGACATGTGAAGACATGTATTAATGAATCTATCCAATAGTGGTGTATGGGGGAGAAAATTAGGAGTCTTCACGAAGCAACAATGACCAAGTGATGCATTCTGGCTTGGATGGAGATTGAAGTGTTGTCACCAAGATCAAGCGGGATGCGCAAGCCAAAGGTATGGCCTTGCTAGGTTTTCCTTTTACCGGTCTCAAGGTTGTTGTTGGGAGACTGGGTTATAGGATACATAGCCGCACTATTAAGAGGGGCTTTCGGTTGGGTAACTTGATCACATTGTTATAGGGAGCTCAATCCTTTGAATTCTTTGCATCTTCCTATTGTGTTGATTCTTGATGTTTCTCCATGTGAGGTTCTTGAGCTTGTTGCTAGTTCTTCAAAAAGCCCAAGTTCATTGAAAACGAAATTTGTATGCATCTTCTATGGCGTTTTCAAGTTTGAAGGTTTTATCGGTTCTTCTTATAGGGAGGCTTATTACCTTTATTCATTTGGTTCTATCCTCCTCTATTTTACTATGATGTTTATCTGCACCATCTTGTAGGGCTTGTTTTCCTCGTCAAAACAAGCCCACGATCATCGAAATCGAAGTCCGGACGCAAAAGTTATCGCCGTTTTCGTGTGCCTTGTTTTGTTCCGGCGGGAATTCCGACGGGACCGAGTCTGTGGCCCGAATTTCCGGCGACCGCCGCAAATTTCCAGCAAACTGACAAAAATCGGTTCAGTATGCTATTTCGGTTTTTACCGGAACTTCTGGTTTTTACTAGAAATTCCGGCGGCAGATCCGGCGGCGCCGGTTTCACCGCCGGAATGTGTCCGTCCAGCGTGTTTTGCCTCCAACGGTCATCCCCCTTGAAGGGGTATAAAAGGGGGACTTCTTCCCCAAAGTTCTAAGGTTCTTGAGCATGTTTTTTACCACCATTGTTGACCCCTTTGAGATTGCTTCCTCTCCCTTTCCTCCTATGATTCTGGCATCTTTTTAGGGCTTTGGAAGAGGAGATCTAGATCTACAATCCCCACCAATCAATTCCTCCTCTAAGTGAGGGGAACCCATTGGATCTAGATCTTGGAGAAATTTGTTGGTTTCCACCATTGTTCTTTCTCCCTAATTCCTCCATAGCACTTGTTTCTTTGGTGGGATTTTAGACTGAAGGATTTGAGCACCCTTGGTGTTCTTGTTTTGCATTCTTGCATAAGTGTTGAGCTCTCCATTATGATTTGTTCGAGTGAGAGACCGTGAGCTTGTTACTCTTGGAGGGTGACCTCCTAGTTGGCTTGGCGGTTGGTACCACGGTGTCCTCTTCGTGGAAGATTGTGAAGAGACCCGGGCTTCTCCTTCATGGAGCTTGTGAAGTGGTTGTGGAGATTGCCATCTCCGGAGTGGAGGAAAAGCTAGCCATAAGGAAAGGTCCTATTCCTTCGTGGGATAGACTCGGATAAGAAGGTGAGCCTTCGTGGCGTTGGGAAATACTTTGTGGAATCCCACACCTCTCCAACGTGATGTACCTTACTTGTAAGGGAACACGGGAATACATCTTCGTCTCCGCATCCTCGGTTATCTCTATATCCGAGCTTACTTTCCTTGTGATAGCCATCAAGCTTGAAGTAATTATATCTTGATTATCACTTGTGGTATATTTATCTTGTGATATCTTTCTTAGCTTAACTTGTTTTTGGTGCACTTAGTTGAGCCTAGTGTATTTAGGTTTTGGGCTTGTAAAATAAATGTTCGCTTAATTCCGCATTCTATCAAGCCAAAACCGTAATAGTCTTGAAATTGCCTAATCACCCCCATCTAGGAGACATCTCTATCATTTAACTAGCGGGTAGGAGAGGGGTTGCTAGGGCTTACCACGATCACAGAGACGAGGTGATGCTCAATGTGGTCACGGTTGGGGCGGGGGTGCACGGACACGGCGGCTATCGCTCGTCGGAGTTGAACTGGCTTCGGGCGCTTGCAAACAACAACGGGGGCGACAACCTGGGACGCAATTCGACAAGCTACATGCATTAGAATACGGGCAAGACAAAGGGGAATGCGCTCATTTGAATCAGAGGCAGAGGAGAACATAGTGATCACCAGAATGGCTCGCCGGAGTTCGGCTGCACGTCAGATGCTCACGGTCAGACACGAAGACGATGCTCTGGTGCAAGAGGAGACAAGTGGAAAGTATCAGGAGATGCGCAATGACACGACGAACACAATTGCGTGAACCAGACGTTAAGGGGAGCACAGGACTCACCGTGATAGCTCGTCGGAGCTTCTCACTACTGCGGCGGTGCGAGGCAAAATTAGGGGAGCCTGGCGGCGCTTAGATCTGGCTGTGTGAGGGGAAATGCTGCGGAGGGGGAGGGGATTATGTAGCCAGAGCGGGAGAGGGAGTTACTCGGCAAATCAACAGCAATTTATGCGGCGATTGATTCAGGCTTTGAATGGGTAAACGGCAGCGGCGATCTGGTCTCCTGCGCGTGATTAAAGATGACGAGGTGAGGTGATAGCGGGGTCCACACGTCAGCAGGTGGGTGCGCGCGTGGGCAGTGAGAGACAGAGGGAGAGGGGCTATGCCCGGGTGGGCTTGGTGGGCTTCCAGGGCTTGCTGGGACAAATTGGCTGCTGGCTTCTAATATTTTTCTCCTTTCTCTTTTTCTATTTCTGTTTTGAATTTCTAAATAAGATTTGAATGGCCTATTCAAATCCAATTCAATTCAAACTTTCACCAATAATTTATGAGGTGACCCTAGTGTCTAAAAGTGTGTCAAACACATCTAAACACTCCAAAACATTTTTGGGTCACAAAAATAAAAATAAAACCATGCCCCATACATATAATATAAAAGGGGTTTTAAATATGGTTTTAGCTTTGAAATTTTTTATGCAAAGTAAACATGCCATGATGATATGAATGCAATCAAGATGTTTTGAATTTGATGAAATTTGGAATGTTACAAATCTAACCCCCTTAAGATGAATCTCGCCCTCGAGATTTGGATTGGCTAGCAAATAGGTGAGGGTGATCTTTCCGAAGTTCATCTTCTCTTTCCCAAGTTGCTTCTTCCTCGGTATGATGATTACACTTTACTTTGCAGAACTTGATGGTCTTAGTACGAGTGACTCTTTCTGCTGTCTCAAGAATCTTGATAGGCTTCTCTTCATAGGTGAGATCATTCTCTAGTTGAACTTCTTCTAGTGGTATAGTGTCATTTAACGAACTTTCTTCCATCCCTGGATGACACTTCTTCAATTGGCTTACATGAAACACATTTTGAACTACTGACAGTGATTCTCGTAGTTCTATCGCATAGGCCACCTCTCCCTTGTGGCTCAAAATCTTGAATGATCCTACATAACGAGGTGCCAATTTACCTTTGACTCCAAATCTCTTCACACCACGAAGTGGTGAGACTCTAAGATAAGCTCTATCACCTACCTTATAGGTGACTTCCCTACGTTTTGGATCTTCATAGCTCTTTTGTCAGGATTGGGATATCTTCAATCTGTCCTTTACCATTTTGACTTTCTCTTTGGCTTCCTTGATCAGTTTTGGTCCGAATAAATTTCTTTCTCCTACTCCACTCCATAGTAATGGCGTAGTACACTTCCTTACATAAAGGAATTCAAATGGAGCCATCTCTATGCTCGATTGATAGCTGTTATTGTTGAAAAGAACTATCTTTTCTATATACTTTCCCCGTTCTATTGCTACCGCGGGTCTTATGCAATCAATCGGATCATATAGATATCCCTTCAACACAACATAGGTCATCGAAAAGATCTCGGGCGACTCCCAAAAGCACGAAAGCCAGTTAGAAAATGGATTCCTATTTGAAGATAAGAGAATTCTGCGTATGGTAGACTTTCATCCCAACTAGATCCATAATCTAGTGCACAAGCTCTCAACATATCTTCCAAAATCTGATTGGTCCTTTTTGTCTGTCCATCAGTCTAAGGATGAAAAGTTGTGCTGAATTCTAGCCTTGTTCCCAATGATTCATGTAGTTGTCACCAAAAATGCGAAGTGAACTGAGTTCCTCTATCAGACACAATACTCTTAGGTACTCCATGTAAACATACAATCCTGTTCATATAGATCTTAGCCAATTTAGCACTTGTATAGGTGGTCTTCATGGGTATGAAATGAGCCACTTTAGTTAGGTGATCCACAACAACCCATATAGAATCGTATCTCGATCTAGTCCTTGGCATTCCGGTGATAAAATCCATACCAATCTTATCCCACTTCCAATCAGGTATTGGTAGTGGTTGCAATAACCCTGCTGGTTTCTGATGTTCCGCCTTCACTCGACTACACACATCGCACAAGACAATATGTTCCACGATATCTTTCTTGGTATTGTTCCACCAAAATCTTTCCTTCACATCCATGTACATTTTGGTGTTACCCGGATGAATAGAATATGGTGAATTATGTGCTTCTTGCAATATCAATTTCTGAAGTTCCGGATCTTGTGGAATGCAGATACGATTTCCATACCATAAAGTTCCTTATTCATCTTCATGGTATCCTTTCGCCTTTCCTTTGCTAATTTTACTCTTAATCTTCTCTATTTCCTTGTCCAACTTTTGGTCTTCTTTGATCTTATCCAACAGTGTTGGTTGAACTTCCAATGACATGAGATATCCTTCAGGAACTATCTCCAATCTTAGCTCCTTAAATTGGGCACACAAATCATCTGGCAGTTCTCCTTTGGTGAGGCCATTCACATAAACTTTGCGTCTTAATGCATCAGCTACGACATTCTCTTTACCCGGATGGTATTGCAAACTCAAGTCATAATCCTTGATGAGTTCTAGCCACCTTCTTTGTCTCATGTTGAGCTCTTTCTAGGTGAAAATATATTTCAAGATCTTGTGATCTGTGAACACTTCACATCGCTTTCCCAAAAGATAGTGTATCCATGTTTTGAGTGCATGGACAACAAAGGCCAACTCTAAGTCATGTGTAGGATAATTTACTTCATGAGTCTTGAGTTTTCTCGAGGCATAAGCCACAACTTTTCCTTACTGCATCCAAACTCCACCCAATCCTTGGTGAGATGCATCACAATAGACATGGAAGTCTTTTTCTAGATCTGGAAGACATAAAACTGGTGCTGACACCAATCTTTTCTTCAACTCTTGAAAACTGATTTCACATCCTTTAGTCCAATCAAACTTCTTCTCTTTCTTAAGCAACTCTGTCATTGGCTTATCTACCTTCGAGAAATTGTCGATGAACCTTCTATAGTATCCTGCCAATCCTAGGAAACTACGGATTTCTTTAACTAACTTGGGAGATTCCCACGCAGTTACAGCTGGCACCTTTGTGGGATCGACAGCTATACCATCTCCAGACACAATATGTCCAAGAAATCCAACTTCATTCAACCAAAACTCACACTTACTGAACTTGTCATACAACTTGTGCTCCCTAAGTTTCTCAAGAATCAAACGCAAATGTTCTTCATTTCTCTTGGAATAAATCAATATGTCATCAATGAATACCACAACAAACTTGTCAAGAAACTCCATGAACACCTTGTTCATCAAGTTCATGAAATAAGCCGGTGCATTTGTTAGTCCAAATGGCATCACAGTATACTCATACAATCCATACCTAGTGGTAAAAGCAGTCTTAGGTATGTCTTGTTCTCTAATCTTTAGCTGAAAGTAGCCTGATCGAAGATCAATTTTTTAGAACACACGAGCTCCTTCTAGCTGATCAAATAGATCATTGATTCTAGGTAAGGGATACTTATTCTTTATGGTCACTTCGTTAAGTGATCGATAATCTATGCATAGTCTATGACTTATGTCCTTCTTCTCAACGAACAAAACTGGTGCACCCCAAGATGAAGAACTCGTTTGGATAAATCCTTTCGGCAACTGTTCTCCAAGCTATTTATTGAGCTCTTTTAACTCATCAATTGACATCTTGTAGGGTCTCTTTGTTATGGGTCCAGATCCTAGCAGTAAGTCAATAAAAAACTCCACATCTCTAACTGGTGGCATTCCAGGTAATTCCTCTGGAAACACATCCGGGTATTCCTTCACTACAGGTACACTATCTATGCTAACCCCCTTAAGAGAATTTAGCTTACTCCCTTTGGGTTCAAAGTTAGACTTGAACCTAATCCATTTCTTTTCCGGGGTTGTGAGTGTAACAGTACGATTGGCACAATCTATTACTCCCTCATACTTAGTCATCCAATCCATTCCCAAAATTACATCCAATACTTGGGATTCTAGGATTATCAGACTATCTGGAAACTTGTACTTTCCAAATTCTATTACTAAATCATGACATCCAAAATTTACTATCATCTCTCCACCTACGGAGCTTACTTTAATAGGACATCCAATTGTTTCAGTTGGGAGTCTATTTTTGTCTACAAATGCTCTTGATATGAATGAATGCGATGCGCCGGTATAAAAAATGATAATTGCTGGAAAGGAATTAATCTTGAACTTACCAGCCACAGCATCAGACTCCTCTTGGATTTCCTCCACATTGATGTGGTTCACATGACCCTTCTGAAAAGGGTTTGGATTGTTGGCTCCATCATTCTTCTTTTTTGGGCATTCATTTGCATAGTGCCCAGTTTTCTTGCACTTGAAACATTCAACTTGACTGATGTCTCTCTTAGCTGGCTGACTCACATTGCCATTTCCACTATGGTGACTCTTGTGTCCACTCTTGTTGCTGCGGTAATCACCATTGTTCCACGATTTTTATTGCTATCATGGTGACGGTTACTGTTGTGGTGGTTGTTATGATTCCCGTGTTTTTGGGATCCAGAACCTCCACTTCCTTCACCAAAATAATGCTTGTGAGATGATCCAGATCCATGCTTATCAAAATGGTGCTTCCTCTTCCTATTCTACACTTTCTTCATCTTTCTCTCCAAGATGGTAGCTTTGTCACACCGAGATTGATAAGTTGGAACATATGCAACAGATAGTTGCATGCACATCTCATCATTCAGCCCTTCAAGGAACTTCTCCTTCCTCTTTGCATCAGTGTCAAGATCATCCGGTGCATAGCGTGCCAGATTGTTGAACTCCTCAATATATTCTGCAACACTGCGGTGGCGTTGCTTAAGGTTGTGAAATTCCTTATTCTTCTAACTCATCACTCCTGAAGAGATATGAGCAGTGCGGAATCCATCTTGAAACATTGCCCAAGTCAATTCTTCAATAGGGGTAGTGATTTGGAAGTTATCCCACCAAGTAGCTGTTGGTCCTTCCAACAGGTGTGCTGCAAATTTGACTTTCTCCTCATCAGTGCAACCAACTGTGACTAAGTCCTTGTTCACAGAACGTCGCCAATCATTTTTCCACCATAGGATCAGTGGTTCCAGAAAACTTAGTAGGCCTCAATCTTAGAAACCTTGTGAGCATACCAAAAGCTAGTGGGTTGTTTTGGTTGTTGTTGTTATTATTATTGTTGTTGTTGTTGTTGTTGTTGTTTTGGTTCTGATTCTAATTCGCCATAAACTGAGTCATTATTTGCATCAACTCAGTCTGGGATTTCATCAGTTGTAGCATCTCATTGCGATTGTTGTTGTTGTTATTGTTGGAATTGGCACGACGAGGAGGCATCTGTGGTTTCAATAAGGATAAGAAAGGATAAATACCCCATAGATACTAACATGCACATCACAACACATAGCAAGAATCACAAATAAGCAAGCACATGATAAAATTTAGGATTCAAAACGAACAAAAACTTTGCAAAGTAAACACACTAGCATAGTCATCCACATGTTGGATGATCAATGCGACTCGATAAATAAAATGATGATAGATAAATAGATAGATAGATAGATAGCCAAGTAGTAAACACTACTCCTCCATATCGACTTCCTCCTCCACTAGAGTAAGTCCTGCTGCGTTGATTCCTGCCTTGTACTCCTCCATGCTGGTGGTCAAAGCATCGACCTTCGCCTGAAGCTCTCTCTTCTGTGAACACAACCTCTCAATCACCTCCTGTTGTGTCTCTAGCTCAAGATCCTTGAGCTCCATCTCAGCCTTCATCTCATTGATCTTCTTGTTCCTATCTTGCACTCTATTTTCTTGGTTCTTGAACCTCTTGTATTGCATCTCAAACCTAGTCTCCATCTCCTTGATGCTCTCGTCCTGCTCCTCGAAGGCCTTGTCCTTCTCCCTCAACTGGACGCGTAACTCGTCATTGCTAAGCATGACATTGGTCCTATCAGTATCGAGGTGCCTAAGAAGGCTCTCTAGGTCCTGAAGATAGAGGCTCACTGGGTCAATAGTCTCCCTAGTGGCCTCGTCATACACTATAGCCTCTCCCTCCTCGTCACATCTCCCAAATGGATGGAAGTAGAGGCCCCTGAGCTCGGCGGAGTGACGTCCACAGAGGTGTCCAAGCAGATCCTGCATGGAGATGTCGAGGCCCTTCTCCTTGTCGTCATGGAGTATCTTGAAGGTGATGTCCTCGGTGGAAGGCTCTGACTGGCGTCCTGGATGCGAGACTCTAAATCCCCATAGTTCCTTCCTCTCGAACTTCTGGAGCTGAAGTCCCTTAATGTTAGGGAGGGGAATACCGAGCACACTTACGAGTTCCACGATACAGGATCCAAAACAAGTTCCCTTGAACTCCTCGTCGGTGCTGAGAACAAAGCTAGGCATCTATTGCATAGGATATAGAAAATTAGAAACAACACAAGTAAAGAGTAAAACATAAGGTAGTAAAACAAAAGCCAAATTCATTCAACAAAACATTAATCCACACCAGTCATGGCATACATTATTCAATCACAAACACCAAGGTTCAACATAACTTAGACAAAAAAAATCCATACCACATAGGTTGGTATGATCAAAAATTATTAACGTGAGGAAACGACAAGTGTGGTGGCCCAACTATTGGAGTTGTTGGGAATATGCCCTAGAGGCAATCATGTATGATGATATTTCCCATTGTATTCATAAAGTTATTAAGTAGTCCTTGTATAAGCATCTGATGTGTATCATTGAATATGTGATTCAGTTGTGGAACTATGCATTCATGTTGTTTGTACTAAATATCCTTGGTCATTGAGGTTGTGCTGGACACACAACTTAGACCAATGTGAAAGTTGGCTTGATGACTCGGTTCCACTTGTCATGGGCATGGAGATGCTATTCCAACTTACACAGACTAGGCTAAAGAGTTTAGCGAGTCGGATTGACCCATATTGAGGTACAACGAACTAAGCTGTCATTTGTATATCTCAATCAATGTAATCCTTAGACCTGAGGTTGTTGCATAGTCCGAGTTGAGGATCACCGACTTAGGTTCTCACATCTGATCCGTGAATCGGGCGCTTATAAAGGCAGGGTTCGGGTCGACTGAGAATCAAGCTGCGTGATGTGAATAACCAAGATGGGATTTTGCCCCTCCACTCGGAGAGATATTCTCTGGGCCCTCTCGTGAGATATGATTCGGAAAGCATGGCCATGCACGACTCAGTTAAGTGTTAACCGAGGCGATCGACTAAGAGTTAGTCGGGTGAATCACTTATCTCGGATCGAGAAGAGAGTCGGACTATTTAAGGGATGACAAATATTCGCCTATAGTCTGACAAGGTATATCGTGAGGCAAAAGGGACTCAGACGTAAGTCGCATTGGAAAGGCAAGTCGTCATGACTCTTTGGTACTTGGGAGTCGGTACGTTCTGCTAGGAGCCGATGCCGATTGATCGATTGTGAGTTGGACTCTAATCGTGTCCAAGTAACCATGAGCTCTGGTCACACACTTAAGAGCGGGAGCAAGTTCGGATTGATCCGAATCAGAATCTGGTTGGGTTGGACCTAAACCAGATTAGGACGAGTTAGTGAGTTGGACTCACGGTGACTAGTTTTATATGGGATTTAGTGAATGGGTCGCGAGCGAGCCCACGCTCACTCCCTATATATAGTGGAGCACAAGAACCGTAAGGGTAATCGTTGTTCGGTTAGGTTATTCCATGTGTTGGAAACCCTAGCTCCTGCAGTCCGGCCCGCCACGAACCTAGAAGTTCGCCGCCGGTGCTCCTCCTTGTACGTGTGGATACCAGCAGAGGTGCTATACGATCAGCACCAGGACGATCGGATCGTAAGGACTGCACTGCATCAACTGACGCGCTACATCAGTAATCCGCAACTGCGCGTCTAGTGGTAAACCTCATGGCCTTCTACCTCAACTAGATCTTGGGATCACCACGTTAGAGGGAAAAAGTTTTGTTTTATCTCTACGTGGCCCAACAAAGGGTATCGAGCGATAGCTTGGTTTTAGGTCGAGATCTCGCATATGTGATATGCGGAAGGCTATAGATGAGATCTATGTGCTTTTGGTGGTCGATCTATGAGATAGATCGGTTTTGTATGAAGTTGATTGGATCAAGTACTCGGGAATGGTAGATCTGATTTCCGTGATCATATCGCGAGGTCGTGGAACGACATACCCTACCGGTCGGCTTCCGTCATCGGGGTAGAGTGACACGTAAATCCAGAAGCGGTGATCGAAGATCAAAAGTTTGATCGAATCGGGCGATGGTCGGAATCCATGTTCGGATCGTAGATGAGATCTACGCTGAAAATCGTCGGGCGCCCTTCGATCCGCTTCGCTATCCGGCTAAGCGGGACCGCCGCCATACCGTAGCGCCTTAGATGTCGTTGCGAGTTTCACAACGCCGGTAGATATTGTATCTATGCATAACTTGTTTTTGCAGGAAGCTGTGAATGGTATGGTTCATGTGCATGTGATGTCTGTGTGTAATCCATACGTGATCTGCGAATCACGGTTTTTGCCAGCCGGCTGGAGCCTAGGTGCTGTCATTTTATTGTATAACGACCTGCGTGTCGGATTCTCTATGTAATTTACTTTACTAAGCTAGTGTAGCTGTTTGGAGAACCCGGAAGGCATGCAAGGCGTTGTACATGTCGGCGACATGGAGTAAGACGGCAAGTGACAAGAGTTGGCACGAGTCGGATTACAGGCTTTGTGGAGATGGAGATCGCCATGAAGAGAGCCATACCATTTCACATTATAATTGCTTTATTTTGTGTTATTGTTATGTCTCTGTTTTACCTCTATTAGATAGTCGGTAAAATTTAATCCCTCAAAGAAGGTCTAGTCGGTTTTCCCGCCAGTGTTTGCACCATCACAAGTCGGACATTTTTGGTAGTGGGCTCATAAAATTGAGGTGCTGCCAATTCTTTCCGACTAGGTGGGTTCGAGTCGGACTCTTACTGCAGAAACACTTGGTAAGCTAGACGGTCTATCACAACGGTTGTGGGACTCGGGAAAAGTCGGATGGGAGCCGGGCATGTGATGCCACCGTCCAACAGAGTCGCATGGGATGCGATTGACAAGGAGTTGTCTACCTAGATCACTTGGCGGCTAGCGGTGATGCTAAAGCTCACTAGCCGACTTGCTTATTTAGGATCCTGAATCACTAAGTAACCATCGGAGGGGTGTTGGTTCTAGTGGGAGCACAAAATATTAAAATGTTTAATATGCTTGCTCTTTTATGAATACATGTCTTAAGTGTTTTGCATATTTTCTGTTGTAGATCATGGCACCAAGTAGCAGTCACTCTCAGTTATCCGGCTTTGCGTTGAGAACCATTCTTGAGAAAGATAAACTGAACGACACTAATTTTACCAACTGGTATCGAAATCTGAGAATTGTTCTCAAACAAGAAAAGAAGGACCATGTCCTAGACAACCCACTTCCAGATGAGCCGAATGAGAATGCATTGTCGCAGCCACCAATGCCTACCGGGCTAAAGATGAGTCCACGGATATTAGCATCTTATGCTTGCTCACATGGAACCGGACTTGCAAAAGCTTCGAGCATGTTGAGGCCTACGATATGATCGAAAGCCTCAAAAGTATGTTCCGTGCTCAGCGAAGACCGAGAGGTATCAAGTCTCTCGTGCTCGCGAGTTGCAAGCTTAAGGATGGTGATCCACCGAGTCCGCATGTGATCAAAATGGTTGGTTACGCAGTCTGGAAAGGCTTGGCTACCCCATAAGCGAAGAGTTCGCTACGGATATAATTGAACTCTCTTCCTAGTGCATATGGGCAGTTCATTTGAACTACCACATTCATGGTATGGATAAGAAGCTCACTGAATTGCATGGGAAGCTCAAGCAGGTAGAGGCGGATCTCAAGAAGGGCACCAGTAAAGTGTTGATGGTGCAGAATAAGGCTAAGTTCAAGAAGAGTTCTTCGACTAAGAAGAAGGCTAAGTCAGAGGAAAGCGTGCTCAGACCCTGTCCCAAGCGCTTCCTCGTGGTCTAAGCCATCTCCTTCACCGGATCCACTTGCTTCTACGCAAGGCGGATGGCCACCGGAAGAGGAACTGCAGCAAGTACTTGGCCGACAAAGCCAAGAGTGGAGGTATGACTTCCACTCGGTACACTTGTTTGCAATGTTATAGACATATATCTTCGATGCACCTAATAGTTCTTGGGTATATGATACCGGATCGTTATTCACATCGCAACTCGTTGCAGGACCGGTAAGAACTAGGAGCGTAGCAAGAGGCGAGGTTGATATTCGAGTCGGCAACAAAGCAAGAGTTCTTTGTGTTGGAGGTCGGCACGATGCAACTTCATTTACCTTCGGATTCATTATGGAACTAAATAATTGTTATTATGTTCCGATTCGATCGAAACATTATTTCGCTTCATGTTTGATGAGGCAAGGCTATGAGTCGAATATCAAGAATAATGGTTGTTCTTTGTATTTGAATAATATGTTTCACGGCTTTGCACCCGTTCGTAGCAGGTTATTTATTTTGAATCTTGATGGTGAGTCGGTTTATAACATAAATGTTAAAAGGTTGAAACCAAATGATCTGAATATGACTTACTTTTGGCTTTCGCTTGGTCATATAAGTTGGAAACGCATGAAGAAGCTCCATGATGATGGACTCCTAACCCGTTCGACTTGGAGTCGTTGAGACATGCGAATCTTGCCTACTCAAAATGACCAAGACACCTTTTGCAAAGAGTTGCGAAAAGGCGTCCGACTTGTTGGGACTAGTACATAGTGATGTATGTGGACCAATGAGCACGACAGCCGAGGGTGGTTATGAGTACTTCATTACCTTCACGATGATTTGAGTAGGTATGGATATATCTACTTAATGAAACATAAGTCGGAAGCCTTTGAAAAGTTCAAAGAATTCCATGAAGCACGTAATCAACTCGGCAAGAAAATAAAGTTTCTTGATTGGACCGAGGAGGCGAGTACATGAGCCATGAGTTTGATGACCATCCGAAAAGTTGTGGAATAGTTCCTCAACTTACTCCGCCAGAACGCCACAAAGGAATGGTGTTTGGAAAGGCGGAATCGGACCTTGTTGGACATGGTACGATCAATGATGAGTCAGACAGATCTGCCTTTATCATTTTGGGGTTATTGTCTAGAAACAAGCGTTCACACTAAACAAAGTACCATCAAAATCGTTAGAAGACACCGCATGAGATGTGGACAGCAAAAAGCCGAGTTTGTCTTTTCTTAAGATTTGGGGTTGTGAAGCTTTTGTCAGCGACTTGATCGGACAAGCTTACGCCAAGTCGGATAAATGTATTTTCGTGGGTATCCGAGGGAAACCTTGGGTTACTACTTCTACAACCGAGAAGAGGGCAAAGTGTTTGTCGCTCGGGCGGTGTCTTCTTGAGAAAGAGTTTCTCGGTCGGGGAGTAAGTAGAACGGTGCAACTCGAAGAAATTCGAGAGGAATCGCTAATAGCGAATCGGCTAATAGCGAATCGGCAAAAACCTTGGAGGTTGAGCCGATCGTGGCGAATGAGCCGACAGCAGACCGTACTACGAAGATCGGCAAGATTACGAAGTGTTCGTGATGTTATTCTTTAGATGGTGATGAGCCAAAAATTATTCGGGCGATGGTGGGATCGATTCCAAGTCATGGCTTGGAGCCATGAGATCCGAGATAAAGTCCATGGATGAAAATCAAGTTTGGAACTTGGTTGATCTCAGACGGTGCAAGACCCGTCGAGTGCAAATGGGTCTTTAAGAAGAAAACTGATATGGATGGAAATGTTTCAATCTATAAGGCACGCCTTGTCGCGAAGGGGTTCCGACAAGTTCAAGGAGTTGATTACGACGAGACTTTCTCGCCCGTAGCGATGCTTAAATCAGTTCGGATCATGTTAGCTATAGCGGCCTATTTCGACTATGAGATATGGCGGATGGATGTCAAACGGCTTTCCTTACGGAAATTTAACCGAGGACGTGTATATGATACAGCGAGGGTTTTGTCGATCCGGCTAATCTTGACAAGGTATGCAAACTTCGAAATCCATTTATGGGTTGAAGCAAGCATCTCGAGTTGGAATATTCACTTTGATGAGGTAGTCAAATCGTTTGGCTTCATCAAGAGTGATCATGATTCTTGTTTGTACAAGAAGTTTAGTGGGAACAAAGTAAATTTTCTAATCTTATATGTGGATGACATATTACTGATTGGAAATGATGTCCAGATGTTGCAAGAAACCAAGGAATCATTGGAAAGGAGTTTCTCAATGAAAGACTTGGGTGAGGCAACATACATCCTCGGAATCCGGATCTATAGAGATAGATCAAGGAGGATCATTGGATTGAGTCAGAGTACTTATTTGGACAAAGTGTTGAAAAAGTTCAACATGGAATCGTCTAAGAAGGGGTTCTTACCGATGTCCCATGGTGTAAAACTTAGCAAGACTCAGTGTCCTTCGACAACTGATGAGCGAAGTAGGATGAGTGCGATTCCATATGCTTCTGCAGTTGGATCCATCATGTACGCCATGATTTGTACTAGGCCGGATGTTTCCTATGCTCTAAGTGTTGTGAGCAGATACCAGGCTGATCCTGGAGAGATCCACTGGACAGCGGCTAAAAATATCCTAAAGTACTTGAGAAGGACTAAGGATATGTTCTTGGTTTATGGTGGTGAAGATGAACTTAGTGTAAAGGGTTACGGATGAGTTATCTCACCGACTCGATGATTCTCGTTACTTAATCCGGATACGTGTTTATTATAAACGGAGGTCGTGAGCTGAAAAGTTCCAAGCAAGAGAGGCGTATCTGCGTCACAACAGAGTAGTATATTGCGCCTCGAGGCAGCAAAGGAAGCTGTTTGGATGAGGAATTTCCTCATGGATCTTGGTGTGGTTCGGGCTCGTCCAATCCGTTGGACGTGTATTGACAACAATGGTGCTATTGCACAAGCCAAGGAACCTAGACAACACCGTAAGAACAAGCACATACTCATGCGGTACCACCTAATTCGCCATTCGTGGATCGGTGATATCAAGTTATGCAAGGTACACACGGATGCAAATATTGCGGATCCGTTGACAAAGCCGTTACCGAAGCATGAGGCGTAGCTGAGAGCCATGGGCATTAGATGCTTAGACATGTGATGTCGGAAGATTGACTCTAGTGCAAGTGGGAGACTGTTGGGAATATGCCCTAGAGGCAATCATGTATGATGATATATCCCATTGTATTCATAAAGTTATTAAGTAGTCCTTGTATAAGCATCGATGTGTATCATTGAATATGTGATTCAGTTGTGGAACTATGCATTCATGTTGTTTGTACTAAATATCCTTGGTCATTGAGGTTGTCTTTGGACACACAACTTAGACCAATGTGAAAGTTGGCTTGATGACTCGGTTCCACTTGTCATGGGCATGGAGATGCTATTCCAACCTTCACAGACTAGGCTAAAGAGTTTAGCGAGTCGGATTGACCCATATTGAGGTACAACGAACTAAGCTGTCATTTGTATATCTCAATCAATGTAATCCTTAGACCGAGGTTGTTGCATAGTCCGAGTTGAGGATCACCGACTTAGGTTACATCACAGCTGATCCGTGAATCGGGCGCTTATAAAGGCGGGGTTCGGTCGATCGAGAATCAAGCTGCGTGATGTGAATAACCAAGATGGGATTTTGCCCTCCACTCGAGAGATATTCTCTGGGCCCTCTCGTGAGATATGATTCGAAAGCATGGCCATGCGACTCGATTAAGTGTTAACCGAGGCGATCGACTAAGAGTTAGTCGGGTGAATCACTTATCTCGGATCGAGAAGAGAGTCGACTATTTAAGGGATGACAAATATTCGCCTATAGTCCGACAAGGTATATCGTGAGGCAAAAGGGACTCACGTAAGTCGCATTGGAAAGGCAAGTCGTCATGACTCTTTGGTACTTGGGAGTCGATGCGTTACGCTAGGAGCCGATGCCGATTGATCGATTGTGAGTTGGACTCTAATCGTGTCCAAGTAACCATGAGCCTCTGGGTCACACACTTAAGAGCGGGAGCAAGTTCGATTGGATCCGAATCATAATCTGGTTGGGTTGGACCTAAACCAGATTAGGACTGAGTTAGTGAGTTGGACTCACGGTGACTAGTTTTATATGGGCTTTAGTGAATGGGTCGCATGAGCAGAGCCCACGTTCACTCCTATATAGTGGAGCACAGAACCCGAAGGGTAATCGTTGTTCGGTTAGGTTATTCCATGTGTTGAAACCCTAGCTCCACAAGCGGTCCAAGCCGTAACGAACCTAGCATTCGCCGGCGCTCCTCCTTGCGTGTGGATACTGCAGAGGTCTTGTGCGATCAGCACCGGGGATCGGATCGTGAGGACTGCACTGCATCAACTGACGCGCTTCATCAGTAATCCGCAACCGCGCGGCTAGTGGTAAACCTCGTGGCCTTCTACCTCAGCTAGGTCTTGGGATCACCATGTTAGAGGAAATTTTTTTGTTTTATCTCTGCGTGGCCCAACAGGAGTACGTCACAACTCCCACTCACTAGTCAAGGTAGCTATATGGGCATCCTTGGAGGCAATCTGTTTGGCTTGATCGCAAGACTCCCACGCTAAGTCTATGATATATTCCCTTAGACGTTTTATGGTGGTCTCTAAGTCTTGGGTATGCTTCTTCTCCTCTCTAAGGTCATTTTGAGTGTTTAGCATTCTACACTTGAGTCTTTCTCCAAGCTCCTTGATGGCATTCCATGATGCATTCCTTGTAGAGTCAAAGAATGACATGTGCATTTGATAGTTGGTGACCATGCAGAATCCCGACTCTTTGTGGTTGTCCTCCTTGTTTTTATACAAGTGGAGTTATACCCACAAATATTCTTCTCCTTCATCCATCACTGGAAATCCTTTGTACACGGCTTCACCATTTATTCCCAAGCTAACCATGAGGTTCTTGAGTGCCTTGGGAAACTCCGTCTCACATTATAGGGTCATGGTCATGAGTGGTCCCTTTTTGACAGCTTCGTTGATGGCGGCCATCTACAAATAGAGATGAGAAAGAAGATTAGGAAAGGTTTACGAGATGAAAATAGACAAGTGTG
Organism: Avena longiglumis; assembly: GCA_030063025.1. Taxonomy (NCBI): domain Eukaryota; kingdom Viridiplantae; phylum Streptophyta; class Magnoliopsida; order Poales; family Poaceae; genus Avena; species Avena longiglumis. The sequence continues at coordinate 427,173,045 of CP125977.1, read as the reverse complement.
AAATTTACAAAGGTTTGCATTTTCCTAGTGGTTTCCTTAGTCTAATCCATCTTAGGGTCACAAACCTACATGCAACACAGTGCTCTGATACCATCTGTAACACCTCACCCTTTAAGGTAAAGGCCCCTGTGATTGCAATGCTAGTCCTTGAATCGAATTGCTAGCACCCAAAGTTTAAGATGAAGTACACAGATACAAAGGTCATTATTACATCGTAATTCCAGGAGTACAAGTAGTTCTTACAACTCATTAGACCAAGGCTAACACATAGAGTTCTCATTACAAAGTAAATAAATAAAGTCTTCATCTTCAAGTGCCATAGACAAACATGTTGAGTGTAGACTCATAACCCTACTCACCATCAGAGTAACCTAGAACATAATAAGTTACAGCCACAAGGGGTCAATACATTTGGAATTGTATTGGCAAGTGATAACATTGTTATATAGTAGAGGCTATCAACTACATGTATTTGGATAAGTGTGGTTTCAGGCTGGCTTTACACAAAGTAGTTTTGTCCTACTAGTTGAAAACACAAAGTTTTTCTTTACAAAACTCTAAGGAACCACCAATAGACATTGGTGAACCACTACCCTTGTTCACCCACAAGTTTTAACTTAGAGAAATTGGGATGAGGAGATGCTTGATCATTTCAATGTCTTTGATGCTCAAAATTTCCGTTATCGGGGACACAGCTAAGTACTTAGGTTTTACCCTCTCGAGAGGTGGTGCACTTTCCCCACAAGACTCGACATGCATCGAGATGAGACTTTTCATAAGCATTCCCTCGGACCACCATGGACGTGTTCCATCCTATCAACCCTACCACCAACTGTCCATCTGGCTGAGTTCTTGCAACCTAGTTGGTCAAGGCAGAGCCCATATGCCATGTGGTTGCACTAGAAGCTTCTCAACACTAAACATCTCAAATCTCTTTGTTCCTGGGTGGCCATCCACAAGTGTGATGCACAGGGTAAACCATAGACATGGGCCCTGTGTAACCACTCAACACAAACTATTCTTCCCATTCCACTCAGGTGTTTCATTAACAAGTTGTTTTCTTAGTCCAAAAACACATAGGCATAATCTTTCCATAAGACCATAACATGAATTTTTCACCCTTGAATTCTAATATCTAGGCTAAGCATACTAGCATAACATGTCTCTTAAATTAGGAAAAATTCTACCAAGATATCATCTATAGGATCTACCATAGCATAACATATACTTTGAAAATTACCATGCAAATCCTACTCAAAATAATACTAGTGCAATAGGGAAAATAATGGGACAAAATAGATGAATTACCACTTAGCTTGGTAGCTAGGGGAATAGACACAATCCTCACAATCACACTCTGCAAAATCCACAAAATCTACACACAAATTCATACAAAAAATATTCACAAATCAATATACATACAAAAATAATATGAATGCATGCAAAATGCGATATGATATTTTGCCACACTTTTAAAACCAAACTCTACAGTACTGAAGACAAATCATATAATATAAAGTCTAAATAACACAAAAACCACCTAAAAACAATATTCTAAATATTTTTTAGTCAAAATAAGCCTACAAATGCTTCTGTATAAAATCCTAATTTTCCATAAGCAAATGACCAAACCAAGGCCATATATGCAAAGATCTCAATTTGTTGAATCCATATACATCTTATTTGCAATTTTTGGATAAACAGAACAAAAGTTATGCAATTTACAAGTTTAAACATCTAATAGATAAAATCCTGGATTTTAAAACAAAAACAGAGCCACGCGGCAGCGTCTGATTGGACGAGACCGCTTCAGGTGGATCACGCGCGCTAGCCGCTGGATCTAAGTGGCGATGTGCGATCCAGATCTGAGCATACCCCTTCACAACTAATTCTAATCTCGACCACTGGATCTAGATCCAGTGGATCTCGTTGCTCTGACCAAAGACTAGCGGCGCGCATGGCAGGCACGGCGGCAATGCTGATGACGGTGACGCTTGCGAGGATAGGGGGTAGGAGAGGGGGTTCTAGGGCTTACCATGGTCGCAGAGACGAGGCGATGCTCAATGTTGTCGCAGTTGGGGCAGGGGTGCAAGGACGCGCCGACTATCGCTCGTCGGAGTTGAACTGGCTTCGGGCGCTTGCAAACAACGACGGGGGCGACGACCTGAGGTGAAATTGGACAAGCTACAGGCATTAGAAGACACGCAAGACAAAGGGGAACATGCTCGTTTGAATCATAGGCGGAGGGGAACACGGTGCTCAGCGGAATGGCTCCCCAGAGTTCGGCTGCACGCCAGATGCTCATGGTCGGAGACGAAGACGACGCTCTAGTGCAAGAGGAGACAAGTGTAAAGTATTAGGAGATGAACAAGGACACGGCGAACAAAATTGTGTGAACCAGAGGCTAAGGGGAGCACGGGACTAACCGAGATAGCTCGTCGGAGCTTCTCGGTACTGCGGCGGTGCGAGGCAAAATTAGGGGAGCCTGGCGGAGCTTAGAGATGGCTGTGTGAGGGGAAATGCCATGGAGGGGGAGGGGATTATGTAGACAGAGCGGGGGAGGGAGTTACTCGGCGAATCAACGGCAATTTGCGCGCGATTCATTCGGGCTTTGAATGGGGAACGACAGCGGCGAGCTGGTCTCCTGCACGTGATTGAAGACGACTAGGTGAGGTGGCAGCGGGGTCCACACGTCAGCGGGTGGGTGCGCACACGGGCGGTGAGAGACAGAGGGAGAGGGGGTGTTCTTGGGTGGGCTTGGTGGGCCAAATTAGCTGCTGGCTTCTAATTTTTTTCTCCTTTCTCTTTTTCTATTTCTGTTTTGAATTTCTAAATAAGATTTGAATGGCCTATTCAAATCCAATTCAACTCAAACTTTCACCAATAATTTGTGAGGTGACCCTAGTGTCTAAAAGTGTGTCAAACACATCTAAACACTCCAAAACATTTTTGGGTTACAAAAATAAAAATAAAACCATGCCCCATACATATAATATAAAAGGGGTTTTAAATATGGTTTTATTAGGGTTTTAGCTTTGAAATTTTTTATGCAAAGTAAACATGCCATGATGATATGAATGCAATCAAGATGTTTTTAGTTTGATGAAATTTGGGATGTTACATCTATTATCTCAATTAAGACTAAGTGTAAAGTGGTGAACGGATGCCAATGACTACAACAATTATGCAAATTCATTTTGATTTAATTTATGATAAATTGTGTTCAACTTTAATCATATTACTTTTGAACTCCCACTCAAAACAACATCCCTCGAGTCGTTTAGGTGATTACACGAATCAAATCCACTACACCAAGTCTGATCATCATGAGAAAAGATGTAGTTTCAAAGGCGAAAAATCAACATGTTCATCATATCATACATATGACGCATGCTTTACCTTTTGGTATTCCGTGTTCCGAGGCCATGTCTGTACATGCTAGGCTCGTCAAGGTTAACCTTAGTATCTGCATGTGCAAATCTGGCTTACACCCGTTGTATGCACATGTAGAATCTATCACATCCGATCATCACGTGATGCTTCGAAACGACGAGTCTTAGCAATGGTGCCTACTAAGGACGGACACTTCATTACTTGATATTTAGTGTGAGGGATCATCTTATAATGCCACCATCGCAATCTAAGCAATACATGATGCATAAAAGGATTAACATCACAGGCAATTCATAATATGGTATGGCCTTTCTTCTTGTGCCTGTGATCTCCATCTCCAAAGCATGAACATGATCTCCATCATCACTAGCATGGCGTCAAGGTCAATGGCACCGCTTCATGGTTTTCCATCACCAACAACAATTATTATAACTACTTGTAATAAAGCTATTACATGATGAAAATACACGCAGGTCTTAGAAAAATTTAAAGACAACCATAAGACTCATGTCGGTTGCCAACTTACAATAAGGATCATTGCATACATCAAATATAATCACAATCACATCATGGCCATATCACATCACATGCCCCGCAAAAACAAGTTAGACGCCTCTAATTTTCTTTGCATATTTTACGTGGCTTGGGGCTTGCGAATAAGAACTGTTCTTACCTACGAACAAGAACCACAACGCTGATACAAGTGTTGTCAAGTGCCCATTGTAAATTGAATCTTAACTATGGTGGGAGAGACATACACCAGCAAATACACTTGTGTAATGCAAGTTGCACGTTGAGCGTGGAGCAAGTCTCATGTACAATGACATGTAAGGTTAGCCGAGGACACTTCATCCCACCATATCGCAAGATGCAAAGTACACGAAAATCAAGCGACAACAAAAGCATCAACGCACACAAAACAATTGTGTTCTACTCGTGCAACAGATCTATGCATAGATTCGGCTTTGGTACCACTATAGGGTTTGTTGCATGTAAAACAAAAAAATCTACTGCAAAAACACACAAAACCAAGATCTAATCTATGGACAAGCCAAGATCTAATCTACGAGATCGGTGCAACGAGTTTATAGAGAACTAACCCTCGTAGATCCAAAGTGTTTTAACGAGATCGGATTCTCGTGGTTGATGTAGACGATCCTTCCGGCGCTGCGTTCCGGCAGTGCTTCCGCAGTAGGTCACACGTATAGTAGTCGATGAATACCTTCCTCTCCCTTGTTCCAGCAGGGCAGCAGAGGTTGTAGATCTCCGCAGAATCCCAACATCATGACGGTGTGGTGGTGGTGGAGGAGGAGAGATTTTTGCAGGGCTTCGCCTTAGCCGGAGTAGAACAATGGAGGAGAGATAAGAGAGGCGGCGGCTAGGGTTAGGCGCCAAGAGACAAGGGGTGTTGCGGGTGCGCCCCCACCCCCTCATTATATAGGTGGGGGCAGTTGGCCAAGGGTTCCCAGCTCAAGCCGTGTCCCCCCAACTCGGCCACCAAGGGGAAGAGATGGGACCTTTCCCACCAAGTCTTCCCTCTTACCAAAAACTAGAGTTTGACTTTTGAAACTAGGATTTGACTATTCAAACTAGGGTCTGACTCTTTTAATAGTGTTGGCCGGCTAGCCCTTTAGGGCTTCGTGCGGCTGGACCCTTGGGCATGTCACATCCCAAGTGACCCCCTCCCGGGGTGGTGGAACCACTAGTGGTTCCTCTACAACATTATACAAGTATTTGGTCAAAACACCAAAACTTTCTCCGAACCCCGAAAAACCACTTTCCTTATATGAATCTTATTATCCGGACCATTCTGGATCTCCTCGTGATGTCCTGGATCCAATCTGAGACTCCGGAAAACATTTGGTCTCCAACTCATATTCCATATCTACTTAAACAACATCTAATCCTTAAGTGTGTCTCCCTATGGTTCGTGAACTATGCAGACATGATCGAGACACTTCTCCGTTCAATAACCAATAGAGGGATCTGGAAATCCATATGGCTCCCACATATTTTAATGATGACTTCATGATCGAATGAACCATCTACATACGATATTGATTCCCTTTGTCGCGTGATACTTTACTTATCCGAGGTTCCATCATCGGTATCTCTATACCTAGTTCAACCTCATTACCAATAAGTATTCTTTACTCATATTGTGATGTGACATCCTTGTTACCTTGTCACATGCTTGAAAGCCAATTGGATGACACTCCACCAAGAGGGCCCAAAGTATATATATATGTCATATGGATGGACAAATCCCACTCTTGATCCATGTGCTTCAATCCATACTTTCAGAATACCTAATGCCACCTTTATAACCACCCAGTTATGAAGTGGTGGTTGATGTCATAAAAGCATCCATCAGGTGATGGTGATTAGCATGATCTCATGGTCGAAGGATTAGGTTACTATGTATTTGAAAGCTTATAGCAAATGAACTCTAAATTACTTGATCTTATGCTATGATAACTATAGGAGTATGTCCATCACATGATTCTCCTAATGATATGATTTTGTTATTAATAACATCTAATGTCCATGATCAGGAAACCATGATCATCTATTAATCAATAAGCTAGTTTAACAAGAGGCATACTAGGGACTTTTTTATTGTTTATAAAACACACAAGTATTAATGTTTCCAGTTAATATAATTATAGCATGGGATGGGAACATTTATCATAAACATAAAGATATGATAATAACCACTTTATTATTACCTCTTGGGCATATCTCCAACACCCCACGCCCACTTACGCACATGCTCGACGCCTCACCGAGATCGAGCTGGTTGTATACATATGAGCGCATCGCCGGTGCCCTTGCGGACCAAGGAGTCGGCAATGTAGTTGTAGTGACCAGAGTTGCCTACCATGTAGGGGTTCATCGTTTTGAGGGTGCAACTAGTATGGATAGCCAGGGGAAGGTGGGCATGGCGGAGAGCACAATGACGACCTGCTAGGGAACCAACCTATGACCCTGACCTAGCGCTTCACCATAGTAGACATGTCAATCGTGGCCCTAGACCTTCCGCATCAACAACACCATCACAAGCTGCGAGAGGGATCCGTCAATGTCAATATCGTATCAACTCAGCTAGTTCAAGCAACGGTGATCTCAATATGCTTGATATAGTAAAGAGGCCTCTGATCCAGTACATCCCCCTCCCGCCTAAACTCGCATAACCTCAAACACAAGGAAGGCTCAGATCGCTTGATATCCCTTCGTAATTAGTACATACACAATATAAGTAATCATATAGAAAACCCCGTATAACTCAACAAAAGCCATACTGGTATTAGTACGACCTATACGCGAACGGAAAAAACACCGCTGTACGGATCATCGTTGGCCGAGTACGTCGGCGGAGGCCGTGTATGTGCGGTAGTACTGGTGGTGTCCGGCGAGCCAGTGACTCGTCCTCGCTGGCGCACACCTCGGCTTGGCCTTGTAGGTGTGTGCCAGCAGGGCTAGCACGGGGCAGCGACACGCAGATTGGCGATGGCACGGAGGAAGCGAGGCGCAAGATCCTAGCGGGGGCGGTCGTGGTGGCTGCGAATGGGATCTTGGGGAGGACAACCGTACAGTCCGACATGATGTCCAGCAGCCTACCAGATAGTCCAACGCGGTGTCCGGCGGCCTACCAGAAAGTCTGACGCGGTGTGCGGCAGGAAGACAGATAGTCCGATTGTGAGATGGCCGACGGCGGCGGCGGCGGAGGTCGGTGTTGTAGAGGAGTTGGGTATGCTGTGTGAGAATGTGTGTATCTACAGATACTGATCCATATCTCTATACGTAGGTAATACTCGATGTGGATACGAGTTCATATGTATATGTGGCCGTATTTGTATAAGTTTAGGTGGGAGGGAGTTGTACTGGATCAGAGGCCTAGTAAAGAAATAACTAAGGTAGTCCACACAGGATCTTATTTTAAATAAGAAACAGAATAATCATGATTCAACCCAAAGTTTCTTTCCATCACGACAAACTAGCTTTACATATTCAACTTCTACATTGACTAAGATGGAAGTTAGAGATTCCGCGAGGTCCATAAGGCATGTGCCAATGTTTCTAGTCAGCCGTCTCTTAGCACATGCTCATGTGGGATTGGAGCTGAGGTGGAGAGGTATTTAGAGAAGAGAGAGATTGTTGATGTATGTAAGGCAAGAAACGTCTCTTGTCCCGCATGCTAATAAAATGAATTGATGGACTGATCCTTTGTGCATGAATCATCCCGGATGATCATTTGTGACCACTATATATGATATAAACAAAATATCCTTGCCAACATTTATTGAATAGCAGTCACAAGGAACAACTCAGTATCATACATGTATGTTGATATGACGTGGCAGTGCTGGTATGGCTCGGTAGAGACAGTCCATTGTGAACGGCCTAAAAACATAGTAGTATGATTCAGCCAGCATTTCCTTCACCACGAGCAACTATATGAAAATCACTTATCGTATCAGATCAAATTACAGGCCTGAGTACCGAAGCCACTCCTCGCCCTTGATGGTGGTGTCGAGGTCGTCCCGCTGGATGACATCCGTGCAATGCAGTCCCTGGCAGTACGGTAAAGTCGGTCGGCCGAGTTGTTGAAGATCATGACCACCACGGGCTCATAATAAAAATAGCTTCCTAACAATTTTTCAGTTATGTGCATAGTTTGTTCTTGGATTTAAAAATCCAATTCTTTTTCTTAAGGCCAGTTGGGTTTAGAATAGCAATTTTTCAGTTTAGTGCATAGTTTGTTCTAGGATTTAAAAATGCAATTCTTTTTCTTAAGGCTAGTTGGGTTTAGATTTCATTTTGAACCAAGCTGATGTCCTCATGACATGGCTTTAGCTGGCTACATGTTGTGGTTGTTGGCAATTTGGGTGAACACAAAATCCTCTCCTATTATCCTTAATCACTTCTTAGTTCATTTGCTGGATTGAGACAGGTTGCAACAGATTGATGCATTTGTGTTGACCAAATATTAAAATAGTATGGAGTACATGTTAATTTTTTCTGGTGTTATCATGTTTATTGGTGGTTGTATATGTAAATTCTCTATAAAAATTCAACATTTTATGTTTGTGCAATTGCAGAAAAAATCTAAATTAAAAGACCGTAGCAGCACACGGATATTTTACTAATTTTTCAATATTATTTCTACCTTCTTTGACAGGTGGGGTTGGATCTCTAAGTATTAGGTGATACATGTTATACAGAATAAATCAAGAAGGCATTTTGCAAAACAACCACGGCCACATGCCAACACTTGATGTTGTCGGATTGTTGACAAGTACGCCATAGGGGATCGTGAAGGCATTGACAAGAGGGGGTGTGAGTCGTACGGTGTTTAGGGAGAGGTGAGCACAAGTTTATCCAGGTTCAGATCTGACTACGGTGATTGGATCCTACTCCTGCTAGAAACCCAGTAATATATCGGCAAGAGCCAGATGTTACAGCGGATTACAAGAGAGGTTCGCCTGTGTGAGTAGGTTGTGGTTGATCTATGATCTGGTGCGCTAAAGGCTCCCTCGGGTCCTGTTTATATAGTTACCAGGGCCTAGGGTTACAGGAGAGACCTATCCGGCTACGTTACAGAGTCGATAACTAGATACATCTTGGACTACAAGTAATACTACAGGCCTAAGTCGATAACTCTTCTGGGCCTTGTCATAGCCAGAAGTGAATCCTCCTCTTTCTCTGATTGGGCTGCCCGTGAAGCAAAGCTCTAAGCTATTGGTGGGCCACCCTGGTCAGAAAGTCCAGTGGGTATATCCGGAAAGTATATCCCCAACAGTAGCCCCCGGAAGTCTCCAAAATCCAAAGTCAGATAAATCGTCTAGCTTGATGGTTTCTTTGTCTTGAGAATCTTGAAGGGTTCCTAAAAACTTCATCCAGTAGTGTAGGATTCCTATTCTTCTTGACTTTAGTCATTTTCCTGCTCGTTTCAAAACATAAGACAGATTTAAACAGTGTCGTGCTGTTTGACAACTTTTTCATGCCAGGTCTTGTCACTGACAAACATCCTGTCAGCACGACCGTTGGTGGGTCCGTTCTTTCCAGAACATAACACTGTTTCAATGCCTGCGCGAGAATCAATGGGGAGGAGGCGTCGCGAGGAAGCCTCCCATCTCTCTCCTATCTGTGTGGCGCGAATCGGGCGGATTAGCGCGAATCTTGGTGTAGAGGTTAATAGAAGTAGGGATTTCTCTCTCCCTGATTCATTCCTCGCCTTTCTTCATTGACTCCTCGTACTCCTCGAGCGCTCTGCATCCTCCCCCATCCGCAAACCCAAAGAAAACCTTAGCATCGCCAGTTCTTGACCCTCTCTGGCAAGATGGAATTGTCATCAAGCTCCGGAGCGGTAGTGGAAACAGGCACGTTGACAGATGAGAGGAAGCTAAGGGGCCTCTGGGTCCCAAGATCCATGGATGATGCCAAGATTCAACCTATGGAGGATGAGGGATACCTTGTCGCTGGCATGTGGCAGAGCGGCGCTGGAGATGCCATTCCCGCATCGTGCAACGACGAGCGAGTCCTCTTCGGAACGCACATCAACTGTAGCCTCAACCTTCCATCGTCGGAGTTATTCACCAAAGTTGTCCAATATTACGGTGTGCAACTTCATAATCTCCATCCCAATTCCTTGCTCGGGCTTAACACTCATGCAACTTTTAGTGAGGGATTTCTTGGCATTAGGCCAAGTCTTACCCTTTTCCGGTACTACTATGGTACCCGGAAAAACTCCATCAGTGCGGGTGTTCCTTACACCACCGACACTCTTAGCTTAGTCCTTAGGAGAAACCGGATTTATCCTAGGGTTAACGCTAGTGAATCATTAAAGAGATGGGTCGGAACATTATTTTATCATAAGGATATTCTGGCTCCAAAAAAGGCGGAAGGTCTTCTGGCCTTCGTCGATGGTGTTGCTCCCCACCAAGAGTCATGGGACGCAGATGCACTGGAATTTTCTGAATACTTGATCCTCGCCAAAAGGCGGATTGAGTTTTTGATGAAGAACCAGGGGCTCCGCAGATCCGATTTGATCCACTGCTGGCTGGATCGCCGGATTCAGCCATTACAACACCATGGAGAGCGCCTGATTTACATGGTCATCGGAGACCAAAAGGATAGCCTAAAGGTCAATCTGAATCGCATTCCTGTGAAGGACTACAAGACCCAGATGCAGTTTCTGATCAAGGAGAGGGTGAACAAGAAGATCCCTGAAGTCTCCATGAAGATGTATACAGCCGATCGACCTCTGACTCCGGTGAGTTTTTCGACTCTGTCTTTATGCATTTTTCCTTTTCATCTTGTATCCAACTTTATTTTGCACTGATGTTTTTACAACTTATCAGCTCGGTCAGCTTCCCGAGTCTGAGCTTGCCCCTCTTGAGGGCTATCCCTCATATGACTCGGAAGCGACGGAGGATGACAATGTGAAGGAAGTTCCTGCCTCTTCTTCCAAGAAGCGTAAAGCCAAGGAGACTGTTGTTACTGCTGGCGCACAAGTGTTGCTAGTGGTTAAAAGGTAATCACCTTGTGATATTTAGTACTTTGTACATCGTTTCTTTCCGAAGCACACCTAGCATTCATTCTTGTGTGTTTCAGAGCTAAGTCAGTTTTGAAGAGTAAACTTAAGTCTGAAAGAAAGCCGGCCAAGCAAATGCGCCAGCATAAGCTTGCATTATCTCCAGTCGTGCCTCCTCCAACTCCTAGCAGCACTCAAACCTTAGCACCGGAGGCTCCTGTCTCTCCTAGTGCTGGTTCTATCATCCCTAATGCCGCCACAACTTCACAACCCCTGGTTACCATTGGTAGCCAGGAAACTAACAAGGGTGAACCCGTCAAGGGTAATGATCCCATGATAATGTCGCTAGGGAGGACTGGCAATGTGGCCGGCTTTGCTGCCTCCGGCCTAAAGCGGAAGAAGGAGGATATTCTCAAGTTAGCGCAATCTAGCCTTGAGAAACAAGTCCTTACTCCAGAGGAAGCAAGCCAAGAGACGGAGGATGTCAAGCCGGTGAACCTCTTGGACCATATTTTTGTCCGGGATCAAAATATTGAAGCCAACGAGCTTCCAGCGACGAGCGTTTCTCCCCTCTCCCTTATAGAGAAAGTGTTCCACAACACGAAACTCGGATTTGAGAAGTTGCATATAGGGCACATTGTTAGTTTTCCGATTCTAGTTTGCAGTATTTATTATCATATCCTCTAGCCCCCAAGAATAAACTCGGATTTGATATCGTAGCATAAGATCCGAGTTGATGCTTTTAGGATGCAAAAGAACGATATAGTGTAGCCCCTAAGGCTCGTGCTGGATTTTGACTTAGTTAAAGTTGCAGCCCGAGTCTTAGTGGCCGTCTGATGATATTCCATCTTTAACTTAGAGAAAGTTACATCGTACAACTAGGACTTGCTCAAGAACATCTGCAATAAGCGCAAAGAGATTAAATATTTGCATCTTGAGAATTCCCAGTTGAAAGTTGAGAAGGATGAGGCGAAAGGTAAACTTTTTGGACTCTCAACTGTAGTTGTTTGTCTTAGTCAGATTTTCCATCTGACTAATATTTTGTTCTTTGCAGAATTCCTATAGCAATCAAACAAGATGGTGGAGGAAGCCGAAAACTTCAAGGTTTGTGATATGGAGAATGCTGAACTCCGGGAGGAGCTGAAAAAGCTGAAGGATGAACACGAGAAATCCGTGAGCAACCTCTTGGAGTCAAGAAATATGGAGACCGAGAGGTGAGCAAAGCTAGTGTCTCTCTGAGATAAGCAGCTGCAGGACTTGAATAATTACTATGAGAGTCAGAGGGATCTTGCCCAGGCCACATAAAAAGAGTTGAGGAGTCTCCGGGAGGAGCGTTCTCAGTGGAATCACTTCGTGCTAGGTAAGCTTTCCGACTTCACTCTTCTCGTCTTTTTCCAAAAAAATTTGTTCAGATTTTTTGATTTTTTGTTCTTTCCCAGATCCTCTGCATCTTTCCTCCTCCTCTAAACCGTCTCGAGCGCATTAAATTGGTCGAAGATGCTCTTTTCGACTTTCGTGAGACTCTTGAAGAGGCTGGTTAGTCGGTTATACATTCCTACCTGAGCGCCTTGCCTATGCTCGAGATGATTGACAGAGCTAAGGAGATTCCGAAGCTCATCGAGGATTGGAAGATTTCCTACGTCCAGACTGCTGCACAGACTTCCCTCACTATGGTGATGATCCACCACAGTGATATGGAAATCCGGCACGTCACCAAGGGCATCACCGACGAGGACGATGAGGGTAACCCGCAAGACATCAAGGCCATCCAAGAATCTTGCGTGGCTTATGTTTGTCGCGTGGAGGATATGACGAACTATTCGACGCCATTCTTCCAATCCGTCATTGTGCCTCCTTCTCCCAAAGAGCCAAGATAGCCTCGTCGAAGATGAAGAAGCTTCTGAGTCTCCAGAGTAAGGTGGCGACGATGTCAACTCCAATGCTCCAAGGTCTCCACCACCACCGCCTGAATCTACAGCATAAAACATTTGATGCATTATCGTAAACTTTCACTTGGTCTGTAATGATGGGAACAATATTTTATTTTAAATGTGCTGGTATGTAAGAACTGATGCTTTACTACTTAGCACGTGTTGTATATAATTTGAAGTGTGTGCTCAGAGTTTTCTTAAGCACTACACATTTACACATTTCGTTTTATCTAGCTCTGTGCCTCGTCCCTTTCATGAGCCGGCCAACCTTTAGCATGAAAACTCTGCCAAGTCAACGCAATTGCTAAACCAGTTTAAACTCGGAAATAGAGTCGGCCTCTAGTACCAACAATTCATTACTCGGAATATGCCCGCGTCTAAGCAATCAGATAAAAAACCAAAGTATAAACACAAAATTAGATTTACACCCTAAGGTAACATTTTTATATATATTCAAAAATCATATCTAGAATGAACATGAGTATAAAGTACTTTCAAGCATCCTGGGATTTTTGAAAACGACATGCTCTTTTGGAAATAAGATGGTAAAAAACTTCTCAAGAATAATATATGAGGAAACCAATACTTTATTTCTCTTCGAACATGTACATATAAGATTTCAAGGAAATATAACTAGGAATAGAAGTGATGTAGCTGTGAAATATTCCAAGGACGGTCTAATTCATCCGGGTTTGTACTACCGCCATATTTCTTTGTCTTCTGAGTATCAGGTCTTTCCTTGATTGGTCTCATATCGGTTAAATAATATCACCCATTATGCAGAACTCGGCTGATCATAAAAGGTCCTTCCCAAATTAGGGAAAGCTTGTGCTTTCTTTTTTGCATGAGTCGGAGAACCAAATCTCCCTTCCTAAAAGAACGATTTTTCACTCTTTGACTATGATACTTGTGTAACTTCTGCTATAGGCTATAGATCTCTACTCAGCAACAACACGAACTTCTTCGACTATGTCGAGATCATCTTGTCGAGACACTTCTGCATATTCTTCAATATATGCTTTGACTCTAGGATACTGATGGATTAAATAACTCAGAAGAACTGCTTCTGCACCATAGACCAAGAAGAAAGGAGTGTATCCGGTTGATCTGTTAGGAGTTGTACACAAGCTCCATATCACAGACGGTAATTCTTCGGTCCAAGCCCCCGCGGCACAACGAGGTGGTGCCTCGAGACAAGGTCAGATTCCTTGTAAAATGAGACCATTTGCTCGTTTGACTTGTCCATTATCTTGTAGATGTGCGACTAATGCAATATCAAGTCGGATCGCTTATTCTTCATAGAATTCGGCTAATTATCCCATGGAAAAGTTGCTCCCGTTGTTAGTAGTAATAATATGCGGATATGCGAATCTGATGATTACATCCTCGGCGAACTTTCTGGTTGTGGGTCCATCACAATTTGTTACGGGTTTGGCCTCAATCCATTTGGTAAATTTATCCACCATCACTAGTAGGTGAGTAAATCCACACTTTGTCATTTGAAACGGTCCTACCATATCAAGGCCCCAGACCGCAAATGATCATGTAATAGGGATTTTTCGCAACTGATCAGCCGGAATGTGTGCTTGACGGGCGTACTTTTGGTAGCCTCTGCATGTTTTGACCAGTTTTTCAGCATCTGCCTTAGCTGTGAGCCAAAAGAATCCGTGTCTAAAAGCTTTTGCCACTAAGGATTTGGCTGCGGCATGGTGACCACACTCGCCTTCATAGATCTCTCGTAAGATTTCCACTCCTTCCGGAGAAATACAGCGCTGGAAAACCCCAGAAGCACTCCGCTTATAGAGCTCACCATTGATTATTGTATAGGCTTTTGCTCATCGGACAATCTGTCAGCCCAGAACTTCGTCTTTGGGTAATTTTTTGTCTATCAGCAAATCCAGATAGGGTTTAATATAGCTGGGAATTATAGCCTGATCTGCTAATAAAGGTGAGTTGGATTTCATCGGATAGTCCGCATCTACTCCTATGATAGAGGAAAGTTTTAGGTGCTCTAGAAAAGCGTCATCCGGGACTTGTTTCCGCGCAGAGCCTATTCTTGCTAAAGCATCTGCTTCCTCATTTTCTGCTCGAGGGATGTGTTGAACCTCAAAACCCTCGAACGATTTAGATAATTCATCCACAACAGATTTGTAAGTTGTGATACGTCCAAAACGTATCTACTTTCCCGAACACTTTTGCTATTGTTTCTCCTCTAATTTGTGTGATTTGGATACAACTAACATGGACTGACGCTATTTTTAGCAGAATTGCTTTGGTGTCTAGTTTTTGTGCAGAAAATCAACTTTCAGGAAAAATCCCGGAAAATATCACAAAACTCCTATTTTACCAGAAGACTCACGGAGCCAGAAGATGAGACGGAGGAGGGCCACGATAGGCCCACACCCCCTAGCCACGCGGGCTAGGCCAGGTCGCGCCTGGGGTGGTCTGGCCACCTCGGGCATCCCCTCCCCCCCCCCTTCGCCAACATAAATCCTTCTGACCTAAAACAGATGGGGGTTCAACGTTTTTCCAGATAGAGTTCTGTTGCGCCGCCACCACCAGAAACTCCGTTCTAGCACTCTGCTGGGATGGGGAATTGGAGGAGATCATCGCCATCATCATCACCGATGCCTCTCCATCAACCATCCATGTTTCCCCCATCCATGAGTGAGTAATCCCCGCTGTAGGCTAAGGGGATGGTAGGGATTGGATGAGAACTATCATGTAATCGAATAAGATTGTTAGGGCATGGTGCCTAGTATCTTTGTTAGTGCGTTTTGACATTGTTGCAACTTGTTATGCTTAATGCTTGTCACTAGGGCCCGAGGGCCATGATCTCAGATATGAACATGTTATTGATGAATGATGATAGTATTGTTTGTGATCTTATTTGCAAGTTGTTTAAACATATTATTATCCGGAACCAAAGGACCCGAAGTGACCGAAATTGGGATAACCGGAGGGGATGGGTGTGATATGAGGATCACGTGTGTTCACGGAGTATTAATGCTTTGCTCCGGTACTCCATTAAAATGAGTACCTTAATTGCCAGTAGATTCCCTTGAGGCCCCGCTGCAACGGGCTAGAAGGACAAAATATGTTGTGCAAGTTCTCATTGCGAGCACGTATGACTATATATGGAACACATGCCTATGATTGTTTAGTACTTGGATGCTTTATCTTACTTATCTGCAAATGCCCTAGATCTTGATATTACATGAATAGTCTCGTCCATGCAACGCCCGTCCATCCATCCCTATGCCTACCGCACTCAAATCCTTTTGTTTGCTACTATTATTACTACTGCTTTTGTTTTAATGCTGTTGTTACTTTGCTATTGCTACTATAAAGACTGTTGCTACTGATAAACTACTGTGAGCAAGACTATTTATAGGTGCAGCTGAATTGACAACTCAGTTGTTAAGCCTTATAAGTATTCTTTGGCTCCCCTTGTGTCGAATCAATAAATTGGTTTATACTACCCTCGAAGACTGTTGCAATCCCTATACTTGTGGGTCATCAAGACTATTTTCTGGCACTGTTGCCGGGGAGCATAGATTTATTTGTAAGTTCACTTGGATTTATTATTGTTCGCTGCTATCCTTTTCATCATGTGGAAAACTCGTGATGGTAAGTTTCCTATTTTACCATCCACTACAAGAAGAGGTACAGTTCTAAACACCTCTGCTGCTCTTGATTCACCATCTGTTATAAGTAATCTTGTTACACCACCACCACATACACATGCTACACACACTGCTACTACTGCTAAATCTGAAATTGCTTCTGATGCTCATGATGTTACTTCTACTATGCTTGATGAGAGTGGGTCATTAGGTCCTTACCTAGATGCTACAATTGCTAGAACTATGTTGGGAAACACTGAAACCCCTAGTGAAGATACTATTACACCTGATAGCTCACCTAAGTCTAGAGAGATCTATGATATTAATGTTGTTACATTGAAATGACTGATGAATTTATTGAAGAATATTGAAACATGTGTGGTGCTAGTGCTATTAAGAGTCTTCTTGAGAAACGTACTATTATACCTAAACTATCTCCTGATGCTAAGTTTTCCACATCTCCCATAAACATTAAAGATAAAGATTATGATTTCTCTCTTGATTTATCCTATATAAACATTGTTGAGAAAGAACCTTTTTGTGGGACTCAGAATGAAAGGGTTGTGGCAGATATGACTAAGCTTTCTATTATGAGTGCCTTATTTTCTGATGATATTAAGATGCGCACCTACTTTGTTGCTAAAATTTTCCCTTTTTTAGTAAAAGGAGAAGCTAAAGCTTGGTTAAATAATTTACCTCCTAGATCCATTGAAAGCCCTGATTGCTACTTTATTTTAGAAATATTTCCCTCCTAGTGCTCGACATGCTGTTTTGTAGAAACTTTTTGATTTTAAACATGGAGAAGAGGAGAAATTTCCTGAGTCATGGACAAGGTTTTTTGCCTTGATTCATGCACATCCTGGATGTCCATTACCTAAAAATGAGCTTCTTGATATATATTATAATGGACTAACTGATGAATCTAGGACATACCTGGATAGTTTTGCTGATTGTGTTTTCAGGAAAAGAACTCTTGCAGAAGCTGAAGAATTAATGGATAAAATAAGCAAGAATAATGATGATTGGACTACATCTGAGCCAATTACACCTGATCCAACTACCCCTGAACCAATTATGCCTGAACCAACCCCAACAGAAACACCAACACCGAAGAAGAGAGGAGTGATTGAACTAAATGATGAAGTGATGAAAGAAGCTAATAAATTTCTTAAGGAGAAGGATATTAAATCTGAAGATGTGAAGAACTTACCTCTATAGAAGAATTATGTAAGCCAATCTCCCACTCATTCACTATTGAGGTACACACTCTCCAACATTTTGATGAAGGTGATATTCCTTATGGTAAACCTCTTGATTAATGCTTAGAGGAACTTGATACTTTTATTGTTAAGCAAGGTAATTCTAATAAAAAGTTCAGAATCATTTATTGGAAAACTCTAGAGCTATTAATGAGTTGAAAGATATTGTGGAAAGGACTTCTAATGATGTTAAAATGCTTGTTAAACATTTCCAAATAGTTCAAACTCAAATTGATCAACTTGCTAAAGTACAAAAAGATATGCTAGTTAATGCTTCTGGAGATAAACATGCTTATGAAATTAGAACTAGGAGTGGTGCTACCACACAAGATCCCTTATATCATGAGGGACATCCTAAAATAATTGAGCAAGATTCTCAACAAGCTGAAAATAGTGGTACTTCTTCTAAGAGAAAGAAAAAGAAACATAAAACAGTTATAGAATCTTCTGAACCTTCTATAGATCCTAATAGTATATATGTCTCCGATGCTAAAACTGAAAGTGGTAATGATAACAATGATGCTCCTGATAAGGAAGAAGTTGAAGAAGAACCTGAAAAGCACACTAAGAACACTAGGTACACTAAGGAAGATTTTATTGCTAATAAACATGGTAGTGAAAGAGAACCTTGGGTGCAGAAACCAATGCATTTTCCTAATAAGAAACACAAGCAAAGGAGGAAGAACACTATAACAAGTTTTGTGAGTGGATGAAACCTTTATTTTTGCAAATTCCTTTGACTGATGTTATTAAGTTGCTCCCTTATTCAAAGTATATGAAGGATATTGTCTCTAATAAAAGGAAGATTCCTAATGAGGAAATTTCCACTTTGCTTACTAATTATTCCTTCAATGGTAAGGTTCCAAAGAAACTTAGTGATCCAGGTATTCCAACTATTCCTTGCTCTATTAAAAATAATTATGTTAGAACTGCTTTGTGTGATTTGGGAGCAGGAGTTGGTGTTATGCCTTTTTCTCTCTACAAGAGACTCCAGCTGGAAAAATTGATACCAACTGATATATCTTTGCAGATGGCTGATAAGTCTACTACCATCCCTGTTGGTATATGTGAGGATGTTCCTGCTCAAGTGGCTCATAATTGCTTGGTATTAACTTATTTGTTATGCTTGAGATGCTTCAAGATGATAATATGTCTATTATTCTTGGGAGACCTTTTCTTAATACTGCAGGTGTTGTCATCAATTGTAATCAAGGAAAAGTAACTTTTAATATTAATGACAAAGATCATACTGTCTATTTCCCCAAGAAGATTGATAAGAGTTATGGCCTAAGTTCAATTGAAAATATTGAGGGCATCAAAGTTGGAGAAATATATTGTCCCACTCCACAAGAAAGTTTTGAAACTATTATGGTTGGGACTATTGTTATCAAGATTGAGGTAACATAATCATTTTGTGAAATGCAAAGTTTTGTTTCATATAAAATTGTGTTGGTAACAAGACTTGATCAACCTTGTTAACGAAGGGATTTTAATGGACAAAACAGTGCTTTCACAATGATTATCCTTGCTCACTTCTATTTTTCTCCATTCCAATCTTTGCTCTTCGTCTTGTTCGTCTTTGTTTTGTTAGTTGCTTGCTTTTTAGAGTGTCTTAGAACTTTTGTAGTTTTAGTCTTGGTTTGCTTTTGTGTCTTTCAAAAATCTTTTTCTGCGAGAAAATCAATTTCATAACCTAAAAATTGGCCAAAAATAAAGTTTCCCGAAAAATTCCAGAAAATTCATATTAAATTTTTTCATGAAAAAGGGGGCAGAGGGGCACCTGTAGTGACCCAGGGGGACCCACTGGGCAGGCACACCACCTGGTGGAGCGGCCAACCCTAGGGCGCGCCTGGCCCAGGTGTGGTCCACCCCTGGCCCTCCACTTAGCATCCTTCTAGCCACTTCTTTCTCTCTCCCGAAAAACATCAGAGAACTTTGCATAGCTCGAGTTCCTGATGTTATTGCTCCCGATTTTTGATCTCCTTGCTCAGTCCATCTTTGCTGCTGATTTTTGGAGGGATTGCTCTCCGGTATATGCCTCCTCCGCTTGTCCAATTAGATTTTTGATTGGTGGATTGTATCTTGAGTATTTTGCTATTGTAGGTGACAGGTTATGTGAGCTTGCATGCTTGTTATATGTTTAGAGATTTCATTTTGATGCATGTTTAGTCCTATAGCAAGTTCCTATAGTAGTTCCCCTTCATTTATTAACTTGGAAATCACTTGGTTTGGTGTTTGTCTAAAAAAATCAGAAAAGGGGCCATGGATAACCATACTTTTGGAGAAGTGTTTGAAAGAGATGCACCTAGGAGGGAAAGGCCTTCGATATCAGCCTCTCAAGCTAGGCCATCATACAATGAGGATCTTATTGTGCCACGCTTTGGTAATGAGGGAGATGATGGGGATGCACACCCATCTACCTTCCCTTGTTTTGCCTTTTTGCAAGCTACAGGGATCCTCGATGATTTCCTAACTCTTGTTAAGATGGTTGGTCTAACCGATTATATGCAGGATGAGAGTGAGCAATATGCTTTGCTCACCAAAACTTTTGTGGAGAGTTTCACTTTCACTAACACCCCTTTTAGGACAGATGTTTCATTCAAAATTTATGATAGGCCTATCACCATGACATTAAAAATATTTTGCAGCATTATAGGTATTGGCATGGCTGGGACGGTGAAGAAGATTCAAGGTCGACCCGCTGATTTGTTGGAGCTCTACCGTGGGATAACAAATGATGATGACCGCACATCCCAGCGCAGGAAGATAGGAAATATTCAACTCCCAGCTTGTCGTGGTATTGCTGACGAGTACGCCATGGAGGGGTCCTCTCAGAGCGTGTTTAGAGATGTGGGGTAAGGCGGGAGGTTGGCGGGTACGAGGTAACACAACTTTCTCAGGTTCAGATCCCACGACGGTGGCAGAATCCTACTCCTGCTATAAATCACTATAATGGCAATACACCGAGTTATATGGATTGGTTTGCTGTGCGAGGTATGAGTTGTATCGGGACCTAAAGGCTCCCGCCGGTCCAGCTTATATAGTCGCCAGATCCTAGAGTTACAGGCAAAGTCCTAGCCGGACAGGTTATAGAGTCCTACACGGTACACAACTAGTCTAGCGTGTCTTGCACTCCAAGGCTCTGGGTACGCTGGTGACTCCTCCGTAGCCTTCCTTTATCTGGCATGGGCCTCCCTTCTGGATCCATCTAATTGGGTCGCCTAGCAGGCCATGGGCCTTGCTACCAACTGTGGGCCACCCGGGTTATCCGGATTAGAGACATGAAATGGTGATACCCATTTAGAATATCCCCAACACAACTCTCAGATATTTTGCTTATTATCTTGCCACTAGCATTCTTGGTAGGGAGAACACTAGCAATATTTTGAACTACCGTTTGGATTTTCTAGCTGCTGCACTTAACAATGAACCTAAGTATAATCTTGGTTCTCTCATTGCTCGCCGCCTAGCTGCTAGAGGACCCATCTATGGGGGTATTATTGTTGCACGTGGAGTTGCTGCCTTGGACCTTTCTATTGATCCGAATGATACAGTGCTAGCCCCACAAAGGCTTGATCTAGTTTCCATGAAAGCGCATCACTTTGTTACTGGTAGCTCTAGCCTTGAGAGTTTAGTTTACAGGATGATGTTTACTGACGTGGATGAAAGGGAAATTTCTTTGCCACGGTCTACTTTGTTCAGTATTTGCAGGGGACCTTGGTCACGCTCCAAGGAGGATATGGACGATCAGCTCCACGTGCTTGGTTTCCATGGGCACTACCAGGGGGATGCGCCCTCTTATGACTCTGCGCACTACACTGGGGCTTCCTCGAGCATGTACCAGGACGAAGGGGCCTCTTCGTCACACTACGGAGGCACTCCTTCTTGTCCAGGCTGGGATTGATCTCCACTTAGGCCAAAAGCCTAAGATTGGGGGGAGGTATACGACATCACACTCATCTACATATCATGTTCAGTAGGCACTTTGTATATCCATGTTTCTCTTTCTTTTTAGTTTTTTTTTCTGCTTTCCAAAACACAAAAGACAAAAAATATTTTTGTTGTTTCTCTTTGTTTGTTTCTTTGTCTTTTAGCTTTGGTTTGAATTTTCTTTCTTTTGTCTTTGGATTGCTATATGAAAAATCCAAAAAGATTTTGCTTTGTTTGCTTTTGCCTTCAGTGCTTGCTTAAAAAAATTGAAAACCCCAAAATATTTGTTGTTCTTCTCTGGTTTTGTAAAGTTCGTTGCAGGGTTCAGCGGTCCTCAGTGACTCCTTTGGAGTTTGGTTTCATGTTATTATTCAAGGCACACAAGTGAAAGGCAATAATGATGATTAATGACAACTCGAGATGTGGTAAGAGGCTAGTAATGAACTCTATTTTTATTCATTTTTGTACATATACTCATCATTGTGGGCTTGCTTAGTCTGTTCATGTAAGTTGTATGTTGTTTAATGGATGCTTAGTAGTTCTTGCTCTCTTCTCATTAGCTCCAACTTGCTAATAGTTTGTAGCATGTCATATGAATGTTTGCTTGCATTGTTCTATTCATAACTCTGGTATGACATTGTGGTATCCTCCTCTGAATGCTTCATTTGAATCGACTTGGCACATGCTCACACATGCATATGACTGAAAAAAAAGTTAGTTAAGCCTCGATGATTTATTTTTTCTCAGAATTCTTGTATCAGTTTTATGCCATAATTAATTTTGTTTTGTTGCAAGCATGATTATGACAGTTACTGATCTCTTGTTTGTTGCTCCCTTCCTATTTCTAGCCTCCACTTGCACTGAGTATAAGCTCTACTCGTGCTTCCAACTCCACAAAACCAAAATTGTCAAAAAGTCCACCATATCTACCTACTAGCATCATTGCTATTCCCTGCATATTTATTATGCCTCATTTTCTTCCAAATTAAACGTTTCCTTGTTATGAGAAAGTTAGTTAGTAAAGCTCTCACGAACTAGATGGCACACTTTATTTTCTTGCACTTAATAAATCTGAACCATTGTGAGTGTCCATGAAAGTTATATGCTTGCAAATTATAGGCTAGGAGTTAGCAGAACCATGCTGTCATGGGGAACACTTTCAACACATGTAAATATTATCCCGTTGATATCATGCTCTTTTTTTACGGATGTCGGCGCTGTGAAATAAAAGGGGAGCTTGTAAGTCCATGGAGTTATATATGTGTTAGAGAAACGCCTGGGCTTCTAGCCTAAGCCATGCCTAATCATGGTGGAAACTTGCAGCATCACCATAGTGAGCAATCTATGAAGCATTCTTCTTATAAAAAATAGAGATACAAAAAAGAGAAGAGAAAAAGAAAAAAGAGGAAAGAACAGAAAACGCACCATTTTCCCATGGTAAATAAGAAGATTGCTGAGATGCTCATTGTCTGTTGCCTAGTCATTTTGATATGGGATAGCTCCTGTGTCATGGGGCAAGGGGTACCCCGTTGGTGGTTCTCTATGATACACATGTATTTACAATGACAAGAACTTACTGGTAACTTAAGTTGAGTAGCATGAGGAACGGCCCTCGTACTCAAGGGACATGAGATTTCCAGTTTATGGTATGTCAAGCATATAACTCATATTGGACCTCACTTTAAACTTAATCATCTAAAGATGCCTATGATAGGGGCAATGAGAGATCAAAATTAATGAGTACCATACTTTCAGAATTTGGAAGCCTTTCAAACTCTTCAAAACCTTTTTCACTTCTTTGTTGAGTCACCACTTATTCTATGAGCACCTTCTTGAGATCATAGTTGTCATTCCTAGTGTAATGTGCCTGTCTCAAAACTTGGTTAATTATGACATAACTTTGATGCTTATATCTTTGATATTTTTATCTCTAGTATTCACTTGAACTTCAGAGGTGCCTTGGCATTTATGTTTTACTCCACAATCAAAGGCAAGTGAGATATCACTTTATCATACCTTTTTATGAGCATTACAATGTTGCTTATGCTTATGTTTCATGCTGCTTACTATTATTGTGTTGGAACCTCTTCATAGCTTGCATGACTATTGAGTAAACTTAGTTGTATACTCCTTATTATGAATTGTCTAAGTAGTGATCTTATGCTGAGAATATGTACATGTCACATCCCAAGATTTTCCAAATCTTGTTATGTGAAAAATAAATAAACAAAATAAATGATTGTTGAATTTTAGGGTGAAAAGAAACTTTTGTTTCTAAATGGAAACTTAAAATCCCATCTGGAACAAACTTTGATTAATATTTGAATTCAACAAAATCCAAATCAAAAGAAATGCATTCCTCATAAAATGCATCTGGAAACTTAAACACTTGGAAAATAAATCCAAACCCTAAACCCTAAAGGGATAAAAATCATTTCCAAGTTATCTCCAAGCCTATGGATTTGATCCATATAAAAGTTTTTCAACAAACATTTGCAAATGATCAAGAAAGACAAATAGAAACAACATAAGACCATAGAAATTGGTTTCACTTAATTTGGAGCCATAGATAAAATCTTATGAATTTAAATAAGATAAGGAAAAGTAATTTCCAAAGCTAATAAAGAACCTATCTACAAATCCATACCAAATGATGAGCAAATGATCCTAAAGATATTCAAAAGGATAAACAAATATCAAATAAGATTTCACAAATTGGAATCACCAAGTTTGGATCTATAAATAAAAAGATATGGATTTTATAAGACAAAGATAGAAATATTAAATAAAGAATTTTTGAAAGACCAAATAAATCTTGGCCTAATCCATAAGCAAATGGAATGAATTATAATCCCAATCCAAATAAAATAAAAGGATAAAGAATTTCCAAAATAAAATAAAAATGGCATTAAACCATTCTATCCCTATTTTAATAAAGACAAATCTCTAATAAGAATAATTATATAATTCATGAGAAAATAGTATTTTGGAATTTACCCAAGTGAAATAAAAGTTGTTTAATTCAACCTAATTAAGATTAAATAAAACTTCCAAATAAAAATTAGGGAATTAAAACTATATTAAATTCCATTGGAATTAAAACAAATACCCAATTCAAATGAATTATGAATCATATTAAATACTTTCCAAATAATTCAAGATGAATTATTTGAACCCAAATAAACAAATAAAAACCTACTGAAAAGATTTGAAAGTTTAAAGAATTTTAATGGTGTTTGAATTATTATTAAATCCTACTTGGATTAAAACAAGGGCCTAATTAAATAAATAAAAGACCCCAAAAAGAATAAAGTTTTATTTCAAAAATTGACTTCAGATTATATTACTAACCAGTATTTAAACCCACACAAAAATTGGCAAAGATTTTAATTCAAATGGATGTTTGAATTGACCCAACAAAATCAAAACAGAAAAGCAAATTGGAAAAAGAAAAATAACAGGAGAAGAAAAAAATATGAAACGAGGCAACCCAACTGACCCAGCCCACTAAGCCCAACACAGCCCACTGCTTCTCTCCCGCGGAAAAACGCTTCGCACCTGAGTCATTACCCGCTGAGTCTATGTGTCACATCCCAAGATTTTCCAAATCTTGTAATGTGAAAAATAAATGAATAAAATAAAACTTTGTTGATTTTCAGGGTGAGAAGAAACTTTTTGATTCCAATTGGAAACCTTCAAAACCTATTTGATCAAACAAATCCTAAAGGATTTGAAAAGATAAACAATTAATAAATAAAATATTAAATTTGTGAAATTACTATTTTTGGATCTTTTAATAAAAAGATTTGGTTTTCAAAAGCAAAGGATAGATTTATAAATAAGGATTATTTTATAAGCCAAATTAAAACTTGTCCAAGCCTTTGAAATAAAATATTTCAATTTGATAAAAATAGTAAAGGTTTATTTAAATAAAATAATAAGGATTTAATACCCAAGTTTATTAAAAATAAGGGTTTTACTATTTTAATTAAACATCAAAACTTATTAATTTGTTTTAAATAAGTTTTCCAAGTGTTTTATAATTTCAAATAAAACCTACTGAATGCTTTGGTACTATTTTAGATTTCAAATAGAGTTTTAAAAATAAAACAAACCCTATTTGAATTAATAACTAAGGTCTATTTTATTTAATTAATAAATAGATCCTAAAGAGAATAAAATTATTATTTTATTTTGGGCTTTGGTTTGTGTTGATTAAACAGAACTAAACTCAATGCAAAGTTTGGTGGAAGTTTGATTTGAATTGAGTGTTTGATTTGTTGTTTGAATTTCAAAACAGAAAATCAAAATAGAAAAAGATAAAGCAGTTAGAAAGAAAAAAATAGAATCAGGCCTGACCCAACTCACCTGGCCCAGGAAGCCCAACTCTAGCCCAGCTTCTTCCCCACGCGCGAAACGTTTTTCACCCATAGACATACCCACTCAGCGACTGACTGGTGGACCCTCTCCCTATCTCACTCCCTCGCTGACGCCCAGACCCCACTGCCACCTCAGCGTCGTCTTCAACCCCCAGACCCCGCCCTGCCGTTGCAGACAAGAAACGCCGGCGTTGATTACGCGTTAATGGCCGCGTTACTCCACCCCACGACCACGCCCATATAACCGCTTGCTTCTTCCCTCTCTTTCCCCCCAGACACCGCTGCACGGGAGCCACCAGGCTGCCCTGAATCGGATTTGCACCGCCGCTGCTCCGGCGAGCCTCACCGAGAAATTCCGGCTAGTAGACACCACCCCTTTCCTCATCAACCAAGCTCACACACTCACCAGATCCTTACGCAACTGCCCGTGTCATTCGTTCGTCTGCGCTTGCCCCAGAGCCTCGGCTTCGACAACCTCTCAGCGCCGCCGCGTCTGCTTCTTCCTCCGGCGACCTCCCTTGGTAAGCTCAGACCGCCCCGAAGCCATTCATTGATGCTCACATGTTTCCTAGTACCGTGCGCGTCTAACTCACCCCTTATTTTGATCTGGCACGCCTTGTAGCCCCGCCTCCGTCGACGACCGTACGAACCCGAGGCACAACTCCACTCCGGCGAGCGATTCCGATCACCTCCGTGCGCCCCTTCACCAGCCAGTACCACCTCGAGCTTCACCGCAACCCTGCAAGCACGGTGATGCCCTCCTCTGTCTTCCTCGTTTCCTCTAGCACCAGCTCCGCCGTAGCCAGACACGCCGCCGCCTGCCGCCACCAGTGCCGCCCGTCTATGGCTAGCGCGATGTGCGCCGTGCGATTAAGATCCTGCGGCTGCGATTAGATCACTTAACGCTGAAGGGGTAC
Organism: Avena longiglumis; assembly: GCA_030063025.1. Taxonomy (NCBI): domain Eukaryota; kingdom Viridiplantae; phylum Streptophyta; class Magnoliopsida; order Poales; family Poaceae; genus Avena; species Avena longiglumis. Next base: position 427,146,073 of record CP125977.1, on the reverse strand, counting down.
ACAACCAGTGCCGTGCGATTTAACTTGATCCAACGCCTCACGTTGCTGATCCAGCCGAAGCGGTACCGACGAATAGGAAAGCGCCGCGTGGCCCAGCTTTTGATTTAAAACAGAATTAGAATCAGATTTGTTTGCAAATTCGAAAAATCCATAACTTTAGATCCACACGTCCAAAATTTTCAAACTTTATATCAATGGAATCAGCAAGACAAGCCCTAGCCAACCATGCAATTTGTTTAGTAAAAAGTTTCTATTAAATTGTGTGTTTTTGCAGAAACTTGTGTATGCTTGTTTAGGTTATAAAAATTATTCCAAAAAGTTTTTGAGGATGAAATCTTTGCAAAATGATTTGTTGTGAACCTACTGACCATAGGAACCAACCCATGGCTTTAAAAATGTATTTTGTAAAGATTAGGATTGAATACTTGAATTAACTCATTTCTAGCCAAATAAAAATATTGATTTCGATATGGAAATGTTTTTTGAGAAAAACCTTTGGAAAATGTGTTGATTCAAACCTACTGACCCAAAACACCAAGTTTTGTGAATTAACAACTTATTTGGTGAACAATATAAAATTGTTGCTTTGCTAAAAACATTTTCCACCACATGAAATGATGATTTGATTTAAAAATGGTTTATAGATAAAACCCTTTTGCAAATGACTTTGCCACTTTAGACAAATGACCACTTTGAGACTTACAATGTATAGAGCCTAGTAGAAACCACCTTTGCAAATAAAACTATCTTTTGCATGCTTGCATGCATGACTTAGTTTCTATTATTTTATGTGTGTTAAATTGTTTGATTATTGGTTGGAATGATAGTTGATTTTGTGTTTGCTTGAATGATTTGTAGTGGAAGTTAGAAGAGTTTGATATTAGCAAGATCAAGAAGTGAACCAACATTCCCTACCAAAAAGGCAAGTGACACTATCATCCATGTCCTACTATTTTCATTATACTTAGTGGATTTTTGAAACATGCATGAAAAGGATTTCTATACTTATGCTATGCTAAATCCTAATAGGATACCCTTATATATTCCTTAGTGAAAACAATGTAGTTGTAAAATGCTTATCCATGCTATATATTTTGTGAAGAGATACATGTTGAGTTTTTATGAAGTTGAGAAAAGACTTATGTTTTATATAATAAAACAAGTACTCAATGAACCACCTGGGTGGACAAGGATATTCAAGTTTTGGACAAGGTGGCAACAAAAGGAACCATGTTTATATGGCAATCTCTTTTTGGTTGTGCACTAAAAGAAAACTACCCAGGGACTTAGAGATTGAACATGTTTCTCCAACAGTGGCTTCCGTGTATAACCACATGCTAAATGGGCACTGGCTTAGTCAACTACATTGGGAAGACACATGCATTGGTCTTCAGGTTAACTGGAAATGAGGGAACTAGGAACCCTACATTGGTGCCTGAAGACAAGCTAGCATTGTGTATGGGAGGACCCTATGGAAAGACTTCGTCACATTCTCAATCTGCCAGTATTCCATCTTGGTGAGTACTTATCCAGCGGCCACTGGTGGCAACAAGATGAGATTGTGTCATGTGGGTAAAGTGTACAACTTCTGCAGAAGATCAAAATTCTAAGTACTTAGCCGTGTCCTCGGTTATGGACAATACTAAGCAACTAAAGCCTGAAGCTATGGGAAATCTCGACATTCCAATTTCTAAAAGCAAAACTTTAAAGTGACAACAAAGACTTGAATCCCTTGGGGTGTACCAAGGAGCTCAAGAGATTTTGACAGAGACTTGAAGCACTTGGGTTGTACCAAGGAGCTCAAGAGATTTTGACAAAGACCTGAAGCACTTGGGGTGTACCAAGGAGCTCAGAAAGATTTTGACAAAAGATCAAAACTGTTTTGAAAAGATAGGATAAATTATTGCTTTCTGAAAATGAGCCTAAAACCCTACTTAGCCAAATATGCATGTAATGACAGGATCCACTTATTTCTACATAGTAGTGAAACTTGCCAATACAATCCAAATGTATTGACCCTTGTGGCTGTAACTTGTTATGTTGCAGGTTTGTTTGATATTAGTGAAGTTGATTGATTAGGATTACAAGTCTACAACCAACATGTTTGCCTGTGGCACTTTGAAGATGAAGGACCCCATGCTTATAGATATTCTGCTGCAATGTAATGTAATAGCCAAATGAGCTATGAAAGATGTAATAAATTATTTTATTCCTGGTTATAAAGTTGTATTATGACCTTTGTTTCTTGATATTACATCTTAACTGTGGATGCTAGCTATTGATCCAGGGACTAGCATTGTAAACACAGGGGACTCTACCTTATTAAAGGTTGGGAATCTACACTATGACGCGTGGACCCCATCTTCCATGTCCCTCCTTTGCTGACGAGACGACCCCACCGCCAGCTCTCTTCTTCCTCACCCGCGCGCAAACCTCGCCGGTTGTTTCCGCCGATGAATGCTCACTTTAATTCGCGGCATTGATGCTGCCTTTACCCTCTGCGACCACGCTCGTTGAAACGCCTCTCCCTCCTCTCTCTTTCCCCTCTGTCGCCTCACCCTAGCGCGCCCCCAGGCTACCCAATTTCTCTCTGCACCGCCCTCTGCTCCGGCGAGCTCCACCAGCGATTCCGGCAGCCCCTCGCCGCCCCTCGCCTCCTCGAGCACATAGGCGTGATTCCCATCTCCTGGCGAACCTCCCCGTAGCATCAGCTCGGCCGCGCTCGCCCCAGAGCGTCGGCAAGGACAACCACTGACCGCCACCGTCGTATGTACCAGCTCCGGCGAGCTACTGACGCCCAACCCGTGTGCCCCTCATGTTCTGGTGAGTACCTCTACAACCCCCGAAACCGTGCGCATCCTCCTGATGTTTTTCCTTGCTTGCATCCCAGGTGCTCGTCTTCGACCATGACCGCGCGCACCCGAGGCGCGGCTCAACTCCGGTGAGCGATTGAGGTCATCCTCGTGCGCCCCTTCGCCAGCAAGGACCGCCTTGAGCTTCCCCACTCCACGGCGATCACGGCGAGCCATCCCTCTTTCCTTCTCGCTTCCTGCATTGCCAGCTTCGCCGCCGTCTGACCGCGCGCCGCCGGTCGCCGCCGCCAACGCCGCTGCCTAATGGTCAAGGCGATATGGTCCATAGGATTTTAATCTGACGGTTAGGATTAGAACGTGAACGAAGGGGTACGCTCGCTTCTGTGCCGCACGATCTATTTAGATCTAACGCCTCTCGTTGCACGATCCGCACGAAGCGGTATCGACGAATTAAAACACGCCACGTGGCCCTGCCTGATATTTTGAATACATATTTGATCTATTAGATGCTAGATTTTGTAAAATCTATAACTTTTAATCTACACGTCCAAATTTTGCAAATTTTATATCAATGGAATCAGCAAGACAAGCCCTAGCCAACCATGCACTTTGTTTAGTAAAAAGCTTCTGTTAAATTGATTGTTTTTGCAGAAACTTATGTATGCATGTTTAGGATATAAAAATTGTTCTAAACTGATTTTGAGGATAAAATCTTTGGCAAATGGTTTGTTTTGAACCTACTGACCCCAGGAATCAATTGGTGGTTTCAAAAATGTATTTGGTGAAGCAAAATAATAAAACCTTGAATTAAAACATTTCTAGCCAAATAAAAATATGGTTTAATTGTTAAAAATGATTTTGGAGGAAAACCTTTGGGAAATGTTTTGATTTAAACTCTCTGACCCCAAACACCAAGTTTTATGATTTGAAAATGTATTTGGTGAACCCTATAAGATTATTACTTTGCTAAAGGCATTTTCAACCACATAAAATAATGACTTACTTTAAAAATGGTTGATGGGAAGAATCTTTTGCAAATGGTTTTGCCACTTTATAAAATGACCAAAAAGTGTTTTAGAATGTTTATAACCAATTATAAACCACTTTTTTTAAGTAAAACAAAGTTTGGCATGCTTGCATGCATTTTTTTGTTTCTACCATTTTATGTGATGAATTGCTTGAATGGTAGATTGAAATGTTGTTTGCTTGATTGAATTGTAGTGATTTGAAGTGAGTGAACATTGCAAAGATCAAGGAGTGAACTTATATTCTCTACCAAAAAGGCAAGTGATCCTTCATACTTTTATCCCATTATTTTCACTATGCATTAGTGATATTTCTAAGTAGGACTTGCATGGAATTTTGCTAAGTGTAAACTATGCTATGGGAAATCCTAGTAGATGAAACCTTTGTAGAATTTCCTAAGTTAAGATTCCTACTACTATCATGCTTAGCTTAGCTAATAGAAAACAAGGGTGGAATATATATTCATACTATGGAAAATTTCCAAGTCAAGGACTTGTGTGTTGTTAATAAAACAACTAAGTGAATGAATCACCTGGGTGGAATGGAAGGAATGGTTTGTGTTGAGTGGTTCAAAAGGCCCATCTCTATGGTTTACCTTGTGTATCTCACTTGTGGATGGCCACCCAGGAACAAAGAGATTTTAGATGTCAAATGTTGAGAAGCTTCAAGTGTAGCCACTTGGCATTATGGGCTCTGCATGGATCATATAGGTTGCAATAACTTAGCCAAATGGACAGTTGGTGGTAGGGGATGATAGGTTGGAACGCGTCCATTCTGGTCTAAGGGAAGGCTTCTGAAAGATCTTGTCTTGGTGAAACCAAGTCTTGTGGGGAAAGTGCACCACCTCTGCAGAGTGTAAAATCTAAGTACTTAGCCATGTCCCTGGAAAAGGAAAATTTGAGCATCAAGACATGGAAGCTATCAAGAATCTCCTCATCCCAATTTCTAAGTTAAAATCTTGTGGTTGAACAAGGGTTGAAGGATCACCAATTTCTATTGGGAGATGCCTTGGGAATGTTTTTGTCAAGCAAAAACTTAGTGTTTTCAAATGATAAGGAAAATCTATTTTGAGCAAAGCAAGCCTAAGCTCCACTTAGCCAAATGCATGTAGATGATAGACTCCACTATACTACCATAGTATCATTTGCCAATACAATTCAAATGTATTGACCCTTGTGGCTGTAACTTGTTATGTTGCAGGTTTGATTGTTATTAGTGAAGTTTAATGATTAGGATTACAAGTCTACAACCAACATGTCTGCCTGTGGAATTTTGAAGATGAAGGACCCCATGCTATTGTTATATTCTGATGCATTGTAATGAGATAGCCAAATGAGCTATGTAAGATGTAATAAATTATTTTATTCCTGGTTATAAAGTTGTATTATGACCTTTGTTTCTTGATATTACATATTAACTGTGGATGCTAGCTATTGATCCAGGGACTAGCATTGTAAACACAGGGATCTCTACCTTATTAAAGGTTGGGAACCTTACAGTACATTACATGAAGCAAATGTGTTCATGAAAGTTTCTTTTATCGCACTCAATTTTCAACAGAATTGCTTAAGGACAAGCAATAAGCTAAGCTTGGGGGGAGTTGATACGTCCAAAACGTATCTACTTTCCTGAACACTTTTGCTATTGTTTCTCCTCTAATTTGTGTGATTTTGATACAACTAACATGGACTGGAGCTGTTTTCAGCAGAATTGCTTTGGTGTCTAGTTTTGTGCAGAAAATCAACTTTCAGGAACAATCCCAGAAAATATCGCAAAACTCCTATTTTACCAGAAGACTCACGGAGCCAGAAGATGAGACGGAGAAGGGCCACGAGGGGCCCACACCCCCTGGCCATGCGGGCTAGGCCAGGCCGCGCCTAGGGGTGGTGTGGCCACCTCGGGCACCCCCTCGGTCTCCCCTTTCGCCTACATAAAGCCTTCTGACCTAAAAACAGAGGGGGGTTCGACGTTTTTGCAGATAGAGTTCTGATGCGCTGCCACCACCAGAAACTTCGTTCTGGCACCCTGCCGGGACGGGTAATTGGAGGATATCATCGTCATCATCATCACCGACGCCTCTCCATAAACCATCCATGTTTCCCACATCCATGAGTGAGTAATCCCCCCCTGTAGACTATGTGTATGGTAGGGATTGGATGAAATCTATCATGCAATCGAGTAAGATTGTTAGGGCATGGTGCCTAGTATCTTCGTTAGTGCTTTTTGACATTGTTGCAACTTGTTGTGCTTAATGCTTGACACTAGGGCCCGAGTGCCATGATCTCAGATCTAAACATGTTATTGATTCATGATGATAGTATTGTTTGTGATCTTATCTGCAAGTTGTTTACACATATTATTGTCCGGAACCAAAGGACCCGAAGTGACAGAAATTGGGATTGCCGGAGGGGATGGCTGTGATATGAGGATCATGTGTGTTCAGGGACTGTTAATGCTTTGCTCTGATACTCTATTAAAAGGAGTACCTTAATTTCCAGTAGATTCCCTTGAGGCCCCACTGCAACGGGATGGCAGGACAAAAGATGTTGTGCAAGTTCTCATTGCGAGCACGTATGTCTATATATGGAACACATGCCTATGATTGTTTAGTACTTGGATGCTTTATCTTATTTATCTACAAATGTCCTAGATCTTGATATTACATGAATAGTCTCGTCCATGCAACGCCGTCCATCCATCCCTATGCCTACCGCACTCAAATCCTGTTGTTTGCTACTATTGTTACTACTGCTTTTGTTTTACTGCTATTGTTACTTTGCTATTGCTACTATAAAGACTGTTGCTACTGATAAACTACTATGAGCAAGACTATTTCCAGGTGCGGCTGAATTGACAACTCAGTTGTTAAGGCTTATAAGTATTCTTTGGCTCCCCTTGTGTCGAATCAATAAATTGGGTTATACTACCCTCGAAGACTGTTGTGATCCCCTATACTTGTGGGTCATCAAGCTGCCATGTTCTTGTTTGCATTGCAGATATCGGATACTTGCTGAGCAACTAAATCCAAGTCTCTGTAACACATGAGTCTAGTTACCCCAATATTTTTGGCCATGACTATTCCATGTAACAGTGCTTCAAACTCGACAATATTATTGGTCGCCGTGAAGTGTATCTGTAACACATATAATATCTTATCTCCTTGCGGTGATTTGAGTACCATGCCATCCACCGAGCCCCATCATGCTTTTGACCCATCAAAATGTAGGGTCCAAAATTCCGAGTCTGGAGGACTTGTATTTTCCGCTGTCTCCATCCAATCAGCGACAAAATCAGCAAGTATCTAGGATTTGATTGTTGTTCATGGCTTGTACTCGATGTTGAAAGCTACAATCTCTATTCACCACTTTGAGACACGTCATGTGGTATCGCGGTTGTTGATTATATCTCGCATGGGATCAGTACTCGCCACTGCGATTTTATGCTCTTGAAAATAATGTCATAGCTTTCTGGCAGCAAAGAATACTCCATAGGATAGCTTTTGGTAATGTGGATACCTTTGTTTCGACTCTATCAGGACCTCACTCAGGTAGTATGTTGGATATGGCATCTTATGATCATGGCCTTCTTCCTCGCGCCCCATTGATGTTACCACCCTTATGACCTTATTAGTCATTGTTATGTAAAGGAACATATGCTCCTGTGGCTCCGATGCTGCGAGAATTGGTGGATTCTAAAGTAGATCTTTCATACTTTGTAGGGTTGCGTCGGCTTCCCTGGTCGAGAAAAATTTGTTGATTTTCTTCAAGAGCTTGTATAAAGGTGTGGCTCTTTCTGTGAGCCGGCTGACGAACTGGCTTACTACTGCTATGCAACCAGTTAGTCGTTGTGCGTCCTTCAGGCGGGTTGGCCTGGTAATGTTAAGTATAGCCTTGATTTTGTCCCGGTTCACCTCTATGCCCCTTTCAGACATGATGAAACCTAAAAATTTTCCGGCTTGGATTCCAAAGGAACACTTCTTCGGATTTAGCATTATGTTGAATTTTCGTAGGTAGCAAATGATTCCTCTAAGTCAGAAATGAGTCTTTCCTTATTTTTGGACATCACTGCTATATCATCTACGTATACATGGACATTGCGTCTGATTTGGTCGTTAAGGTGATGTTGTATGGTGCATTGATATGTACCTCATGCGTTCTTTAGGCCAAAAGGCATAGTTTTGTTGCACAAGGTTCTAAAAGGTGTGACGAAAGACGTCTTGAGTTGATCCGATTATTTCATTGGTATTTAGTGATATCCAGAATATGCGTTGAGAAAACAAAGTAATTCCAACCCTGCCGTGGAGTCGATAACTTGGTCAATTCTTGGCAAAGGGAACGGATCTTTAGGACAAGCCTTGTTCAAGGCAGTATAATCAATGCACATCCTTAAATCAATAGTGTCCTTTTTAGGGACAAGTACAGGATTTGCTACCCATTTAGCATGGATGACCTCTGCGATAAATCCGGCTAATTCTAGTCGGTCTAATTACTTAGCTATAGCTTTGCACTTTTCATCACCAAACCGTCGTAAGGAATGTTTGATGGGTTTAGCATCAGGATACACATTAAGAGAGTGCTCGGCGATTTACCTAGGTACTCCGGTCATGTCAGAAGGCTATCATGCAAAGATATCTTTATTTTCTTTGAGGAACTCGATGAGCACACATTCCTATGTGCGGTCTAAGCATACCCCTATGTTCATTGTCTTGGAGGGATTGTCTTCCTTCAGCGATGTCTTCTTCGTATATTCCGATGCCTTGAACTGCAAACTTGAATTCAGCACCTCGTTCTTCATAGAGGGCATCTCGGACGGATCGATGTTCTTCTTGATCTCCCGGTACTTCTGGGCGTGTAACACGGCTTTAGCAAAGGCGGCAGATCCTTCCTCGTAGTCTCGCGCTTTCTTCGGGTTTCCCTGGAAAGTGATAATGCCCTTTGGACCTGGAAGCTTTATCATGTTGTAGATGTAGAAGGGTCGAGCCATGAATGCCCAGTAAGCCGGATGCCCAAATATGGTGTGGTAAGTACTTTTGAACGGTACCACCTCGAAGGAGAGTAGATCGGTCCGATAATTGTCCCAGGTTCCGAATGTCATGTACAGTGTGATCTCACCTAGATAATCCGCCTGTCTCCCTATTGCCATGAAAAGTCATGTTGATGTGATTTAACTGGCTTTCGTGTATCTTCATGTGGTGAAGCGTCTCAATGTAGAGGATGTTGATGCTGCTACCACCGTCCATGAGAGTTTTAGAGAACTCATAGCCATCAAGAAGAGGATTGATGACCTGAGGGTACTTTCCCTGATGATGTTTTTCCTCGGGTGATCTTTGCGGTCAAAGGTGATGGTTACATCCGACAAATCCAAGAATTGGGGGAAAACCTAGACCATGGCATTGAGCTCACCGAGAACCACCTTTTTGACCTTAGCTGGCTGAGTTCCAAGGAAGAAGACATATGTGTCTTTCTTTGTGGGATAATACTTCTTTCCAGCCGAATTGGGTTGTGCGGCATCCGCTTCTTCCATGTTGGAATCTTCCTTGGGATCCTTGCCTTTTTTGGATTTTTTCCTTTTAGTCACTTGGCTCTGTAGCTAGCGGATTCGTCTTTCTTGATGTCATCATTGAAACGACATTCAGCATTGGTATGGGTAGAACCTCCATTCGCGTCCAGGTGATGAACACAAGGGTTTTTTTGCAATGTCAGCCCAGGAATATGATTTTTTGGGTTGTTGATCTCCTCTACCTTGGACCCGAGAAGTTCCGCGACCTCGTACCAGCCGCCTCCGCGCTCTCCTCGTCCTCCGGATCCGAATGTTGCGTTGACAGCTGCATTTTTTTGGAGCCGGTTATCCTCCGAGATGTTCTTGTGCTTCTCAGTTTGTTGCTTCTGCTACTTGGCCGCATTCAGATTGGCCAGAATAGTCAGAAATCCATATGAATCGTCATCGGCGTCAGCATATTTTCTTTCCATTTCTATCATCTCTCCCAGGTCTGTGACATGGTCACACTTTAGTATATGACGCAAAAGTTCGATTGGGATTCCTGCAATGAAAGATTCAATCGCAGTTTGCTCATTTACTCCTTCGCAGGAGTTCTTCGTGTTGATCCAGCATCCGAGGTAATCCTGGCTAGTTTCTCCGGTTCTTTGAGTGCAATGCTGCAAGTCAATGCTTTGCATGACCTCCTGTATGTTCCCTCTAAGTATGAAAAGAATGCATTTTTCATATCATACCATTTGTGAATCGAGTTCTCTGGTAGTTCGTTGAGCCAAGATCGATGCATCTTCTATAACATGAGTGGGAGATACCGAACTACGACCAAGCAGTTTCCTCCTTTGGCGATGCAGCAAGCCTGGAAGAAATCCTGAAGCCAAGTATCTGGACGAGATGCACTGTCGTAGGGCTAAATGTGTTTGGCCATAAATAACCGGAAACTTTGTTTGACGGATATCTGGGCCAAAGCATTTGGGTCCCACGTATACGTCTTCCTCCTTGTACCGCCGCGCTGCAATGTTAGGCTCTATGCGATGGCGAGTGTCATTTGGCGAGACAGACCTACGCCTTGGAGGCTCGTGGCTTCTGCGTGGCAGAGTCGGATTCCTGCTTCTCCTTCCACCATCACCACCTCCGCCCATACGGCTCCCATGGCTGCAACGAGATCCTTCATGGTCGCTGCCGGGTGGTGATGTGGCTCTGGTGGGTTATTTCTGGCTGAGCGGCGCGGTTCTGGAGCCTCATTGTGCTGACTCCGAGGTTGATTTCGTCGGGATCCATCCCTGCTTGATTCAGGGCGATCTGGTTCATTTCTTCGTCCAGCATTGCCAGCCAGACGGCTGGGGGTGGCATCCTTAGCCAATCTTGTTCTCATTGGCGGTGCATCTCTGGGTCTTCCCTATGGCGATTATTCTATCGACGATGGCCCTGGTGAGGTACCAATGCCCTGATGGCATCTTGAGACGCAACCGGAATAACTCCCGACCAGTCCCGCGCGGCCCTGCGAGGATGACCGTTTGATCCGGTCCTTGACTTTTCTTCTTCCCGGGGACAATGACATTGATCGGTATCCCTGCGGGGTATTTCATCAGCGCTTTGGACTACGCTAGTGTGACAAAATTCCGACCTTGAGGCCAGCTTGCCACTGAATGACGTGGTTGTCTTTTGCTGTTTCAATCCTTTGTCGAGCAATGCTACACATTGCCAGACCTGTTCTGGGACGGATTATTGGCGAGGATGGCTCGTGCAGCCGCATCGTTCTCCACTGGCGTGCTGTAGACTCAGATCTTCTCTCCGGTTTTACCGTCAAATAAATCTCCATGGACATCCGGGTTCCTATTAGCAAGAACCAGACCTCCCCTTGTCTTGTTTGGCAGTTGCTTGAATTCTGATTGGTACTAGGTGTTGGGCCACGCAGAGATAAAACAAAAACTTTTCCTCTAACGTGGTGATCCCAAGACCTAGCTGAGGTAGAAGGACACGAGGTTTACCACTAGACGCGCTGTTGCGGATTACTGATGAAGCGCGTCAGTTGATGCAGTGCAGTCCTCACGATCCGATCGTCCTGGTGCTGATCGCACAGCACCTCTGCTGGTATCCACATCGCATAGGAGGAGCGCCCGGCGAATCGCTAGGTTCGTTACGGCGGGATCTGTGGAGCTAGGTTTTCCAACACATGGAACGACCTAACCGAACAACGATTAACCTTCCGGTTACCGTGCTCCACTATATAGGAGTGAACGTGGGCTCGCTCATGCCGACCCATTCACTAAAGCCCATATAAAACTAGTCACCGTGAGTCCAACTCACTAACTCACCTAATCTGGTTTAGGTCCAACCCAACCAGACATGATTCGGATCCAATCCGAACTTGCTCCCGCTCTTAAGTGTGTGACCCCAAGGCTCATGGTTACTTGGACACGATTAGAGTCCAACTCACAATCGATCAATCGGCATCGGCTCCCTGCGAGCGTAACGATTCCCAAGTACCAAAGAGTCATGACGACTTGCCTTTCCAATGCGACTTACGCCCGAGTCCCTTTTGCCTCACGATATACCTTGTCGACTATAGGCGAATATATGTCATCCCTTAAATAGTCCGACTCTCTTCTCGATCCGAGATAAGTGATTCACCCGACTAACTTAGTCGATCGCCTCGTTAACACTTAACCGAGTCGTGCATGGCCATGCTTCGAATCATATCTCACGAGGGCCCGGAGAATATCTCTCCGAGTGGAGGGCAAGATCCCATCTTGGTTATTCACATCACGCAGCTTGATTCTCACGACCCGAACTCGCCTTTATAAGCGCCCGCCACGGATCAGCTTGATGTAACCTAAGTCGGTGATCCTCAACTCGGACTATGCAACAACCTCAGTCTAAGGATTACATTGATTGAGATATACAAATGACAGCTTAGTTCGTTGTACCTCAATATGGGTCAATCCGACTAAGCTAAACTCTTTAGCCTAGTCTGTAAGTTGGAATAGCATCTCCATGCCCATGACAAGTGGAACCGAGTCATCAAGCCAACTTTCACATTGGTCTAAGTTGTGTGTCCAAGACAACCTCAATGACCAAGGACATTTAGTACAAACAACATGAATGCATAGTTCCACAACTGAATCACATATTCAATGATACACATCGATGTTTATACAAGGACTACTTAATAACTTTATGAATACAATGGGAAATCTCATCATACATGATTGCCTCTAGGGCATATTCCCAGCCTCCCACTTGCACTAGAGTCAATCTTCCGACATCATATGTCTAAGCATCTAATGCCCATGGCTCTCAGTGCGCCTCATGCTTCGCCGGGTAACGGCTTTGTCAACGGATCCGCAATATTTGCATCCGTGTGTACCTTGCATAACTTGATATCACCGATCCACGAATTGGCGAATTAGGTGGTACCGCATGAGTATGTGCTTGTTCTTCCGGTGTTGTCTAGGTTCCTTGGCTTGTGCAATAGCACCATTGTTGTCACAATACACGTCCAACGGATTGGACGAGCCCAACCACACCAAGATCCATGAGGAAATTCCTCATCCAAACAGCTTCTTTTTGCCTCCGAGGCGACAATATACTCAACCTCATAGACGCATACGCCTCTTGCTTGGAACTTTTCCAGCTCACAAGACCTCCGTTTATAATAAACACGTATCCGGATTGTAACGAGAATCATCAGAGTCGGTGAGATAACTCGCATCCGTGTAACCCTTTACACTGAGTTCATCTTCACCACCATAAACCAAGAACATATCCTTAGTCCTTCTCAAGTACTTTAGGATATTTTTAGCCGCTGTCCAGTGGATCTCTCCAGGATCAGCCTAGTATCTGCTCACAACACTTAGAGCATAGGAAACATCCGGCCTAGTACAAATCATGGCGTACATGATGGATCCGACTGTAGAAGCATACGGAATCGCACTCATCCGACTTCGCTCATCAGTTGTCGAAGGACACTGAGTCTTGCTAAGTTTTACACCATGGGACATCGGTAAGAACCCCTTCTTAGACGATTCCATGTTGAACTTTTTCAACACTTTGTCCAAATAAGTACTCTGACTCAATCCAATGAGCTTCCTTGATCTATCTCTATAGATCCGGATTCCGAGGATGTATGTTGCCTCACCCAAGTCTTTCATTGAGAAACTCCTTTCCAATGATTCCTTAGTTTCTTGCAACATCTGGACATCATTTCCAATCAGTAATATGTCGTCCACATATAAGATTAGAAAATTTACTTTGTTCCCACTAAACTTCTTGTACAAACAAGAATCATGATCACTCTTGATGAAGCCAAACGATTTGACTACCTCATCAAAGCGAATATTCCAACTCCGAGATGCTTGCTTCAACCCATAAATGGATTTCTGAAGTTTGCATACCTTGTCAGCATTAGCCGGATCGACAAAACCCTCGAGCTGTATCATATACACGTCCTCGGTTAAATTTCCGTTAAGGAAAGCCGTTTTGACATCCATCTGCCATATCTCATAGTCGAAATAGGCCGCTATAGCTAACATGATCCGAACTGATTTAAGCATCGCTACGGGCGAGAAAGTCTCATCGTAATCAACTCCTTGAACTTGTCGGAACCCCTTCGCGACAAGGCGTGCTTTATAGATTGAAACATTTCCATCCATATCACTTTTCTTCTTAAAGACCCATTTGCACTCGACGGGTCTTGCACCGTCTGGCAGATCAACCAAGTTCCAAACTTGATTTTCATCCATGGACTTTATCTCGGATCTCATGGCTCCAAGCCATGACTCGGAATCAGATCCCACCATCGCTTCCGAATAATTTGCCGGCTCATCACTGTCTAACAGTAACACATCACGAACACTTCGTAATCTTGCCGATCTTCGTAGTACAGGTGCTGCTATCGGCTCATCTGCCACGATCGGCTCAACCTCCAAGGTTTTTGCCGATTCGCTATGAGCCGATTCGCTATTAGCCGATTCCTTTCGAATTTCTTCGAGTTGCACCGTGCTCCCACTTACTCCCTGACTGAGAAACTCTTTCTCAAGGAAGACACCGTTCCGAGCGACAAACACTTTGCCCTCTTCTCGGTTGTAGAAGTAGTAACCCAAGGTTTCCCTCGGATACCCCAAAAATATATTTATCCGACTTGGCCGAAGCTTGTCCGATCAAGTCGCTGACAAAGCTTCACAACCCCAAATCTTAAGAAAAGACAATCTCGGCTTGCTTGTCCACATCTCATGCGTGTCTTCTCTACTGATTTTTATGGTACTCTGTTTAGTGTGAACGCCGTTGTTTCTAGACAATAACCCCAAAATGATAAAGGCAGATCTATCTGACTCATCATTGATCATACCATGTCCAACAAGGTCCGATTCCGCCTTTCCAAACACCATTCCTTTGTATGGCGTTCTGGCGGAGTAAGTTGAGGAACTATTCCACAACTTTTCGATGGTCATCAAACTCATGGCTCATGTACTCGCCTCCTCGGTCCGAATCAAGAAACTTTATTTTCTTGCCGAGTTGATTCTGCTTCATTCGAATTCTTTGAACTTTTCAAAGGCTTCCGACTTATGTTTCATTAAGTAGATATATCCATACCTACTCAAATCATCGTGAAGGTAATGAAGTACTCATAACCACCTCGGTCGTGCTCATTGGTCCACATACATCACTATGTACTAGTCCCAACAAGTCGGACGCCCTTTCACAACTCTTTGCAAAAGGTGTCTTGGTCATTTTGCCGAGTAGGCAAGATTCACATGTCTCGAACGACTCCAAGTCGAACGGGTTAGAGTCCATCATCATGGAGCTTCTTCATGCTTCCAACTTATATGACCAAGCCGATTGCCAAAAGTAAGTCATATTCAGATCATTTGGTTTCAACCTTTTAACATTTATGTTATAAACCGACTCACCATCAAGATTCAAAATAAATAACCCGTTCTGAACGGGTGCAAAGCCGTGAAACATATCATTCAAATACAAAGAACAACCATTATTCTTGATATTCGACTCATAGCCTTGCCTCATCAAACATGAAGCGTAAATAATGTTTCGACTAAGCATTGGAACATAATAACAATTATTTAGTTCCATAATGAATCCGAAGGTAAATGAAGTTGCATCGTGCCGACTTCCAACGCAAAGAACTCTTGCTTTGTTGCCGACTCGAATATCAACCTCGCCTCTTGCTACGCTCCTAGTTCTTACCAGTCCCTGCAACGAGTTGCAGATGTGAATAACTGATCCGGTATCATATACCCAAGAACTATTAGGTGCATCAGATATATGTCTATAACATTGCAAACAAGTGTACCTGAGTCGGAAGTCATACCTCCACTCTTGGCTTTGTCTGCCAAGTACTTGCTGCAGTTCCTCTTCCAGTGGCCATCCGCCTTGCAGTAGAAGCAAGTGGATCCGGCTGAAGGAGATGGCTTAGTCCCTGAGGAAGCGCTTGGGACAGGGTCCTGAGCCTGCTTTCCTCCTGACTTAGCCTTCTTCTTAGTCCAAGAACTCTTCTTGAACTTAGCCTTATTCTGCACCATCAACACTTGACTGGTGCCCTTCTTGAGATCCGCCTCTGCCTGCTTGAGCATCCCATGCAATTCAGTGAGCTTCTTATCCATACCATGCATGTGGTAGTTCGAAATGAACTGCCCATATGCACTAGGAAGAGAGTTCAGAATTATATCCGTAGCGAACTCTTCGCTTATGGGGTAGCCAAGCCTCTCCAGAGACTGCACGTAACCAACCATTTTGATCACATGCGGACTCAGTGGATCACCATCCTTAAGCTTGCAACTTAGCAAAGCCTGAGAGACTTGATACCTCTCAGTCTTCGCCTGAGCCTGGAACATACTTTTGAGGCTTTCGATCATATCGTAGGCCTCAACATGCTCGAACTGCTTTTGCAAGTCCGGTTCCATGTGAGCAAGCATAAGACAGCTAATATCCGTGGACTCATCTTTAGCCCGACGGTAGGCATTGGTGGATGCGACAGTCGCATTCTCATTCGGCTCATCTGGAAGTGGGTTGTCTAGGACATGGTCCTTCTTTTCTTGTTTGAGAACAATTCTCGATTTGATACCGTTGGTAAAATTAGTGTCGTTCAGTTTATATTTCTCAAGAATGGTTCTCAACGCAAAACCGGATAACTGAGAGTGACTGCTACTTGGTGCCATGATCTACAACAGAAAATATGCAAAACACTTAAGACATGTATTCATAAAAGAGCAAGCATATTAAACATTTTAATATTTTATGCTCCCACTAGAACCAACACCCCTCCGATGGTTACTTAGTGATTCAGGATCCTAAATAAGCAAGTCGGCTAGTGAGCTTTAGCATCACTGCTAGCCGCCAAGTGATCTAGGTAGACAACTCCTTGTCAATCGCAACTCATGCGACTCCTGTTGGATGGGTGGCATCACATGCCCCGGCTCCCATCCGACCTTTCTCCGAGTCCCACAACCGTTGTGATAGACCCGTCTAGCTTACCAAGTGTTCTGCAGAAGAGTCCGACTCGAACCCACCTAGTCGGAAAGAATTGGCAGCACCTCAATTTTATGAGCCCACTACCAAAAATGTCCGACTTGTGATGGTGCAAACATCATGGAAAACCGACTAGACCTTCTTTGAGGGATTAAATTTTACCGACTATCTAATAGAGGTAAAACTGAGACATAACAATAACACAAAATAAAGCAATTATAATGTGAAATGGTATGGCTCTCTTCATGGCGATCTCCATCTCCACAAAGCCTGTAATCCAACTCGTGCCAACTCTTGTCACTTGTCGTCTTACTCCATGTCGCCGACATGTACAACGCCTTGCATGCCTTCCGGGTTCTCAAACAGCTACACTAGCTTAGTAAAATAAATTACATAGAGAATCCGACACGCAGGTCGTTATACAATAAAATGACAGCACCTAGGCTCCAGCCGGCTGACAAAAACCGTGATTCGCAGATCACCTATGGATTACACACATACATCACATGCACATGAACCATACCATTCACAACTTCCTGCAAAAACAAGTTATGCATAGATACAATATCTACCGGCGTTGTGAAACTCGCAACAACATCTAAGGCGCTACGACAGGGCGAACATGGATTTTTCCGAAAACGTAGATCTCATCTACGATCCGAACATGGATTCCGACCATCGTTCCGATTCGATCAAACTTTTTGATCTTCGATCACCGCTCGGATTTACGTGTCACGATCACCCGATGGCGGAAGCCGACGGTAGGGGTATGTCGTTCCACGACCTCAAAGTATGATCACGGAAATCAGATCTACCATTCCCGAGTACGTTGATCCAATCAACTTCATACAAAACCGATCTATCTCATAGATCGACCACCAAAACAGACATAGATCTCATCTAAAGCCTACCGCATATCACATATGCGAGATCTCGAGCCTAAAACCGGAAGATATCGCTCTGATACCACTGTTGGGCCACGCAGAGATAAAACAAAACTTTTCCTCTAACGTGGTGATCCCAAGATCTAGCTGAGGTAGAAGGCAACGCGGTTTACCACTAGACGCCATTGCGGATTCTCGATGAAGCGCCGTCGATTGATGCAAAGGCGTCCTCACGATCCGATCGTCCCGGTGCCGATCGCACAGCACCTCGCTGGTATCCACACGCATAGGAGGAGGCGCGTAATCGCTAGGTTCGTTACGGCCGGACTGTCTGTGGAGCTAGGTTTTCCAACACATGGAACGACCTAACCGAACAACGATTAACCCTTCGGGTTACCGTGCTCCACTATATATAGGAGTGAACGTGGGCTTCGCTCGCGACCCATTCACTAAAGCCCATATAAAACTAGTCACCGTGAGTCCAACTCACTAACTCAGTCCTAATCTGGTTTAGGTCCAACCCAACCAGATTACGATTCGGATCCAATCCGAACTTGCTCCCGCTCTTAAGTGTGTGACCTCGAGCTCATGGTTACTTGGACACGATTAGAGTCCAACTCACAATCGATCAATCGGCATCGGCTCCTAGCGTAACGCATCGATTCCCAAGTACCAAAGAGTCATGACGACTTGCTTTCCAATGCGACTTACGCCCGAGTCCCTTTTGCCTCACGATATACCTTGTCGACTATAGGCGAATATATGTCATCCCTTAAATAGTCCGACTCTCTTCTCGATCCGAGATAAGTGATTCACCGACTAACTTAGTCGATCGCCTCGTTAACACTTAACCGAGTCGCATGGCCATGCTTTCAATCATATCTCACGAGAGGGCCCAGAATATCTCTCCGAGTGAGGGGCAAGATCCCATCTTGGTTATTCACATCACGCAGCTTGATTCTCGATCGACCAACTCGCCTTTATAACCGCCCGATTCTGGATCAGCGTTTGATGTAACCTAAGTCGGTGATCCTCAACTCGGACTATGCAACAACCTCAGGTCTAAGGATTACATTGATTGAGATATACAAATGACAGGTTAGTTCGTTGTACCTCAATATGGGTCAATCCGACTCGCTAAACTCTTTAGCCTAGTCTGTGTAAGTTGGAATAGCATCTCCATGCCCATGACAAGTGGAACCGAGTCATCAAGCCAACTTTCACATTGGTCTAAGTTGTGTGTCCAGCACAACCTCAATGACCAAGGATATTTAATACAAACAACATGAATGCATAGTTCCACAACTGAATCACATATTCAATGATACACATCAGATGTTTATACAAGGACTACTTAATAACTTTATGAATACAATGGGAAATCTCATCATACATGATTGCCTCTAGGGCATATTCCCAACACTAGGAAGGATTGCTATCTGTCTACTGTCTGATCTCAATGATGCAGGTAGCTTCCTCAAACAAAAAACAAGGGATGCTTTTCCAGGTCCTCAGCCCTTTTCTCCAGCTCCTCCAGAGTGAGATCCGAAGCAGTTGGGATTGGTATTGTGAGTGCATCTCTGTAGATTTCACGTGCACCCTTGGTGATAACGTGTGCATCCACAGGAGGATCGATCGGTGTGGGATTAATCAGATCTTCTTCCTAGTTCTCCATATCGATCTCTTTGTCAACTTCTTCCTCGTTGGCTTCCTCTTCCGGCTCTTCCGGTGTCGGTTTGTTGTTCTTCTTCTTCTTCTTTGACCACCCGGTAGCTTTAACATTCATATCGGTGGAAAAGACGGCTTTTGGTCCGATACCAAGAGATAAACTTCCGTCGGTACTTCCTGTCGTGGTTGGCTTCTGGACCTCGTACGAATCTCTGGTGCCCATGTCGTCTTGCGTGTTGTAGTCTTCATCCATGCTATCATATGGACTCGGAGGGTTCTTCGGCTCACCCTGCGCTTTCTTGGAGGTGTATTCTTCTTCGTACGCTACCATCTCCTTCTCAAAGCCTCGGAGTTCACGCGATGTTAGTGATTCCTTAGGGGAAGTAGGTGAGTCAGTATTTTCTTCGATATCATCAAGAACTGAATCGTTATCGGCTCCAGCATTGACAAAATCGGATCCAGAGCCCATGTAGTGCATGAAGCAATGCTTATTTTTCTTCACGGTCTCGAGGTAACGGCACAGCTGGGTTTCCGCCTCTGCCATCTCAAAGCTCTGCTTGATCTTGGCGATTGCTTTGTAATCGATGTAGGGATGCTTCATTATATGCTTTATCCTGTGCCTCAAGAGTGTTTTTTCTACTCCAGCATCGGTAGAACCAGATCCAAAGAGTATATACTTCTCATCCGTGTATCCGATCTCAATAGGGAGATCAGATCCGGGTTTTTCTTCCACTACAGGAGTGGGCTGGGTGGGTTCAGGTTTTTCTGCGATCTTAAACTCTACCGCCTCTGCGCACAGAGAAGATCCGGACTTTTCTTCCCCCACATGGTCATCACCTCAAGGGTGGGTTGGGTGGGATCAGCAAAGCCGAGATAGATGGCAATCTCGCCGATGGACATGATTGTGTAGGTTGTCATAAGTTCCTTAGCCGGAATCCAGGTCTCGTTGAGAAGAACGAGAGGGACATAACTAGCGTAAACCACACGACCCATGGCGATTTTGTCATCAATTCTTACACCAACAGATTCTGCCCTGAGCTAAGCTCCGAAGGTCACCTGCCCCATGGTGGGCGCCAACTATTGTTGGAATGTTGACAAGTAAGCCATAGGGTGTGAGCCGTACGGTGTTCCGTGAGTGGTGAGCACAAGTTTACCCAGGTTCAGATCCAACTGCGGTGATCAGATCCTACTCCTGCTAGCAACCCAGTAATATATCAACGAGAGTCGGATGTTACAGCGGATTATAAGAGAGGTTCACCTGTGCGATTAGGTTGTGGTTGATCTATGATCTGGTGTCCTAAAGGCTCCCTCAGGTCCGGTTTATATAGTCACCAGGGACTAGGGTTACAGGAGAGACCTATCCGGCTACATTACAGAGTCGGTAACTAGATACAGCTTGAACTACAAGTAATACTACAGGCCTAAGTCGGTAACTCTTTTGTGCCTTGTCGTAGCCGGAAGTGACTCCTCCTCTTTCTCTGACTGGGCCACCCATGAAGCAAAGCTCTAACCCGTTGGTGGGCCACCCTGGTCAATGAGTCCTGTGGGTATATCCGGAAAATATTACCCCCAACACCTGAGTTAATTGGAATGAGTTTCACACCTAGTAACGACTATTGAGACTACTCCACTCCAATTTACAATTAGTGGGACTAAAATATACCTAATGGACAACTATTGGGTCTAGTAGTGTATTTAGCTCTTAACGTTTCTCAACCCTTTCCTTGTCTGCAGTAACTGCCAATATCATCATTAGGGCATGTACAATAGTACTAAGTCAGATGTCTGTAATGGGAGTGTCAGGGGGATAACCCCCGGTAGGGTTATAAGGGGTAAAACATTACCTAGCTTGGCTTAGGACGAGTCAAGAAAATACCAGCGAGATCATAACGGCTGGGATATGAAGCCCGTGTAAGGCCGACATGGGAAGTATGTCGGCCCACATAGGAAAAGGAAGTTTAACTTGCAGGAAACGGCGATCCGGATCACACAGGGGGAAGCCGAGTCAGGAAGGACGCGTGGCCCCTTTCCGAGTAAGATCTAGGAGGGACCACGTTAAAGCAGGGTCAAAAGAGAAGGGCGCCGACGGGTGACAACAAAGGAGCCGGGTGACGCTAAAAGCACCAAGTGACGTATAAAGCACTGTATGACACCGTAGAGCTGGCGTCTACGTACGGAAGGACTGTTGGTTGTACAGCTTTGCTGACTGGGTCAAGGGCCTATGGCTGGCCCCATGACCCAACCAGCATGATAAGGTCAAGATCCAATCAGTAAACCCTAGGGCCCAAACTATAACCTAGCTATTCCTGTTGCCTATATAAGGAGGAGCATAGCTAGGGTTTAGAGGGAGACGCAACTAGTGCCACACGACTATGCTAAAATAGCTCAAGGAGCACTTGTAAGTTCCAAGGAGAAATAAAATTATAAGTCTTGATAGTTCATCGTGTTCATCGTGTGCGGCTCGACCACGCACACCCTCCCCGGTTACCACAAGCGTCCATCTAGCCCCCAACTTAAGCCTACCCATGGCATCTGTCATGACACCACCACGATAGTTGGCACCCATCATGGGGCCATTAGCGGCGTTTGCTGGAGTTTTCATCTGAACGGGCAACATCATTGCTTCAACGGGCGAGCGTGTTTACTCATGCCTCATCCAGAGGTTTGGAGCGCTCAACTTCGTCAGCGACAATGCGGGCTGCTTCGGGACCAGGCCGTTCCCTAGGGGTGGTTGCTTCATCAAGTTCGGCGAGCACCAAGTCTACGTCGCAGTGCGCGTGGAGGGCGCATACCCCGAGCGATTCGTCTTAGCGCCGGATCCACCCGCGGTCCATGCTACGGGAAAGCTTCACCATGTCGCTTCTGCGGAGGTAATTATGACTGCGCCCAATCCTTCTCATCCCCCGACACCTCCAGTAGTCCCAGTGGTGAACGAGGCAGCCGAGGAAGAAGTCCCGGATGCCACACCAAGGGAAACAAGAACTGCAAAGGTACCACTGGAGAGACCGAAGAACATAGAGACGAGTAAAAGAGCCAAGGAGTTGCAGGAAGCAATAGAAAAAACTAGCAGAACCAGTGGCACCAGCAGCTGACCCGGCACGTGCACATGCTGAGTTAGAGGAAACCAGTAAAAAGGTGTTGGAAAGAGCTAAGGAGCTTTCCAAGCTACATCAGGATCTACAGATTACCCTCCGGGAATATAACTCGTGTCACATCCCAAGATTTTACAAATCTTGTAATGTGAAAAATAAAGTACAAAATAAATTATTGTGAATTTTAGGGTGAAAAGAAACTTTTGTTTCTAAGTGGAAACTTAAAAATCCCATCTTGGACAAACTTTAGTTAAAGTTTGAATCCAACACAATCCAAATCAAGAGAAATGCATTCCTCTTAAAATGCATCTGGAAATTTAAACACTTGGAAAAATAAATCCAAACCCTAAACCCTAAATGGAATAAAAATCATTTCCAAGTCATCTCCAAGCCTATGGATTTGATCCATATAAAAATTTATCATCAAACATTTACAAATTATCAAGAAAGACAAATAGAAATATTATAAAGCCATAGAAATTGGTTTCACTTAATTTGGAGCCATAGATAAAATCTTATGAATTTAATAAGGTAAGGAAATTGAAATTCCAAGGCTAACAAAGCATCTATCTAAAAATCCATAACCAATGGTGAGCAATTAATCCTAAAAAGATTTAAAAGGATAAATAAATACCAAATAAGATTTTACAAATTGGAATCACCAAGTTTGGATCTATAAATAAAAATATATGGATTTTATAAGATGAAGAAAGAAATATTAAAATAAGGATTATTTAAAGACCAAATTAAATCTTGGCAAAGACCATAAGCAAATGGAATAAGATATAATCCAAATCCAAATAAAACATAAGGATAAATAATTTTCCAAAATAAAATAAAATGGCATGAACCAAATTGAATAAAGACAAAATCCCTATTAAGAAATGGTTAATTAAATCATGAGAAATAGTATTTTGGAATTTACCCAAGTGGAAGAAAAATTGTTTAATTTACTTAAATAAGATCAAAGAAATTTCCAAATAAAATTTATGGAGTTAAAACTATATTTAATTTCATTGGAATAAAGACAAGTACCCAATTTAAAATGATTAATAAATCATATTAAAATTATTCCAATTAATCCTAGGTGAATATTTTGACACCCTAATAATTGAATAAAACTTACTGAAAAGGTTTTGTGGAAAAATGAAATTTAAATAAGGATTAAAATTATATTTTGATGTTATTTGAATTAAAACAAGGACCTACTTTAAATAATTAAAAAGACATTAAATGAATAAAAGGTTTAATCTAAATTTAACTTCAGAATGAGGTAATAAATAGGGTTTGATTATTCACAAAATTTGGCAAAGGATTGAATTCAAATTGGTGTTTGAATTGATTAATCAAAATCAAAACAGAATATTAGAAAAGGAAAAAGAAAAACAATCTGAATAAAAAAAATGAAAACGGACTCGACCCAGTCAGCTAGCCCAACAAGGCCCAGTAGCCCATCTACCCACCCCGCGAGAAAAACTATTCGCACCATCGCCTGCACCCACTCAGCAACTGACCGATGGACCCCACCCCCACACTCTCTCTCTCTCGCTGCCAAACGACCCCACCGCCACATCATCATCTTCCTCACCCGCTGACCCCGACCCTCACCTCGCCGGCCATTGCAGACGTTTTAGGATCGAATCAATTCGCGTTAACGCCGCAGTAAAACCTCTCCGCGACCATGCTCCCTTAAACCCCTCCCTCTTCTCCCTCTTCCCCCCACATGCCACCCCACCAGAGCCCTCAGGCTGCCCGTATTGCTCGCGATGACCCCCCTGTCTCCGACGAACATCCGCGGCGATTCCGGGCATCCCATGTACCCCTTGCTCCCTGGCGCACACGAACTTGTTCCCCCTCTCCTGGCGGACCTTCCCGTATCGTCAGCTCGCCCGCGCGTGCCCTGCAAGGTCGACAACGTCTCCGCCAGAGCAGCGCCACCGTCTGCCTCCGCTCCGACGAGCACTACCGGTGAGACCAGACCCCCCCTTGCTATCCTTTTGATGCACACATGTCCGTGACTCGCGTACGAAGCTAACCTCATCTTCTGTTTGCTCCCTCGTGCACCGTAGCGTCGCCCTCGACGACGACTGACCGAACCCGACGCCTTCGCGAACTCCGGCGAACAATCACCAGCACCTGTGAGCGCCCCTTCATCTACAACCAGCATGTCGAGCTTCCCCACGTCACTGCGATCACGGTGAGCCATCCCTCTTCCCTTCTCGCTTCCTGCATCGCCAGCGACACATGCTGTCGAACCCGCCGCCGCTCGCCGCTCGGCAAGCGCCTTGTAGCCGTCCGATCTTGATCAGACGATTAGGATAGAAACTAACCCAAAGGGGTATCGAGCGATATGATTCGCGCGATTAAACTTAGATCCAACGTCTGTTGTCTGTCGATCCAACCGAAGCGGTACCGACGAGTAATATCACGCCATGTGTCCCTGCTGGTTTCATTTAAAACAGAATTGTCCTATTAGATGTGCCAATTTGAAAAATCCATAACTTTCAAACCACACATCAAAATTTTGAAAATTTTATATCAATGGAATCACCAAGACAAGTACTTTCTGACCATACACTTTGTTTAGTAAAATGCTTCTGTTAAATTGATTGTTTTTGCAGAAACTTATGTATGCATGTTTAGGATATAAAATTTGTTCTAAAATGATTTTTGAGATAAAACCTTTGTAAAATGGTTTGTTTTGAACCTACTGACCATAGGAAACAAATTGTGGTTTCAAAAATATATTTGGTGAAACAAAAGAATGAATCTTTGATTTAAACCATTTCTAGTCAAATAAAAATATGGTTTAATTATTAAAAATGGTTTTGGAAGAAAACCTTTGAGGAATGTTTTGGAAATAAACTCTCTGACCCTAAACACAAGGTTTTATGGTTTGAAAACATATTTTGTGAAACCTATAGAATGTTGCCTTATTAAAAGCATTTCTTCACCACATAAAATAATGATTTGGTTTAAAAATGGTTTATGAAGTTAAACCTTTTGCAAATGGTTTTGCCACTTTATAAAATGACCATTAGGTGTTTTCAAATGTTTATGACCCATTAGAAACCACTTTTACAAGTAAACAATATTTTGCATGCTTCCATGCATTGTTTTGTTTCCATCATTTTATGTGATGAATTGCTTGAATGGTAGATTGAAATATTGTTTACTTGATTGAATTGTAGTGATTTGAAGTGTATGAACATTGCAAAGATCAAGAAGTGAACCTATATTCTCTACCAAAAAGGCAAGTGATGCTTCATACTTTTGTCCCATTATTTTCACTATGCATTAGTGATATTTCTAAGTAGGACTTGCATGGAATTTTGCAAAGTGTAAACTATTCCATGGGAAATCCTAGTAGATGAAACCTTAGTAGAAATTTCCTAAGTTAAGATACCTATTACTATCATGCTTAGCTTAGCTAATAGAAAACAAGGGTGGAATATATATTCATGCTATGGAGAAATTTCTAAGTCTGAGGACTTGTGTTTTGTTTAATAAAACAACTAAGTGAATGAATCACCTGGGTGGAATGGAAGGAATGGTTTGTGTTGAGTGGTTACACAAGGCCAGGGGACTGGTGAACCTTGTGTATCACACTTGTCGAATGCCACCCAGGAACAAAGAGATTTGAGATCTCAAATGTTGAGAAGCTTCAAGTGCAGCCACTTGGCATTATGGGCTCTGCCTGGATCATATAGGTTGCAATAACTTAGCCAAATGGACAGTTGGTGGTAGGGGATGATAGGTTGGAACGCGTCCATTCTGGTCTAAGGGAAGGCTTCTGAAAGATCTTGTCTTGGTGAAACCAAGTCTTGTGGGGAAAGTGCACCACCTCTACAGAGTGTAAAATCTAAGTACTTAGCCATGTCCCTGGCAAAGGACAATTTGAGCATCAAGACATGGAAGCTATCAAGAATCTCATCATCCCAATTTCTAAGTTAAAAACTTGTGGTTGAACAAGGGTTGAAGGATCACCAATTTATATTGGGAGATGCCTTGGGAAAGATTTTGTCAAGCAAAAACTTAGTGTTTTCAAATGATAAGGACAATCTATTTTGAGCAAAGCAAGCCTAAGCTCCACTTAGACAAATGCATATAGATGATAGACTCCACTATACTACCATAGTATCACCTGCCAATACAATTGAAATGTATTGACCCTTGTGGCTGTAACTTGTTATGTTGCAGGTTTGATTGTTATTAGTGAAGTTTAATGATTAGGATTACAAGTCTACAACCAACATGTCTGCCTGTGGCACTTTGAAGATGAAGGACCCCATGCTATTGTTATATTCTGCTGCATTGTAATGAGATAGCCAAATGAGCTATGTAAGATGTAATAAATTACTTTATTCCTGGTTATAAAGTTGTATTATGACCTTTGTTTCTTGATATTACATCTTAACTGTGGATGCTAGCTATTGATCCAGGGACTAGCATTGTAAACACAGGGATCTCTACCTTATTAAAGGTTGGGAACCTTACAGATGGTATCAGAGCATTGTGTTGCCTGTAGGATTTGTAAACCTAGGATTGGACAAAAACCCCTTAGAAAAAAATAGGAGTTGTATTTGTTCCAAAAATTATTTACAAACAATCTTGTAAACTCTTTCCTCAACCATTTTTGGTTTTGATTCTACATCTCTTCTATTTCAAACTTGATGGACAAAGCCTACCCCATGGCCAAATACTTCACCATGTGCAAAGGGCTTCATTAACTCTAATGACTTCAACATCTTCAAGTGATTTCAACCTTACTCTCAACAAGGACTTCAACCTTGGATATCACTAAGGACTACCAGTGAGACAAGAAATGTTACTCAAGACTTGAAGACTAAGGAAACACAACTTAGAAGGAACCATCATCACCTTTGAAGTTTGTGACCAAGAATTTTCCCAAGGAAACCATGATCTTGTTCAAGAAGAATCAACCAAGAAGGAAGGAAAGGTCTCAAGTGAACCATATAGTTGGACCACCATGTTTAGTTTAAATTAAATCCACCAACTTTTTTTTGGTGTAGCAAAAATATTTTGTTGCCTAAGGATGTGCTTGAAACTTGTTGTTTGAATGGAGTGTTTGTTTGTGATTGCTTGCACATTACTTGAGTGAATTGTGATGTGTGTGATTAGAATTGATTCCTTAGAAATATTTTGCCTATTCTAATCCCAATCCAACCCAAACAGATGACTACTCCAAGGAACTCCAACATCAAGGATGGTGACAACAACAACAACAACCAAGAGATAAACATGAGAGAACTCATAGTAACCCAAACCTAGTTGAACCAAGTGACAGCTCAATTTATAGCCAACACCAGTGAGGTAGATCCAACCATGCAAAGGTTTTTGGAAACCCAAACCCAATTGTTGCATAAGGTGACAGATCAAATGATCAACATGGGAAACAACTCTTCCAAAGGAGTTTGTGAAAACAAGGATGACAAAGATGATATTCTAGAAGGAACCCAAGCTTGCAATATTTGTGGAGACAAGGATCACACTTCCAAAGAGCATGAAGATCAATGCCCCAATTGTGAAGAGAAACATCCCACTAATCAATGCCCCACAACCCAAGCTACTTGTTACCTATGTGAAGGAAATAATCATGTCCCTATCCAATGCCCCATCTATTCCATAGTTCAACAAAGGAAACAAGGTGGAGTGCAACAACTGATTGCAGACTACCATGAGAGAGCCAAGTCTACCAAGAAGGATGAAGACAAAGGAAAATCTCAGCTTGCACCTCCATGCAGTATGACTCAATTTAAAGGACCAAAGAGGATACATATGTATTATCCAAGGAATAATAAAAGGTCAAGGAGAACAGGAAACATTCCTACCTTTGAGATAACATATGAAGAACATGAACTAGAAGCACTCCTAGATTTGGAGAAACCCAAGAAGAAGAAGTATAAGGAAATTAGCCAAGTGTGGTGCAACAACTGCAAAGATCTAGGCCATTATGTGTCAACTTGTCCACAGAAGATACGTGAAGAAATCAACCTTATCACATGTTACAACTATGGTAACAAAGGACATTATGCAAGCAACTGTCCAGAAAAGATGAAGCACAAGATAAAGCCTATGAAGGATCTCAGCCTTGTCACATGTTTCAAGTGTGGAAACAAAGGGCACTATGCAGATGTTTGCCCAGAGAGATTTCAACAGGATCCCAAACAAACCAAGATGTAATTTAGTTGGAAAAATTTTAAGGGTGGTAGTACCCTAGATGCTTTGAGCCAACTTGTAACCCCTAGCCTCCCCAAATCTCGGGACAAGATTTATTTTAAGGGTGGTATCCTATCACATCCCAAGATTTTCCAAATCTTGTAATGTGAAATATAAAATAACAAAATAAATTATTGTTGAATTTTAGGGTGAAAAGAAACTTTTGTTTCTAAGTGGAAACTTAAAAATCCCATCTTGGACAAACTTTAGTTAAATTTTGAATCCAACACAATCCAAATCAAGAGAAATGCATTCCTCTTAAAATGCATCTGGAAATTTAAACACTTGGAAAAATAAATCCAAACCCTAAATGGAATAAAAATCATTTCCAAGTTATCTCCAAGCCTATGGATTTGATCCATATAAAATTTTATCATCAAACATTTACAAATTATCAAGAAAGACAAATAGAAATATTATAAAGCCATAGAAATTGGTTTCACTTAATTTGGAGCCATAGATAAAATCTTATGAATTTAATAAGGTAAGGAAATTGAAATTCCAAGGCTAACAAAGCATCTATCTAAAAATCCATAACCAATGGTGAGCAATTAATCCTAAAAAGATTTAAAAGGATAAATAAATACCAAATAAGATTTTACAAATTGGAATCACCAAGTTTGGATCTATAAATAAAAAGATATGGATTTTATAAGATGAAGAAAGAAATATTAAAATAAGGATTATTTAAAGACCAAATTAAATCTTGGCAAAGACCATAAGCAAATGGAATAAGATATAATCCAAATCCAAATAAAACATAAGGATAAATAATTTTCCAAAATAAAATAAAATGGCATGAACCAAATTGAATAAAGACAAAATCCCTATTAAGAAATGGTTAATTAAATCATGAGAAATGGTATTTTGGAATTTACCCAAGTGGAAGAAAAATTGTTTAATTTACTTAAATAAGATCAAAGAAATTTCCAAATAAAATTTATGGAGTTAAAACTATATTTAATTTCATTGGAATAAAGACAAGTACCCAATTTAAAATGATTAATAAATCATATTAAAATTATTCCAATTAATTCTAGGTGAATATTTTGACACCCTAATAATTGAATAAAACTTACTGAAAAGGTTTTGTGGAAAAATGAAATTTAAATAAGGATTAAAATTATATTTTGATCTTATTTGAATTAAAACAAGGACCTACTTTAAATAATTAAAAAGACATTAAATGAATAAAAGGTTTAATCTAAATTTAACTTCAGAATGAGGTAATAAATAGGGTTTGATTATTCACAAAATTTGGCAAAGGATTGAATTCAAATTGGTGTTTGAATTGATTAATCAAAATCAAAACAGAATATTAGAAAAGGAAAAAGAAAAACAATCTGAATAAAAAAGATGAAAACGGACTCGACCCAGTCAGCTAGCCCAACAAGGCCCAGTAGCCCATCTACCCACCCCGCGAGAAAAACGATTCGCACCATCGCCTGCACCCACTCAGCAACTGACCGATGGACCCCACCCCCACACTCTCTCTCTCTCTCGCTGCCAGACGACCCCACCGCCACATCATCATCTTCCTCACCCGCTGACCCCGCCCCTCACCTCGCCGGCCGTTGCAGACGTTTTAGGATCGAATCAATTCGCGTTAACGCCGCAGTAAAACCTATCCGCGACCATGCTCCCTTAAACCCCTCCCTCTTCTCCCTCTTTCCCCCCAGACGCCACCCCACCAGAGCCCTTAGGCTGCCCGTATTGCTCGCGATGACCCCCTGTCTCCGACGAACATCCGCGGCGATTCCGGGCAGCCCACGTACCCCTTGCTCCCTGGCGCACACGAACTTGTTCCCCCTCTCCTGGCGGACCTTCCCGTATCGTCAGCTCGCCCGCGCGTGCCCTGCAAGGTCGACAACGTCTCCGCCAGAGCAGCGCCACCGTCTGCCTCCGCTCCGACGAGCACTACCGGTGAGACCAGACCCCCCCCTTGCTATCCTTTTGATGCACACATGTCCGTGACTCGCGTACGAAGCTAACCTCATCTTCTGTTTGCTCCCTCGTGCACCGTAGCGTCGCCCTCGACGACGACTGACCGAACCCGACGCCTTCGCGAACTCCGGCGAACAATCGCCAGCACCTGTGAGCGCCCCTTCATCTACAACCAACACGTCGAGCTTCCCCATGTCACTGCGATCACGGTGAGCCATCCCTCTTCCCTTCTCGCTTCCTGCATCGCCGGCGACACCGCTGTCAGACCGCGCCGCCGTGAGCCACCGTCGCTCGCGCCGCCAGTTCCTGGCAAGCGCCTTGTAGCCGTCCGATCTTGATCTGACGATTAGGATAGAAACTAACCCGAAGGGGTATCGAGCGATATGAGTCGCGCGATTAAACTTAGATCCAACGGCTGTTGTCTGTCGATCCAACCGAAGCGGTATCGACGAGTAATATCACGCCATGTGTCCCTGCTGGTTTGATTTAAAACAGAATTGTCCTATTAGATGTGCCAATTTTGCAAATTTTATATCAATGGAATCAGCAAGACAAGTACTTTCTGACCATACACTTTGTTTAGTAAAATGCTTCTGTTAAATTGATTATTTTTGCAGAAACTTATGTATGCATGTTTAGGATATAAAATTTGTTCTAAAATGATTTTTGAGTTAAAGCCTTTGTAAAATGGTTTGTTTTGAACCTACTGACCATAGGAAACAAATTGTGGTTTCAAAAATATATTTGGTGAAACAAAAGAATGAATCTTTGATTTAAACCATTTCTAGTCAAATAAAAATATGGTTTAATTATTAAAAATGGTTTTGGAAGAAAACCTTTGAGGAATGTTTTGGAAATAAACTCTCTGAACCTAAACACAAGGTTTTATGGTTTGAAAACATATTTTGTGAAACCTATAGAATGTTGCCTTATTAAAAGCATTTCTTCACCACATAAAATAATGATTTGGTTTAAAAATGGTTTATGAAGTTAAACCTTTTGCAAATGGTTTTGCCACTTTATAAAATGACCATTAGGTGTTTTCAAATGTTTATGACCCATTAGAAACCACTTTTACAAGTAAACAATATTTTGCATGCTTGCATGCATTGTTTTGTTTCCATCATTTTATGTGATGAATTGCTTGAATGGTAGATTGAAATATTGTTTACTTGATTTAATTGTAGTGATTTGAAGTGTGTGAACATTGCAAAGATCAATAAGTGAACCTATATTCTCTACCAAAAAGGCAAGTGATGCTTCATACTTTTGTCCCATTATTTTCACTATGCATTAGTGATATTTCTAAGTAGGACTTGCATGGAATTTTGCTAAGTGTAAACTATGCCATGGGAAATCCTAGTAGATGAAACCTTAGTAGAAATTTCCTAAGTTAAGATTCCTATTACTATCATGCTTAGCTTAGCTAATAGAAAACAAGGGTGGAATATATATTCATGCTATGGAGAAATTTCTAAGTCTGAGGACTTGTGTTTTGTTTAATAAAAAAACTAAGTGAATGAATCACCTGGGTGGAATGGAAGGAATGGTTTGTGTTGAGTGGTTACACAAGGCCAGGGGACTGGTGAACCTTGTGTATCACACTTGTAGAATGCCACCCAGGAACAAAGAGATTTGAGATCTCAAATGTTGAGAAGCTTCAAGTGCAGCCACTTGGCATTATGGGCTCTGCCTGGATCATATAGGTTGCAATAACTTAGCCAAATGGACAGTTGGTGGTAGGGGATGATAGGTTGGAACGCGTCCATTCTGGTCTAAGGGAAGGCTTCTGAAAGATCTTGTCTTGGTGAAACCAAGTCTTGTGGGGAAAGTGCACCACCTCTACAGAGTGTATAATCTAAGTACTTAGCCATGTCCCTGGCAAAGGACAATTTGAGCATCAAGACATGGAAGCTATCAAGAATCTCATCATCCCAATTTCTAAGTTAAAAACTTGTGGTTGAACAAGGGTTGAAGGATCACCAATTTCTATTGGGAGATGCCTTGGGAATGATTTTGTCAAGGAAGAACTTAGTGTTTTCAAATGATAAGGAAAATCTATTTTGAGCAAAGCAAGCCTAAGATCCACTTAGCCAAATGCATATAGATGATAGACTCCACTATACTACCATAGTATCACTTGCCAATACAATTCAAATGTATTGACCCTTGTGGCTGTAACTTGTTATGTTGCAGGTTTGATTGTTATTAGTGAAGTTTAATGATTAGGATTACAAGTCTATAACCAACATGTCTCCATGTGGCACTTTGAAGATGAAGGACCCCATGCTATTGTTATATTCTGCTGCATTGTAATGAGATAGCCAAATGATCTATGTAAGATGTAATAAATTACTTTATTCCTGGTTATAAAGTTGTATTATGACCTTTGTTTCTTGATATTACATCTTAACTGTGGATGCTAGCTAGTGATCCAGGGACTAGCATTGTAAACACAGGGATCTCTACCTTATTAATGGTTGGGAACCTTACAACTCGGCGCATCAAGTCAAGGGCGCAAAGACTCGGCTCGACGCGACAAGGATAAGAGGAAGGAACCTCAACGAGGAGTTGGAAGATGCCACGTCCAAAATAACCCCAGAATGTAGTCACGAAGAAGCCATACGGACGAAATGCAATACCGCAGCGGCCAATCTGAGAGCTACGGAAGCAGCGATGGCCGAGTTACCCCACTTAACAGGTGAGGCAAAGAGAAAACAACATGAAAGAGTAAACGAGCTGGTAAGAACAATAGGCAAGATGAATGAGGCCTATTACAGGGCGAATCCGGGTATAGCTGGTAGTTCGGAACTCGTTCACTCGGCAACCCCAATCCCGGCCAGGTTTGCAGGGCATACAACCTCCTCGCCAGAGGATGCTCCAAAACAGAGAAGAGAAAAAAGTGTGGATTCGGGGGAAAATAGATGGTAGCCTATGGTCTGGCAGTAGCTCAAGGAAATCCAGGTCGTGCCCAAGTCACAAGAAAGAATGCTGGCCAATGAAACGAAAAACAAGATCATGTTTCCCAAGAAAAACATGTCGGACAGAGAAACGATAATGGAGGCCAGAACTATGTGCCACAACCTAGGCGCGGAACTCACTCGACTAGGAGGCAGGAACCTCCAACCAGATGATGCAAGACTAAAAATTGACCGAATAAAAATAGCAGAACTTGTTGAATCACAAGGTCCGCAGGGTCCACCATGTTTTGGCCCAAGGATCATGAGAGAGCCGCCAGTGCCAATGGTTCAGCTGGCAAGAGGAACAAAGACATATGATGGCATCACCAAACCAGAAGATTGGCTTATCGATTACAGGACTGTAGTAAACATTGTGTAGGGCAACCTGAGATGGGAAGTGCGGTACGTACCACAAATGCTAGAAGGACCAGCGAGGGTGTGGCTGAATAATTTTCCACCCGGAAGCATCAATAGCTGGGTTGATTTTCAGTAAGCTTTTGTGAGTAATTTCACAAGCACCTAAAAGAGACCGAATCACCCACATCATCTGGCTATGTGCAAATAGAGGCCGAATGAGACAGACAGAGAGTTCCTCACTAGATGGTGTACTATGTGTAATTCTTGCGAAGGAGTAATTGAGTCTCAGGCCATTGCATGGTTTGCACAAGGATGCAGACATGGAAGTGTGCTATGGCAAATATTGCAGAGGGGTATGCCAGTAAGTTTAGCCGAAACAATAAAGATTACCGACTCATATGTGCTAGGGGATCCGACTCAACCTCTGCTCATGTCGGCATATGGGAACACTGAGACTCAAATCTACAACGCAGCCAGATCACAAAGGCGCCAAGACCGAAGTGAGTACAGAAGCAAGAGGCGAGATGATAGGCCGGATTACAGGTATGGTTCAACTCAAGTTGCAGCTGTAATTTAAGATCATCCTGATACTGGAGGCAGTCAGTGTCAGAGAACAAGTGGGCAACAGCAGTGGGTACCAAAGAACGATGGAAAAAAGCCATATGAATAGAAGAAGCCTTGGAAAGAAAGGAAAAAGTACACTTATGAGATGATGTTGGATCAACCATGCATGTTTCATACGACGAGTCCAAGTAAGCTGGCAAACCACACAACTCGACAATGTACTTGGTTCCAGAAGGGTGACAGAGTAGACTCACCAACTCAGCAACTACCACCACTTCACCCCCACCACTTACGTGGGAAATGCTCAAGTTATTAATACTGAGCAGAGATATGAGAATCAATAGCCGAGATACCATAATCAAGAAAGGAGAGAAGCAGTGCATCAAGTGCATGATCCAAGGAAAGATGGCGCTAATGGCGGCCATGGAGGCAGAAACGAGTATAGAGAGCATCACCAGAGTTACATTGTGTTTGTTATAGAGCCGAATGATAAGAAGAGTCAGCAAAGATGGATGGTGGAAGTGAACGCCGCAATGCCAGCGATACCAAAGTACATGCATTGGTCTGAGCAAGAAATAACGTGGAGCATAAAGGATCACCCAAAAATCATGTCGACTCCAGGAGGGTACGCCCTAGTGCTAGACCCAACTTTCATGGGCCCAGATATCAATGTGAAGTTCTCCAAGGTGCTGATAAATGATGGCAGTAGCATCAAAATCATGTATAAGGATACGATGCTCAAACTAGGCATCACCATGAACATGCTGGAGCCAACTAAGACAACATTCCATGGCATTGTACCGGGATTATCATGTGAGCCAATTGGAAAATCTGGGTGGATGTGTTATTCTCCAACAGGGAGAACTGTCGTACTTAGGCCATAGAGTTCAAGGTGGTAGACCTTGTCAGCTCGTATCATGTGTTACTCGGCAGACCAGCCATGGCAAAGTTTATGGCAACTCCCCGTATCTCTTGTCTGAAGATGAAGTTACCGGGTCCATGTGGAGTTATCATAGTTGAAGGTGACTACAAGCAATCTATTTCATGCGCCTCAGCCGGCTCTTCGCTGGCCGAGTCTCTAGTGATAGCACAGGAAAAGCATCAAATGATGGAGGTCGCAACATTGGCTAAGGCAGCGCAGTTGTCTATGCCGACACTTACTAACCTGCATGGCAGTGTGTCCTTCCAAGCTACTAAGGAAACAAAAAAAAATATAGATTGATGAGTCTTTCCCGAAGCGCACAGTGACTATTGGCGTCGGGTTAACTGGCAAATAGGAAAGCGAGCTCACTAACTTCCTCTGTGAAAATCGGGATATCTTTGCATGGTCTACTCAGGATTTGCAAGGTGTTCCGAGGGAGTTGGCTGAGCACTCTCTACATGTAAGGCCAGATGCCAAGCCGGTGAAGCAACCCCTCCGTCGCTTCACCGAAGATAGGAGGAAAGTAATAGCTGCCGAGATAGCTAGGCTTTTAGCTGCTGGGTTCATCATGGAAGTGATGCATCCGGATTGGTTGTCAAATCCAGTTTTGGTCGAGAAAAATAAGGATGACCCGAATGTGGCGGTGGTATGGCGCATGTGTATTGACTACACGAACCTCAATAAGGCGTGTCCAAAAGATCCATTTCCACTACCACAGATCAATCAAGTCATTGATTCCACTATCGGGTGTGAGTTGTTACCATTTGGAGACACGTACTCTGGTTTCCACAAGATACCATTGAATCCGAATGATCAAATAAAGACAGCTTTTATCACCCCGTACGGGGCTTATTGCTATCGTACTATGCCGTTTGGATTGAGAAACGCAGGTGCAACATATCAAAGATGCATGCAAAAATGCTTGCAAGATGAGATTGAAAAAAATGTTCAAGTATATGTCGACGATGTGGTAATAAAAACCAAACAAAGTAATACTCTAATCGAGGACCTGTGTCAAACATTCGCAAACTTAAGAAGATTCTGGAGAAACTTAACCCAAAAAAATGCACCTTTGGTGTCCCGGTTAGAAAATTACTCAAATTCCTTGTGTCCAGCCGAGGAATTGAGGCTAACCCGACAAATATCAGGGCCATCGAAAGAATAGAATTGCCGAAAACCCTCAATGATGTCCAGAAGTTCACAGGGTGCCTGGCCTCATTGAGTAGGTTTGTGAGTTGGCTAGGCGAAAAGGCCTTACCATTATATCAGCTGATGAAAAAATAAGATAAATTCATATGGACACAACAAGCTGATAGCGCTTTCCATGAACTTAAGAAGATGTTGGCAATATCACCAATATTAGCCTCACCGCTATCCAAAGAGCCAATGCTGCTCTACATCATAGCAACCAATCGAGTTATTAGTAAAGTAATAGTGGTAGAGCGCGAAGAGGAGGACAAATCAGTCCAAAGACCAGTTTATTACTTGAGCGAAGTCCTCTCTATGTCGAAATATAATTACCCTCACTATCAAAAAATGGCATACGGGGTGTACATGGAAGCCAAGAAACTGAAGTATTATTTTCAGGAGCACCCAATCCGGGTAATATGCGAGGCACCTATATCGGACATATTGGGCAGTAAAGACGCCAGCAGTAGAGTGGCAAAATGGGCCATAGAACTAGCACCATATACTCCACAATATGATAGGCGAGATGCCATTAAATCTCAAGTTGTGGCAGACTTTTTCGTGGATTGGATGGAGATGCAATATGATCCGCCATTTCCAGACCCGAACTACTGGAAGATGCACTTTGAAGGGTCCAAAACTAAAATGGGTCTAAGTGTCGTGATAGTTCTCACCTCGCCAAAGAAGGACCAACTCAAGTATGTGTTGTAGATTCACTTTGCTGCATCCAACAATGTTGCCGAGTATGAGGCACTTGTTCATGGAATAAAAGTGGCTAAGGAAATTGGCATCAAAAGGATCATGTGCTTTGGCGACTCGGACTTGGTTATTCAGCAAGTATCTAGGCATTGGGACGCGCTCGACGCGAATATGGCACTATATCATTTTCATGTTCAGAAGATTTCGGGATACTTTGATGGATGTGAGTTTCATCACGTACCCAGAGCAGAAAATGAAGCAGCTGATGTACTATCAAAGTTAGGATCATCTCGGCAAGCAATCCTGCCAGGAGTTGCACTGGAGCATCTCAGAAAGCCATCAATCAAACCATCACCTGAGTCCGAGTCAATCTTCATCCTGGCAAGCCAGGAGTCAGATGTTGTGCCAATGGATATCGACACAGGGGAAGGTTCGAGTAACACGGGGACTGCCGAATCAAACTCGAGGACTCCTCAAATTATGTCGGCAGAGACTATGTCGCTGAGCCCATGGAAATCGATGAAAAGATAGATACTCGGCACCAGTGATACCAGTTTGGGCACAACCAATATTTCACTACTTGAAGGATGGAACTTTGCCGGATGATGAGATATTAGCAAGACAGATAGAAAGAAGGGAAAAGTCATACACCATAATTAACAAGGAATTATACAAGAGGAGTGTGACAAATGTGTTACATTGATGCGTCATCTTAGAGCAAGGCCAAGAGATACTGTTGGATATTCACTAAGGGGAATGTGGGCATCATGCTTCCTCAATAGCATTTGTAGCCAAGGCATTCCGACATGGATTCTATTGTACAAGTGCACTCGTGGAGGCACAATACTTAGTAAGAAAATGCAATGGGTGTCAACGATACTCGGCCAGGACACTTTTGCCGGCATCAGAGCTTAAGACTATACCAATCACTTGGCCATTTGCAGTGTGGTGTTTGTATATGGTGGGAGCATTCAAACCCGCACGCGGTGGCATGACCCATATACTGGTTATGATTGACAAATTCACAAAATGGATAGAAGTGAAAACCATCAAAAAATGTGATGGGAAAACAACAGTAACATTCTTAAGAGATATAATCCTAAGGTATGGCACCCGCATAGCGTAATCACAGACAATGGCACAAACTTTGTTTAAGGAGCCTTTGCTCGATTTTGTATGGAAAACCGAATAAGACTTGATGTAGCATCAGTCGCTCACCCGGAATCAAATGGGCAAGTTGAACGAGTAGTCCTATCCGGGATAAAACCTCGGCTAATAGAACCACTCTAGATAACACCCGGTTGTTGGATAGAGGAACTACCCTTGGTATTGTGGAGCTTAAGAACAACTCCAAATCAATCAACTGGCTACACGCCATTTTTTCCTTGTCTATGGGTCAGAAGCAGTTTTGCTTGCCGACATAGAGCATGACTCGCCAAGGGTAAGGCAATATACAGAAGCCGAGGTAAAAGAAGCCCGGGAAGATGGAGTTGATTTACTCGAAGAGGCTCGAGAGCTGGCACTATCCAGATCCGCCATATACCAACAAAATATCCGACGCTATCATAGCCGGAAAGTTCACCCTCATGTATTCAGAGAAGGGGATTTGGTGCTCGGACTAGTGCAACGCACAGCTGGGATGCACAAGTTATCACCCCCATGGGAAGGTCCGTTCATTGTAAGCAAGGCACTGCATAATGATTCCTACTATCTAATAGACACCCGTGAGGCACAAAAGAACAAGGCGGACAGATCCGGTGATGAAACCAAAAGGTCGTGGAATGTGGCATTTCTTCATCCTTTCTATACCTAGGGAAAGAAATGTATGTATCTCTTGAACTCTCATATGTTGGACTCTTATGCCGGTTGTGTGCTAATAATAAAAATGGTATGCCTCGAAAAATTGACTCGGGGACTCCCCCTCATGCTTATTGTTTTCTATTCCGTACTTAATACTTATGTCAAGTGGCACGGTTCCCTAAACTTACCTCGTAATATTAATGTATACTCGTCTAAGGTCAACTCTTCGACTTAGCTATTGTCCGAAAACACGGCTTCATGGCAAGCAAGAGAAAAAGGCCAAAGATGGGTAAACATGAACAACATGTAGGGAAAGGAAAAAAATGCGAGCCGGACCTATGTATATTTATATCTAACCCATTGTAATATATGTCGGCCTCTATGTCGAATGACTCTAGGTCAAGTTGCCTAGTTTCATAACCTCTAACTTGATCCTTATGATTTTGAGACTCTAATGTCGAACGCCAAAAAAGGTATACAAAAGCCAAAGTCGAGGGATAAAGAAAACGACAAATGAGACTCGGGGACTTGCCCCTCAGTGATTCGCATTCAAGCCAAAATACAAGTCTTCGCCTTCGTAAAGGCACATAACCAAAATAACTGCAGTACTCATTACATATGTGCCCGACATACCGGGGATCTCATAAAACTTAAGTGTTTTTATTCAGCTTAAGAATCAGCTGGACTCAGAGGGGATTCATCAGGCTTGGAACTTGGCGCGTCATCAGGCTCAGCCGAGTCAATTATGTCGGCTGAAGCAGCCACATCTGACTTGGTTTCTTTGCTATCAGCATCACCTTCCTTAGCGACTTATTCGGGAGGATCGGCAGCATCGAGAAAACTTGGCCCATCACACCAAGTATGAACCAGGGCATACTCAACCATTGCATAAGATCGCTCCTGGCGCTTCTTGATAAGCTCTTCATCATGGGTCCACTTGCCTTCGGCTCTCATGTTCTGCAGAACATCGAGGTTGATATCTTCATACCAAGATAGCACAAAGGACAAGGCCTTGTCTGCAGCAGCGCGGCCGGCGGATTCACGCCATTGATCTAGCCGCTCCTCAGAGAGCAGTAGCCTGGCTGCGAGTGGGTCAATGAGTTGAGGAGGGTCTTCATCTGGCCAGAGCGTCCTAAAGACGTGGATTGCTGACTTCAGCAGATCGACCCCACATGACTTCAGGGTGGTTACCCGCTCTGAGAGCGCAACTAAATGCTCATCTATGGTCACCTCGCCATCCGCTGGCTCACCAGTCTCGGAATGGACCTTCTTCATAGCCCTGAGAGCGAACATGTTGGCTTCGCGGAAGTTCTCTGCAAGAAAAGAAGAAAACGTCAAAGGACAACAAAGATAGAAATAAGAGCAAGAATGCAGTGAAAATAGTAAAGACTCACTACCGATAAATGAGTTGATGCGGCCGAGTTTGGACTGCCAGGTTTTTGACTTAGTTCTAAGAGAATTAAGGTCTTGGTGAGCCGAGTCCAAAGTTGACTCGGCCTCCTTAAGCAATTTGTTCCATCTCTTCGGCTTTAACCAAAAACTGCCCTTCTTTCTCGGCAAACTCCTGGCGTAGTCCCTCGATCTCGGACTGATGCTTCTGCTCCATCTCCATGATCTGCTGCTTGAGCCGGGTCACCTCATCCTGCTCCTTTTGGATCTCAATCTGGTGCTGTCCTGCTTGTTCGAGACAGTGTTCCATCAGTTCCGGCATGGAGACACTATCCCGGAGTTGTTCTGCAAGCAAAAGTTTCTCGGCTACTCCGAGATATAACAACTTGATGCGAAAAGCATAAAGCTAGGAAACTATGAAATTACTGAGGAAAATAGCAATACCTTCGACGTCAGAGATTTTCTTGTGGATTGCATCCATGGTAGATTGAGCAGTAGCTACAAAACAAGAGTAACAAGAGAAAGTTAATATAAAAAGCAAGATGGTCAGTCAGAAAGAGGCCGAGTAAGAAAGCATACCCCATCCTTGGTTCTCAGCAACGAGATCGTGGTGATCGGTAGAAAGCTTCTGGTACTTCCATAGCAGGTCCTGGTGTACCTTGGTGTGCTTATTATGCGTAATCCATGAAAAGAGATGTGATCGAGGAGTCTGCAATGGGTCAAGAATTTCAATCCTGGCAGAAAATAAAAAGGGATGCATTTTAGTCATGAGCTTATAGCCGAGTAAGTTCCTTACCCGGAAGTAACCTCGGGGACTAGGGTTCAATTTTCTCCAAATAGTTGATCCCAACAAAACAGCAAAAATGAATGGCAAATTAGTTCTAAGCTTACATCCGAGTAACTGCTTTACTCGGCAGTAACCTTGGGGGCTAGGGGTCATATTTTCGACACAAGATAATGGAAAATAGAAGGAAAAGGCATTCCCTAACTATGAGCTTACAACCGAGTAAGTTCCTTACTCGACAGTAACCTCGGGGACTAGGGAAGTTATATAT
This sequence comes from Avena longiglumis, assembly GCA_030063025.1. Classification (NCBI taxonomy): domain Eukaryota; kingdom Viridiplantae; phylum Streptophyta; class Magnoliopsida; order Poales; family Poaceae; genus Avena; species Avena longiglumis. The sequence continues at coordinate 427,104,494 of CP125977.1, read as the reverse complement.
AAAAATACTCAGAACATAAAAGAGTAAAATAGCTGCATACCGCATTCCCCCGGCGGACCTGCGTCATAATCTCAATGGCTTGATGAGTCATCTCAGACACAGTTTTCGGGCCAAGCTGCACCTGTTGCTGACCAGATGCCGAAGGATGGCCAGATTTCACCTCGTGATCGCCTGCTGCATTCCACTCCAACGCGAAGGGCTTAGCTGAACCTAGGTTGTGCCCACTTAGCATCTGAGTAAGAACTTGGCCCTTATTCAAGGTCGCTCCAACAGCAGCGCGAGTGGTAGCAGGGCTAGCATGCAAAGCTATTGCGCTAGGAGCATCGCCGGATCCAGGGACAGCTGCAGTATTATCCAACGAACCCGCCGAAGCAGGTGACTTTGTTGCTATTGTTGACTTCTTCTACGGAGTTGTGCCTTGGCCAAAGCTCAGGGTCTGCTGCTTGGAACCCGTCGTTTTGACGGGCGCAATCCGAGTCTGTCCAATCGGAGGGGTCCGGCTCTGGCTTTTCTGTGTTGGTTGTGGAGGAGTAGGTCTCCTGCGTTGTTGCTACAGCGGAGGTGCCGAGTGAGTAGGCTGAGTAATTGGCTGGTAGGAAGAGGCAGACTTTTTCTTCGGCTCGCTTGCAAGGGGAGTTGTAGTAGAGGCATTCTGGGTGGACTCGACGTTGATGTTGCTGGCGTCGGGTCCCTGGTTCAAATTGTTAGGGGCAACTGGCGATGAAGGCCGAGTCTCTCCTTCAGGATGAGACTCGGAAGCCTCAATTGTAGAAGCAGAGACCCGAACAGGGCTCTGTGGTTCGGGAGCAGCACAGGTAGAAGAGACAAGCTTGGAGATAGATGACGCCATAAAGGTGGCAGATTGATTCACGGACATGGCAGCGCTAAAAATAAAAGCAAAAGTTCATAAGGGAAGCACCACAAGAAAGAGGAGTAACAGGCTGCGAGAGTTACCCGGAAATGACGGGATCACGTGGCACACGTCGACCAACTTTGCGAGTCTTGCGGGGCTGCAAAGTCCCAGCTTCAGGGGCCGCAGCAGCGTCGACTCAGTGACTTTTAGAAGGTTGGGCATCACTGGAGGAGGCCCCACACCGCTTACCCGGCTTGGTAGCGGGGATCTTGCCGCGACCACCAGTAGCAAGAGGAGGAACCTCATGTACCTGACCGGCTACATCAGCAAATGCAAGATTCAATGGGATAAGCCAAAAGCATAAGGCAAGGATCAGGTACCTTTAGAATCTCACAGTCATCATCATCATCGTCTGGCCAATCCCTCAAAGCGGTTCGGGTAGGATTCTTACCCAGAGTCGAGGCGGCAGCGGAAAATGGAATAGGCATGAAGCGTTCCAAGTAAAATTCCTCCTCATCTTTGTCGGGTCGATCTCCATAATAATCAATAGGAGGAATGACACTGTCATCAACCTGGTGCACAAGATTCTGCGAAAAGCAAATAGAATGAAGTCAATACGAGAAACACGAGTAACATATGTCAAGTGAATGTCGAGTAAAACGTATGTCGGCAAGATCCAGTTACTCGGAAACTTACCCACGGAATGAGTCTCTCGCGGCTGAAGGGGGGACAGCTCCAAGTCCAGTCGTCCGCCATAGTCAGCTTGATGATAGAGCTGACTCGGCGAGCAACGACATCATTGGGAAGCTCAAAGGTTGAGTGTCGAGTGGGATCACGCGGACCACTCATAAAGCAAATTTTGTGACACCTGGCTTGGAGGGGACTGACTATTAGGCTGATGAAGGTGCACATCAAGTCCTCCTCAATCAAGTTGAACCCCTATTTCGGGTCAAGCAACCTCTCAATAATGGCGTGAGCCTCGTTCACCGCCGGGTACTTGTCCCGTGGGTCAAACTTCCAGAAGTCCTTGTTAGGAACTTCGTCTTTGAAGGAGGGAATACGAATGAAATTGGTATGCCCGATGTTCTTGACATAGAAAAATGTTCTATGCCATTTCTTACAAGAATCCAAACTCGTGACTCGGGGAAATACGGAGCCCCTCCTAGGTGCGATACTAGCAGCACCACACTGGGTGGGCCTTTTCTAAAAAGAAGGGACACCAGGATCCGGAACCACTTGAATGCGAAAATTAAAATACTTGCCCTAGAGAAGGACAATGGGCCAAAGTCTGAGATAGCCTTCGTAGGTGGAGATGAAGCAAGATAGAGAGCCAATAGCATTGGCGGGGAGATGGTGCGTTTTCAAATAAAAAGTCTACAAAAAGGATTTGAATAAATCGATGACCGGGGGAGAAAAATCACGCTCAAAATGAGACAGAAAAACCACACGCTCATCAGGCTCAGGCTTGGGGACAAATCTCACCAAGAGGTACGAGACACCCGACGCCTAGAGGAATGCGCCTAGTGGAGCGCATCCATTCGATTTCCAGGAGGGAAACCTCCGAGCCCTCCCAGGCACCACTCTCGCCGGCAGTCTCATGCTCCTCCACCTCCTCGCCGCCGTTGCGGGCATCCATGTGTTCCAGTGCTTCTAGCACTTCCTCCGTCAAAAGCGGCCTGGACTGCCAAGGACCCATCGAGGGATCGAAGAAGAAAGAAGGCAGAGGAAAACGCCTAGCCGGTGATGCAAGCAAGAAGAAGAGCAATGGGGCAGATGGAGATTGGAATGCTGCAAGGAAGAGGAAGGGTGGGGGAAAACTAAAGAGGCAGGGCGGTTATTCCCCCCATGCCTCTACTTAAGGGGAGGAAAAACCCCAAACGTGGGATCTGTGTGTGCTGTGTGGCTATGTAAGCGGCCAATGGACGCATCAGAAAGTGCCACGTGTGCACAGTACACGACTTGGGCCACACCGCATCACGCAGCGAAGGACCCGAGGCACTGCACGATGGGACTGTCACAGTGACGGGAGTAACTGCGCCGCTGTCACTGTGTTGTCAAGATTTGAGACAAATTTGAGGCAAACCGCTATGATTACAATCTGTCAGTGGCTAAGGCTAATATTAAAAGCCAAAAATGACTCGGCATAGGCACAATGACTCAGCACGGCATAAGAATATCCTGCTAAGTCAAAAAGAGACTCGGCTAAGCTTTGTTGAACTCGGCAAAGACGGAGACCAGGGCAGGTGGGTCATCCTACATAAGGAAATGTAGAAGAAAAAGAGAAGTTCCAGATTCATTAAAGGAACCTGGAGACGCCTAACATCAAAACCTGCTAGGCCTCACCAGCTTCGGGGACTAATGCCGAGGGGATAACCCCCGGTAGGGTCATAAGGGGTAAAACATTACCCAGTTTGGCTTAGGCCGAGTCAAGAAAATACCAGCCGGATCATAACGGCTGGGATACAAAGACTGTAAGGCCGACATAGGAAGTATATCGGCCCGCACAGGACAAGGACGTTTAACTTGCAGGAAACGACGAGCCGGATCACACAGGAGGAAGCCGAGTCAGGAAGGACGCGTGGCCCCTTTCCGAGTAAGATCCAGGAGGGACCACGTTAAAGCATGGCCAAAAAAGAAGGACGTCGCCGGATGACAACAAAGGATTCGGGTGACGCTAAAAGCACCAAGTGACGTATAAAGCACCGTATGACGCCGTAGAGCTGGCGTCTACGTATGGAAGGACCGTTGGCTATACAACTTTGCTGACTGGATCAAGGGCCTAGGCCTAACCCTATGACTCGGCCCACATGATAAAGACAAGATCCAAACAGTAAACCCTAGGGCCCAAACTATAACCTAGCTATTCTTGTTGCCTATATAAGGAGGGGCATAGCTAGGGTTTAGAGGGAGACACAACTAGTGTCAGAGGGCTATGCTAAAACAGCTCAAGGAGCACTTGTAAGTTCCAAGGATAAATAAAATCATAAGTCTTGATAGTTCATCGTGTTCATTGTGTGCGGCTTGACCGCGCACACCCTACCCGGTTACCACAAGCGTCCTTCCGGCCCTCAACTTAAGCCTATCCATGCCATCTACCGTGACACCACCATGACAGAGAGATTATAATGATTTTGCTGATGTGGAGAAGAGAGAGAGTGATGTTGTCTATAAAGTTCTAGACAGTATGTAGAAATCTTACAAACAACTTACATACAATAATTTTTTATTGTATAAGTGGTCTATACTATTAAAAAGATTGGGACCGTTCGTCACCAGGGAAAAATTTTCCGTCTGCCTTGAAAAGACTGTTTTGTCCCTGGTAGTTTGGTGTATTTACCCACCCCTGCCACCGCCAAGTGGAACATAGTTCGGTGAAAAGAAAAAAAGTCCACCCTCGCTCACCGCCCAACCTCAGCTCTACTCGACCGAATCCACCATGTCGGCCCTGACCCTCACTCCTCGCCCTTCCTCCTACACAGCCGGATGCGGACCTCGACCTTGCCTGCAGGAGTGAGGAAGCAACTCTAGCCTCGGCGCTGCCCATCTCGGGACATTATTAATATTAGTAATGGCTTGCTGATTAGGCGCCGGCGCTAAAAGGGAGAGGGCGGCGCTCATGAAAAGGAGATGCTGCAGAGCGAGGACGGAGGCACCTGGTGGCGAGCCCTGGCCCCTGGGCGGAGGAGGCCATGGCGGCGTAGAGCAAGCTCCAGGAGGCGGGGGGTGTCGGGCGTTGTTGGAGACGAGGAAAAAAATCGGGGCCACGATGGGGAATTGGGGATGGGGTAGGTGGCCCTGGGTGCGTGTGTGCGTGGTTCTCGTGTGTTCTCCGTGTCTAGCAGGGTGTGTGGTTTGCATCGGGTCGATGGCAGCCAGACTCGGCCTTGGGAGGTTTTTCTTTTCTTTTTATTTTTTGTGTGTAAACTTTTCTCCTTTTTATTTTAATTTTGTCGGAAAGAAATACAAAAAAGGTTCTTTTTTAAAAAAAGGTCCGTCGTACTGTACGTTTTCGTACGCTTCGCTGCCTCGTGGTTTGTAAAACCACACGATTATTTTTTTCTTCCAAATCTAAAATAATAATAATAATGAATCTACTATTTTTTCTTAAAGTAGTTTAGTCAAATACGTTTTCGTTCACCGAAGATATGTTTTCGTCTGCCGAACGTCGGCCCGTGCTATGGACATCAGGACAGTTGGTCGAGGTGGTATTAATTTTCGAGTTATCACATCGTCCTGCTCCCCTCGTCCGTGCTTCGTCACTCTCGCCTAATCTGACGTTGACCACCGGATCGGAGCGCCTTCCTCTGCCACCACCCAATTGGACCCATCCCTTCACCGCTCCTATCCTCTGTCCATGTCCATCCTCCTCATCCATCATCCTCGTATTGCCTAGCCGTCGAGCAGGAGCATGAGCACCTGGCACTCCAGGAGGGCCCCGATCTGGCGAGGGGGCTGTTGTGTGTGTGCGGAGAGGAGGACAGCGGTTCCGCGGTTCCTGTCAAGAAAACCCCAGTAGGTAGAGGAGATGCCGATGTCGGGTCATTCTTCCCGATTTGCCCACCCTTTAACAGATCCGCGACCGTGCATGTGAGAGAGAAGAGCAGTGGTGGAATGCAGCGAAGGGGAGCAGTGGTGGAATGCAGCGAAGCGAAGGGAAGGAGATGAGCGTGCCGGGGCTGCTGGAGTGGAAGGGGGTCATGGCCAGTGCAGAGATAGAGAAACTAGGAAAGACGAAGAGTTTAGCGATAGCGACTCATTACTAAGAGTGTTAGCTCATTACTAAAAAGTTCTGCAAACAATGATTGAGGTATATACAATATAATAATGTACTACTTCTCTTAGTCACTTGATCCATTAAGAAAAATATTTGGTTTTAATAGTAAAAAACTTCAACGCAATATTTAGTAAAAATAAACCCGTAGCAACGCACGGGCACTCTGCTAGTATATGTAACTTGTACGACTAAAAATAAATAGATATCTTATAGACAGACTGATATATAAATTGTCTGTAATATTGTCTATAAATAAACCAATGTGCATGCCCTTAACTTTGAGGACAACGCTACTTCGAGTCATAAAACTGTGGATTATAGCAGTCCAATTTTTAGCCGCACGTTAGTATATTTTCTGCAGTTACAAAACAGGATCTGGCCTTGGGTCGCGTGCTGATTATCTCTCTATTCTATCCAACTTGCATTCCTTCACTTGTCGTGTGTGCGCGTGAGAGAGATTTTGGCTTTCTTTGACGGTTGATTAGAGACTTGGAAAAGCGAGCGCGACGGAGGAATCGCAAGTCCAAGCTCCTCCCTCGATTTTTCACACCTCCAACTGTCCCCGTCTCTTTCTCTCGCCACCTCTTCCACCAGCTCTCCTCGCCGGCTAGTTGTCAGGCACTGGCGGCGCTAAGGGCACCACTTCTCGTCGCTAGCTATTTCTCGAGCGCCGGCGCCGCTATGAGCGCAGGAGCATCGACATAAGGTGATTTCTGCTTTTTGGTCTGGATCCCAGTTAATTTCTTGTTTCCGCGGCCTTGGGTGGGCAACAATCTTTTGCTCTGACCCACCTAAGCTCCAATCCGACCCAATGCTGCTGTAAAATCTACCACGGCCGTAGCTTAGCATCACCGCCGGCGGCACCTCCTCAAAATTTGGGTGCTACATCGGCAACTGGAGCCTTCCCTTTTTCTCTCTCTCAACTTTTTTCTTGCGGGGAAGAGTTTTGACTATGGCGATGCTTACATGTTTTGCGGATTTGCTAAATGTTGATCGATTTACATTCTGGGCAAACATTTACTTAGTATAGCATATGTGTGCATTTATGTGTTGGATAGGAATTCGTGTGTATGTATTTTGTTCGAGACAGATCCGTTCTTTCTTCCATTATGCATCCTACAAGAAGTCAATGCTATTCAAGTATCGATTACTGTTTATTTAAAAAGAAACAATATACCCTACATGTGCGTGGTTGGTACCAGATGCAGGTGGATTGGAATGCTATTATTTTATTATTGGGCTAATTTTGACAATTGACCTTAGTAAACTACTCCTAATGGTAAGTCGTATGTACTACTCGTACCATTTTGACATGCTACTTTGACTTCTTACAATGGTATAAGGTAAATGTGTAAACTTTGTGAACTTCACATTGTTCTTATCTTGTGTATGGATTTTATCAGAATAGCAATGCACTTTAACTATATTAAGAGTATTATTTATCTCCAAATAGAGTATAGCCTGGAGGACATTCTACCTGACTTCTTACATTGGTAAGGTAAACGAGTAGTTTTGTGAGATGCACATTGTTTTTAATGCTATGGATTTGATAAGACATAGTATGCACTTTGATGAAGATAAGATTACACCATCAGATGGAGTGCCCACATATTGCCTGTTTGTTGGTTGCGTGAACTTTAAGGGAGCAGGGTTTTTCCAACTGCGCTGACACCTGCTTATTCAAAGTGATTCACAATTGCTCTTTTTTGTTGGAGCGGGGGTGTCTGACTTTAGTTGGCAGTGCTGGTGGGTGTGCCACTGAATTGCATGAACCTGGTTCTCTTCCTCTGGTTTTTGATAACCATTTGTTGGCCGCACAACTCTAGGCACATATTTCAAAGCAGTAAAGTAGTAATACAGCGAGTTGAGTAGTCATTAGTGAACTCAAACTTAAAGATATTTTTATTTCATAATGCTGATACTACCAGCCTCTTATTATATAATTAACTGAATATATTTCATGGTCAAGCAGTACCAATAAACAAACATATGTTTGGTTAAGCATTTATGTGTTTGTGATCCAAGTCTAGTTGATACATTTACACCGACTTGAATAAATTTCTTATCATTCAATGAGCATCTTTGCATTTCACAAACATAGGGGGTTGTGTAGTCCTTGGGTAAGGACCAGTCAGTCCAACTACCAACTTTAAGGCATTAGGATACGTTTAAGGAAGGATGATTATCACAAGTGATTCCCACCATATCATGAGATTTGCATTCTTGAAAATCGGCAATTCTTCAAATCCAGAAGACAAATGGAATTCTAGCATTCTACTTTTGGCAAATAATTTTATGCATGCTTCTTCTAGATCATGGATGCCATACTGTTTTCCCATATCAGAATGACTTTCTTGATGCTGCTCTTTCTTTCGCAGTAATTCAGCTCCAAATTAGTCAGTTCTCTTTGTTGGCATCCACGATTTGGCTTCTGATTTACAAACATGGCTTGTTGTTTTATGTGTGGAAAAGACTTGAAACAAACTATTGAAGGAGGTGAAGAAGGTGAGCATTTCGTGTCTTTGCTCATTTTTATTACCACTTCAACGCACAAATGGTGTGTCATTCTGATTTACTTGCATTTTCTTTCTGGTAGCTCCAGGAGTAAAAAAGGTGAGGGTTTTTTCGTATAGTGAGCTGAGGAAAGCTACACATGATTTTAGTGAGGCAAACAAGATTGGCGAAGGCGGTTTTGGTTCCGTGTTCAGGGTAATTTGCCAAACTTATTGGTCACCTCAAAAGTCCATTGCATCAAACTCTCTTAACTAAAACTCATTTCGTTTGATCAGGGAAGGCTTAAAGATGGCACAATTGTTGCGGTAAAGGTGCTTTCTGCCCATTCGAAGCAAGGCATCCGAGAATTCTTTACCGAACTTACAGCAGTTTCTGATATTGTGCATGAAAACCTGATCACATTGGTTGGTTGCTGCGCTGAGGGTTGTCATAGGATCCTTGTATACAACTATCTTGAGAATAACAGCCTTGCACATACACTGCTAGGTGACATACTATTCTGCCTAATGTGTCCATTGATCATGTCAGGCTTTAGTAACTATCTTACTTAAGTATGTTACATGGTATTGCAGGAAAAGGTTATAGCAGCATTCGATTCAACTGGAGAGTTCGTGTTAAAATTGCTATAGGTGTTGCCCATGGGATTGCGTTTCTCCACGAAGAAATCCGCCCTCCCATAATCCACCGTGACATAAAGGCAAGCAATATTCTTCTCGACAAGGATCTCACCCCCAAAATTTCTGATTTTGGGTTGGCAAGGCTCCTCCCTCCAAATGCTACTCATGTGAGCACCCGTGTTGCAGGTACAATGTAAGTATAACCTTGCAAGGGATTTATTTGGGAATTATAATATATTTCATTCTTATCTCTCTTTCTCTGCCCTTTTCCCCTTTCTGTCAGAGGATACCTTGCTCCTGAATATGCAGTTAGAGGGCAAGTGACAAAGAAGTCAGATATTTATAGTTTTGGTGTTTTGCTATTGGAAATCGTTAGTGGCAGGTGTAACCACAATAATAGATTGCCTTATGAAGATCAATTTCTGCTCGAGAGGGTAAGCTCTATCGTAATACTACTATGTTCACTAACGTATGCTATATTCTGAGACTGTAGTTGTGAGTTATGACTCCATTTCCATGATGAGGTTGCCATTTAGGTGTTAGCTCGAACATACCTGATAAGACATGCTACTTACTTTGTTGAATGTTCTTAATATCCCAGTAACTCGGATTATGATTTGGCACCCAAGTAAACCACTTCTGAGAGTACAACTTTATCAATTGGTCTTAAAAAACATCTATTGGTGTTTTTCTCAGATGGCAAACCGTCGTGTGTAAGAATATATCAAGTCATATGGTTATTAGATTCATCTGTAGTTATTACTGTTTTAATATTGGAGGCATATTTGGTTGGATATTACTGACCGTAAAGGTCTGTTGGAGCTCTTGCAGACATGGAGATGTTATGAGCAAGGACAGCTCGAGAAGATTATAGATGCAGATCTAGAAGATGACCTAGACGCTGAGGAGGCATGCCGATTCTTGAAGGTTGGTCTTCTTTGCACCCAAGACGCGATGAAGCTCCGTCCCAACATGACCAATGTTGTCCGGATGCTGACCGGAGAAAAAGATGTCTGCACAGAGAGGATTACCAAGCCTGCTGTGATCAGCAACACAGGAGACATCAAGGTCAACAACCAGGAGAGCCCAGGTGATTCACAATCTCCCACGATGAAGTCCTTCACCATCACTGAACCATCCACAGTCATATCATCAGAAGCAACAACAGAGTCATCGCCGCAAGCAGTACATATATGATGCAAACCCACCCTTGTGTTGAACTTCATCATGCTTCATAGAGAGCGTGTGCTAGGTTTGTTTAATGCCACGATAGTGATATTTTGCATTGCTTTTATTGAACTATGCTCTTTAAGAGTTTTTTCTTGCAAGTTCTATGCAATGAATCTTTCTAGCTACCCGCAATCCAATTTATTATTAACAAAAGAAATAAAAAAAGATACCCATGACAACACTAAGCCTTATTTTCCTGGGCTTCCTGAGTAGCTTTTCACATGAAAAAGCTTAAGCCCAACCAAATTATTTTGGTCCAAATTTTTACTAGCTGGTCGATGGCAGTGGCTATACATATTACATTATTATTAACATCATGAAATCTTGTTTTGGTGGTAGTGTTGACATAAAAGTAAACGACGAACGACGACACTGGCAAATACTCTCAAACCAAGAAGGGACTGAGACATGAGGATCCACCATATTTAATATAGTGGCTGATATGTTGGCTATCTGTCTATTCTTCTATTCTTTAATACGCTGACGATACAATATTATTTATGGAACACGAGGAGAAATCTAAGAATCTAAAATTAATTTTATCAGCATTCGAGCAACTTTATGGATTAGAATTTAAGTTTTATAAGAGTGACTTGTATTGTTTTAGCGAGACTCAAAACGAGGCCCACCTATATGCTGAACTATTCGGCTGTGGCCAGGGGCAATTTCTAATCAACTATTTGGGAATACCGATTTATTATCGGTGTCTCACAATTGCTGAATAAAAACTTGTTAAGGAAAGACTACAAAAACGTCTTAATAGTTGAAAAGGTAAATTACTATCTCTTGGGAGAAAACTTGTACTCATAAATTCAGTATTTTACCAACATGGTACTGTATATGATCTTGTTTTTTTTAATTACCAAAAGGTGTCTTGAACAAAATGGATTATTTTCGATCAAGATTCTTTTGCAAAGGGATAGTGAAAAAAAGAAATATCAACTGATCAGATGGAATATAGTTTGCCGACCTAAAGAATATGCTAGACTTGGCATACATGATTTGCAAGTTAAAAATATCGCACTTCTAGGTAAACGGTTATTCAAACCATTTGGAAAATATGGTGTCTGGAAAACCATTTGAAGGTGTTCCGTTGTAGAAAACAAAAAGTTTACTATGCGAAACATCCTAATTTCCCAAGGATCTATTTAGAAATAATGCAGTAACGGATGAAGACAACGGTAACATACCTTAGTAAATCGTAAGCGTATGACGCTTATGCAGGAGTGTGGATGATGTAGTTGTACCCTTCCGACCTCAAGGTTGCGAAGCTTCTCGCACGTCACTCCTTTTCCATGTCCTTGCATGACGGTCTAGTCGCTACAATTGTAGCTCCCCCCGAGTTATCACACACATACGGTGCAAAATATCGACTCCCGGGCTCGAATCCCTGTCGAGGTTGCGGAAGTAGAACTCCCGGCTGGAATCCCTGTAGCACAACGGTGTGCCGTAGAGTTGTTGACTTTGCGTGAACAGTGCTTTCTTGAGACCGTTACCGCAAAGGCAACTAGAAATAGAGATGGATGTTCTCTAAGGAAAACTGTCTTAGAGAATATCTTACATGGTGTGTTTTATCCTTCCCATAGGCACCCCTTTATATAGGCGGAGGGAGGTGTTATCTCCCCTTTGGGTTAGCCATGTGAGACTAAAACATAAAGAGAAAAGGGGAAACTAGACAAGATGGTCATTGGGCCAGCTCAAAGGGTCGGGCGGAGCTAGCCCAAGCAACAAGAAGAATCGCTAGTGGCCGGTGTCAAGCCACAAGAAGACTGGTGGGTTCGCTAAGTGGCGCCATGCAGAGTGCGTCGGATGGGCTGGCCTCTATCACATCCCAAGATTTTTCAAATCTTGTAATATGAAAAATAATTAAACAAAATAAAAGATTGTTGAATTTTAGGGTGAAAAAAACTTTTGCTTCTAAAAGGAAACTGAAAATCCCATCTTGAACAAACTTTGGTTAACATTTGAATCCAACAAAATTCAAATCAAGTAAAATGCATTCATCATAAAATGTATCTGGAAATTTAAACACTTGGAAAATAAACCCAAACCCTAAAATTCTAATGGAAGAAAATCATTTCCAAGTTATCTCCAAGCCTATGGATTTGATCCATATAAAAATTTGTCAACAAACATTTCAAAATGATCAAGAATGACAAATAGAAATATTATAAAGCCATAGAAATTGGTTTCACTTGAATTGGAGCCATAAATAAAATCCTATGAATTTAATAAGATAAGGAAAAGTAATTTCCAAAGCTAATAAAGCCCTTATCAAAAACCCATACCAAATGGTGAGCAAATAATCCTAAAGGTAATTAAAAAGGATAAACAAATATCAAATAAGATTTTACAAATTGGAATCACCAAGTTTGGATCTCTAAATAAAAAGATATGGATTTTATATGATGAAGAAATATTAAATAATAATAAATATTTAAAGACCAAATTAAACCTTGGCCAAGACCATAAGCAAATGGAATGAATATAATCCAAATCCAAATGAAATAAAAGGATGAAGAATTTCCAAGTAAAATAAAATGGCATTAACCATTCTATTCCTATTTTAATAAAGACAAATCTCTAATAAGAATAATTATATAATTCATGAGAGAATAGTATTTTGGAATTTACCTGAGTGAAATAAAAGTTGTTTAATTCAACTTAATTAAGATTAAAGAAAACTTCCAAATAAAATTTAGGGAATTAAAACTATATTAAATTCCATTGGAATTAAAACAAATACCCAATTCAAATGATTTATGAATCATATTAAAATGTATTCCAAATAATTCTAGGTGAATATTTTGACACCCTATTAAGTGAATAAAACTTACTGAAAAGTTTTTGTGAGAATTGAAATTAAATAAGGGTTTAAAATATATTTGATATTAATTAGATTTAAATGTAAAGGCCTTTTTGAATAAATAAAAAGACCCCAAAAAGAATAAAATTTTATTCCAAAATTAAATTTAGATTATATTACTAATCAGTATTTAAATCTACTGGTTGAGGTTTGAATTCAAATGAGTGTTTGAATTGTTTATTCAAAAACAAAACAGAATTAAAGAAAAAGAAAAACAATCTGAACAAAAAAAATGATAACGGACTCGACCCAGTTAGCAGGCCCAACTAAGCCCAGCATCAGCCCACTCACTCTCTCCCCGCGAGAAAACGTTTCGCACCGCGAAAGAACCCCACGCAGACGATGACATCCTAGACCCACTCCCCCTCCCCCTCTTTCGCTGACGAGATGACCCTACCGCCAGCTTCCTTCTTCCTCACCCTCCCGCTGACCTCGCCGGCCGTTGCTGTCAAATCAATGCCGGCGTAATACGCAGTAACGCAGCGATTAATCAGCCCCGCGATCATGCATACTAATTCGCATGCTCCCCCTCTCTCTTTTTCCCTCACTCGCCAGAACCTCTACTCCCCCAGGCCGTCCTAATTCCTCTTCGAAGCTCCACTGCCCCGACGAGTTCCGGCGTCGATTCTGGCGAGCCCCGACCCTCTTCTACCTCCTAGCTCACACCAGCTTGATCCCCATCATCTCGCGCACCTGCCCATGGTCTTCGTTCGCCCACGCATGCCTCACAACCTCGCCTCCGTCTTCGTCTGAGCGCCACCGACGACCCCCGCAACTCCGGCGAGCAGTAGGCGACGAATCAGCACACCCCTTGCTCTCTGGTGAGTACCATCGCAACCCCTGCAAGAGTGTGCACCTTCCTGACTATTTTCCCTGCCTTATTATGCCACAGGAACTCGCCCCCGTCGACGACCGTACGATCCCGAGGCGCAGCGCAGCTCCGGCGAGCGATTGCCGTCACCACCGTGCGCCCCTCGACGAGATATCACAACCTTGAGCTTCCCCACGTCACGGCGAACCTGGTGAGCCACTCCTTTATCTCCCTCGCTTCCTGTAACCGCCGCGACGCCGTAGCCAGAGCCAGCGCCACCACCTGCCGCCGCCAGCGCCGCCACCAGTTAGCAAGCGTGCTGCGCGCCGTTGGATTTTGATCCAAAGGACACGATAAAACCTTAGCCGAAGGGGTATCAATCGATCAGCGTCGTGCGATGTCACTTAAATCCTACGGCTTGTATCGCTCGATCCAAACGAAACGGTATCAGCGAGTAAGAACACGACACGTGGCTCAGACTTCGTTTTAAAAACAGAAACTTTCCTATTAGATGTTCAATTTTGTAAAATTCATAACTTTCAAAACACACGTCCAAATTTTGCAAATTTTATATCAATGGATTCATCAAAACAAGCCCTATCCAACCATGCACTTTGTTTAGTAAGTTGATTCTTTTAAATTGACTGTTTTTGCAGAAACTTGTGTATGCATGTTTAGGATATAAAATTTGTTCTAAAATGATTTTGGGGATAAAATATTTGGCAAATGGTTTGTTTTGAACCTACTGACCCTAGGAATCAATTGGTGGTTTCAAAAATGTATTTGGTGAAGCAAAAGAATAAACTTTTGATTTAAACCATTTCTAGTCAAATAAGACAAGTACTTTCTGACCATACACTTTGTTTAGTAAAATGCTTCTGTTAAATTGATTATTTTTGCAGAAACTTATGTATGCATGTTTAGGATATAAAATTTATTCTAAAATGATTTTTGAGATAAAACCTTTGTAAAATGGTTTGTTTTGAACCTACTGACCATAGGAAACAAATTGTGGTTTCAAAAATATATTTGGTGAAACAAAAGAATGAATCTTTGATTTAAACCATTTCTAGTCAAATAAAAATATGGTTTAATTATTAAAAATGGTTTTGGAAGAAAACCTTTGAGGAATGTTTTGGAAATAAACTCTCTGAACCTAAACACAAGGTTTTATGGTTTGAAAACATATTTTGTGAAACCTATAGAATGTTGCCTTATTAAAAGCATTTCTTCACCACATAAAATAATGATTTGGTTTAAAAATGGTTTATGAAGTAAAACCTTTAGCAAATGGTTTTGCCACTTTATAAAATGACCATTAGGTGTTTTCAAATGTTTATGACCCATTAGAAACCACTTTTACAAATAAAACAATCTTTAGCATGCTTGCATGCATTATTTTGTTTCTATCATTTTATGTGATGAATTGCTTGAATGGTAGATTGAAATATTGTTTGCTTGCATGAATTGTAGTGATTTGAAGTGAGTGAACATTGCAAAGATCAAGGAGTGAACTTATACTATCTACCAAAAAGGCAAGTGATGCTTCATACTTTTGTCCCATTGTTTTCACTATGCACTAGTGATATTTCTAAGTAGGACTTGCATGGAATTTGCTAAGTGTAAACTATGCCATGGGAAATCCTAGTAGATGAAACCTTAGTAAAATTTCCTAAGTTAAGATTCCTACTACTATCATTGCTTAGCTTATCTAGTAGAAAACAAGGGTGGAATATATATTCATGCTATGGAAAATTTCTAAGTCCGAGGACTTGTGTTTTGTTTAATAAAACAACTAAGTGAATGAATCACCTGGGTGGAATGGAAGGAATGGTTTGTGCTGAGTGGTTCACAAGGACCATTTCTATGGTTTACCTTGTGTATCTCACTTGTGGATGGCCACCCAGGAACAAAGAGATTTGAGATGTTAAATGTTGAGAAGCTTCAAGTGTAGCCACTTGGCATTATGGGCTCTGCCTGGATCATATAGGTTGCAATAACTTAGCCAAATGGACAGTTGGTGGTAAGGGATGATAGGTTGGAACGCGTCCATTCTGGTCTAAGGGAAGGCTTCTGAAAGATCTTGTCTTGGTGAAACCAAGTCTTGTGGGAAAAGTGCACCACCTCTACAGAGTGTAGAATCTAAGTACTTCGCCATGTCCCTGGCAAAGGACAATTTGAGCATCAAGACATGGAAGCTATCAAGAATCTCCTCATCCCAATTTCTAAGTTAAAATCTTGTGGGTGAACAAGGCATTGAAGGATCACCAATTTCTATTGGGAGATGCCTTGGGAAAGATTTTGTCAAAGCAAAAACTTAGTGTTTTCAAATGATAAGGAAAAACTATTTTGAGCAAAGCAAGCCTAAGCTCCACTTAGCCAAATGCATATAGATGATAGACTCCATTATACTACCATAGTATCACTTGCCAATACAATTCAAATGTATTGACCCTTGTGGCTGTAACTTGTTGTGTTGCAGGTTTGATTGTTATTAGTGAAGTTTAATGATTAGGATTACAAGTCTACAACCAACATGTCTGCCTGTGGCACTTTGAAGATGAAGGACCCCATGCTATTGTTATATTCTGTTGCATTGTAATGAGATAGCCAAATGAGCTATGTAAGATGTAATAAATTATTTTATTCCTGGTTATAAAGTGGTATTATGACCTTTGTTTCTTGATATTACATCTTAACTGTGGATGCTAGCTATTGATCCAGGGACTAGCATTGTAAACACAGGGATCTCTACCTTATTAAAGGTTGGGAACCTTACAGATGGTATCAGAGCATTGTGTTGCCTGTAGAATTGTAACCCTAGGATTGGAAAAAACCCTTAGAAATATAGGAGTTGTATTTCCAAAACTTATTTACAAACAATCTTGTAAACTCTTTCCTCAACCATTTTGGTTTTGACTCTACATCTCTTCTATTTCAACTTGATGGATAAAGCATTCTCCATGGCCAAAGACTTCACCATGTGCTAAGGACTTCATCAACTCTAATGACTTCAACATCTTCAAGTGATTTCAACCTTATTCTCAACAAGGACTTCAACCTTGGATAACACTAAGGACTACAAGTGAGACAAGAAATGATGCTCAAGACTTGAAGACTAAGGAAACACAACTTAGAAGGAATCATCAACACCTTTGAAGTTTTTGTGACCAAGAATTTTTCCAAGGAAACCATGATCTTGTTCAAGAAGAATCAACTAAGGAGGATGGAATGATCTCAAGTGAACCATATAGTTGGACCACCATATTTAGTTTAAGTCAAAACCACCAACTTATGTGGTGTAATAAAAAAAATTGGTTGCCTAAAAATGTGCTTGAAACTTGTTGTTTGAATGGAATGCTTGTTTGTGATTGCTTGCACATTGTTTGTGTGACTTGTGATGTGTGTGATTAGAATTATTCCCTTAGAAATATTTTGCCTATTCTAATCCCAACCCAACCCAAACAGATGACTACTCCAAGAGACTCCAACATCAAGGATGGTGACAACAACAACCAAGAGATCAACATGAGAGAATAATTACTAGCAAACCAAACCCAGTTGAACCAAGTGAAAACTCAGTTTTTAGCCAACAACAATGGATTAGACCCAGCCATAGAAAGGATTTTGAAAATTCAATCCCAATTGTTGCAAGGGATGGCCACTCAAATGATCAACATGGGAGACAACCTTTCCCAAGGAGTTTGTGACAACAAGGATGACAAAGATGATATTCTAGAAGGAACCCAAGCTTGCAATATTTGTGGAGACAAGGATCACACTTCCAAAGAGCATGAAGATCAATGCCCCAATTGTGAAGAGAAACATCCAATTGACCAATGCCCCACATCTCAAGCTACTTGTTTCCTATGTGAAGGAAATAATCATGTTCCTATCCAATGCCCCATCTATTCCATAGTTCAACAAAGGAAACAAGGTGGAGTGCAACAACTGATTGCAGACTACCATGAGAGAGTCAAGTCTACCAAGAAGGATGAAGACAAAGGAAAATCTCAGCTTGCACCTCCATGCAATATGACTCAATTTAAAGGACCAAAGAGGAGACATATGTATTATCCAAGGAATAAGAAAAGGTCAAGGAGACCAGGAAACATTCCTACCTTTGAGATAACATATGAAGAACATGAACTAGAAGCACTCCTAGCTTTGGAGAAACCCAAGAAGAAGAAGTATAAGGATATTAGCCAAGTATGGTGCAACATCTGCAAAGAGTTAGGCCATTATGTGTCAACTTGTCCACAGAAGCTACGTGAAGAACTCAGTCTTATCACATGTTACAATTGTGGTAACCAAGGACATTATGCAAGCAATTGTCCAGAAAAGATGAAGCACAAGATAAAACCTATGAAGGATCTCAGCCTTGTCACATGTTTCAAGTGTGGAAACAAAGGACACTATGCATATGTTTGCCCAGAGAGATTTCAACAAGATCCCAAGCAAACCAAGATGTAATTTAGTTGGAAAATTTTTAAGGGTGGTAGTACCCTAGATGCTTTGAGCCAACTTGTAACCCCTAACCTTCCCAAATCTCGGGACGAGATTTATTTTAAGGGTGGTAGCCTGTCACATCCCAAGATTTTCCAAATCTTGTAATGTGAAAAATAATTAAACAAAATAAAAGATTGTTGAATTTTAGGGTGAAAAGAAACTTTTGCTTCTAAAAGGAAACTTAAAATCCCATCTTGAACAAACTTTGGTTAACATTTGAATCCAACAAAATTCAAATCAAGTAAAATGCATTCATCATAAAATGTATCTGGAAATTTAAACACTTGGAAAATAAACCCAAACCCTAAAATTCTAATGGAAGAAAATCATTTCCAAGTTATCTCCAAGCCTATGGATTTGATCCATATAAAAATTTGTCAACAAACATTTAAAAATGATCAAGAATGACAAATGGAAATATTATAAAGCCATAGAAATTGGTTTTACTTGAATTGGAGCCATAATTAAAATCCTATGAATTTAATAAGATAAGGAAAAGTAATTTCCAAAGCTAATAAAGCCCTTATCAAAAACTCATACCAAATGGTGAGAAAATAATCCTAAAGGGATTTAAAAAGGATAAACAAATATCAAATAAGATTTTACAAATTGGAATCACCAAGTTTGGATCTCTAAATAAAAAGATATGGATTTTATATGATGAAGAAATATTAAATAATAATAAATATTTAAAGACCAAATTAAACCTTGGCCAAGACCATAAGCAAATGGAATGAATATAATCCAAATCCAAATGAAATAAAAGGATGAAGAATTTCCAAGTAAAATAAAATGGCATTAACCATTCTATCCCTATTTTAATAAAGACAAATCTCTAATAAGAATAATTATATAATTCATGAGAGAATAGTATTTTGGAATTTACCCAAGTGAAATAAAAGTTGTTTAATTCAACTTAATTAAGATTAAAGAAAACTTCCAAATAAAATTTAGGGAATTGAAACTATATTAAATTCCATTGGAATTAAAACAAATACCTAATTCAAATGATTTATGAATCATATTAAATGTATTCCAAATAATTCTAGGTGAATATTTTGACACCCTATTAAGTGAATAAAACTTACTGAAAAGGTTTTGTGAGAATTGGAATTAAATAAGGGTTTAAAATATATTTGATATTAATTAGATTTAAATGTAAAGGCCTTTTTGAATAAATAAAAAGACCCCAAAAAGAATAAAATTTTATTCCAAAATTAACTTCAGATTATATTACTAATCAGTATTTAAACCTAAACCAATTTTGGTTAAGGTTTAAATTTAAATGAGTGTTTGAATTGTTTATTCAAAATCAAAATAGAATTAAAGAAAAGAAAAAGAAAAACAATCTGAACAAAAAAAATGAACAAAAAAAATGAAAACGGACTCGACCTAGTCAGCAGGCCCAACTAAGCCCAGCATCAGCCCACTCACTCTCTCCCCATGAGAAAACGTTTCGCACTGCGAAAGAAACCCACGCAGACGATGATAGCCTGGACCCACTCCCCCTCCCCCTCTTTCGCTGACGAGACGAACCCACCGCCAGCTTCCTTCTTCCTCACCCTCCCGCTGACCTCGCCGGCCGTTGCTGCCAAATCAATGCCGGCGTAATACGCAGTAACACAGCGATTAACCAGCCCCGCGATCACGCATACTAATTCGCCTGCTCCCCCTCTCTCTTTTCCCTCACTCGCCAGAACCTCTACGCCCCTAGGCCGTCCTAATTCCTCTTCGAAGCTCCACTGCCCCGACGAGTTCCGGCGTCAATTCCGGCGAGCCCCGACCCTCTCCTACCTCCTAGCTCACACCAGCTTGATCCCCATCATCTCGCGCACCTGACCATGGTCTTAGTTCGCCCACTCATGCCCCACAACCTCGCCTCCGTCTTCGTCTGAGCGCCACCGAAGACCCCTGCAACTCCGGCGAGCAGTAGGCGACGAATCAGCACACCCCTTGCTCTCTGGTGAGTACCATCGCACCCCCTGCAAGCGTGCGCACCTTCCTGAATATTTTCCCTGCCTTATTATGCCACAGGAACTCGCCCCCGTCGACGACCGTACGAGCCCGAGGCGCAGCGCAGCTCCGGCGAGCGGTTGCCGTCACCACCGTGCGCCCGTCGACGAGATATCACCACCTTGAGCTTCCCCACGCCACGGCGAACCTGGTGAGCCACTCCTTTCTCTCCCTCGCTTCCTGTAACCGCCGCGACGCCGTAGCCAGAGCCCGCGCCGCCACCTGCCGCCGCCAGCGCCGCCACTAGTTGGCAAGCGTGCTGCGCGCCGTTGGATTTTGATCCAAAGGACACGATAGAACCTTAGCCGAAGGGGTATCAATCGATCAGCGTCGTGCGATGTCACTTAAATCCTACGGCTTGTATCGCTCGATCCAAAAGAAATGGTATCAGCGAGTAAGAACACGACACGTGGCTCAGACTTCATTTTAAAGACATAAACTTTCCTATTAGATGTTCAATTTTGTAAAATTCATAACTTTCAAACCACATGTCCAAATTTTGCAAATTTTATATCAATGGATTCAGCAAAACAAGCCCTATCCAACCATGCACTTTGTTTAGTAAGTTGCTTCTGTTAAATTGACTGTTTTTGCAGAAACTTGTGTATGCATGTTTAGGATATAAAATTTGTTCTAAAATGATTTTGGGGATAAAATCTTTGGCAAATGGTTTGTTTTGAACCTACTGACCCTAGGAATCAATTGGTGGTTTCAAAAATGTATTTGGTGAAGCAAAAGAATAAACTTTTGATTTAAACCATTTCTAGTCAAATAAGAATAATGTTTATTTATTAAAAATGCTTTTGGGAGAAAATCTTTGAGAAATGTTTTCGAAATAAACACTCTGACCCTAAACACAAGGTTTTATGGTTTGAAAACATATTTTGTGAAACCTATAGAATGTTGCCTTATTAAAAGCATTTCTTCACCACATAAAATAATGATTTGGTTTAAAAATGGTTTATGAAGTAAAACCTTTAGCAACTGGTTTTGCCACTTTATAAAATGACCATTAGGTGTTTTCAAATGTTTATGACCCATTAGAAACTGTAACACCCTCAGAATCGGCCCTATGCAAGTTTTAGCGAAACCCGCCAAACCCGCATAGAAACGATTCAAAGGTGCCCACCAGGCACTTTCGTGCGGGTGGAAAACGAAGTAATAACATTACACAACAGTCCTTGATGGGACCCACAGAACAAATATATATAACAGCGACTCCATGAGTCAAGAATACGGATATACGGTACAAAGATCCAAATCACCTTGAAATCGATAGAGCGTCCAGCTACGGACAAGACGCAAATGGGGCTAAGAGCCCTGAAGAATAACCACTGGCGTCCATAACCCTGCCCAGGCCAAGCCGGAAGGGTAACCCTGCTAACGGCGTCGATCTCAAAACCTGCTTAAACAAAGGGGTGCCGACAAAGGGCAAAGGAAAAAGAGGAGCGTCGATCGAGGCCAAGACACAGCGAGACTAGAATTGCGGTCCTCGCCTACATAGGTATGGTGATCGGCGGCAAAGATGCACTAAACAACCTATAGAGACTCGATACAACCTGGCGGCAATCGAGAGGGTAAGAAGGACCTATCCGAACCGACTGATACTACCATCAAATGCACCCATCTGGCATTTCCCCTCGAGACCAATCGAGGAAGTCAACCGAGGAACTCACAGTTGGCGCTTTATTTATTCGATTATCGTTGCAGCAATTACTAGTCAGGTTTAGATAATCATCCTGATAAAGTAAGCAGTGGGCACTTTTAGTTAACCATTCCGTTATAGTTGCAACACTTACTAATCAGATACAATTAGCATGAGATAACCCAAAAACCCAGCAGTTGTTGGTACTTTTATTTAGCCATTCCGTTGTAGTTGCAATACTTACTAGTCAGGTACAATATCGCCAAATGACACCCAAAGCAAGCAATTGTGGGCAGTATTAGTTAGCCATTCCATTATAGTGAAGCTGATTACTAGTCATTATAAGTCAAATTTATAGTACTACTTTAGTTATGCTTGTCTATGGTCGAGATACTGTGCTCCAAGTCATCCATAACCGCGGACACGGCTTTCAGAAAGTTTTACCCGGCCGGGGTGCACCAATAGCAACACACGCTCGATCAACCTCGGAAAAACCAAATCAAAACCCAACGAGGCTTTCACGACAAAGCAATCACAGGATTCAGAAATATTTCAGGGGGCCACCCCATTGAGTAGACCCGCAACGAAGTTAGCTGACTCCGAGACGGACTCAAGGTTTGCGACAATGGCTGTAAACGACTGGGAACCTGAAAGTGTGGCTGGGCTTGTCGATACCGCGAAAACACTCCGCTTACCTAAACAGTACAGTGTGCTCCTCGCACAAACGTAACTACAGAAGTAGCATGGCATAAGTACAGGATCGTAAATAAAACCTCAAACTAGTTTGTGGCCCCAAGAAATAAGACTGAATCAAGCTCTGGCTCAGGGGGTCCCATATACCTCCCGGATGTGGATAGCGCGATAAATCAAGGAACAGGTATCAAGTACTCGGGGTCCTACGGGACACAAGTGGGCGTTCGGAAACCAAATATTTTCTATCACCCACCGATGCCTCTGCTTACTTCAATTTTAGTTGTTAAACAGGAATTTAAAGTGAACGATAAGTAAAGCCATAATCATCTCCAACATCAAACATACGGCAATACACCAACAACTGTGGCACTTGACGACACGCAACAGCACTGGGGCAAGCGACTACGACGCGCAAGTCCAGCTATCTACCAAACAACAGGTAATAGGATGTGTCCAAGGCAATATAAGGCTGCGAGGGATATCACGGGTACGAAAAACTAGAGCATCGCAACACAGGTAGCAATAGATCAACAAGAGGGAAATAAATACTATAAAAGTAAGATAGGTAGAAAGGGGGAGATGCTCGCCTGAAAACATTGTCGAAGGTTCAACCGAAGATCGGGGCGAAGCTCATATCAACTCAACGGCCTTATCCGCGAAGAAGCAAAACGCTAGAATAAACACCGGATGCAATATTTAATACAACGGCAGAAGATCGGCATGATGCATGTATGATGCATGGCATGGCAAGGTGCGATGCAATTAGGTCAATATTAAGTGGAACCGGGGTCCCGACAATTAATTAAAATTATTTAGAACCCCCGCAATTTAAATGTTGTTTTAGCATGGCAAAAGACAGCACCGGTTCGCTACACAAATTTAAATGAGGCCAATATAAGGCTAGATTTGCCTGCATATGGGCCCCATATTTAATTATGAGGTGAATCGGCATAAGGCCCCCAAACCACACAAATATGCATGCAAGTATGGCAATTAATATGCAACAAGTTGTTATTACCTTTATAAAATAGGGCTCGAGAAAAGGGTCACACATTCGGGGGGTCTCGACGATCTTGGGGTTCCGGGGTTCGGGGTTGGTCTCAGGGTCCAGGGTTCGACGTGATCGTTCTCGGACAACGGAGGTAGGTCTTGTCGCACGGTGCCCGCGAAGTAGATCTTGTTGTTCCGGGGGGAAAGTTCTCGGTGTTCCGGGGTGAAGTACTCGGCGGGGCGTTCTCGGATAACTGAGGTTGATCACGGCGTTCCGGGAGGAGGTCTTGGTTCGGCGTCGGGGCGCATCGGACTCGCCCTGGTCGGTGTCGAACTCGTCGGGTCCGCGTAGACGGCCATGGCGTTCCCGGGTCTCGGTGTCTTCGGGTTGGAGATCATGGTGTTTCGAGAGGTAGATCTTGTCGGTCCCACCCCCGAAGGCCTTGTGGTTCCGTAACGGAGATCTCCGGGTTCGGACTTGCCATGTTGGCGAACTTGGCGTTCTGGATCGGTCTTCGGTTGATCTTGATGTTGTGACAGTTCCCGTCTTGCGGCGCTTCAGCGACACCACGGACAGGGCATACACGCGTGCCACAGACAGGCATGGGCGGGGCGGTGTCTGACGGGACACGCGCCGGCGGGGCTCGCGGACGCGGAGGAGGAGGGCTGGCGGGCGGCGCCCCGGCGGCGGCGAAGCTCGGGGCGCCAGCTGAGGAAGGCGCCGGCTTGCAGGCGGTCGGGCAGGCGAGGCGCACCGTGGTCGGAGGAGGGCCTGGAGGCGAGCTCGGGTCACGCGGAGGAAGAGGAGGTCGGGCGGGTCACCTTGGAGGTGGGGTGGCTCGCCGGCGACGGAGGTTGCTGGCGACGCGCGCTGGGTGGGGGCCGGGGCGGAGGAGCTCTTGGCGGTGGCCGTGGCGGTGGAGGCGGCGAGCGAGGACGGTGGCCCGGCGACGGGAGCGGGAGGCAGACGGGCGGAGGCAGCGAGAGAGCAGAGGAGGAGGGGAAGGGCGCGGCGCGCTGGAGGCGGGGCCGAGGCCGGAGCGGGGAGATGCGGGGAGCTGAGGCGGACGGCGAGCCAGGCGCGGTGGAGGCGGGGAAGCGGACGGGGGCGAGGAGGAAGGTGGGTGGCCTTGCGAGGCCAGGCGGAGAGCCGGCGAGAGGGAGAGGGTGGAGGAGGAAGGGGTCCATGGGGTTGGAGAGGAAGCCAGGGGAAGAAGACGGGGGACACGGGGGAGAGCGAGAGCGGGGACGGTCGGGGTGTGTGTGGCCGAGGGTGGGTCCAGGCGGCGTGGGGATCGGGGCAGGGGGCGGTCAGGTGGTGTCCAGGGAGGGGTGGGGCCTGGGGTGTGTGACTTGTGTGTGTGCGTGAGTGCATGTGAGGGAGGGGAGAGGGAGTAGGTGTCGGCATAGGATTGGTAGAGGAGAGGGAGAGGGTGAGGTGGCGGCCAGAGATTGGGTGGGGTGATGTGGAGAGGGGTGAGGGTAGATTAGGTTGGGTAGACTAGGGATTTTTGGGTGGGCCGTTTCTTATTTCTGGGGGTGGTCGTTCGGGTCGAATCGGCCCGTTCGACTGCCCCCGCCGAAAATAATTCAAGATTTTATTTATTTCAAACAGGCCTTTGGCAAACCGGTAGCAGCCAAAATAAAATATTCCGGAGACCCGGGTTTGGCGTTTGAATAAAGACGGGGCGTTCAAAAAACAAAAAACGGGTTTTTCCGCAAATAGTTTTGTGCAAGCAAATGCAAGATGATGACGATGCTCAAATGCAATGTGGCATGATGACATGAGCATGCGGTCATGATGATGCAATGCACAAAAACAACGCGATTTTCTAGTAGTGGTTTTGCGGGATGCCACAGAAACCACTTGTACAAATAAAACAATCTTTATCATGCTTGCGTGCATTTTTTTGTTTCTATCATTTTATGTGATGAATTGCTTGAATGGTAGATTGAAATATTGTTTGCTTGCATGAATTGTAGTGATTTGAAGTGAGTGAACATTGCAAAGATCAAGGAGTGAACTTATACTCTCTACCAAAAAGGCAAGTGACGCTTCATACTTTTGTCCCATTATTTTCACTATGCACTAGTGATATTTCTAAGTAGGACTTGCATGGAATTTTGCTAAGTGTAAACTATGCCATGGGAAATCCTAGTAGATGAAACCTTAGTAAAATTTCCTAAGTTAATATTCCTACTACTATCATTGCTTAGCTTATCTAGTAGAAAACAAGGGTGGAATATATATTCATGCTATGGAAAATTTCTAAGTCTGAGGACTTGTGTTTTGTTTAATAAAACAACTAAGTGAATGAATCACCTGGGTGGAATGGAAGGAATGGTTTGTGTTGAGTGGTTCACAAGGCCCATTTCTATGGTTTACCTTGTGTATCTCACTTGTGGATGGCCACCCAGGAACAAAGAGATTTGAGATGTCAAATGTTGAGAAGCTTCAAGTGTAGCCACTTGGCATTATGGGCTCTGCCTGGATCATATAGGTTGCAATAACTTAGCCAAATGGACAGTTGGTGGTAGGGGATGATAGGTTGAGCAACGTCCATTCTGGTCTAAGGGAAGGCTTCTGAAAGATCTTGTCTTGGTGAAACCAAGTCTTGTGGGGAAAGTGCACCACCTCTGCAGAGTATAGAATCTAAGTACTTAGCCATGTCCCTGGCAAAGGATAATTTGAGCATCAAGACATGGAAGCTATCAAGAATCTCCTCATCCCAATTTCTAAGTTAAAATCTTGTGGGTGAACAAGGGATTGAAGGATCACCAATTTCTATTGGGAGATGCCTTGGGAAAGATTTTGTCAAAGCAAAAACTTAGTGTTTTCAAATTATAAGGACAAACTATTTTGAGCAAAGCAAGCCTAAGCTCCACTTAGACAAATGCATATAGATGATAGACTCCATTATACTACCATAGTATCACTTGCTAATACAATTCAAATGTATTGACCCTTGTGGCTATAACTTGTTGTGTTGCAGGTTTGATTTTTATTAGTGAAGTTTAATGATTAGGATTAGAAGTCTACAACCAACATGTCTGCCTGTGGCACTTTGAAGATGAAGGACCCCATGCTATTGTTATATTCTGCTGCATTGTAATGAGATAGCCAAATGAGCTATGTAAGATGTAATAAATTATTTTATTCCTGGATATAAAGTGGTATTATGACCTTTGCTTCTTGATATTACATCTTAACTGTGGATGCTAGATATTGATCCAGGGACTAGCATTATAAACACAGGGATCTCTACCTTATTAAAGGTTGGGAACCTTACAGCCTCGCTCGTCCGCGGCCCAGCGCGGCAGCCTGTGGCGGTGGGGCGGAGCCAGCCTGAGTGGGACAGGAGGTCGTGGCCTGCCAGCAGCGGCTGGCTATCCGCCGTCCCCGTGCAGCGCCATATCCCGCTCGCCCTATGTGGGCCGGTTGGCCCACAAGCAGTGGCTATGATGTCTTTTTCCTCGTGGCTTCCTCTTGGGCCAATTCCGTCCGAGATTTTGGCCTATTGAGGAAATTGCCTAAGAAATACAAATTTAAATATTTATTTAATATATATTAATTTCTAATTAATATATAATAAATGCATATTGTAAATTTCCATTTATCTGAAACACCTTTTGGTCTTTTCCTTTCTTTCTTTCTCCAAACAACTTCGAATCTCTCCAGATTAATTCTGATTTCTCTCTCTTTCGTGATTCCATCTTACAAGAAGATCTCCAAGCGTCGTAGTGCCCTTAAACGTGTTTTAATACGGTTCGAGAATGTCATAGACATGATCACATCAATGATCAATAGCGGGACCGGGATGCCCATAATGACCCATATGCACTCCACGAATAACCATCGTGTCGAACCATCAACGTTGTGTCACATTCCTTTTATCTCTATGATACGTGCATTGTACGATATTTGATCAACAACATCACCATGTCGGGTTCAACCTCGTTACCAACAATTTCTACTTTACTCATCCCGATAAGTAATATCTTGTGACCTAGTCACATGTTGCGTAGTTTATGGATATAACTTATGCGAGTGGTTTTAGAGTATCTTCCGTCATGCGGATGTACAAATCCCGCTCTTGACACATATGCCTCAACCTCTCTTTGTTGTATCTGATCACACCTTTATGGTCACCGTTTTACCGAGTGACGTTTGATGCTCTCAAGGCACTCTCGGGTGACAGTGATTAAACATGGTATCACAGTCTGAGGAACAAGTCACTATGTTTTATAATTATATCAACTTAAACTTTGTGACATGATCATGTTGCAAAAATCATTGGCGGTTAATGTCCATCATATCATCTTCTATGATATGAATTCATTGTCAGTTGGCTTTAATATCACCATGATCAGGAAACCTTGATCATCAGCTACCCAATGAACTATTTGAATAGAGGCTACTAGGGATCTGGGTTTGGTTATATACCACACCTTAATCAATGTTTCACCGTAAGTGCTATTATCCCTCCCTCTACCAACAAGTAGTTCCCTCCATCTAGTCCTCAGTGAGGCAAATATTGAGTGGCACGCTTCATCCAATATCAAGATGAAGAAATCTAACACACACACACACATAATGAACAATATCACATAATAATCTTTATCTCAATTCAGTAACATACTAGGGTTTCTCCATCTCCCCAAGAACAAAGGAAACTACTCACACATGAAGGAAATCAACATCATGAATATAATATGGATGAAATATAATGATATAATTGAGGACTAGTGCAAATCCAAGATTCAATCTAGAATTACAACAAGTAACCAAAGGGGATCGATGATGGAGACGTTGTTGATGAATATGACGATGTAGATCGATTTGGAGGCCGTCAAGATCCTAGTCCCTTCTCCTCTTGTGTAATGATGATGGTGTAGATCTGATTGGAGGAGGCTATGGCGGTGGCACGGCGGCAGGGCTACGCCGTGGTGGAGAATATGGATTGGTGGCTCTCTCTTGGCTCCTCCCCTCTTTATATAGGCCTTAGGGGTGCCCTAGGGTATCCCCCAATACCTTCATATGACTTAGGGAAGGTTCTAGAGCATCCGGGGGTGAAATCCCGTCGTTTACGACCTTTTTACCAACTATACGGCCAAACTATACGATGGGAATTTTTCGTTTCGGCCGTATGTTGGTCGTTGAACCTTCGGGTTCCGCAGTGTTTTGGTCACCATTTTTTCATACGAACTCTATTTTGGGTGTTCTTGGGCTCTTTGGTTCATCTCGTCGAGGGATACAACCCCATGGTATTGGATATTTATTTTCAGAAGTTGGAAAATTTAACTTTTTCAACCTCTCAAATGGATAAGTCTGGTCCCTGCAGCTCCTCCATACTATGCTCTCTTTGTTCCTTTTTATCCATAGTCTTCACCAACACCTACACACATTTCATAGACAAGGAAAGTGATAAAATTCTACCTGAACTACTAAATATGCAAATCTCATATGAAAGTAAATGAGAACTAGAAGTCATGCATATAAGGCATAGCTATAGCTAGAAGAAACATGATATGAGAGATAAATGGCACATTTTATATGGCTAAAAGAGGTGGTATTTCACAGCCATCAACTTCCCCAAGCTAGACCTTGCTCGTCCTCGAGAAGGAAGGGTCGATAATAAATTCATGGTTGTGAAATAGCTTATAACTAGAAATCAATGCCTTGCATCCTTATTTATTCTACAAGATTGAAGAGATAAAACATGTATTCATACAAGGTAACACAAGCTCAGTTATAAAAACCATTAAAGATTCATCAAAACTTATATGTTCCATGTCAATAGTAAATCTAACTTGCAAACAAACTTGTGATCCTCTTATTGCACCTTTTGTATAACTTTTCATATCATTATTTTTTATGAGACAAAACTTAGTCACAAATAGACGTCAAGCATAGATAGGAATAAAGTTTATCGATTCTACCCAATCATGTCATCTAGTTAAGGCTCTCAAATGCAAACATCAATTATTGAACTTTCCAAAAGTTTATCTCTTAGTAACGATATTTATGCCAAAAGGAAATGCGGTAACATGTCAAAATAAGCATAGCATTAGATTGTCTCATTTGGTCATCCACATCAATGAATCATGGATATCAAATACTCATTTTCTATTCTTTGTCTTTCTAAAACTTCAGTTCATCAGTAATGAGATCATGCCAAAACTTAGTGTGTTTAATCAGACTGTACAGGCTAAGAACGGATACTCGTGACCATTACCAAGGTTTCCCTTTTTGGTATAATGATTTCTCATAACAGTCAGAGGAGTATTCCCTCTTTTGTTTTAAACGCAGACCCATGAGAATACCAATGCATACCCAAATATAGCATTTCTGCTACATATGTTGGGCAACTCATAGCCAAACTCCAAGAGTTTCCTCTTTTTGGATTGTTCAAAGGCCAGCGGAGTTGTTAGCATTCCATGTTGTGCGACAGTGGTGCAGACACGCATAAAGCAATATCATACTTTAATCAACAGGTCAAGATTTGGCATGCATCTCAATTACCACTAAACATTAGTTTCTTCAAACAAATCCTTTCAAAAAGTACTATCAAGTCGATCATCACATCTATGGTGTTGAGTATCTTTAAGGCTAAACTCTTAAGACAATTAAACAACACCTTATTTAGCATATAACTCAAAACTTTGAAATATAATTTCCAATTGACAACTCCTTCCGTAAGCAAACTATCAAGTCTATTATTTTGACAATATGGGGTCGAGCATAACTTATTTATTTAAGGCAAAGCTATTAGGTGACATACAACAAATTTCAAAAGATCTTGATCAAGTATTCATTCTTTCCAAGTGTATAAATTGTGGCAATGTTTTATAAAGGATCACAAATATCTTCACAAGCTGGATAAACAATTTGGCAAGATGCATACAAGCTCTAAGTCAACTCCTATGGTGCCTATCATGAGCAAGTGTATCCCCATATAAATACAAAACTAGACTCACATAAGCAAGCTTTCAAAAACAGCGAGATACATGATTGCATTAAACCTTCATCGAATATGAACATTGCACAAGACTTTACACATGTAGAAGTAACCTCCCCAAGCTTAGAACTTTGCAAGAACCAAACTTGAGTATATTACCAAAAGATAAGAGAAACTACAGTTTCCAAAAGAGAGTGTGATAAGTGGTTACCTCCCCAAGCTTAGTTGAAAATAAGGGTGACACACTTTACCATTGAGGTACAAGTAACCTCTCTTTTCATGGGCAAAGAACCTTTGCTTTAATGTATATTTCTTGATATAGCCTGGTGGCTGCCTTCTTTGTTGAGTTTCTATAGAGAATTATATGAACTTCTATAGAGAATTATAGCCTAGGAAGTTTCTGAGGTAGAACTTTTATTGCTTACAGATATTCGGCTTCCCCTCGATCAAGGGAGAAGATCCCATGTGGAGTTTCGAGGTTTTAGAGGAAGTAGGGACAAAGTATATTGATATTTTGATACGTGGGTTACCTCCCCATACGTTGGCCGTCGAACGTGTAGTAACCTAAAATAAGAATTCAAAGAAGGTGTCAATATCTATACGGCTGCAACTATACGGCCGGACCAAAATGGTCCCGCCATATAGTTGGTCGTTAAACCTTCTATACCTTGTGATACGTCGTAAATGTATCTATAATTTTTGATGTTACATGCTTGGTTAGTATCCACTTTGCTATGCTTTTATCTACACTTTGAGGTGTTTTTATACATTTTCTAGGACTAACCTATTAAAAAGATGTTGCAGTGTCAGTTGCCTGTTTTCTGCTGTTTTTGGTTTCAGAAAAGCTAGTAAGGAAATATTCTCGGAATTGGACGGGACAAAAGACAAAGTCAATATTTCACCGAGGAGAACATAGTGACCGAAGGGAAACTAGAGGAGGGCCACGAGGCCGCCATACCCTAGGGTGGCGCGGGCCCAACCTAGGGCGTGACGCCACCAGGTGTGGCTACCTCGGGTGCCTCCCTGCCTCGCCTATTCGCCTATATAAACCCCCCAATGCCAAAAACCTAAGTACCCGATCAGATCTCCACGAAACAGTCCGTAGCCACTGCCACCATCGTCCCTACATCGGGGGGAGGGGATCTGAAACTCTTCCCGACACACTACTGAAGGGGAGAGATCATCCCGGAGGCCTTCTTCATCACCATGCTAGCCTCGGGTATGATGCATGAGTAGTTCCACCTTAGACTATGGGTCCATATAGTAGCTAGATGGTTGTTTCTCCTCCTTTGTGCTATCATGTTTAGATCTTGTGAGCTCCATTCATGATCAAGATCATCTATTTGTAATCATGCATGTTGTGTTTGCGGGGATCCGATCGATATTGAGATACTATGTCAGGTTGATTATTGATTCTATCATGTCTTATGATTATTGATTCTATCATGTCTGTATTGTTTGAGATCTTGCATGCTCTCCATTTCTAGTAGCTATCTTGGCCAAGTAGATGCTAGTGACTCCAAGAGGGAGTATTTATGCTCGATAGTGGGTTCATGCCTCTATTGAATCTGGGGAAGTGACAGAAATCTCTAAGGTTGTAGATGTGATGTTGCCACTAGGGAGAAAACAACAATCTTTTGTTCATGGACCAATTGTATTGTTTACTTTATACATATTGCTTAATGCGGTTATCCGTTGCTTGCAACTTAATACTGGAGGGAGTTCGGATGATAACCTGGAGGTGAATTACTAGTCATAGATGCAGTTGGATGGCGGTCTATGTATATTGTTCTAATGCACAATAAAATCTCATAGGATCATGAATGTATAGTATTGCATTGTTATTCCTTACTCAGTCCTGTCAATTGCCCCGCTGTAATTTGTTTACCTAGCATGGTATGTTATCTATCTTAAGGAGAACACCTCTAGTGAACTGTGGACCCCGGTCCAATCTTTACCATTGTTACATCATCTATTGTTATTGTTTACTTTCTGCAAGCAACCATTACCTTCCACACTATACGTTTAATCATTTGTTTTCAGCACACCAGTGAGATTGACAACCTCACTGTAAGTTGGGGCAAAGTCTTGAGTTTGTGTTGTGCAGGATTCCAAGTTGCTAGCAACACCTTGGAGTTATTTCCTTCATCCTACTGGTTCGATAACCTTGGTTTCATAACTGAGGGAAAATTTGCCGATGTGCTCATCATACCTTCCTCTTGGGGTCTCCCAACGAAGCTCTACTATTGAGCCGCGTCAAGATATTTTCTGGCGTCGTTGCTGGGGAGTTAAGGACAGCTTCACAAGGGGAGTCTTTATAACCATTCTCTTTACTTTGTTTTTGTTTTGCTTAGTTCCTTTTGCCTTGTTTTGCTTGCTTCTTTTTATCAAAAATTACAAAAAAATAGTTTCGTTTGGTTTGCCTTTTCTTATAAAAAACATAAATAAATTAGTTCTTCCTCTAGTTGTCACCTTGCTCTTGCTCACCATGTTGATCCCTAAGTTCACACTGAAAAACCTTTCAATATGTAGTAATTGGGAAAGAAAATATCGAAGAATTCTTTAATCATATTAGCAAACATGAGGATATTGATGATAGATCCTTAGCAGAACTTGCTCCTAATTATGAAATTGCTGCATCTTTTTAGTTCACATGTTGGAGGCTAGGTTTGTTAACCTTAACCCCATGATGCAAATAATGTTTCTCAAACTTAAAGAAATTGAGGATACTGAACAGAGAGATTTTATTTTGGAAACTTTGCTAAAGGAGTTCAATGATGTTGCTAAGGAAGCTAAAAAGGTCTTTGATCGTTTTAATATGCTAGGCTCATGTGTAGATGTTATGGGTACATTATATAAGTTGGATAAAATCAAACCCAATGGAGAGGAAATTAAAATACCCACACCTTTTAAACTTGTAGGAATGCATGAAGCCTTAGAAACGAATTTTGATTGGATTATTCCTAAAAATCCATTTGATGAAAGTAGTGAAACCAAGAGAGTTTAGAAAGGATCCTCAAGAACACATTTTGATGAGATACCTTTCCTGGTTGAATAAATTTCTAGTATTGATCTTAATGCTTCTTCATTTGAAAATATTTGATTCTTGCTTTTTATGCCTAAATTAAAGGCGTTAAAGAAAAGTACTTCTTGAGAGATAACCCAAAAGTTTTCTTGAGTCTTGGAAGTTATTAATTCTGTAATAACCTCTCATTATTCTTTTTATTTGATTTTTGTGCCAAGAATAACCTCTAATGAGAGGGAAGTAAGATTTGGGGAAGTTGTTGTCCCGAAACAGATTTTTGTGCTTCACTCTCAAAATTCGTGAAAAATCTATGTATGTCGGATTGAGCTGTACTTTTCTTAATGAATCCCCCAGGTTTTTAGCTAAATTTTGTTAGTTCAGCACTTTTTGATTTGAGCAACATAAGGTCTTCGAAAAAATCGGTTTCTACCTACTGGTCTGTTTTGACAGATTTCTGCCATTATTTGCATTTGTCTCCTATCGATTTATTTTTGAGTTCTCTTTGGGAAATTTAGCTTTTTAAAAGGAACCACTACAGTACCTTATGTTTTTAATGAAAGTTTTGATGTTTTTAAACTAAACCCAAAGGTTTATTACTTTTGAATGCACTAATGTTGCTAATGAAGATTGTGTGAAGTTTTGTATGAAAGAAATTTCCATGTGTAGGGGAAGAATGATGTAATGACATGAAGAATGTACAAAATCTCAAGCTTGGGGATGCCACCCCGTTTCACCCAAAGAAATAATCAGGAGGTACAAGCGTCAAATCTTGGGGATGCCCAAGGCACCCCCTTCTTCATCAATAAAAATCTCAGGTCTCTTTCTAGACACTTCGTTTTTATTGTTTCAGCACTGTTCTGTTGTTCTTAGAGCGTCTTAGTTTTTGTTTTTGGTCTTTGTTTGCTTAGTTTGCTTGATTAAGTAGTTGGACCCCTGTTTTCACTGTGATGTTTCAAATAAGTTGATTGGTGTTGGAAAAGAGTAGAAAGTTTTATGCTTATAGTGGTACAAGAGAGAGCTTGTTTTGATTGTGGCTTAGACTTTATCATGTCATGCTAGATGTTGTTTTAACCTTATTCTTAGTGATTATTGATTTAGCATGACTTGTTCCAAACAATTGGGATTGCTTAATGTTCCTTGAAAGAATCATGCGTTGTTTTAGCATACAAAAGCATAATATTGTGGTATCCTCCTTTGATGATTTGTTTGGGTTGACTTGACACATGCTCACACCATGTTATGACTATGAACCAGCCACCTTAGCCTCTATGATCATTTAGTAGTTGAATTATGATACCACTTTATGCTTTATTTAATAATGTTTTGTCGCTCTGCATGATTATGGCCATTATTGCTCTCTTAGTTGGTTGCTCCCAGTCTTTTGCTAGCCTCCACTTGTATTGAGTAAGCTCTACTCATGCATCCAACTCCCAAGAAACCAAGTTATTCCAAAGTGTCCACTATAAATTCCTATGCATGGTGTGTTACACCATTCCAAGTATATTCTTGTTTTATCTATCTTCCAAATTAAACTTTTTATGTGAAAATTAGTGATTAAAGCTCTCACAAACTTCATGGCACACTTTATTTTTCTTGCCCCTAATAAACTTGAACCATTGTGTCATCTATGTTGTATATGCTTGCACTTATAAGTTGGGAATTAGCAGAATCGTGTTGTCACGAGGAACGCTTTCAATCCCTGTAAATATCTACCCAGTTGATATCATGCTCTTTTGTTTATGGATGTCGGTGTGTTAGAGAAATGCCTGGGCCGCTAGCCTAAGCCATGCGTAATCACGGTGGAAACTTGCAGCATCACCATAGTGAGCAATCTATGAAGCATTCTTCTTATAAAAAAGAGAGAGAGATAGAAAAATAGAAAAAGAAAAAAAGGAAAGAAGAGAAAAAAGCACAATTTTCCCATGGTAAATAAGAAGATTTTTGATATGCTCATTGTCTGTTGCCTTGTCATTTTTATATGGGATAACTCCTGTGTCATGGGGCAAGGGGTACCCCGTTGGCGGTTCTCTATGATACACATATACTTACAATGACAAGAACTTACAGGTAACTAAAGTTGAGTAGCATGAGGAACGGCCCTCGTACTCAAGGGACATGAGATTGCCAACTTATACTTTGTCAAGCATATACTCCATATCTTGTTCACTTTAACCTTAATCACTTCAAGATGCTTATGATAGGGGCAATGAGGACTGAAAGCTAACAAGTACCATAATTTTTGGAATCTCTTTATGAAACTTAAAATCCCTTCTTCCCTTTATGAAGGGCCTTTCTTCCACTTTTATATTGAGTCTTCACCTTCTATCCTTAGGCACCAATTAAGAGAGCATAATTGTCATTCTTAGTTCTATGTGCATTGTCCCAAAGCTTATTGATTGATTCATAATGTTGATATTTCTTGTTCTTGAAATATTTGTATCTAGTCACCCTTATGAACTTTGAAGGTGTCCTATGCATTTATGTTTTGCTACTCCATGAGGATAAGCTGAATGCCACTATGCTATGTTTTCTATATGTGAAACAAACAAACGTCTTTCAATGCATTGTTATTCATGATCTTTGTTTGTATCCTTTCATGTTGCAACATACTTACTTTGTCCTATTGTTAGAACTTCATCTTTCATGCTCAGGTTTAGAGTACTTTGATCCCAGCTTTCAATGCTTGCAAATAGTTTGATCAAGATTGTGATGGTGCATGTCACCTCAAAAATTATTCTTTTTATCACTTACCTACTCGAGGACGAGCAGGATTTAAACTTGGGGATGCTTTATAGGTTGTAAACATATCTATAATTTTTTATGTTCCATGCTTGTTTAGTATCTACTTTGCTATGCTTTGTCTACACTTTGAAGTATTTTTATACATTTTCTGGGCCTAACCTATTAACAAGATGCCGCAGTGCCAGTTGCCTGTTTTCTGCTGTTTTTGGTTTCAGAAAAGCTAGTAACGAAATATTCTAGGAATTGGAAGGGACAAAAGTCAAAATCAATATTTCACCGAGGAGAACACAAAGACCGAAGGGCAACCGGAGGAGGGCCACGAGGCAACCACACCCTATGGTGGCATGGGCCCACCCTAGGGCGCGCCGCCACCAGGTGTGCTGCCTCGGGTGCCTCCCTGCCTCGCCTCTTCGCCTATATAAACCCCCCGATGCAAAAAATCTAAGTACCCGATCAGATCTCCGCGAAACAGTCTGTAGTTGCCGCCACCATCGTCCCTAGATCGGGGGGATATGAAGCTCTTCCCGGCACCCTGCCGGAGGGGAGAGATCATCCTAGAGGCCTTCTTCATCACCATGCTAGCCTCCGGTATGATGCGTGAGTAGTTCCACCTTGGACTATGGGTCCATACATTAGCTAGATGGTTGTTTCTCCTCCTTTGTGCTGTCATGTTTAGATCTTGTGAGCTCCGTTCATGATCAAGATCATCTATTTGTAGTCATGCATGTTGTGTTTGGGGGGATCCTATGGATATTGAGATACTATGTCAGATTGATTATTGATTCTATCATGTCTTATGATTATTGATTCTATCATGTCTGTGTTGTTTGAGATCTTGCATGCTCTCTGTTTCTAGTATCTATCTTGGCCAAGTAGATGCTAGTGACTCCAAGAGGGAGTCGATAGTGGTTCATGCCTCTATTGAATCTGGGGAAGTGATAGAAATCTCTAAGGTTGTAGATGTGCTAATGCCACTAGGGAGAAAACAACAATTTTTTGTTCATGGAACAATTATATTGTTTACTTTACACATATTGCTTAATGCCGTTATCCGTTGCTTGCAACTTAATACTGGAGGGGGTTCGGATGATAACCTGAAGGTGGATTACTAGTCATAGATGCAGTTGGATGGAGGTCTATGTATATTGTTGTAATGCCCAATCAAATCTCATACGATCATGAATGTCTAGTATTGCATTGTTATGCCTTCCTCAGTCCTATCAATTGCCCCGCTATAATTTGTTTACCCAACATGGTATGTTATCTATCTTAAGGAGAACACCTCTAGTGAACTGTGGACCCTAGTACAATCTTTACCATTGTTACATCATCTACTGTTACTGTTTACTTTCTGCAAGCAACCATTACCTTCCACACTATACGTTTAATCCTTTGTTTTTAGCAAACCAGTGAGATTGACAACCTCACTATAAGTTGGGGCAAAGTCTTGAGTTTGTGTTGTGCACGATTCCAAGTTGCTAGCAACACCTTGGAGTTATTTCCTTGCTCCTACTGGTTCGATAACCTTGGTTTCATAACTGAGGGAATATTTCCCGCTGTGCTCATCATACCTTCCTCTTGGGGTCTCCCAACGAAGCTCTACTACTGAGCCGTGTCACCTTGAAAGAAAATTTGACGATGGCATAGATATCTATACGGCCGGAACTATACGACTAGAATTTTTTATTCCCGCTGTATAGGTTGTCATTAAACCTACAGGACTCGTCAAAAAATTTATGTTTCTTCAAGAATTCTTTCTTAATCTGAAACTTAACGAAACACCATGTTTTGACAGAAAAATGACATCTTAAATTTTCGACCAACATTAACATGTATAGGATGGGATTTAAGTACAACCGAGTTATGCATAACATAGTAACAATAAATTCTATATTTTGAAAACTACAACAAGATAACTCTAATAGCAAATCATGCAAAGAATAAAAATACCAATGCAACATGAATGCATCTAGACTCAAGACACAAAACTAAGAAAGACACCTAATGACTTCCGGGTTGCCTCCCGGGAAGAGCTTTCTTATAACCAAGTAGCCAGACTTTTCTCTATTATTATTTCAATAGACGGGAGACAGAGAATTATTTATTCTTACCTCCAAAAGAGGTTTGGAGCACTTACTATTATAGGCTAGTATAAGTCTCATCCGCTTGCGGTGCATCAGAATCATGTAGATAAATGTGTTATTGCTCACAAGTGATGATTGATGCTCCATGTGTGGTGAGCATACCTCCCTACATAGCTTCAACAAAAGGATTAGATATTTACATACAAATTCAAACCTTTTACCTTTAATAGCATCATCGGGATACACTTCATAGTACTCTTATTGAGCTACACTATCACGAGGGAACACTTCATAATACTCATCTTTAGCAACATGGAAAAATTCAAAAGTGTCTCTATTCTCTAGTTCATCATCCTTGCTAACAAGTTCATTAGTTCTAGAGTTATCAATCCACTCATAAAAAGAAGCATCATCAACAAATATTTCATTAAAGTTGTGCTCTCCTGAAACCTGCTCATTAATACTCCAAGTACTTATCTCCAGTTCATCATTATTAGTATTCTCCAAATGAGTATATAGGCATAAAGCCTCCGCAGATAAATTATCTTCAGTTTCAACATAATAAGAATCATTACTAGAGACTGAGGCATCATAAACAAACTTATTATTAGTAGAATGATGTTTGTCTTCAACCTCACCTTTTTGGTGTTCCTCCTCGTTATCCAGTGGTTCCTGCAAAATGTTAGTTTTGGGAGCTATAGTTTTACATAGCTCCTTACTATTTATCACAAGTGCATTCCCACTAAAATGTTCTTGATAATAATTGACAATATAATACATAATATTATGATACCTTGCTAAATCCTTATTATCGCTACTTTTCATAACAATACCAATTTTTCTAAGCAGGTCATGAGACCCTTCATAAACTATGTATTCCAAGAGTTTTACATTATTACTGTTTATGTGAGTATTGGTTGATAAAAATTCTTTAAAGAGAGGAATGCATTCATAATCATAAATCTTGTTAGGCTTACCATTATATTGCCTCATCCCTTCGAATAAACTTAACAAATTACCAGAACAGTAATCCACCTGCTCCCACATGTCTAGTAGTTGCATATCCTCAAGTATTAGTAGTTCTTCTTCGTGTTAATCCTCTTCTTGGGAAGGAACTTCATCCTTCTCCAATGGGATTTCCGTCATATTGCTTATTTGTTCTTCAAAATCCTCATCCCCCTCTTCCAATGAGGATTCTTGTACCATGTTAATAGCATCACAATTTTCATAGAAAGATTCATTTTCTAGTTCCTCACCAAATTCCCCCAAATCACCGTCGAGGCACGAACCCTCCTTAGAACAATCATCATAAGTTTGGGACTTATAGAAGTTATTACTAGAGAATGAGATATCATTGGCATGCATAATATTTGTGTGTGGGATGTTATTTTTAGAAGTAGGAGATTCATGTGATTGATCAAGTTGATCCTCTTCATTCTTACTAAGATGATTCGCAAGTAGCTCAGTGATAGTCTTACCTTTGGGCTTACCTTCCACTAGTTGAGAGGGTGAAACGTCAAACGTCACCTCTTCATTAGCAATATGTTCAGGCGGTTTTGGTGGAGGTTCTTCATATGATATTGCCTTCTCTTCAACTTTTTGATCCTGCAAAAGACTAGGCTTTTCCATGTGGGCTGAAATCCGCTCATGAACAGTGATCAATAAAACATTATCCATAAAGTTCTCACAACAAAATGAATACATGAGATGAATGTATTCATAGATGTCATCAAGCTCCTGGCATCTTTCTCGAATATTTTTCATAGAAGAAAGCAACTCTAAACAACCAGTAAGAACCACAAATTCTAGAACACTCATATCAACTAAGCTTTTAAATTCATCTCTATTATAATATTCTAATGCGGCATCAATGTTATACTTACATTGGTAAGCGATATGATCTTTGGATCCGCAGAATCTACAAGAAAACTTGTATGATAGTATGAATGCATAATTATTCACCCCTATCAGCCATTGATTCAGTATTTCTCGCTTCTTCAATAGATACTCCTCCTCCATTGCGAGCTTTTCCTGTTCAAAGGTAGTCAACTCAGACGACATGATTAGTAAAAAATATTTTTATGGGTTTTTGGTTTGTAAAGAAAATAAAAAATACAAATGAAGCAAATAAAGAAAGCTTAAAACAAAATCTAGCAAAACTAAAATAAATAAGCAAAAGCTAAAAGACCTAAAACGCTTAGCTTCCCGGCAACGGCGCCAGAAAATAGCTTGATGACTGCAAGTGCACAAATCGTTTATAGCTAGTTTTGAAATAAATATATTGATCCCACAGGGATCAGGAGTCTGAAGTCTAATAACTCTTGAACTAAATACTAAAATAGTAATACTAAATAACGTTCTAAGTAACAACATAAAATGTGAGTTTTGTGTAGAAGATATTTTTGGGTTTTCAAATAAGAGAACAATAAGTAGACTAAACTATAAGTGAACAAGAGCATGCGAGTATGATTACGAAAGTCTGCAAGATGATGGAAAGAGTTCTCAGGGAGTAGTGGATCCACCGCTAGTAATTAGAAAGAGTGATCAAAATTATTATAATGAATAAGACCATTTATGATATTTGTGGGAGAAGCTCCATATATGGATGAATAGGCAGCAACAACTGCTCATATCATCCGTCATAACCACAACAGACAGCAATCGACATCAATCGAATTACTGCACTATTAAGGGACTTTACCCCGTAGGATGTATCCCATGACATGGACAATGTTC
This sequence comes from Avena longiglumis, assembly GCA_030063025.1. Classification (NCBI taxonomy): domain Eukaryota; kingdom Viridiplantae; phylum Streptophyta; class Magnoliopsida; order Poales; family Poaceae; genus Avena; species Avena longiglumis. The sequence continues at coordinate 427,063,433 of CP125977.1, read as the reverse complement.
CGTGAGTTCTCCTCGGTTCCCAAGTTGATACATAAGGAATGACAATAACTTTATAGTCACTGTAAACGCTAACATCCCTCCGTCTAAAAAGTAGTTCCCTCCATATAGTCCTCAGTGAGGAAAATATTGAGTGGCACGCTTTACCCAACATCAAGATAAAGGAAATCTAACACGGACCCATAATGAACAATATCACATGATAATCTTTATCTCAATTCAATCACATAATAGGGTTTCTCCATCTCCCCAAGAACAAAGGAAACTACTCACACATGAAGGCAATCAACATCATGGATAGAATGTGGATGAAATATAATGATACAATTGAGGACAAGTGCAAATCCAAGATTCAATCTAGAATTACAACAAATAACCAAAGGGGATCGAAGATGACGATGTGGATTGATGTGGAGGCCTTCAAGATCCTAGTCCCTTCTCCTCTTGTGTGATGGTGATGGTGTAGATCTGATTGGAGGAGGCTATGGCTGTGGCACGGCGGCAGGGCTCCGTCGTGGTGGAGAATATGGATTGGTGGCTCTCTCTTGGCTCCTCCCCTCTTTATATAGGCCTTGGGGGTGTCCTAGGGTACCATCAATACCGTCATATGACTTAGGGAAGGTTCTAGAGCTTCCGGAGGCGAAATCCCGTCATTTGCGACCTTTTTACCAACTATATGGCGGGAATTTTTTGTTTCGGCCGTATAGTTGGTCATTGAACCTTTGGGTCGTAGTGTTTTGGTCGCCATTTCTTCATACGAACTCTGTTTTGGGTGTTCTTGGGCTCGTTCGATTCATATTGTCAAGGGATACAACCCCATGGTATTGGATATGTATTTTGATAAGTTGGAAACATTCCTCTCAAATGGCTAAGTCTAGTCCCTACAGCTCCTCCATACTATGCTCTCTTTGTTCCTTTTTATCCATAGTCTTCACCAACACCTACACACATGTCATAGACAAGGAAAGTGATAAAATTCTACCTAAACTACTAAATGTGCAAAGCTCATGTGAAAATAAATGAGAACTAGAAGTCATGCATATAAGGCATAGCTATAGCTAGAAGAAACATGATATGAGAGATAAATGGCACATTTTATATGGCTAAAAGAGGTGGTATTTAACAGCCATCATACGACATGATGCATCTCCTAAAAAAAGAAGTCCATGAAATTAATAGTGAATCCATCAGTAGTAGGTCGGGCACAAACCACCTTGTGAGCATGATGGAGCAAGTCGACAAGTCCACACTGAATAGCATCATCATTTCCAGTACTAATTGAGATGGTGTAGCGAAAGAACCTTAACAACAAATTGTAGAGAGGCTTGAGTCTCTTGGACTCCCCAACAGTGGAATTACTCCCATAGAGAGGTGCGAGCTTGCCTTTATTGTCGCCAAGAGCAGCCTCATGCATGCAGTGACCAACAGGAATAGACACGCCACTGAAAGACTAGTGAATGGCTTCAGCAAAATCATAGAAGTTTGCGGTGCAGAGGATGTTACCAGTCATCCATGTCATGGTCCTTGCCTCATAATGATCAAATACAACTGTGGCATAGAATTGTTGGACAAGGGTAATGTTGTAGTCCTCATGCAATGCCATAAGACCATGCAGCCCAAGCTTCTCAGTGATCCAAAGAGCATCCGCAAAATAGTCAATTTACATGCATGTAGTCAAAGTCCATATACCTCTGTGGATAAACCGGGGAATTGGTCAACTTGTGATAGATGTCCTTCATGAATACCATTTTCCCCAACTCCAATAGCATGGGTCATCATTAGTTCTTGGAAAATCATAGAACCTCATCTTGCGCATCTCACGGTATTCTTTCTTGGACATGTTGGCTAAGGACTGCAAGTTGTCATACTTGGCTCTCTTGGAATGGTTTTCTTCATCAACACACTGAGTTTCCATTCTCATAAAGGCAACATCTCTGGCCTGCTGCCTCCGGTTAGAGGGCGCAACAGCATACTTCCTAGCTGTCTCATCATATTGAGGCTCCCCCTTCTTGACTTGGCCTTGGTACGGGGTGCACGACGAGAAGCAGAGCCACCTATGAAAATAGAGGACGGGGGAAAGCATGAAGATAAGCATATATGTCCCTGAGCCAAGCCAAAAGCCTCAAACCCTTGGTGGATGTTCTATAAGTGAGTCACATCGGAGCCTCCAATCGAGCAACACCGGAATCTGCAGTCTATGCAAGAGCACACTGGAGTATCCAATCTGATAGACCGGAAACACTGGTCCGAAGATCGGGTTGAAGAGGCTACGAGGGACATTATTTCGAGCATATCGGGCAAGGAATCGTAGCTAATGTGAGAGGAGTGCACACATAATTGGGTTTCTAGTGGAAGAAATCGGTACATTGCTCAAAATAAACAAATGGGAAGAACCCTAGGTTCATGGTGAGAGAGAGTACTAGATCTGTCCATTGGAGCAAATCTAACGATGGGGAATGGACCAAGGGTGGAGAGGGTGGATAAGGTCGGCGGCACAATAGATCCAAGCGAATTCAAGGCCACGGGGCGGAGATTTTGGAGGAGGGGGCGATAGGTGAGAGGGGAGAAGTCGGGGGTGGGGAAAGAACTGTCTGGTTCTCTCACCCCGACCTCCTTTTACTCAGCCTAAAACTGTATCAGACTGGAGACTCCGGTCTATGGACTGAAAACTCCGAACTAACCGGAGACTCCGATGTTTTCACACCAAAAACTTCGGCCCTCTTCGACCAAAACAACTTGTTTCAAGTGTATGGGGACATATATGATAAAAAGCATGTTTTAGGTAAGGGACCAAGGATTGGGATAAGATGTCATATTGCGAAGAACTAAGAATCAGAAAATTCCAAATAAATATCCAAATAAAACTTCGATTCAATCATACCAAGAACCAACTCTTCAAAAAGAAGAGGGTGGTGGCTGAGGCCACCGTGTAAGAGTGTGAGGAATGACACCACGAAGAATTATGCTTGGGTTCATAGCCACTACTCATCAATGAAGCTCATATATCACAAAATGATATTAAGAGAATTGATTTTCTTAATGTTGGCATTATGGGGGGAGGGATAGCTCAATAGATTAGTACCACACTCCCCCTATCTCCATGTTTGCACCTAAACCAAATTAGGATAAATATATAGATGAGTATGCAAGATGATCAAGTCAAACTCCTTGAATCTATGATATTTAGCTCATTCCTAAAATAGCAAAACCTTGCTTCATAAAGAGTATTCATGAATATATCGGCAAGTTGGTCTTTGGTTTATACATAAGATAGCTTAATATCTCCCCAGGCAACATGATCTCTAATGAAGTGATGACGAATCTCAATATGCTTTGTCCTTGTATGATCCACTGGGTTATAGGCAATCTTGATAGCACTTTCATTGTCACATAAAAGAGGCACTTTGTCACAATGGACACCATATTCCTTTAAAGTTTGCCTCATCCATAACAATAGAGTGCATGCACTAGCAGCTGCCACATATTCGGCTTCGGCCGTGGAGAGAGATATAAAATTTTACTTCTTAGAGGACCAACACACCAAGGACCTACAAAAAAATTGGAAAGCCTCGGAGGTTGATTTCCTATCATCCTTATCACCAGCCAATCCGAATCCGTGTACCCACAAAGAGAGAATGTTCAGCACCTAGGATACCTTTGGGGTATGAACCAAATATCGAAATATTCTTTTGACCGCCATCAAGTGGCTTTCTTTACGAGCCTCTTGATATCTTGCACATACTCCTACACTTAACACTATATATGGTCTAGATGCACAAAGGTAAAGCAAAGAACCAATCATAGACCGGTATACCTTTTGATCCACATCTTTACCATTTGGGTTAAGTTCAAGATGAGTTTTGGTTACCATGGGAGTAGGAGATCCATTTAGTTCTTTCATGTTGAACTTCTTGAGTATACTTGTCTTGATTGAATAAAGTTCCTCCTCTTACTTTCTTGATCTCAAAACCAAGGAATAACCTCAACTCTCCCATCATAGACATCCTGAACCTATTATTCATAATCTTTGAGAATTCATCATTAAATGCTTTGGTAGATGAACCAAATATAATAACATCAACATAAATTTGGAAAATGAAAATCTCTCCGTTAAATTTCTTAGTAAAAAGAGTGGGATCGATTTTCCTTCCTTAAACCCACGATCTAACAACAACTCTCTAAGGTTCTCATACCACATGTGTGGAGCTTGTTTAAGCCCATAGTCCCTTATCAAGCTTGTAGACGTGATTTGGGAAGTTGGGATCCTCAAACCCCAAAGGTTTCTTAACATAAACCAACTCTTGCAATGGACCATTTAGAAAAGCACTTTCCACATCCATTTGTTGCAATTTAAAGTTATGATGTGCAACATATGCAAGAAGGATATGGTTGGACTCAAGGCGAGCCACGAGAGAATATGTCTCTCCATAATCAATGCCTTCAATTTGAGAGAGCCCTTGAGCTACCAATCTTGCCTTGTTCCTCACAACAATTCCATGTTCATCTTGCTTGTTCTTGAATATCCATTTAGTGCCAATAACATTGGGGCAATCTTTGGTATTTTCTACTAACTTCCAAACTTTGTTTCTCTCGAAGTTGTTGAGCTCTTTATGCATGGATGCTAACCAATATGAATCTTCAAGAGCTTCCCACACTTTCTTGGGCTCCACCATGGAAATATGAGCTTGATTCTCACCAAAACGCTTCAATTGAGCTCGAGTGGACATTCCACTCCTTAGATCACCAAGGAAATTCTTAAGAGTGTGGTCTCTTCTTTCCAACATTCTATCCACTCTAGCTTTGTGACGAGTTTCAATCTCCTTGTTGTTTCTTGTGGGGATCTGATGACCCACAAGTATAGGGGGTGTATCATAGTACTTTCGATAAATAGGAGTGTCGATCCCAACAAGGAGAAGAAGGTGTTGACTAGTGGTTTGGAGCAGGAAATCTCTGTAAATACTTAGCAAACGGATTTTTAGGGTTTTTTGATAAAGCAAGGAAATAAAGTGCAAGTAAATAAAGACAACAAATAATTGCAGCAAGTGGCCCAATCCTTTCTTAGCAAAGGACAAGCCGGTGGTAATACTTATGAGGACCAAACGTTCTTGAGGACACATGAGAATACTGTCAAGTGCTTTCGTTTTCATATAGTTGATTAATCTTCTTTGGTTTTATAAGTGTTGTGTGGGTGAACCTATGCTAATGTACTGACCTTACTAGGACTAATACATACTTTTGATTAAACCCCTTGCAAGCATACACAACTATAAGAAAGTAATTAAGATAAAAACGTAACCACAGCCTTAAACTCTGAGATCCTACACTCCCTTGTGCAAAGGTTTCCTAATGGGGGTTCAGGTTTCTGTCACTCCGGCAACCCCACAATTAGTAGCCAAATACACAATGCATTCCCCTAGGCCCATAAATGGTGAAGTATCATGTAGTCGACGTTCACATGACACCACTAGAAGAATAGCACCACAACTTTAATTAAACCGTTGAATAATACCTCAACACAATTCCACTACTAACAACATGACTTCTCCCATGTACCCAAGAACTAAACGAACTACTCAAGAGACATCATATGGATCAAGATCGGAGATGATATAATGATGGATAAAAATCTGAACATAGACAATAATTCAATGGTTCCGTTCACAAGCATCAACTACAAACGCAGTCAACACCAGGAAAGTTTCCCCTAAGAACTATGCAAGATTCAACACAATTGTTACATCGGGATGGAGTGGTGATGATGGTGCTGGTGGAGATGGTGGTGTGGATGATGATGATGATCCCAATGCAGTCTAGCTTGATGATGGTGTTAATGGCGACGATCTCCCCTCTTCGGGAAGGAATTTCCCTAGCAGAAATCTGTCTGCCGGAGAGCTCTTTCTCTCTTTGTAGTTTCCGCCCCGCAGAGGCGGCGAAATATTTTTGTGGTCGCCCCCCTTAACTTTAGGGTTTCGAGGATAAGATATAGGCGAGAGGGCGGAGCCAGAGGTGGGCCAAGGTGGCCACATCCCCTGTAGGCGCGACCCAGGGTGGCCCGCCCCTAGGGGTGTGGGCCCACTGTGGCCTAACCCCGCTTCCCCTTCTGGCATCCTTTGTCTTCTGGGAAAATAGAATTTTCTGTAGTTGTTTTGGTATTTTTCTGATCTTCGCGAAAATTGCATCTAGACACCGCTTTTTCCATCAGAATCCTGACACGGCAGTTCATCCTCCAAGAATCATCCAACATGCAAAAATAGATGAAATAACATAAGTATCACCTCTTAATATGAAATATATCAATGAATAGAAGATATTTATGATATAGAATAGTGATGCAAAATAGACGTATCAACTCCCCCAAAGCTTAGACCTCGCTTGTCCCCAAGCAAAAACTGATCTCAGTAAACATGTCCACAGGTTTATGGAGTGAAGTGTCGATAAAAAGAATACGGACAAGAAGAATCACACTTACCAATACACAACTCATAGAATAAAGCAACTCACCATTATATAACTTAATTTGCAACGAGTATGGGAGTCACAATAAAGATGCATAAAGATAAATCATAATTGGTAATGGCAAACTTTGTTCTTGGTCAGAGAACAGTTGGAAAACAGTTTTCAAGCAAAGCTTTTATAAAGAAGTTTATAATAGGAGTACTCTTTTGCTCAAACATTAAAGGCTTTTCACAATGATGGCTTTCAAAGTAATACTCATTTAGATAATATTTTTGTGCAAAACAAGGAAGATAAAGGACATGATTGAATAAATCATCATATGAATGTTGAAACACAACAACTCAAATGCTTGCTACAGGTAGAGAGGAATAGGTTTGCTGACTCAACTAAGAAGTAAGAGAAAGGCCCTTCACAGAGGGAACCAGGGATTTCAAGTTCATAAAGAGATTTCAAAACATTATGGTACTTACTAGCTTTGAGCTCTCATTGCCCCTATCATAAGCATCTTGAGGTGATTAAGGTTAAAGTGAACAAGGATGGAGTATATGCTTGACGAAATATAAGTTGGCAATCTCATGTCCCTTGAGTACGAGGGCCGCTCCTCATGCTACTCAACTTTAGTTACTGGTAAGTTCTTGTCATAGTAAGTACATGCGTATCATAGAGAACAGCCAACGGGGTACCCCTTGCACATGATACATGAGCTATCCCATATAAAAATGACAAGGCAAGCATACAGTGAACATCTCAACAATCTCTTATTTACCATGGGAAAATGGTGATTTTTCTCTCTTTCCTCTTTTCAATATGTCTCTCTTTTTTTAAGAAGAAAGCTTCATAGATTGCTCACTATGGTGATGCTGCAAGTTTCCACCATGATTAGGCATGGCTTAGGCTAGCGGCCCAGGAGTTTCTCTAACACACATACATAACTCCATGTACTTACAAGCTCCCCTTTTATTTCACACCAACGACATCCGCAAATAAAAGAGCAGGATATCAACTGGGTAGATATTTACAGGTGTTGAAAGCGTTCCCTATGACAGCATGGTTCTGCTAATCCCAACGTATAGGTGCAAGCATATACAACTTCGATGACACAATGGTTCAAGTTTATTAGGGGAAAGAAAATAAGGTGTGCCATCAAGTTCGTGAGAGCTTTACTAACTATTTTTCACATAACAAAAGATTTTTTTAATTTTAAAGATAGATGAAGCTCGATAATTTACTTGGAACAACAATAATGCTAATAGGTAGATATGGTGGACACAAATGGCATAGGTTTTGGTTTAAATGATTGGATGCACGAGAAGTATTCCCTCTCAGTACATGTTTTTGGCTAGCAAGTCTGGGTAGCAAGCAAAAGAGTTGAAGGAAACAAGAAAACATACAAGTGATAAAGCCAAACATGCAACCTTCCTTGAAGATAAAAAATATCTTAAATAAAGAATATTAAGCTTGTGAGCTAATCAAGAAAGAAATAAAACGATATAAAATACCTGTAAGTGCTCTTCTCTTTTCCTTTCAAACCTCAAAAAAGTGTTGCTACTGACCAGAGCTCGGTTTGCCAAAAACAATTTAGATTTACTTGATGCTCCCAAAGTGATACCAATACTAATCAACAAGATCAATCATATAATAGAGATTTCAAACTAAAAATAAGAAGTGCAAAAAGTAAAATATGAAACTTCTCATTAATATTCCATAAAGGCACTCACACCAAGGGATACATAGATAACCAACTAAAGGAGAGATACTTCCACAATGCAAACCATCCTATATGATAACTTTTCTATGCAAGATATGACTCTACTAAAAAGGTCAAAAGATAAAAGATAATGATGTGATACCGCAGCACTCCCCCAAGCTTGGAACAAACCAAGGGGATGCCAAAACCTGATGACGAATTACTCCTTCGGTGGTGCTGGTGTTCCCTTGATGAGCGTTTCAACCAGCTTCCTCAAATCTTCAATCTCGAAGGTTAGAGTACGAATCAACTCCGAATTATTCTCAATGCAGTTCATGATCATGTCGGACCGAGAATCCCATTCCTTGTTATTCTTCCCCCACTCTTCCTTCTTAGAGTGCTCCTTCCTTGCATGATTAGAACGAGGCATATCCCAACTAGAGGGCAACTTCCATTTGGGCACCTTTTGGAATTATTGCTTATGTATAAGAGTATGGAAGGGGTTCTTGTTACATGGAGGAAGTGATCGTGGAGCGAGGCAATGACGCGGAGGCTTCCCTCATGTAGACATCCATGTTGCCCTCCTAAGCTTGATAGGGTTTGCCACCACTCCAATGCTTGCAACGGTAGATCGGGTGTCCGGATGCTCGTCCTCCTTCACGTCCTCCTCCTTGGGGGGTTTGAAGATCATCTTCCACGGGCTTCTTGCCCTTGTCGTTGGCGGTGACCATGGTGCCTCTAAACTTGAGAGTATTTCCCGACAGAAACAGATCAAAACGAAAACACGATATACGAACCTCGGTGGATCCGGGGGGGTTATATATTACAAAGTTTTACGACATAAGGGAGGTACTATGCAAAAACAAAGCAGAGACGGACTCTAGAAGGCTCACACCCCCTGGTGGCGCGACTAGATGGGGCCCGCGCCACTGGTGGGTGTGGCCCACCGGGCTCCATTTCCTCCTCTGTTTCGTCTCATAACCTTACTTATGGAATAAAAACATAAAAAATATAAACAGGTAAGGTTTTCGCGAACCTTTTATTTCCAGCTCTTTTACCTATTGAAAGACGGACTCTGCAGATTCCTTCTTTCTGACCCTTGAAATTTCCTTTCATACAAAGCCTCACACAAAATTCATTAGCAACATTAGTGTATGGAAAGACAATAAACCTTTGGGCTCACACTTCAACTGAAATCCATCAAAACAAAAGCTACTTTATCAATTCCTTTCAAAAACCCAAACGGAATTTAAAAGGAAGCCGATTTAAGAGGCAAATGCAAATGAAGGCAGAAATCTGTCAAAACAGACCAGAAGGTAAAGATTGATTTTTTTCAAAAAACTTCTGTTGCTCAAATCAAAAAGTGCAAAAGTAATGAAAGTTGGACAACAAATTGGGGCACAAGCACAGAAAATTACAGCTCCATCTGAAATACTGAGCTCCTTCACGAATTTTTACAATGCAGCACAAAAATCTGTCCCAGGACAACAACTTTTCACAACTCCTTTACTTCTCAAAAGTGGTTCATCTTGACACAAAAACCAAACAAAAAGGATAAGGAGAGTTTATTACAAGTAGTAACTTCCAAGACTCAATAAAACTATTGGGTTATCTCCCAAGAAGTACTTTTCTTTAATGCCTTTAAGTTAGGCTTGATAATTTCAATGATGCTCACATAGGAAATATAGATTTGAAGTGAAAGAGAGCATCAAGAAGCAAATATCCAACAAATTTGAGTCTAACCCACTTCCTATGCAAGGGAGTTTCATAAGAAAACAAATTATTGAAACAAAAGGCTACTAGCATAGGAAGAAAACAAATGCAACTTTAAAGCTTTCAACATAAAGCGGGGAAACTTAATATTATTGAGATGCATAAAACCATGTTTCCCTCGCTCATAATAAATTTTAGTAGCACTCTGAATAAGTTTGACAATATAACTGTCACAAGAAACAACTTTATAATCAGAATGATCATACTTACAATCATCAAAAAGAGGTCTAAGGTCATAAACTGGATTAATAGAAGCAAGTTGTTCCACCCTAAAATCTTCATTAGGCAAATTATTGTCATAAGTTGCTTTAGAAAATTTGGAAAAGTTAAACTCATAAGAATCTCCATCAATCTTAGTTAAAACTTTCTCCTTTTTACAATCTATAATAGCTCCACAAGTGTTTAGGAAGAGTATACCAAAAATGATAGGACAAGTTTTACTAGCTGCTGAACCAAGCACTAGAAAATCAGCAGGATACTTAATATTACCACAAAGGACTTCCACATGTCTTACAATACCAATAGGGCAAATGGTTTCCTTATTGGCAAGGTGAATAACCACATCAATGTCCTCAAGTTCACAAGGTCCAATTTCATGCATAATTTCTCCGTAAAGCTCATAAGGAATAGCACTAGAACTAGCACCAATATCACATAAACCATAATAGAAATGATTACCAATTCTAATAGAAAGCACAGGGACACTAGTTTTCCTAGCTTTACTAGGATGAGAGACAATATTAGAGCCATCTTCACAGAAGACAATGTGCTCATCTTCTATATTTTTAGTGACAAGATCTTTCACAATGGCTACTATAAGTTCAATGTTTATTTGCTCATCAGGTTCCACGGTTTTCTTTGTACTTTTGCTAACTAAATTAGCTATAATAGAATGTTCCTTTACCTTAGCAGGAAAAGGGATTTTCTCAATAAAGTGAAAGAACATGTTGGGCCCCCATGTGTGGTTTTGGTAATTAATGACAATCTTTATGGAGTAATGTGTGTATTAAGTTATACTTGTAGGATTTGTCCATTAGCATCGCTTGGGGCATGTGTTGGCTTCAAGGTCGATGAAATGCAAATAAGATATGTTGTGCATGCTCAATATGCGAGGTCGATGATGAGGAATTAAGAAAGGCTTTCCATCTTGAGAAGGGCAAGATCGTCTACATCGAGCTCAAGTGGAATGCTCAAGTCAAAGGTATAATCTTGATAGGTTTTCCCTTTTGCCGGTCTCTTGTTGTGTGTAGGAGACCGGGTTTAGGATAGATAACCGTACTATCAAGAGGGGCTCTCGTATGAGCAATTCGGTCACATCGTTCGGAGAGATCTCAAACCTTTGCATACTTGCATCATCGTATTTGGTTATTATTTGGTCTTATCCATGTGATGATATAGAGCTTGTGGTAATCTCCATAACAAGCTCTTGTTCATCTAAATCGGATATCCCATTTGTATCTTGTTGCGATTTTGATTTATGCGCCTTTTTGGTTTCTCAGCAAGTGAGGTATATCACATTATTCTACTTGATACTTTCTCACTTGGTGATAATCAATATTTCCCTTGTCGCCCTCTATCCAACGCAATTTGAATCGGGTCAATCGGAGCTTCCAGTCAAAAGTTATTGCCATTTAAATATTTGCCTGTCTATCTATTTTCTGGGCCGAGCGGTAGTACCGCCCGGACGGGCTGGTACTACCGCCTGGGCCTAAAAACGGCCCGTTTTCTTTCTGCCTGCCTAGGTACCTTTTCCCGGTACTACCGGCCGGCCCGGTAGTACCGCCCGGGTGGGCCGGTAGTACCGGCCGGCCCAGATTTCTTTTCCAGATCCAGATCCAAAACTTGCTCCGTGGCCCAGCTCGCACTTGCCGCCGCGCTCGCCTCGCACGCGCGCAGGCGCCCAATCCGCGTGCCCCTGCTCGCTTGGGCCCCGCTGCTGTCTGCTGCGCGCCTGCTGCCGCATCGGTGCACGCGCCCGTCCCCGACCCCACTCGCTCGCCTGCCTCAGGTCGCATGCGTCATTGCCGCTGCCATTTGTCGCATCACGCATGCATTGCGCCACACATGCTACCGCCGCATTTGCTAGTCGCCGCTCGCTTATACTGCTTTGGCCCCACCGCCTGCTGCTGCTTGCTTGCTGCTGACCGCATGCGCACTTGCAGCTGGTTCGTTTTTTGCTGAAGCATGCGGTATTACCGGTTTATTCTGGTAGTACCGGAACGGCCAGAAAAATAGCCCCAACGGCCAGATTTCGCCCGTCTCTTTAAATAGCTTCACCCCTTTGTCTTTTAGGGTTGCTTCTTCCTCCTCCTTTTGTCTAATCTTTGCCCCATTTGCCTTACTCTTTGAGCTTGATTTCTACTCACTCCTCCATTGATTCTTGCATATATTTGAGGGGTAGTTGGAGGAGATCTAGATCTACGTTTTGACCAAACCAAAACATCTCTTTGTGAGTGTATCTTTGGGGATCTAGATTTTGGGGGATTTTGTGTCTCTCTTTGGTTCCTCCTCTCTTGTTCCCCCAATAACTTTAGTAGCTTTGTTGGAACTTAAGAGTGAGGGATTTGAGCATCTTTGTGGTGTTCGTGCCATTTGCATTTGGTGCATCGGTTTGAGTTCTCCTCGGAGGATTTGGTTTGAATTGCTCATTGGAGCTTTTCCCTCTTGGGTTCTTGGAACCCTAGACGGTTTGTGGCCTTGGTGGCATTGTGGCCTTTTGTGGCATTTGTTGGGAGCCTCCAATTAAGTTGTGGAGAAGTGCCCCAACCTTGTGAGAGGTTCCGGTTGCCACCGACAAGTGCACCGATAGTGGAAGCGTGGATCGATCCCATTGGGGTGAGATTCACCGGAGAATAAGGGAGGCCTTTTGTGGCGTTGGTGGTTTGATACCACCCCCTCTCCAAACTAGACGTACTCCATGTTGGGAGGAACTCGGTAAAATATCGGTGTCCCCGCGTGCCTCGGTTATCTCTATACCCGAGCTCTTTACTTATGCACTTTACATTGTGATAGCCTTCGTGCTTGAAGTAATATATATCTTGCTATCACTTTGTTGCTTGTATTTCTTAGCATAAGTTGTTGGTGCACATAGGTGAACCATAGTTGTTCTAGGTTGTGCTTAACAAAGTAAACACTAGTTTTATTTCGCCTTTGTTGAGCCACTCTAGGAAAAGTTTTAATCGCCTATTCACCCCCCTCTAGGCGACATCCGTATCCTTTCAATTGGTATCAGATCCTGGTCTCTCATTTTAGGCTTCACCGCCTTGAGAGTAAATATGTCGGCTAGGGGTTTAGTGCACAAGGACATGCTCACATTCGATGGCACAAATTATGATGTTTGGAAAATTCGCATGCTTAATTTATTTCGGGAAATTCACCCAATTATTGAGGGATATCTATATGTGGGTCTCTCTTCTCCTATGGATACCCAAAACAAATCTTTAGAGGAGAAGTTGAACTCTCATATAGATGCTCTAGCTACTAAAATTCTTTTGCATGTTGTGAGAAATGTAGTTCTTTCTTCTATCATGCCTTATTCAAGAGCTCGTGAGATATGGACTAAGCTTCAAGATAAATATAGCAAGTCCAACATTATTGAGGATGATTGTGTTGCTTCCACTTCCGGTCAAGATGAGCTCTCATCGTCTACCACTTCACCAACATGTGATTTTTCACAAGGTAATGATATGGTGAGTGGTGATCGAAATTGCAATATGGATAGTGATATTACTATTTGTAATCCTTCATCCCTATCTAGTTGCAATGATCTATCTTTGGACCTTAACACTTCTATCACTCAAAACTCCTTACATGCTTGTGTTAATAGTCCTTGCATATCATGTAGAAATGACTTGAATAAATCTCATGATTATATGCTCTTGATGTCTTTGCCATGATAAAAATGCTTCTATTTCCTCTAGTGCTTGTGTTGCTAACCATGTAGAGGAAAATGAAGATTCTATGGGCCAAGACAAGGTCTTGAAGAGAGCTACAAGTGCAACCTCATCATCACCTTCCTCCGGTTCTCACATATGCCTTATGGCTAAGGGAACAAAGGTAACCTCTTTGGATCCCATTGTATCTCATGATGATGATGAGGTTGAAAATGATAATGATGATTATAGAGGTAAGTATGATATTACCTCTATTAATAAAATGGGAGAGGTTGTATTTGGCGCTCTCTTCAAAAATAAAATTGCTTCCTCCAACTTTCTTGAAATCTTGAATTATGCTATAGAAGGCAATGATCTTATTTAGGAGAAAGAAAACTTAATTGATGAACAATTTGCACATGAGCGTAATTATGCTAATGAAATTGCTCAACTAAATGACTCCCTTGAAGAAGAACAAACCACCAAAGAATCTCTTGAGGAGACTTTCACTCTAGAATTATCTAGAGTAAAAGAATACCATGATAGAGAACTTGTGGTGGCAAACTCCTTCAAGTTTAAAAATGATGAACTTGAAGTTGCTTATGCTAAACTTGTTGAGGATTTTAAGCTTCTTGATAATGGCTCTCGGGTTGTTAAGAGGGAGCTCATAAAACTCACCGAGTCGCATGAGAAACTTAAAGCTTCATATTCAAAAGAGCTTGCCAAGTTTCCCTCACCTCTCGCTAATAATGATGATGCTTGTGCTACTAACTCTATTTATTGTGAAGCATCTATTTTGGAGGAGAATGTTGAGCTAAAGGCTCAACTTGCGTTGCTAACTAGCAACTATGGGAAATTATAAGAAAGTCATGTTAAGCTCTCAAGATCGCATGAGGATCTTCTAGTCTCCCATGGTAGGACAAAGTTAGCTCATGAGGCCATCATGTCAAAGGTAACATCTAGTGGGCCTCATGTGGACATTAGCACTATATCTACTTCAAATGTTATATTGCCATGTGTTGCCTGTCAAAACCCACCGGCGAGCAGCGACGAGCAACACGAAGAGCCGGGAGGCTCCCAGAACTGCTGGTGGGCCCTGGTCCCTCGGGCAACGACCCGCAAAACTCCGGCACACGTCCTGGCTTGGTTCGAGGGCGTGCCACCTGACCTATACCTGGTCAGGAAGGTGATGGATTGCTTCGATCAGTTCCTGCATGGTAAACAAGTATACGTAAAATTCGAGCCGTGACGGCTCCTGTGTTCTCGTGAATCGGCTTCTAGAGCCGATTATCCCATGGTTCTGCATTAGATCTATGATAACATGGGGTTTTGCTTCATCATTATAAGTTTAAATCGATCTACGACAGTTTGACGTTTTCACCACGTAATTGGAATGTCCTACACGTAATTGAGCCTGGCAGACACAAAAGATGATAGAATACTAACCCTAGAGGAGGCCTAACAACCGACGTAAAGTCAATTACCGGAACAACTTCTCTAGAACTAGTAAACCACGTCCTTACGTACTACTGGATCGTTCAACCCGTTTGCAAGGCCTGACTACGTGGATATCAAACTAAAACTTGGAGAACAAGGCACAACCATAACAGATCGATTCGACTAAATAAAGATCAAGCAAGATGCTACCCTTGCACTTGGGAAGAGGTGCAAAGGTAGAGAGGTAACTAGAGGCAACATAACTTAAACGATCATAGCGAAGGGTACCGATGCTAGCCTCAACAAATCTATGATAATAGTGTTACTCGCCATCAACAAGGCTTCAGTACGAGTAACACCGAAAAACGCATAAGTAGATACTGCCTAGATCGCAAGATGCGATCTAGGCAGCATGACACTTACCCGAAAGAAACCCTAGAACAAGGGGTGGCGATGCGCCGAGATTGTGTTTGTTGTGAACGTGATTGTCCTCCTTTTCTCGATAACCTTAGGTACATATTTATAGTCCGGAGACTTTCTATCTTTGGAATAACTCTACAACTCTATCTCTTACCTAAACCGAAACGTAACCTACTACAATATACAGATACACGGGCAATTTAGCCCAAATCCACGTACAAGGCCGATCCAACAACACGTTGCATATACGTATCTTCCAAGCCCATCTTGATCACGGCCCATCTCCTCCTTTGGCCAAAATATGGCGATAACACATGCCCCCCTGGTTTTGGCAATAATAATTCCAAAACCACTCTGTTGATATTTTTTTCTCCCCCCTCCTTTTTTTTACATCGGGTTACGCGTTGTAGAGCAGAATCGTCACGCCACCCTCTCATCATGATGCCCTGTCTTCTCAACTCCTTCGCAGTGCATGATTTGACGATTTCGGCAGCACATTCTGGGAAACTGCTACGGCATTGAACCGCCTCCCACTATTCCCTTTATTTAAATTCATCTGAGCAGTTCGCAGTCCCCATCTTCCTCCAGTAGCCAAAAAACCCTCTTCCTCCGCCGAAAAAACCCTCTTCCTCCGCCATGGCCTCCTCTTCTTCCGCCTCCTCCCGTCTTCCAACAAGATTAGCGACCGGAGCCGACGCCGAGCACCCGCCATACGGCGTCTGAGACTCTCGCCCCACAATGGTGGGACGAGAGGATTGAGATTTCGCTTGGTCGGAGGACGACGCCCCGATCGACGGCGAGGATGGCATGCAGTTCCTGACGGGAACGAGGCGAAAGCAGCGACGACGCCTGGTCACAGGCGGCGTCGAATCCTCCGAAGAGGAGGAATCGGAGGAGGACACCTCCTCCGACGAGTACCGGCCGGTGAAGCGCTTCCGCGCCGGGTCCAGCGAGGACACCGAAGACGACGACGAGGACGAGGAGGCCCGCTGGCTTCTTCAAAGAAGAAGTCAAGACGACGGCAGAAGCTACCGAGGACAGCGAACAAGACGGCGGCGAAGACAACGGCGACGACCTCGGCCTCTAGATTAGGAACCAGTAATAGTAGTAGTAGTAGGTTTCCTTTTGTAATCAATCAGCCTTTTGTAAGCAATCAGCTTTTTAATGAATGAAGATTACTTTTCCAACTCGAAGATTGCTTTTCCGACCCAATTTCGCCGATAGTCAAAATAGGTCGATGCTCCGGATATAATCGTATCGGCTTTCACCACACTGCGTTCATACAGTCAAACAAGTCAAATCTCAAAGAGCCGATGGCAACGCATCGTCTTTCCCAAAAAACGTTGACAAGGTCAAAACTTGGTCGCATACTTAGGCAAATCTAAACGGCCACTTTTCAGTATCAAACGGTAACCTGCGACCCTCTTCAAAAAGGGCGACCCAGATCTCCAATTGCCCACCAACCAGACTGAGCTCACAGCGATAAGAACCCTTGATCCCCAACTGCATAGATCCATCTCCGCCGGCAAACTAGATGGCGGAATCATCCAACACCAACCCAGAGGTCTCCGGTCTGAAGGTACGCCTACTCCTCGCAGTATGAACGCGATCAAAATTAATGGCGAACACCTGAATTAATGTCTTCTTCCACCATTAAATTTTTAGGTTTACATTCTCTTTGCATCCTTCTCTCCCAAATTCTCTCTGCCTTGGCCCTCGTACAGAATCTAGTCCTGCCCATCTGATTTCTTGCGAAGCAAACAGAATCCCCTTCGTAAGCCAAGACCTAGATCTGAACTCTTGGGCCGACTGCCTGCGAGCCTGGCCTAATCCCCCTGAACATTGGGTTTCTTGGTTCAGTAGGGTAGCTAGAGCTTACCAATCCCAATGGGAAACCACGGGAATAGCCGATGCCTTGCATCTGTCATTGTCTCCCCTTGAGAAACATGAGAATCTTCTGAAAACCATCGGCTACTTCTGGTCTGACGCTCTGAACTGCTTCATGTTTGGTCATGGCCCTATGTCACCAACTCTGTTAGACGTGGTGATGATTACTGGTCTGGATGTCACATCACCCAGCCCTCCGCTTAAACCACCAAGGTCCCCTACAAACTGTCTTCTAAAACAGACTGCACGAACTGGGGTGCCTACCTCCAACGCCATATGAAAACAAAGGGCCCTGTCACAGAGAAAGAACACACAGCCTTTCTCAACTTCTGGCTGGAACATTTCATATTCTGTGGCCCTTCCCTTGCTCCCACCAAGAATTATCTCTCCTTAGCCCACGAACTGGCCAAAGGCACTCAACTTGGCATCGGCAAACTGTTCCTTGGAGAGGTCTATCGATATCTCCAGTTGATGTCTGTCAAGCTGTTCTCTGGTAGAGCAGTCAAAACAGGTGGCCCTTGGTGATTCATTCAGCTATGGGCTTAGCTGTATTTTCAAAACCACATCCCAAACTTCCCCCTTTTGGCGAGTTGCACCTTTCCAGATGTAAAAGGGAAGCAGATCTGATGCACCAGCTATGGCCAAGCTTTGTATAGACTGCCAGGTAGTAAGCTGACCCCTCAGGAAGCATCTAAATAGTTCAGTACTTTCTTTCAAGGACTGGACAATCCTATCTTCTTTCCTTACATGGAAGAATCTGAACATTTCGAAAACCCACTCTCCTTCAGTTAGACAATTTTGCCGATGACACCAAAGACTCTCTTTTCCACTGTGATTCGTCCCTGTTTCCTTCCAGTTGGCATGAGTACATCCAACAGAATAATCAAGCCTGGGTATGAATTCTACCAGCCAGTCGTAGTGGCTCGGCAATTTGGCCTTGGACAAGTACCTCCCCATTTCTTTCTCCACCACCTTACAGAGAGCAGAGCCGACCTGCCTGATCCTCTCACCAGCCAAAGGTGTTATTCCTTCTTTGATGCTCTGACCATCCCAATTCCTAATGATCTCACCTTCGCCTCATCAACCGATGGCTTTGAAGACTGGTGGTCGATGTGGAAGACTCACGCCTTCAGGAGGGCTCTGGGACCGTTGCTGAAACAGCTCGATGCTGACTATGACATCCCCGTGGAACAGGTACCACTACTTGTAAATTTTCTTGATGCAGCTCACAAATGATTCTTCTACTAACCCACTCTTTCTCTTTGCAGCAACAAGATGGCCCTGAACCTACGCACAGTGACGGCTCCCCCTTCGAGTTCTTTCCGCCAGCTCCTGTGGTTCTTTTCTGCAAAAACT
The DNA here is from genome assembly GCA_030063025.1 of Avena longiglumis. Classification (NCBI taxonomy): domain Eukaryota; kingdom Viridiplantae; phylum Streptophyta; class Magnoliopsida; order Poales; family Poaceae; genus Avena; species Avena longiglumis. The sequence continues at coordinate 427,044,548 of CP125977.1, read as the reverse complement.
CGCCACCTTTGAAAAAGTTCATAATGCAGAAGCAGCCGATAACACCACAATCGGCTTCCAATAACCAAGCAACTCCTAAGTCAGCTGCCCCTCGAGTTCCAACTAAAACAAGAACGATGGTGAGGAAGGTAGCTGCCAGGAATACCTTGAGGCGCCGGAGCCCTTCTCCAGAAAGCTCACATGTAGGCTGATTCATGCCTTGGTCGATCCTTCTCATTCTTCCATTCTTGCAGACATGCTCGTGCTTACTGGTTCTCCTTTTTTACAGGCTTCCGTCGAAGACACCTCCAGCGAGGACACTCAGACCAATCGAGGAGAACTGGGCCCAACAGATTCTGAGAGGACCATCACACCGAGCCAGCCAGATTCACCACCATCGGCTTCCAGAAAAAGATCATTCTGAACCTATCGCCCCGAGCATCAGTCGAGGCGGGGCCAGCTATGGGTCCCAAGAGAGCTCGCAAAGGACTGCAAGCTTCTTCGTCGAGCCAGGAGGTTTCGAAAATCATCACCCTTCACGCTCTTACCACGTACTTCTTTATCTGCCGATTAATTATTATTTACATCGGCTAAGCACCTTCCATGCAGACGACTGACGTTTCTAGTGGGAAAGCTGGGGCAGTGCCGATGCCTTTAGCCAAGCCGGATCTAGCAATCCCCGAAGGCGCAGATGAAACGGCTACCACTTTGGCCAAGCCCCCAGCAACCACACACAAGCCGATCGTCTCCTCATCTGCTATCCCCTCGATCTTAGGAGAGGTACGTTAGCTTCTTTCGGCTCATCCTTACACGTTTGGACGTATACTGACGCTTTTTCGGGCTGCCAGAGTTGTGATATTTCAGGTTTGCTGACGTTCGACCCTGAATCCATCGAACCAACTCCCTCTGTTGCTGCTGATGAACCACGAGCCATGGTTGTTCCACCTCAATTCCAGCGTCTTAAAGCCCTGTTGTCCTCCCCGATCGAAGAGTTGATCGAGGGTTCTGAGGAGGTGAAGAGCGTTCTGGCTGAAATAAAAGACCAACTCCCAGTAGCATTGCAGGTGAAGCTTTGGCCAGTTGTAACTCTGTCTTTCTACGGGCCAAGGGTGAAGTTAGCTCGTGAGAGGATCATGCCGCGCCCAACTCCATCGAAAGCCAATATCGCAGCATGATGTCACAGCTCAACGAGAAAAGGCGTCTCGATGCCAAACCGACACCTCACAAGATCACGAGCTCGCATCCTTAAAAAGGGAGTTGGAAGATCTTGAAGAGAAGGTCCGGGTGACTAAACAGCTCATTCGCGACAAGCAAGAATCCATCGCCCGCTCCCAAGACGAAGCAGAAAGCCTCAAAGCTCAAATGAAGACCGATCTGGCAGAAATACGTGCCCTGAACAAGGAGCTAGTGACGGGCAAGGACGAAGACGACGAAGCCGAGATCACCGAGGTGGACCGTGTCCGTGCTGACGCCCTCCACGCCTTCGAGGCATTTCTTCAGTAGCTTGTTTCTGTAAACTGGCATCTGCTTGTAACAGTTTGAACCTCTAGAGTCGATGACTGTGCATCGGCTATATATTTTGTTTTTTTTGGCCGATTTCGTGTATCGGCCCCCACATTTCACTGTCCATCGTCTCACGTGCTTTTTACTTGGCCGATTTCATGTATCGGCCCCCATATTTTACTGTCCATCATCCCACATGCTTGGGAAATATTTCTTGAGATGTTGACCGTTGACCGCCACTGGGAATTTTACGCCGTCCAGCTCCTCAAGCATGTATGCGTTTCCTCTTAAAACTTGATCGACTGCATGCCCGTGCCAATTTGGGGACCATTTACCATATGTTGCATCCTTAGTCCCTAATGGCAACACAGCTTCCCATACCAGATCACCAACGTGGAACTCCTTTGGCCTCACTTTCTTGTTATATGCACGAGCTACCTTGGCCTTGTTCTCTTTGATTTTCTCAAGCGACCACAGCCTGAGCTCAGTTAAATCCTCAACACTGTCACTCATCAGGGTTGCATATTCTTCAGTTGTTAGATTGTCCTGAAAAGTGACACGTCTCGATCCAGCCGTAATTTCCCAGGGCAATACGGCTTCTTGTCCATAGACTAGATGGTATGGCGAGGTTTTTATCGCCCCATGGCATGACATGCGATAATCCCATAACGCCTCTGACAAAACCTCGTGCCAACGCCTAGGGTGCTCATCGACTTTTCTCTTGATTAGCTTGATGAGGCTCTGGTTGGAGGCTTCAGCTTGCCCATTTGCTTGAGCATAGTATGGAGATGATCTAATCAGCTTAATCCCCGTGTCCTCACAGAACTTTCTAAACTCGTGAGAAATGAAGACCGAACCTCCATCGGTCGTGATAGTTTGGGGAATCCCGAATCTATGGATGACATGTTCTTTCACAAAATTGATAACATCCTTTGAGTTTACTGACTTCATCGGGACAGCTTCCACCCATTTAGTGAAATAATCGATGGCCAAAATCCACATGTGGCCTTTGCTTGATGGAGGATTGATCTTGCCGATCATATCCATGCCCCAACCTCGAATGGCCAAGGCTTGATGATGGGGTTCATTGTCGACGGTACCATCTGAATTTTCCCAAATTTCGACATGCTTGACACCCTTTGTAGTACTTGAAGTCCTCAAGCATGGTGGGCCAATAAAACCACGATCGCTGATCAACCATTTCATCTTGTGAGCCGATTGGTGAGTTCCACAGCGCCTTTCGTACTGCATGTAGGAGCCGATTGGCCTCATTGTCCCTGCACATTTGAGCAATAACCCTCCGAGTCCTGTAAAACATGTCATCCCGATAAGCACATACTTCATGGCCTTGTACCTTATCCGTTTAGGTGCCCCGAATCCTTCAAGTAATTGAAGATATCGGCTCTCGATCGTCGAACTGCACGAATATCGGCCCTCTCGCTACGTCCTTGTAGCCTGAAGCCATTTGTGCAAGATCATTTGCCTCGGTATTCTGCGATCGCGGGATCCAAGTGAAGTTTATGTACCGAACTGCCATCACTCACGGCGGTCAGCCATAATGGGAAGAGGGACTCGCTCACACTTGTATTCCTCCGTGAGTTGGGAAATCACCAACTTGGAGTCTCCAAAATTTCCACGCTCGCTTCGACCGATAAGCAACTCCATTCCTTGCGTATCGCCTCATACTCGCGACGTTGTTGGTGCGAGGGTAGATAACCTGATGGAGAAGGAAAATGTTGCCCCCCGGGGCGACACGAGTAAAATGCCGATGCCGCAACCATCATCACAAACCGATCCATCGAAGAACATAGCCCACGCTCTTATAGACAGTGCTGCTATATTAGTGTTGATCCTTTCAGCGATAAGGTCGGCCAATGCCTGACCCTTAACCGCTTTTGCGGGTTGATACCGGATGTCAAATTCCGATAACACAAACATCCATTTGCCGAGTCGGCCTTTCAACATAGGAGCCGACAGCATGTGCTTTATGACATCTGATTTGCATATGATGACAATCTCCGCTGATAGCAAGATGTGGCGCAGCTTGGTGCAGTGTGAAAACAGGCAAAGGCACAACTTATCGATCTCGGGATACCTTGTCTCGCATCTAGAATCCTTCACGATGTAAACACGACTCGCTCCAGCCCATCATAAACTTGCACCACCACCGAGGCGATGGACGTGTCCATCGACAAGTAAATGTAGAATGGTTTATCCATTGGGCGGCACCAACACCGCGCTTCCGATATTCTTTGATCTCGTCAAGGCTCGTTGTTGCTCGCCCCCGCCGAATTCCTCGTCAGTTTAATTTTCACCATCCCATGAACGGCTCTATTCTTCCTGACAGATTGGAGATGAATCTTCTGACGAAGTTGATCTTGCCGATGAGAGACTGCAGTTCTTTCTTCGTGGTAGGTGGCTTCATTGTTCGCACTGCCTCCTGACTTTTTAGGCCGATCTCAATTCCGCGTTCATGGACTAAGAAACCCAAGAACTGACCGGCCGTCACCCCGAAGGCGCACTTCTTTGGATTCATCCGTAGCCCGAATTTTCTTGTTCGGTCCAGGACGCGTTGCAGATCGTCCAAGTGTCCTTGCACTGAAGCAGACTTGACCACCACGTCATCGATGTAAATTTCCACCAGCTTGCCGATCAGATCATGGAAAATGTAATTCATGGCTCTTTGGTACGTGGCGCCGGCATTCTTCAGTCCAAATGTCATCACTACATATTCAAACAACCCCAATGAACCTGGGACTCTGAACGCAGTTTTGTGTATGTCTTCTGGAGCCATACAAATCTGGTTGTAACCGGCATTGCCATCCATGAAGCTCAAGATCTTATGACCAGCCGCTGCGTTGATTAACGTCTCTGCTACCGGCATCGGATAATCATCCTTTGGAGTAGCTCTGTTGAGATCCCGAAAATCTATGGCAACACGCCAGCGGCCATCCTTTTTCTCTACAGGCACGATACTAGAAATCCACTCAGCATACCTGCATGGTCTGATTAACTTGGCTGTCAACATTTTCTCGACCACTTTCTTGACTTCTTCCAAAATTTCGGCCTTCATCTGTCGTGCTCGCTGCTGGAATGGCCGAAATCCTTTTTTGAGCGGGAGCCAATGCTCAATGATGCTCCTGTCTAACCTGCATCTCTCATAGTCCCAAAGCGATGCGATATATTTTTCAACAGAGTTATCATCGGACCCCGTAGACTCGGATCTAGCTTTTTGCTGATAAATGTTGGTCGTGGCTTATCCCCAGGACCGATGTCGATCTCCTCTAGCTCATCAGCGGACGTAAACCCATACCCTAGATTTCCGTCACCTGTTAAATCGATGCTAAACACAGGGCAAACAGTTGGTGAGGACAACAAAAATAATTTGGGCCGATTGCCTGAATCGGCCCCCTTTTTGATTGCATTAGTCAAGGACGGTTTACACCTTGTTTGTGCGTTACAATGGCAGGGAATCTCCCTACTACGGCTGCATGACCCGCTTGTCGTAAGATTACTGCTTTTTATTTTTTGTGGCCGATCGCATGGATCGGCCATACCACGTACGATCGTGGACTTTGCTACTCTGTCAGGCCAGTGGATAAGACCAGCCTCACCCCGTTTTTTGTAGCTTCAATGCGTTCACAGCCGTCTAGACTGATTCCAGAGATCGGCTCTTGGTCTTCTGCTTCCCAGATGTTCATGCCAGCTATGGAGATCTCGATAGAATCATCTGCATGAATGATTTCCACCTCATCTCCATCCCATCAGATTGGCAAACTTGGTGCATCGTGGACGGAATACAGCAGTTAGCATGAATCCAGTCTCTCCCTAGCAAGACAGCGTAGGTGCTTTTGCTGTCCACGACGAAAAATGACGTAGGGATGGTTTTTCTGCCCACGGTGAGATCCACGTTCAGTACGCCTTGCGTTTCTGAAGTTTGACCGTTAAAGTCGCTTAACGTGACGTTGGTTTTGATCAGATCTGTAGTGGAGCGTCCCAAACGCCGTAGCATGGAGTATGGCATTATGTTGACTGCCGCTCCGGTGTCCACCAACATCTTGCTGACAGGCTGCCCATTGATGTAACCTCGCAGGTACAGGGCTTTCAGATGTTTGTAGCCCTTCTCACGTGGCTTCTCAAAGATAACCGGCCGTGGGCCGCAGTCAAACTGTGCCACTGGTAGCTCGTTGGTTCTTGGAGCGTAGAACTCTAACGGAAGTATGAACACCATGTTTGTGCCAGCCGATGTCTTTGCATCGGCTTTTACCGGTTTGGGGCGCCACTCTTTCCTTTTCGGGCGGTCTTCCGTTTCCAAGGTCTGCCGAATTTTAACGGCCAGATCGGGACGTGCTTTCTTTAAAGCGTGTAGATACTGTGCTTCGGCTTCCTCCAAGTTACGCAGCCGCTGCACTCTACGCTTTTGGGTGTGTCTGAGTCCGTCGGGACACCACCTTGGACGGTGATATCTGTCTTCTTCTTTGTCATCCCTTGGCTCCTCGAGACCTTTTGCTCGAGCGGACTCCCTGTATCGGCTCTGAGGTGGGAGAGGCCCTAGACGCTTGAACACTGAAACTGGCCCCGTGTCCTCCTTCTGCTGTCCACATTCTGGGCAGTTATCGATTGTAGGCAATCGGCTCATTCCCGTATCCCAGCAATACTTGAAGAAAGGACAATCCCAATGCTTGTCGACGCCTTCCTTTTCTTTTGACGTTCCACTAGAGAGGTGCTCATATCCTTCATCGTCTCTATCGCGCCGGCGACGTCGATCATACTGACGCTCATACTTATTAAGGAGGTGCGTGGAGTGTGGCTTCTGATATCGCACGCTTCTGACCTGTTGCTCAGTTAAGTACCGCCTGTCATCGTGGCTGGGCCGGTCACGTGGACCAGCCTCCTCTCTTTCTTTGCCCCGAGAGCGACCGCCTTCCTCCTTGTACGTGCCATGGTGGTACCCAGATCCTGCCATATTAACATCGAACGAGAAATCCAGCTGACGTCTCGTGGAGTGACTGTGTTCTACCATGTTGACGCCGGGAAATGGGTTTGTGTCTACTTTCATGGCGAACTGCCCCAGGATCAGACGGCCTTGCTCTATTGATGTTTGGATCTGGCGACGTAGCTCTTTGCAGTCATTGGTGGTGTGGGTGAACGAGTGATGCCACTTGCAGTATGGTCTCCCGTTCATCTCCTGGGCCGTAGGGATTTTGTGGCCTTCGGGCAACTTCAGCTGCTTTTCTTTCAGCAGTAAATCAAATATCTGCTCAGCTTTGCTCACGTCAAGTCGAACCCTTTTGCAGGCCCTTGCCGCTTCACCCATTTGCAGGACACGGTCCGCCCGAGCCCATTCAGCCACGGCCACCTCCTGGTCTTGTGTAGGATCATCTTCTTCAGACGACCGGGCTTATCGGACGCTTGAACTTGTCTTGGTACAACTGTGGTGGCGCTGTTCATACATCGCCGGGCAATGTGCGCCAATGAGTTGTACTCTACTTGAAAGCGATCCTTGATGGGTGCCGAGACCCAACACCGCCACCGACCGCTTTTTCGCTTAAACGAGCTAAGTAACATCGGTTCTTGAGATCTGAAGCTGGATGTACTCGGCCAGATTTCTCCCGCTTTGCCGCACTTTGTGCAGTCTGCAATGCCAGCCTCGGTAGCCTCTGAATGATACTGAATGTGGAACTGCTCTTCCAGTTGCTTCCAGGTCTGAATCGAATCAGGCGGCAGCGAGGTGTACCACCCAAAAGCTGGTCCTGTCAGAGATTGCGCAAAGAACCTTACGCGCAACTGATCCGATGCTGAAATCATGCCTAGCTGTGCCAGGTATCGGCTCACGTGCTCGATCGAGCTCGACCCTTCTGAACCGCTAAACCTTGAGAACTCAGGGAGCCGATACTTGGGTGGCAGCGGAATCAGATCAAACTCGTTGGGGTACGGCTTTGAATAGCCGATTGTCCTTCTTCGCACGTTTAACTGGTCTCTCAAGATGGTACGGATTTGCTCCACTGTTTGAGCTGCAGGGGCTAGATTCTCATGACTCATTCCAGTGGCATACTTGGCTAGCCACGCCTGTTTGTCCGCGTCCATCCCAGACATCGCTGCTCCAGGAACGCCTGCTCCTGAAGCCCCTGCCCCAGGAATTCCTGCCGCAGAAATCCCTGCGGTTGCAATATGGTTGGTGTGTGTCAGGTTATTGCAGTCCGGCACGTAGGTGCACACATATCCATGTGGGATTTCTTTAGGTGGCTCAAACAGAATCGGCATCGCTGGTTCGCCTCCAACCTTGTAGGCGACATACGCCACGCTTGCGGCTCTGAGCTGCAAGTGTGAATGGCAGTGGCTCGGTCTGGAGCGGTCTTTCTCCCTGGTGAGTCCCTAAAGTAGGCCCCGACGGAGAGTACTGATGTTTCATGATCTCCTGAACTACGCGAACTGCGATCCGCTCGAAAGCGTTCACCAGGCTCTCAGAATGGCGGTGAAGAGAATGAGCCACCATGTAGTTGACTTCCTGTCGCAGAGCTCTAGTGCGTTCCTCTGAAGGAACAGACAGATCCACCTCATCAAGAGCACCCTCGGGTGAGAACCCTTTCCACCTGATGCCATGCTTACGGGTTCTCTCAAAAGAGCCGATGAGATCGGCTTCGAAAAGAGCTTTGATGTCATCATACTTCGCCTTGTGCTCCTTAGGCAGCTCGTCGTACGTGACTGGTCTGTCCCCCATCTCAGCGTCGGATGTTGATGCAGATGCTGTTGAAGGTCCCACCGGGAGTGCCAGAATGTGTTGCCTGTCAAAACCCACCGGCGAGCAGCGACGAGCAACACGAAGAGCCGGGAGGCTCCCAGAACTGCTGGTGGGCCCTGGTCCCTCGGGCAACGGCCCGCAAAACTCCGGCACACGTCCTGGCTTGCTTCGATGCGTACACGACCTATACCTGGTCAGGAAGGTGATGGATTGCTTCGATCAGTTCCTGCATGGTAAACAAGTATACGTAAAATTCGAGCCGTGACCGGCTCCCAGGTTTCCCTGTGAATCGGCTTCTAGAGCCGATTATCCCATGGTTCTGCATTAGATCTATGATAACATGGGGTTTTGCTTCATCATTACAAGTTTAAATCGATCTACGACCGTTTGACGTTTTCACCACGTAATTGGAAAGTCCTACACGTAATTGAGCCTGGCAGACACAAAATATGATAGAATACTAACCCTAGAGGAGGCCTAACAACCGACGTAAAGTCAATTACCGGAACAACTTCTCTAGAACTAGTAAACCACGTCCTTACGTACTACTGGATCGTTCAACTCGTTTGCAAGGCCTGACTACGTGGATATCAAAGTAAACCTTGGAGAACAAGGCACAACCATAACAGATCGATTCGACTAAATAAAGATCAAGCAAGATGCTACCCTTGCACTTGGGAAGAGGTGCAAAGGTAGCGAGGTAACTAGAGGCAACATAACTTAAACGATCATAGCGAAGGGTACCGATGCTAGCCTCAACAAATTTATGATAATAGTGTTACTCGCCATCAACAAGGCTTCAGTACGAGTAACACCGAAAAACGCATAAGTAGATACTGCCTAGATCGCAAGATGCGATCTAGGCAGCATGACACTTACCCGAAAGAAACCCTAGAACAAGGGGTGGCGATGCGCCGAGATTGTGTTTGTTGTGAACGTGATTGTCCTCCTTTTCTCGATAACCTTAGGTACATATTTATAGTCCGGAGACTTTCTATCTTTGGAATAACTCTACAACTCTATCTCTTACCTAAACCGAAACGTAACCTACTACAATATACAGATACACGGGCAATTTAGCCCAAATCCATGTACAAGGCCGATCCAACAACACGTTGCATATACGTATCTTCCAAGCCCATCTTGATCACGGCCCATCTCCTCCTTTGGCCAAAATATGGCGATAACACCATGTGCTAGTCCTTGTAATTCATCCTCTCACAACCATGCTATATCTCGTGATGAATTACATTCCATGCCTTGTTGCTCTAAAAATGTAGCATATACTTCCTCTAGTACTTTTGTTGAAACTAACCATGTAAAGGAAATCAAAGAGCTCAAGGCTCAAGTCACTTCTTTGAAGAATGACTTGAAAAAGGGTCATCAAGGGAAGGCCGCACTCAACAAAATCTTGAGTGTGCAAAAATCCCCCAATGACAAGAGTGGACTTGGATTCAAATCCAATGTCAAGAACATGTCCACTATCAAGTTGAACCACAAGGACAACAAGAAGAATGGCCAAGGTCAAGTCAAGAATCCGGCCAACATTGTTTTCTTCAAGTGCAAGGAAGAAGGGCACCATGTCAAACATTGCCCATTAAAGAAGAAGTCCCTTGGCAAGAAGCAACAAGGGAAGCGACCTCAAGCTCTACATCTTGTTAGAGATGGGCCTCCTCCCAAGAATACTCAAGCTCTTCCTCAAGTTGTTTCTTCATCCAAAAATAAAGAGGGCAAGAGTAGAACTTTCTACTTATGCCGCGAGAAGGGGCACATTTCTTCCTCATGCACTATTGGTATCTCCTCATCCCATCCTATCTTGATTGATGATGCTTATTCACTCCGTAAGGATGAGGTTGGAAATGTGTTTGCCAAATTTGTTGGTGCTCAATGTGGTGTCAAGAAAAGAACCATTTGGGTTGCCAAACCTATTGTGACTAACCTCTTAGGACCCAACTTGGTTGGGGACCAACAAGCCAAAACTTGATAAATAGGTGTGTTTTGGAGGGCATTGGAGTCTGGGCTACATTATGAAGAATTGAGGGATCTTCATCAATTATTATTGCCAAGCCAAGCCATTTGAATTATCATGATTATATTATATTCCCAATGTTCCTCCTTGCGGTAACATATGCTTAACTCATTACATTGAAAGTTACTCGCCCCTTGTGCATGTGTTGGTTTTGTATCTTCCATGCCTTTTGTACATGTTGTGCTATCCACTTAATTATCTTGAGGGATCAAGCATATTTTTGTATGATTAGGTGGCACACCATATATGTGTGTTTCTTATGTTGGAACCTTAATTGATTATATTTGATATCTTATTTGGCTCTTTTGAGAGATTAATGGATTATCCCACTTTGGGGGAGTGTTATGCTTGGGCATTCCACAATCCTAAAAATTGTGTGTACATGAGGAATACCACCTAGTATTTATATTGGATTATTGTCTAGTCTCTATGTGGTATAATTCTCATGAGAAATTTAATTTTATAATGTCCATTAATTATCTCTATTTGTATCTTTTTGCCTCGTGTTAGTTTTATGGTAGTATCACATTATGGGGGAGTCATATGCTTAGTGCATATTACAATCCTAGAAAATGTGAATATTCGAGGTCGTGTCACTTAGAATTGATATTGATAATTATCTAGCACCTATGTGACACTTTTGCTCATACAAGTTCCAACTTGCTTGAATGTTGTTGTTGATCATATTTTGGATCTTGTATATGAGAGTTTTTCTTGGTATGTGTTTCCTCATATTTAGATCTCTATATCATCATGGAAACCATTTACTTCAAGTTACTCTAATCACTAGTGATTGTTTGACTATTGGAAGCTACCAAAAATCTTGTTTGAAGTATCATGCTCAATTCTTATATTTAGTTATATGCTTCTTGTTGTGTGTATATGATCTTGGATATCCGTATGAACTACCTAGGGCAAATTATTCCCAATATTTCTTGTCCTTGGACAATGAGTACTCAATTTAAGGTAGAATTTATTGATCATATTCACTTTGGCCTTGCTTAATTTTATCCTATCTTTGGCCAAGAAAATGTTTTGTGTTGTCTCCCAAGCCTTCCTTGCTTCTTGTGGATATTCTTATTTTATTGATATCCTCTTGTGTTTTACTTATTGTAGGGACTAGTGATGATCCCATTTGTGTGCATTTTGCATTTAAAAGGAAAATCCTACATAATGCACTATCTATGGGGGAGCTCACCTATATTATTTAGAACACTCATATTTATGCTTCTTTGTTTGGTCCATATTGGGTTTTATGTGCTTGGAACCTCAATCTTTTCGTTTTGGTATTTTGTGCCATCATGAGAAGTTTGGGGAGTTTGGTTTCTTGTTGAAACCTTGCTCCTTTTGGGAGTTGGTTTTGTCTCATTCCTTGCTTCTTGATTTGACCATTTTAGAATGAGATAAATCTTGAGCATTTTTATTTCTATCTATTTTTGCTCTTTTGGCCTTAGCCTAGTTCATTTGTTGAACTTGTGATCTTTCATGTGTTGAATTGGTTCTTTGATACAATTTGGACACCGCTTGTCTTGTCACACTCTTGTGTGTGCCATCTCGGTTTACTTGGTGTTTTTGTTCAAATTGTATCTCCTTTTTGGTTCTTGAAAGCTTTATGCATGCATATTTACTATATGATTATATTATGGCATGCTTGCCTTCTTTGATCCAATATATAAGGGAAACTCCACTAATTCCCATCGGCTAAGTTGTGCATGAAATTCAATTTCATATCAATGTGCACATAATTATGTGGAGTCTCTCCTATGTATTGTAGTTTCTCTAACTACTTTGGACCCAATAAGTTTGGGGACCATTTTATACTTAATTGTGTTTTAGGTACATTGGAGATATATTGGATGCTTGTCTTTCAATTTTGAAAAAGTGGTGCATACATGAAAAGTTGAGTCAAGCTATATAATGATCAATGAATTCATATACTCTACATCCTACCAATTATATCTCGATGACAAGTATCTCTTTCTCATGCTCATATATCTTGATTCCAACCGGTTGTCGGTTGCCTTCTAGCATGAACTCATGTCTTTGTAATTGTTGTAATTCTAGCCATGGTTTTAATAGAACTCTCTCTTGTAAATGTGTATAAGTTGAGATGATTACATATAGTTGGGACTATACAAAATCATGCATATGATCCTCCAATCCCAAATATGTCAATCTAGCAATTTTATTGCCTATCATTTCATCAACTTCTCTCATGTGCAATAGTGAGATTTTTGCTAGTCTATTTTATCTTATGATACTTGTTACCTTTCTCCATATATTCCAACTTTCTCCTTTTACCTTGGTGATAGTTGTAATATATGTAGTGTGTTGGTTTTTGAAGCTCGTTAATGTACAATAAGATATATGTGAGCCTTTGGCCATGCTTCAAAGCAAAAATCTTATTAGTATATGTTGTGACTTCATTTTTGCTTCCATGTGCTCTATTGTATATCTTCATTGTATGTTCTTGTTTCTTTACGGGCATATGTCTTTGTGAGGTCATCCACTTAGAAACATATACACATATGAGAAGATAATTTTAGTTGATTTTTAAATCCTTGGAGACCACCTTTCTATTCCTTTTGATTCTTTGGTGGCTTCCAAATTTAATTGCCTATGAGTGCTTGTTCCTCTTGTTTGCATCTTTGGGCACTCATATTTATTCTCTCATGCCTTGTATTGTTAAATGAACTTGGATGAGTGAGGATTCCACGATTATGCACCTTGATCCCAAATACAATTATCATAATTGGTGCATTATCTTTGGGGAGCTCATCTAATTCATCTAATAATGCACATTTGTCTTCTTTCTCATTTGTTGTGTTTCAAATACTTATGGGGAGCGAGGATTCCATATTTGTGCAATATGTATTCTAATGCATTTATTTTGAATTATGCACAAATCTTGGGGAGCTTATCTATTTGTTATTTAAAGCACTATTTTGCTCATATCATAATATCTTGTTGTTTCCATTTGGACTCATTTGTTGTTTTCAAATTGGTTTGTTGGATCTTGTGATTGCTTGCATCATTTGTGATGCGTCGTTTTATTTTATTCCTTTAGCAATCTTCGGATCCTCGATATAGTTTTACTCCCTTCCTTAGTATTCATCATTGGATATGTGCGAAGGCACACCTTTGGAGGAATTATTACTATATTTGCCTTATAGAACTTGTCACCCATTTCGGCAATCGATGCCAATGGGGGAGAAGTTTTAGAGGGTTTAAGGGAAGTTGGTTTATGCATTGAGTTTGTTCTTGTGCATTTGCCTCTCATGCTCTTGCATCCTTGTTGTTGCTTAGCATGTGGTATATATAGAGGAAACTCCACCAATGATAATGATTGGCAATGTATGCAATGAAAATTCAAGTTCATCACACATGCATAGATTGTGGGGGAGTTTGCTCTATATATGGTGGTGGTACCAATATCACATACTTTTGTAGTATTTGATATTGGTATTACCATTTTATTCATTAATATTCCTTATATAAACCCTCTTAAAGGGATTGTCATCAATTACCAAAATGGGGGAGATTGAAAGAACATGTTGGGACCCCATGTGTGGTTTTGGTAATTAATGACAATCTTTATGGACTAATGTGTGTATTAAGTTATACTTGTAGGATTTGTCCATTAGCATCGCTGGGGCATGTGTTGGCTTCAAGGTCGATGAAATGCAAAGAAGATATGTTGTGCATGCTCAATATGCGAGGTCGATGATGAGGAATTAAGAAAGGCGTTCCATATTGAGAAGGGCAAGATCGTCTACATCGAGCTCAAGTGGAATGCTCAAGTCAAAGGTATAATCTTGATAGGTTTTCCCTTTTGCCGGTCTCTTGTTGTGTGTAGGAGACCGGGTTTAGGATAGATAACCGTACTATCAAGAGGGGCTCTCGTATGAGCAATTCGGTCACGTCGTTCAGAGAGAGATCAAACCTTTGCATACTTGCATCATCGTATTTGGTTGTTATTTGGTATTATCCATGTGATGATATAGAGCTTGTGGTAATCTCCATAACAAGATCTTGTTCATCTAAATCAGATCTCCCATTTGTATCTTGTTGCGATTTTGATTTATGCGGCTTTTCGGTTTCTCAGAAAGTGAGGAATATCACATTATTCTACTTGATACTTTCTCACTTGGTGATAATCAATATTTCCCTTGTCGCCTTGTATCCAACGCAATTTGAATCGGGTCAATCGGAGCTTCCTGTCAAAAGTTATTGCCGTTTAAATATTTGCCTGTCTATCTGTTTTCTGGGCCGAGCGGTAGTATCGCCCGGACGGGCCGGTACTACCGCCCAGGCCTAAAAACGGCCCGTTTTCTTTCTGCCTTCCTAGGTACCTTTTCCCGGTACTACCGGCCCGGTAGTACCGCCCGGGTGGGCCGGTAGTACCGGCCGGCCTAGATTACTTTTCCAGATCCAAATCCAAAACTTGCTCAAGCGGGCTCGCACTTGCCACTTCGCCGCTGCAGCGCGCCGATCCTGCGGCGCCCGCCCGCTTGGGCCTCACGCTGTTGTGCTGGCGCTCGCTGCCGCTGCACGTCCCCTCGCCCCACTCGCCCGCTGGCCTGTCTTTGCATCGCTGGTCGCATGCGGTTGCCGTCTTGCCGCCACATGTACTGCCCGCCTAGGCTATTTCTGCCACTGCTTTGGCCCCACCGCCTGCTGCTGCTTGCTTGCTGCTGACCGCATGCGCACTTGCAGCTGGCTCGTTTTTTGCTGAAGCATGCGGTACTACCGGTTTATTCCGGTAGTACCGGAACGGCCAGAAAAATAGCCCCAACGGCCAGATTTCGCCCATCTCTTTAAATAGCTTCACCCCTTTGTCTTTTAGGGTTGCTTCTTCCTCCTCCTTTTGTCTAAGCTTTTCCCCCATTTGCCTTACTCTTTGAGCTTGATTTCTACTCACTCCTCCATTGATTCTTGCATATATTTGAGGGGTAGTTGGAGGAGATCTAGATCTACGTTTTGACCAAACCAAAACATCTCTTTGTGAGTGTATCTTTGGGGATCTAGATTTTGGGGGATTTTGTGTCTCTCTTTGGTTCCTCCTCTCTTGTTCCCCCAATAGCTTTAGTAGCTTTGTTGGAACTTGAGAGTGAGGGATTTGAGCATCTTTGTGGTGTTCGTGCCATTTGCATTTGGTGCATCGGTTTGAGTTCTCCTCGGAGGATTTGGTTTGAATTGCTCATTGGAGCTTGTCTCTATTGGGTTCTTGGAACCCTAGACGGTTTGTGGCCTTGGTGGCATTGTGGCCTTTTGTGGCATTTGTTGGGAGCCTCCAATTAAGTTGTGGAGAAGTGCCCCAACCTTGTTAAAGGTTCCGGTTGCCACCGACAAGTGCACCGATAGTGGAAGCATGGATCGATCCCATTGGGGTGAGATTCACCGGAGAATAAGGGAGGCCTTTTGTGGCATTGGTGGTTTGATACCACCCCCTCTCCAAACGAGACGTACTCCATGTTGGGAGGAACTCGGTAAAATATCGGCGTCCCAGCGTGCCTCGGTTATCTCTATACCCGAGCTCTTTACTTATGCACTTTACATTGTGATAGCCTTCGTGCTTGAAGTAATATATATCTTGCTATCACTTTGTTGCTTGTATTTCTTAGCATAAGTTGTTGGTGCACATAGGTGGACCTTAGTTGCTCTAGGTTGTGCTTAACAAAGTAAACACTAGTTTTATTCCGCCTTTGTTGAGCCACTCTAGGAAAAGTTTTAATCGCCTATTCAGCCCCCCTCTAGGCGACATCTGTATCCTTTCAATAAGGTTCAGGCAAAATATGATCAACAGTACAAACTTCAGTGTTTATAACAGGAACACGATTAACAATATCTTTATAAGGCGCATGGTACTTGTCCCACTTCCTTTTAGGAATCTCTATATAAGAGGCAAAGGCCTTAAACCAATTGGCTATACTTTGAGGATCAAGACCATACTCAATACTAATATCATGAAAGTCATCAGTTTCCATAAAAGATTTAATGCATTCATAATCATAATTTATACTTGAATTTCTTCCTTTGTCATTCTCCCATGCTTCAGTGTTCTCTTGAATACGGTCTAGAAGATCTCATTTAGCTTCTTCATTCATGCGTGTGAATGATCCAACACAAGAAGCATATAGTAAATCTTTATCATGAAGAGAAATCCTTGCATAAAAGTTATTGATAATAATATTATTAGGGAGTTCATGAATAGGACATTTAAGCATTAGTAACTTCAATCTCCCCCAATCTTGGGCTGTACTCTCTCCATCACGAGGACAAAAGTTATATATTTGATTCCTATCCTTATGAATCTCACTGGGAGGATAGAATTTAGAGTAAAAGAGAGGTACTATTTCCTCCCATTCCATGGATTGTCCATTCTTCAACAGCTTATTTCATTATTCAGCTCTTCCTTTCAATGATATAGAGAGTAACTTCTTCTTAAACTGTTCATTTGTGATACCTGCACACTTAAACAACCCGTATAATTTATGGATAAAAATCAAGTGATCACTAGGATGGACAGTTCCATCCCCAAAATAATAATTATCCATAAGACGATCAACAATTCTTGTAGGTTTCTTAAAAGGATCTATCTCAACAGGTGGTGGTTCATCTACTACTCTAACAGTGATAGTAGCTTTCCCAAACATAAAACCAAGTGGTTTATCCATATTGGAAACAAAGTAACAAACAGAAATAAAAATAAATACTCATAGTAGAAGTTTTCTTTACTAGTTTCACTCTTTAATAGCGCTTCACGCCTCGGCAACGGTGCCAGAAAATAGTCTTGATGAACCACAAGTATAGGGGGTGTATCGTAGTAATTTCGATAAATAGGAGTATCAATCGCAACGAGAAGCAGAAGGTGTTGACTAGTGGTTTGGAGCAGGAGATCTCTATAAATACTTAGCAAATGGATTTTTAGGGTTTTTTGATAAAGCAAGGAAATAAAGTGCAAGTAAATAAAGACAACAAATAATTGCAGCAAGTGGCCCAATCCTTTCTTAGCAAAGGACAAGCCGATGATAATACTTATGAGTACCAAACGTTCTCGAGGACACATGAGAATACTGTCAAGTGCTTTCGTTTCATATAGTTGATTAATCTTCTTTAGTTTTATAAGTATCATGTGGGTGAACCTGTGCTAATGTACTGACCTTACTAGGACTAATACATACTTATGATTAAACCCCTTGCAAGCATTCATAACTACAAGAACGTAATTCAGATAAAAACCTAACCACGGCCTTAAACTCTGAGATCCTACACTCCCTTGTGCAAAGGTTTCCTAACGGGGGTTCAGATTTCTGTCACTCCGGCAACCCCACAATTAGTAGCCAAATACACAATGCATTTCCCTAGGCCCATAAATTGTGAAGTATCATGTAGTCGACGTTCACATGACACCACTAGAAGAATAACACCACAACTTAAATATTAAACCATTGAATAATACCTCAACACAATTACACTACTAACAACGTGACTTCTCCCAGTCCTCAAGAACTAAACGAACTACTCACGAGACATCATATGGATCAAGATCAGAGATGATTTAATGATTGATAACAATCTGAACATAGACAATAATTTAATGGTTCCACTCACAAGCATGAACTACAAAAGTAATCAACACCGGGAAAGTTTTCCCTAAAAATTATGCAAGATTCAATACAATTGTTTCAGCGGGATGGAGTGGTGATGATGGTGCTGGTGGAGATGGTGGTGTGGATGATGATGATCCCAATAAAGTCTAGCTTGATGACGGTGTTGATGGCGACCATCTCTGTGGCACCCCGAATGTACGGTCCGAGAATACCCGTTATGCATACAATTCACGTTCCCATGATCAGTGAGCCGTGAGCATAACCGACTAGTATCATTACAACATCCATATAGTAACGAGTAAAAACTTTACAAAGTGGCCCTTATGGCGAATACATCACAAATAGCGGAAGTCTTCAGCGCAGAGCCCGTGCCTTAACCTACAGGCAACTAACTGGGAAGACGGCCTAGTTTGCATAGACGTCAGCACCTTCGTTCCTTATTAACATATGCAATCTGGCCAAGTAAATAGCCAGGGACAATGTCGGTGAGTACTTTTGAGTGTACTCGCAAACCACCAAGACAAGGTAATAAGATAATGCATATCTGGCTGTGGCGAGATAGCTCTACACTATAGTTGTTTTTGAAAGACCTAACATTGGCATCTCTATATATTTTTTGAAAAAGAGATTTTATAAAATATGCCTCCTTTTTGGAAATCCGGACATCTCCACATCCTTGTTAAAAAGATTTAGAAAACGTTTTGTTGTAAAACCCTTTTTAAACCTTATCGACCATCTCTGGTCAAAACGAAAACTCATTCTTATCTTTCCTAGTGACCAAGTAACATCCTTTATTTTATCACAACTTAACTGAAGGGTCCTTCTAGAACTTACCATTCCAACCGTCCTTGTCCGTAGACACGGCTATTCGAATAGATTATACTCTATATAGTTTGTGCACTTTACCCATAAGAATCAATTCATCCGCCGGGATAAACCACGGCCCGCTACACACGGTAGACGGGGGCTCAGATAATCAAACTTAAACTTTTCATTTGTCCATCCCTAGCAACGTCGGCTTTTCCTTTTGGGTTGTTCTCTCCGGTACGAGTATGGGGTACGACGACCCTGGTCCTTCCTCCCGTACTGACCCCTACCTCCAGACCGAAGCCTGACCGGTAGCAATAGTGACAATCTTCCATCCGTACTACCTAAAAGCATACCGTCCGCGAGAGACCCAATTGTTGCACCAGTGCCTTACCCTACAGGTAGCCCGGATTTCAGAGAATTTCTCCCCTTTAGCGAGTAAGAGCAGCCCCGGCTAATGATCATAAACTACGAGCTAAGCCCCAGCGTCTGGGGTAATGTGGTTACATGGATAAATTGTTCCGGACATTGGCTTAGAACATCCCTTCCTTTCTCTTAATTAACCTTCCTTTACTTATCTTCCTCTTCATTTTCTTTCTCTTCATCCACCTCATATTTGCTTTAGTAAAACTTCCACTCGGGAATGATGCCTATTTCCAAGGGTTTTATTTTGAAAACTTTTTAGTAGGTTAAAACTCAAAATAGTTTTATCATTGAAAATCCGGGTTTCCAAGAGGGAAGATGCTAATCATCATAGCCTCGATCTAAAGGGGTAAAAATAGGTGTAACAAGGGTAGGTGGCCTAATGGACACACATTCATAACTTGGAGGATCCAAGTTACTCCCGCACTTTTATTTGAAACAAACCATGCCTGTGATCATGCAAATTTATAAACGAGATACAAAATAGTTGATAAGCAGAAGTAGGTTAATATAGGAGTTCAAGAATGGTGGCTTGCCTATGACCAGCGATAAGTCCCTTGACAGCGTTAGATAACCAGATAACCAATAATAATAAAAGAATATCCCGATCCTTCCTTCTTCTCGGCGTCACAAAATCGCAACTATTGTCGTTTATCGAGCATACATGCAAGCAAAAATACACCAATAATACAAGGAATACAAGCATCAAACCGTACAACAAGTAAAGGATAGATTCATGATATGAGGCAGTGGGATGTGGGAGGATGGTTTGATGAGATTAGCAAAGGATTTGGAGGCATTAGGGAAAGAGAATCCCCTTGGATTTATAGCCTAAGAAGTACCTAAGGAAGGGATTTTCGACCAAGGGCTTGATCTGTATGATACCATTGTATAAAAATGATACAACAGATAGCTATTGATAATATTAAGCCCACAAAAGTGGTTTCACTATTTTATCATTTTCCCTTGATTTATAATGGATTTTATAGTGGATAAAACCCTAGTTTAAGTAAATAATTCACCAGAACTGCTCTGGAGTTCCAAAAATTATTTTCTTGGGTGATTAGGTAGGATTTGGTGGACTGAAACAATAGGAGTTGGAATCACCTCACAAAAATTACCAGAATTCCCTTGAGAAATCCCCAAAGACAATACTGGCTAGGAATTGTATTTTTGATCATATTTATTTTACAGACGCTTTTTAGTTGATTCCAAGAACACATTTTAGATGATGAAAATACCTTTCTGTAGAAATTGGAATCAACCTTTTTGGAGTTACATAGCTACTGTAGTGATGTTATTAGTGATTAAACCATGCACATAAGAGTTTAATTCACTAAAATTCAACGGTTGTTCATAAAAATATGATCTACTGGATTATGAAGGATATGGATGTGCGTGTCATCTGAGAGTTGGAATTAGGTCAAAAGCTCATATGGTTTGGCCTAGAGAATTTCCTAAAGTCAGAAAGGCTCTGTTTTTGTTATTTTTTCCAAGGGCAAACTAGGAAGCAAACTAAGGTGGGGCTAGTGGGATATGCAAGGTATGGCTTATACCTTTAAATAGAAATAGGATTTACTCCATTTAGATAAACCAATTTTGCTAGAGGAAATTATTAGTGTTCTAGACAGATCCTTGTGTGTTATTTATCATTTTTAATTTGTGCCTCAAAAAGACTAACCAATGCCTCTGCCTGTTAGGCATAACACTAGGGTGTCCAAGGAAAATTGGATCTAGGTAAAAGGGGTTGTTTTTCATTTTTATTTGGAATTAATCCAAACTGCTACAAACAGATCTAGAATTTAGAAAAGAAGAAAAGGAAGGGAAAACGAGAGTGCAGGCCAGATCTGCACGACCCGAGCTAGCAGAGTTGGGCCTGGCCCATATCTGCTGCTCCGCACGCGTGGCGGGTAGCTGCTGGCCGCTTGCCCTAGTCCGCCGGTTAGTGAGGGAGGAGGGTGAAGGGGTACGGGGCACCGCGAGCCTTCCGATTAGACGGGGATCGACGGCTCCCGGTCGTCTCCTTCCCAGCGACAGCGAGAGAGATGGGGGAAACCCTAGGGCGGGCCAGAGAGATGCGGGGAAGCTCACCGAGGGCTCGGGGGAGGTCGTGGAGGTGACAGGGCAACGCGGTTGACGACGACTCCAGGGATGGGCGGCACAAGGTGGTTCGTCGTCGGGAAGGAGCTCGCGTGGCGGCGCCCGAGCCTAGCTCGTCGGAGTTCGTCGGGGAGGCTCCCAGAGCTGCTGCATGTCAAAGAAAATGGCATGGTTAGCATCATAGGGGCAAGGGGAGTCCAACGGGGTGACATGCAGAGGGAAAGGAGAGCCGAGGGAGGAGCCTAGCTTGATTTCTTGGAGGAGGCCGAAGCTTCTCTTCCTCCTTCTTTCGAGCAGGGCAGAGCAAGGGGAGGAGAGGGGAGCTCTGGGGAGGTAAGTGGAGGGGAGAGGGGTCAAATGAGGGCAGAGGGGCGAGCTGGGGTGGCCGGTGGCCTTATAAACAAAAGAGGGAGTGGGCAAGGTCCCTTTGGACATGGGCAAGGTGTGGGCTGCTCATTGGGCAAGAGAGGCGATGCTGGGGGTGGTGTGGGGCCAGTAGCTCGACTAGAGAGGGGAGAGGGGATTGGGGTAGCTGCTGTCCCTTTTATTACAAGGGTATTGCAAGTTTTCTTCTCTCTCTCTCTCAAGCATACGGGGCAAGAGAGGGGCTAGGTACTGTAGTGCTATAGTTCACACGACGAAGAGGGTGTGATTATGCTGGGGAGTAGTACTAGTGAAGATTGGAGCTAGTTTGGTTGTGGTTTGAATCAAGTTTACTTTGGTTTGGCAAAATTGATCAAATGGAATCTTGTGAAGGAAGTGGCAAAAATTGCATTGGGCAAAGTGTGTAAATGGTAATGGTAGGTAGATGGGGTCAAATAATCTCTCCATGATTTAAATGGGATTTTTCCGATGATTATAATCCCATTTAAATGCACTTCTTCAAAAAGTGCAGAATTAGATTATGGAAGCAAAAATGATATTTTTACATTGTACAAGCTTGGTTTTTGATGTGATATGGTCCTAAATACCATAACACACATTGGAGGATTTTATTGGGATTTATTGAGGTGGAAAAGTATTTTTGGGGAATTATTTCTTGTTTCTGCCATTTAAGAAAAAGGGCAAAAAGAAATAATAAAGTTGATTTTTAAAGATGGGATATGAAGTATAGGCATCAAATGTTCCTTGAGTTGGCAAGGTGATTTGGAGAAAAACAAACTTGCCTTTATAGACTAGGATTTTGGGAAATGGGTGAGTAAAGGAAAAGAAAATTTAATAATCCAAATAACTGGGAGAATTATTTGGGGATGCTCATATCCAAGGTAGATGATGTAAACTTGATGTCGGCATCAAGGTCAACCTTGGGTTTGAAGAAAAGTGGTGGAAAGGGTGGAAACTAGATTCTTGGAGGATCTAGGGTTTGGTTATTCTAATGCCATCTAAACAGGGTTGGGTTAGGGAGCTCAGAGCTCACCTTGGTACCACGGTGTAAGATCCCTCCTTTATAAAGGAAAAGGATCCCTGTGATTGCAATGCTAGTCCCTGGATCAATGCTAGCATCCACAGTTTAAGATGAAGTACACAGAAACAAAGGTCATTATTACAGTCATTCCAGAGACAACATAGTCTTTACAACTCCATGGCCACATGCCTATTACAAGAGTTTAAATAAGTAAATAGATAAAAGTCTTCATCTTCATGTGCCACAGGCAAACATGTTGAGTTTAGACTCATGACTCCTAATCCTCATCAGAGTAACCTGCAACATCATAAGTTACAACCACTGTGGGTCAATACATTGGAATAGTATTGGCAAGTGATACCTTAGTATAATATTGGTGGACTAAATACTATATGAAATTTGGCTAAGTGTAGCTTAGGCTTGCTTTGCTCAAAATATGTTTTGCCTATTAGTTGAAAACACCAAGTTTTTCTTTGTCAAAACTTTTCCCAAGGAACCACCAATAGACATTGGAGTCCTTCACCCTTGTTCACCCAAAAGTTTTACTTAGAAATTGGGATGAGGAGATTCTTGATAGCTTCCATGTATTGATGCTCAAGTTGTCCTTTTCCAGGGACATGGCTAAGTACTTAGATTCTTCCATCTGTAGAGGTTGTGCACTTTCCCCACCAGACTTGATTTTCACCAAGACAGGACCTTTTAGAAGCCTTCCCTTAGACCAAATGGACGCGTTCCAACCTATCATCCCACTACCACCAACTGTCAAATGGCTAAGTTCTAGCAACCTATGTGATCCAGGCAGAGCCCATATTGCCAAGTGGCTGCACTAGAAGCTTCTTAACATTTGGCCTCTAAAATCTCTTTGTTCCTGGGTGGCTTTCCACAAGTAAGATACACAAGGTAAACCATAGAAATGGGCCTTGTGTAACCACTCAACATAAACCATTCCTTCCATTCCACCCAGGTGTTTCATTTACTTAGTTGTTTTATTAGGCAAAACACAAGTCCAAAGACTTAGAAATATTTTATCATAGCATGTACATTTCACCACCCTTGGTTGCTACTAGCTAGGCTAAGCATGGCATAGATAAGCATCTTAACTTAGAAATTTCCTAGCAATTCTACAACTACTAGGATTTCCCATCATGGCATATAAGCAAAATATAACATGTAAGACTAGCAAAATAATTCTAATTCTTAGTAGAAAACATAGGGATAAAAATATCATGAAGCACCACTTGCCTTGGTAGTTTGGAGAGTAGCTACACTCCTCACAATCACAATCACTATTGGCACCAAAATCTACACATAAAATCATAGCAACAAATCACATACAAAATATATACAAACAAAAATATATGAATGCATGCAATATGATATGTGATGATTTTTAAAACTCAACAAAGCAAGTGTACTGTACTGGTTCATAAACAAGTTCAAAACTTGCCAAACAACATTTATTTAAACCTTAAAACATTTCTCAAACAATTCATATACTCAAAATAGCCATACACATGTTTCTGTAAATAAAACCATTTTAACAGAAGCAAAACATTAAACACATTGCATAATTAGAAAGGGCTTGTTCTCCTGATTGCATTGATATAAAATTTGTCAAATTTGAACGTGGGGATCAAAAGTTATAGCTAAAACAAATTCAAACCACTAATAGATTCAAATCCTGTTTTTAAATCTAATCTCTAGCCACGCGTCTTAATCTGATTGGTGCGTACCGATTCGTTCAGGACCACGTCTGTGAGCCGTTAGATCTACTTAATCTGCACGACCCAGATCTACTCGTAACGCTTCGATAAGTGATCTGTTTATACGCGCTGGATCTAGATCCTACGGTCCTGGATCAAGCGACCACAGATGGGCGGCGCTGGCGGTGGCTACTGGCGGCGGCGAGCTCGGTATACAGCGGCGCGGCGCTACAGGTGGCTCTGGGGTCGTCGGAGATGCTTACCAGAATCGTGGCGACGCACTGATGCTCAACCTGGCGACGGCTTGGCAAGGGGCGCACGGACACGGCTGCACGGGCTCGTTGGAGTTGCTGGCTGCGTCGGGCTTGGGTGGACGACGACGTTGGCGACGCTCCTGGTCACCCTAGCATGAACAAACGGCATCAGGAGATGCATAAGACTAAGACGAACACGATCGTGTGAATCAGAGGCGGAGGGGAACAAGGGGCTCACCGAATTTAATCGCCGGAGTTGAGGACGTCGTCGGAACCTTGCTGTGCTTGTCGAAGACGATGACCTGGGGCGGTATAGAAGGAACCAACGGTGTCAGTAGTTGCGCAAGGAAGTGGCGAAGCTGTCTGCAAGAACCAAAGAAGAAGGGGCGCACGGGGCTCACCGGGATTGGTCGCCGGAGTGAGCTCTGTCAGCGGCGGTGCGAGGATGATTGCGGGCAGCCTGGGGGCACTCTGTACTCGGAGTCTGGGGGGAAATGGAGAGGGGGCAGAGGGGGTTTAAGTAGGTAAGGCGGGGGCGTGATTTACTCCTGCAATTAACGAGAATTGACGACGCGAATCAAGCCAGGAAACGCACGGCGTGATTTGGGGAAGAACACGTCGCGGGGTGGAGACGACGACGTCGTGTGGGCCGCGGCTGTCAGCGAGACAAACAGAGGGGGAGTGGGTCCTGTCTGCCAGTCACTTAGTGGGTGCGATGATGAGTGAAGAAAACGTTTCGCGCGGGGGGGGGGTGCTGGGCTTAGTTGGGCCAGATTCGCCTGTTAGCTTATTTTTTTTCCTTTTAACCTTTTTCTTTTTCTGTTTGATTTTTCTGAAATGATTTTCAACTCCAAATCAAATGAGTTTGAATTCAAAACTTCTCTAGGTTTTTATACTGCAAACCTTGCACTCAAATGTGTGTCAAACACTACTGTTTACTTAAAACACTTTGATCAAATGAAAAATAAAAATAAAACCAAGCCTTTATGTGATATATTCAATAGGCATAATATTGGTTTTATTTACTCATTTTGTTTTGAAAACTTTGCTCAAGCTTTTGAAGGTGCCTAAGTTGAATTCAAACCTTAATGAACCAAACAAAGTACTCTTCTCATTGGAAGATAGCACTAAGGCTAGAGCAAACTTACATGAAATAATAAGCATATATGCTTCTGTTTTGAAATGATTTGTTTGAAATGAATTTCATATGATCATGGATGCATGGATGATATGCATGAGTTTGAAACATGTTTTTAGGGATGTTACACAGGGGTATATGGATGGATAGGCCATGTCATATAGAAGATCATGGAAGCAATATTTGGGCTTGGTTGTATTTGAGGTGATCATGATGAGATGACAAACTTTGTTGAAATTAAGGCTGCCATCACAGATACATCAAGTAGCCTCCTAAACCATGTGGGTTTAAGAAGCACAAGGATCCAATGGAAACAAGTGAAGTGGGAGTTGATAGTACATGATTAATAGATCATAACCAAGCAAGGAGTTGGCATATAGATGGGAGCTTCTGCCAAAGTAGGCAAGATGATAAGATTTGCAAAAAATATTAATATCTTGACTACAAAACCATCATGGATGAGTGGGTCATAGAAGGGCTTAGCCAAGGGAAAGAGTGGTATTTGGTAGTACTAAAGATGTACTACATGATGCTTCAAATACATTCTCAAGAATGCACATGGGTTGGAAAAGGTAGAGCTCCAAAGATTGAATCTAGATAAGAAATCCAGACTTAGCCATTTTGGCAGATTTAGGGTTTTGGACTAGAGTGCAAGTGTAGAAGCTTCTGAGAGGATGCCAGGTTCCAAGATCATGATCAAGGAGATGGTGTTGAAGTGTTAACTGAGTAGATAGGATTCATGCTTAGATTGGGTATCCACTGAGTTGGAAACCAAGCAGAGGGATTATCCTTGGATTGATCTGAGCATGAGATGAGATGACCACTTGAGTGGCTTAGGATAGATCCAGACTGGGATGATTGCTTTGAGATTGATGATCACAAGCAAGGATTGGGTCCTAAGGGATGAGATACTATATTAGCTCAATCTAGTTCCTAAGCAAACAAGGCAAACAGTAGATCAAGGCAATTCATAAGATAGCAGATCAAGGCAATTCATCTATCTACTACTAGGGTTACCATCAAGCCTAGCTTGAGGTAGGGATGGGTATGTTGAAAGGTTTTTTTTCTTTGAAGTAAGATAAGTACCATCTTGGTATCTCTACCAATATTGAGATGAAAAGGGTTTTAATAATGTTTTGGAAAACCTAGGGATAAGAGTAGTTGAAGGTTCTGTCTTGAAAACATAAGGAGAGTATATAATATGCCTCCATAGTTTTGGCAATAGAAATTAGTATTTGTTTGTGTCAAAGTCATCTTGGCTCAAGTTTTGAAATGCCAAAATATTTGAGAATATGAAAGATGAGCCAAGACATCTCTTTTGTAAAATAGTTTTTGTAAGCTAGGGTTGAGATGAGGAGTACATCACTAATGCACAAACAGTTGCTTGAGCACAAGCAAACAAGTAAGCACACAATGCAAGAAAAAGTTTTTGTTCCCTCCGATTTTTGCCTTTTGGACATTCCATCAGGGTTGCTGAAATTGGGATGTTACAATCTCCCCTCTCCAGGAAGGAATTTCCCCGACAGAAATCTCTCTGCCGGAGAGATCTTTCTCTCTCTGAATTTTCCGCCCCGCATAGGCGGCAGAATCTTTTTGTGGTCGCCTCCATTGACTTTAGGGTTTCGAGGAGAAGATATATGCAAGAGGGCAGAGCCAGAGGTGGGCCAGGGTAGCCACACCCCCTATAGGCGTGGCCTAGGGTGGTCCGCGCCTAGGGGGTGTGGGCCCCTGTGGCCCAACTCCGCCTCCCCTTCTGGCATCCTTCGTCTTCTAGGAAAATATATTTTTCTATAGTTTTTCTGGTATTTTTCCAAACTTCGCGAAAATTGCATCTAGACACCGCTTTTTTCCATCAGAATCCTGACTCCGGTAGTTCATCCTCCAAGAATCATCCAACATGCAAAAACAGATGAAATAACATAAGTATCACCTCTTAATATGAAATATATCAATGAATAGAAGCAATTTATGATATAGAATAGTGATGCAAAATGGACGTATCAGGATCTCTTCATCATTTTGGTCCTCGTCTTGACCTTCATCTTGACCTTGTTCATAAATGGGTTCATTTTCATCATCATGAGGCGTAAGTTGAACTAGGTCTTGATTAGGCATACTGCTTGAAAGGCGTTGAGATTATCTTGTGGATGATTGAATAAATTTGCCTTGTGCAACTAACTGTGCAGGGCTGGACAATCCAGTCAATGGAGAGGATGGATAATCCTGCCTGGAGCTTCCAGCCTGATCAAGTTGTAGAGGGTTCTCAGCTTGTCTTTGGCTTGAATCATCATTGGCTTCAACAATAGGAGCTTGTTGATGCTGTGAAGATGAGGGCTCCACTTGAGTAGAGCATAGTTCTTCTTGATCCGCCACAAGGGGTTCCTCAACGGGGCGGATGAATCCCACACCCATTCTTCTTATGGCATCTTGAGGTATTTCATCATCTACATCACAAACATCAACTCGCCCCGCTTGGGGGTCATCATATTCTTCGAAAACCACACTACAAGACTCTATGACAACCCTGGAGAGTTTATCATAGATTCTATAAGTGTGGGAATCGAGACCACAACCAACAAAAATACCCTCTAATGCTTTGGAATCAAAATTGGACAAATTAACACCTTTTATGAGGTAGAAACACCTGCAACCAAACACCCGGAAGTATGAAAAGTTGGGCTTGTTACTGGTAAGTATTTCACATGGAGTCTTGATCAATTTTTTGTAGAGGTAGAGCCGGTTTGATGCATGGAATGAAGTGGAGATTTCCTTAGCCCAAAAAATTTATGGAGACTTAAACTCTACCAACATGGATCTTGCCATATCCATTACTGTTTGGTTCTTTCTCTCAGCTGCACCATTTTGATTAGGGGTATATGCGGCGGAATATTGATGTTTTATTCCCTCATCACTAATAAATACATTCAAGGTGTAGTTCTTAAAATCGGTGTCGTTGTCACTTCTTATCAACAACACAGGGACATTGTATTAACGTTGAACCATATTGAAGAAGTCAATGAAGTATTGTTGGGTCTCACTCTTCAACTTGAATAAGTATACCCATGTATATCTTGAGTAGTCATCAAAAATCACCAAACAATATTTCTTCCCACCAAGACTTGCATGATATGGAGGACCAAAGAGATCCACATGAAGGAGCTCCAAGATCCTCTTGGACTTTATGATGTTATTGGGTTTGTGGGGAGAATCATGCATATTTCCTTCAACACAATCCCTCACACACGATATTTGGCAAAACAAACATTTTCTTTTAGTCCAACAATATTTCCACCCTTGTGGAGGCTTTGCAAAGTTCTCATATTGACATGGTCTAGACGGCGATGCCATAGTCAATTCACATCGGCCTTTGAGAATAGGCACATTGCACTTGTAGTGGTTTTCCCTGAAAAGTCCACCACATACAAGTCATTTTCGACGTAACCAAAGAAAGATACCTTTAGAGTCTCGCTCCACAAGAGAACCACAATATCATCATCAATAAAGACGGCAAAGCCCATCTTTCCAAGAGCACGGACTGAAAGAAAATTATAACCAAGGGTCTCAACAAGCATGACATCCATGTGAGTAATATCATGTGCAACCACAACTTTGCTAAGACCCATTACCTAGGACTTTGACTTATCGGCATATGTGATGGTTATTTGATCATGATTTGGCCTTATCTCCACCATTATCGCCTTGCTTCCGGTCATGTGACTTGTGCATCCACTATTAAGCACCCATTTTGAACCACCGGAAGCATATTTCTCTGATGCTTTTTCCATAAGGCAAGTGACGTTCTTGTTGGCGATATTCTCCATTGGAGAGTTGAAGAGTGAGAACATGGATGTAGAGGTGGTGGCGATGGCTGCCACACCATTTGATGTTTCTTCTTCTTCCTCCTCATCTTCGTCATCGGATAAGAATTCTTCATGTGCTATTAACGCAATGTTGGACAACTTTTTTTTGGTGACATTCCTTTTGATGAAAGGCTTCTTGAAAGGGGACTTTTACTTTTTCTTTAATATAAGTTCACCACCATGATATTCTATCTTCTCATATGGACATCCGACAACAAAATGATAGCGGTCACCACAGTTGAAGCAAGTTCTCACTCTTGAACCATTCTCTTTTCTACCACTTGGGTTGCTTCTTCGTTTCATCTCCATCTTGTCCTTGGCGGGATCTTTCCAAAAATTCCTTGCATAGAAGGCCATCTATTCACCATGAGAAACTTTAACATCTTCGGGGTGGCTAATAGTCAAGGATTCATCACTTCCTTCTTCTTCCCCATACTCCACAACCTTGGTCTTCAAGGAAATATTAACACCATTGCTCATTCCAAGGGCACGAGCTCGGGCATCTTTGGCATTCTTGGCAGCAACCTTGAAGGCAGACATCTCTTGCATAACTTCATTGGATGTCATGAGATGATAGTTGTGTCTTCCTTGGAGACTCTTCAAGTCGGTGGGCTCGAAGGCACTCACATACCTCCTCTTTATCCAAGAATCATCCACATGTGAGGCACCAACATTTCTAAAGGCGGTGGCGGTGGATTTGAGTCTTCGATACATGTCTTCATGGTCCTCACCATCCTTCATATAGAAGCCTTCGGCTTCATTGCTCAATACATCATAATGGTTTCTTCTCATAGTATCATTTTCAACAAACAAATCAATGAGAGCATCCCAAGCTTCCTTGGCGGTGTTGAGGTGTTCAATGTGAGGGAAATATTTTGTCCCCACACCAAGTTAAATCATGTGCAACGCGGTGGCATTGAGTTGACTATTGACCACTTCTCTTCTTGTCAAGTTGGTTGGATCCTCAATTTTGAGTCCTTCTTCAATAATATTCCACAAGTAAATGCAAGAGCTGCGCACATGAAATTTCATCAAAACTTGCCATTGAGCAAAAGATGTGAAGCTAGCATAGGTGGGTCACCTCTATTATTTATATGTGGGTGATAAATCGGAGGGTCGGGAGAGTACCAAGGGACCTAATGGAACCCTTATTCTCTTTATCATTATTGGGAGTGTTACTAAGGGATTCAAGTTTTTCATCGCCCAAATTTTTATCCTCAGGATGAGGTGGAACCTCATCCTTAGAAGAAGAATTTGGATCCTCAGGTGAGGTGGAGGGCACGGTCGATTTTTATTTCATGAATTGCGTCATCAGTTCATGCAACTCACTTTTTTCACTAGACATCGAAGATTCCAAAGATTTGAAATCTTTCACGGTGACCATGTCCCCATCACCACCATCTTGGCTACCCATACTATCTTAGTCAGTAAAGCCCGAATTAAGAGCTGAGGCTCTGATACCAATTAAAAGGATTGTATGGGCACCTAGAGGGGGGTGAATAGGTGCTACTTCAAATTTTACTCCTTTTCAATTTAGGGTATGACACAAAAGTTAAATTCTCTAGATATGCAACTAAGATGAATTTACCTATATGTCACACTACCACAAATAACTAAGCAAGAGCAAGAAATAAGTAAAGCGTGGTAAAGGATAGAAGTAACCAAAGTGGAGCACGCGGAGACACAAGGATGATTTCCCAAAGTAACCGAAGTAACCTACATTAAGATCTATTTTGCTGAAGCTGTAGATCAAGGCCCCCCCTTCAATTCTCCAAAGATCAGGGACTTTGGATGGTTGGAGGGGGAGATCTTGTTGACTGGTGGCTCTAATATGGGTGTTATTCTTTTATGAAACGAGCAACTTGAGGTAGGGGATGAAGTCCCCTATTTATAGGGCCACTTGCTTCTGACCGTTTTCTGCCTGTTGGGGAATTTCCACGCTGGAAACTCCGATCTAGAGACCGGAGATTCCGGCCTGCAAGCACCTTACACCGGAGATTCTGGTCAATCTCTGGACCATCTCCGAACCCCTATACTAACTGGCATGGACCTAGTCTTGATGGTCACCCTGGAGACTTGGCCGAAACTTCAGTTCTAGGAAGACCAGAAACTCCGGTCTTGGCACACCAGAGATTCCGGTCCGAGACTTCTCACCGGAGATTCCAGACAATATCAGTTCGTACCCCTATATAGACTTGATGCGGCTAGGTTGACTATAGAGCCTCGTTGGGAGACCCCAAGAGCAAGGTGTGATGAGCAAGCAGCAAGTCTTCCCTCAGCTATGCAACCAAGGTTATCGAACCAGTAGGAGCTAGGAAACAACTCCAAGGTGTTGCTAACAACTTGGAATCCTGCACAACACAAACTCAATACTTTTCCCCAACTTACAGTGAGGTTGTCAATCTCACTAGTTTGCTGAAAACAAAGGATTAAATGTATAGTGTGGCAGGTAATAGTTGCTTGTAGAAAGTAAACGGTAACAATAGATGATGTAACAATGGTAAATATTGGACCGGGGTCCACAGGTCACTAGAGGTGTTCTCGTTAAGATAGATAACATGCTGGGTGAACAAATTACAGCGGGGCAATTGACAGACTGAGCAAGCATAACAATGCAAATACTAGACATCAAGATTCCTATGAGATTGGATTGGGCATTACAACAATATACATAGACCGTAATCCAACTGCATCTATGACTAATAATCTACCTTCAGGTTATCATCCGAACCCCTTCCAGTATTAAGTTGCAAGCAAAGGATAATTGCATTAAGCAATGTGTGTAAAGTAAACAATACAATTATTCCATGAACAAAAGATTGTTGTTTTCTCCCTAGTAGCAACAACACATCTACAAACTTAGAGATTCCTGTCACTTCCCCAGCTTACTAGAGGCACGAACCCACTATCGAGCATAAATACTCCCTCTTGTAGTCACAAGCATCTACTTGGCCAAGATAGAACTAGCAAAGGAGAGCATGCCATATCACAAACAACACAAACATGATAGACTCAATATGACATGATAGAATCAATAATCAATCTGACATAGTATCTCAATATCCATCGGATCTCCGCAAACACAACATGTATGATTACAAATAGATGATCTTGATCATGAACGGAGCTCACAAGATCTAAACATGATAGCACATAGGAGGAGAAACAACCATTTAGCTACTGTATGGACCCATAGTCCAAGGGTGAACTACTCACGCATCATACAGGAGGCTGACATGGTGATGAAGAAGGCCTTCATGATGATCTCTCCCCTTTGATAGGGTGCCGGGAAGAGCTTCAGATCCCCCTGATCTAGGGATGATGGTGGCGGTGGCTATAGACTGTTTCATGGAGATTTGATTGGGTGCTTAGGGTTTCTTCATCGGGAGGCCTTTATAGGCGAAGAGGCGAGGCAGGGAGGCGCCCGAGGGTCCCATACCATAGGACGGGGCGCCCCCCTAGGCCGTGTGTCCCTAGGGTGTGGCCACCTCGTGTCCCCCCTTCGGCTGCTCTTTGGTCTCTGTGTTCTCCTTGGTAAAATATTGACTTTGGCTTTTGTCCCGTCCAATTCCGATAATATTTCCTTACTAGCTTTTCTGAAACCAAAAACAGCAGAAAACAGGCAACTGGCACTTCGGAATCTTGTTAATAGGATAGTCCCAGAAAATGTATAAAAATACCTTAAAGTGTAGACAAAGCATAGAAAAGTTGATACTAAATAAGTGTAAGGGTCCCAACATTTAATTAAGGTAGAGTCCCCTGTGTTTACAATGCTAGTCCCTGGATCAATAGCTAGCATCCACAGTTAAGATGTAATATCAAGAAACAAAGGTCATAATATAAATTTATAACCAGGAATAACATAATTTTATTACATCTTACATAGCTCATTTGGATATTACATTACATTGCAGCGGAATAACTATAAGCATGGGGTCCTTCATCTTCAAAGTGCCACAGGCAAACATGTTGGTTGTAGAATTTGTAATCCTAATCAATCAATCTTCACTAAAATCAATCAAACCTGCAACATTACAAGTTACAGCCACAAGGGTCAATACATTTGAATTATATTGGCAAGTTTCACTACTATGTTGAATATAAGTGGATCCTATCATTACATGCATATTTGGCTAAATAGGGTTTTAGGCTCATTTGCAGAAAGCAATAATTTATCCTATCTTTTCAAATGATTTTGTTTACTTTGTCAAATCTTTCTGAACTCCTTGGTAAATCCCCAAGTGTCTTTTTCAAAATCTCTTGAGTTCCTTGGTAACCCCAAGTGCATCAAGTTTTATCGAAATCTCTTGAGCTCCTTGGTACCCCCAAGTGCTGCAAGTTTTATCAAAATCTCTTGAGATCCTTGGTAACCCCAAGTGCATCAAGTTTTTATCCAAATCTCTTGAGCTCCTTGGTACCCCCAAGTGCTGCAAGTCTTTTGTTATCACTTAAAAGTTTTTCTTTTTGAAATTGGAATGTCGAGATTTCCCATAGCTTCAAGCTTTAGTTGCTCAGTATTGTCCATAACCGGGGACACGGCTAAGTACTTAGATTTTATTATCTTCTGCAGAAGTTGTACACTTTACCCACATGTCACAATCTCATCTTGTTGCCACCAGTGGCCGCTGGATTGGTACTCACCAAGATGGAGTACTGGCAGATTGAGAATGTGACGAAGTCTTTCCAGAGGGTCCTCCCATACACCATTGCTAGCTTGTCTTCAGTACCCATGTAGGATTCCAGGTCCCTCATTTTCAGTAACCTGAAGACAATGCATGGGTCTTCCCAATGTAGTTGACTAATCCAGAGCCATAAGTAGCATGTGGTTGTACACGAAAGCCATAATTGGAGAAACATGTTCAATCTCTAAGTTTCCTGATTCGTTTTATTTTGGAGCACAACACAAAGAGATTGCCATAGACATGGTTCCTTTTGTTGCCACCTTCTCCAAAACTCAAAGTATCCTTGTCCACCCAGGTGGTTCATTGAGTCCTTGTTTTATTATATAAAAACACAAGTCCTTTTCTCAACTTCATAAAATCTCAACATGTATCTCTTTTCAAAATATAGCATGGCTAATCATGTAACAACTACATTGTTTTCACTAAGGAATGTATAGGGTATCCTATTAGGATTTAGCATATCATAAGTATAGAAATTCTTTTTCATGCATGTTTCAAAATCCACTAAGTATAATGAAAATAGTAGGACTTTAGATGATAGTGTCACTTGCCTTTTTGGTAGGGAATGTTGGTTCACTTCTTGATCTTGCTAGTTTCACACTTTTCTAACTTCACTACAAATCAATCAAGCAAACACAAAATCAACTTGCATTCCAACCAATATTCAATCAATACATCACACACATAAAATCATAGGAACTAAGTCATGCATGCAAGCATGCATAAGATAGTTTTATTTGCAAAGATAGTTTCTACTAGGCTCTAAACTTTGTAAGGTTCAAAGTGGTCATTTTCTAAAGTGGCAAAGTCATTTGCAAAAGGGTTCTATCCATAAACCATTTTAAATCCAATCATTATTTTATGTGGTGAAAAATATTTTTATCAAAGCAACAACTTTATGTTGTTCACCAAATAAGTTGTTGTTTCTCAAAACTTGGTGTTTAGGGTCAGTAGGTTTGATCCAAATCATTTTCCCAAAGTTTTTACTCCAAAGTCATTTCCATAAAAAAATTAATGTTTTTATTTGGCTAGAAATGGGCTAATTCAAGTTTTTATTCCTAAACTTCACAAAATCTATTTTTAAAACCATGGGTAGGTTCCTAGGGTCAGTAGGTTCACAAAAAATCAATTTTCAAAGATT
The DNA here is from genome assembly GCA_030063025.1 of Avena longiglumis. Classification (NCBI taxonomy): domain Eukaryota; kingdom Viridiplantae; phylum Streptophyta; class Magnoliopsida; order Poales; family Poaceae; genus Avena; species Avena longiglumis. The sequence continues at coordinate 427,009,169 of CP125977.1, read as the reverse complement.
TTAACCCTAAAAACATTTTGGAATAATTTTTATAACCTAAACAAGCATACAAATGTTTCTGCAAAAACAAATATTTTACCAGAGGCTTTTTACTAAACAAATTGCATGGTTGGCTAGGGCTTGTTCCACTGATTCCATTGATATAAAGTTTGTAATTTTTGGACGTGTGGATCAAAAGTTACAAGGGTTTCAAATTTTGCATCTAAATCTGTTTTCAATTCAGTTTTTATACAAAGACTGGACACGCGTTGCAATTCTACTGGTTGATACCGATTCGGGCGGATCGGCCTCTGCGGGGTGTTGGATTTAAATAACATCATGCGGCTCTGGTTGCGTACCCCTTTGGCGTTTAAGTGATCTATCACGTTCGTCCGATCTAGATCCTACGGACACTACTGCTCGGTCAACAACGGGCGGCGCTGTGCGGCGGCCAACGGCGGCGACGGCCAGGCAGTGGTGCTATGGCAGCTACAGGAAGCAAGGAGAGAGGGGAAGTTGCTCACCGTGTTCGAGAGGTCGAGGTGGTTCTCAACGTGTAGTCGTCTTGGCAAGGGGCGCTCAGGGACAGCAGCGATTCCTCGCCGGAGTGGGGGTCGGCGTCGGGTGGTTCTGTTCGTGGTCGGGGTTGACGTTGCAGATCGCCCTAAGGAAAGACAGGAGCATGGTTAGATGCAGGAGAGTGAGGCGAGTGTGGGAGTATCATCTAGGAGTGCTGGGGCGAACGGGGTTTACCGGTAGGGTTCGCCGGAGTAGGAAGCAGACGCGGCGGCGCTAGGAAGTTGTCGAAGTCGACGCTCTAGGGCGCCCGCGGTTGAACTGAGGGCACGGACAGGTGCGCCTGGGAGTGGGGAGTATGTGTGCTTGGTCGGGGAGGCAAGGCGATGGTTGGGCTCGCCGGAATTTGCTGGGGACGGTGGTCGGAGCAGTGGCGTTGCGGGCTCGAATTGAGGCAGCCTAGGGGCTCTCGTGCTGCGGTGTTTGAGGGGAAAGGAGGAGAAGGCGCAGACGATTAAAAGGACGTGGTCGCAGGGGGAGTAATGGTCGTGGTTAACGCGAATTGATCGCCGACGTTAAGGCCAGGAAACGGCAGGCGTCGTCTGCGCGAGGAAGAAGAAGGTGAGCTGGCTGCGTGGGTCCTCTTCGTCAGCGAAGGAGAGAGGCAGGGAGAGGGGTCCACCAGTCATTGTCTGCGCGGGTTAGAAACTGAGTGCGAAACGTTTTCCTTCGGGAGGGAGAGAGTGTGCTGGTACTGGGCTATTGGGCTTGGCCAGTTGGGCTGCTGTCTGGTTCCATTTTTTTCTTTCCAAATGTTTTATCTTTTTCCAATTCTATTTTCTGTTTTGAAAATCAAATAACAAATCAAACATTCAAATTAATTCAAACATTCAACAAACATTGTAATTGAATTTGGTTCTATTTAACAACATAAACCAAAGTCAAAAATAAAATAATATTTTTATTTTAGGGTCCATTATTAATTAAATAAATAGACCTTGTTTATTAAATCAAAATAGAATTTGTTTTATTCAAAACTCTATTTGAATTTTAATTATTTTCAAAACCAAATAAGTAGGTTTTATTTGAAAATAAAGAATACTTGGAAAACTTGTTTTAAATACATAAATAAGTTTTGATGTTTAATTAAAATAGCAAAACCTTTATTTTTAATAAGCTTGGATATTAAATCCTTTTTATTTTATTTAAATAAACCTTTACTATTTTTATCAAACAGAAATGTTTTTATTTTAAAGGCTTGGACAAGTTTTAATTTGGCTTATAAAATAATCCTTATTTATCATTCTATCCTTTTCTTTTGAAAACCAAATCTTCTTATTAAAAGTTTCAAAAATAGTAATTCCAAACATTTTTGTTTTTCCTTTATTAAATGTTTATCTTTGTAAATCCCCTTAGGATTTATTTGATCCAAATAGGTTTTGAAAGTTTCCAATTGAAATCAAAAAGTTTCTTCTCACCCTGAAAATCAACAAAGTTTTATTTTATTCCTTTATTTTTCACATCCTAAGATTTGGAAAATCTTGGGATGTGACAGGCTACCACCCTTAAAATAAATCTCGTCCCGAGATTTGGGAAAGCTAAGGTTACAAGTAGGCTCAAAACAACTAGGGTACTACCACCCTTAAAAATTTCAAACAAAATTACATATTGGCCTTCTTGGGATCCTGGGGAAACTCCTCTGGGCAAACATCTGCATAGTGTCCTTTGTTTCCACTCTTGACTCATGGTCCAAGGTTGAGATCCTTCATAGGCTTGTTTAACTTGTTCTTCATCTTTTCTGGACAATTGCTTGCATAATGTCCTGGTTGTTTGCAATTGAAACAGTTGATATCTTTGAGCTCTTTACGTGTCTCTTGTGGACAAGTTGCTGCATAATGGCCTAGCTCTTTGCAGTTGTTGCACCACACTTGGCCAATTTCCTTATGCTTCTGGTTCTCTGGGAATTCACTGGAATAGTGTCACATTTCCTTACATTTATGACATTGCACATGGCTTTTGTCTTTCTTTTGCTTTTTGGGCTTCTCCAAAGCTAGGAGTGCATCCAGTTCATGCTGTTCATATGTTATCTGATAGGTAGGAATGTCTACATGTTTCTAGGACCTTCTATTGCTCTTTGGATAATTCATATGCCCTTTCTTTGGTCCTTTGAATTGGGTTGTTTTGCTTGGAGGTATAAGTGGACCTTTTCCTTTGTCATCAACCTTCTTGGTAGACTTGGATCCTTCTTGATTGTTTGCAATCATTTGTTGCACTCCACCCTGTTTCCTTTGTTCAACTATGGAATAGATGGGGCATTGGATAGGAACATGGTTGTTTCCTTCACATAGGTAGCAAGTAGCTTGAGAGGTGGGACATTGGCCAACAGGATGTTTCTCTTCACAGTTGGGGCATTGATCTCCATGCTCCTTGGAAGTATGATCCTTGTCTCCACAAATAATGCAAGCTGGGGCTCCATCTAGAATAACATTTCTGTCAACCTTGTTGTCACAAACTCTTTTGGAATAGTTGTCTTCCATGTTGATCATTTGATCTGTCACCTTAAGCATCAACTGGGCTTGAGTTTCCAAAAATCCTTGCAGGGTTGGATCTTCCCCACTGGTGTTGGCTATGATTTGAGCTGTCATTTGGTTCAACTGGTGTTGGGTAGCTATGAGTTCTTTCATGCTGTCCTCTTGGTTGGTGTTGGTGCCATCAACCTTGATGTTGGAGTCTCTTGGAGTAGTCATTTGTTTGGGTTAGATGGAGATTAGAATAGGCAAAAGATTTTCTAAGGAAATAATTCTAATCACACACATCAAAATTCACACAAACAAGGTGCAATCAATCACAAACAACTTTTCACTCAAACAACAAAGTTCAAGCACCTACTTAGGCAACAAAAATATTTTGTTACACCACATAAGTTGGTGGGTTTGACTTAAACTAAATATGGTAGTCCATCTATATGGTTCACTTATCTTTCCATCCTTCTTGGTTGATTCTTCTGGTATGAGATCATGGTTTCCTTGGGGAAAACTCTTGGTCACAAAACTTCAAGTGAAGTGAACTCCTAGTTTTGCATTTCCTCAGTCTCCACATCTTGAGCAAGATTTCCTTGTCTCACTTATAGTCCTTAGTGGTATCCAAGTTGGAAGTCCTTGGTAATTATGCTGAAGATGTTGAAGTCATTAGAGTTGAAGAAGTTGAAGTCATTAGAGTTGAAGAAGTCCTTTGTACATGGTGAAGTCCTGGGCCATGGGGTAGGTTTTTCCATCAAGTTGAAGTAGAAGAGATGTAGAGTTTAAACCAAAATCGTTGAGGAAAGAGTTTACTAGTTTGTTTGTAAATAAGTTTTGGAACAAATACAACTCCTAACTTTCTAAGGGTTTTTGTCCAATCCTAGGTTTACAAATCCTACAGGAAACACAATGCTCCGATACCATCTGTAAGGGTCCCAACCTTTAATTAAGGTAGAGTCCCCTTTGTTTACAATGCTAGTCCCTGGATCAATAGCTAGCATCCACAGTTAAGATGTAATATCAAGAAACAAAGGTCATAATATAACTTTATAACCAGGAATAACATAATTTTATTACATCTTACATAGCTCATTTGGCTATTACATTACATTGCAGCGGAATAACTATAAGCATGGGGTCCTTCATCTTCATAGTGCCATAGGCAAACATGTTGGTTGTAGAATTTGTAATCCTAATCAATCAATCTTCACTAAAATCAATCAAACCTGCAACATTACAAGTTACAGCCACAAGGGTCAATACATTTGAATTGTATTGGCAAGTTTCACTACTATGTTGAATATAAGTGGATCCTATCATTACATGCATATTTGGCTAAATAGGGTTTTAGGCTCATTTGCAGAAAGTAATAATTTATCCTATCTTTTCAAATGATTTTGTTTCCTTTGTCAAATCTTTCTGAACTCCTTGGTAAATCCCCAAGTGTCTTTTTCAAAATCTCTTGAGTTCCTTGGTAACCCCAAGTGCATCAAGTTTTATCGAAATCTCTTGAGCTCCTTGGTACCCCCAAGTGCTGCAAGTTTTATCAAAATCTCTTGAGCTCCTTGGTAACCTGAAGTGCATCAAGTTTTTATCCAAATCTCTTGAGCTCCTTGGTACCCCCAAGTGCTGCAAGTCTTTTGTTATCACTTAAAAGTTTTTCTTCTTGAAATTGGAATGTCGATATTTCCCATAGCTTCAAGCTTTAGTTGCTCGGTATTGTCCATAACCGGGGACACGGCTAAGTACTTAGATTTTATTATCTTCTGCAGAAGTTGTACACTTTACCCACATGTCACAATCTCATCTTGTTGCCACCAGTGGCCGCTGGATTGGTTCTCACCAAGATGGAGTACTGGCAGATTGAGAATGTGACGAAGTCTTTTCCAGAGGGTCCTCCCATACACCATTGCTAGCTTGTCTTCAGTACCCATGTAGGATTCCAGGTCCCTCATTTTCAGTAACCTGAAGACAATGCATGGGTCTTCCCAATGTAGTTGACTAAGCCAGAGCCATAAGTAGCATGTGGTTGTACACGAAAGCCACAATTGGAGAAACATGTTCAATCTCTAAGTTTCCTGATTGGTTTTCTTTTGGAGCACAACACAAAGAGATTGCCATAGAAATGGTTCCTTTTGTTGCCACCTTCTCCAAAACTCAAAGTATCCTTGTCCACCCAGGTGGTTCATTGAGTCCTTGTTTTATTATATAAAAACACAAGTCCTTTTCTCAACTTCATAAAATCTCAACATGTATCTCTTTTCAAAATATAGCATGGCTAAGCATGTAACAACTACATTGTTTTCACTAAGGAATGTATAGGGTATCCTATTAGGATTTAGCATAGCATAAGTATAGAAATTCTTTTTCATGCATGTTTCAAAATCCACTAAGTATAATGAAAATAGTAGGACTTTAGATGATAGTGTCACTTGCCTTTTTGGTAGGGAATGTTGGTTCACTTCTTGATCTTAATAGTTTCACACTTTTCTAACTTCACTACAAATCAATCAAGCAAACACAAAATCAACTTGCATTCCAACCAATATTCAATCAATACATCACACACATAAAATCATAGGAACTAAGTCATGCATGCAAGCATGCATAAGATAGTTTTATTTGCAAAGATGGTTTCTACTAGGCTCTAAACTTTGTAAGGTTCAAAAGTGGTCATTTTCTAAAGTGGCAAAGTCATTTGCAAAAGGGTTCTATCCATAAACCATTTTTAAATCCAATCATTATTTTATGTGGTGGAAAATATTTCTATCAAAGCAACAACTTTATGTTATTCACCAAATAAGTTGTTGTTTCTCAAAACTTGGTGTTTAGGTTAAGTAGGTTTGATCCAAATCATTTTCCCAAAGTTTTTACTCCAAAGTCATTTCCATAAAAAAAATAATGTTTTTATTTGGATAGAAATGGGATAATTCAAGTTTTTATTCCTAAACTTCACAAAATCTATTTTTAAAACCATGGGTTGGTTCCTAGGGTCAGTAGGTTCACAACAAATCAATTTGCAAAGATTTTAACCCTAAAAACATTTTGGAATAATTTTTATAACCTAAACAAGCATACAAATGTTTCTGCAAAAACAAACATTTTACCAGAGGCTTTTTACTAAACAAAATGCATGGTTGGCTAGGGCTTGTTCCACTGATTCCATTGATATAAAGTTTGTAATTTTTGGATGTGTGGATCAAAAGTTACAAGGGTTTCAAATTTTGCATCTAAATCTGTTTTCAATTCAGTTTTTAAACAAATACTGGCCACGCGTCACAATTCTACTGGTTGATACCGATTCACGCGGATCGGCCTCTACGGGGCGTTGGATTCAAATAACATCGTGCGGCTCTAGTTGCGTACCCCTTCGGCGTTTAAGTGATCTATCGCGTTAAATCGATCTAGATCCTCGAACACTTGCTTTCGGTCAACAGGCGGCTGCGGCGGCGGCCAGCGGCCAGCGATGGCGCTATGGCAGCTACAGGAAGCAAGGAGAGAGGGGAAGGTGCTCACCGTGTTCGCGAGGTCGAGGTGGTTCTCAACGTGTAGTCGTCTTGGCAAGGGGCGCTCAGGGACAGCAGCGATTCCTCGTCGGAGTGGGGGTCGGCGTCGGGTGGTTCTGTTCGTGGTCGGGGTCGACGTTGCAGATTGCCCTAAGGCAAGACAGGAGCATGGTTAGATGCAGGAGAGTGAGTCGAGTGTGGGAGTATCATCTAGGAGTGCTGGGGCGAACGGAGTTTACCGGTAGGGTTCGCCGGAGTAGGAAGCAGACGTGGCGGCGCTAGGAAGTTGTCGAAGTCGACGCTCTGGGGCGCCCGCGGTTGAACGGAGGGCACGGACAGGTGCGCCTGGGAGTGGGGAGTATGTGTGCTTGGTCGGGGAGGCAAGACGGTCGTTGGGCTCGCCGGAATTTGCTGGGGATGGTGGTCGGAGCAGTGGCGTTGCGGGCTCGAATTGAGGCAGCCTAGGGGCTCTCGTGCTGCGGTGTTTGAGGGGAAAGGAGGAGAAGGCGCAGGAGATTAAAAGGACGTGGTCGCAGGGGGAGTAATGGCCGTGGTTAACACGAATTGATCGCCAGCGTTAAGGCCAGGAAACGGCAGGCGTCGTTTGCAAGAGGAAGAAGGAGGTGAGCTGGCTGCGTGGGTCCTCTTCGTCAGCGAAGGAGAGAGGCAGGGAGAGGGGTCCACCAGTCATTGTCTGCGCGGGGTAGAAACTCAGTGCGAAACGTTTTCCTTCGGGAGGGAGAGAGTGGGCTGGTACTGGGCTGTTGGGCTTGGCCAGTTGGGCTGCTGTCTGGTTCCATTTTTTTCTTTCCAAATGTTTTATCTTTTTCCAATTCTATTTTCTGTTTTGAAAATCAAATAACAAATCAAACATTCAAATTAATTCAAACATTCACCAAACATTGTAATTGAATTTGGTTCTATTTAACAACATAAACCAAAGTCAAAAATAAAATAATATTTTTATTTTAGGGTCCATTATTAATTAAATAAATAGACCTTGTTTATTAAATCAAAATAGAATTTGTTTTATTCAAAACTCTATTTGAATTTTAATTATTTTCAAAACCAAATCAGTAGGTTTTATTTGAAAATAAAGAATACTTGGAAAACTTGTTTTAAATACATAAATAAGTTTTGATGTTTAATTAAAATAGCAAAACCTTTATTTTTAATAAGCTTGGATATTAAATCCTTTTTATTTTATTTAAATAAACCTTTACTATTTTTATCAAACAGAAATGTTTTTATTTTAAAGGCTTGGCCAAGTTTTAATTTGGCTTATAAAATAATCCTTATTTATCATTCTATCCTTTTCTTTTGAAAACCAAATCTTCTTATTAAAAGATTCAAAAATAGTAATTCCAAACATTTTTGTTTTTTCCTTTATTAAATGTTTATCTTTGTAAATCCCCTTAGGATTTATTTGATCCAAATAGGTTTTGAAAGTTTCCAATTGAAATCAAAAAGTTTCTTCTCACCCTGAAAATCAACAAAGTTTTATTTTATTCCTTTATTTTTCACATTACAAGATTTGGAAAATCTTGGGATGTGACAATAAGAATGGAACATCAAAAATTATAGATAAGTTTACGACGTATCAAGCATCCCCAAGCTTAACTCTTGCTCGTCCTCAAGTAGGTAAGTGATAAAAAGAATAATTTTTTTGGTGACATGAACCATCACAATCTTGATCAAACCATTTGGAAAGCATTGAAAGCTGGGATCAAAGTACTCTAAACAAGAGCATGAAATATGTAGTTCTAACAATAATACAAAGCAACTATGTTGCAACATGAAAGGATACAAACAAAGATCATGAATAACAATGCATTGAAATACGTTTGTTTGTTTCACATATAGAAAACATAACATAGTGGTATTCAGCTTGTCCCTCATGGAGTAGCAAGACATAAATGCATAGGACACCTTCAAAGTTCATAAGCATGACTAGATACAAATAGTTCAAGAACAAGCAATATCAACATTATGAATCAATCAATAAGTTTTGGGACAATGCACATAGAACTAAGAATGACAACTATGCTCTCTTAATTGGTGCCTAAGGATAGAAGGTGGAGACTCAATATAAAAGTGGAAGAAATGCCCTTCATAAAGGGAAGCTGTCACATCTCAAAATTCTCCTAATTTTGGAATGTGAAATAAATAAATAAGTTTGATTGATTGTTTGACTATTTTGAAAATTCTCAAAGATAAGAAACTTTTTAAATAGAAAATCCTCTCAACCTTGAATTCAAAATCTTATATTCTTTTGTTATGACCTAAGTAGCCATATAGGAAAAAGGGCATGGATTGATTATGGATTGTAGAATTGGTGTGCAAGATTTCAAAATGAAAATCATGAAGCCTTCATAAGAATTTCATTACATCCATGCAAAGTTCTCACAAACTGAATCCAAATCCTGGTATCTAAATCCTATAATTGATTCGCCCAAATGTTCCTAAAGGTAATTAAATTGACTTTATTAAAACCCACTATTGCTAAGGCATCGATTATTGATAATTATAGCCTAAAAAGATCCAATTAATATTACAAAATTTTAGAAACAAAATTGAGCTCATTTGGAGCTAGTATGAAAAAGTTATGGAATAAATACAAACAAATAAAGATATAAATAAAATGGAATATACAAGGATTTATAAACCCACTACTTGCAAACTAGTAAAAAGATTACAAATATGATCCTACAATGATCTATTCGATTTTAGAAAAAATTAGAAACAAGAATCGTGTCATTTGGAATTCGTATGCAAAAGATATGAGGAAACAAGTAAATAGAAAAAAAAACTAACGGGCAGGCGGCCCAGCAAGGACCGAACCAGCCACGTACAGGACATGATCGAACCATGGGATCGCTTTAAAAAGCGTGCAATCAGTTTTTCTCTAACCTAACTCTATTCAAACTGCTATAACTTTTTATCTACAACTCCGAATCGACTTCCGTTTGTTTCTACTTGTTTCCTACTCCAAGGCCTATCTCTACACCGTCCCAAACCTCCATATAAACTCGTGGAGCCACAGCTGTACGAGTTTCTCTCCTCGAAATCCCGAATCTACATATGCTCGAATCTTATTTCGCTTTTTAATCCATCTAGACTTCGTTGTTTGCCTTCGGTCAAAAAACGAAAGTTGTAGAACTCGTCGAAATCGTTCAATCTCGACAAACCTCACCTATTTTCATCCACCACAGCCGGAGAATTTCGCATCGCAATATTTCAGATCTGACGGTGTAAATCCAAGATGTACTCGTGCTCGTTTCTTCAAATCCAAATTCCTTTGGTGATAAGGTAGGAATAATGATTCCCCACAACTTTCATGTTCTAATTTTTTTCAATTTGACCTATGGATTTGTCTCGCTAACACAGATCTATTTCTTTTCTATTCTGAGCCAAAAATCGGGTCAATCTGTTTTTCTAGCCACCGGATCCTATCCAAACGGTCGAGATCCAATCAAACCGGTGCGTGCCAGGTCGTCATCCCGACCAGCTTCCTCATCAATGTCACATCATCGTCAGATCAACATCTAGTCCCAGTCAGCATGCAAAGTCATCCTGTCCATTCAGCGGAATATTCCCTGGAATATTCCGTTCGAATTTAAAATTGCACATTATAGACCTAACTTGTAAAATTCATTAGAAATTCATACCACGTCCAAAAATTGCATATAATATATATCAAATTGAAGATAATTTTACGTAGAATCATCTTATAAGAATAGATCCAACTTTTACTGTACGTGGTTACTGCAGTAATTTAATTAGTTTTAATTGTCTTTTAGGTTAATAAATTCATAGAAAATTATCTGTAACTCCAGAAAATATGAACAATATTTCAAATTGAAGCTATCGTAATGTACATTAATAATATCTGGTTGGATCTAGCCTTTGCGGATTATTTACCCCATAGTGATTTAATTAGTTTTAATGGATTTACAAATCATTAAATTCATAGTAAATAAATTGCTTGTCACAAAAATATAAATGATATATCGATGGAAAGCTGGTTCCATGTAGATCATCAATATGCAATTAGTTCAGCCTTTGACTGTAAGGTTTTGTCGTGAAGATGTAAATGGTTTAATGGCTTATTTATAGTAATAAATTCATAAGAAAATAAATACTATTCAGAAAATTACAAATAATATGTCCCTGAAATTACAATTCCGTGGAGATTACAGATATAATTTTAGTTTGATTTTTAGACAACAGAAACTATATGAATCATTTAAAACCCATTAAACACTATTTAAATCATACAAAAAGATCTATAACTCCGATTAGGGTGAATCCAAGTGCTAAGGTTTTGTATTGACAATATCTATACAGAGAAATTGCATGACAAATTATTTGGTACTGTTAAAACAGAAATTCATACAGAAATATTTAAACCCATTAAAATAGTGTTTTAATCATAAGAAAATATCTATAACTCATTTTTTTGGGTGATTTAAATTGCCACTGTCTCTAAATTGCATTACCTCTATCCAGTAGCATCTAGTTCACAATTTAATACGACATAAACATATTTAGTTCAATTAAAGTGGTATACACCATATTAAATTGATACAACTTTAGTAATAAAATCTTTAGTGCATTAAATGACTTTCCACATGCATCATGTAATCTAACTATGTTCAGAACACTAAATGCAACCATTGTGACTCATTAAATCGTCATGCATGCATCTGTTCATCATTGTTTTCTTGTAATGTTGCACTGTTGTATGTTTGCAATGTTTTGAATGGTGGTTGTTGTGTTTGCTTCAAACGTTAGATTGTGAGGAGTGCAACTACTGTGATTGCAACTATTATGATTGCAAGTATTGTGGTTATGACGAGTGCAACCATTATATCTATGAGGATTGTGTGGATTATCTAATCGACTACATCTACAACAAAGGCAAGTGGTGCTATCTTGGTCATAAATGTCCTATTGTTTTCCTATGCATTGTAGATGCTTTTGTAGAATTGCATATGTAGGAATTGATGTGTATATGCTATGCTATATCCCATATTATTCCCTAGTATTCCTTGTTTATGAGCCATCGTATTGGTAGATAGCTTAGCTATGCTATTTAGACGAGGAAGGGAATCACATCATGAAAAGTTATATGTTTTGAAAGGCTTATGTTTTGCTAAATGACAAACCAATATGTTTTAATGAACCACCTGGGCGGAATGGAATTGATTGGGTCATCGAGTGTGGATTTATGGTGGGGAATGCCGCCCAGGACACTAAGAAAGGATTGGTTTCTTTGTTTGGAAGCTTTCGTGTGCAACCATGTGCCAATAATGAAATGGGCGGTTGGTTGGACTCAGTAGGTTGTGGTAAATCGAACCCACGTATCCAGAGATGTAGATAGTGTAGGTTGGACCGGTGCGTGTCGGGTTTGGGGAGCTACTTCCCGAACGATTCCTTCTTGGACTTCTCCCTATCATCACCCAATATGAGAGTGGTGGTACGAGCTGGGCTGGCCAAGTCACATGGGTAAAGTTTACTAACCCCTACAGGGTGTATAAACTAAGTGCTTAGCCGTGTCCCCGGTTATGGACAATTTGAGCAACCTGATACTGATGCTATGATATTTCTCACTCATCCTTATTTCTTAATTACTTAAAACTTTTTGGGTGAACATAATTGGGTAGGAGCACCTGGGAGTGAACCAGAGTGTCCTATTTATCGTATTGGAAACTACTTTGTTACAAATGTTAGGATAAAACTGTTGCTTTATGCAAATGAGCCTGAACTCCACTTGGCCAATTAAGCATGTAGTTGATAGATCTGTTGTTAACCACTTTAGCCTACTTGCCATACATTCAATGTATTGACCATTCGTGGCTGCAACGTTTCATGTTGCAGGTTATATCGTATCTGAGTGATCGTTCATAGGTCGCGAGACTCCACTCAACAATTGTTCACCTGTGGCACATTTGAAGGATGGAGATCTACCTTGTATTCGTTTTTCGCTGTGTACTTGAATAAATAATGTAAATTCTGGATCATATTCGTTGTATTTATGATGCACAGTTATATTTGGTATCATTTTGTACTGTGTGTGCCAGTGAACCGATCCACGGATTGGCACTATACACATGAACTCAGCCTTATCAGGCGAGGGTGTTACAAGATGGTATCAGAGCTGTGTGTTGACTGTAGGACCGTGACCTTAGAAATGGATTAGAAATAGAAGACCTCTATTAGGAGAACTATCATATTTTATACTTATTAGAGTTCTTATATTCCTTGCCTATCTTTTCTATAACCTCTTCTTGTTCAAAATTTGTAGTTGTCCATTCATATGATACCTATATGAGAGTTGGCCTACAAGTAAAGAACAAATAACATGACATAAATGAACATCTCACCAAGTTTGGGTAGGTCTGGACCACCATATTTTATCTCTTTAGGAGATCATCGCTATCGTGTTAGCATATTGTTCTTACCAACTTATGTGGTATGACAATATAGGTTGCTTGCTTGTTTGTACTGAACCATATTGTGTGATGCCTTATTTAGGATCTGTTGTTTTGAAACTCTAAAGTTGCTGGAGTTTTCGTGTGGTTTTAAAATTATTTTAATGGTGTGAATTGATTGAAATTCGTGATTACTGTTGCAGTTTTCTGCCTGACCTGTTGTACCGCGCGATTTTTCATATTTTATTGGTAACTCAGAAAAAGCTAAAAAACTAGGATCTGGAGTGTAATTACCTGTAGTACATGCACAAAAATTGGCTAAAATTCCTGACGAGTTTAGGTCGGTCATACAAATTCGTGAAGTCTGCTGTACCATTTTGACAGATTTAGTTTATTGCTTATATGTTACTCTATTTTACTCTAGTATTGTTCCCAATGCGTTCAAACTATTTTGTGGTTATATACTAGTAAGTTTATACCCCTGTAATGTTATTATACAAGTGTTTGATTGTGTGTTGATCGCCTATGATTGTTTCCTTGTTTGTAACATTGATTGCTTCATATAGTTATGGGTAGGATTATTTTCTTAGTCGTTTCTTTCCTATAGAATCTGTTCTTCCCTATCTTGAACCCTGGGAGATATAATGATGTGTTAAGCGGAAGGTTTGACAACACAATACATTTAGGAAAGAGAATGCTTCACCTAATGGAAAAAGGATGTGGAAGTATGAAGTGTTGCACATGATGTTATGTAGTAGATTACCCAACCTGAAAGTTGAAGTATCATAGCTTAGTTTTAGTAGTAGCTTTGTTGATTGGATACATGGGAGTATACATAGAGCATTAGCTCGTGCCCATGGAAACATTCTTCAAGGCAAGTGAGAATGCCCGAGTGATAGAAAACGTGATTTACCTATCCTCATACATGTTAATGATTTGGGTGCAGGATGGATTGATCACCATTCCTACTACTCTTATTATTCGCTCTTGTACTGTTGGCTTTGTGGATCTTGAGTGTATTTTCAACCTTAGCAGAGAGCCGGCGTTAAGCCTAGACCTTAGAATGGTATATTCCCCCTTTATAAAAGCACCCAGTGCTTAGCGTAGGAATATACGGTAAGAATGAATCTCAACCATGGTTAATGGGCACCATGAAGTAAACATCCCCTAATTGACCACCACGAGAGTTCTGCTAGTTTAAGAAGTGCTTTATCGGAAACTATCAGTCATGATGTTTAGAATGTGCTAGAGACATTGTGCCAATAAAAGTCTAAAGGAGAACCAATCCGAGCTAAGTGAATCCTCAAGAAGTGACCTAGTCAATTTTCTTTTAAGGGTGGTAGCATCCTAATGGATCCCAAATCTTTCTTTCTTTCTAGCCTTCCCAAATCTCGGGACGAGATTTCTTTTAAGGGTGGTAGTCTGTCACATCCCAAAATTCTCCTAATTTTGGAATCTGAAATAAATAAATAAGTTTGATTGATTGTTTGACTATGTTGAAAATTCTCAAAGATAAGAAACTTTTTGAATAGAAAATCGTCTCAACCTTGAATTCAAAATCTTATATTCTTTTGTTATGACCTAAGTAGCCATATAGGCAAAAGTGCATGGATTGATTATGTATTGTAGAATTGGTGTGCAAGATTTCAAAATGAAAATCATGAAGCCTTCATAAGCATTTCATTACATCCATGCAAAGTTCTCACAAACTGAATCCAAATCCTGGTATCTAAATCATATAATTGATTCGCCCAAATGTTCCTAAAGGTAATTAAATTGACTTTATTAAAACCCACTATTGCTAAGGCATCGATTATTGATAATTATAGCCTAAAAAGTTCCAATTAATATTACAAAATTTTAGAAACAAAATTGAGCTCATTTGGAGCTAGTATGAAAAAGTTATGGAATAAATACAAACAAATAAAGATATAAATAAAATGGAATATACAAGGATTTATAAACCCACTACTTGCAAACTAGTAAAAATATTACAAATATGATCCTACAATGATCTATTCGATTTTAGAAAAATTTAGAAACAAGAATCGTGTCATTTGGAATTCGTATGCAAAAGATATGAGGAAAACAAGTAAATAGAAGAAAAAAACTAACGGGCCGGCGGCCCAGCAAGGACCGAACCAGCCACGTACAGGACATGATCGAACCATGGGATCGCTTTAAAAAGCGTGCAATCAGTTTTTCTCTAACCTATCTCTATTCAAACTGCTATAACTTTTTATCTACAACTCCGAATCGACTTCCGTTTGTTTCTACTTGTTCCCTACTCCAAGGCCTATATCTACACAGTCCCAAACCTCCATGTAAACTCGTGGAGCCACAGCTGTACGAGTTTCTCTCCTCGAAATCCCGAATCTACATATGCCCGAATCTTTTTCGCTTTTTAACCCATCTAGACTTCAGCCTATCAGGCGAGGGTGTTACAGAAGCAGGGATTTCAAGTTTCATAAAGAGCTTCCAAAAATTATGGTAGTTCTTAGCTTTCAGCTCTCATTTACCCTATCATAAGCTTCTTGAAGTGATTAAGGTTAAAGTGAACAAAATATGGAGTATATGCTTGACAAATCATAAGTTGGCAATCTCATGTCCCTTGAGTACAAGGGTCGTTCCTCATACTACTCAACTTTAGTCACAAGCAAGTTCTTGTCATTATAAGTATATGTGTATCATAGAGAACCACCAACGTGGTACCCCTTGCCCCATGACGCATGAGCTGTCCCATATCAAAATGACAAGGCAACAAATCGTGAGCATCTCAACAATCCTTTTATTTACCATGAGCATGGTGCATATTTTTTTCTATTTTTTTTCCGAGGATGCTTCATGGATTTCTCACTATGGTTATGCTGCAAGTTTCCACCATGATTAGGCATGGCTTAGGCTAGCAGCCCAGGCATTTCTCTAACACATATACATAACTCCATGAACTTACAGGATCCCCTTTTATTTCACACTGCCGACATCCATAAACAAAAGATCATGATATCAACTGGGTAATATGTATAAGTGTTGAAAGCATTCCCTATGACAACATGGTTCTGCTAATTCCCAACTTATAAGTGCAAGCATATACAACATAGATGAAACAATGGTTCAAGTTTATTAGGGGCAAGAAAAATAAAGTGTTCCATCAAGTTTGTGAGAGCTTTAATCACTAATTTTCTCATAACAAGTTTAATTTGGAAGATAGATAAAACAAGAATATACTTGGAATGGTGTAACACACCATGCATAGGAATTTATAGTGGAATATTTGGAATAACTTGGTTTCATGGGAGTTGGATGCATGATTAGAGCTTACTCAATACAAATGGAGGCTAGCAAAAGACTGGGAGCGACCAACTAAGAGAGCAATAATGGCCATAATCATGTAGAGCGACAAAACATTATCAATCAAAGCATAAAGTGGTATCACAAGTCAAAAACTAAATGATCATAGAGGCTAAGGTGAATGGTTCATAGTCATAACATGGTGTTAGCATGTGCCAAGTTAACCCAAACAAATCAAGGAGAATACCACAATATTATGCTTTTGTATGCTAAAACAACACATGATTCTTTCAAGGCACATTAAGAAATCTTAGTTGTTTGGAACAATTCATGCTACAACAATAATCACTAAGCATAAGGTCAAAAAAACATCTAGCATGACATGATAAAGTCTAAGTCACGGTCAAAACAAGCTCCCTTTTGTATCACTATAAGCATGAAACTTTCTACTCTTTTCCAACACCAATCAACTTATTTGAAGCAACATAGCGAATGAGGGGTCCAACTACTTTATTCAAGCAAACTAAACAAAAGAAAACCAAAAAAATGAAAACTAAGACGCTCCAAGAATAACACAACAATGCATGAAATAATAAAAACGAAGTGTCTAGAAAGAGACCTGAGATTTTTATTGATCAAGAAGGGGATGCCTTGGGCATCACCAAGCTTTGAAGCTTGTACCTCTTGAATATTTCTTGGGCTGACACAGGGTGGCATCCACAAGCTTGATCTTTTGTCCATTCTTCATCTCATCACATCATTCTTCCCCTACACTTGAAAATTTCCTTCATACAAAACTTCACACAATCTTCATTAGCAACATTAGTGTATTCAAAAGAATAGTCCTTTGGGTTTAGTTTCAACACAAGTAAAATTTTCATCAAAACACAAGCTACTGTAGAAATTCCTTTAAAAATCTCAAGTGATCAAGAAGAACTCAAAAAGAAACCGATAAAGAGGCAAATGCAAATAATGGCAGAAATCTGTCAAAACAGACCAGCAGGTAGAAACTGATTTTTTCGAAGACCTTATGTTGCTCAAATTGAAAAGTGTTGAACTAATGCAATTTATATAACAACCTGGGAATTTACTCAGAAAATTACAGCTCAATCCGACATATAGAGATTGTTCACGAATTTTTACAATGAAGCACAAAAATCGGTTTCGGTACAGCAACTTTCCCAAATCTTAATTCTCTCTCATTAGAGGTTATTCTTGGCAAAAAAAATCACACAAAAAGGATAAGGAGAGGTTATTATAGAAGTAATAACTTCCAATACTCAATAAAACTATTGGGTTATCTCCCAAGAAGTACTTTTCTTTAACGCCTTTAAGTTAGGCATGATAGTTTGAGAAGATGCTCGCATAAGAAATATGAATTGAAGTAAAAGAGAGCATCAAAAAGCAAATCAGAACACATTTAAGTCTAACCCACTTCATATGCATAGGAATCTTGTACGCAAATAAATTCACAAAGAACAAAGTGACAAGCATAGGAAGATAAAACAAGAGTAACTTCAAAACTTTCAACACATAAATAGGAGTTTTAGTACCATGCAAACTTCTACAACCATAATTTCTCTCTCATAATAATTTTCAGTAGCCTCATGAATAAACTCAACAATAAAACTATCACATAAAGTATGATTTTCATGATCTACAAACACATAATTTTTATCAAGCTCAAAAATAGTGGGATTAAAACCTTCAAACCCACTTTTAACAATTTTATAACAAGATGACTGATCATTCAATATAGGACCATCATCTAGATCTTTATCATAAACATTTTCTAAGAAAAAAATCTTTAGTACCATGCATTTCGAAGTTAGGAACAAATATAGGATTATCATAGATAACAAGAGCATAACTATTATCACAAGTTTTACCCATAGCAGATATTTCAAAATAATCCACACGAACATAACATTCATCCTCCCTTGGTAATCATGGGGGACAATCAAATAATGTAAGGGATAAAGATTTACTCTCATTAGAATGTAGGCATGGGTATCTAATCAATTCTTACTCCTTTTGTTCATCACTCTCCTATTTTTCATCTAATGAGCTTCCCATTTCAGCAATTTCTTCTTCCATAAGCTCCTACAAGGCATTAGTCTCTTCCGTTTGTGGAAAGCATCTATTAATATATTCAAGAATATATCTATTTTCTTCCTTGTAATTATCAAAGAAAAATTTAAGTATATCATAAACCTCATATTTATAAGGTGAATCATCAGTATTTTCAAGCAAACTAGCAAGTTCAAATGCACCCTTCCAAGCAATAAATTCTTCAATTTATTCCACATCATAAAAGTCATAATTTCCTTTAACATAAGAAGATATGGTAACATCATCATTATACTTACATTGAAAAGGGAGGTGCTTATATGTAACATCCCAAAAATATTAAACTTGGATCATCAAACTCTAATCATCAAAATTAGGGTTAACAAAAACTTTCCCAACTAAAAATATGAAAGCATTCATATGTCTGTGTATTCAAAATTTGGATTCTTTTGAATTTCCATGGTTCTGTGTTTCTTTGCTTGTAAAATGATTCTTAGGTGAAATAAACATCATATAAACAATCCCCAAACTTTTCCCAAAGACAAACAACTCAAAATGAACAAATGAAGTGAATGGTCATTTTTGCCAAATTAACTCTCATGCCTACTTTAGCTATCCCTAGTTTTCAAAACTTAACAGAAACATTTGTGGATCTTTGCACCCCTTGTTAGTACTCATAATAAGGTACCAAGGACCACTTTGTGATCATCCAAAAACATTCAAATACTATGTTTAAAAGACAGTTTAAAATTTAATCTATCTCATATGGGAAGATCCCACTATTTCAAAAATCAGTCAAACAAGCTCAATTTTTAAAACCCAAGCACCCACAGAATCCTCAGCACATGGGTAGAACATCCACCAAAAATATTTTCAAAATTCAAAAGTAAGTTTCTCGCGGCCATTTCATCAAACATCTTGCATATTCAAATCAAACAAATCACAAACACTATAGTGTGCAGTAAATTTGGCCTAACTTGTTCCTCCTCTGGTTGCAACTAGCCCTTAGTAGATCATCTAGGTCCTTTAACTAACCTCTAGCACCACTGTAAGCTTGCCTTACCATCAATGGTGAGCAGGCCGAGCCTCAACATGCCACCCCAAGGTGGACAGCAAGCTAGAGGAAGAACTAGTCGTGCCCACCTTGTCTGGGAGGTAGCCAGCACCTCACCGCCGCCCAGTGTCCCCTCCCCAAGCCAGTGCAAGCCGTGGACCACCAGGAACGTCGCGCGCCCAGTGACAATTCGACATGCCGAGCCCGCCCTAGAGCGTCGCACCTGGCACACGTGCACACGCCGCCCCTCGACCATAGCCCGTGCCCACCACTTCGCCATGTTCTCAGGAACACGCCAGACACCCCCGTTCGCCGCCCCGTGCCTCACAGCCACCGCTCGCCGTCGAAGACGCCGCCTCTGCCACGCAGAGCACCACACATTCCCGACCGATTTCCACCGCCCCTAAGCACGCATTTAATCTCTAGAGCATCGCCAGGATACCACCCGTCGATCGCCAACCTCAGCCAGGCCTCTAGCAGCCCGTAGCCATGTTGCCACTTTCGCCTGCCCATCCCTCTCGGTCTCGTCGTCGAGCCTATAAAAGGAGGCCTCCCCCAGCCGTTTGAAGCACACCATTACACTCCCCTCACCTCACTGATCGTTCCACCCTCTAGCCGGAGCACCAGGAGCAGCAGCTCGCCGGAATTGCGCTGGAGCAGGCCGCCTCTAGAGAAGAAGGGGGCCGTTGATTGCGACCACCCCCGGAGCTGCCTCGACCGTCCCTGAGCTCGCCGTTGACCACTCGTTTGTTTGCCCACCTCGCCGTCGTTGCTGGAGCCCTGGTATGCCCCCTATGAACCGCCACTAAGCCGCTAGGGTTTGAGCTTGCCGGTGACATGTTCATCGTTGACGACGATCCCCAGCCGTCGATCTCCCTTCTAATCCAACGAACCACACAACCCCGTACCGCTTCGCGTGTTATGAGCCACTGACTGGTGGAACCCCCTGTCAGCTGAGCCCCGCGCTGCGGAGTGACACTGGGCCGGCCCATTAACCTCTCCCGCGCG
This sequence comes from Avena longiglumis, assembly GCA_030063025.1. Taxonomy (NCBI): domain Eukaryota; kingdom Viridiplantae; phylum Streptophyta; class Magnoliopsida; order Poales; family Poaceae; genus Avena; species Avena longiglumis. The sequence goes on along the minus strand of CP125977.1, from coordinate 426,988,792 downwards.
ACCCAATCGTTTGAATTTAGATTTTTCTATTTTAATTCAAACTCAATTCTGTACCTATATTCAAAAATCAACCCAGCTCGATTCAGTGAACCAAAATGCATGAAACTAATTTTGTTAGAAAGGTACTAAAATGCTTAATCCAAGACCGTTGGATTCAAATCATTTGGATCTGTAGATCAACCTTGGTAAAAATAACAAGGCAGAAGCTTTTCTGCATTCAAACATTTTTCAAAATTCAACCATAATAGCTTTTGAGTTGATTCCAACTCTCAAAAATCACATTTGACCATACCTTTCAGAATATATAAAAACATTTGGGTTTACTTAAAGAAATAATTTTCAAGCAACAAAAGAATGCCACATAGGCATTTCTAGTCACTTTATTTATTTAAAATAAAAAGGTTAAACCTTATTAAATTGTGACAGCACTTTAAATCACATTCCCATGTACTGAAATATGTGGTGATGACATGTGTCAACATGATCCCATGTTTGAGTTGGAGAATATTAAATCTTAAGTAGTTTTCAATTAGTAGAAATTACTTTTCTCAAATTAAAATAAATAAGACAAATGTTTTAAGCTTGTAATGTAGGTGATGATGCTAGATCATCTATAGTGCACCTTTGTGTGATGATTGAAAATAGTTAAGTATTGTTTGGTGATTGTGTACCTCGTATTTATTTATAGACGCTAGTACCGACCAAGGATACGAGGAAGAAGGAGGATACTACGAGGAAGAAGCCGAGGAGGACTTCAACCACTGCTCTGCACAAGGCAAGCATAATACTACTAGTTGATTTAGCAAGCTCTTGCAAGATACCCTATTTATGCATGTTAATACTTGCTTGTTACCATGCCAACTATATTCCTTAAGCATATGTGATCCTACCCACTTGATAACCCAATCCTAGTTTTATTTGCAAGCTTTATACTTTATTTCCTTATCAAAGCTTTCTCTTAGAGTTTACTTAAATGACTTGTATATTCTAGAAAGATAATTGAAGGTTGCATAAAGAGCATTAAATTTGGCCTAAGTAGATAATCTTGATGTCATCGTAAGGCATGAGATTGAACTTCATTAATCTCCACTTGTTTACCACCCCTCCTTAGTACTTAACCCCACTTGTAGATGCTAGTGCTAAGCATAAAAATTGATCAACTTTAGATGGGAATACTTGGTGAAAATGTTTATGAAAACCTTGGAATGATGAGTCATTCTACTGAAATGTTTTGACATGTGTTTCCGAACACCAGATGATTTTGATGATGAAAATGTTGAGGCATGAGACTTATCCCCTTTATAAAACTGATGGTTGTCTGGATGCGATACCATTCCAATTTTACCGTACAACCACAATACCCAAAAATTGGGTAGGGCTTGACTGGAAACTTATATACCTTAGTATGGGTTCCCTCACGGACAAGGTCTGAGCTGAGGCTACCTTGTGAAGATTGTCCACCTGTGCAATACCCAAGATGACAGTTGGTCATGGTTGGGAGGCCAAGCTCACAAGAGAGGTGCCTATACTAGGGCGTGTAATTGAAAGGTTAGGATTGATTATCCGCACACTGAGTATGGTGAATTCAGGATTTGTTCCTGATGGATGTATCGAATGTTGTGGTGAAAGTGTACAATCTCTGCAGAGTGTCAAACTATCGAATAGCCGCGTCCGCGGTTATGGACAGTTGGAGTGGCCATACTGTTCCCCCGTCAGATGTTTTCAAAATGACTTATGAAAGGAATTGAGACTTTGACTTGACCACAACAGAGTTGTGATATGAAATTCAAGTTCCCACTTAGGTGTTATAAAATTTCAACTAGCTTTCTTTGCTTCTGAACTTAGTAGAGGTAAATGTGGCTTTTTTAAAAAACAACCCTAGAGCTTAGTGTCCTACTACAAAAACCCCCTTAACTTGTTAGTATTAGTTTGCGAGTACTTAAAGAGTACTCATGGCTTTGTCCCTGGCTATTCCCGTGGCCAGACTATGAAGAGGAGTACCAGGATGATGGACCGCAGGAAGGTTATGACAACTAGGATCATCTACCATCGTCAGCATTGCCCGTGACACCGAAGATGGAGCTTCACCTACGCTACCTTTATTACTACGTTATTCCGCTGCTTGAGTTGTATTAAGAACTGGATCATGAGATCTTTATTTGTGTAATACCTTATGTATGGTTTGTAATGGATGATGTACTGTGATATCCAAATCTATTATGTCTCGCAAAAATGGTAATCCTGGGATTGCGATGTATGGCATAACAGGCATCTGGGATTAAAAATCCGTGTGTTGACATTATACCTCCTACAACAACAAGATTTATCACAACAATAAGTAACATTATAAGTAGAGCACATGTTTTAGCAACAGTATTCAATTTATCAATTTGTTCCCATAAGTGTTTCCATTTTTGTGACAAGCGGTGTTCCTTATAATAATATTTTTGTTCTTCTGTGAACCCACCTTGCCAATAAGAACTAGTTTCAAGGAAACCAACCATTGATAGAAAGCATGAAAAAGCAAGGCAATAACAGACCAATAACAATAGTAGGAACTATTTTTTTTGTGTTTTTGATAAGAAAAAGCAAACCAAATGAAACTATTTTTTTGTAATTTTTGATAAAAATAAGCAAGCAAAACAAATAAAAGGAAACTAAGCAAAACAAAAACAAAGTAAATCGAATGGTTGTGAAAGACTCCCTAATGACCCACAATGTAGAGGTCCCAACCTTTAATAAGGTAGAGATCACTGTGTTTACAATGCTAGTCCCTGGATCAATAGCTAGGATCCACATTTAAGATGTAATATCAAGAAAAAAAAGGTCATAATACAACTTTATAACCATGAATAAAATAATTCATTACATCTTACATAGATCATTTGGCTATCTCATTACAATGCAGCAGAAATAACTATATAGCATGGAGTCCTTCATCTTCAAAGTTCCACAGGCAATCATGTTGGTTGTAGACTTGTAATCCTAATCAACACACTTTAGTGTGTGTTAAAAACAAACCTGCAACATAATAAGTTACAGCCACAAGGGTCAATACATTTGAATTGTATTGGAAAGTGATACTATGGTAGTATAGTGGAGTCTATCATCTATATGCATTTGGCTAAGTGGAGCTTAGGCTTTCTTTGCTCAAAATAGATTTTCCTTATCATTTGAAAACACTAAGTTTTTGTTTGGCAAAATCACCGAAGGCATCTACCAATCATTGATTGAAGATGCTTTAACCCTTGTTCAACCACAAGTTTTTAACTTAGAAATTGGTATGAGGAGATTCTTGATAGCTTCCATGTCTTGATGATCAATTTGTCCATTGCCGGGGACACGGCTAAGTACTTAGATTTTACTCTCTTGAGAGGTGGTGCACTTTCCCCATAAGACTCGACATGCATCAAGACAAGATCTTTCAGAAGCCTTCCCTTAGACCATAATGGACGCGTTCCAAACCTATCATCCTCTACCACCAACTGTCCATCTGGCTAAGTTATTGCAACCAATATGATCCAGGCAGAGCCCATAATGCCAAGTGGCTACACTTGAAGCTTCTCAACATTTGACATATCAAATATCTTTGTTCCTGGGTGGCTTTCCACAAGTGAGATACACTATGGTAGTCCATAAACATGGGCCCTATGTAACCACTCAACATAACCCATTCAACCATTCCACCCAGGTGATTCATTCACATAGTTGTTTTTATTAAACAAAACACAAGTCATAGACTTAGAAATAATTTCATAGTATGAATATAGTCCACCCTTGTTTTCTACTAGATAGTCTAAGAATGATAGTAGTAGGAATCTTAACTTAGGAAAAATTCTACTAAGGTTTCATCTACTAGGATTTCCCATGGCATAGTTATCACATAGAAAATTTCATGCAAGTCCAACTCAAAACATCACTAATGCATAGTGAAAATAATAGAACAAAAGTATGAAGCACCACTTGCCTTTTTGGTAGATAATATAAGTTCACTCCTTGATCTTGCAATAGTCACACTCGTCAAAGTTCACTACAATTCAATCAAGCAAGGCACAATTCAAAACTAGCATTCAAACAATTCATCACATAATAATAAAAACAAAGCAATGCATGCAAGCATGCCAAAGATTGTTTTATTTGGAAAAGTGGTTTCCAATAGGTTATAAACATTTTAAAACACCTATTGATCATTTATAAAAATGGCAAAACCATTTGATATTAAGTTAGTGAAAATGGCCACTTTAAATCATTTTGTTTTGTTAGAAATGATTTAAATCAAAGGAATATTTTCTAGTGTTAGCCAAATATATTTTTAAGCACAAATGTTAGTGTTTTAAGGTCAAGTGTTTAATATTAAAACCATTTGCAAAAGTTTTTACCTATAAACCATTTTTAAATCAAAGCAATATTTTATTTTGTTGGAAATGCCTCAAAACAAGGTAATAATTTTATAGGGTTCACCAAATATATTTTTAAATCCCAAAACTTGGTGTTTAGGGTCATAGAGTTTAATTCAAATCATTTTCCAAAGGTTTTACTCAAAAACCATTTTTAAACCATATTCAACATTTTTATTTAACTAGAAATGCTTTTATTCAAATATTTATTCCCTAGTATCACTAAATATATTTTTAAATCAAAAAGTTGGTTTCTATGGTCAGTAGGTCCAAAACAATCCATTTACAAAAGATTTTACCCTAAAAACTATTTTAGAATAAATTTTATACACAAAATATGCCTACACATGTTTCTGCAAAAACAACTAATTTTACAGAAGAAGTTCACTGAACAAAGGGCATGGTTGGATAGAATTCTTTTTCCTTATTCCATTGATATAAAGTTTGCAAAATTTGGACGTGTAGATCTAAAGTTATGAATTTTGCAAAATCAAACATCTAATAGATATGTTTCTGTTTTAAAAAACAAACTACAGGCCATGTGGAGCAATCCTATTAGATGATAACGATTCGTGCGAATCGCATGTTGTGGATCATTATATTTTAAGTGATCTATCTGGCTCAGATTGGTCGTACCGGTTCGTTTAAGTGATATGTTCCTAGCCAACATATCATCATCCTACGGTTCAGAATGTATCGACTATAGATGGGCGGCGCAGCGACGGTGGCTGGCGGCGGCGCGCTCAGACGGTGAAGTCGCCGGCAAAATAGGAAGCGAGAGAAGGAGGGAAGGGCTCACCGAGTTCGCCGAAGCTTGCTGATGCTCGAGGTTGTCTCTGTTGGCCAAGGGGCGCACGGGATCGAAGGGGATTCCTTGTCGGAGTTCGTGTCTACATCGGGCACGTTCTGTCGAAGACGGAGGCAAAGCTACGGTGCACGCCAGAGCCAAATAGAGATGTTGTTAGATGCGCAAAGTCGTGGCGAGTACACGCATGTGAAAGAGGGGGAGAGGGGAGGTCAGTTTTTACCAGGAGATCTCGCCGAAGAAATGGCAAACGACGACGGTGCTCAGTTGAAGTCGTTGCCGAGGATACGGGGCACACGCGAAAGAGAGGAAGGCACGGGAAGGTGTGTAGGGAGATGGGGAACAGGCTTGTGGGCTCTGAGAGGCAAGGGGAAGTCCGTGCTCACCGGAACTGGCCGGGTAAGGTTGTCGGAGGAGAGGTGTTGTTGCGAGCAATACGGGCAGCCTAGGGGCACGAGAGGTGTGGGGGATTGAAGGGAAAGATAGAGGAGACATGGGCGTTTAGTAGGGCACAGTCGCGGGGAGGTTTAATCGCAGCATCAAAGCGAATTGAAGACGCGAAAATTTAGCAGGAAACGGCCGGGGGTGAGTAAGAACACGTTGCGGGGGTGGGGAAGATGATGCCAGGTTGGCATGGGGCCAGGGTGTCAGCGGGGTGGAGGGTAACTGCACGAGTAAGAAATCTTTTCGGGGAGGGGGAGGAAGTGGGCTGCGCTGCTGGGCTTGGGTCAGGTTAGTTGGGTTGGGCTGCTTCTTTCTCCTTTTTTATTCTGTTTCCTTTTTCTTTTTCTATTTTCATTTTCTATTTTGGATTCATTCAAACGATTTCAAACCCTTTTTCATTTCAAATCTTTTCAAACTTTTCAGTAAGTTTCTATACTGTTTTAAATATGTATTAAAATCCATTTTAAAATAATTTTCCCTTATTCCTTTATGGTTTATTAATTAATTAATTTAGACACTTTTCTTTATTTAATTGAGATTTCAATTATGTTTTAATACTTCTATTTGAAATTTAAATTTTACCAAATCCTTTTCAGTAGGTTTTATTTATTCAATAGGGTGTTAAAGAATTCATTTTGAATTATTTGAAGTATTTTTAATATGATTTATTAATCATTTAAATTGGGTATATGTCTCTATTCAAATCAAATATGGTTTTAGTCCCATTTAAATTTTATTCAAATAACTCTTGACTCCATTTAAGTTAATTAAGTAACTTTTATTCCACTTGGGAAATTCCCATTTATTATTTTCTCATGATTTAATTAATCATTTCTATTGGGGATTTTGTCTTCTTTCAAATGGAATTAAATTTGGTTAATGCCATAAAATTTTATTTCAATATTCCTTCCTTTATTTTATTTGGATTTGGATTATCTTTGTTCCATTTTCTTATGGATTTAATTCAAGGTCTAAATTATCTTCTAGATAATTTTATTGGGATTTATTATTTAGTTTAGGCAACTTGTCTTTATTTAAATAAAATTGGACATTGTTCAATCCTTATGATTTTATTTAAATAATCTTTTACCCTTATTTATTATTCAATAATCTTTCATTTTATTTGTTTATGGATTTGGCCAAGATTTAATTTGGCTTTTAACTATTCCCTATTTATTTATTTATTTATTTGCCTTATAAAATCCATATCTTTTTATTTATGGATCCAAACTTGGTGATTCCAATTTGTATATTTTTATTTGATATTTGTTTATCTTATTAAATCCTTTAGGATTATTTTACTCACAATTTGGTATGGATTTTAGATAGGAGCTTTATTAGCCTTGGAAATTATTTCCTTTTATCTTAATAAATTTATAAGTTTTTATCCATGGCTCCAAATTAAATGAAACCAATTTCTATGGTTTTATAATATTTTTATTTATCATTCCTGATCATTTATAAATGTTATTTGACCAATTTTTATATGGATAAAATCCATAGTCTTTGAGATATCTTGGAAATGATTTATTCCATTAGGGTTTTAGGGTTTTTAGTTTACTTTTCCAAATGTTTAAATTTCAAGATACATCCATTGATGAATGCTTTTTATTTGATTGAAATTTGTTGGATTCTATTTTATTCAAAGTTTGTTCAAGATGGGTTTTGTTATTTCCATTTGGAATCAAAAAGTTTCTTTTCACCCTAAATTTCAACAATTATTTATTTTGTTTATTTACTTTTCACAATCCAAAATTTGGAAAATTTTGGGATGTGACACACAAGTATAGGGGATCGCAACAGTCTTCGAGGGTAGTATAACCCAATTTATTGATTCGACACAAGGGGAGCCAAAGAATACTTATAAGCCTTAAACAACTGAGTTGTCAATTCAACTGCACCTGTAAAGTGTCTTGCTCACAGTAGTTTATCAGTAGCAACAGTTTTGTAGTAGCAATAGCAAAGTAATAGCAGCAGTAAAACAAAGGCAGTAGTAAAAATAGTAGCAAATAGTAGGATTTGAGTGCGGTAGGCATAGGGATGGATGGACGGGCGTTGCATGGACAAGACTATTCATGTAACTCCAAGATCTAGGGCATTTGTAGATAAATAAGATAAAGCATCCAAGTACTAAACAATCATAGGCATGCGTTCCACATATAGTCATACGTGCTCGGAATAAGAACTTGCACAACATATTTTGTCTTGCCAGCCCGTTGCAGTGCGGCCTCAAGGGAATCTATTGGCAATTAAGGTACTCCTTATAATAGAGTACCAGACCAAAGCATTAACACTCCGTGAACACATGTGATCCTCATATCACAACCATCCCCTCCGGCTGTCCCAATTTCTGTCACTTTGGGGCCTTTGGTTCTAGACAATGATATGTGTACATAACTTGCAGATAAGATCACAAACAATACTATCATTATGAATCAATAACAAGTTCAAATATGAGATCATGGCACTCGGGCCCTAGTGACAAGCATTAAGCACAACAAGTTGCAACAAAGTCAAATAGCACTAATAAAGATACTAGGCACCATGCCCTAACAATCTTATTCGATTACATGATAGATATCATCCAATCCGTCCCATCCCCATAGCCTACAGCGGGGGATTACTCACTCATGTATGGGGGAAACATGGATGGTTGATGGAGAGGCGTCAGTGATGATGATGGCGATGATCTCCTCCAATACCCCATCCCGGCAGGGTGCCAAAACGGAGTTTCTGGTTCCGAATCGCGGTTTCTGGTGGTGGCGACGCAGCAGAACTCTCTCTGGAAAAACGTCGAACCCCCCGTAGTTTTTAAGTCAGAAGGCTTTATGTAGGTGAGGAGGGAGGCCGAGGGGGTGCCCGAGGTGGCCACACCCTCCCTAGGCGCGGGCCAGGCATGGCTGCACAGCCAGGTGCTGTGGGCCCCTCGTGGCCCTCCTCCGTCTCATCTTCTGGCTTCGTGTTCTCCTCGGTGAAATATTGACTTTGGCTTTTGTCCCATCCAATTCCGATAATATTCATTTTCTGGCTTTTCTAGAACCAAAAACAACCGAAAACAGGCAACTGGCATTGTGGCATCTTCTTAATAGGTTAGTCCCAGAAAACGTATAAAAATACCTCAAAGTGTAGACAAAGCAAAGAAAAGTGGATACTAAACAAGCATGGAACATCAAAAATTATAGATATGTTTCCGACGTATCAAGCATCCCCAAGCTTAACTCCTTCTCGTCCTCGAGTAGGTAAGTGATAAAAAGAATATTTTTTGAGGTGGCATGCACCCTCACAATAAAGATCCAACCATTTTCAAGCATTGAAAGCTGGGATCAAAGTACTCTAAACATGAGCATGAAAAATGAAGTTTTAACAATAAGACAAAGCAACTATGTTGCAACATAAAAGGATACAAACAAAGATTCATGAATAACAATGCATTGAAAGACATTTGTTTGTTTCACATATAGAAAACATAGAATAGTGGAATTCAGCTTGTCCCTCATGGAGTAGCAAAACATAAATGCATAGGACACCTTCAAAGTTCACAAGGGTGACTAGAAACAAATAACACAAGAACAAGTAATATCAACAATATGAATCAATCAATAAGTTTTGGGACAATGCACACAGAATGACAACTATGCTCTCTTAATGGTGCCTAAAGGTAGAAGGTGGAGACTCAATAGTGGTGGAAGAAAGGCCTTTTTGTAAAGGAAGCAGGGATTTCAAGTTTCATAAAGAGCTTCCAAAAATTATGGTACTTGTTAGCTTTCAGCTCTCATTGCCCTATCATAAGCATCTTGAAGTGATTAAGGTTAAAGTGAACAAACTATGGAGTATATGCTTGACAAAGTATAAGTTGGCAATCTCATGTTCCTTGAGTACGAGGGCCGCTCCTCATGCTACAACTTTAGTCACCGGTAAGTTCTTGTCATAGTAAGTACAGGTGTATCATAGAGAACCGCCAACGGGCTACCCCTTGCACATGATACATGAGCTATCCCATATCAAAATGACAAGGCAAGCATATAATGAGCATCTCAGCAACCTTCTTATTTACCATGGGAAAGTGGTTATTTTTTCTCTCTTTCCTTCTCATCTTTTTTTCTTTTTCTCAATCTCTTTTTTATAAGAAGAATGCTTCATAGATTGCTCACTATGGTGATGCTGCAAGTTTCCACCATGATTAGTCATGGATTAGGCTAGCTGCCCAGGCGTTTCTCTAACACACATGCATAACTCCATGGAATTACAAGCTCCCCTTTCATTTCACACCGATGACATCCATAAACAAAAGAGCATGATATCAACTGGGTAGATATTTATAGGTGTTGAAAGTGTTCCCCGTGACAGCACGGTTCTGCTAATCCCAACGTATAAGTGCAAACATATACAACATAGATGACACAATGGTTCAAGTTTATTAGGGGCAAGAAAATAAAGTGTGCCATCAAGTTTGTGAGTGCTTTAATCACTATTTTTCACATAACAAAGTGACTTTTTAATTGGAGGGTAGATGTAGAGGTCCCAACCTGATAAGGTAGAGTCCTCCTGTGTTTTACAATGCTAGTCCCTGGATCAATAGCTAGCATCCACAGTTAAGATGTAATATCAAGAAACAAAGGTCATAATATAACTTTATATCCAGGAATAACATAATTTTTATTACATCTTACATAGCTCATTGGCTATTACATTACATTGCAGCGGAATAATTATAATCATGGGGTCCTTCATCTTCAAAGTGCCACAGGCAGATGTTGGTTGTAGACTTTGTAATCCTAATCAAACAATCTTCACTAAAATCAATCAAACCTGCAACATACAAGTTACATCCACAAAGGGTCAATACATTTGAATTGTATTGGCAAGTGATACTATGGTAGTATAGTGGAGTCTATCATCTAAATGCATTTGGCTAAGTGGAGTTGAGGCTTGCATTGCTCAAAATAGATTTTTCTTATCATTTTGAAAACACTAAGTTTTTGTTTTGACAAATTACTTCCCAAGGCATCTACCAATCAAAGACTGAAGATCCTTTCCAAGGCATCCACCAATCAAAGACTGAAGTGCTTGGCAAAACCATTTTTTTTCTCAATCAAAGATTTCAAGATCCTTGTACCAAGCCATCTCTCCATCAATGATTGAAGAATTCAAACAACCCTTGTTCAATCCACAAGTTTTAACTTTAGAAATTTGAATGATGAGATTCTTGATTGTTTCCATGTCTTGATGCTCAACTTGTCCTTTACCAGGGACATGGCTAAGTACTTAGGTTTTACACTCTACAGAGGTGGTGCACTTTACCCACAAGACTTGGTTTCCCAAGACAAAATCTTTCAGAAGCCTTCCCTTAGACCAAAATGGACGCGCTCCAACCTATCAAACACTACCACCCACTGTCCATTTGGCTCAGTTCTTGCAACCTATATGATCATGGCAGAGCCCATATTGCCAAGTGGTTGCACTTGAAGCTTCTCAACATTTGACATCTCAAATCCCTTTGTTTCCTGGGTGGCCATCCACAAGTGAGATACACAAGCCAAGTCTATGGCCTTGTGAACCACTCAACATAACCCAATCCTTCCATTTCCACCCAGGTGATTCATTAACTTAGTTGTTTTATTAAACAAAACATAAGTCCTCAGACTTAGAATATTTTTCCATAGTGTGAATATATATTCCACCCATGTTTTCTATTAGCTAGGCTAAGCTTGATAGTTGTAGGAATATTTAACTTAGGAAAATCCTACTAAGGATTCATCTACTAGGTTTTCTTATAGCAAGGTCTATACTTAGCAAAATCCATGCAAGTTTACTTAGCAAAATCACTAATGCATAGTGAAAGTATTGGGATAGAAAGTATGAAGCATCACTTGCCTTTTTGGTAGGGAATGGTGGTTCACTCCTTGATCTTTCTAGTCTCACACTTCACTACAAATCAATCAAGCAAACACAAATTCAATTCACATTCCAAACCAAAGTCAAACAAACAATTCTTCACACACACAAAGTAATGGAATCTAAGTCATGCATGGGATCATGCACAAGATAGTTTTATTTTGCAAAGGGTCTCTATGGGGTTTCTAAACTTTGTAAGATCCAAATTGGTCATTTACCAAAGTGGCAAGGTCATTAGCAAGTGGGTTTTATCCAAAACCACTTTTAAATCCATTCATCATTTCATGTGGTGGAAAATGTTTTTATCAAGGTAAAACTCTTAAGTTGTTCACCAAATGAGTTGCTAATTGCAAAACTTGGTGTTTTAGGTCAGTAGGTTTGGTCCAAAGCATTTCCTTAAAGTTTTCTTTCCATAAACATTTTTATAACAAAAACCATTCTTTTTATTTGGCTAGAAAATGACTAAGTCAAGTAATCCAACCTAAATTTTACAAAAATCATTTTTTTACACCAAGGGTTGGTTCCTAGGGTCAGTAAGGTCACAACAAACCATTTTGCAAAAGTTTTATTCCAAAAATCATTTTTAAACAATTTTTCTAATCTAAACAAGTACACAAATGTTTCTGCAAATTCAAACAAGCTAACAGATACTATTTGTCAAACTAAGGCCATGGTTGGCTAGGGCTTGTTCTCCTGAATTCATTGATATAAAATTTGCAAAATTTGGACGTGTGGTTTGAAAGTTACAGAGGTTTGAAAATTGAATCTATAACAGATTCAAATCTGTTTTTAAAACGAAATCTGGACACGTGGCTCACTCTGATTTGACAAAAACGGTTCGCACGGATCACTCGCTGCAGGCCGTTAGATCTAACTGATATCGTACGGCTCAGTTTCTCTCTTACCCCTTCGTTCTACGTTCTATCCTATCCATCAGATCTGGATCGGACGGCTGCTGCTGCCTGGCCAAGGACTGGCGGCGCTTAGCGGCAGCGCGCGGCGGCGACGCTCTGCTAGCGGCGGAGCTGGCGATGCAGGAAGCGAGGGAGAGGCTGGCAAGGCTTACCATGCTCGCAGAGACCTGCTGATGCTCGAGGTGGGGTCGGCTACTCGAGGGGCGCAAGGGGTTGCTGCTAATTGCTCGTCGGAGAAGCTGCGGGCGATGATGCTCTCAGGTTGTCGTCGTTGGCGACGTTTAGGACCACGCTAAGAAAAGTTAGGGGCTGCGTTAGCTGCGTATGCGGTCGGTGGTCATGTATGCATCATCAAGAGGAAAAGGGGTGGTCAGATAGTACCTAGAGGACTCGCCGGAAAAGTAGCAGACGGCGGCGGCGTATAGGTGGAGTTGTTGTCGACGTTTTGGAGCGCTCGGGGGCGAGCTGGCGCTACGGGGATGATCGCCAAAAGGTGGGGATCACGAGAGCATGGTCGGGGAGGCAAGGGGTGGCGAGGGGCTGCCGGAATCAGTGTCGGAGCGTCGTCGGAGACAGGGCAGTCGAGGTGAAATTGTGGCGGCCTGGAGGCGTGCTCGGGGAAGGAAACAGAGGGGAAAGGAGGCGGAGACACTGACGTTTAAAAGTGCTTGATCACCGCGAGTAATTGTGGCCGTATTAAAACGAATTAAGTCCGAGGATTCAATGGCAGAGGTGAGGAGGAACGGGTCGCTGCGGGGAGGACGAAGAACAGTAGGGTGTGGGGTCCGCTGGCAGTGGAAGAAAGGGAGAAGGGGAGGGGTCCACATGTCTGTTGCTCCCCGGGTCAGAATATGGGTGCAAATCGTTTTCCTTCGGGGAGGGAGGAAGCTGGGCTGGATTAGGATGTGTTGGGCTAGTTGGGCCAGATTGGTGGGTTGTTCTATTTTTTTCTGTCTGAATTGTTTTTCCTTTTCTATTTCTATTTTTCCTGTTTTGGTTTTCAAACAAACAAACAATGTTCACATCAATTCAAATAACACCCAACTTTTTAAGTTTGACTTAGTTCTGTTCAGTAGCCTGAACCTAAATCTAAAATCCAAATTTTTTAAATAAATAAAGTCCATTATTAATTAAATAGTTGTCCATTGCTAATTAATCAAATTAGGATTTGATTTATTTAAAACTCTATTTAAATCCATATATTTTCCAAAACCAAAATAGTGGGTTGTATTTGAAATAAGGTATATTTAGAAAGCTTGTTTTAAAATAAATAACAATTTTTTTAAAGGTTCCATTTATATTTAAATAAAATGGACCATGGTTTATTAAATAAATAGGGTTTGGTTTATTTAATAAAATCTTCATTTGAAATCCAAATACTTTCAAAACCAATCAGTATTTTATTTGGGAAATGAAGAATACTTGGAAACTTGTTTTAAATAAAATAACACTTTATTTTAGAGTCCAATAACAATTAATTGATTAGACATAATTCATTTAATTCAAATAGGATTTGTTTTTTTTAGAAACTTTATTTTGAAATCTAATATAAAACCAAAACACTTTAGTAGGTTTTATTAGAGAATATAAAATACTTGGAAAACCTATTTAAAACAATTTAATAAGTTTTTGATGTTTTAATAAAAATGGTAAAACCTTTTATTTGAATAAAATTTGGATATTAATTCCTTATTATTTTATTTAAGCAATCCTTTATTATTTTTAAATAAACCTTTGCTATTTTATTTAAAATAAAATGTTTTAATTACCAAAGCTTGGCCAAAGATTAACTTGGCTTTATAAAATAATCCTTATTTGTAAAACCTCTATTTCATTTGAAAACAAATCTTTTCATTTAATTGTTTCAAAATAGTATTTCCCAATGTTTTTATTTTCCTTTTATTAAATGTTTATCTTTTTAAATCCCTTTAATTTTTATTAAATTCAAATGGGTTTGAAGTTCCAATTGCTTTCAAAATGTTTCTTCTGGCTCTGAAAATCCAACAAAGTTTTATTTTATTAATTTATTTTCACATTACAAGATTTGGAAAATCTTGGGATGTGACAGTAGATAAAATAAGAATATACTTGGAATGGTGTAACACACCATGCATAGGAATTTATAGTGGACACTTTGGAATAACTTGGTTTCTTGGGAGTTGGATGCATGAGTAGAGCTTACTCAATACAAGTGGAGGCTATCAAAAGACTAGGAGCGACCAACTAAGATATCAACAATGGCCATAATCATGCAGAGCGACAAAACATTACTAATCAAAGCATAAAGTGGTACCACAAGTCAAAAACTAAATGATCATAGAGTCTAAGGTGACTGGTTCATAGTCATAACATGGTGTGAGCATGTGCCAAGTCAACCCAAACAAAGCATCAAAGGAGAATGCCACAATACTATGCTTTTGTATGCTAAGACAATGCATGATTCTTTCAAGGCACATTAAGCAATCCTAATTGTTTGGAACAATTCATGCTACAACAATAATCACTAAGCATAAGGTCAAAATAAAATCTAGCATGACATGATAAAGTCTAAGTCACAGTCAAAGCAAACTCCTTCTTGTACTACTAAAGCAAGAACTTCCTACTCCTTTCCAACACCAATCAACTTATTTGAAACAACACGGCAAAAACAGGGGTCCAACTACTTTATCCAAGAAAACTAAGCAAACAGAAACCAATAACGAAAACTAAGATGCTCCACGAACAACACAACAGTGCATGAAACAATAAAAACAAAGTGTCTAGAAAGACCTGAGATTTTTATTGATGAAGAAGGGGATGCCTTAGGCATCCCCAAGATTTGACGCTTGTAACTCTGAATATTTCTCTTAGCGACAAGGGGTGGCATCCCCAAGCTTGAGATTTTGTCCATTCTTCATCTCATTACATCATTCTTTCCTTACACCTGAAAATTTTCCTTCATACAAAACTTCATACAATCTTCATTAGCAACATTAGTGCATTAAAAAGATAATAAACCCTTGGGTTTAGTTTTAAAATATAAAAACTTTCATTAAAGACACAAGATACTGTATCAATTCCCTTAAAAAGCTCAATTTCCAAAAAAAAACCTAAGAAGCAAATGTAAATAATGGCAGAAATCTGTCAAAACAGACCAGCAGGTAGAAACCAATTTTTTATAAGACCTTTTGTTGCTCCAATAAAAAAGTATCAAACTAACGAAAGTTAGATAACAACCTGGGGTATTTATTCATAAAATTATAGCTCAATCCGACTTACAGAGATTTTTCAAGAAGTTTTATAGTGGAGCACAAAAATTTGTTTTGGGACAGCACTTCTCCAAATCTACTTCCCTCTCATTAGAGGTTATTCTTGGCACAAAAATCAAACAAAAAGGATGAGGATAGGTTATTACAGAAGTAATAACTTGCAAGACTCAAGAAAACTATTGGGTTATCTCCCAAGAGGTACTTTTCTTTAACACCATTAAGTTAGGCTTAGAGCAAGGATTGGAAAGGAGAAAAATAAAAGTGATCAAGGATAACCATAGTGAAATCATTGTTTTGTTCATTAAAATCCCTTTGTTAACAAGGTTGATCAAGTCTTGTTACCAAAAAATCTTATATGAAACAAAACTTTGCATTTCACAAAATGATTATGTTACCTCAATCTTGATAGCAATAGTCCAAATCATAATAGTTTCAAAACTTTCTTGTGGAATGGGACAATATATTTCTCCAACTTTGATGCTCTCAATATTTTCAATTGAATTCAGGCCATAGCTCTTATCAATCTTATTTGGTAAATAGATAGTATGCTCTTTGTCATTAATATTAAAAGTTACTTTTCCTTCATTACAATTGATGATAGCACCTGCAGTATTAAGAAAAGGTCTCCCAAGAATAATAGACATATTATCATCTTGAGGCATCTCAAGCACAACAAAATCAGTTAAAACCAAGCAATTACGAGCTACTTGAATAGGAACATCCTCACATATATCAACATGAATAGTAGTTGACTTATCATCCATTTGCAAAGATATATCAGCTGGTATCAATTTCTCTAGCAGGAGTCTCTTGTAGAGAGAAAAAGGCATAACACTAACTCCAGCTCCCAAATCACACAAAGCAGTACTAACATAATTATTTTTAATAGAGCAAGGAATAGTTGGAATACCTGGATCACCAAGTTTCTTTGAAACCTTACCATTGAAGGAATAATTAGAAAGCAAAGTAGAAATTTCCTCATTAGGAATCTTCCTTTTATTAGATACAATATCCTTCATATACTTTGAATAAGGAGGCAACTTAATAGCATCAGTCAAAGGAATTTGCAAAAATAAAGGTTTCATCCACTCACAAAACTTGTTATAGGGTTCTCCTTCCTTTGACTTGAGTTTCTTATTAGGAAAAGGCATTGGTTTCTGTACCCAAGGTTCTCTTTCACTACCATGTTTATTAGCAATAAGATCTTCCTTAGTGTACCTAGTGTTCTTAGTGTGCTTCTCAGGTGCTTCTTCAATGTCTTCCTTATCAGGAGCATCATTTTTATCATTACCACTTTCAGTTTCAGCATCAGATATGGATATACTATTAGGACCTACAGTAGGTTCAGAAGGTTCCTCAACAATTTTATGCTTCTTTTTTTTCTCTTAGAAGGACTACCACTATTTTCATCTTGTTGAGAATCCTTCTCAATTCTTTTAGGATGTCCTTCAGGATATAAAGGATCTTGAGTGACTGCACCACTCCTAGTTCTAATTCCATAAGCATGTTTATCTCTAGAAGCATTAACTAGCATATCTTTTTGTACCTTAGCAACTTGATAAATTTGAGTTTGAACCATTTGGAAGTGTTTAACAAGCATTTTAACATCATTAGCAGTTCTTTCCACAATATCTTTCAACTCATTAATAGCTCTAGAGTTTCCCAATAAATGATTCTGAACTTGTTTATTAAAATTACCTTGTTTAACAATAAAAGTATCAAGTTCCTCTAAGCATTGATCAGGAGGTTTACCATAAGGAATATCACCTTCATAAAAGTGTTGGAGAGAGTGTACCTCAATAGTGGATCGTGGGAAATTGGATTACATAATTATTCTATGGGAGGTAAATTCTTCACATCTTCAGATCTAATACCTCATCATTTAGCTCAATCACTCCCCTCATCTTTGGTGTTGGTGTTGGAGTTGGTTCAGGCACAATTGGTTCAGGTATAATAGGATCAGGTGTAATTGGCTCAGTTGAATTCCAATCATCATAATTCTTGCTTATTTTAGCCATTAATTCTTCACTCAGCAAAACTATCTAGGTATGTCCTAGATTCATCAGTTAGTCCATTATAATAGATATCAACAAGCTCATTTTTAGGTAATGGACATCCAGGATGTTCATGAATCAAGGCATAAAACCTTGTCCATGACTTAGGAAATTTCTCCTCTTCTCCCTGTTTAAAATAAAAAAGTTTCTGCAAAGCAGCATGTCTAGCACTAGGAGGGAAATATTTCTGAAATAAACTAGCAATCAAGCAATCAGGGCTATCAATGGATCCAGTAGGTAAACTATTAAACCAAGCTTTAGCTTTTCCTTTTAGTGAAAAGGTAAAATCTTAGCAACAAAGTAGGTACGCATCTTAACATCATCAGAAAATAAGGCACTCATAGTATAAAGCTCATTCATATGTGCCACAGCCTTTTCATTCTTGGTCCCACAAAAAGGTTCTTTCTCAACAATGTTTATATATGGGAGAGAAATCATAATCTTTATCTTTAATATCTATGGGAAAAGTAGCAAACTTACTATTAGGAGACAATTTAGGTATAATAGTACGTTTCTCAAGAAGACTCCTAATAGCACTAGCACCACATGTGTTTTGGTATTCTTCAATAAATTCATCAGTCATTTCAATGTAACCATCATTAATATCATATATCTCTCTAGACTAAGGTGAGCTAACAGGAGTAATTGTGTCTTCACTAGGAGTTTTAGTGTTTCCCAATATAGTTCTAGCAATAGGAGCATCTAGGAAAGGACCTAATGAACCACTCTCATCAAGCACAGTAGAAGTAACATCATTAGTATCAGAAGCAATTTTAGATTCAGCAGTAGTAGTAGTGTGTGAAGCATGTGTATGTGGTGGTGGTGTAACAAGCTTACTTATAACAGATGGTGAATCAAGAGCAGCAGAGGTGTTTAGGACTGTACCTCTTCTTGTAGTGGATGGTAAAATAGGAAACTTTCCATCACGAGACTTCCCCATGATGAAAAAGGATAGCAGTGAACAATAATAGATCCAAGTGAACTTACAAATAAAGCTATGCTCCCCGGCAACGATGTGATGACCCACAAGTATAGAGGGTGTATCACAGTACTGTCACATCCCAAGATTTTCCAAATCTTGTAATGTGAAAATAAATGAATAAAATAAAACTTTGTTTGATTTTCAGAGCCAGAAGAAACTTTTTGAATTCAATTGGAACTTCAAACCCATTTGAATTAAATAAAATCCTAAAGGGATTCATAAAGATAAACATTTAATAAAGGAAATTAAAAATGTTTTGGAATTACTATTATTGGATCCTTTAATAAAAGATTGGTTTTAAAAAGAAAAGGTGGATTTATAAATAAAGATTATTTAATAAAGCCAAATTAAACCTTGACCAAACTTTGGGAATTAAAACATTTAGTTTTGAATAAAAATAACAAAGGTTTATTTAAATAAAATAATAAGGAATTAATATCCAACTTTATTTAAATAAAAGATTTTACCAATTTTAATTAAAACATCAAAACCTATTAAATTGTTTTAAATAGGTTTTCCAAGTATTTTATATTCTCTAATAAAACCTACTAAAGTGTTTTGGTTTTATTTTAGATTTCAAAATAAATATCTCAATAAAACAAATCCTATTGGATTTAATAATGAAAGTCTATTATATTAATTAATAATGGACACTAAAATAAAAGGTTATTTTGTTTTAAAACAAATTTCCAAATATTATATATTTCCCAAATTAAACCTACTAATTTTATTTTGAAAATATTTAGGTTTCAAATAAAGATTTTATTAATAAAATCAAACTCTATTTGATTTAACAACTAAGGCCCACTTTATTTAATTATTTATGGATCCTAAAAAAAAGGTTATTTTGTTTTAAACAAGTTTTCCAAATATTCTTTATTTCCAAATAAAATCTACTGATTGGTTTTGAAAATATTTGGATATCAAAGGAAGATTTTATTAAATAAACCAAACCCTATTTTATTAATAAACCATAGTCCATTTTATTTAATTAATAAATGGAACCTAAAAAGATTTAAAATATTATTTTATTTTGGAGTGTTGGATTATGTTGATGAACAGAACCAAAAACACAATGCAAAGTTTAATGATTGTTTGAATTGTTGAATTATTTGAATGCTTGAATAATTGTTTGAAATAACAAATCAGGAAATAGAAATAGAAAAAGAAAAAGAATTAGACAGAAAAAATAGAACAGCCCACCAATCTGGCCCAACTAACCCAGCAGCAGCCCACCTAGCCCACATGTTCCTCCCCCGAAGAGTTTTTCTCCACCGCAAACCTAACCCACACCCTCACTGGCAGGTGGACCTCCTCCACGTCTCTTTTCCCACTGACGCAACGGCCCCACTCCACTGTTCTCCTTCCCCACTCCCACGACCCGTTCTTCCTCCCTTCGCCAACGTTGTAGGCTATTGATTCGTGGCTTGATTACGCCTTAACACGGCCACCATAACTCGCCGCGATCAAGCACACTTAAGCGCCAGCCTCCCCTCTTCCGTTTCCCCCAGACGCCCCTCCTCGACACGCCCCCAGGCCGGAGAATTTTGCCCAGCACTTCCTCTGTCTCCGACGACCGTTCGCCGATTCCGCCAACACACTCCACCTCCTGCCTTCCTATGCAACCTAGCAACCTCCCACTCTTTGGAGCATCTCCTAGTACACTTCGCTCAACATGGCGCCCAGAAGCCGTCTTCGACAAAAATTCTGGCGTCTGTCTGTCTCGCCTCCGTCGAGCTCCTCCGGTAATTCTAGACCACCCCGACCCCTTCCGTTCATGCACATGTCATCTCCATGGTCTCCTGCATTTGATCACGATCTTATCTTGCCTCCTGGTGAACCACAGAGCCGTCTTCGACCTCGACCGCGCGCGTCCGTCGCCAGTACCAACTCCGGCGAGCAATCGCAGCTGCCCCCTAGCGCCCTTCGACGGACAAGTACCACGTTGAGCATCAGCGAGCGTCAGCGAATCCGGTGAGCATCTCCACACCCTCCTTTGCCTCCTGTACCGCCCCGCCATCCGTCGTCGCTCGCGCCATGAGCAGCGCGCCGCCTAAGGTCAATCACCCACAGCCATCCGATCCCGATCCGACGGATACGATAGAATGTTAGCGAAGAGGTATGCGTCGATCTGAGCCGCGCGATGATAATTAGATCCAACGGTCAGCAAGCCCGATCCGCCGAACCGGTATCGACCAATGAAACAGCGTGTCACCTATTTGGTTTAAAAACAGATTTGAAATCTGATTTAGATAGGATTTTCAAACCCTTATAACTTTTGATCCACACGTCCAAATTTGGCAAATTTTATATCAATGAAATCAGGAGAACAATCCCTAGCCAACCATGGCCTTAGTTTGACAAATAGTATCTGTTAGCTTGTTTGAATTTGCAGAAACATTTGTGTACTTGTTTAGATTAGAAAAATTGTTTAAAAATGATTTTTGGATTAAAACCTTTGCAAAATGGTTTGTTGTGATCTTACTGACCCTAGGAACCAACCCTTGGTATTAAAAATGATTTTTGTAAGATTTAGGTTGGATTACTTGACTTAGTCATTTTCTAGCCAAATAAAAAGAATGGTTTTTGTTATAAAAATGTTTATGGAAAGAAAACTTTAAGGAAATAGTTTGGACCAAACCTACTGACCCAAAAACACTAAACTTTGCAATAGCAACTCATTTGGTGAACAACTTAAGAGTTTTGCCTTAATAAAAACATTTTACACCACATGAAATGATGAATGGATTTAAAGATAGTTTTTGGACAAAACCCTCTTGCTAATGACTTTGCCACTTTGGTAAATGACCAATTTGGATCTTACAAAGTTTAGAAACCCCATAGAGACCCCTTTGCAAAATAAAACTATCTTGTGCATGCTTCCATGCAAGAATTGGTTTCCTTTGTCTTGTGTGTGTGAATTTGTTTGATTGATTTATTGGTTTGGAATGCTAGTTGATTTTGTGTCTACTTGATTGACTTGTAGTGAAGTTAGAAAGTGTGAGACTAGCAAGATCAAGGAGTGAACCACCATTACCTACCAAAAAGTCAAGTGATGCTTCATACTTTCTATCCCATTACTTTTCTATGCATTAGTGATTTTGCTAAATAAACTTGCATGGATTTTGCTAAGTATAGATCTTGCTATAGGAAAATCTAGTAGAGGAATCCATAGTAGGATTTCCTAAGTTAAGATTCCTATTACTACCAAGCTTAGCCTAGCTAATAGAAAACATGGGTGGAAAACATATTCACACTATGGAAAAATATTCTAAGTCTGAGGACTTGTGATTTGTTTAATAAAACAACTAAGTTAATGAATCCCCTGGGTGGAATGGGCTTGCTTGGTGGAGAATGGTTGAGTGGTTCACAATGCCATGGGCTTGGATTGTGTATCTCACTTGTGGAATGCCACCCAGGAACAAAGGGATTTGAGATGTCAAATGTTGAGAAGCTTCAAGTGCAACCACTTGGCAATATGGGCTCTGCCATGATCATATAGGTTGCAAGAACTTAGCCAAATGGACAGTGGGTGGTAGTGATTGATAGGTTGGAGCGCGTCCATTTTGGTCTAAGGGAAGGCTTCTGAAAGATCTTGTCTTGGGAAACCAAGTCTTGTGGGGAAAGTGCACCACCTCTGCAGAGTGTAAAATCTAAGTACTTAGCCATGTCCCTGGTAAAGGACAATTTGAGCATCAAGACATGGAAGCAATCAAGAATCTCATCATTCAAATTTCTAAGTTAAAACTTGTGGTTTGAACAAGGGTTGTTTGAATTCTTCAATCATTGATGGAGAGATGGCTTGGTACAAGGATCTTGAAATCTTTGATTGAGAAAAATGGTTTTGCCAAGCACTTCAGTCTTTGATTGGTGGATGCCTTGGAAAGGATCTTCAGTCTTTGATTGGTAGATGCCTTGGGAAGTAATTTGTCAAAACAAAAACTTAGTATTTTCAAAATGTTAAGAAAAATCTATTTTGAGCAATGCAAGCCTCAACTCCACTTAGCCAAATGCATATAGATGATAGACTCCACTAAACTATTATAGTATCACTTGCCAATACAATTCAAATGTATTGACCCTTTGTGGCTGTAACTTGTATGTTGCAGGTTGATTGTTTAGTGAAGATTGATTGTTTAGGATTACAAAGTCTACAACCAACATCTGCCTGTGGCACTTTGAAGATGAAGGACCACTTGACCATAGTTATTCCGCTGCAATGTAATGTAATAGCCATATGAGCTATGTATGATGTAATAAAATTATGTTTTCCTGGTTATAAAGTTATATTATGACCTTTGTTTCTTGATATTACATCTTAACTGTGGATGCTAGCTATTGATCCAGGGACTAGCATTGTAAAACACAGGAGGGATCAACCTTATTAGGTTGGGACCTCTACAAGTACTTCCGATAAATAGGAGTGTCGATCCCAACAAGGAGCAGAAGGTGTTGACTAGTGGTATGGAGCAGGAAATCTCTATAAATACTTAGCAACCCGATTTTTAGGAGTTTTCTGATAAAGCAAAGAAACAAGGTGCAAGTAATAAAGACAACGAACAAATGCAGCAAGTGGCCCAATCCTTTCTTAGCAAAGGACAAGCTGGTGGAAATACTTATAAGGACCAAACGTTCTCGATGACACATGGGAATTCTGTCAAGTGTTTTCGCTTCAAATAGCCGAGTACTCTTCTTTGGTGTTGTAAGTGTTGTGTGGGTGAACCTGTGCTAATGTACCGACCTTACTTGGACTAATACATACTTGTGATTAAACCCCCTGCAAGCATCCACAACTATAGGAAAGTAATTAAGATATAAACCTAACCACGGCCATAAACTCTGAGATCCTACACTCCCTTGTGCAAAGGTGTCCTAACGGGGGTCCAGGTTTCTGTCACTCCGGTAACCCCAAAATATTAGTAGCCAAATACACAATGCATTCCCCTAGGCCCATAAATGGTGAAGTATCATGTAGTAGACGTTCACATGACACCACTAGAAGAATAACACCACAACTTAAATACTAAACCATTGAATACTAACTCAACACAAATCCACTACTAACAACATGACTTCTCCCATGTCCTCAAGAACTAGATGAACTACTTACAAGACATCATATGGATCAAGATCAAGGATGATATGGTAATGTATAACAATCTGAACATAAACAATAATCCAATGGTTCCACTCACAAGCATCACCTACAATAGTAATCAACACCGGGAAAGTTTCCCCTAAGAACTAATGCAAGATCCAACACGATTGTTATAGCAGGATGGAGTGGTGATGATGGTGATGATGGATATGATGGTGTGGATGATGATGATGATGATCCCGATGAAGTCTAGCTTGATGACGGTGTTGATGGCGATGATCTCCCCACTTCAGGAAGGAATTTTCCTGGTAGAAATCTGTCTGCCGGAGAGCTCTTTCTCTCTCGGTGTTTTCCGCCCCGCAGAGGCGGCATAAATCTTTCTGTGGTTGCTCCCCTGGTGTTAGGGTTCCGAGAGAAATATATAGGCGAGAGGGCAGAGTCAGAGGCCGGCCAGGTGTGCCACACCTGCCCTAGACACGGCCTAGGGGGACCCGCGCCTAGGGGGTGGGCCCCCTGTGGCCCAGCTACGCCTCCCCTTCTCGCTTCCTTCGTCTTCTGGGAAAATATAATTTTCTAATATTTTTGTGATCTTCGCGAAATTGCATCAAAACACCTCTTTTTCCATCATAAACCTGACTCCAGCAGTTCATCCTCCAAGAATCATCCAACATGCAAAAATAGAGGAAAAGACATAAGTAAGACCTCATAATAATAAATATATCAATGAATAGATGCAAATTATGATATAGAATGGTGATGCAAATTGGACGTATCAACTCCCCTCTAGCTTAGACCTTCGCTTGTCCCCAAGTGAAAGCTGAGCTCAGTAAACATGTCCACCTATCACATCCCAAAATTTTCCAAATTTTGAAATGTGAAAAAGAAATAAACAAAATAAATAATGGTTTAAAGTTAGGGGGAAAAGAAAACTTTTTGCTTATAATTGGAAACATTTAAACCTTTTGAACTATTACAAAAGTTTTTCCCCAAATAAAGGTACTCCTTAAAATAAAAATAGCATTTAACAAAAACCCTAAGATCAAAGCATCAAGATTTTCCATATATCTCCTCTACTTAAATTTTTAAATTTGCAAGGTTCCCCTTCAAAATATTTTTCACAAACTTCCTGTATTTGAAAATCTATTTTTAATCTTGAGGAATGTTCTCAACCAAAAACCATCTATACATCTCAACTACTTCATTTACATTTTTCAAATAACCTTTGTTTTGTTTTGAACCAAAAATAAAAGCAAAGAGTCCGTTTTAAAATAAGCACCATAGCTTATGTGAGATATTTTAAGTTTTTATAAAATTATCCTCTCATATTTTTAAACTTTAATTCATGGGTAATCCATGTAAAGTGGAACTAAATCGAATCAAGTTCAAATAAGGAAAGAATCTAAGTCATTCCAAATATATTACCCTGCAACTAGGCCAATATCGCACACATGCAATCGTACAATAATTAACTAATTAATAATTGAGAAAATTAAATATTTCTAAATACATCAAATTTTATAGGGTTCGCAGCATAGAAAACAAAAAATTTCCTACGATGGGAACAACTATGTACCAAGATCTATCTACTAGATACAAACAACGGACGGATGTATATCCGTAGAGAACATACCCTTGAAGACTGACAAAGCTTAACGAGTCCAAACTCGTGGTTGATGTAGACGATCTCTTGCCGATCTCAAGATCGAGAGGAAGTCCTAGCGCCGCAAAACAGCAACGCATCCATGCTCGCACACACGTTCGAGGCACCGAGCAACCTCCGCCTCCTCGCTACAGCGATGCAACGGAAGCACAACTCTTTCTTGCCGAATAACCACCGGGAACATGTATCTCGCTAGTCCGAGACCATGAGGGATAAATACTAGAGGGGGAGAGAGATCCTTCACGAGGAGGTGTGAGTGAGAGAGAGGGAGGGGGCTCCTTTTATAGGGAGAGGGGGGGCACCCAAGGGGCCATGCGCCCATCCATGGGGCTTCCCCAACCTCTTCCACATTCATGTGGGTGGACACTCCACTCACTCAAATGCCTTTCAATTCCCTCCACTCAAAAACCCACTCAAATTCCCATTAAATTTCCACCAAATTTAATGCAAACTCTCATTAAATAAAACTCCTTTTATTTATTCAGAATTTTGTCAATTACTTTAATGACAAACATTCACATATAACCCCTTGCTAGTATTTCATTTCACATGCAGAAACACTTTTTGCAATTTCACCCGAAAACCCGTTTCGGTATCTAGTGAAATAAATTCCTGCGCTTGTTATTCTTTTCGGCATGAAACTTTTGCTCCAAATGGATGTCGGTGTCTCTTAAGTGTGTCACCCTACGGTTCACGAATAATGCAGACATGATGGAGACCCCTCTCGGATCAATAATCAGAAGCGGGATCTGGAGACCCATATTGACTCCCACACATTCAACGATGACTTTCTTGTGATCGTCGGAACCTTTTACGCTAGTATCTTAATCCTTTTGTTTCGCGATATATTACATGTCCGAGATTGGATCATCGGTATCACCATACCTAGTTTGATCTCGTTACTGACATGCACTCTTTACTCGTTCCCGTGATATAACATTCTAGTGATCAAATCACTTGCTTGCAAGCTAACCAATGTGATATCACCGAGAGGGCCCAGAGTATATCTACCCGTCATCGGGATGAACAAATTCCACTCTCGATCCATGGGCCTCAACATAACACTTTATTAGTTCTGAATCCATCTTTATAATCACCCTGTTACGGTGTGACGTTTGATGTTATCAAGAAACTCTTCTGGTGTTAGTGATTGACATGATCTCATGGTCTAAGGATTAGGATCACTTCGTAAGTTGTTATAGCAATATAAACTCAATGACTTTGATCGTAATGCTATACTTCGGATGAATGTTCATCACACTATTACACTAATGTTGTGATCCCGTTATTAACAACATCCAATGTCCATGATCAGGAAACCTTGATCATCTTGTTAATCAACGAGCTAGTTTATGAGAGAGGCATAACTAGGAACTTTCTGTTTGTTTATTAAACACACATGTATTAACGTTTCCGTATTAATACAATTATAGCATGCAAAATAAACATTTATCATAAACAAGGAATACGATAATAACCACTTTATTATTGCCTCTCGGGCATATTCCCTTCAGTCTCCCACTTGCACTAGAGACAATAATCTAGTTTGAAAACTTTGCGTATTGAACACCTATGGCTTTCTGGTGTTCCATATATGCAATTGCAAGTGGTTAACATAATCTATGGATCTGACGCTTCAGGTCCGTGTGTATTTGCATGTCTTTGCGTCTTCACGCATCACTCATTCTCCAATGAGATGGCATTGTATAAATTTGGTCTTTTGGTGAGACCTTTAGTTCCTTGGGGTTAAAACACGTCGATACTATTGTCATAGATATATCTTTAGTGTAAGCCCGTTGCGAACCACACCTTAGTTTGATAGCAAACTTTTTGACACAAATTCCCTCCTTTGCTGCTACTATAGCAGTCATATACTTAGCCTTTTTGTTGTAGTATTCGTCACAATGTCTTAACTATGGATTTCATCCAAATCCATCATGGAATCTCCTTTCCATTACATTGTGCCACCCATAGTTTAAATTGAGATAAACTTAATTTGTATCTTGTGACAAACCTAGTATCAATGTAACGCTTTACAATGAACTATTTGTAATTGTTTGTCACCTCTACACAAATATATTCTTAGTTGTTTCAAAAAGATCATAAGAATATCCTCACTATCGTCCAATGATCATTTTATGATTCATTCTGGTATATGCTCATAACACTTAGAGCATAAGACATATCTGTATGTGTACATATCATGGTATGATTGATCAAAACATTCTCGTGATTTCACTCATCAAGTGTCAAAGCACTTGAATCTTGTTTCACTTATCAAGTGTCGATACACTTGAATCTTGATTCAATTCCTTTCATTGCAACAAGAACTATTTCTTGTCGTTTCTATATTGAACTCCTTCAATATCTCATATATGTACGTTTGGCACAACCATATTGGCGTCACAGTCTATCCACTATAGACATTCACGCTAAATATTCGGGTTTTGCCTAAGTATTTCATCGAAATGAAATTCTTAACCTTTGTCAATAAAAGATACATCATTTCTAATCAACAAGATGTCATCCACATAATGTATTAGAAATATGTCTCAGCGCTCCCACTTAATTTCTTGCAAATGCAAGCATCTTTATCGTCTCCTGATGAAAACTCCTTTTCATTAAGGTGAAGATTCCAACTCCGCGATGCTTACTTCAACCATTGAAGTTTGCATGCCCCTTTTAGCATCCTTTGAATTAACAAAACCCTTTGGATCGTGTCATGTACACGTCCTAGGTAACCATTCTATTAGAAGAACTTTGTTTTGTTTATTCATCTACCATATAACAAATTATATGTAGTGGTTGCTACTTTAATCCGTCCAGACTAAATATCGCTATGAAAGATCAAATCTTGTCATAGTCAACTCCTTGAACATTATCATAAAATACTTTACGACATGTCGACTATTTCATAGATGTGAAACATCCATGTCTGTTTCTTTATAGATCCAAATACGACTGATAGGTTTTTACACCTTTCTGGAGGGTCTTCCAAGTTCAAAACTTTATTTCTCGTGTATGGAACTATCACGGATTTTATGGTTTCAAGCCATTTGACGAAGTCAAGGCCCATCATCACTTCTTTGCATATAGTCGGTTCATCATTGTCAAACAATAATGATTTACTCTCAAATATTAGTATTTGATCGTTTATTCAACCGACTTGGTTCAATAAGAACTTAGATCTCCGTGACCACAACCTTTGAGGCACATAATCTATGAGCATTATGGCAGCCTCCAGAACAATTTCCGGCGCTGTGCAACTCAGCACATTTAGCTAAGGTTCGTTAACCTTATCAAAGTTCTATTGTCCTCCCACTTAACTTTTGCGAAAAATTCCTTTTTCAAGAAACTTCACATTTCAAGCGACAAACCCTTTTGTCCTTGGTGTTATGGAGGAATAACCAATTGTTATTCGAAATAACCTAAAAATACATGCTCATCTGACTTCGGTTGTAAACATCTTACTTATGTTTAGCATACCAAAATTTAAGAAATGACAATTTGGGTTTTACCCCAAACCATAACTTTAATGGTGTCATTTCAACGGATCAAGATGGATCTCTTTTCAGTGAAAAAGTGGAAGTCTCTAAAGCTTTAATCTTTTAAAACATAATGGCAGTTTTATAAATAACACCTTTGATCCAACCATGTCAAACAAGGTTTCATTACAAATCTCAAACACTCCATATTCCTATGGTGTTTCGGGATATGTAAATCTAGGTGTTTTGCTAAACTTGTAACTCAAATAAATCCCTTTATGATAAAATCATAATTCATTTATTTTCTTGTTACACTTGTAACTCAAACAAATCCCTTATGATAAAATCATAAACCATTTATTTTCTTGTTATAATGATTTTGCACTTCATCTTGAAAGTCTTTGAAACGTTTTCAAATATTTCATACTTTTTTATCATTAAGTGAACATTCACTCAAATTTCTGGAGAAAGCATATGAAGTTGAAATCCATCGCTTATGACTATACATAATGGACTACATACATCGATATGTATAACCAATAATTTAGTCGTTCGTTCTTCTTTGGCCTTTGAACGAAGTTTTAATTATCATGTGGAAAGTCTCACAAGCGTCACTTGATCAAATCAAAGACTCCAAAAATCCATGAATATGGAGATTCTTCATGTTTTCTTTCCAATATAATTTAAACAACGATGTCACTTCGTAAGTGATCTTTCAATCATTTGTCTTGTGACATTTTAGCATTAGGTTTTATGGATGTGATTTCTCCAACTAGATTTGTAAATCATCCATCTTATATGGAATATGGTAATTATTTGAACAACCTTTGTTCTCATAATACCTGATTCAAATAACAATTATTAAACCAAATCTTGAAGTCAAGCTTTGATGTCAACGAGAAATACAAACAATGGTTTGTTTGTTTTCGATGAACATCATCACATATTCTCCTGCTAGTTACTTAGGCCATTGTGGTTCATGAATTGCGTTGTTCCGTATGAAATTTCATACCAACCAATTCGGTATCCAATACCCAAGAACCAAATTGTTTAACAAGCAAAGAATACAACCATAACATGTATATCATCCATATACCTAAATTGGATATTTCCAATCTTTTCTTTTCTGCCAAGTATATTTTATAGATTCTCTTCCAGCATTTCCTTTTCCTTTTAAAAGAATCTATCAACATCAACAGTAGCGCCATATACATGACACATAGTCCAAAGCATGTATATTCAAATAATAATACCTTTGGACTTGCACTTTGAAGTAGATCACCATCATCAAAATGATCGGTATTCTTTCAAAATCCATTCTTTAGTAAACTTTTAGTGTAGTAAAAATTTTACATACATATTCTATTCACCCTTACCATGACGACTTTCATGATCAAGCTACTTTAGCTTATAAAGGTGAATTGTGAGTATAACATTACTTTCCAAAACCCTTTTGGATGATTAGGATGTCTAGCATCTCCAACCTTCGTAAATTCTCATCCAATATGAGAACATATATTATACTCTATAATATTGCAACCAAAACATTGTTTCAGATATAGTTATATCTGCCACACATGATGGTTTTTGAAACAATTCTTTCAGCTCCTAGATAAACTTTATATTAAAACAATCAAGAATCATGGAGGCAAACATGATACTTAAGATACTAACACTGGAATTGTTACTCTCGATTTAATACCAACTATTAAATTTCACGGAGTAAATAGAGTTTGCTGAAAGTTTGCAATAGGATTTTAAACTTTAGATTGACACTCAACACAATACGATACCAGTTCGTAAAGTATATATCCAGAATTCTATAGTTCTATTATCTCAATTACAACTATGCATAAGGTGGTGAACGAATGCCAATGAATACAACAAATTATGCAAATTCACTTTGATTTAATTTATGATAAATTGAGTTCTACTAATCCAAATTAGAAATGAACTCCCACTCAATAACGACATCCCTCGTGTCTTTTTGGTGATTACATGAATCAAATCCACTACACCAAGTTCGATCATCACGTGAGTCGTTGTAGCTTCAAAGGCGAGCATCCATATGGTCATCATATCAAAACATATGACTCATGCTTAACCTTTAGGTCCGTGTTCCGAGGCCATGTCTGTACATGCTAGGCTCGCCAAGTAAGAACCTTAGTATTCGCGTGTGTAACTGTCTTACACCCGAGATATTCTCATGGATTCAAGTACACCCGATCATCACGTGATGTCTTGAAGCGAAGAGACATTGTCGGTGCATACTTAAGGAAGAACACATTCTTATCTTGATATGTAAATGAGGGATCATCTTATTATGCTAATAAAACGCCAAACAAGCAATATAAGATGCAATCAAACATCACATGTTAATAATTGAAATGATATGGTTCCCGCATATGATCTCCATCATGTGCACCGTGGTATGATCTCTATCATACCTTTATGTGTAAGGCCAAGGTCTATGGAACTTACACGCTATGTGTGTTGTAAGAGTATCATCTCATACTTCTACTTACAACATCACCATATCATAACACTAGCCCAGCAACAATCTAAACTAGACGCCTCTAACTTATCCATTGCAAGTTTTACGTGGTTTAGGGCTTTAGAAGATAGAACCGTTCTTACCTACGAACATAAACCACAATGAGGATAACCAAATTGTTGACAACTCGTTGCAAATTAGATATTGACTATAGTAGGAGAGACAGACACCCGCTAGCCACTTATGCAAAACAAGTTGCATGTCAAGCGTGGAACAGGTCTCATGTGTGAGGACATGTAAAGTTTGTCCGGGACACTTCATCCAACTATGCCACCAATATCCAAAGTACAACTAAGAAGCAATAAAATGATCATCATCGCCCACATACTCATATGTGTACTACTCGTGCAAAGTATCTACGCATAGATCCGGCTCTGATACCACTGTAGGGTTCGCAGCATAGAAAACAAAAAATTTCCTACGATGGGAACAACTATGTACCAAGATCTATCTACTAGATACAAACAACGGGCGGATGTATATCCGTAGAGAACATACCCTTGAAGACCGACAAAGCTTAAAGAGTCCAAACTCGTGGTTGATGTAGACGATCTCTTGCCGATCTCAAGATCGAGAGGAAGTCCTAGCGCCGCAAAACAACAGCGCATCCGTGCTCGCACACACGTTCGAGGCACCGAGCAACCTCCGCCTCCTCGCTCCAGCGATGCAGCGGAAGCACAACTCTTTCTTGCTGAATAGCCACCTGGAACATGTATCTCGCTAGTCCGAGACCATGAGGGATAAATACTAGAGGGGGAGAGAGATCCTTCACGAGGAGGTGTGAGTGAGAGAGAAGGAGGGGGCTCCTTTTATAGGGAGAGGGGGGCACCCAAGGGGTCATGCGTCCAGCCATGGGGCTGCCCCCACCTCTTCCACATTCATGTGGGTGGACACTCCACTCACTCAAATGCCTTTCAATTCCCTCCACTCAAAAACCCACTCAAATTCCCATTAAATTTCCACCAAATTTAATGCAAACTCTCATTAAATAAAAATCCTTTTATTTATTCAGAATTTTGTCAATTACTTTAATTAAAAACATTCACATATAACCCCTTGCTAGTATTTCATTTCACATGCAGAAACACTTTCTGCAATTTCACCCGAAAACCCGTTTCGATATCTAGTGAAATAAATTCCTGCGCTTGTTATTCTTTTTGGCATGAAACTTTTGCTCCAAATGGATGTCGGTGTCTCTTAAGTGTGTCACCCTACGGTTCGCGAATAATGCAGACATGATCGAGACCCCTCTCGGATCAATAATCGGCGGGATCCGAGACCCATACGACTCCCACACATTCAATGATGACTTTCTTGTGATCGTCGGAACCTTTTACGCTAGTATCTTAATCCCTTTGTTTCACGATATATTACATGTCCGAGATTCGATCATCGGTATCTCCATACCTAGTTTGATCTCGTTACTGACATGCACTCTTTTCTCGTTCCCATGATATAACATTCTAGTGATCAAATCACTTGCTTGCAAGCTAACCAATGTGATATCACCGAGAGGGCCCAGAGTATATCTATCCGTCATCGGGATGAACAAATTCCACTCTCGATCCATGGGCCTCAACATAAAACTTTATTAGTTCTGAATCCATCTTTATAATCACCCTGTTACGGTGTGACGTTTGATGTTATCAAGAAACTCTTCTGGTGTTAGTGATTGACATGATCTCATGGTCTAAGGATTAGGATCACTTCGTAAGTTGTTATAGCAATATAAACTCAATGACTTTGATCATAATGCTATACTTCGGATGAATGTTCATCGCACCATTACACTAATGTTGTGATCCCGTTATTAACAACATCCAATGTCCATGATCAGGAAACCTTGATCATCTTGTCAATCAACGAGCTAGTTTATGAGAGAGGCATAACTAGGAACTTTTTGTTTGTTTACTAAACACACATGTATTAACGTTTCCGTATTAATACAATTATAGCATGCAAAATAAACATTTATCATAAATAAGGAATACGATAATAACCACTTTATTATTGCCTCTCGGGCATATTCCCTTCAAATTTATGTCCTAAAATGTTGCCCATGAATTTACAAACCCGTAGAAATTTGAATCAACAAATTCAGAGCTCTAAATCAAAAGTTATGAAAGAATTAAGAAATAGGAAAAAATATAAACAAAAAAAGGGTGGCCGGCCAGACCAGCCAAAATGGGCCGGCCCAACCAGGCCGATCGGAGGTCACCCCGCACAGGAACAGGAGCACGTTAGTCTTCAGTTTATTTGTATCTATTGGTGTTAAATGACTCTCAATTGCCCTTCTAAATTGTACTAAATGCCCCCTAATTCCTCTTCCTCTTTAATCATCTTTAATCCAGCCCCCACCCCCTCCTATATAAACCCCACTCCAGGAAAGTTCACAAGTTTTCAACTCGGTAGGAATATTATAGCCTCATTTTCGTCCAAAATTGTCCCCATCTTTCCCACCCAAATAGTCCTTCAAGACAACCTCGGATCGCGGCGCCTTGAACATGGAAGTTGTTCCCCTCGTCAATACGGTTCCATTCCCGCTGGTTTCACCTTGTTTTGTTCATCAAGCGGAGAGAAAAACGCGGTCAAAGATTCATATCTTAGAAGGTATAATCCATTTTACACCCACCTCGTTGCTCCAAACTCAATTTCCCTTGAACAGTAGATAGATCTAGTTGTTATCTACAACTTTCATGTAGAAAGTTTTTCCATCCGGACAACTTTTTCTATAGTAATTCTGACATCATCATGACATCAGCGTAGTCAACAGTCAACTCAGTCAGATCGGTCAAAGTCAATTTCAGTCAATTTCCGAGTTTGACTTTTCTAGATTTTAGTACGAACTCGTATAATTCATAGAAAAAGATTTAGAAGTCCAAAAATTATAAATTTGGTATCCCTGAAAAGCTGAGATTCTGTAGAATCCATTTCTGCAATAATATTACTTATTCTCTGTACAAAAATGTGATTTATAAATTAAATGGTTTAATTGGTCATTTTCACCATAAAAATTATATATTTAGTTCTGTATATCCAAATTTAGCAAATAATATGTCTATGGATTCACAAAAACAAGTAGAACAAAGTGGAGCCATAATTCGGTATTTTTAGTCTGTTAAAATAATGTTTTATGCAGAACCATTTGTGGAGTATTTTGAGTATAAAAAATGTTGTGTAAATTATTTTTAAGTGGATCCTTTTGCAAATGGTTGTAAGTTGAACCCTCTGTACAATAATACAAAAATATAATTTTATTCTAGTATAAATAAGACCGTGGCAATTATTTAGTGAGAATGGCATTTCCAACTGTTAGAAAATGTTGCTAATTGCTACAATTGCACAAATGGTTGCATTTGTAATCTTGAAAATATAAAATGTTCATAAATCACTTAGTAATGTCCAGAACCTTGTTATAACAATTTGTACAATAAAAATTGCCGTCTTGCATGTTTGCATACTTTGCATGATTTTCGTGTTGTCATTAGTATTGATCTTGTGATTGTTTTGTCTTGGTTGTTTTGCTTGATAGATTGTGTTGATTGTCAAGTGTGTTATTGCGAAGAGTTTACCAACACCACCAACTACTAAGGCAAGTGGCACTATCATCCATGTCCTACTATTTTCAATACACTTAGTGGAATTTTTGTAGTATGCATGATAGGGATACTATGTTACTATGCTATGCTATGTCCTATTGGGATATCCTTTATATCTTCCTTAGTGAAAACATCATAGTTGTAGTATGCTTAGCCCTGCTATAGACTTGGTGTGGAACATGTTATGATTATATGAAGTGTTGGAAAATATATGTTTTATATAATAAAACAAGTACTCAAAGAATCACCTGGGTGGAATGTGGATACTCAATTGTGGATAAGGTGGAAACGAAGGGAACCATGTATATATGGCTATCTTTTTCGTATGTGCACTAGAAGAAAACCAGCCAGGGACTTAGAGATTGAACATGTTTCTCGTACAGTGGCTTCTGTGTACAGCCACATGCTAAATGGGCACTGGCTTAGTCAATTACACAGTGGAAGACCCTTGCATTGGCACCTATTCGGGTTAACTAGAATTATGTATTAGAAATATATCCTTACATTGGTGCCTGGTAGAAGTGCTAGAATTATGTCTTTGGAGGACTTCTATGGAAAGACTTTGTCACATTCTTGATTTGCCGGTACTCCATTTGGTGTGTACTTATCCAGCGGCCACTGGTGGCATCAAGACGAGATTATGTCATGTGGGTAAAGTGTACAACTTCTGCAGAAGATCAAATTCTAAGTACTTATCCATGTCCCCGGTTACGGACAACTCTGAGCAACTAAGGCCTGAACTATGGAAGATCTCGACATTTCTCAAAGTAAAACTTGATGGTGTGAACAAGGGATTAGAAGCACTTGGAGTTTGCCAAGGAGTTCAAAAAGTTTGTTAAAAGATCAAAACTATTTTGAAAAGATAGGATAAAACCATATTGCTTTCTGCAAATGAGCATAAACCCTACTCATCCAAATATGCATATATTGATAGGTTCCAACTTATTTCCACATAGTAGTGAAACTTGCCAATATAATTCAAATGTATTAACCCTTGTGGCTATAACTTATTATGTTGCAGGTTTGTTTGATGTTAGTGAAGTGTGTTGATTAGGATTACAAGTCTACAACCAACATGATTGTCTGTGGCACTTTGAGGATGAAGGACTCCATGCTATATAGATATTTCTGATGCATTGTAATGATATAGCCAAATGAGCTATGTAAGATGTAATATAATATTTTATTCCTGGTTATAAAGGTGTACTATGACCTTTGTTTCTTGATATTACATCTCAAAGTATGGATGCTAGCTATTGATCCAGGGACAGGCATTGTAAACACATGGATCTCTACCTTATCAAGTTGGGACCGCTACACCACGGGTTTATGGAGTGAAGTGTCAATAAAAGAATACGAACAAGAAGCATCACACTTACCATTACACAACTCATAGAAGAAAGCAACTCACCATTATATAACTTAGCTTGCAACAAGTACATGACTCACAATAGAGATGCATAAAGATAAATCATAATTGGAATTCACAAACTTTGTTCTTCGTCAGAGAACAGCTGGCGAACAGTTTGACAAAAATCTTTTTGTAGAAGTCTTCAAAACAGGAGTACTCTTTGCTCAAAAAGGTTTTTCAAAATGAAGGCTTTCAAAGTAATACTCAATAGATACGAGTCTTGTGCAAACAAGGAAGATAAAGAACATGATTGAATAAATCACCATATGAATGCTTGCAACACAACAACTCAAATGCTTGCTGGAGATAGAGAGGAAGTAGGTTTGTGACTCAACTTGGAAATAGGAGAAAGGTCCCTTCATAGAGGGAAGCAGGGATTTCAAGTCATAAAGAGCTTCCAAAAGATTATGGTACTTACTAGTTTTGAGCCCTCATTGCCCCTATCATAGGCATCTTGAGATGATTAAGGTTAAAGTGAACAAGGATGGAGTATATGCTTGACGAAATATAAGTTGGCAATCTCATGTCCCTTGAGTACGAGGGCCGCTCCTCATGCTACTCAACTTTAGTCACTGGTAAGTTCTTGTCATTCTAAGTATATGTGTATCATAAAGAACCGTCAACGGGGTAGCCCTTGCACATGGTACAGGAGCTATCCCATAACCAAAATGACAAGGGAAGCACACAATGAGCATCTCAGCAATCTTTTTATTTACTATGTGCATAGCTTTTTATTGAGGATGCTTCACAGAATGCTCATTATGGTGATGCTGCAAGTTTCCACCATGATTAGGCATGGCTTAGGCTAGCGGCCCAGGCGTTTCTCTAACACACATACATAACTCCATGGACTTACAAGCTCCCTCTTTATTTCACAACATCGACATCCGCAAACAAAAGAGCATGATATCAACTGGATAAGTATCCATAAGTGTCGAAAGCGTTCCCCGTAATAGCACGGTTCTGCTAATCCCAGCGTATAGATGCAAGCATATACAACTTCGATGACACAATGGTTCAAGTCGATTAGGGGCAAGAAAATAAGGTGTGCCATCAAGTTCGTGAGAGCTTTACTAACTAGTTTTCACATAACAAAATACTTTTTAATTCGAAAGATAGTTGAAGCTTGAGAATTTGCTTGGAATAGAAAATGCTAATAGGTAGATATGGTGGACACAAATGGCACAGGTTTTGGTTGGAAGCATGAGAAGTATGCCTTCTCAAAACATGTTTTTGGCTAGAAAGGCTGGGTAGCAAGCAAAAGAGTTGAAATAAGCAAGCAAACCTACAAGTGATAAAGCCAAACATGCAATATTCCTTGAAGACACAAAAGATCTTAAATAAATAATACTAAGCTTATGAGCCAACAAGAAAGAAAATAAATGATACAAAATACATGTAAGATTTTTCTCTTTTCCTTTCAAACCTCAAAAAGTGTTGCTACTGACCAGAACCGGTTTGCCAAAATCAATTTAGATTTACTTGATGCTCCCAAAATGATGCCAATACTGATCAACAAGATCAATCATATAATAGAGATTGAAAACTAAAATAAGAAGTGCAAAAAGTAAAAGATGAGACCTCTCATTAATATTCCATAAAGGCACTCACACCAAGGGATACATAAATAACCAACTAAAGGAGAGATACTTCCACAATGCAAACCAACCTATAAGATAACCTCTCTACCAAAGATATGAATCCACTAAAAAGGTAAAAGATAAAAATATAATGATGGTGATACCGCGGCACTCCCCCCAAGCTTGGAACAATCCAAGGGGATGCCAAACCTGATGACGAATTACTCTTTTGGTGATGATGGTGTTCTCTTGTCATCATAAAACTTCCAAGGCAAAGGTTCCCCATCCAAAAAGGACGTCTTGGTTTCCGCAATCCTAAAACTAGCAGCAGAGCTTATGCGATCAAATATAGCCTCATACGGATAGTTTTGATTTTGTATGTCGTAGAGTTGTGCTTGTAATTGGTTGGTGGTCTGACGGAGCGAGAAGATTTATTCTGGGAACTCAGCAACCTACTCCTCGTGCTTGGCAATGAGTTCTGAACTTATCTTGTGAATAACATCCACTTTGTGTTCTGCCATCTTCTTGTACCTGAAAACCTCCTGCTTCAATGCTTCCATCCTATCTTCCAGACTGCCTTCTCCTTTAGGGCCTTGAACTTATTTCATCTGCACCTTCCCATCTTTGAGAATCAACTCCTTGGGATGGATCCTCAACTCATACATGTAAGGGTTGATGACATCCGTAGAGGAATCCTCCATGGGTGATCCAGAGGAAGACATTGTGGCTCCAAAACTGAGAATTTGCCTGACAGAAACAGATCAAAACAAAAACATGACGAGAACTCGATACAAAAACCTCGGGGAAACCGGGAGGGTTATATATTATGAAGTTTCAATGCATAAGGAAGGTACTGGTATGAAAACAAGGTGGAGACGGAGCTCAGGGGGCTCACACCCCCTCTAGGCGCGACCAGCTGGGGGGGCGCGCCTGGGGTGGGTGTAGCCACCCCGGCCTCCGTTTCCTCCTCTGTTTTGTTTCATATCCTCCCGTATGTAATAAAAACATCAAAAATATAAAAAGATTAGGATTTCACGAACCTTCTGTTTTCACCACTTTTACCTATTCAAATAAGAACTCTGCAGATTTTGGTGTTTGGTTTCTAATAAATTCTTGCGGAGTCACCATTTTAATAATGTCAACGTCTTCATTATAAGGATCTCCAGAAATATAATGTTTGAGCCTTTGGCCATTCACCACCTGTGTAGTGTTGTCCTTCAAAGGAGATATTTTGATAGCACTTGAACGATATACTTCCTCAATAACAAAAGGTCTTTCCCATTTTGAGAGTAGTTTCCCTGCAAAAAATCTGAGACGAGACCTATACAAAATAAATTTATCACTAACATGGAACTCCCTTTTGAGAATCCTCCTATCATGCCATATTTTTACTTTTTCCTTAAAGAGTCTAGAATTTTCATAAGCTTCAGTTCTCCACTCATCTAAGGTACTCATGTCAAGCAATCTTTTCTCACCAGCAAGTTTAAAATCTCTATTCAACTCTTTCACTAAGCTTTGTTTTCTAATTCTAAAGGCAAGTGACAAGCTTTCCCATAGACCATTTTGTAAGGAGACATCCCCATAGGATTTTTATAAGCAGTTCTATAAGCCCATAAAGCGTCATTCAACTTTTTAGCCCAATTTTTCCTATATCTATTAATAGTCTTTTGCAAGATAGATTTAATTTCCCTATTGGAGAGTTCTACTTGCCCACTGGTTTGGGGGTGTTAAGCTGAAGCAATTCTATGGTTTACATCATACTTAGCGAGAGTTTTTTAAAACCCCCATGAATAAAATGAGAGCCTCCATCAGTCATGAGATATCTAGGCACACCAAACCTAGGAAAAATAACACCCTTAAGCATTTTTAAAGAGGTCTTACCATCAGCATTGTTTGTAGGTATGGCTTCTACCCATTTTGTAACATAGTCAACAACGAAAAGAATATAAGTATACCCTTTTGAAGGAGGAAAAGGACTCATAAAGTCAAATACGCAACAATCAAAAGGTTCAATAACAAGAGAATAATTCATAGGAATTTCATTGCGTCTAGAAATTTTACCAACTCGTTGACATTCATCACATGATAAGACAAACTTCCTTGCATCCTTGAAAAGGTTAGGCCAATAAAATCCAGATTGTAAAACCTTTTATGCAGTCCTATCCCTAGCATGATTTCCTCCATAAGCACTGCCATGACATTTTCTCAATATCTCTTATTGTTCAAATTCTGGAACACATCTTTGCATAATACCATCCACTCCTTCTTTATATAAATGTGGGTCATCCCAAAAGTAATGCCTTAGATCATAAAAGAATTTTCTTCTTTGCTGGGATCTAAAGGTTGGAGGCAAATACTTGGAAACAATAAAGTTAGCATAATCAGCATACCAAGGACTCTCATGCGGACTTACCCTTATTGCAGCCAACTGCTCATTTGGAAAACTATCATTAATAGGCAAGGGGTCAAAAGAAATGTTTTCCAAACGAGATAAATTGTCAGCAACAGGATTTTCAGCACCTTTCCTATCTACAATATGCAGATCAAACTCTTGTAAAAGAAACACCCATCTAATAATCCTAGGCTTAGCGTCCTTCTTTGTCGTAAGGTACTTAATAGCAGCATGATCAATATGAATGGTGACCTTTGAATCAAAAATATAGGGTCTAGACTTATCACAGGCAAAGATCACAGCTAAGAACTCCTTTTCAGTAGTAGCATAATTCTTTTGAGCAGCATCTAGAGTATTGCTAGCATAATGAATAACATTCAACTTCTTATCAATATGTTGCCCAAGGACAGCACCCACAACAAAATCACTAGCATCACACATAATTTCAAAAGGTAAACTCCAATCAGGTGGTTGAACAATAGGAGCTGTAGTCAGAGCTTTCTTCAAAGTTTCAAAAGCTTCCTTACAATCATCATCAAAAACAAAAGGTACATCTTTTTGAAGAAGATTGGTAAGGGGCTTTGAAATTTTGGAGAAATCTTTAATAAACCTCCTATAGAAACCAGCATGACCTAGGATACTACGAATACCTTTTATATCTCTAGGGCAAGGCACCTTCTCAATTGCTTCAATTTTGGCTTTGTTAACTTTAATACCTCTTTTAGAAATTGTGTCCAAGAATAATCCCTTCATTAACCATGCAGTGGCATTTCTCCCAATTAAGAACAAGGTTGGTTTCTTCACATCTCTGCAAAACTTTATCAAGGTTGTGCAAACAGTTATCAAAAGAAGTTCCATAGCCGAGAAATCGTCCATGAAAACCTCCACAATTTTTTCACAAAAACCATGAAAGATAGTAGACATACACCTCTGAAAGGTAGCAGGAGCATTACATAAACCAAAAGGCATACGCCTATAAGCATAAGTGCCATAAGGACAAGTGAAAGTGGTTTTATCTTGGTCTTGTTCTTTCACAACAATTTGAGAGAACCCAGAATAACCTTCAAGAAAAAAAGTGAGTCTTTTTGGACAACCTCTCAAGCATTTGATCAATAAAGGGCAAAGGATAATGATCTTTCTTAGTAACTTTATTAACCTTTCTAAAATTAATGCACATCCTATACCCAAACACTAATCTTTGGGTTATAAGCTAATTATTTTCATTAGGCACAACGGTTATTCCCCCTTTCTTGGGAAGTCAATGAACAGGGCTAAACCATTGGCTATCAGCAATAGGGTAAATAATACCAGCATCAAGGAGTTTTAATACCTCATTTCTTACCACATCCTTCATCTTAGGATTTAGACGGAGTTGGTGCTCAATAACTGGTTTTGCATCAAGAGTGGGAGAAATTCCTT
This sequence comes from Avena longiglumis, assembly GCA_030063025.1. Classification (NCBI taxonomy): domain Eukaryota; kingdom Viridiplantae; phylum Streptophyta; class Magnoliopsida; order Poales; family Poaceae; genus Avena; species Avena longiglumis. The sequence continues at coordinate 426,946,855 of CP125977.1, read as the reverse complement.
TTAAATCGTCAAGAGTATAACCCATAGCTCCTCAGTGTTTCTTCAGTATTTCCAATAACCTTTCTTCTTCCTTTCCTGAAAGTTCAAAACTAATAATAACAGGATATACTTTCTTATCATCAAGATAAGCATATTTAAGATCATCAGGTAAAGGTTTTAACTCGAAAACAGGGTCCCCTTTAGGTGGTAGTGTGGTACCCAAATCTTCCGCAGGTAGATTATGCTTAAGTTGCTCAGGCTGACGAAGGAAAACCTCGTCAATCTCAATTCTTTCATTCATGAAGACATCGCTTTCATGATCTTCCATAATTGTTGAAAGGCATTGTTAGGAGCAAGAGAAATATCAGAAAGTTGTTCAACCCTGAAATCCTCATTAGGCAGTTCATTTTCATAAGGAGTTTTAGCAAATCTGGAAAAATTAAACTCATAAGACTCTCCATCAAACTTAGTCAAAACTTTTTCCTTCCTACAATCTATGATAGCCCCACAAGTATTCAAGAAGGGTCTACCAAAGATAATATGATATGTTTTACTAGCTTCTGAACCAAGTACTAGAAATCAGCAGGATATTTAATCTTACCACAAAGCACCTCCACATATCTTACAATGCCAATGGGACAGAATGTCTCTCAATTGACAAGGTGAATAACCATGTCAATGTCCTCAAGCTCACAGGGACTGATGCGTGCACCCAGTGTTGACGTGGGACACTTTGTTGGAACCCCAAGAGCAAGGTGTGATGAGCACGGCAGCAAGTTTCCCTCAGTAGAGACCAAGGTTATCGAACCTGAAGGAGGAATGAAACGTCTCAAAGGTGTTGCAAGCAACGTGGAAACCTCCACAACACAAACTCAAGACTTTGTCCCAACGAATCAGTGAGGTTGTCAAGCTCACCAGTTTGTTCTAACAAAGGATTAAACGTATGGTGTGGAAGGTAATGGTTTGTAGAAAGTAAAAAGGTAACAGTGGAAGATGTATCAATGGTAAAGATTGGACCGAGGTCCATAGTTCACTAGAGGTGCTCTCCTTAGATAAACAACATGGCATGAAGGGTAAAAAAATTACAACAGGGCAATTGACAGGAACTGAGCAAGGCATAACAATGCAATTACTATCTAGAAAGATCCTATGAAGTTGATTGGGCAATACAACAATATACATAGACCGTAATCCAACTGCATCTATGACTAGAAGTCCACCTTCAGGTTATCATCCGAACCCCCTCCAGTATTAAGTTGCAAGCAACAGACAACTGCTTTAAGCAAAGTGTGTAAGGTAAACAGTCCACATGTTCCATGAACAAAAGACCATTGTTTTCTCCCTAGTAGTAACAGCACATCTACAACCGAAGAGATTTCTGTCACTCCCTTGGAAACTAGAGGCATGAACCCACTATCGAGCATAAATACTCCCTCTTGGAGTCAATAGCAACTACTTGGCCAAGATAACCACTAGCAACGGAGAGCATACAAGATCACAAACAACAAAGACATGATAGACTCATAAAGATAAAACCATTAGTCAAACCAACATAATAATCTCAATATCCATCAGATCCCCGCAAACACAACATGCATGATTACAAATAGATTAGATCTTGATCATGAACAGATCTCACAAGATCTATACATGAAAGAACAAAGGAGGAGATACAACCATATAGCTACTACATGGACCCATAGTCCAAGGTGGAACTACTCACGCATCATACCGGAGAGAAGGCCTCCAGGATGATCTCCCCTCCTACAGGGTGCCGGGAAGAACTTCAGATCCCCCCGATCTAGGGACGATGGTGGCGGCGGCTACAGACGATTTCGTGGAGATTTGATCGGGTGCTTAGGGTTTCTACATCGGGGGCTTCTTATAAGCGAAGGGGGAGGCCGAGGAGGTGACCAGGGGGTCAAACCCTACCCAGGCGCGGTACCACCCCTGGCCACACCTAGGGGGGGTTTGTCCGCCCTGGCACGCTTCTCCGTCTCCCCTCTGGACTCCTTGTTCCCCACGGAAAGTAATTGACTTTGAAGTTTGTCCCGTCCAATTCCGAGAATATTTCTTTACTAGCTTTTCTGAAACCAAAAACAGTAGAAAATAGGCAACTGGCACTGTGGAAACTTGTTAATAGGTTAGTACCAGAAAATATGTAAAAAACACCTCAAAGTGTAGATAAAGAAAAGCAAAGTAGATACTAACAAGCATGGAACATCAAAAATTATAGATACATTTCCGACGTATCAAGCATCCCCAAGCTTAACTCCTGCTCGTCCTCGAGTAGGTAAGTGATAAAAGAATAATTTTTGAGGTGACATGCACCCTCACAATAAAGATCCAACCATTTGCAAGCATTGAAAGCTGGGATCAAAGAACTCTGAACATGTGCATGAAAGATGGAGTTCTAAAAATAGGTCATAGTAACTATGCATGCAACATGAAATGCTACAAACAAAGATCATGAATAACATGCATTGAAAAATGTTTGTTTGTTTCACATACAGAAAACATAGCATAGTGGCAATTAGCTTGTCCCTCATAGAGTAGCAATATAGATGCATAGGACACCTTCAAAGTTCACAAGGGTGACTAGAAACAAATAGCACAAGAACAAGTAATATCACAATATGCATTAATCAATAAGCTTTGGAACACTGCACACAGAATGACAACTATGCTCTCTAAATGGTGCCTAAAGGTAGAAGGTGGAGACTCAATAGTGGTGGAAGAAAGGCCTTTTTGTAAAGGAAGCAGGGATTTCAAGTTTCAGAAAGAGCTTCCAAAAATTATGGTACTTGTTAGCTTTCATCCCTCATTGCCCCTATCATAAGCATCTTGAAGTGATTAAGGTTAAAGTGAACAAACTAGAGAGTATATGCTTGACGAAGTATAAGCTGGCAATTTCAAGTCCCTTGAATATGAGGGCCACACCTCATGCTACTCAACTTCAGGCCCAGGTAAGTTCTTGTCATTGTAAGTATTTGCATACCATTGAGGACCGCCAACAGGGTAGCCCTTGCACATGGTACAGGAGCTTTCTCATAACGAAAATGACAAGGCAAGCAGACAATGAGCATCTCAGCAATCTTTTTATTTACTATATGCATAGTTTTTTATTGAGGATGCTTCATAGATAGCTCACTATGGTGATGCTGCAAGTTTCCACCATGATTAGGCATGGCTTAGGCTAGCGGCCCAGGCGTTTATCTAACACAGAATACAAACTCCATGGACTTACAAGTTCCCTCTTTATGTCACACCGGTGACATACATAGACAAAAGAGCATGATATCAACTGAGTACAAAGTACAAGTGCAATTTTGGAAACGTTCCCCGTGACAGCACTGTTCTGCTAATTCCAACGTATAAGTGCAAGCGTATACAACATAGCGCCACAATGGTTTAAGTTTATTAGGGGAAAAGAATATAAAGTGTGCCATCAAGTTCGTGGGGGCTTTAATCACTAAGTTTTCACATAACAAAATAGTTTTTAATTGGAAGATAGCTGAAAACAAGAATATACTTGGAATGGTGTAACACACCATGCATAGGAGTTTATAGTGGACACTTTGGAATAACTTGGTTTCTTGGGAGTTGGAAGCATGAGTAGAACTTACTCATACAAGTGGAGGCTATCAAAAGACTGGGAGAAACCAACTAAGAGAGCATAATGGCCATAATAATGCAGAGCAACAAAGCATTACTAATAAAAGCATATAGTGGTACTAAAAGTTAAGTAATAAATGATCTTAGAGGCTAATGCTGACTTGTCATAGTTATAACATGGTGTGAGCATGTGCCAAGTCAACCCAAGCAAAGCATCAAAGGAGAATACCACAATACTATGCTTTTGCATGCTAAAACAACGCATAATTTCTTCAAGGCACACTAAGCAATCCCAATTGTTTGGAACAAGACATGCTATAGCAATAATCACTACGCATAATGCCAAAACAACACCTAGCATGTCATGCTAAAGTCTAAGTCACGGTCAATGCAAGCTCCTCTTGCACTTCAAGCAAGAACTTACTACTCATTTCCAACACCAAGCAACTTATTTGCAAAACAACACAGCGAGAATAGGGGTCCAAACTACTCAAGCAAACTAAAAAACCTAAGAAAAGCAAACGAAAACTAAGACGCTCCAAGAACAACACAACTGTGCATGAAACAATAAAAACGAAGTGTCTAGACAGACCTGAGGTTTTCATTGATGAAGAAGGGGATGCCTTATGCATCCCCAAGCTTTGAAGCATGTACCTCTTGGATATTTCTTGGGGTGACACCATGGTGGCATCCCGAAGCTTGAGATTTTTTCCATTCTTCATCTCATTGCATCATTCTCTCTCTACACCTAAAATTTTTCCTTTATACAAAACTTCACACAATCTTCATTAGCAACATTAGTGTATTCAAAAGATATTAGACCTCTAGCAAAGCTTTGGAACAGAAAGGATTTTCACTAAAAACATAAGCTACTGTAGTAACTCCTTCAAAAATCTCAATTTCCCAAAAATAATCCAAAACGGAATCAATAAGAAGAAAATGCAAATAATGGCAGAAATCTGTCAAAACAGACCTGTAGGTAGAAACCGATTTTTTCGAACATCTTCTGTTACTCAAATCAAAAAGTGTTGAACTGACGAAAGTTAGATAACATACTGGGGGATTTATTCGTAAATTGTGATCTCAATCCGAGTTACAGAGACTCCTCATGAATATTTTTGTTGGAGGACAGAAATCTGTTTCGAGACAGCAACTCGCCAAATCTTACTTCCCTCTCATTAGAGGTCATTCTTGGCACAAAAAGCAAACAAAAAGGATAAGGAGAGGTCATTACTGAAGTAATAACCTCCAAGACTCAAAGAAACTCTTAGGTTATCTCCCAACAAGTACTTTTCTTTAACGCCTTTAAGTTAGGCTTGATAGCTTGAGAAGATGCTCACATAAGAAATATGAATTGAAGTAAAAGAGAGCATCCAGAAGCAAATTAAAAACATATTTAAGTCTAACCCTATTCCTATGCATAGGAATCTTATAAATAAACAAGTCATGAAAGCACAAAGCAACAAGGATAGGAAAGCAAAACAGGTGCAACTTCAAGATTTTCAACATAAAGAGGGGAAACTTAATATTGTTGAGATACATAAGACCATGTTTCCCTCTCTCATAATAACTTTCAGTAGCATCATGAATAAAATTAACAATATAACTATCACATTAAACATTCTTATCATAAGCCACATGCATAAAGTGATTATTACTCTCTACATAAGTAGTGGGAGCAAATTCAACAAGATAGCTATCATTATTATTCTCATCACCATAATCATCAAATATAGGAGGCACATTGTAATCACAATCAATTTTCTCCTCAATAGTAGGTGGACTGAAAATATCAATATCATCATTGTAATCATCATAAATTGGAGGTGAAGTACCATCATAGGCAATAGAATTTTCAGAATTGGTACCAAAGAGATTTTCAATATCAAAAGTGGTGTGATTTTCCCAATCATGATCACTACTACAGGTAACAGGCATAGGAACATCATCACAAGTTTTACCTATAATAGATATTTCAAAAGAATCCACAGGAGCATAACATTCATCCTCCTCTTTTTCATCTAATGAACTTCCTGTTTCAGCAATTTCTTCTTCCATAGGCTCCTGCAAGGCATTAGTCTCTTCCATTTGTGGAAAGCATCTATTAAAATATTCAAGAATATAGCCATTTTCTTCCTTGTAATTATCAAAGCAAAATTTAAGTATCTCATAAACCTCATGTTCATAAGGTGCATCATTAGTACTTTCAATCAAACTGGCAAGTTCAAATGCACCCTTGAAAGCAATAAATTCTTCAATTTGTTCCACATCATCAAAGTCATAATTTCCTTTAACATAAGAGGATATGGTAACATTATCAATATACTCACATTAAAAAGGCAGGTGTTTATACCTCCTACAGCAACAAGACTTGTCAAAGCAATAAGTAACATTATAAGTAGAACACACCTATCTAGGAATAGTATTCAATTTATTAATTTGTGCCCATAAGTGTTTCCCTTTTTGTGACAAACGGTGTTCCTTGTAATAATACTTTTCTTCTTCCGTGAACCCACCTTGCCAATAAGAACTAGTTACAAAGAAACCATCCATTGATAGAAAGCATGACCAAGCAAGGCAATAACAGACCAGCAACCAGCGTAGGAACTAATTTTTTGTGTTTTTGAATAAAGAAAGCAAACCAAACTAAACTAATTTTTTTTGGGTTTTTTGAAAAGAGGCAAACAAAACCAAGCAAAAGAAACTAAGCAAACTAAAAACAAAGTAAAGAGAAAGTAGGTGAAGGACTCCCCTAGTGAAGATGTCCTTAGCCTCCCAGGCAACGACACCAGAAATCTTGTTGATGGCACCTAGTTGACGTGGGAGCTTCTTTCTTTATTCCCCGGCAACGGCGGCAGAAATCTTGATGCGTGCACCCAGTGTTGACGTGGGACACCTAGTTGGAACCCCAAAAGTGAGGTGTGATGAGCACAGCAGCAAGTTTCCCTTAGTAGAGACCGAGGTTATCGAACCTGAAGGAGGAAGGAAACGTCTCAAAGGTGTTGCAAGCAACGTGGAAACCTACACAACACAAACTCAAGACTTTGTCCCAACGAATCAGTGATGTTGTCAAGCTCACCAGTTTGATGTAACAAAGGATTAAACATATGGTGTGGAAGGTAATGGTTTGCAGCAAGTAAACATGTAACAATAGAAGATGTATCAATGGTAAATATTGGACCAAGGTCCATACTTCACTAGAGGTGCTCTCCTTAGATAAACAACATGACATGAAGGGTAAACAAATTACATCAGGGCAATTGACAGGAACTGAGCAAGGCATAACAATGCAATTACTAGTCAGAAAGATCCTATGAGATTCGATTGGGCAATACAACAATATACATAGAACTCCATCCAACTACATCTATGACTAGAAGTCCACCTTCAGGTAATGATCTGAAACCCCTCTAGTATTAAGTTGCAAGCAACAGAAAACTGCTTTAAGAAAAGTGTGTAAGGTAAACAGTCCACATGTTCCATGAACAAGAGACCGTTGTTTTGTCCCTAGTGGCAACAACACATCTACAACCGAAGAGATTATTGTCACTTCCCTTGGAAACTAGAGGGATGAACCCACTATCGAGCATAAATACTCCCGCTTGGAGTCACTAGCAACTACTTGGCCAAGATAGCTACTAACAACGGAGAGCATGCAAGATCACAAACAACATAGACATGATAGAATCATAAAGACAAAACCATTAATCAAACCAACATAATAATCTCAATATCCATTGGATCCCCACAAACACAACATGCATGATTACAAATAGATTAGATCTTGATCATGAACGGAGCTCACAAGATCTATACATGAAAGAACAAAGGAGGAGATACAACCATCTAGCTACTACATGGACCCATAGTCCAAGGTGGAACTACTCACGCATCATAACGGAGAGAAGGCCTCCGAGATGATCTCCCCTCCGACAGGGTGCCGGGAAGAACTTCAGATCCCCCCCCCCCGATCTAGGGCCGATGGTGGCGGCGGCTACAGACAATTTCATGGAGATTTGATCGGATGCTTAGGGTTTCTACATCGAGGGATTCTTATAAGCGAAGGGGGAGGCCGAGGAGGCGACCAGGGGGGTCAAACCCTACCCAGGCGCGGTCCCACCCCTGGCCGTGCCTAGGGGGTGTTTGGCCGCCTTGGCACGCTTCTTCGTCTCCCCTCTCGACTCCTAGTTCCCCACGGAAAGTAATTGAATTTGACGTTTGTCCCGTCCAATTCCGAGAATATTTCTTCACTAGCTTTTCTGAAACCAAAAACAGCAGAAAATAGGCAACTGACACTGTGGCAACTTGTTAATAGGTTAGTACCGGAAAATATGTAAAAAGCACCTCAAAGTGTAGATAAATCAAAGCCAAGTAGATACTAACAAGCATGGAACATCAAAAATTATAGATACGTTTCCGACGTATCAAGCATCCCCAAGCTTAACTCCTGCTCGTCCTCGAGTAGGTAAGTGATAAAAGAATAATTTTTGAGGTGACATGCACCCTCACAATAAAGATCCAACCATTTGCAAGCATTAAAAGCTGGGATCAAATAACTCTAAACATGTGCATGAATGATGGAGTTCTAACAATAGGACATAGTAACTATGCATGCAACGTGGAAGGCTACAAACAAAGATCATGAATAACATAGATTGAAAAATGTTTGTTTGTTTCACATACAGAAAATATAGCATAGTGGCAATCAGCTTGTCATTCATAGAGTAGCAATATAGATGCATAGGACACCTTCAAAGTTCACAAGGGTGATGTAACATCCCTAAAATCATGTTTCAAACTCATGCATATCATCCATGCATCCATGATCACATATAGAGTTCATTCCAAACAAATCAATTCAAAAACAGGAGCATATGAGCTCATTATTTTATGTGATCAGCATTTGAATCAAATGCTACTCTCCAATGAGAGATTGTTGTTCATGAAACCAAACTTTGTTGTCTTATTGCTCTCAGGTTGTATTGCTAGATTACTAAGATTTAAACCAAAGTTTCAAAACAAATATGATTTGAAAACCAATTTCAAAACCTATTCAAACTAGTGCTATGCCACTGCTTATTTTAATTTATTCCAAGTGACCAAGCCAATTCAAAGTAACCACTTGGTTTTATGCCCAGAAATGTGATTGTTGCAAACTACAAAAATCCTGAAAAGATTTGAATTCAAATAGGTTTTGAAATCATTTGAATTTGATTCCTGAAATTGAAAACAGAAAAAAGAAAAGGAGAAAAGAATTGGAAAAGGGCATGCGCCACCTATCTAGCCCAACGACGGATTCAGCCCACTAAGCCCACCCGGGTTCCCTCTCTCTCTCTCTCACTCGCAGACGCACCCACCGAGTGACTGATGCCAGGACCCCACCCCCTCTTTGTTTCTCTCGCTGAAAACTGGGCATCACTGCCGCGTCACCCTTCGTCCCCAAATCGCGCCCACGAACACGTCGCCGGCCGTTCCCTCCGACATTCACTGCCGTGTTGATTCCGCGCTTAATTGCCATTGATACCGCGCGAGATCCTCGCCCCCGCTCTGGCTATAAGACCACCTCCCCCTCATGGCCATTTCCCCCAACAAAGCTGCATGAACGCCCCTGCCGCCCAATCACTCCTGCACCGCCGCAGACAGAGCTCACTCCGGCGACCAATCCCGGTGAGCCCCGTGCGCCCCTTCTTCTCTAGTTCTTGCAGACAACTTCACAACTTCCTTGCGCACCTTCTGACACCATTGGTTCCTCCTATACCGCCCCAAGTCGTCGTCTTCGTCAAGCACAGCAAGGTTCCGACGACGTCCTCAACTCCGGCGATTAAATTCGGTGAGCCCCTTGTTCCCCTCCGCCTCTGATTCACACAATCGTGTTCGCCGTACTCTTGCGCATCTCCTGATGCCTTTTATTCATGCTAGGGTGACCAGGAGCATCGCTAACGTCGTCGTCCACTCGAGCCCGACGCTGTCATCAACTCCGACGAGCCCGTGCAGCCGTGTCCGTGCGCCCCTTGCCAAGCCGTCGCTAGGTTGAGCATCAGTGCATCGCTATGAACCTGGTAAGCGCCTCCAATGATCCCAGAACCCCCTGTAGCGCCGCGCCGCCGTAGACAGAGCTCGCCGCCGCCAGATGCCACCGCCAGCGCCGCCCATCTATGGTTGCTTGGTCGATGACCGTTGGATCTAGATCCAGCGCGTGTAAATAGATCACTTATCGAAACGTTATGAGTAGATCTGGACCGTGCAGGATAAGTTAGATCTAACGGCTTGTGAGCGCAATCCTGAGCGAACCGGTACGCACCAATCAGGTTATGACGCGTGGCTAGAGTTTAGGTTTAAAAACTGGATTTGAATCTATTAGATGTTTGAATTTGTTTTAGCCATAACTTTTGATCCCCACGTTCAAATTTGACAAATTTTATATCAATGGAATCAGGAGAACAAGCCCTTTCCAAATATGCTATGTGTTTAATGTTTTGTTTCTGTTAAAATGGTTTTATTTACAGAAACATGTGTAGGCCTATTTTTTGTATATAAATTATTTGAGAAATGTTTTAAGGTTTAAATAAATGTTGTTTGGCAAGTTTTGAACTTGTTTATGAACCAGTACTATACACTTGTCTTGTTGAGTTTAGAAAATCATCACATATCATGTTGCATGCATCCATATATTTTTGCTTGTATCTATTTGTATGTGATTTGTTGCTATGATTCTATGTGTAGATTTTGGTGCCAATAGTGATTGTGATTGTGAGGAGTGTAGCTACTCTCCAAACTACCAAGGCAAGTGGTGCTTCATGATATTTTTATCCCTATGTTTTCTACTAAGCATTAGAAATATTTTGCTAGTCTTGCATGTTATATTTTGCTTATATGCCATGTTGGGAAATCCTAATAGTGTAGAATTGCTAGGAAATTTCTAAGTTAAGATGCATATCTATGCCATGCTTAGCCTAGCTAGTAGCAACCAAGGGTGGTGAAATATACATGCTATGATGAAAATATTTCTAAGTCTTTGGACTTGTGTTTTTCCTAATAAAACAACTAAGTGAATGAAACACCTAGGTGGAATGGAAGGAATGGTTTATGTTGAGTGGTTACACAAGGCCCATTTCTATGGTTTACCTTGTGTATCTCACTTGTGGAAAGCCACCCAGGAACAAAGAGATTTTAGAGGCCAAGTGTTAAGAAGCTTCTAGTGCAGCCACTTGGCAATATGGGCTCTGTCTGGATCACATAGGTTGCTAGAACTTAGCCATTTGGACAGTTGGTGGTAGTGGGGTGATAGGTTGGAACGCGTCCATTTGGTCTAAGGGAAGGCTTCTGAAAGGTCCTGTCTTGGTGAAAATCAAGTCTGGTGGGGAAAGTGCACAACCTCTGCAGATGGAAGAATCTAAGTACTTAGCCATGTCCCTGGAAAAGGACAACTTGAGCATCAAGACATGGAAGCTATCAAGAATCTCCTCATCCCAATTTCTAAGTAAAACTTGTGGGTGAACAAGGATGAAGGACCCCAATTTCTATTGGTGGTTCCTTGGGGAAAAGTTTTGACAAAGAAAAACTTAGTGATTTCAACTAATAGGCAAAACCTATTTTGAGCAAAGCAAGCCTAAGCTACACTTAGCCAAATTGCATATAGTATCTAGTCCACCAAAATTATACTAAGGTATCACTTGCCAATACTATTCCAATATATTGACCCACTATGGCTGTAACTTGTGATGTTGCAGGTTACTCTGATGAGGATTAGGAGTCATGAGTCTACACTCAACATGTTTGCCTGTGGCACATGAAGATGAAGACTTTTATCTATTTACTTATTTAAACTCTTGTACTAGGCCTGTGGCCTTGGAGTTGTAAAGACTATGTTTGTCTCTGGAATGACTGTAATAATGACCTTTGTTTCTGTGTACTTCATCTTAAACTGTGGATGCTAGCATTGATCCAGGGACTAGCATTGCAATCACAGGGATCCTTTTCCTTTATAAAGGAGGGATCTTACAGATGCTATCAGAGCACTGTGTTGCCTGTAGGATTATGACCCTAGGATTGGAAACCACTAAGGAAAAATTTCAACAACTTCTACACTTGTCTATTCTTCTCGTAAACTTTTCTAATCTTCTTCCTCATCTCTATTTGTAGATGAACTCCATCAACGAAGCCTTAAGGAAAGGACCACTCATGACAATGACTTTGGAGTGTGAGACAGAATTCCCCAAGGCTCTCAAGGACCTCATGATTGCAATGGAAATACATGGTGCAGCTGTGTACAAAGGCTTTCCTGTGATGGATGAAGGAGTTGAGTACTGGTGGGTACAACTTAACTTGTATAAAAACAAGGAAGACAACCACAAGGAATCAGGATTCTGCATGTTCACCAATTCAGTGATGCACCCTACATTCTTTGATTCAGCAAGGGATGCAGCTTGGAAGACCATCAAAGAACTTGGTGATAGAGTCAAGTGCAGAATGTTCAACATCCAAAATAGCCTAAAAGAAGAGAAGAAACATACCCAAGAGTTGGAGGCTACCAACCAAACCTTAAGAGGAGACATTATAGACTTAGTAATGGAGTCATGTGCTCAAGATAGAGTGATTGCTTCTAGAAATATTGTGTTAGCCAACATATCTAGTGAGTTGGGATTGTAACTTACTTCGTTAGTTGGACCACCACTTATCACCTTATTTTCCAAATGTTGCTTGGAATAAGTTGAACCTTGGTTGTTGTAATGGATCCATGTATGCCATGACTTGTGTGTTTTGATTTCCAAGGATATTGTAGCATCCCAATTGTCTAACAATTGCAATGCTACTTTTCTAGTCTATATATTGCTATTTTCTACATATCATAATTATATTGCACTATATCATGATCATGTCATCATGCCACCTTGAATTTGAGCATCATATAAAACCCCTTTTTTATCTTATCCCATATGCATTTGCATTGTAAACTTGTATTTTGTTCTTGATAAAATTGTATTTGGTTTTTGATATATGTTAATGACCAATTTGAGTTGGGGGCATATCTTTTAAATTCCATCTATCTACTAACATGATTTAACCTCTTGTCATAACCACCTTGCTTTAATTCAACCATACATCTATATGTTGGCTTCTTATTTCTTATTTGGATTTAAATCTTTGCCCATATGCATGTGTGGACCTATCTATCATCATGTGATCATCCCACCTCTATTTCATTCTATTCCAATTCCATTCTATTTCTTTGAAGCTATTCTTGGCTTGATCATCTATTTTTTCTTGATTTTTTCCACGTGCCAAAATTTCTACTCCTACAATCCATCTTCCTATCTTGTTGTTTTGTTCTATATTTCTTGAATATAAATCTACTCCCTTTGTTGGATTTCTACCATCTACCCATCTTGAGTTTCCTTTAAACCTAGCTAGCTAACCTGGTCCGATTGCACCAGCAGCAAAGGAAGACATGATCCCACTGTTTATATCCTTCCCTCACAGTCACGTGCTCGACACAGCACGCACACGAGCATCGCGTGCACCCCTGCTCTCCTCCTCTGGTCCCTCGCTCTTCCTTCTCTCTCCAATAAGAGAGGCCACGCCGAGCCGTCCCTACCTGGCCGGATACACCTCCCCTTCACCTACCTTTTTTTCCATGGCCAAGCTCCACCTGCCGCCGCCATGAACTCGCCATCACCTGTCCCTTCTATCTCGCCATCATCACCGACGTTGTTCCCTGCTTCCACGGACAAGGAGTCGGAGCCCGGATGATCGACCTTGTCCTGGTGGAGGTTGCTGCTTGCCGCCGCGGACGCCCCGCCATAGCCGCGCATGAACCGCTCGCCTTGTCGCCGCGGACGCCATCGTCTCGCCGCCGTTGCCATCATCGCCAAGCTCGGCCACCTCGCCTCCGACTTCCCCTCGGTGAGCCTATGCTTGTCCCATATCTCTTGGCTCCCTTTGCATCAGCACCGCCCCGCCATCGTCGTCGTCTGGCCAAGACGCTGCGCGGCGCTGCGCCGCATGACACGACAAGCAGAACACAGCGTGTGTGCCTCTGTTTCCTTGGTCGTTCCGGCGCACCTGTTCCTCCTCTGGCTGACCCCAGCACGCCTTGCTGAAGAGAACATCTCCAGCAACCTCTGGATTGGAACGGCACCCAGATCCGTCCATAGATGTGCTCGAAATCAAAGATTAAAGATGAACAAACCTCGAGTTTTCTGCTACCAAAATTCAGCTTATGCCCCGTGTCATTGACCTCTATTTCCTCGCATGTTTTCCCTCTCGGTTCCTGTCAGTTTTCCGGCGTCCTCGTTGCTCTTCAGCACGCGCCACCTGAACCAAAGTTGTAGCCCTTCCGTTCCTCCATCTTGTTCCTCTTTACCGATTTTCCTAATTCCCAAAGGATTCATCGCCATATTCGACACAAGATAGCGGACAACTAGCTATTTTCGCAATCGAGATCCATTCGTCAGGTTCAGAGTTCAGCGTCTGATCTGTTCAATTTCCATCTGTGCACAAACTCAGAAGAACAGCCCCAGATCCATGTGTTACCATTCGTATTACAAAAACTTCCCAACACCAAACTTGTAGGACATATCACCCTCTACATTTTGTGTTTTTGTGGTGATGCAAGATAACCAGTGGTCTGCTCGCAATCATCTGCGGAAGGTCGACCGAACTTACTGTAAACCCAAATGCAGTTCGACAGTTTTCTTTAGCTAAACGCCTTTGTTTAGCCTCTGTTCTCGACAAGCTTGCATCGTCCTCTTCCCACCTCCGTGCCAGATATTGACATCGTTTTGATCTCCATTGTACCGTATTTATGCCGCATCCATACGTTTGAAAATGGCGATTGCAAATGATCGGAATCCTCTCGAGAAGATGGCCTGAGCTAGCTCTTTTGCGAACTCTGATTCAGATCCTCACGGAACCAACCCGACTTGTCCTTGACTTTTTTTTACAAAAGCCCCTGGAATTTCTGTTTCCTAACCCGCGCCCAGCCAGCTCTCTAACCAGTCCGGTCAAGCTTCAGCGTCACGAAAAGCGGCTCATTGAAATGCGATAACAAAAGTTCTCTAACATTTTTGAAATATCAGAAAAATATACAATATGGATAAAGTCATCTCTTTAAATTGTCAAATCCAAAAATAATATCTACATCAGAAAAATTCCAGGATTATGAATGTGCTATCTAAAATTATTTTTGAGTAATTTAAAATTTCGAAATCATTTAAATACTATTAAAAGCCTAATTCTTTAAAAATTCATAACTTTAATTCTATAACTTTGAATTTGACAAATGATATGTCAAAATCGACCAGCGCGACGAGACCTCTCCAATCATGATATCCATGTTATCATTTGCATCATGCATTAAGAGCAGTTTTATAATTAGTATTGTTTATGCAAGGAAAACATGATAAATAAAATTGGGAACTAATTGTTTCTTATTAATAATGTCTCACAAATTCTATATCATCAATGTGCTATGACCCTAATACCTTTTTGACATAGTTTGCATCATTAACTTCTCATGTCATGCATCATATCATGATCATGCCGATTCTTCCGCATTAGTTGTAATTGCTGCACCGCTTGTTCCTTTTAGTGGTTTTGCTTCTTCCCGGATAGGACGATGAGATGTTGTGAGCTTCAACAAGTTCTTTGGTTATGAAACTTCGGCAATGTTTTCAGGCGAGCATTCTTCCCATTTCTACCTATTTTACATTTCTAGTCTTTATTTCCTCCTGTTGATCTATTGCTATTTGTGTTGCGATGCTCTAGTTTTCGTACCCATGATATCCCTTGCAGCCTTATATTGCCTTGGACACATCCTATTACCTGTTGTTTGGTAGATAGTTAGACTTGCGTGTCGTAGTCGCTTGCTCAGGTGTGGTTGCGTGTCGTCAAGTACCACAGTTGTTAAAGTAATGATGCATGTTTAATGTTGGAGATGATCATGGCTTTAATTATCGTTTAATAACTAAAATTGAAGTAAGTAAATAATGCAGAGGCACAGGTGGGCAATAGATGTTATTTGGTTTTTAACCGTCCACTTGTGTCCCGTAGGACCCCGAGTACTTGATACCTGTTCCTTGACTATTCGCACTATCCGCATGTGGGCCCATGAATCCCCTTAGCATGAGCTTGAGTCATATCTTATTTCTTGGGGCCACAAAGTAGTTTGGGGCTTTATGACTATCCTGTACTTATGCCATGTTTACTGCTTTATTTATGATTGCGCGTGGAGCGCCTGTACTGTTTTGGAACCCTGTGCCACATTTTCGCGGTATCGACAAGCCCAGTCACACTTTCGGGTTCCCAGTCGTTTACAGCCGTCGTCACAAACCTCTAGGTCCGTCTCGGAGCCGGCCAACTTCGTAGCGGGTAGCTTGGTGGGGTGGCCCCCTGAAATATTATATGAATCTTGCGATTTCTTTGTTGTGATGCCTCGTTGGGTTTTCATTTGGTTTTTCCGAGGTTGATCGTGCGTGTGTTGCTATTTGTGCCCCCCTGCAGGGTAAAACTTTCTGAAAGCCGTGTCCGCGGTTATGGACGACTTGGAGCACAGTATCTCGATCATAGACAACTATAACTAAAGTAGTGTTATAAATTTGACTTTATAATGACTAGTAATCATCTTCACTATAATGGAATGACTAAATAAAAGTGCCAACAATTGCTGGTTTGAGTTGTCACCTGCTACCATTGTATCTGACTAGTAAGTATTGCAACTACAACGGAATGGCTAAATAAAAGTACCAACAACTGCTGGGTTTTGGGATGCCTCATGCTATATGTATCTGACTAGTAAGTACTACAACTACAACGGAATAGTTAACTAAAACTGCCCATTGCTTATTATATCAGGACGACTCATGCTATCTATATCTGACTAGTAATTGCCGCAACTATAACGAAATAAATAAAACTGCCAACTGTGTGAGTTCCTCGGTCGACTTCCTCGTTTGGTCTCGAGGGGGAAATACCAGGATGGGTATGCTTGATGATAGTTTCAGGTTGGATCCGAATAGGTATTTCTTATCCCTATCTGATAGCCGCTAGTTGTATTGAGTCTCTATAGGTTGTTTAGTGTTTAGTGCATGTTATGCTTGATCCACCATACCTATGTAGGCGAGGACCGCCGAATTCTAGTCTCGCTGTGTACTGGCCTCAGTACCGACCGCTCTCTTTTTCTTTTGCCCTTTATCGGCACCCCTTCTGTTTAAGCAGGTTTGAGATCGACGTCGTTAGCAGGGTTACCCTTCTGGCTTGTCCTGGGCAGGGTTATGGACGCCATTGGTTATTCTTCAGGGCTCTTAGCTCAATTTGCATCTTGTCCATACTCGAACGCTGTATCATTTTCAAAGTGTTTTGAATCTTTGTATTGTATATCTGTATTCTTGACTCTTTGAGTCGCTGTTGTATATATATGTTCTGTGGGTTCCATCGAGGACTATTGTGTAATGATATTACTTTGTTTTCCACCCGCACGAAAGTGCCTGGTGGGCACCTTTGAATCGTTTCTATGCGGGTTTGGCGGGGATCGCTGAAACTTGCATAGGGTCGATTCTGAGGGTGTTATAGATATGTATGTGATGCTTTGCCTTGTGTTTTATCTTAAATTGTGTTGTTTCTAACTTTTTCTATCTTATAAATAGATGCCTAATGTTACCATCAGCACTGTTGAGGAGTTCCAGGGAACTCGCTTTGGCCCTCGTATTATTGAGCTCACTACTTTTCTCAATCTCCCTCTTCCTACCATCATGGTGCTTCCCCTCACCAAGTTTGAGAGGAAAGACCTTTGGGGTTTCAAGGTCAACCAGCCCGGACGCCAGACTGAGCCTACCACGGAGGCTATCATCTTCAAGCTCATGCACGATGACAAGGAGAGAGGCCTAGAGGTAGTCATGCAGGACTTGATTGGACGTCTGTTAGGGAGACACTCTCGACAGGTTATAGGTACTCACTTCCACGTCTTCGGTAGACGTGATGAGGATGGAGAGGCCATCGACTTCGAGAACACTTCGAGGGATACAGCTGAGCTGATTCGCCTATACCTCCAGGACTTAGAGGTTCTTCTTAGGCACGTGGACACTGATAGGACCAACGTCATGCTTAGAAATGACGAACTCCAGGTGCAGCTTCGTGAGAAGGACAAGCTCTTCGCGGAGCAAGATGAGATAGTCAAGGAGATGGAGGCAATGTTCGAGAGCCAGGACAGAAAGTTCAAGAGTCAGGAGAAGCGAGTCCAAGATAGGAACAAGAGGATTCGGGACTGAAGAACTGCAGGCCAAGGACTTCGAGCTCGAGCATCAGCAGACTGTGATTGAGAGGCTTCGTTCTCAGAAGAGGGCTCTCAAAGCCAAAGTAGAGACCTTGACCACCAATGTCGAGGAATACAAGACTGCTATAGAGAATGCAGGTCTTACCTTTGTTGAGGAGGAGGTTGATGCCGAGGAGTAGTGACGACTACTCATTTATCATTTATTTATCATACTTTATTTGAGTCACAATGACCATCCAACATGTGGATGGCTTGTTATTGGTGTGTTTACTTTGCAAACTTGTCGTTTTTGTTGTTGAACTATTATTATTATGATGCATGCTTGATGATTGTTTATGTGATGTATTGTGCATGGTAGCATCTATGGGTATCTCATTCTCATCTCTATTGAACAAACCACAGATGCCTACTCGTCATGCCAATCCCAACCCCAATAACAACAACATCACTCCTGAGATGCAGCAAATGATGACAACTCAGACTCAGCTGATGCAAATGATGACTACGTTCATCCAGAACAACAACAACAACAACAACAACAACAAGAACAACAACAACAACAACAACAACAACAACAACAACAACAACAACAACAACAACAACAACAACAACAACAACAACAACAACAACAACAACAACAACAACAACAACAACAACAACAACAACAACAACAACAACAACAACAACAACAACAACAACAACAACAACATGTCACATCCCAAGATTTTCCAAATCTTGTAATGTGAAAATAAATGAATAAAATAAAACTTTGTTTGATTTTCAGAGCCAGCAGAAGAAACTTTTTGAATTCAATTGGAACTTCAAACCCATTTGAATTAAATAAAATCCTAAAGGGATTCATAAAGATAAACATTTAATAAAGGAAATTAAAATGTTTTGGAATTACTATTTTGGATCCTTTAATAAGAGATTTGGTTTTCAAAAGAAATAAAAGATTTATGAATAAAGATTATTTTATAAAGCCAAATTAAACCTTGACCAAAACTTTGGGAATTAAAACATTTTATTTTAATAAAATTTGCAAAGGTTTATTTAAATAAATTAATAAGGATTTAATATCCAACTTTATTTAAATAAAAGGTTTTACCAATTTAAATTGAAACATCAAAACTTATTAAATTATTTAAAATAAGTTTTCCCAAATATTTGATATTCACAAATAAAACCTACTAAAGTGTTTTGGCTTTATTTTTAGATTTCAAAATAAATATCTCAATAAAACAAATCCTATTTGATTTAATAATGAAAGTCTATTACATTTAATTAATAATGGACTCTAAAATAAAATGGTATTATATTTTAAAACAAGTTTCCAATTATTTTATATTCCCAAATAAAACCTACTGATTTGGTTTTGAAAATAATTAGATTTCAAAATGGAGTTTTAAAATAAACATCAAATTATATTTTGATTTAATAACAATGGTCTATTTATTTAATTAATAATGGACCTAAAAATAAAATTATTATTTTGGTTTGGAATTTGGGTTATGTGACAAAATAGAACCAAATCCAAAGTTGCAAAGTCTGGTGTTTGTTTGATTTGATTTGCACATTGTTTGGTTGTTTGAAAATTCAAAGCAGATTTGGAAATTAGAAAAAGGAAAAAGTTTAGTAAGAAAAAAAAATAGAAGCCAGACTCAACCCAACCCAGAAGCCCAACAAGGCCCAGCAAGCCAACCCAGTTTTCCTCCCCGAAGAAAACGATTCACTCAAGATGTCGACCCAGAGAGGTGACGGTGGACCTCCCCTCATTTCTTTTCCACCGACTGGGGACCCCACTGTTCATCGTCCCACACCATACGACCTGTTCTTTCCCTCCCACGTCGCTGTTGCTGCCTCTAAATTACTCGCATCAATTCGAGTAAATGACTGAGTGAATTCTCCCAAGAAACCTCACATTTCGCCCACGCTCCCTCCTCCTTTCCCCTCTGTCTCCTTCCCCAAATGCGCCCCCAGGCTGCCTGAATCGAGCTTGCACACCCTCGGCTCCGACCACCGTCTCCGGTCAATTCCGGCTAACCTCTACCGCCCCTTGCCTCATCGACCACGCACACACACTCCCCAGACCTAGACGCATCTCCCTGTACCTCCCATTCAACCGCGGGCGCCCCAGAACGCCGTCTTCGACAAGCTCTGAGCGCCGCCGCGTCTGTCTTCTTCTCCGGCGAGCTTCCCAGGTAGAATCCGGCCGCCCCTCTGCTTCTCGATCATGCTAGCATCTTCGCCTTGGTCTTGCGCACCTAATCGTGCCCTCCGTTTGGCTTCTCGTGATCGACAGCGTCGCCTCCGACCGCAACCAGGACCACCTGACGCCGTTCGCAACTCCGACGAGGAATTCCTGCAACCCTAGTGCGCCCCTTAACCAACCGCGAGTACCTTGAGCTTCGTCGTGTTCTCCTGAGCCTGGTGAGCATCTCCTTACACTTCCTTGCTTCCTGCTTCGCCAGTGTCGCTGCCATCTGGCCGCTCCGCCGCTCGCCGGTAACATCTCGCCGCCAGTTCCTGGCTAGTTGATAGGAACCGTTAGATCGTCATCCATCGGCTAGGAAAGA
Source organism: Avena longiglumis (assembly GCA_030063025.1). Lineage (NCBI taxonomy): Eukaryota > Viridiplantae > Streptophyta > Magnoliopsida > Poales > Poaceae > Avena > Avena longiglumis. The sequence continues at coordinate 426,926,416 of CP125977.1, read as the reverse complement.
AAGTGAGCGAAGGGGTATGCGTCGATCTGCGCCGCACGTTTCCAGTTAGATCCTGCGGTTCATGATGCCGATCCGGCCGAACCGGTATCGACCAATGAAACGGCGACGCGTGGCCATGATTAAAACTAAAAACAGATTTGAATCAGAATTATTTGCAAACTTCAAACCTTTGTAACTTTCAAACCACACGTCCAAAAATTACAAATTTTATATCAATGGATTCAGGAGAACAAGCCCTAGCCAGCCATGCCCTTAGTTTAGAAAATAGTATCTGCTAGCTTGGTTGAATTTGCAGAAACTTTTGTATGCTTGTTTAGAGTATAAAAATTGTTTAAAATTGAATTTAGGGGTAAAAATTTTGCGAAATGGTTTGTTGTGACCTTACTGACCCTAGGAACCAACCTTTGGTGTTAAAAATGATTTTGGTAAAATTTAGGTTGAATTATTTGACTTAGCCAATTTCTAGCCAAATAAAATTATTGATTTTATTATTAAAAATGTTTATGGAAAGGAAACTTTGAGATAATAGTTAGGACCAAACCTACTGACCCAAAAACACCAAGCTTTGCAATAGAAACTCATTTGGTGAACAACTTAAGAGTTTTGCCTTAATAAAAACATTTTTCACCACATGAAATGATGAATGGATTTAAAAATAGTTTTTGTACAAAACCCTCTGGCTAATGACTTTGCCACTTTGGTAAATGACCAATTTGGATCTTACAAAGTTTAGAAACCCCATAGAGACCCCTTTGCAAAATAAAACTATCTTGTGCATGCTCCCATGCATGAATTGGTTTTCTTTGTCTTGTGTGTGTGAATTTGTTTGAGTGATTATTGGTTGGAATGTAAATTGAATTGGTGTTTTCTTGATTGACTTGTAGTGAAGTGTGAGACTAGCAAGATCAAGGAGTGAACTACCATTCCATTCCAAAAGTCAAGTGATGCTTCATACTTTCTATCCTATTAGTTTCACTATGCATTAGTGATTTTGCTAAGTAAACTTGCATGGATTTTGCTAAGTATAGACCTTGCTATAGTAAAACCTAGTAGATGAATCCTTAGTAGGATTTTCCTAAGTT